>CM038675.1:61997251-64397251 GCA_021605145.1 Aegilops bicornis | reverse complement strand
GCAAATGTGTATAATTAAGATCAGGGACTCACAGGAAGATATCATAACACAACTCTAGACACAAATTAAAATAATACAAGATTTATATTACAAGCCAGGGGCCTCTAAGGCTTGAATACATCACCTCAGATACAAACGAAGTCAGCGGAAGCAACAATATCTGAGTAGATACATAGGTTAAACAAGTTGCCATAAAATGGCTAGCATAAATAGGGATACAGATCGAAGAGGCGCATGCCTCCTGCCTGGGATTATCCTAAACTACTCCTAGTCATCGGCAGCCTCCATGTAGTAGTAGGCACCCACAGTGTAGTAGGGGTAATTGAAGGTGGCCTGGCTCCTAGGCTCCAGCATCTGATTGCGACATCTGAGAAGAAAGGAAAAGGGGGAAAAGAGGGAGCAAAGCAACCGTGAGTACTCATCCAAATTACTCGCAAGCAAGAATCTACACTGCATATGCATTGGTATCAATGAAATTGATAGTATATGTGGACTGAACTGCAGGATGACAGAATAAGAGGGGGATAGCTAATCCGATCGAAGACCATGCTTCTGGCAACATCCATCTAAAAGCATGTAGAAGAGAGTAGCTGGTAAGTTCACCAAGTATCATCAGATAGCATAATCCTATCCGGTGATCCTCTCTCTCCGCCCTGTGAGAGAGCGATCACCGGGTTGTATCTGGCACTTGGTAGGGTATGTTTTATCAAGTATCCGGTTCTAGTTGTCATAAGGTCAAGGTACAATTCCGGTTCGTCCTTTTACTGACGGACACGACTATTCGAATAGATAAACTTTCCGCAGGGTGCACCACCTTACCCAACACGCCGATCCCTCTGCCCGGACACACTTTCCGAGTCATGCCCGGCCTCGAAGATCAACACGCCGCAGCCCTACCTAGGCCTCGAAGAGAAGTCAACACGCCGGTCTAAATCCTATGCGCCGTTAGGGGTCCGGGGCCCAGCGCCTTTGCACACCTGCACGCTATGCAGGGCGATTGGTGAGCAGACCTAGCAACCTCCATTACAAAGGAAGTTGCGTTACGCGGTCCAACCCGGGCGCGCCGCCGGTCGCCGACGCCTAGGAGGCTTCACGATGCCATGACGCCGAAAGTGCCCATAATTGTTCCTCACAGTAGTTGGTTAGTGCGTATAGGCTCGTGAGCCGCACTCAGATCAAATACCAAAATCTTGTTAAGCGTGTTATTTTGAAGTAAATCATGATGCCGACCAGGACCAGGCCCACCTCTGTCCTATGTGGTCACAACCTGCTCTATTGTTCCGCCACAAAGTAACACTCGATGTCCATCGGGAACCCAGGCCCACAACTACCGGTGGACCACCTGTCCTTTCAGCCCCCACATCGAATCATTGCGGGTACTCTACGAGCCAATTCGACTTTAGTCACAATATGTATCAAATATAATTTGTATGTATGTATATACCCGTGATCAACACCGGCGTGATCACGCACCCAATAGTATAGCATGGCAGACGGACAAGAATGTAGAGCCACCGATGGAATACTAGCATCCTATACTAAGCATTTAGGATAGCAGGTAACGGTATCAACAATTGTAGCAATAATGATAGGCTATGCGTAAATAAGAAGAGAGAAGAGAATGGGTGATATCCGGGTGATCTAAGGGGTTTGCTTGCCCGGAAGCTCTATTGTACACGAAGAAGGGTCGCCGGAGACGTAGTCGCACTCAGTGGCATCAACGCCGGTCTCGGGTTCACCGGAGAAGAAGAGGGGAAGAAACAGTAAATACGGAGCCAACAAAGCATCACAAAATATAACAAGGCAATACGTGGTGCTAGGTGTGATATAATGCAGGGATAGGTGATACCGCGAAGGGGAAACATCCGGAAAAGTATCCCCGGTGATCGGCGTTTTCCGACAAACGGACTGGAGGGGCACGGTTGCAGGTTCACTATGCTAGGGACGTGGAATGCTACCTAACATATTTATCAACTAGCAGATTGACCCGCACATTTGCGCGGCTAGATATTTAGTCTTGCTTCTCTTGTTTTCAACTGTTATTTGACTCACTAAGTTGGCTTTGACATTTCTTAAAAAAGATAATAGTGTAGCCAGCAATATGTCCTAAAATATAGGATTTAGACTTGGATGGAAAACGTTGCATTCAGTATCTAATGTTTTCAAAAAATAATTTGGCGTGTGAGATCTAAAAATAAATGGCATTGAGGTGCCCAACCTGTCTTGTAAATTCATTTGGCGATGATCATTATTTCCAACATCCTTTTATGATGTATTTTCCCTTTGTTTAAAATTTCCACCATGGGTACACATTGATGACATGTATAAATTACATCTACTTAAATCATTCTCCTAAAAGAATGCACTCCTCTAATTGTGTATCTATTCTGTTCTCCATTGCCAGAAAAATTATGTTCCTCGTTCTCCTTCATCCGTGTATCCCTTGTTTTTTCCATTATGGGCGAAAATTTAAATACCAAAGATATAGTACCTTACTGTGATTATCCTTATATTTTACTTTTGGCCATGGTTTCCCACATAGAGAACTAATTATTGGTGGAATATACTCAAATCATTTTCATCTTCTCTTCAAATCATCACATCACTGACCCTATTATGTTTGTCACATTTTATTAGTGTAGTGTAATCCATCTAGATGCTATCTCGGTTATCCATCTAATATCTCTTTTCAGCGACCATGTTGAGCGACCATATATTCATGAAAATCTTAAGCATTCTTTGGCATTCATTGTTATGATAGCTACTCTCTCGGGCCCATAATAAGTTTCTTAACTTTGTACTAAAGTCAGTACACAAGTTGAGTCACTTATTTTGGAACGGAGGGAGTATTTTTTTATAGTGCAACGTTGTATTTTTAATATATATTTTTAGAACATCTGAACTAAACATGATGTGTTTCCTCCAGATTTCTACTTTGACTATCAAAACGTTGTCTTATCTCTCTGATGTACGGCTCAGTCACACATATAATCATATGGGCATCGACTGAACATTATTTATTTCCATATATCATGCTTGCATGTTCTGTGTCTGGTCCATATATATGCGTGCACTCTTTGATTTTTTTTCAATGTACCACTCTGCTGTCACTTCCGACAGTAATCGCCAGTTTACTTATTTTTTTTGACCATAAAATAGTAAGGACCTTTTTCATATAAATAGGAGGCAACATAGTCTTTACAATGGTTGTTGGGGAGACAACCATGGGAGATTATTGAAAAGTACAAGAAAGTGAAAAAATTATTAGATGTTATCAATCCAAGATGACATGCCCTTCTTTAGACTAGGTTTGGCTCTTAGCATAGTCAATTTGAAAGTTTTGATAAATTCATATCTGCAATCATTGATAGAGCATGGGATTCCTTCAAATACCAGATCATTTCTTTGATTCCATATACTCCATCATCCAATAATCATAATTTCCATGAAATGGTGTTGTCGATATCTTTAGTGAGCTTCAATAATCATATCATGAATATTCTGGTATGTGTTCCATTCAACACCAATGTTCCACCAAAACCCTGGATGAATGGACAAGAGAATAGTAGATGCATTCTGTCTTCATTATCTTCAGCATCACATAATACACATTGAGTGGAATCAAGATGCATATTTTTCCTGGTCAGGAGGTCATATGTGTTTATTCTATTCATGAAGTAGAAGCCAGCAAAATAATTTATGCTTTGGTAGGCAGCATGATTTCCATATCCATTTGAATGTTACTTCAGCATCCTCATTCCTCACTAAGAAGTTATAAATTTTCTTGGTCATATTTATACTGCTACCCCATTGGAAACTCCATATATCATGTTCATTGTTGAATCTGATGCTATGTAACTGATCAGCAAGAAGATGAAATTGTTGATGCGCAGTAATGGACAGTGGTAATTGGAATAAGTGTTAGAGGTTTCCAGTATCTTTGGCTCTACCAATTGAGATATTCTCCTGAAGGCAAAAGGAGTGAAGTTCAGGGTATTTTAATTTCATGACCTCTCCATTCCAGTTCTCATCCCATAGTTTGCAAGAGTTTCCTGCTTTGATCTCACATGTTGGCATCTCTTTAAATAGATCAAACATTTTCATGCAATCTTTCCACCAAAAGGATCCTTTGTTGGGGTTAGTGTGTGGAGCTTCATTATTCTGATAGTGTGCCTCCCAAATTAGCTTAACCCAAGGAATATCCATCTTATTGTAAAATTTGTAGAGATGTTTGAGAAGTAGGGCTTTGTTCTGCATTCTCAAGTTTAATACTCCAAGTCCTCCTTGATTTTTTGTTTTGCAAATCATATCCCAGCTGGCAAGGCATTTACCTTTTCTATTAATCTCCTTTCCATACCAGAGAAAGTTTCTGCTGGATTTGTCCACATGATCCAATATGGTGTAATGAACTTTTGGAGAGCACACTGAGAAAACGGGCATGGAGGCAACAATAGAGTTAACATATGTGAGTCTGCCAGAGTAATTCATGAATCTAGTCACTCCAGATAGTCTTTTGTCAATTTTGGAAATGACAGGGATGAGGTCCATAATAGAGGGTTTGGTGGTGCCCATGGGTAAGCCCGGATAAGTGAA
Source organism: Aegilops bicornis (assembly GCA_021605145.1). Classification (NCBI taxonomy): domain Eukaryota; kingdom Viridiplantae; phylum Streptophyta; class Magnoliopsida; order Poales; family Poaceae; genus Aegilops; species Aegilops bicornis. The sequence goes on along the minus strand of CM038675.1, from coordinate 64,392,658 downwards.
TGGCAGACTTTCCACCTTACATCCGAATGAATTTGCAAGTGTATTAACTGATTGTTGATCAATGTTGATTGGAATCATGGATGATTTGTCAGAAGTTGACAAATGCATCAAAGGAGAGACTGAATATGTTGAGCAAATATTTGAGGTGCATAATCTGGTCTTCATTAGCTGGCATAATCATTAGGGTGTCATCTGCATATTGGATAATAGGGTAGTCCTGTCCATAAGCATGGTTGATAGGTGGAGAGATTTCTCCATTGGCCCAAGCAGCATTAACCACAGATTGTAGGAGATCAGCAATGATGATATAAAGTAAAGGGGAATGTGGATCACCTTGTCTGACTCCTCTCTTGCAAATAATATTTTTTCCAGCCACTCCATTAAGCATGTAATGTGAGTTGATGCAGAATGAAGAATGCTAGTTACCCAATTTAGCCATCTAGGTCCAAATCTTTTAGCCTTTAACTTAGCAATAATGGTCTTATACTCAATCTTGTCAAATGCTTTTTCAAAATCTAGTTTCAATATGATGATGTTTTTTTTGAATGATGGCATAAATGGAGATATTCAAATGCATATCCTGCATGCCTTGAATATTTCTGCCTTTAATAAATCCATACTGGTTCTGTTGAATAATAGAAGTGATGATCTTTTGAGCTCTCTTGGCCAAAAGTTTAGTAATAACTTTGAGTGGCGGACTGACCAATGAGATTGGCCTGAAATCATTCATATTCTCTGGATTAATAATCTTTGGGACGAGAGTAATGAAAGCAGTATTAATGCTGTGAATATCACAGCTTCCTTCAAACAAATCCCAGATCATGGTATATAAATCTTGTTTAATAATATCCCAACATTTTATTTAAAAAGTGCCATTAAAACCATCAGGTCCAGGTGCTTTGTCAGTAGGAAATTCCTTGATAACTTGGTCAATTTCGTCCATTGTAAATTGAGCCTCAAGGTCAGATAGGTCTTGTGGTTGGATAAGCTCCTCAAGATTGAAGAGCATGGGGGATCAATGGATGTGCCCAATCTGTCTTTGTAAGATTTCCAAATAATTGCAGCTTTATGATCATGATTTTGGTAAGTGTTTCCATCCTTTCCAACAATAGATGTAATATAATTTTTCCTGTAGCTTTGGGTGGCCATGGCATGAAAAAAATCAGTGTTTTCATCATCTGGTCTCACACTTCTCATTTTAAATCTAGATTTCTAGTAGATCCTTTTAACCTCCAATAATTTGAGGATGTGTTGCTTCGTAATGTTCTTGAAATTTGCTTCCATAGTACTCTGTGGCTCTTTGGTCTTCTATACCATCCATCATAGATAAGACATAATTACAAGAAGAGATATTAGTATTGAGCTTGGATAGGTTTTTGCTCCATTTCTTAAGTCCTAATCTGAGGCATTTGAATCTAGCAGTAATATCATTTGCAGAGTTTGACATTTGTTGGTTTCTGTTCCACCATTGTAATACTGTTTCATAAAATCCATCAAACTCAAGCAAATAATTTTCAAACCTGAATATAGAAGCTTTTGGAATATCACTGCCAATTTGAATATGAATTGGAATATGATCAGATGATACTCTAGCAAGAGGATGTGCCAGAGTATATGGGAAAGTAATAGACCAATTAGCTGAGGTAAATATCCAGTCTAGTTTTTCCGTATGGTGAGTCTTGCATGTTACTCCATGTATAGTTCCTTCCTTTGAGTGGAATTTCCACCAAATCAAGTTGCTGCAGAAGACCTGTTGAATCTAAGCATATTGTTTGTATCTCCCCTGTGTCTATTTCTATCATGTGGACTTTTGATTAAGTTAAAATCTCCATTAAGAATCCAATGATCCATTTGTGAGGCATCAATATTGTCCAACCAGTCAAAGAAATCTGATCTGTTCTCATTCGCAGGTCCATAAATATTGTCGACATAGAAAATGTGGCCTTATAGATTGCATAGAAGCTTGACTGTGATCTGAAATGAGGATTGGCTGATAATTGTACCAATCGAAAAGGCTGCCATTCCATATAATTATAATCCTACCAGATAGTCCCAATCAAGGGGTATATGCATATTGATTAAATCTCCTATGAGAGAAATTTCTGAGATAATATTAGTCAAAATCATCTTTTTTTGTTTCTTGTAGGCAAATAATACCACAATTGCTTTCATCAATTTTGTCCCTTAAATCATCCCATCTGGTTTGGGAGTTTATACCGACATTCCAATTTAATATATTCCATTTTCTATTCATTGGGAAAACTGGGGAAATTGGTCAACATAAAAATGACTTAATCATTTTATAAATAACAGATCTCATCACAAAGGAGGATGCGACATGTGTCATGCCAATAACATATACTTGCTTTCACAGTAGATACAATACTGATCAAAACCAGCCATACCAATCAGACTTCTTGGATAGCAAAATAAGTGTATCATAAGATCCCAGCAACATAAGCAAATAATGGAGTTTAACTCCTTACAAACCAACTTCATAGATAGAGCAGAAGTAAATTTCCTGAGCGAGAATAAAACTAAGGGAGGCATAAGGCCATAGTAGGCCTTGGTATAGCAAGGCCCTAAACAGATAAAATGACTCTTATTCATGGATAACTTGTATCATCAACTTCTCTAGACACCTCCTCAGAGGGACCAGACATCGCTTGACAAATGATTGCTTGGATAGTCTCGAGCGGCAGTTCAGGAGGTGGACCTGCTTCAGGGTTGCGGACTTCATGTTCAAATTCAGAGGATAGGTTCTTCTTGCAACGAGCCATCTCATTGGCCTTGGCAGCAGCAGCTTCATTCTTAAATCCCACACTAAGACCCGCCAATGACGATCATGTGAAGATCATTAACATCTAGAGGAGCATTGATCTTCTTTCTCTTGTTGTTAACAGAGGGTTGGATTGGGCAAAGGGTATCATATTAGCAGGAACTAGTGTTTCCACCTCACCGGAGAGTTATGGGTGCCGGCAACGAAATCAAGCATAGCAGTGATCGGTCATCTTCTACAGCTTGTGTGTAGTAGAGTTCGTGGTGGTCGACAGCTCCTCAATTTGGACAGAGGTAGCCATGTGTTCATATGGGTGCTTTGTAGTGATGGTGAGCAGACACTTCTTGATGGTGCCATGTTCATCTTCCACATTAACTAGCTGGCACTTGGTACATATCACTTTGGTGTCTGCAAGATTTTCAAGTAATGCAGGTACCGCTGCCATAATTTTTGACATCATGTCATGAAGAGCCATAAAGGAATCAGCAGCTTCCATGGCAGGCTGGAAGGGCATGTCATGATCCCGCCTGGCTCGAGGTGGATTCTCGACCATGGGTTCACATCATTGTCATCCTCTGGTGCATGGTGAGCAGCGGGTGCAGCAATTGGGTTCTAAGCATTGTTGAATCCAGCATCATGCCAAATACCACCAAATGGGGCAAATGGCATGGGGTGCATAACACCGTCAGGTGGGATTGGGTCCTCGTCGCCCCCCATGGCACCAAGCAAATCAGCATGCAGAATGTAAACGGCACATGTCCAAGACTGACCGTGACCATAATCATCAAGACTTTCACAAATGACATGGCTAACAGGTATTGCAAGCAGATCAGGCACTCTGACTTTAACAAGGATACGAGCTCATGGACATGTCTTTGTTCCAAACTAGGAATTTAGCAAAACCACTAACTGATTCTCTAACTTTGTCCGCCTCCATGCCTCAAGTGGGAAGTTCATCATCATAATCCAAGCATCATGAGTAAAAGTGCAATCTCTGTGGTTGATACCTCGGTCATGGCGGATGATGCACAGTACAGAGTCACCGACGAAGTACGGGCTGTTGGCGATGGCGGTGTCGATGTCGCAAGCATGATGAAAATGGACGAGTGCAGCTCCCATCCCGCAGCGAGAGATCTCAGCGATGCGAAAGCCGCGCTCGTGGTCGAGCAAGTGGTTGATGAGCATGGCATCAGTCTCAAACTGATTGGGGTCCGGTGGTGGTGCGAGGGAGACGATGGCCCAATCGAAAGGATCGGACCAGAGGATCGCCGCCGAGGTAGTGATAGGTGCGCCGGTGTCGCTTGGTTGTCAAGATCCATGATGGCGGTGCTCGGTGGGAGAAGTGGCAATGGGTCGCAGGGGTAGGTGGCCATGGCTTCATGTTGAGAGGAGGAACGGCGGAGATGGAGAAAGATGGAGGAGCAGAGCAGGGTTCCGAGGCAGAGCAGGCTAATGGCAGGGCGAAGTTGGCTGGACCGGGGTGAAGGGGGTTTTAGGGAGACGAGTCGCCAAGCCGGGTTATCGTGCACGGGTGAAGGGTTGAGGGTGGGTGGGATTTCACCCAATAAACGGGAGTAAATTTTATGGAGTTGTAACAAAATCGTAATATATGGCCGTATCTATAACAACCACGGCATCTCATGCCGGTTTACTTATGTAACAATGCATCTCTGTCGTAATTTCTAGTACCTCCTATACCGATGACCTCATGCAATAAGTTGGTACCTAGAAGAAACTCATGTGTGTTATTTATTAAGATCTGTTACATCTTCTAGATTATGGCGCTCTAATAATGTAATATAAGATTATAATAATATTCTCCAATAACTTCAGTTATAAAGTTACGGAAACACTAACGCCCACATGTGTGGGCGTTACCCAACTCGCCCACACGCCTCGATCGTCGTCCAGTGCCTTTTGCATGAGTCTTGGCATAAAAATATTGATTTTGTGTGCTACGTAGGACGGGGCTGGTATGTGGGCGTTGTAGAGTTTGCCCACACGCTAGCACCATGCTGTTTGCCAGCGGCGCTGTGTGGGCTTAACTAGTTTCTGCCCACACAACCAGACACCTAGTTTATGCGCTGTGGGCTTAACTACTTTTCGCCCACACAACACTCCTACGCCAGGATGACAACTGCAGTTAGACTTAACGTGGCAACTAGGTAAACACACATGGCAACTGTGACTTTTTGCTAGACGGCAACTGCAGCTGCGCCAGACGCGGGCAAACCAGATAAACACACATGGCAACTATGGTTGGACCATACATGGCAACTAGGTAAACACACATGGCAATTACTGTTTGACCATATGTGGCAAGTAGTTAATCACACACGGCAACTACGGTTTGATTACACGCGGCAACTACCATAAATTAGACATGGCAACTATAGTTAATCAAAACAGAGAGAGTTGTCATGCTTTTACAACTACACTTGCAATCCCGGATAACTACATCAGCCAACCAGGATGGCAACTACGCCGATTTACCTAACGAAGTTGTGTCAGGACGCAGGGCATTTTTGCTTCGTGCCACACGAGCGGGGTGAAGATAAGTAGTACTTGTTGACATGTGGCACGAAGCAGCCGCGCTCATACGTGTGGGCAATTCTAATATCCGCCCACACATAACCCATGTGGGCTGCCTCCTGCTTACACCACACACGATGAGTGAGCGCATGTCAAATATACCACACATGAAAACTGAGATCGTCAATTCTTTTGCCCTTTTCTGTTAGCCTGGGCTTTATGATATGCATGCTTGTGTTTTGGAACATCACGTGGTATATGGAACTAGTCTAAATCTCATCATTTGCATCTACGTCCATGTGGGTACTACTCGCACGTTGTCTCACGCTTATCTTTAAAAAAAAGTCCATCCTTTGCATGTACGTGCATGTCAGATTGATTAATTTGCTATAATCCTAGATAACATCATTTTTTTTGAATCCTAGATAACATCATCGGACGTAGTATTCTGCATGCACACTTATTTTTTTTGTGGGATGCTCGGCTTCTTCTAGGTTGTTGTCGTACTTCATAATGGCAAACATATGTTTATGTCTTTTTTGTGCGGGTGATACGTTTATGTCTTTTATCACAAAAAAAGTACGTCTATGTCTGATTGCCCTCGAATAGACTTTTGTTTGCAGAAAAGGCATGAGTTGGATGTAAGACGTGTCAAATAGGTCCTATGTGACGTGCCAATTTTTCTTTACGTGACTATATTTAGATGTAACATTACATCTTTTAAATCTCAACCGTTAGTATAAAAAATTGACGATCAATATAATTTAATCTATGTGGACAATTATGATGAGTTGCTTGACTCTTGTTTTAATAATAATATAATAATATATTTTAGTTATGGTCTGTAATATAACCGACAAATATGATAATTCAGTCTATTTGAATAAATTGGCCCATGTTTATGTATTTTTTATTTTAATCTATTTTAAGAATAATTTAGAAAAAGACATGCGTCTTTTTTCTAGGATCATGTAAAATTCTTCCTTCCAAAGATGTTTTTATCTCAAGTTTTTTTGTTAGTAGGCCCACGTTGAGGTATTAGCGGGGTGCTATTGCTTGTTATGGGTTAAACTACAGTGTGGCAGTTTAAAAAAACAGTGTGGCATTGAGACGTACTTTAGTTAATGGGCTTTAGAAAATAAGCAGAATAAAGGTTAACGGGTAAGCTGCTTCAATTTGGAATCGGATACAGACTGAAACGTTTTTTAGCGTGTAGCTGTATTTTTCCTTTTTTTTGCTCGTTAGATTTCCAGCACACGTACATGCTATGCACATGCCGACCCAAACTCTTTTAAAAAGAATCTCGTCTCTTCTTTCCAACTTTTTATTCATGTTTCCAACTTCTTGTCACACACCTGTGTAACGGTCACACTAGTAGAAAAAGGGTCAAACGTGAAGCACATTAATGCCGGTTTGATTTGAGCCGCACTAATGTGTACATTAGTGCCGGTTCCAACGGCTAGCCGGGCCACTCTCATTAGTACCGGTTCGTGGCGAATCTTTAGTACCGGTTCGTGCCACGAACCGGTATTAAAGAGGTGGTGGTTTTAGTACCGGTTGGTGGCTCCAACCGTACTAAAGACTTCTTTAGTACCGTTGGAGCCACCAACCGGTACAAAAGGGGTGCGCCACACCGTAGTGCATAATATTTAGTCCCACTCGCTAGTTGAGAGGAGTTCAGACCGGTTTATAAGCCCCGCCGTGGCTACCGTGTCGAGCTCCTCTCTAAGCAGGCCTTTGTGGGCCTATTGCACGTCTTCTGCCCTGTGGGCCTTTGTAGTATCGTAAAATACCAGCAAACGAAAAAGAATTAAATGGAAAACACAAAATTAAATGAAAAAGAAATCATCAAACCAAAATCCCCCCAAGCCGGGGGCTCCCGGCCCCCGGAGCTGGCTCGTACACGTGGTTGTTTTTAGCACCGGTTCGTGCTGAACCGGTACTAAAGGGGGGGGGGCTTTAATGCCCACACTTTAGTGCCGGTTATGGAACCGGCACTAAAGGGCCTTACGAACCGGTGCTATTGCCCGGTTCTGCACTAGTGTCAGGTCCACATATTACTTTAGGCGTGTAGTGTAATATCTTTAAATCTTAGCCGTAAAAATTACTGATCAACGGTTTTTATTTTCTTAGCTTATGTGGAAGAACATGGTGTCTTATTTGACTTCTGTTTTAATTAAATAATAGATAATAGATGTAATATTCTCTATTGTGGCAGGAATATTCAGATCCATAGGATTCAAAACAAAAGTTTAATATTACCAGAAAAACAATAGTACTTCAATCATACTAATAAAGCAATCATGTCTTCTCAAAATAACAAGGCCAAAGAAAGCTATCCCTACAAAATCATATAGTATGGCTATGCTCTATCTTCATCACACAAACTATTTAAATCATGCACAGCCCCGGTTTCAGCCAAGCAATTGTTTCATACTTTAGTATTGTCAAACTTTTCAACTTTCATGCAATACATGAGCGCGAGCCGTGGACATAGCACTATGGTGGAAGAGAATATGGTGGTTCTGGAGAAGACAAAAACAAGGAGATAGTCTCACACCAACTAGGTGTATCAACGGGCTATGGAGATGCCCATCAATAGATATCAATGTGAGTGAGTAGGGATTGCCATGCAACGGATGCACTAGAGCTATAAGTGTATGAAAGCTCAAAAAGAAACTAAGTGGGTGTGCATCCAACTTGCTTGCTCATGAAGACCTAGGACATTTGAGGAAACCCATCGTTGGAATATACAAGCTAAGTTCTATAATGAAAATTTTCCACTAGTATATGAAAGTGACAACATAGGAGATTCTCTATCATGAAGATGATGGTGCTACTTTGAAGCACAAGTGTGGTAAGAGGATAGTAGCATTTCCTTCTCTCTTTTCTCTCATTTTTGTTTTATTTTTTTGGGGCTTCTCTTTCTTTATTTTTTTATTTTTCGTCCAGAGTCTCATCCCTTCTTGTGGGGGCATCATAGTCTCCATCATCCTTTCCTCACATGGGACAATGCTCTAATAATGAAGATCATCACACTTTTATTTACTTACAACTCAAGAGTTAGAACTTGAAACTTATAACAAAATATGACTATATGAATGCCTCCGGCGGTGTACCGGGATGTGCAATGAATCAAGAGTGACATCTACGAAAGAATTATGAATGGTGGCTTTGCCACAAATACGATGTCAACTACATGATCATGCAAAGCAATATGACAATGATGAAGCGTGTCGTAATAAATCTAAACATTGATAAGTTGCATTTGCAATATATCCCGGAATGGCTATGGAAATGCCATATTAGGTAGGTATGGTGGCTATTTTGAGGAAGGTATATGGTGGCTGTATGGTATCGGGCGAAAGTTGCGCGGCACAAGAGAGGCTAGCAATGGTGGAAGTGTGAGAGTGCGATAATCCATGGATTCAACATTAGTCATAAAGAACTCATATACTTATTGTGAAAATTTATTAGTCATCAAAACCAAGCACTACGCGCATGCTCCTAGGGGAAGGGTTGGTAGGAGTTAACCATCACGTGATCCCGACATCCACACAAAGGATGACAATAAAAAATACCTCATGTCTGACTTCATCACATAACGGTTCACCATACATGCATGCTACGTGAATCACAAACTTTAACACAAGTATCTCTCAAATTCACAATTACTCTACTAGCATGACTCTAATATCACCATCTTCATATCTCATAACAATCAGAAAGAATCAAACCTCTCATCGTATTGAATGCACTTTATATGAAAGTTTTATTATATCCCTCTTGGATTCCTGTCATATTAGGGACTAAATTTGTAACCAAAGCAAATTACCATGCTGTTCTAAGAGACTCTCAAAATAATATAAGTGAAGCATGAGAGTTCATCTATTTCTTCAAAATAAAACCACCGTCAGGTTTCTAAAAGATATAAGTGAAGCACTAGAGCAAACGACAAACTACTCCAAAAGATATAAGTGAAGATCAATGAGTAGTCGAATAATTATGTAACTATGTGAAGACTCTATAACATTTAAGAATTTCATATCTTGGGATATTATTCAAACAGCAAGAAAAACAAAATAAAATGACATGACTCTCCAAGCAAAACACATATCATGTGATGAATAAAAATATAGCTCCAAGTAAAGTTAGCAATGAACGAAGACGAAAGAGGGGATGCCATCCGTGGCATCCCCAAGCTTAGGCTCTTGGTTGTCCTTGAATATTACCTTGGGATGCCCTGGGCATCACCTAACTTATTCTGTAGTCCATTGAATCTTTACCCAAAACTTGAAAACTTCACAACACCAAACTCGACAGAGAACTCAGAAGTCTGCTAGTATAAGAAAATAAAGCACCACTTGTGTACTGTTGTGAATGAAGGAAATATGCCCTAGGGGCAATAATAAAGTTATTATTTGTTTCCTTAATTCCTGATAAATGTTTATTATTCATGCTAGAATTGCATTAACCGGAAGCTTAGTACATGTGTGAATACGTAGACAAAACATATAGTCCCTAGTATGCCTCTACTTGACTAGCTCGTTAATCAAAGATGGTTATGTTTCCTAAACATAGACACGTGTTGTCATTTTATGAACGGGATCACATCATTAGGAGAATGATGTGATGGACATGACCCATCCGTTAGCTTAGCATTATGATCGTGTCAGTTTGATTTCTACTGCTTTCTTCATGACTTATACAACTTCCTCAGACTATGAGATTATGCAACTCCCGAATACCGGAGCAACACTTTGTGTGCTACCAAACGTGACAACGTAAATGGGTCATTATAAAGGTGCTCTACAGGTGTCTCCGAAGTTGTTTGTTGGGTTGGCACAGATCGAGATTAGGATTTGTCAATCTGTGTTTCAGAGGTATCTCTGGGCCCTCTCGGTAATACTCATCACTATAAGCCTTGCAAGCATTGTAACTAATAAGTTAGTTGTGGGATGAAGTATTAAGAACGAGTAAAGAGACTTGCCGATAACGAGATTGAACTAGGTATTGAGATACCGATGATCGAATCTCGGCAAGTAACATACCGATGACAAAGGGAACAACGATGTTGTTATGCGGTTTGACCGATAAAGATCTTCGTAGAATATGTAGGAACCAATATGAGCATCCATGTTCTGCTATTGGTAATTGACCGAAGACGTGTCTCGGTCATGTCTACATAGTTCTCGAACCCGTAGGGTCTGCACGCTTAACGTTCGATGACGCATTGGTATTTTGAGTTTATGTGATATGATGTACCTAATATTGTTCGAGTCCCGGATGTGATCACGGACATGACGAGGAGTCTCGAAATGGTCGATACATAAAGATTGATATATTTGACGACTATATTCGGACACCGGACGTGTTCAGGAGAAGTTTCGGATAAAACCGGAGTGCCGGAGGGTTACCGGAACCCCCAGGGGAACTAGTGGGCCTTGATGGGCCTTAGTGGAGAGAGGGGAGGGCTGCAGGAGGGCTGGCCGCCCCACCTTTGAGTCCTAATAGGACAGGAAGGGGGGCGGCGCCCCTTTCCTTGTCACTCTCTCCTCTCCTTCCTTCTCCCTCTTCCCTTGTTGGAAACTCCATTAGGAATAGGATTCCTAGTAGGAATCCTACTTGGGTGCGACCATGAGGGCCGGCCGCCTCCCACTTGCTCCTTTATATACGGGGTAGGGGGCACAATATAACACACAAGTTGACAATTGTTTTAGCTGTGCGGTGCCCCCTCCATAGTTACACACCTCGGTCATATCGTCAGAGTGCTTAGGTGAAGCCCTATGCTGGTAAATTCATCATCACTGCCACCACGCCATCGCGGCCGGGCGAAACTCTCCTCGACCTCGCTGGATCTAGAGTTCATGGGACGCCACCGAGCTGAACTTGTGAAGATCATGGAGGTGTCGTGACCTTCAATGCTAGGATCGGTCAGATCTTGAAGACGTATGACTACATCAACCGTGTTGTCATAACGCTTCCGCTTTCGGGTTCACGAGGGTACGAGACAACAATCTCCCTCTTGTTGCTCGCATCAGCTAGAGATAGATCTTGCATGATCGTAGGACTTCTTTTGAAATTACTATGCTCCCCAACAGTGAACTCATTATAAATTCATATTGGTGTTATATCTACTGTAGTCCAACTTTTCCATGGTTCATACTCCGATACCACTCATAGATTCATCAAAATAAGCAAACAACACATAGAAAATAGAATCTGTCAAAACAGTAACAGTCTGTAGTAATCCATAAATCTCGAATACTTTTGTAACTCCCAAAAATTCTGAAAAAATTGTTCCACATGATAATAGTTCCACAAATTTGTGCACCAATCCATAACAAAAAGAATCAGGTCAAAAGCACGTTTCAATAAGATTCTGGAAATTATTTACCGAGCGCAAAAGTTCCTGATTTTCAGCAGGATCAACACAACTATCACCACAAGCTATCCTAAAGGCTTTACTTGGCACTTTATTGAAACAAAAGCTATAAAACATGATTACTATAGTAGCTTAATCATGTTGCCACACAAAAACAGTAGGGGTAAATGTTGCATAGAATCAAGCCAACTATCATCCACACCATCCCAAAGGCTTTACTTGGCACTTTATTGAAACAAAAGCTATAAAACATGATTACTACTGTAGCATAATCATGTGAACACACAAAAACAGTAGGTAATGGTGTTGGGTTGTCTCCCAACAAGCGCTTTTAATTAATGCCTTTTTAGCTAGGGATGATGATTTCAATGATGCTCACATAAAAGATAAGAACTGAAACATAAAGAGAGCATCATGAAGCATATGACTAGCACATTTAAGTCTAACCCACTTCCTATTCATAGGGATTTTGTGAGCAAACAACTTATGGGAACAATAATTAACTAGCATAGGAAGGCAAAACAAGCATAACTTCAAGATTTTCAACACATAGAGAGGAAACTTGATATTATTGCAATTCCTACAAGCATATATTCCTCCCTCATAATAATTTTCAGTAGCATAATGAATGAATTCAACAATATAACCATCAAATAAAGCATTCTTTTCATGATGCACAAGCATAAAATTTTTATTACTCTCCATAGAAGCAAATTTCTTCTCATGAATAGTAGTGGGAGCAAACTCAACAAAATAACTATCATGTGAGGCATAATCCAATTGAAAATTAAAATCAAGATGACAAGTTTCATGGTTACCAATAATCTTTATATCATACATGTCATCACAATAATCATAATAGATAGCAACTTTGTTCTCATAATCAATTGGAACCTCTTCCAAAATAGTGGATTCATCACTAAATAAGGTCATGACATCTCCGAATCCACTTTCATCAATATAACTATAAGATTGAACACCCTCCAAAATAGTTGGATCAATACTACCTAAAGTTGACACTCTTCCAAACCCACTTTCATCAATAAAATCATCATAAATAGGAGGCATGCTTTCATAATAATAAATATTCTCATCAAGAGTTGGGGGACTAAAATGTCATATTCATCAAACATGGCATACCCAAGCTTGTAGCTTTGCATATCATTAGCATCATGGATATTCAAGGATTTCAGATTAACAACATTGCAATCATGCTCATCATACAAAGATTTAGTGCCAAACATTTTATTGCATTCTTCTTCTAACACTTTGGCACAATTATCGTAATCCTTATTTTCATGAAAGACATTAAAAGATGAAGCATATGTGGCAACCTCAATTCCATTTGTTGTAATTTTCTTTATAGACTAACCTAGTGATAAGAAACTAAAAGATTCGGTTGCAAGATCTAAAGATATACCTTCAAGCACTAACCTCCCCGGCAACATAACCCTCAGTGATAAGAAACCCGTAGGAGATCTAGGTCTAATGGGTGTTTCAAAGTGTTCAGTTTTAATGGTTTCATCAGTTTCAGCATTCTCAATAGCTCTAGCAAGTTGTTCATCCACAAATTCACCTAGTGGCACATTATTATCAACCAGAGTAGTAGTATCATCATAAGCATCATGCTGAAGGAAATATGCCCTAGAGGCAATAATAAAGTTATTATTTATTTCCTCATACCATGATAAATGTTTATTATTCATGCTAGAATTTTATTAACCGGAAACATAATACATGTGTGAATACATAGACAAACATAGTCTCACTAGTATGCCTCTACTTGACTAGCTCGCTGATCAAAGATAGTTGAGTTTCCTAGCCATAGACATGAGTTGTCATTTGATTAATGGGATCACATCATTAGGAGAATGATGTGATTGACTTGACCCATTCCGTTAGCTTAGCACTTGATCGCTTAGTATGTTGCTATTGCTTTCTTCATGACTTATACATGTTCCTAGTACTATGAGATTATGCAACTCCTGCTTATCGGAGGAACACTTTGTGTGCTACCAAACATCACAACGAATCGGGTGAATATAAAGGAGCTCTACAGGTGTCTCTGAAGGTACATGTTGAGTTGGCGATTTCGAGATTAGGATTTGTCACTCCGATTGCTCGGAGAGGTATCTCTGGGCCCTGCCGGTAATGCACGCCACTATAAGCCTTGCAAGCAATGTAGCTAATGAGTTAGTTATGGATGATGCATTACTTAATCGAGTAAAGAGACTTGCCGGTAACGAGATTGAACTAGGTATTGAGATACCGACGATTGAATCTCGGCAAGTAACATACCGATGACAAAGGGAACAACATATGTTGTTATCCGGTTTGACAGATAAAGATCTTCAGAGAATATGAGGAGCCAATATGAGCATCCAGGTTCTGCTATTGGTTATTGACCGGAGACGTGTCTCGGTCATGTCTACATAGTTCTCGAACCCGTAGGGTCCGCACGCTTAAAGTTCGGTGACGATCGGTACTATGAGTTTTGTGGTTTGATGTACCGAAGGTAATTCGGAGTCCCGGATATGATCACGGACATGACGAGGAGTCTCGAAATGGTCGAGACGTAAAGATCGATATATTGTATGACTATGTTCGGACACCGGAAGTGTTTCGGGAGGTTTCAGACATATACCGGAGTACCGGGGGGTTACCGGAACCCCCCGGGGGTTTAGTGGGCCTCATGGGCCGTAGTGGAGAAGAGGAGAGGCGGCCAGGGCAGGCCGCTGCACTTCTCCCTCTCTAGTCCGAATTGACAAGGAGGGGCGGCGCCTTTCCTTCCTCTCCTCTCTCCTTCCTTTCCCCTCCTACTCCAACTAGGAAGAGGGAGTCCTACTCCTGGGAGTAGGACTCCTCCCAGGCGCGCACACCACCTGGTCGGCCGCCCCCTCCCCCTGATCCTTTATATACGGGGGCTGGGGGGCACTTCTAGACACAACAATTGATCTCTTGATCCCTTAGCCGTGTGCGGTGGCCCCCTCCACCATATTCCACCTCGGTAATATCGTAGTGGTGCTTAGGCGAAGCCCCGCGCCGGTAGCATTGTCAACACCGCCATCACACCGTCAGGTCGACGGAACTCTCCCGCAAAGCTCGCTGGATCGGAGTTCGTGGGACGCCATCGAGCTGAACATGTGCTGAACTCGGAGGTGCCGTGGTGTTCGGTACTTGATCGGTCGGATCGTGAAGACGACGACTACATCAACCACGCCAGTTAACGCTCGCTTTCGGGTTCACGAGGGTACGTGGACAACACTCTCCCCTCTCATTGCTATGCATCACCATGATCTTGCATGTGCGTAGGATTTTTTTTGAAATTACTACGTTCCCCAACAGTGGTATTAGAGCCTGGTTTTATGCGTAGATATTATATGCATGAGTAGAACACAAGTGAGTTGTGGGTTCTACAAGTCATACTGCTTACCAGCATGTCATACTTTGGACCGGCATTATGGGTACGCTTACGCAAGACTGGTTCTACGACGTGCTTTGCACATAGGTGGCTGGCGGGTGTCAGTTTCTCCAACTTTAGTTGAACCGAGTGTGGCTACGCCCGGTCCTTGAGAAGGTTAAAACAGCACTAACTTGACGAACTATTGTTGTGGTTTTGATGCGTAGGTAAGAACGGTTCTTGCTCAGCCCGTAGCAGCCACGTAAAACTTGCAACAACAAAGTAGAGGACGTCTAACTTGTTTTTGCAGGGATCTTGTGATGTGATATGGTCAAGACATGATGCTAAATTTTATTGTATGAGATGATCATGTTTTGTAACAAAGTTATCGGCAACTGGCAGGAGCCATATGGTTGTCACTTTATTATATGCAATGCAATTTCCCTGTAATTGCTTTACTTTATCACTAAGCGGTAGCGATAGTCCTAGAAGAAATAGGTGGCGAAACGACAACGCTGCTACGATGAAGATCAAGGTGTCGCGCCGGTGATGATGGTGATCATGACGGTGCTTCGGAGATGGTGATCACAAGCATAAGATGATGATGGCCATATCATATCAGTTATATTGATTGCATGTGATGTTTATCCTTTATGCATCTTATTTTGCTTTCATTGACGGTAGCATTATAAGATGATCTCTCACTAAATTTCAAGGTATAAGTGTTCTCCCTGAGTATGCACCGCTATAAATTTCTTCGCCGAGACACCACGTGATGATCCGGTGTGATAGGCTCTACGTTCAAATACAATGGGTGCAAAACAGTTGCACACGCGGAATACTCAGGTTCAACTTGACGAGGCTAGCATATACAGATATGGCCTCGGAACACTGAGACCGAAAGGTCGAGCGTGAATCATATAGTAGAGATGATCAACATAGTGATGTTCACCATTGAAAACTACTCCATCTCACGTGATGATCGGACATGGTTTAGTTGATTTGGATCACGTGATCATTTAGATGATTAGAGGGACGTCTATCTAAGTGGGAGTTCTTAAGTAATATGATTAATTAAACTTTAATTTATCATGAACTTAGTACCGATAGTATTTTTGCTTGTCTATGTTATTGTAGATATATGGCTCGTGTTGTTGTTCCGCTGAATTTTAATGCTGCCTTTGAGAAAGCTAAGTTGAAAGATGATGGTAGCAATTACACGGAATGGGTCCGTGAATTTGAGGATTATCCTCATTGCTGCACGTAAGAATTTGTCTCGAAGCACCGCTTAGGTGTACCACTACGCCGCAAGAATCGCAGACATTGTGAATGCCCGGCAGTCGCGTGTTGATGACTACTCAATAGTTTAGTGTTCATGCTTTATGGCTTAGAACCGACTTCAACGACGCTTTTGAACGTCATGGAGCATATGAGATGTTCCAGGAATTGAAGTTAATATTTCAAGCAAATGCCCGGATTGAGAGATATGAAGTCTCTAATAAGTTCTATAGCTGCAAGATGGAGGAGAATAGTTCTCGGTGAACTTATACTCAAAATGTCTGGGTATTGCAATCACTTGATTCAACCGGGAGTTAATCTATTCGATGATAGTGTCATTGATGTAATTCTTCAATCACCGCCACCAAGCTACAAGAGTGATGAACTATAATATGCAAGGGATGAACAAGACTATTCCCGAGCTCTTCGCGATGATAAAAGCTGCGGAGGTAGAAATCAAAAAGGAGCATCAAGTGTCGATGGTCAACAAGACCACCAGTTTCAAGAAAAAGGGCAAAGGGAAGAAGAAGGGGAACTTCAAGAAGAACGGCAAGCAAGTTGCCGCTCAAGAGAAGAAACCTAAGTCTAGACCTAAACCCGAGACTGAGTGCTTCTACTGCAAAGGGACTGGTCACTAGAAGCAGAACCGCCCCAAGTTTTTGGCGGATAAGAAGGATGGCAAGGTGAACAAAGGTATATGTGATATACATGTTATTGATGTGTACCTTACTAATGCTCGCAGTAGCACCTGGGTATTTGATACTGGTTCTATTGCTAATATTTGCAACTCAAACAGAGACTACGGATTAAGCGAAGATTGGCTAAGGACGAGGTGACGATGCGCGTGGGAAATGGTTCCAAAGTCGATGTGATCGCGGTCGGCACGCTACCTCTACATCTACCTTCGGGATTAGTTTTAGACCTGAATAATTTTTATTTGGTGCCAACGTTAAGCATGAACATTATATCTGGATCTTGTTTGATGCGAGACGGTTATTCATTTAAATCAGAGAATAATGATTGTTCTATTTATATGAGTAATATATTTTATGGTCATGCACACTTGAAGGGTGGTCTATTTTTATTGAATCTTGATAGTAGTGATTCACATATTCATAATGTTGAAGCCAAAAGATGCAGAGTTGATAATGATAGTGCAACTTATTTGTGGCAATCGCCGCTTGGGTCATATTGGTGTAAAGCGATGAAGAAACTCCATACCGATGGACTTTTGGAATCACTTGATTATGAATCACTTGGTACTTATGTAAACGTGCCTCATGAAAATACATTGAGGAAACTCTATACTGATGGACTTTTGGAATCACTTGATTATGATTCACTTGGTACTTGCAAAACGTGTCACATTATGAATCACGATGACTAAAACGCCGTTCTCCGGAACTATGGAGCGAGCAACAGATTTATTGGAAATCATACATACTGATGTATGTGGTCCAATGAACATTGAGGCTCATGGCAGGTATCGCTCTTTTCTCACCTTCATCGATGATTTGAGCAGATATGGGTATATCTACTTAATGAAACATAAGTCCGGAACATTTGAAAAGTTCAAAGAATTTCAGAGTGAAGTGGAAAATCATCGTAACAAGAAAATAAAATTTCTACGATCTGATCGTGGAGGAGAAATTTGAGTTACGAGTTTGGTCTACATTTGAAACAATGCGGAATAGTTTCGCAACTCACGCCACCCGGAACACCAGAACGTAATGGTGTGTCCGAACGTCATAATCATACTTTACTAGATATGGTGCAATCAATGATGTCTCTTACTGATTTACCGCTACCGTTTTGGGGTTATGCTTTAGAGACGACTGCATTCACATTAAATTGGGCACCATCAAAACTGCTGAGACGATGCCTTATGAACTGTGGTTTGGCAAGAAACCAAAGTTGTCGCTTTCTTAAAATTTCGGCCGCGATGCTTATGTGAAAAACTTCAACGTGATAAGCTCGAACCCAAATCAAGAAATGTGTCTTCATAGGATACCCAAAGGAGACTATTGGTTACACCTTCTATCACAGATCCGAAGGTAAGACTTTTGTTGCTAAATTTGGATCCTTTCTAGAGAAGGAGTTTCTCTCGAAAAAAGTGAGTGGGAGGAAAGTAGAACTTGATGAGGTAACTGTACCTGCCCCCTTATTCGAAAGTAGTTCATCACAGAAACCGGTTCCTGTGATGCCTATACCAATTAGTGAGGAAGCTAATGATATCGATCATGAAACTTCAGATCAAGTTACTACCGAACTTCGTAGGTTGACCAGAGTAAGATCCGCACTGTGAGTGGTATGGTAATCCTATTCTAGAAGTCATGTGACTTGACCATGGCGAACCTACGAACTATGAGGAAACGATGATGAGCCCAGATTCTGCAAAATGGCTTGAGGCCATGAAATTTGAGATGGGATCCATGTATGAGAACAAAGTATGGACTTTGGTTGACTTGCCCGATGATCGGCAAGCCATCGGGAATAAATGGATCTTCAAGAAGAATACTGACGCTGATGGTAATGTTACTGTCTACAAAGCTCGACTTGTTGCGTAAAGGTTTTTGACAAGTTCAAGGGATTGACTACGATGAGACTTTCTCACCAGAAGCGATGCTTAAGTCTGTCCGAATCATATTAGCAATTGCCGCATTTTATATTATGAAATATGGCAAATGGATATCAAAACTGCATTCCCGCATGGATTTCTAGAAGAAGAGTTGTATATGATGCAACCAGAAGGTTTTTTTGATCCAAAAGGTGCTAACAAAGTGTGCAAGCTCCAGCGATCCATTTATGGACTGGTGCAAGCCTCTCGGAGTTAGAATAAACGCTTGATAGTGTGATCAAAGCATATGGTTTTATACAGACTTTTGGAAAAGCCTGTATTTACAAGAAAGTGAGTGGGAGCTCTGTAGCATTTCTAATACTATATGTGGATGACATATTTTTGATTGGAAATGATATAGAATTTCTAGATAGCATAAAAGGGTACTTGAATAAGAGATTTTCAATGAAAGACCTCGGTGAAGCTGCTTATATATTGGGCATCAAGATCTATAGAGATAGATCAAGACGCTTAATTGGACTTTCACAAAGCACATACCTTGATAAAGTTTTGAAAAAGTTCAAAATGGATCAAACAAAGAAAGGGTTCTTGCCTGTATTGCAAGGTGTGAAGTTGAGTCAGACTCAATGCCCGACCACTGTAGAAGATAGATAGAAAATGAAAGATGTTCCCTATGCTTTAGCCATAGGCTCTATCATGTATGCAATGCTGTGTACCAGACCTGATATGTGCCTAGCTATTAGCTTAGCAGGGAGGTACCAAAGTAATCCAGGATTGGTTCACTGGACAGCGGTAAAGAATATCCTGAAATACCTGAAAAGGACTAAGGATATGTTTCTCGTTTTATGAAGGTGACAAAGAGCTAGTCGTAAATGGTTACGTCGATGCAACCTTTGACACTGATCCGGACGATACTAAATCGCAAACCGGATACATGTTTATATTAAACGGTGGAGCTGTCAGTTGGTGCAGTTCTAAACAAAGCGTTGTGACGGGATCTACATGTGAAGCGGAGTACATAGCTGCTTCGGAAGAAGCAAATGAAGGAGTCTGGATGAAGGAGTTCATATCCGATCTATGTGTCATACCTAGTGCATCGGGTCCAATGAAAATCTTTTGTGACTATACTGGTGTAATTGCCTTAACAAAGGAATCCAGATTTCACAAGAGAACCAAGCACATCAAGAGACGCTTCAATTCCATCCGGGACCAAGTCCAGGTGGGAGACATAGATATTTGCCAGATACACTACAGGAATCAGCTACTTTGCCATCTGCCACGGCAGACGGCAAAGGCATGGATAGCGGACGGCAAAGGTGTTTGCCGTCCGCGGCGGACGGCAAAAATGGACGACAACGTACGGGACGGCTAAGAGCTACGTTGTCGTCTGCTTCGGGCGGCTGACGGCAAAGGGGCCTTTGCCATCAGCAGCGGACGGCAAAGAATGCGGACGGCAATAAATGCGCTGTTACTCCGTTAGGTGGTTAACGGAAGGCCTATGCCGTCCGTCGCTGACGGCAAACTTCGGAAGGGCTTTGCCGTCCGCCGAATGATGTCAGCCGACGTCACTACACGGCAGGCCTTTGCCGTCCGCCGTTGTAGGCAAAGTTTTTTTCCTCTTTGCCGTCAGCCACTCTAGGCAAACTGACCAAATTGGTCAGCCTCCCAGGAAGCACAGTTGCCTTCCACGTGTCCTCTTTGCCGTCCGCTGCTGATGGCAAAGAACCTTTTGCCGTCGGTGGTAGACGGCAAAGATCCTGCATATTGTCTCTTTTTTCTGTTTTTTTAATCCAACAATTTTCACAGCAAATATATATGACATATATAGATATATTTCACAGGGCTATTTAACAACAAATAAGTTTCATCGTACATACATATATAGTTGCATCCATTCACACATAGCAAGTTGCACATACACATAAGTTGCAACCATTAGGAAGTTGCACATACATATTACAATGCAAAGTTTCATCAAGATAGCAAGTTCCATCGTAGCAAGCTCGAAGAATACTAGAAGAGAATGAAATAAAAACAAGCACTCCATCATAGCAAGCTAGCTTCCGAGAAGTGAATGAAATCTGCAAAATGGCAAATAAGAAAGTTACGAAAAGGTGACTAGAAGAAGAAGCACGCCATCGCTTGTGAGGTAACTTAGGTGAAATGGATCGCTTTATGAGCTAACTTAGGTAAAATGCATCATTTTAGAGCTAACGAGGAAAAATGGATCCTTTATGAGTTAACTAAGCTAATTATGCCGTTTTTTACATAAGTAAGGTAAGTACATGTCATTATTGAGCAAACTTAGTTAACTAAGCATATTATAACTAACTTAGGTCATTTTGGAGGAAACAAAGCTAAGTATAGATTGTTTTAGAGCTAACTTAGGTAAAATGGCTGGTTTTGGAGGTCAGTAAGCTTATTAAGTCATTTTGCAGGAAAAGAAGCTACCTCTAGGTCATTAAGGTAAGCATATTGGATGAAATAAAGCTAAGTCCAGGTCTTTATGCATTTGTTAAGCAAAAAACTAGAGAAACTTACCTTGATCATGGAGGTGTGGGAGCGGGCTGGCTCATGCCAGTAGGTGGAGAAGGATCGTGTGATGCTTGTGTGGAGTTACGCTGCACCAAAGATCATTTCCAATGTTTCGTTAGCATGATGACACTCAAATGTTAAGACTAGCAAGTAACGCCCATTCAAATTAAACACACCGTGGTCTCAGGAGCAATCTCGGATCAATGGCTATGGAGCCACGGGACCTCCCGCCACTAGATATCATCACCTGCTCGATTGTAGGGAATCTGCTCGGGTTAAACTCCTCCCTTTCCTCGCCTTCCCTTGACTTGCTTGTAAGAGGCAGTGTGGGCCATGGCATACAGGTCGCACTCCTCCGCACCTTATCCGCCTTATTGTAGCATGCCTGAAAGAGAGAAACAAAGTAAATTAGTAATTAAAGGGCTCAAGCTAGCATGATGAATGAATTGCATTAATCATGAAGCAAACCACATACCCAATTCCGCCCGAACAGATATAAGCTGGAGCTACCTTGATGGTGTGGCACACCTTCAATTTGGGCACGTTTGTCCTTGGTCTCAGTCGGCTCCCCTTCCATCTTTCAACACCTGCCATGAAAAACAGTAAACAAAATTAGTACAACGTAAAAAAATACCGACATGAATAATAATATGTATATCACTTAAGTATATCATCATCAAGTACAACATAAAAAAATTGAATACCTGACACTACTAATAATCTCGATCAGTATCATCAATAAATGCATAATCATCAGCATCACTATAATCAATGACGGGCTCATAGGGTTTAGTGGCATCAACATGTGGAAGGCCACCTTTACGTAATCGGTCAAGCATTGAGAGGTCGTCCGCAGCAGTAACCTCTTCTTGTTCCGGCTCTTCTTGTTCCTCCTCTGGGGTGATGTGGGATTCACTGTCGCTGTCTACTTCAATGTTTTGGGTTGAAGTATATCGGTTCTTGAAACGCTTTTTGGAAAGACGTGTCTCTTGGAAGAATTCTCCTTCATATGTGTTTGGGTTATAGTCTTCATAATCCTCTTCCTTTGGGGGAGATAGTCTAGCACGTGGCGGCACTTCATAAACGAGATCCCAACCTTTCATATTTGGATTAGTTTGGCAAGCCCAAGGTAGATAGAATACTTGGGTCGCCTGTTGAGCCGTAATATAGACATCAGGAACATCTAAATGGGTGCTTTGGTTGATTTCAACTAGCCCTGTATGTTCATGAGTCCTTCTAGTCTCCTTCGGCTGAAACCAATAACATTTGAAGACTACGACATTCGGTGGGTTTTCATCATAGAATATAAGTTCATAAATTGCTTCAACTCTCCCATAATACTCGGTACCTCCTTCGCCGATAGCAGATACACAACAATTTGTAGACTTTCGGTCGGCCATAGATAGCTCTTTGCCATAGGTACGAAAACGATACCCGTTGATGTCGTATTTGTCAAATGAACGGACCTTATAGTCAAAATCATTAGCGACTTGTCTCAATTCGAAAATGCGCTTGGCCAGGTTCGATTTGCCATCCCGTGGTGAGTGGATATGCAAGCACACTTGCTGGACGGTGTAATGCAGATGAAGCCTTGTGATCATCAGATATTCAAAGGCTGAGATGGTATAATGCGGTTGAACTGGGTCGGAGGCAGGAGCACCATCATAATAAGAGAGCTTGGACTTTGTGTCCACGGGCTTGACAACAGGCTTCAAGTTGAGCATGCAGGCAAGGTCGAGGTTACCGTGGGCGATTTCTACTGGCAGAGGAAAAACGTCAGAATGCGAGGTGGCTTCGATGCAGAGGAAGTAATAGAGGGCCCCGCCCCATGTTCTTGAATGGTGTACGTTCTTCCCAGTCAAGAATATTCCCATTGGCCACGCTCATCCATTGTCCGGAGCCGCCGCCTCCCAAGAATTCCAAGGAGGCGCCTTCAAGAAGGTAGTGACATCGGTGTCACGGAGATCACATGACACTCACGGCAGAGAAGAGAAAAACTTCATGACGAGGCCTTCAGGAAGGAACACAACGATCAAGGGTGCTATCCTCATCGGCACCAAAAGAGAAGGTGCAAGACTTTCGCCCAGAGTGTCCATCCAGCTCTTATCCGTAAAATGATCTCGGCACAACATTAGATCAGGGTGGACGCGGTCCGGCCGGTCCGTCCCTGACCGAGCCCTGCTTTGGACCGTCAGCGGCTGGCCGGGTCCGGACCGGACCGAAGTGGCTGGCGGTTCATATTTTCAGGACCGGACCGGCTGCAGCAAAGCTCGGTCAAGACCAAGAGGACCGACTGGACCGACTGAATTTGTATCCTGGGAGTGCGCTGGGAGGATTTTTTGCTCTGTTTAGCCACTGTTTAGTCATCCTTTTATATTTTGTAAAGAAAATGGACCAAGAATACAGCATATATGAGACTAATTTTGAACATTTAGAATGCTTGTTTCAAAAGAGGATGGAATCGACAATAAATAAGTAAGTTATGCTATAGGTTTACCATGACAAGCTGAAGAATGGATGAAAGATGATATAAGAAAATTTTGGAATTCAGTACTAACTGCTAACAATGGTGTATTCAACACTCAATAGATCAGTACGAACTGCTAACAATTCAGTACTAATTGTTGAAAATTTTGGCACTGAATACCTCGGTCAGAGATGGGATAATGCAGAGGAGAGGACAGAGGAGATCGAACAGGTGCAGGGGAGACGGCGTGCAGGTGCAGGCACATCCTCCCCTCCTCCAGCTTCGTGGTCATCTCTGATCGACAGCAGCGAGCCGGCGAGGAGGTGGTCGACGGCGGACAGGTGGAGACGGCGGCGGTCGACCCTGAACTTGACGGCAGGCAGCTGCACGCGCTGCGCTCCCTCCTCTTCTCCTCTTTCCCTCCAGTACTACGGCTTCGTGGTCTACGGCGAGGTGGTTGACGACGGCAGCACCAGGAGGTGGTCGACGACGGAAGCCAGCGGAGGCGGCGCTCGACCGCTCGGGGTCGGGGGAGGGGAATGGACGGGGTTGCGTACTTGAACTCTCTGCTTTGCCTTTATTGCCGTCTGCGCTAGGCTCTATATCGTTTTTTTTTTGACGCACTGGGCTCTATATGGGTTGCTGTGGGCTGTGGCCTGTGAGCTGGGCTAAATGTCGCGGTCCGAACAAGCGGACCGAGCTTTGACCGGACCGGACCGAGAAAATTTCGGTCCATTTTCTAGGGACCGGACCGATGACTTTTTTCAGCGGGCCTGGACCGAGCCGCCTGCACCGAAGGGTCATGAGCCGGACCGAAGGACCGGACCGCTTGGCCCACCCTGACCCCGAACCACCACGAGAGAGAGAGCGCGGGTGTTATTTACCAGTTGTATAGATATGGGAGTTGCTATCTCGCTGGCGCTCGTTCTGACGCTTCGGTTTCCGACAAAGTAAAATTTCCAGTTTAGGCAATCAGCGTGAGATTGAAATGGAAGGACAGGCCGGCCCCACCATTGAAATCAGGGGGGGAGAAGATTATGAAAGGCAAGCTGGGCCCACTAGTGGAATTCACGGGAGGAGGATGCGCACATATGCATGCATGCATGGGCCCCATGTCCGACACAAACAGGTTGTTTCCATGTGTGGGCTTCGCGTGTAGAGATCGCAAGGCTGCAACGCGGCCGTGGAAAGAGTCGTTTCGATAGATATGTAGATCCATTTGGGACTTGACTGGTTTTTCCTGGATGTGTGCTAAAGCCTATTCATGTTTGCTCGTCTGTAGAATGTTGTGCTGATATGTTTCTTACCATTATCATTGTCACTTGCCATGTTGTGCCGATGTACTGCCTTTTTTTTTTGCTATTTCGGTGTCTATGGGCTTTCCGTGTCCTTGTGTGTCTGGACAGATGTTTAGTTCAGTTCATTGTATACTCTTTCCTTCTACAGGTTCGTACTAGCCGCCGTTTTTGTTGATCTACTTGCTGCAATTCGTTGCCTATGTTTTTCCTTCTACTACTTAGATTAGAGGGGTCATTAGTTTCATCATTTTCTTTCTTTCCAGCTCCTGTTGAATTCTCCTGCTACCATATGATTCTTGCAAATGTGAAATAATGTCAATTGTTGATTTGCTATTACAGAACAAGGAAAAAAAAGGACGTTGAGGTGTGGCACCCCTTACGACCAAAGTATTTTTTTTTTGCGATGCTTCTGACCAAAACAGGCTTAACCTTAGATTTAACCCCTTCTGTACCTGTTAATGACTGCATTTGGAGGTTCTTCTTCCATTTCTTGTGTAATGTTCATGTATTCAGTCGACATAAGTGTCCCAACTGTTTAATGTAGAGCTTCATGTCCTAATGTGATACTACATTGTATGTTTTTCTACAGAAACTACTGTGGTTGAGTTCGTTCCTCACTGCCTTTTAACTTCAATTGACGGCCATGTTTTGACCCACGGATCCTATATATGAACTGTTTAGATCTTTAGATGGATGTATCATGTAACTTCTGTTTCATATACGTATTTTCATCATTTATTCTTCTACGTAGATG
This sequence comes from Aegilops bicornis, assembly GCA_021605145.1. Lineage (NCBI taxonomy): Eukaryota > Viridiplantae > Streptophyta > Magnoliopsida > Poales > Poaceae > Aegilops > Aegilops bicornis. The sequence continues at coordinate 64,366,652 of CM038675.1, read as the reverse complement.
GGCACAGCAAAGCCGGCCTTCATGTCCTAGTGGTCTTGTCGGAAGTAACGACCATGCCGGCGGGCTGGCAGAGCGTGAGCACCCTCCCGATCCTGGCCACCTAGGACAGTGAGCACACATTCCAATGGCCTACAAGCCATAGTTTTAAATAGCGCGCTAAGTCTCTTAGCGGCGAACCTCTTCTAAAAGCTATAGCGTGCTATAGCGGAGCGCTATTTAAAATGTTTATTCATTTATTTGGACCAACATCTCTTAACGCAAGACCTTTTGTAAATGCTATAGCGGGCTATTTAAAACAATGCTACAAGCCCTTGTTGCCCTGTTTGTGACGCTGGCCGATGGAAAGATCTGACACCTGAGGCTATGATACATTCTTCATCATGAGCTTACAGTTGCACAAAACAACAGAGATGTTGAGCCGAAGTCAAAGACAACAACACAGCAGCACAAACCAAAGGCTACACTCAGCCGAACTCAGAGAATAGCAATGGACAGGGTTAGCGTTCGGCAGACTACGAAACATGCAACAAGTTCCCTTGTCTCTCAAACCCACGACCTGCTATTTGCCTCGCATCCAAAGGCAAGTTCAGAATCATGGGAATCAATTTGCTTTGTCTCTCTTTCTTCCTCTCTTTACCTTTCCAACAAATGTAGGTGGCAGTATCATATTTGCTCTGTGTCACAGCGCCCACCTTTTATAGCCTGGTTTGGCTGCAGATGTAGACTCTCAACCCCAGGAGTTGCTATTTAGCTCCAATCTAAAGGCTACATCAGAACCATGATAATCAACTTGCTATCTCTTTCCATTCCTCTGTTCAACTATGCCGCTTCCGATTTGACCGTACACTAATCACATACGCAAATGTGTATAATTAAGATCAGGGACTCACAGGAAGATATCATAACACAACTCTAGACACAAATTAAAATAATACAAGATTTATATTACAAGCCAGGGGCCTCTAAGGCTTGAATACATCACCTCAGATACAAACGAGTCAGCGGAAGCAACAATATCTGAATAGATACATAGGTTAAACAAGTTGCCATAAAATGGCTAGCATAAATAGGGATACAGATCGAAGAGGCGCATGCCTCCTGCCTGGGATTATCCTAAACTACTCCTAGTCATCGGCAGCCTCCATGTAGTAGTAGGCACCCACAGTGTAGTAGGGGTAATTGAAGGTGGCGTCTGGCTCCTAGGCTCCAGCATCTGATTGCGACATCTGAGAAGAAAGGAAAAGGGGGAAAAGAGGGAGCAAAGCAACCGTGAGTACTCATCCAAATTACTCGCAAGCAAGAATCTACACTGCATATGCATTGGTATCAATGAAATTGATAGTATATGTGGACTGAACTGCAGGATGACAGAATAAGAGGGGGATAGCTAATCCGATCGAAGACCATGCTTCCGCAACATCCATCTAAAAGCATGTAGAAGAGAGTAGCTGGTAAGTTCACCAAGTATCATCGTATAGCATAATCCTATCCGGTGATCCTCTCTCGCCGCCCTGTGAGAGAGCGATCACCGGGTTGTATCCGCACTTGGTAGGGTATGTTTTATCAAGTATCCGGTTCTAGTTGTCATAAGGTCAAGGTACAATTCCGGTTCGTCCTTTTCTTGACGGACACGACTATTCGAATAGATAAACTTTCCGCAGGGTGCACCACCTTACCCAACACGCTCGATCCCTCTGCCCGGACACACTTTCCTGAGTCATGCCCGGCCTCGGAAGATCAACACGTCGCAGCCCTACCTAGGCCTGAAAGAGAAGTCAACACGCCGGTCTAAATCCTATGCGCGCAGGGGTCTGGGCCCAGCGCCCTTTGCACACCTGCACGTTGCGAGGGCGATTGGTGAGCAGACCTAGCAACCTCCATTACAAAGGAAGTTGCGTTACGCGGTCCAACCCGGCGCGCGCCGCTCAGTCGCTGACGTCTAGGAGGCTTCTGCTGATGCCATGACGTCGAGTGCCCATAATTGTTCCCGCGTAGTTGGTTAGTGCGTATAGGCTCGTAGCCAGACTCAGATCAAATACCAAAATCTTGTTAAGCGTGTTATTTTGAAGTAACCGCGGATGCCGACCAGGGACCAGGCCCACCTCTGTCCTATGTGGTCACAACCTGCTCTATTGTTCCGCCACAAAGTAACACTCGATGTCCATCGGGAACCCAGGCCCACAACTACCGGTGGACCACCTGTCCTTTCAGCCCCCACATCGGAATCATTGCGGGTACTCTACGAGCCAATTCGACTTTAGTCACAATATGTATCAAATATAATTTGTATGTATGTATATACCCGTGATCAACACCCGGCGTGATCACGACCCAATAGTATAGCATGGCAGACGGACAAGAATGTAGAGCCACTGATGGAATACTAGCATCCTATACTAAGCATTTAGGATAGCAGGTAACGGTATCAACAATTGTAGCAATAATGATAGGCTATGCGAAATAAGAAGAGAGAAGAGAATGGGTGATATCTGGGTGATCTAAGGGGGTTTGCTTGCCTGGAAGCTCTATTGTACACGAAGAAGGGTCGTCGGAGACGTAGTCGTACTCAGTGGCATCAACGCCGGTCTCGGGGTCTACCGGAGAAGAAGAGGGGGGAAGAAACAGTAAATACGGAGCCAACAAAGCATCACAAAATATAACAAGGCAATACGTGGTGCTAGGTGTGATATAATGCAGGGATAGGTGATACCGGCGAAGGGGGGAAACATCCGGAAAAGTATCCCCGGTGATCGGCGTTTTCCGACAAACTCTACCTTCACTTTACTTCTTTTTTTTGGTTGAGAGAGATCTTGGCTTTACTTTTGCAACTCCAAATCTCACAAAAAATATACACAATATGTGCTGGGCGTCGTTGTCATGCCGGCGGCCGGAGCCGACCCGGTTTCCTCCGATCTGGATCCCGACCACCAAAATCTCCCGCATCCCAGGCAGGCCAGCCAAGACGCCTGTGGACCCTCGCAGGAGAAGCGACCGAGCAGGTGGAAGATGGCCAGCAGCCAGATCTGGCGCCGCCACCGCCAGGCAGCAACGCGAGGCCCCAGCCTACCGGAGATCCGTCGGCCACCCGACCAGATCGCCGGCACCATGCCAACGCTACTGCCCGCCGCAGGAGACAGGGGCCTCGCCAGGGGCCGCCGCCCAGATCCGAGACCCTCCGATGCAGATCGCAGCAGAGCAGGCCCCGGCCGCGCCCCAGGCCTGGCCCGGCGCCAGCCTCGTGCGGCGGCGAGTAGGAATGGAGAGAGAGGGGGGTTACGCCGGCGGGAGGGAAATCGCCCCCCGAGACGCCCGCTAGGGGCGACACGGGGGAGGTGAGGGGGGAGGACAGTGAATGATCGATGTAACTCTCTCCTAGTATTGGTTTTCTCATCTTTTTTTCTACAGAGAGGACGGTAACAAAATCATGATGGACAATTTTGTTTTGAGGAAAATAGTGGTAACATTTTGCTTTCGGCATGTGATTATAATCGCACTACTTTGGTTCGCAGCACATATTGTGTATATTTTTTGTGAGATTTGGAGTTGCAAAAGTAAAGCCATGATTTCTCTCAACCAAAAGAAAAGAAGTAAAGTGAAGGTAGAGTTTTTCTTTACAGTATTTTTCAGATCTGCAAAGAAAATACAGAAAAGTTTGGAGAAGTGGGGTATCGATCCCCATACCTCTCGCATGCTAAGCGAGCGCTCTACCATCTGAGCTACATCCCCTGTGTGTTAAAGAAATAATTAATGCCTTGTTGATTGTGGTGTAATTCACACTCCCTGATTGCATGATTCCAATAAGCAATGAAACGACTCAAACAGAAGCATAAACACTGAGGAAAGAAGGCGATGGACAGGTTGAGTTCAATCTATCAGAACTCATATGAGGAAAGAAGAAGACTTAAATTGATTTTTATTGCCAGTGTAGTTTTCCAGCCAACATTTACTCTTGCTTGTACTAGCCACCTTGATAATGTGTGTAGGCAGAAGATGTACTCGATGCAATTCGGTGGTCCACATGGACTGGATAGGGTGAGATGTTTCCGTGTCCGTCAATATATATGTTACGCACGCGTACGTACGCCTGCAATCGATCGATTCACGTTAAGTGCGCAACTGCGCATAGTAATTTAACCTAGCTCGTAGCGGTCGGCGCGGGACCGATCGCGATGATGGGCGGCGGCGGCGCACGGAGCACGCCATCCACGTCGGTGCAGTGGTCCGATCTCAACGATGATCTCCTCGACCTGGTTTGCAGCAAGGTCACCCTGCTGCTCCATCGCGTCCGCTTCGCCGCCGTATGCAGGTCGTGGCGAGCCGCTGCGATCGCTGCAAGGCAGGCGGCGCTGCCCGCATTACCCTGGCTCATCTTCCCCGGCGATCACTGCAAGACAAAGCGTGTATACTGTCCCGAGGACGGCGGGGTCCTGCAGATCCCTCTCCTGAACGAGGTGCTCATCGGCAAGAAGTTCGTCGGAGCTCACGATGGTGGCTGGGTCGCCGCGCTAGGCGACAACATGCAGCTTGTTGTCGTGAACCTCTTTTCCGGTGTTGAGGTACCGCTCCCCGCTAAGGACCTGAGCAAGGGCTGCTCAGGCCAGGACAACTCAATCCAGAAGGTTATTTTTTCAGAATCTCCAACCTCAAGCGGCTGCATCGTTGCAGCCATCACCAGCCTATACAACATCACACTCTGCGGGATTGGTTATCCGGGCAGCGGGTGGAGGACAAGCCAATTTTATCAATATTGCATCGCCGACATCATATTCTACAATGGACACCTCTATGGCCTTGCCAACTCCAACGATCTGGTCAGGTTTGAAATAGGTATGAACAAGGATGGAGGGCCGGTGATCACTGACAAACAACAATGGTTGCATATAAAAATCGGTAGCATTGCTATCGGGTTCCCGTGCTTCCTCATTGAGCTGAACAACAAGTTGGCGATGGCAGTGAAGATTTGTCTGGTCGATACCCGTGAGCCTTTGTTCAAGGTGTTTGAGATTGTTGACGAATTGACGACAAGGTACACTCACAAGTGGAAGGAGGTGACAAGCTTGGGTGATTATGCCTTGTTTTTAGGGAAAAGGTGGTCCAAGGCGGTATATGTGCCTTCTGCTAAACGCGGGGAGGTTCAGAGAAGCTGCATCTATGCTGCTGATATGAATTACTTGACGAGTTTGGATGGCAAAGGCGACTGTCTATATCATATGCCAGATGAAAACAGTAACAATTTTACCGAGATGATCAAATCAGTAGGATCATATGTATATGCCGGTTATTTTCCATGTGGCATGTGGATTCTCCCTCCAAATTTCTAGCAGATCAAGAATAGTCAAGCGTGGCACCTTTAAATTTATTCCGAGTGTGCACATTATGGAAAGTGACATTTTACCTTGTTAAAATAGTGGCTGCCCATTTGTAGTATGGTTGGAATATTGTGTCGTAAAATAACAAAAAAAACTTAATCCATCATATATGTTGCTTAATCACTCTAGCTATGTGTTTGGAAAATGGGTTTTCAATATTAATTTTACTATATGCTAGCTAGGACCCACATGCCATCCAAGAATAGTTGTAAAGCGCCCAATTTATTGAGTGGTTTATGATTTAGTCCATCATATGACTTTTTTCACAAAGTAAGCATCCAAAGTATAATCAGCGTATCAGGAGTCCTTGTCAAGCTTCGCGGCAGAATTCTGCAACAACTTTGCTCAACCCGGGTTCTCCATAGATTGCAGCTGCACGCCACGGGTACATGTATGATGAGATAGATATATAAATGGTGCAATGGCCCATGGCAGCACCGGACCGTCTCACAAGCGAGCTTTCTTTGCCCAACGAGTGCCATACACAAAGATAGCCGTCTTATATTTACTAATCGGAAGCACCATACGGGATTCCACGTCAATCCTAGAGGTTAGAGAATTCGGTCCATTAGATAGATTAAATATTAATCAATAGCCGTGAGATGACTCCTGCCGCATCTCTTCTACCCGTTTAGACATCTTGTAAAAAAAGGCAAAAAAAAGCGTCCTGTGAAATAAAAGGAAAAAAACAACAACGAAGAAACCAAATCACAACAAATCGTTTAAAAAACTGATCTGAGTCATTGCATCTGGCTCTAATTGATTCACGACAGGGAAAGCTAGGGGAGAAATCGCTTCTGTCTCCTGTGTTTCTGCGCCTCCACGCACAGTAGCCGCAGCCCAGCCGGTTTTGGATAGTAGCCATATGTGCTCCGATCTGATCCCGTCAGCACCCCATGACCAAACGTGCTGCAGCAGGCCATGATTGACATCCCCAGAAGCCGCATCTTTTGAGGAGCTTAACAATACATGTGGGAAAGTAAATCCGGTAAGTATTCCATTAGTAAAGAGGAGATGTACCTATGTAGGTTTGAAGCTAATGTGATGGTCGCAGATATATGTTTTTTCAAGTTCGTCGTCCATCAAGGTTATCAACCATAAATTCGTTCTTGGTGCATGCTCTATTCCCCATCACACTGAATTCATGAAATTCATAAAAAAAAACTCCCCAAGATATCTTCCTTAGATGTAATATCTCTTGAGAAAACGACCAGGAGCTGTTGTTTCTTTCTGTTGATTGGCCGTGAGATCTAAAAAGCTTTGCTTCCTTCTATAGATTTGCAGCATAGATGAAGTACGACCGTGCCTACTTATGGTTTGAAGTCGTTTTCTTTTCTTTCCCGGATGAAATAACCAAAGTTTTCACGTGGACTCCAAAGGAATTAGTCTTCCTATTGATTGATCGACAGAGAAGACAGACTACTCACGAGGCTATGCGTGAGAGGAGGGTGTCCTATGGTTGCCCTATGAATCATGATCAGCGGCCGTAGATGGCTCCGACCTAGATTGGGAAAAGGAAAGAAGAGCTTACGCGTGATAGGGAGAGGATGTGGTACGGCTGCTTATGAACTTTCTATTGTAGGATTGCCTCCATTCCATAAATTTCAGTGCACTCCTATATATAACAAATTAGTTATGTTCACTGAATTGTGTCCTTAGTTTCCTTCGGCGTATAATTTGTTCACGTTATCATTTGTTGGAATAATGCTTATTGTTGCAGGTTTTATCTCTGAAAGGTGTTAACTACTAACTAGACGTGCTGGTACGCTGCAAGAGAGGTTACAGTGTCCACCCACCATTAACATGGCCTATTTCATAGATTAGAAGAGTTGGCATGTTCCCTGTGTTAATTGTATCATTGTTGGCTACTCGGTGATCCTCTTATTCAAAATTATTGGTTGATGGTGCTCTTTTATTGTCAACCTGAATTGCTAGGAAAATTCCAAGAACAAAATTTCTTTGCTGGCACATACTCATGTTATTCTGGCAAGAGTTAAGTACCAAAACTGACCACTGAATCTGAATGAGTATTGGTCACAGAGACCACGTTTTGTCCTGATAAGATTTTACCAACTTGCTTGCACCAAGGAAAAGCTGACAACCTAGGAAAGGTATTAGTGATTTTGTTTAAAAGCTGTCAGCAGGCGTTCTATCTTCACCACTATTACGATCTATTCCTATTTGCTGGATTTTTCCATGGCAGTTCTGTGGCAAGTGTCGGCGAAATCTCACTAATATTCAGGATTGCTGAGAGTTTTTTTTACTAGGAGATAACTAGATAATCATTTAATTTACTGTATAGAAGAGTCGTATAGCTAGCAGACTTCCTATCAAAGAAAAAGTATGTGTGATTCTCACTACGAAGATAAAGTAGAGGGTGGTGACCGAACTGAGAACAAGCTGACTTGGCGCTTGAACCTTTTATGTTTATAATTCACTAATTATGGTCCTTTCATTAATAATGAACGGTGAACTAAGTTGAAAGTTGTTGCTATGTCAATGTGGCTGCCTATTTGTCATGGTTTTTCTCATTTCGTGTCCTGTTGATGAGCTTGAAAGAAACATTAGGTATGTACATGTATTGTTATCTCTTTGAAGTAATAAAGTTGTGGTGAGATGCACTGCCAAAGAAATTGGAATGTTTAAATATAAAATTATTTTCGTTTAACGATTGGCGAGAACTTATATCATAGCTTTCTGCAATGGACTTACACTGCTTTACTCTTTTGGGCCTAGAGTTATACCTGAGCATTCATTTTGCATCCAGCAATGCACGTGCACCTAAGTTCTGTATTGCTTAGAAAAACTGAATGTCATTGTTAAATCAAAGGCAACTTCTGAACAGAGCAACTATGGTCGGCTAAGATGACCTACTTCATTCGTTCAGCAATGCACATATAAGTTACTTTTGAATAAGGTTATGCTTCTAGCTTTGACTATATATTAAATAACTAATATGTTTGCATATTTATGTTATTCACATGACAAAGATTTTGCTGTTATTTCAGACAAAAATAACAATTTTTGGCATGTATGTGCACCTAAGTATTTTGCTATTTGCAACACCTCACTGTTCAGATTTCGGACTTTATATGTTACTCCCTCCGTTCCTATATAGTAGGGTGTATAGTTTTGGCACGGAAATTAAAGAACACACATGGAGGAAAATTTTCACAAGTTTTGGGCAAGATTACACCTGACTAATTGGCATGAGAAAATAGAGGAGGTTGCCTAATATAAGGAAATATAATCAAATCCTTAAAAAAATATCCAAACGAGTGTTGCAACGCAATACACCTTATATTTCAGGTTTTTCTCAAAAATCTATACACCCTATATCAAGGAACGGAGGAGTACAATTTTTAGTGTTATGTTTTTCTGTTTAGAAACAGTATGGGAGGTCTGTACTTTAATATATGATATGAATAACTAAGGTATTATTATTTGGTTTGCAAAAACAAAACCAATACACATAACCAATTTGTGAGAGTTAAGATCTTTGAAGTCGCGACAGCTTTAGCCACACCGAGTCTTATATCTATAACCTTTTCCAATATCTATAACCTTTTCCATCGGGTATATTTCAGGTGGTTTTCTGAAAACCGGAATAACTTCAGCATCCAAATATTTGGACATCCCAATATAGCGAAGAACTTCTTTTCACTGACAGCGTGAGATGATTGTAGCCAATCCAGCAGGTACATATGTAAATATCCCTCTATATGAAAGTACAATGTTTTCATACATGCATAAGTTTGACATACATAGGTCGAACGGCATAATATATGTTTGTTGTATAAATACAAAAGATTAGTTAGTACCTTCAAAAAGTAGTACTTACAAGGTTATAGTGGCGGCGGACTAAACGCAAAGAGCTATGTAGGTAAATATAAAAGAAGACGTGTTATATATAGATTAAAACTAGCAATGGTGGCACAAATATCTCCAATGCTAATTTGTTTTCATTTATTCTTCACAAACCAAGGAAAAAAGACATATTATGCTGTGTCGTAGCTCTTCGTTTGTTAATAACTCATATTTGCATATATATTGCAATATAATAGTGAACATGAAAAGTATTAAACTTCAGTTTCCATGTTCATGTACATGTACGAACTGTTATTGTATGGTCGGGTATGTTACAAGTGTAAAAACAATTTTCCAGATTCACCCGAAAATGGATATTGAACCAGTCAATTGCCTCCACGTGATATTCCTGAAGAATTTCAATCCTGTAATGAAGTTCCAACAGTCTTACAGTTATTCAGGTAGAAATCATACGCATTTTTTAAGTGAGCTCTTTTACGGTGATTGACGAGTTACGATTCGTAATTTCGTGTAACTCCGCTGCTGATTTTTTCTAACCGTCGGATCAAAGAAATCATTTAAAGGTTTTTTTATGTGTGAAAAGGGTAGAGTAGTAAATTAGCCGGTCAATCCAGTCGCTAGTCAATCCCTCGCACAGCCTTCATCATTGTCAGTTTATTATCCTCCTCAATCCCCTCGCACAGCCGCCGCCGCCGACCCGACCCTCGACCGTGGCGACGACGGCGTCCCTCCTGTCGGCCGTGCCGCCGCTGCCTCAGACCGTCACACAGCCGCAGCCGCCTATACTTTTTCTCGCCCCTCCCCTAATCCAGTTCCCGTCCAAACCCGCCGCCGCAAACAAGGGATCCCACCGGACCACGCCGCCGCCGCAATCAAGTGATCCCGCCGGACCTCGCCGCCGCCGCAATCAAGTGATCCCGCCGGACCTCGCCGCCGCCGCCATCAAGGGATCCCGCCGGACCTCGCCGCCGCCGCAATCAAGGGATCCCGCTGGATTGCCGCCAGGTTTCTGTCCCGCCGCCAGGAGCCGCAGGAACTGCATGCCATCAGGCGCGGCGTGCCGAGCCCGCCAAGCCTCCTCAGCCCCACCGCCTGCAGCGCATCCTCCGTCGAGCATCCGGTCATGCCGAGCAACGCCATGGACCAGTCCGTGAGGCAGGTAGCCACCACTCCTGCCTTCCTCCACCCACTTCCCTGACCCCCTCCCATTACCTTCCCATCACACTAGATTGAGAAAACTGTTGTTAATTCCACGGTTAGAAGGCAAAAGCCTGTAATACCTTATCTTCAGTTGAATGTAACGTCAGCTTCACTCAAGGCGAAAATGATACTGTACTAACTAAACATTTTGCTGGCTTCTCCGATTATTTTGCGTCTTTGTCTAGCTGGTTGTTTTGCAAATGGGAGTATAATTTTCTTCCGGGATGGTGTTCCTTCCTTTAGCTGCAAATTTAAACCAATTGCTATGCAACCTAGGCTTTGAGCCAGCTCATATTTAGTCAGTCTCGTTAGTGCAACAATCATGAAGTAAAAGCAAGTAGATATTGCTGTTCACAGTGAAATATTCATGTGAAGGCACCGAAACAAAAACTTGACCCCCCCCCCCCAAATTTTTTTTCCTGGATCTGCAGTTAGGCAATTACCACATGCTTTCCTGCAGTGAAGCATCTGCTGTTATGATATGCAGGCATGAGTACCAGAAGGTGGCTACCATTGTTTGTAGGATTAAGGAAATGATCTGGATGAGGGCCATGGGCTTAGTCAGAGTAGTTCAGGATGATGGGAGCTGAATCTGTATTTAGTTTGTTTTTGTTTTGCACATCGGTAGGCAAAGCCTAGTGTTTGTTTGGCTTCGGTCATGTCCTTGGTTACGATGGCGTGAATCTGCAAGTTAAAGATCAGACATTTACTAAAACTGAACCAAGGAAATTTGTTTTTCATAGTTACGGTTGCAGGAAATGGTCATATTATGACTGAAATATATTTAAAATGTCTATTTAGTTCTGTTTTCAGATATAACCTTGTAAGTAGAAACATGTATAACTCAAACAACCATACATCTAGTTAATTTTGCACAGGCAGCAATGTTAAGTCTTACTACGAACCTAGCAATAAAAATGATGAAGTCCTGTCAATTTTTTGAATAGCTAGCTTGAGACAATATTCTCTTCTTCTCTAATGGAAATGATGAGCTCCTGTCAATATTTTGAAAAAAAGTTGTTTTTCAGACTCATCTATCTCAGACAAAATGAAGACTTGAATGGTAGTGAGAGAGCTGCAATTATTTAACTTCATTTCTTGGCTTACATGCTTGTTCTTCCGTAATGCAGAGAATATGTAAATCTGTACTAAACAATTGAGTTTTGCTGTGTTGAGCATACCTGCTTGTTGTTCATTCCTTATCCCCTTGTATGCAGGATCTATCTGGCCGACCTCATTTGAGCTGCGGCTTAAGTATTCCTACTGCACGGGTTTGCACATATGATACATAGGTATTGTGAAATTTCGCAGTTGTTTTCAGTTTTCTGCAATGTTGATTTGAAAAGCTTTCGATGTTCTGTTTATGTATGCCAGACTTAAGAAAGAATTTCATAGTCACATTTGACATATTCAGATCAAGTTTATCCCTCGGATTGTGTTACATTCAACTCTTACTCTCTCCAAAGTGAATAATTTTTGACATATCTTAACAAGACTTTTTTGTCATCTTTTAGCTAGTGTGATGAGATTTTGGCACCTGTACATTCCTTGTACCAACTTAGGAAAATAATAATTTTTTTTGTGACAGTTGGTTGAGCACATCTTCTAGACTCTTGTGAATACATCTGGGACAACGCTTCACATCAGTCAGGTATATACTGCTTCCGTTTCGAGTGAAATCCTCTCCCATAGCCCCTGCCCCAGATGAAGTGAGCTATATATATGTGTATGATGATCCTCCTTTCCTAAAAGTGAGATTGCCATATGTAGTTCAGAATTGACCTATCATGCTTAATTTACACAGCATCTAATCATGAGCTTACGAAGCTGCTGTTTTGGAGTTGTGTGCCGCAATATGAGTAGTTAATTTGTGAACCTGCTATGTAATGTTCAGGTTCGAAAAGGAAATTTGTGCGCCGCTATCCTGAACCTCCTCTGCTTTCTCTGAAACAGGGTTGCCATGTGAAGAAAAAGGATATGTGGGAGCTTTTGAATGGACAAAGGCTTCAGCAAGGAAGAAAAGACAGCTGCATTTACTTACTTGCAATTCTAGTAACTATCTTTGTTATAACTTGTAGAGTGTACCCGCAAAAAAAACTTGTAGAGTGTGATCGATTAATTAGGATGCTATGTAATCAGTCGTACCCTATCATATGTATCATGACTGATTGCGACCAAGGTCTGCATTCTATGAAGAAGGCTCCCATTTATATGTTTATTAGTGACATTGTGTTGTGCTTGCTCTACTACTTCTGTACATTATTTGTGGAATTGGTCTTGTTGTTCAACATTGCTGAAAATCTGTTTCAGTTAAGCGTGCCCTTATGTAGCACTATTTCAAATGGAGTTGGTCGAGTCCTCCTGCTCATTTTTTATGCCAACGAACATTGTTGTCGCCTGAAATGCTTGTACAGAAAGAGCATTGGAGACTACATGTTTGGGGCTATCCTAAGCTTGTTGATAGGTGATCATTTCAGTACTGGCTTGTCATGTACTGACCCTGAACTCTGAAACTGATTCAACCAATGTGCTATCTGATTGGTTATACCCAGGTACATGTACAACTATATGATGGAAAATATGCATTTTGACAAATTGTACCCAAAATGTTAGCTAATACTCTTTTACTTGTCTCATGAAATGTGCCTGCAAATTTGGATCCTATCAGCTCCCCAATGCTTAACTGGAAGGACTGATTCTATGGTTCTATTTTGGTAGAAACTTGATTGATTCGTTCCTGTATAAACACCTAAAGGAAAGGAAATCCAAAATGTGATGACATTCTTAGTAAAACTGGTCATTTAATTGACGTTATGAACATAACACTGGTTTGGACTAGTGCGGCATATGCAATATAAAAATAGTAAAAGCCACAATTTAGTGTGCGGGCATCAAAGGAACATTTCATCTAAAAATTGAGCAACAACTCAAAGTTGAAAGCCTATTATTGTAAACATAGCCTCACGATTGTCACTTGAATGAAAAGTGATTGTTGGTTCGAAAATAATGTAAACACTACTTGGGACAATAATCCAGCTCTAAAGCTTGAACTTGTAGTGGGACAGCCCACCTGGCCGTCGCCATGTCAATGTAGTTTTGGGTTCGGACTACCCATACTAGTGGTAGTAGTAAAATTAGAGGACACATGGTGCTACTGATGCGTCCGCATGATCATACTCGTCGGGGCCCACTAGTATCGATCTTAGTCGTTCGGACCCACTATGATCATAAGAGGAGCCATACTACAAGTACAGGCATCACACGTCCCATACCACTAATCAGGGTCCAGTACTAGATGACCGTAGTCGGGTCGAGATGAGGAGCACTTGAAGTGCTATTGGTGGGACCGCTTAGCTGGGCACCATGTGAACATAGTTTTGGGTTTGGAATACACATATTGCTGATAGCCAACTGTTGTCGTGATAATTCGTCTTGCTCGTTGGGGACGGCTCGTGGTGTTAGCATTTCCTGATGACCCATTGTGCTAAAAGGGATCCGAGGACCAATAGTGGTACTGGTAGTATCAGACGACTCATCGTGGTAGTGATGTATCCGGATGACCCGTAGTACTAAACGTAAAGAGCCATGGTCGTAGCACTACGTAGCGGATGGCCCACAACGACCAGCCTTACTCGTTCGGGCTCAGCATCACGGGTACAGACAAGGAGTAATTGAAGTGCTATTGGCGGATCCATGTGGGTGGTAACCAATTTTTTCCTAAGCGTACCATTTTGTTCTTCACTGGTTTGGAATGAAATGTCAATTCTGATCATATGAGTGTTACAAATATTTGAACACGTATTTTGTAGACTAACGAAAGGGTCATGAGCCCAGTAAGATAAAGTTGGAAGTTACGGACAATTATTTTGGCCAAAGCCCGCGACAGGTAGAAAGCAGACATGCCAGAAAATTTGGTGTTTCATCAATCAATCTTTCCGATTTTAAAGGAGCAATCAATCTTATCACGCGCGTATCTATCGCCCCTTCCCAAATATTCTCATGCTCCGCTCCCACCTTCCCCATTATCTGCAACAACCTCCGATCACCTCCGATTCACACGCGACCTTCTCCTCCGAGGCCAGTCCCATCGAACGCCGCCGCCCTGTTCACCGGCTGTATCGAAGCCGTCGTCCTCACCCACGGGAACGGAGCTGCCGCCGATCGCCCATCTGCCCTGCAGAATACCACGTCACTGCTTGTTCTTCGTCCACACGTTGGATTTAAGGTGAGAATGCCGGCTTTATCATCAGTTAGAACTAAGGCAACGCATGGGATGATTTCAAACGAAAGAATGGGTTCCGCTTATTCTCTGCATGAACCCATCATGAGATCTTATGGGTTTTTCTCTGAATTTTGCTCCGTCCACAGCATCGTGATCCGCCTCTCTGCTCGTCACCGGCGCCAACTCTCTCAGCCATGCCATCTTGCAACGACTCGCGCCGGCATATAGAAATGAAAACCAAGAATATCGGTAAGTTTGTTTAAACAGGCTCGTACATGATTATGTTGGAATGTTCATTTATTTGGTGTCCTGGGTACCTCCCACAGGTACATGAATTAGCACAGCTGGACAATAAAAATCGAAGCGCCCAGCAACAACCGTACGTCAACAGGGCCTAACTCGCCGCCGCCTGACCTGTGCCACCACCCACCTAGCCTGTGCGATATGACGGTACTGCTTCCTCTTCATCCACCCATTCGCAAGACGGTGAGAACGCCTGATCTTAGTCAACAGTCACAAAGAAACCATCACAATCTGCATTCGAATGAATTCATCCAGTCTATCTTTGTGCATATTTTCCCTGAATGGCTAGTTTGTCCAATAGTTATGCTGACACAGAATTACCACTACCATACGTAACCAATCAGGTATATTAATCCCAGTTAGGTTAAAATCTTTGAAAACACATAGTTCTTTTACCCATTACACATATTTCAAGCTTTTTGAAGGAACTCAGTGTGAAACATGCAAATATGAGGATATCGTGCTCACCTTCAAGGTTCGCGGACACGATCGACAGATACATCCTGACCACCAAAAGGTCGTCTGCAGTAAAACTGGTCTTGGAGGGCTAACACAGATGAAGTCAGTATCTCTCCGGCGTATTATGTTGGTGCTGCTAGCCAGTGGAAAACCACTTGCTATACTAACATACCACAACAGAGGACGGGTATGTATATCCAGCTATATGATTCCTCACCTACACAACAATACTTAACTTCAACTTCACATCACAGTTATGCGTCGCTATCTAATTCAGGCACAAATACATATTTTCAGCTGGAAAATATGTTCAAGCCTGCTGCGTTCAGACTGTTACAAGCTTCCGAAAAAATCATACAAGAATCCTATAACGGTAAGTTCTACACAACTAGCATTTCATGTCATGTAGTTCCTACTTTTCATGATTGCATGTAACACACCACTATTTCCTCTACAGAAGGACGAGTACGAAGCAAGCATTCCGGAGAAGAACGAAAAGGTGCAAATGACGACGTCACGATCATCATCAACCCTGATGTCACAAACAAACCAGACACATCTGGTGCCCCAAAGCGTAAACGTGGACACCCGAGGAAGAATGCCCCTCCTAGTAATCCAGTCAAACAACAATTTGACACCAAGACTATCGCTAAACAAGTGAGGTTAATGGACGCAATCGCAGACTATCAAGCGTGGTGTCTAGCCCATTCGTACAGCCATGAATGGGCTACACGCAGTTCCACATGATTGTTCTTCGTAGCATGTTCTTTGAATTAAAGACTACACTTATGTTCTGATGTTTTTGCATATTATTTCTACTATTATGTTTTGCATTGCGAATGTTTGATACTTACTGTCCATCCAAATGTGTGACACTTAGTGTCCATCCAAAAATCACACGTTTGTGTTGCTATTGTGCCACTTGTCATAATAAGTGATGATACATATGTGCTGCATTAATGGTCTCTTGTCGATTGGCATAGTTTGGCCTGACTTTTCATAGGTTTTGAACCAGGTAATGAGCTGCATGTTTGACTTCTATAATTTGCACCAACTGATCCAAACCTATCTGCATCAGAGAATCCTGATTTTTAAAACAGTACCAGAAGTAACTACTTACAAATGCATGCTCCCCATTCTATACGGCGCCAAACACTGCCTAACTATATAGTTCTGGTTCGGCGATGATTATGGCAGACACAGGGTAATGAGAGAAGCATCTTTTATGAAAGAAAAGAATGTTTATAACAATTTAAGGAAGAAAAACCATAGCATGTAAATATCATGGCTGACATAGGGTAATGAGCAATGATGTAAATATCATGGTTACACGAGTTGAGTGTGAGATTATTACCTCCCAGCAAAAGGAACAGAATCAATAATTCAACTAGTTTGATGGATGACTACCGTCGACTCCACAAGAAAAACTAAAGGCTGCAGCAGCAGCCGTCAACGCACACACACAATCGTATTGTCAAATGCCAGCCTCTCCTGCAGAGAATAAGAAATAACAGCATCAGGAATACCATGTACCATTTTTATAAAGACATGTCAACAAGAGTTGGTACATTGCAGCTTATGTTGCAATCGAGACTAATGCGATACATGGAGCTAACAAATTTCCAAGTAATAAATCTGTGCCCAACTCTGTTGGGTAACAATCTTGGAACAGATGTCCCAGCTAGCTTTACTCTAAAGGAGTTCGCTTACTAACTAAACAGCTAGGACAACAATAAGAACCAGCATAAGATCAGCAATGTACAAACAGATGCTAAACTTGCTCATTGGCAAAATAGGTTGTGCATGCTTCTTACATTCCATACTAAAGGTGACTGCCATATTTGTCAAGGATGATTATGGCTGAGGCATGGTAATGCACTTGTAGCCACGCGTGCAAAGCAGGCAAGAAATTCATATAAACCAGGTATTCTTTCAAATTGAGCTAATTCTGGTTTCGTAGATATACTATACATAATTACTGTCCATTCTATACGGCCCCATACACTGGCTAAATAATCAGAACTATGTTTGAGGCGTGGGTCATGTACGTCTTGAGCTCCCGATTCACCTTTTCCTCGTCCCACATGAACCCTGGATGTTCTGCACCCACTCAAGTAGCTCACCACTCCGCCGGAGTTGGGCAGGATGTCCGGTAGGATCAGCACGCCCTTCTTTGCCAGAATCTGCACCACGAACATGTACATTTCTCTACTTTCAGTCAATGTGTGAAATGTCCCGTCAACAAATGCAGCTTAGTTTTGTGGCAAAATGTTGGTGTTCTTGCCTTGTCGGCCTCGGGTCTGTTGGGTGGTTAGCAGCCTCGATGATGTACTTTGCTTTGATGGCATCAGCATTGTCCCTAGGAGAAGAAGACAATCAAACGGACTTTTTATTAACAAAAATGTTTTCAGATACAGAAAAAATAACAGCCAGGAGGATACTTTACACGAGCTTGAGCAGTAATCTGATAGAAGATAGGATGAGGTGAGCTGGGACGAGGAAAAGAAGATTACTTGTTTATCACTCCTCGAGCTGCCGGGATGAGCACGTCGCAATCTTCCGTGAGCAGCGAGGTCGGGTCGACGGCGTCACCTCCGTGGGAGCCCTTGATCCCGCGGTTCTCTGCCGAAAGTGCTTCATCAAGTTGGCTATGTCAATGCCATTGGAGTTCTTGACAGCAGCTATCTTTTTCATACCTACGATCAGCAGCTATCACCTAGGAGAAGTGCATGTATAAGAAACTCAGCCTACTTGTGAGTTGTTTATTCCCTTGTGTAAACAGTGAGGTCACAAGTTCATCAGTTGTTTGGCCTGTTGCTGCAGTCAAGTAGCATGTATGAAGTGTAAAAGTTTGTCAGTAGCATGAGACTTGTAAACCAAAGTGTTGCACGAATCACGCAGGGAACTACTCAGATTACAAACCAACAACAACCTCAACAATTTCATTCACTGGAAGAAATCAAAGTCGTTCCTTTCAGATTTTTGCAATCACCAACAACTTGATATTCACTTTTTCTGAATCTTACATTCACCAATACATATTAGTCCCATTTGAAGCTTCAGCATAGAGAACAATTGAAATCAGCAAGAGGGTCATCTAAAGTGAACAAGCTACATGGTAGTTATCCAATAATGGATGAGCCGCTGTGGGGAAATGGCTATAGTCCAATGCATAATCAGAAGAACAGTGTCTGAATCTCCAATTGTAATTTTTTTTTCACAGCACGTAGGTTCTGAATCCATCTTGAATCTAATCAAAAGCATTGAGAAGGGGGAGATATACCTCTGTACTCCAGCTCCTTTAGCTGAACTCCTCCACCTATTGCTGGGACGGCCGGTCCCGGAGTGGCCGTCGAACCCGTGCTGTATGAGAACTAGAGATGCCCTCGGCGGTCAACTGCCTCTTGGACGGCTACGGCCACCGAACTGGTGCAGGTTGCTCTTCCTCTTCCTTTGACGGCTACCACCGTCGTGCGCTCGATCTAGCTCTTGACGGAGAGGAGCCGCGACCACATTAGATGTTTGTCCTCCAGCCCACAGGACCCCTCCGCCCGCCGCCGGGGTCATCGGCTCCGCCTCCTCGCCGACCCTCAGGCCCGCCCGCCCGACGGAGTCAGCGGCGGCACCGCCCTATCCTACCAAACTGCTTCGAACAGATAGGGCAACGAGGGGAGCGAACACAACATGTATCGGCTTGACTGATATTGGACGGATTTACCCTTTTAGATAATGAGTAGCCCCACCATAATTTTGTAATGGTCCCACTATTATTTGTAATTTCGTGTAATTTTAGTTCCGTAACTCCTTGTAACTCCTATTTCTCCACCGTTTGATCGCAGTGGATGAACGGTCCCTAAAATCGCCAATCACTGTAACAGTTGTATTTTTAAGTACATGCAAACCAGCAAAAATGCAACTATTTTATCACAGAGAGAGCCCACATGTGTTTGTCCTTTTTACGATTATCAAATAATGATCACCTAAGTAGGGAACGGTCTCCATCAATTTTAATCAAAAAATTCCAAATTGGAATCTGATGAAGCATAACAACCTACAAATAAGAATCACTAGACTTCTATAAAGTGAAACAACACACGTAGGAACTCAATTTGAAATTATGCAAAATCCAAATGGTAACTAATTATCCCAAGCATACCAATTATACATATTAAGTAAATAGTTCCCAAATGTGTGTTCCTAAGTATTCAGATCCCAATTTGTTTAGATAAATGTGTCTCTAACGATTTTTCATGTGCTACAACACATGTGCTAGCCCGTGCAGATGCACGGGTTGATGACTAGTGCAGCATAACCGATAAACTTGCTTTCTCTCGCAATATGTTTCTTTGCACAGAGAACTAGCACTCAACTTGCTTCCTCTCGCGAATGTTCCTTTTATCTGCTCTTCTAGTGAGCATTCCACGCGCCATCATTTTCCAGTGAAAGGATTCAAAAACGTACTACAAAACTGTACAAGACTTCACAAACACCCGTCCGCTAAGGTGTGGTAGGCTGAAAAGGCTTGTCTACTGTTATATAGTTTCCTTGAATCACACATATTTCCCAATAACATTGTTATCAAATATAATTCTATGGTTCTGAATATTGAGTACATAATGAAAAATAAATGCTAATGTTGTGTGAGGAAGGGCCCTTGATTAAGTGCCCCAAGCAATAGTCAACACTAACTGTCTTCCATTAATGCATCCAATTTAGCAAAATAGGTGTCCTTAGGTAAAAGATCAAGATTTGCCAGGGTTCTTGTCTGAAACATGGGAATGCCTAAAGCTGGCATATATGCTTAACAAGAATACCTAAAGTGATCATGAACAAACAGGCAAAGCAAGGCAGAATGCAAATGTTTAAATTTTCATGAAAGAAGAGTAAATAAATAAATAAATATAATATGTCAACAAATCTCATAATCAAGAAGAGCTCGATCTGCATGAAACTAGTAAAATGAATATCGAAGAAGCTTTTCTGGATCACCATCCCCACACCACATTTGATTAAACATGTTGCTCAAATGGAGGCACAAACCAAAAGGAGGGTAATAATGTAATATCCAGCAAAGTACAAGGAAG
Source organism: Aegilops bicornis (assembly GCA_021605145.1). Taxonomy (NCBI): domain Eukaryota; kingdom Viridiplantae; phylum Streptophyta; class Magnoliopsida; order Poales; family Poaceae; genus Aegilops; species Aegilops bicornis. The sequence continues at coordinate 64,346,187 of CM038675.1, read as the reverse complement.
ATGTGCATTTAAACAACTAGAAGAATTGGAATGATTACTTAAGCAATGATTACTAAAAATTCAAGGATGAAAGGAATTGGATGGTGGACGCCCCATTATTTAGTAATCAGGTCAGATATGGCAAATAGTTCAGAACTGCAGCTCATTTTCGGTTCTCTGTGTATGTTTGCAGAACATTTCCAGACATCCAGATCTTACCACGAAGATAGAATAAATGGATCACAGCATAGCAGAACAAGTTATGCACCCAAGCCAGAAATATAATCGCTAAGAGAGCACTTACCAGTCCAAGAACTGAATAAAGTAAGCATGGTCCAAAAGTATAATACTCCCTCCGTCCCAAAATAAGTGTCTTGAGCTTAGTACAAATTTGTACTGGAGTTAGTACAAAGTTGAGACATTTATTTTGGGACGAAGGGAGTATGATAAAACCAAGCCCCTCTATGAACTGGGTTGGTCTAAGATGATAAGTTAAGTACCGCTGATTGTACGCCATCACATATGATGCACACACAACAAAGAAGATGGCAACACCTCCACAGCCAATCCGGCATCAACGAGATCTTCTAGCCCTTCCTGGTATGGAAACTGAATCATGTACAGAAATGGAAGGATAGTGTAAGTGTCTATTGCATCTACAGAAGTAAAAAAAAGAACTCAGTTATTGCTTCCGGCCTTTGCGCCATGGGCGCAACGGGTCATCTAGTACTTATAATTGACCATATTGTTGTTGTTCAAATTGAAAGCTTTCAGAGAAGTTAATTGTTTTGCTTGGTACCCAAATTTCTCATGGGGTGGCGAGAAACCCTGATACCGGGTGATATCTAAAGTTTCCGCCCAGTACCCAAAATCCTGACGGCAGCACAGTGCGCCCCACGTGGTTGGGAAGAGTTCCAATCAGCTGCGGCTGTGCAAAAGGAGGAGGCGAGGTCATGCAACGATGAATTTCCAAGTTGCTCTCAACCTAAACTCTGAGACAACGACCCTAACGGTTGGGTCAACTTAATACTGCACCTTAAAACATACTATGATGTACTGTAAAAAAGCCTCTTAGCACTCTCGCGTGCCCTTTGCCACTCCTACTACTTACACCCCACCTCACCTTCAACTACGACGAAATAATAGATTACAACGGAGACCTAATTAATCATCTTGCTACATTGGAGAAATGACCAATGATGGTGCCATGTTCAGTGCAGAAAATGTTGCGGACATTGCCATAGCGTTTTACATTCCACGAGGGTTTGGTCATTTTCACCCAGCATGACCAGATGGTAGGCGTGGGCCCCCATGCCGATCCTGGCTAGGCAGGTTACTGAGCCCATCGGCCGATGGCTCCCTTGTCCTTGTTTTCATATTTATTATGCTCGTGGTAGACGGATCTAAATCCACACAGTTGGGGATACGATAAACTCACAAATCTCGTCCATGAGGTCACACAGAGTGCTTAGAAGAAGTGAAAGAAAGAAACAGAGCAGCCCAAACCAAAGGTTACACTCAACCTAACTCAGAACAACAATGCCTAAGAAAAAGATTCATCATGCTGAGCTGCACCCAACCATTTCCCCACGCCTCTCACTCTCATTGTTATGAGTTTCTATTTGGCTCGCATGCAAAGGCAAGGTCGGAACCATGGCAGTCAACGTGATTTGTTTCTCTTCGGTTCCTCTCTTTAATTTTGGAACTATTGTAGGTGGCAGTGTGGCAGCATCAGGTCTTCTCCATGCCACTACATCTATCTTTTATGACATGGTTTGACTAGGTGCACATGTAGGCAGTTCCACACGTTCTTATACTCCCTCCGTCCCGATTTGTTGAGAAGGTTGCCCGATTTGTTGCCTCCTATCATGCCATTCGAAGTGCCGAAACACTTGATGATTTTCAAAAGGATCAAATCGAGGAGTGGTGGGCATGGAATGACCGACAAAACTAGTTTGATGTTGTATTGTTGAACTATTTGTTGTATTGAAAGATAAACTATTTGTTTGAATTGTAATAAATTGAACTATTTATTGTTGATTTTTTTTATGTTTGATCTTCTTGGTTCTATTTTGAGTGTGAAATGTTGTTCATGCTGGGCGCACATTGTAAATTTATCGATCCTGCTAGAGCTGCTCGCGTGTGCCATATTTCGGAGCAGTTGCTGGAGCAAGCGCCCTGCTGCGTGAAAAAAAAAGGCTATTTTGGCGCTGTAAAAATTAGCGCGCCAAGACGGTTACCCGCTAGTTAGAGATGCTCTAAGTAGCACAAGCACGGGTGCACAACATGCACGTTAAACTTGCCACTAACCGCACCCACTAACTAATCTGGTATCACGATCCTCAAAAAAAAAAAACTAATCTGGTATCACTAGTACACGATCTGCATGATGGCCGTGCAGCTAACAACAAACTATCTCAATTCTACCTTATCCGTCCAGCCCGTTTTACTCCAACTTATCGCTGCTGTACGCGACCCTGCTCCTTGGCACAGCACATCACATCACGTCTTGCCGTTTAGGACATGTACAATGGTTGTTCATATAGTTTTATTTTCAATCTTGCATGTAATTTAGGGATGACAAAGAAAAATATCTACAATGGGTGATCTCTTAACCTTATCTTTAATAACTAGCTATTCCTAAAAATATGGTGAGACATATTATGCTAAGAGATCATCTTTTATCTTCTCTTAAATAAGAAAAGATAAACATTTTTTTATGAGTTCTATTTCCTCCACCTCATAATTCATCCTACGTGGCACTCTTAAGATAGCACCATTTTACATGCCCTTAGATCACACAGCATCTCGCTCCCATCGCGCGCCTTGCCGTGATCTTGCCGGATAAGTCCCTAAACTGAACTACATTTAGAATCAATCTGAACCGCACTACATGGTAGGCGTGAGCACCCACCCGATGCTGGCCACCTAGGACAGTGAGCACACAGGCCAAAGGCATACAAGCCCTTGTTGCCCTGTTTGTGATGCTAGCCGATAGAAAGATCTGACACCTGGGGTTACGATCTGTTCTTCATCATGAGCTTACAGTTGCACAATACAACAGGGATGCTGAGCCGAAGTAAAAGACAACAACATAGCAGCACAAACCAAAGGCACTCAGCGGAGCTCAGAATAGCAATGGCCAAGGAGAGCGTTCGGCAGACTCTGAAGCACGCAACAGGTTCCCCTTGTCTCTCAACCCCACGACCTGCTATTGGCCTCGCATCCAAAGGCCAGTTCGGAACCATGGCAATCAATTTGCTTTATCTCTATTTCTTCCTCTCTTTACCATTCCAACAAATGTAGGTGACAGTATCATGTTTGCTCTGTGTTACTGCACCTAGCTTTTATAGCATGGTTTGGCGGCAGATATAGGCGGTTCCACGATTTGTTTTATCTTTTGACGCTATAATAATGTTCTAATAAATACTAGCCACATATTATTCATTGCGCATGCGAGGGAGCATGTGGTTCTTATTCGGGATCACTTTTATTTTCTCTCCTGGACTTCTGGAGCTCGTGTAAATGAAGCTTCTGTGCTAGGCAACATTTTCATCATGATACAGTGCATCTTGGGTACTGGCATTACAAACGGAATACTACCCTGCAACGACCCCATCACAAACTCTAGTATACAAAATCAGCAAGACTCAAATTAAATTGTCATGCTGGTCTAACAAAGATAATATTCCATTTTTGACTGGTTCCGTCCTAGTTAACAAATGCCCCTAGAGATATCTAGGGTTGTTGTTGCATTACAAGAACATTGCAAAGGCCAACCTTCAGCCTGCCATCGATAAACTTGTGACCAAATTCTAGCGGACCACTCATGTTTTGTCAACACTGTGCTCTCGTCCATCCTTTTTTATCTATGTTAATTAAAATTAATCTGTTTGGGCTCCTCGGTGATAAAGCAGATTGAAGATCTTCATTGGAATTTTCTCTATGAATCTGCGGAAGAGACAAATTGCATGGAGGTTGCATGTTTAGTAAGCTGGAAGAAGGTTCATAGAGTAGGTTGGAGGTCATCGGCCTTAGAAACATTGGTTAGCTGCGTTTGCACTGGAAGCCTGGAAGCGATTCAATGAGGAGACAAAAGACTGTCGTGGATCATGGCATTACCGAGCAACATTGTGCACTAAAGCCATCAGCTCTGCCACCTCTGTGGTAACTACCTGAAACCAAGACGCACTTGATGTCCTTCAGTGCCCTTGCTCAAGGTATTAGTTCATCAACGTAGGTTGTGGACGTGTCCGCAGCATCCGCCTCTATACGTGCAGGTACTTCAGGTTGAGGGTGTTGTAGAACTAAGTTATCTCGCGTGCATGGACGGGAAGTGGTTCTGTCCTAGGTTCTCGAAGAACCGCAGTTTGCTTTCCCAGATGGCCTAGGCATGGTTGTGAGTCGTGGTCAAGGTTGTTGCTAAAACTGTGTCTTGCCTGGGAAAGTAAACTTTGACAATGTAGGTACCCCTGCATATACGCCCAAGCACCAGCACAATATCATTGATGTATACTAAACACTCAATTCCCGATGTCACATATTCTCAAGCAAGCGCCCTTTTTCATGCAATAATTTTGCTAAGGGCTGGTATAGGAGAGAAAGCTGTTGATTTATAGGAGGTCATCGTCCTAGTAATGTATCATAGAGCACACAATCCATCGGTGGTTGTATTTATAGAGATGATTTACCTTCACATGATTCGATTGCTCATAACATTTATATCGGATAAATTTATCAGATATTTGAACTCGGAAGGTTCAAATAATGAAAGTCTCATGATGTACAACAGGGGCATGTGGCATCATTTATTTGAACTTAGTTAATACGTGTCCTTCCAAATTGGTACATCTTCTTCCAAACTAGATGACTTCACAAGCTGCGGGAAAGCTCAGATGTAGCTATGAAATATTGGTACAGTATCGCAAGCACAAATTATGTTAAGTTGGCAAATTAATGGTTTGAGGAATGTAGAGTGAGATTTTTTTTCCCATGCAAAATGGATGCCATGCTGGATGTGTTTAGTAGCCAGTGTTATCCTGGGTTGGCGGAGAGGCACACGGAGAGATGTTGTCACAGTACACCACGGTAGACTTGGCAACATCACAGTGAAGCTCCTGAAGTAGTTGCCACAACAATGAGCACTGAGCAACAACATGGATTTAAGCGAAAATGCGCTTGGCCAGGTTCGATTTGCCATCCCGTGGTGAGTGGATATGCAAGCACACTTGCTGGACGGTGTAATGCAGATGAAGCCTTGTGATCATCAGATATTCAAAGGCTGAGATGGTATAATGCGGTTGAACTGGGTCGGAGGCAGGAGCACCATCATAATAAGAGAGCTTGGACTTTGTGTCCACGGGCTTGACAACAGGCTTCAAGTTGAGCATGCAGGCAAGGTCGAGGTTACCGTGGGCGTACTTCTACTGGCAGAGGAAAAACGTCGTAATGCGAGGTGGCTTCGATGCAGAGGAAGTAATAGAGGGCCCCGGCCCCATGTTCTTGAATGGTGTACGTTCTTCCCAGTCAAGAATATTCCCATTGGCCACGCTCATCCATTGTCCGGAGCCGCCGCCCTCCCAAGAATTCCAAGGAGGCGCCTTCAAGAAGGTAGTGACATCGGTGTCACGGAGATCACATGACACTCACGGCAGAGAAGAGAAAAACTTCATGACGAGGCCTTCAGGAAGGAACACAACGATCAAGGGTGCTATCCTCATCGGCACCAAAAGAGAAGGTGCAAGACTTTCGCCCAGAGTGTCCATCCAGCTCTTATCCGGTAAAATGATCTCGGGCACAACATTAGATCAGGGTGGGCCAGCGGTCCGGGCGGTCCGGTCCCTGACCGAGCCCTGCTTTGGACCGGCAGCGGCCGAGCAGTCCGGACCGGACGAAGTGGCTGGCGGTTCATATTTTCAGGACGGACCGGCTGCAGCAAAGCTCGGTCAAGACCAAGAGGACCGACTGGACCGACTGAATTTGTATCGTGGGAGTGCGCTGGGAGGATTTTTTGCTCTGTTTAGCCACTGTTTAGTCATCCTTTTATATTTTGTAAAGAAAATGGACCAAGAATACAGCATATATGAGACTAATTTTGAACATTTAGAATGCTTGTTTCAAAAGAGGATGGAATCGACAATAAATAAGTTATGCTATAGGTTTACCATGACAAGCTGAAGAATGGATGAAAGATGATATAAGAAAATTTTGGAATTCAGTACTAACTGCTAACAATGGTGTATTCAACACTCAATAGATCAGTACGAACTGCTAACAATTCAGTACTAATTGTTGAAAATTTTGGCACTGAATACCTCGGTCAGAGATGGGATAATGCAGAGGAGAGGACAGAGGAGATCGAACAGGTGCAGGGGAGACGGCGTGCAGGTGCAGGCACATCCTCCCCCTCCTCCAGCTTCGTGGTCATCTCTGATCGACAGCAGCGAGCCGGCGAGGAGGTGGTCGACGGCGGACAGGTGGAGACGGCGGCGGTCGACCCTGAACTTGACGGCAGGCAGCTGCACGCGCTGCGCTCCCTCCTCTTCTCCTCTTTCCCTCCAGTACTACGGCTTCGTGGTCTACGGCGAGGTGGTTGACGACGGCAGCACCAGGAGGTGGTCGACGACGGAAGCCAGCGGAGGCGGCGCTCGACCGCTCGGGGTCGGGGAGGGAATGGACGGGGTTGCGTACTTGAACTCTCTGCTTTGCCTTTATTGCTGTCTGCGCTAGGCTCTATATCGTTTTTTTTTGACGCACTGGGCTCTATATGGGTTGCTGTGGGCTGTGGCCTGTGAGCTGGGCTAAATGTCGCGGTCGAACAAGCGGACGAGCTTTGACGGACGGACCGAGAAAATTTCGGTCCATTTTCTAGGGACGGACCGATGACTTTTTCAGCGGGCCTGGACCGAGCCGGCCTGCACCGAGCGGGCCGCGAGCCGGACCGAAGGACCGGACCGTTTCGTCCACCCTGACCCCGAACCACCACGAGAGAGAGCGATGCGGGTGTTATTTACCAGTTGTATAGATATGGGGAGTTGCTATCTCATGGCGCTCGTTCTGACGCTTCGGTTTCCGACAAAGTAAAATTTCCAGTTTAGGCAATCAGCGTGAGATTGAAATGGAAGGACAGGCCGGCCCCACCATTGAAATCAGGGGGGGAGAAGATTATGAAAGGCAAGCTGGGCCCACTAGTGGAATTCACGGGAGGAGGATGCGCACATATGCATGCATGCATGGGCCCCATGTCCGACACAAACAGGTTGTTTCCATGTGTGGGCTTCGCGTGTAGAGATCGCGCGCTGCAACGCGCGGCCGTGAAAGAGTCGTTTCGATAGATATGTAGATCCATTTGGGACTTGACTGGTTTTTCCTGGATGTGTGCTAAAGCCTATTCATGTTTGCTCGTCTGTAGAATGTTGTGCTGATATGTTTCTTACCATTATCATTGTCACTTGCCATGTTGTGCCGATGTACTGCCTTTTTTTTTTTGCTATTTCGGTGTCTATGGGCTTTCCGTGTCCTTGTGTGTCTGGACAGATGTTTAGTTCAGTTCATTGTATACTCTTTCCTTCTACAGGTTTGTACTAGCCGCCGTTTTTGTTGATCTACTTGCTGCAATTCGTTGCCTATGTTTTTCCTTCTACTACTTAGATTAGAGGGGTCATTAGTTTCATCATTTTCTTTCTTTCCAGCTCCTGTTGAATTCTCCTGCTACCATATGATTCTTGCAAATGTGAAATAATGTCAATTGTTGATTTGCTATTACAGAACAAGGAAAAAAAAGGACGTTGAGGTGTGGCACCCCTTACGACCAAAGTATTTTTTTTTTTGCGATGCTTCTGACCAAAACAGGCTTAACCTTAGATTTAACCCCTTCTGTACCTGTTAATGACTGCATTTGGAGGTTCTTCTTCCATTTCTTGTGTAATGTTCATGTATTCAGTCGACATAAGTGTCCCCAACTGTTTAATGTAGAGCTTCATGTCCTAATGTGATACTACATTGTATGTTTTCTACAGAAACTACTTTGGTTGAGTTCGTTCCTCACTGCCTTTTAACTTCAATTGACGGCCATGTTTTGACCCACGGATCCTATATATGAACTGTTTAGATCTTTAGATGGATGTATCATGTAACTTCTGTTTCATATACGTATTTTCATCATTTATTCTTCTACGTAGATGGGCACAGCAAAGCCGGCCTTCATGTCCTAGTGGTCTTGTCGGAAGTAACGACCATGCCGGCGGGCTGGCAGAGCGTGAGCACCCTCCCGATCCTGGCCACCTAGGACAGTGAGCACACATTCAATGGCCTACAAGCCATAGTTTTAAATAAGCGGCGCTAAGCCTCTTAGCGGCGAACCTCTTCTAAAAGCTATAGCGTGCTATAGCGGAGCGCTATTTAAAATGTTTATTCATTTATTTGGACCAACATCTCTTAACGCAAGACCTTTTGTAAATACTATAGCGGGCTATTTAAAACAATGCTACAAGCCCTTGTTGCCCTGTTTGTGACGCTGGCCGATGGAAAGATCTGACACCTGAGGCTATGATACATTCTTCATCATGAGCTTACAGTTGCACAAAACAACAGAGATGTTGAGCCGAAGTCAAAGACAACAACACAGCAGCACAAACCAAAGGCTACACTCAGCCGAACTCAGAGAATAGCAATGGACAGGGTTAGCGTTCGGCAGACTACGAAACATGCAACAAGTTCCCCTTGTCTCTCAAACCCACGACCTGCTATTTGCCTCGCATCCAAAGGCAAGTTCAGAATCATGGGAATCAATTTGCTTTGTCTCTCTTTCTTCCTCTCTTTACCTTTCCAACAAATGTAGGTGGCAGTATCATATTTGCTCTGTGTCACAGCGCCCACCTTTTATAGCCTGGTTTGGCTGCAGATGTAGACTCTCAACCCCAGGAGTTGCTATTTAGCTCCAATCTAAAGGCTACATCAGAACCATGATAATCAACTTGCTATCTCTTTCCATTCCTCTGTTCAACTATGCCGCTTCCGATTTGACCGTACACTAATCACATACGCCAAATGTGTATAATTAAGATCAGGGACTCACAGGGAAGATATCATAACACAACTCTAGACACAAATTAAAATAATACAAGATTTATATTACAAGCCAGGGGCCTCTAAGGCTTGAATACATCACCTCAGATACAAAGCGAGTCAGCGGAAGCAACAATATCTGAGTAGATACATAGGTTAAACAAGTTGCCATAAAATGGCTAGCATAAATAGGGATACAGATCGAAGAGGCGCATGCCTCCTGCCTGGGATTATCCTAAACTACTCCTAGTCATCGGCAGCCTCCATGTAGTAGTAGGCACCCACAGTGTAGTAGGGGTAATTGAAGGTGGCGTCTGGCTCCTAGGCTCCAGCATCTGATTGCGACATCTGAGAAGAAAGGAAAAGGGGGAAAAGAGGGAGCAAAGCAACCGTGAGTACTCATCCAAATTACTACTTAAGCAAGAATCTACACTGCATATGCATTGGTATCAATGAAATTGATAGTATATGTGGACTGAACTGCAGGATGACAGAATAAGAGGGGGATAGCTAATCCGATCGAAGACCATGCTTCTGGCAACATCCATCTAAAAGCATGTAGAAGAGAGTAGCTGGTAAGTTCACCAAGTATCATCGTATAGCATAATCCTATCCGGTGATCCTCTTTCTCGCCATACTGTGAGAGAGCGATCACCGGGTTGTATCTGGCACTTGGTAGGGTATGTTTTATCAAGTATCCGGTTCTAGTTGTCATAAGGTCAAGGTACAATTCCGGTTCGTCCTTTTACTGACGGACACGACTATTCGAATAGATAAACTTTCGCGAAGTGCACCACCTTACCCAACACGCTCGATCCCTCTGCGGACACACTTTCTGAGTCATGCGGCCTCGGAAGATCAACACGTCGCAGCCCTACCTAGGCACGAAAGAGAAGTCAACACGCCGGTCTAAATCCTATGCGCGAAGTGCAGGCCCAGCGCCCTTTGCACACCTGCGTTGCGAGGCGATTGGTGAGCAGACCTAGCAACCTCCATTACAAAGGAAGTTGCGTTCTGGCGGTCCAACCCGGTAGCGCGCCGCTCGATCGGCGGCGTCTAGGAGGCTTCTGCTGATGCCATGACGTCGAGTGCCCATAATTGGTCCCGCGTAGTTGGTTAGTGCGTATAGGCTCGTAGCCAGACTCAGATCAAATACCAAAATCTTGTTAAGCGTGTTATTTTGAAGTAACGCGGATGCCGACCAGGGACCAGGCCCACCTCTGTCCTATGTGGTCACAACCTGCTCTATTGTTCCGCCACAAAGTAACACTCGATGTCCATCGGGAACCCAGGCCCACAACTACCTGGGTGGACCACCTGTCCTTTCAGCCCCCACATCGGAATCATTGCGGGTACTCTACGAGCCGACCCGACTTTAGTCACAATATGTATCAAATATAATTTGTATGTATGTATATACCCGTGATCAACACCCGGCGTGATCACGACCCAATAGTATAGCATGGCAGACGGACAAGAATGTAGAGCCACTGATGGAATACTAGCATCCTATACTAAGCATTTAGGATAGCAGGTAGCAGTATCAACAATTGTAGCAATAATGATAGGCTATGCGAAATAAGAAGAGAGAAGAGAATGGGTGATATCTGGGTGATCTAAGGGGTTTGCTTGCTGGAAGCTCTATTGTACAAGAAGAAGGGTCGCCGGTGGCGTAGTCGTACTCAGTGACATCCGCGCCGGTCTCGGGGTCTACCGGAGAAGAGGAGGGGGGAAGAAACAGTAAATACGGAGCAAACAAAGCATCACAAAATATAACGAGGCAATACGCGGTGCTAGGTGTGATATAATGCAGGGATAGGTGATACGGCGAAGGGGAAACATCCGGAAAAGTATCCCGGTGATCGGCGTTTTCCGACAAAGCGGACTGGAGGGAGCACGGTTGCAGGTTCACTATGCTAGGGACGTGGAATGCTACCTAACATATTTATCAACTAGCAGAGTGACCCGCACATTTCTTGCAGCGGCTAGATATTTAGTCTTGCTTCTCTTGTTTTCAACTGTTATTTGACTCACTAAGTTGGCTTTGACATTTCTTAAAAAGATAATAGTGTAGCCAGCAATATGTCCTAAAATATAGGATTTAGACTTGGATGGAAAACGTTGCATTCAGTATCTAATGTTTTCAAAAAATAATTTGGCGTGTGAGATCTAAAAATAAATGGCATTGAGGTGCCCAACCTGTCTTGTAAATTCATTTGGCGATGATCAATATTTCCAACATCCTTTTATGATGTATTTTCCCTTTGTTTAAAATTTCCACCAAGGGTACACATTGATGACATGTATAAATTACATCTACTTAAATCATTCTCCTAAAAGAATGCACTCCTCTAATTGTGTATCTATTCTGTTCTCCATTGCCAGAAAAATTATGTTCCTCGTTCTCCTTCATCCGTGTATCCCTTGTTTTTTCCATTATGGTAAAATTTAAATACCAAAGATATAGTACCTTACTGTGATTATCCTTATATTTTACTTTTGGCCATGGTTTCCCACATAGAGAACTAATTATTGGTGGAATATACTCAAATCATTTTCATCTTCTCTTCAAATCATCACATCACTGACCCTATTATGTTTGTCACATTTTATTAGTGTAGTGTAATCCATCTAGATGCTATCTCGGTTATCCATCTAATATCTCTTTTTCAGCGACCATGTTGAGCGACCATATATTCATGAAAATCTTAAGCATTCTTTGGCATTCATTGTTATGATAGCTACTCTCTCGGGCCCATAATAAGTTTCTCAACTTTGTACTAAAGTCAGTACACAAGTTGAGTCACTTATTTTGGAGCGGAGGGAGTATTTTTTTATAGTGCAACGTTGTATTTTTAATATATATTTTTAGAACATCTGAACTAAACATGATGTGTTTCCTCCAGATTTCTACTTTGACTATCAAAACGTTGTCTTATCTCTCTGATGTACGGCTCAGTCACACATATAATCATATGGGCATCGACTGAACATTATTTATTTCCATATATCATGCTTGCATGTTCTGTGTCTGGTCCATATATGTCGTGCACTCTTTGATTTTTTTTCAATGTACCACTCTGCTGTCACTTCCGACAGTAATCGCCAGTTTACTTATTTTTTTTGACCATAAAATAGTAAGGACCTTTTTCATATAAATAGGAGGCAACATAGTCTTTACAATGGTTGTTGGGGAGACAACCATGGGAGATTATTGAAAAGTACAAGAAAGTGAAAAAATTATTAGATGTTATCAATCCAAGATGACATGCCCTTCTTTAGACTAGGTTTGGCTCTTAGCATAGTCAATTTGAATGTTTTGATAAATTCATATCTGCAATCATTGATAGAGCATGGGATTCCTTCAAATACCAGATCATTTATTTGATTCCATATACTCCATCATCCAATAATCATAATTTCCATGAAATGGTGTTGTCGATATCTTTAGTGAGCTTCAATAATCATATCATGAATATTCTGGTATGTGTTCCATTCAACACCAATGTTCCACCAAAAACCCTGGATGAATGGACAAGAGAATAGTAGATGCATTCTGTCTTCATTATCTTCAGCATCACATAATACACATTGAGTGGAATCAAGATGCATATTTTTCCTGGTCAGGAGGTCATATGTGTTTATTCTATTCATGAAGTAGAAGCCAGCAAAATAATTTATGCTTTGGTAGGCAGCATGATTTCCATATCCATTTGAATGTTACTTCAGCATCCTCATTCCTCACTAAGAAGTTATAAATTTTCTTGGTCATATTTATACTGCTACCCCATTGGAAACTCCATATATCATGTTCATTGTTGAATCTGATGCTATGTAACTGATCAGCAAGAAGATGAAATTGTTGATCTTGTGATAATGGACAGTGGTAATTGGAATAAGTGTTAGAGGTTTCCAGTATCTTTGGCTCTACCAATTGAGATATTCTCCTGAAGGCAAAAGGAGTGAAGTTCAGGGTATTTTAATTTCATGACCTCTCCATTCCAGTTCTCATCCCATAGTTTGCAAGAGTTTCCTGCTTTGATCTCACATGTTGGCATCTCTTTAAATAGATCAAACATTTTCATGCAATCTTTCCACCAAAAGGATCCTTTGTTGGGGTTAGTGTGTGGAGCTTCATTATTACGATAGTGTGCCTCCCAAATTAAGCTTAACCCAAGGAATATCCATCTTATTGTAAAATTTGTAGAGATGTTTGAGAAGTAGGGCTTTGTTCTGCATTCTCAAGTTTAATACTCAAGTCCTCCTTGATTTTTTGTTTTGCAAATCATATCCCAGCTGGCAAGGCATTTACCTTTTCTATTAATCTCCTTTCCATACCAGAGAAAGTTTCTGCTGGATTTGTCCACATGATCCAATATGGTGTAATGAACTTTTGGAGAGCACTGCTGAGAAAAGCGGGCATGGAGGCAACAATAGAGTTAACATATGTGAGTCTGCGAGTAATTCATGAATCTAGTCACTCCAGATAGTCTTTTGTCAATTTTGGAAATGACAGGGATGAGGTCCATAATAGAGGGTTTGGTGGTGCCCATGGGTAAGCCCGGATAAGTGAATGGCAGACTTTCAACCTTACATCCGAATGAATTTGCAAGTATAGTAACTGATTGTTGATCAATGTTGTTGGGAATCATGGATGATTTGCTGTAATTGACAAACAGACCAGTGGAGAGACTGAATATGTTGAGCAAATATTTGAGGTGCATAATCTGGTCTTCATTAGCTGGCATAATCATTAGGGTGTCATCTGCATATTGGATAATAGGGTAGTCCTGTCCATAAGCATGGTTGATAGGTGGAGAGATTTCTCCATTGGCCCAAGCAGCATTAACCACAGATTGTAGGAGATCAGCAATGATGATATAAAGTAAAGGGAATGTGGATCACCTTGTCGACTCCTCTCTTGCAAATAATCTTTTTCCAGCCACTCCATTAAGCGAGCAGGAGTTGATGCAGAATGAAGAATGCTAGTTACCCAATTTAGCCATCTAGGTCCAAATCTTTTAGCCTTTAACTTAGCAATAATGGTCTTATACTCAATCTTGTCAAATGCTTTTTCAAAATCTAGTTTCAATATGATGATGTTTTTTGAATGATGGCATAAATGGAGATATTCAAATGCATATCGAGACAGTCTTGAATATTTCTGCCTTTAATAAATCCATACTGGTTCTATTGAATAATAGAAGTGATAATCTTTTGATCTCTGTTGGCCAATAGTTTAGTAATAACTTTGAGTGGAAGACTGACCAATGAGATTTGCCTGAAACAATTCATATTCTCTGTATTAATAATCTTTGGGGCGAGAGTACTGACAGCAGTATTAATGCTGTGAATATCACAGTTTCCTTCAAACAAATCCCAGATCATGGTATATAAATCTTGTTTAATAATATCCCAACATTTTATTTAAAAAGTGCCATTAAAACCATCAGGTCCAGGTGCTTTGTCAGTAGGAAATTCCTTGATAACTTGGTCAATTTCGTCCATTGTAAATTGAGCCTCAAGGTCAGATAGGTCTTGTGGTTGGATAAGCTCCTCAAGATTGAAGAGCATGGGGGATCAATGGATGTGCCCAATCTGTCTTTGTAAGATTTCCAAATAATTGCAGCTTTATGATCATGATTTTGGTAAGTGTTTCCATCCTTTCCAACAATAGATGTAATATAATTTTTCCTGTAGCTTTGGGTGGCCATGGCATGAAAAAAATCAGTGTTTTCATCATCTGGTCTCACACTTCTCATTTTAAATCTAGATTTCTAGTAGATCCTTTTAACCTCCAATAATTTGAGGATGTGTTGCTTCAGAATGTTCTTGAAATTTGCTTCCATAGTACTCAGGGCTCTTTGGTCTTCTATACCATCCATCATAGATAAGACATAATTACAAGAAGAGATATTAGTATTGAGCTTGGATAGGTTTTTGCTCCATTTCTTAAGTCCTAATCTGAGGCATTTGAATCTAGCAGTAATATCATTTGCAGAGTTTGACATTTGTTGGTTTCTGTTCCACCATTGTATCTTGTTTCATAAAATCCATCAAACTCAAGCAAATAATTTTCAAACCTGAATATAGAAGCTTTTGGAATATCCTTTGCCAATTTGAATATGAATTGGAATATGATCAGATGATACTCTAGCAAGAGGATGTGCGAGTATATGGGAAAGTAATAGACCAATTAGCTGAGGTAAATATCCAGTCTAGTTTTTCCGAAGTGGTGAGTCTTGCATGTTACTCCATGTATAGTTCCTTCCTTTGAGTGGAATTTCCACCAAATCAAGTTGCTGCAGAAGACTGTTGAATCTAAGCATATTGTTTGTATCTCCCCCAGGTCTATTTCTATCATGTGGACTTTTGATTAAGTTAAAATCTCCATTAAGAATCCAATGATCCATTTGTGAGGCATCAATATTGTCCAACCAGTCAAAGAAATCTGATCTGTTCTCATTCTGGCAGGGTCCATAAATATTGCTGACATAGAAAATGTGGCCTGAAAGATTGCATAGAAGCTTGTTGTGATCTGAAATGAGGATTGGCTGATAATTGTACCACTGAAAAGGCTGCCATTCCATATAATTATAATCCTACCAGATAGTCCCACTGAAGGGGTATATGCATATTGATTAAATCTCCTATGAGAGAAATTTCTGAGATAATATTAGTCAAAATCATCTTTTTTTGTTTCTTGTAGGCAAATAATACCACAATTGCTTTCATCAATTTTGTCCCTTAAATCATCCCATCTGGTTTGGGAGTTTATACCTCTGACATTCCAATTTAATATATTCCATTTTCTATTCATTGGGAAAACTGGGGGAAATTGGTCAACATAAAAATGACTTAATCATTTTATAAATAACAGATCTCATCACAGTGGAGGATGCAGACAGGTCATGCCAATAACATATACTTGCTTTCACAGAGATACAATCTTGATCATAACCGGGCATACCATTCAGACTTCTTGGATAGCAAAATAAGTGTATCATAAGATCCCAGCAACATAAGCAAATAATGGAGTTTAACTCCTTACAAACCAACTTCATAGATAGAGCAGAAGTAAATTTCCTGAGCGAGAATAAAACTAAGGGAGGCATAAGGCCATAGTAGGCCTTGGTATAGCAAGGCCCTAAACAGATAAAATGACTCTTATTCATGGATAACTTGTATCATCAACTTCTCTCTAGACACCTCCTCAGGAGGGACC
This sequence comes from Aegilops bicornis, assembly GCA_021605145.1. Classification (NCBI taxonomy): domain Eukaryota; kingdom Viridiplantae; phylum Streptophyta; class Magnoliopsida; order Poales; family Poaceae; genus Aegilops; species Aegilops bicornis. Next base: position 64,329,917 of record CM038675.1, on the reverse strand, counting down.
AGACACTGTTTGACAGCGATTGCTTGGATAGTCTCGAGCGGCAGTTCAGGAGGTGGACCTGCTTCAGGGTTGCGGACTTCATGTTCAAATTCAGAGGATAGGTTCTTCTTGCAACGAGCCATCTCATTGGCCTTGGCAGCAGCAGCTTCATTCTTAAATCCCACACTAAGACCCGCCCGAATGACATTGCGGTGAAGATCATTAACATCTAGAGGAGCATTGATCTTCTTTCTCTTGTTGTTATGATGAGGGTTGGATTGGGCGGTGGGTATCATATTAGCGAGGAACTAGTGTTTCCACCTCAATTTGGAGAGTTATGGGTCTTGGCAACGAAATCAAGCATAGCAGGTGACTGGTCATCTTCTACAGCTTGTGTGTAGTAGAGTTCAGGGTGGTCAGACAGCTCCTCAATTTGGACAGAGGTAGCCACAGGTTCATATGGGTGCTTTGTAGTGATGGTGAGCAGACACTTCTTGATGGTGCCATGTTCATCTTCCACATTAACTAGCTGGCACTTGGTACATATCACTTTGGTGTCTGCAAGATTTTCAAGTAATGCAGTACCGCTGCCATAATTTTGACATCATGTCATGAAGAGCCATAAAGGAATCAGCAGCTTCCATGGCGGTGGAAGGGCATGTCATGATCTGCTTTGGGCTCTGAGGTGGATTACGGACCATGGGTTGACATCATTGTCATCCTACGGTGCATGGTGAGCAGCGGGTGCAGCAATTGGGTTCTAAGCATTGTTGAATCCAGCATCATGCCAAATACCACCAAATGGGGCAAATGGCATGGGGTGCATAACACCGTCGGTGGGATTGGGTCCTAAATGCGCCCCCATGGCACCAAGCAAATCAGCATGCAGAATGTAAACGGCACATGTCCAAGACTGACCGTGACCATAATCATCAAGACTTTCACAAATGACATGGCTAACAGGTATTGCAAGCAGATCAGGCACTCTGACTTTAACAAGGATACGAGCTCTGTTGGACATGTCTTTGTTCCAAACTAGGAATTTAGCAAAACCACTAACTGATTCTCTAACTTTGTCCGGCCTCCATGCCTCAAGTGGGAAGTTCACCATCATAATCCAAGCATCATGAGTAAAAGTGCAATCTCTGTGGTTGATACCTCGGTCATGGCGGATGATTCGCAGCACTGAGTCACCGACGGCAATCTGAGCTGTTAGCGATGGCGGTGTCGATGTCGCAAGCATGATGAAAATGGGCGAGTGCAGCTCCCATCCCATGGCGAGAGATCTCAGCGATCACGAAAGCCACGCTTCGTGGTCGAGCAAGTGGTTGATGAGCATGGCATCAGTCTCAAACTGATTGGGGTCCGGTGGTGGTGCGAGGAGGCGATGGCCCAATCGGTGGTGGACGGAGGATCGCCGCCGAGGTAGTGATAGGTGCGCCGGTGTCGTTTGCTGTCAGCATCCATGATGGCAGTGCCTGGTGGGAGAAGTGGCAATGGGTCGCAGGGGTAGGTGGCCATGGCTTCGTTGTTGAGAGGAGGAACGGCGGAGATGGAGAAAGATGGAGGAAGCGAGCAGGGTTCGAGGCAGAGCAGGGCGAATGGCGAGGCGAGTTAGGCTGGACCGGGGGTGAAGGGGGTTTTAGGGGAGGCGAGTGCGTCAGCGGGTTATCGAGCACGGGTGACGGGTTGGTGGGGGGGGGGTATTTCACCCAATAAACGGGAGTAAATTTTATGGAGTTGTAACAAAATCGTAATATATGGCCGTATCTATAACAACCACGGCATCTCGTGCGGTTTACTTATGTAACAATGCATCTCTGTCGTAATTTCTAGTACCTCCTATACCGATGACCTCATGCAATAAGTTGGTACCTAGAAGAAACTCATGTGTGTTATTTATTAAGATCTGTTACATCTTCTAGATTATGGCGCTCTAATAATGTAATATAAGATTATAATAATATTCTCCAATAACTTCAGTTATAAAGTTACGGAAACACTAACGCCCACATGTGTGGGCGTTACTAACTCGCCCACACGCCTCGATCGTCGTCCGGTGCCTTTTGCATGAGTCTTGGCATAAAAATATTGATTTTGTGTGCTACGTAGGACGGGGCTGGTATGTGGGCGTTGTAGAGTTTGCCCACACGCTAGCACCATGCTGTTTGCCAGCGGCGCTGTGTGGGCGAACTAGTTTCTGCCCACACAACCAGACACCTAGTTTATGCGCGTGTGGGCGAACTACTTTTCGCCCACACAACACTCCTACGTTGTGGATGACAACTGCAGTTAGACGAACGTGGCAACTAGGTAAACACACATGGCAACTGTGACTTTTTGCTAGACGGCAACTGCAGCTGCTTGGCGTGCGTGGCAACCAGATAAACACACATGGCAACTATGGTTGGACCATACATGGCAACTAGGTAAACACACATGGCAATTACTGTTTGACCATATGTGGCAAGTAGTTAATCACACCACGGCAACTACGGTTTGATTACACGCGGCAACTACCATAAATTAGACCTGACAACTAGAGTTAATCAAAACAGAGAGAGTTGTCATGCTTTGACAACTACACTTGCAATCCCGGATAACTACATCAGCCAACCAGGATGGCAACTACGCGATTTACCTAACGTGGTTGTGTCAGGGCGATGTGGGCATTTTGCTTCGTGCCACCTGGCGGGGTGAAGATAAGTAGTACTTGTTGACATGTGGCACGAAGCAGCGGCGCTCATGCGTGTGGGCAATTCTAATATCCGCCCACACATAACCCATGTGGGCTGCCTCCTGCTTACACCACACCACGATGAGTGAGCGCATGTCAAATATACCACACATGAAAACTGAGATCGTCAATTCTTTTGCCCTTTTCTGTTAGCCTGGGCTTTATGATATGCATGCTTGTGTTTTGGAACATCACGTGGTATATGGAACTAGTCTAAATCTCATCATTTGCATCTACGTCCATGTGGGTACTACTCGCACGTTGTCTCACGCTTATCTTTAAAAAGTCCATCCTTTGCATGTACGTGCATGTCAGATTGATTAATTTGCTATAATCCTAGATAACATCATTTTTTTGAATCCTAGATAACATCATCGGACGTAGTATTCTGCATGCACACTTATTTTTTGTGGGATGCTCGGCTTCTTCTAGGTTGTTGTCGTACTTCATAATGGCAAACATATGTTTATGTCTTTTTTGTGCGGGTGATACGTTTATGTCTTTTATCACAAAAAAAGTACGTCTATGTCTGATTGCCCCTCGAATAGACTTTTGTTTGCAGAAAAGGCATGAGTTGGATGTAAGACGTGTCAAATAGGTCCTATGTGACGTGCCAATTTTTCTTTACGTGACTATATTTAGATGTAACATTACATCTTTTAAATCTCAACCGTTAGTATAAAAATTGACGATCAATATAATTTAATCTATGTGGACAATTATGATGAGTTGCTTGACTCTTGTTTTAATAATAATATAATAATATATTTTAGTTATGGTCTGTAATATAACCGACAAATATGATAATTCAGTCTATTTGAATAAATTGGCCCATGTTTATGTATTTTTATTTTAATCTATTTTAAGAATAATTTAGAAAAAGACATCGTCTTTTTCTAGGATCATGTAAAATTCTTCCTTCCAAAGATGTTTTTATCTCAAGTTTTTTTGTTAGTAGGCCCACGTTGAGGTATTAGCGGGGTGCTATTGCTTGTTATGGGTTAAACTACAGTGTGGCAGTTTAAAAAAAACAGTGTGGCATTGAGACGTACTTTAGTTAATGGGCTTTAGAAAATAAGCAGAATAAAGGTTAACGGGTAAGCCGCTTCAATTTGGAATCGGATACAGACTGAAACGTTTTTTAGCGTGTAGCTGTATTTTTCCTTTTTTTTGCTCGTTAGATTTCCAGCACACGTACATGCTATGCACATGCCGACCCAAACTCTTTTAAAAAGAATCTCGTCTCTTCTTTCCAACTTTTTATTCATGTTTCCAACTTCTTGTCACACACCTGTGTAACGTGTCACACTAGTAGAAAAAGGGTCAAACGTGAAGCACATTAGTGCGGTTTGAATTTGAGCGGCACTAATGTGTACATTAGTGCCGGTTCCAACGGCTAGCAGACCACTCTCATTAAGTACCGGTTCGTGGCGAATCTTTAGTACCGGTTCGTGCCACGAACCGGTACTAAAGAGGTGGTAACCTTTAGTACGGTTGGTGGCTCCAACGGTACTAAAGACCCCTTTAGTACCGGTTGGAGCCACCAACGGTACAAAAGTGCGCCACCACCGTAGTGCATAATATTTAGTCCCACCTCGCTAGTTGAGAGGAGTTCGCACCGGTTTATAAGCCCCGCCGTGGCTACCGTGTCGAGCTCCTCTCTAAGCAGGCCTTTGTGGGCCTATTGCACGTCTTCTGCCCTGTGGGCCTTTGTAGTATCGTAAAATACCAGCAAACGAAAAAGAATTAAATGGAAAACACAAAATTAAATGAAAAAGAAATCATCAAACCAAAAACCCCCCAAACCTTGGGCTCCCAGCCCCCGGAGCTGGCTCGTGCCACGTGGTTGCCCTTTAGCACCGGATCGTGTTGAACCGGTACTAAAGGGGCTTTAATGCCCACACTTTAGTGCGGTTATGGAACCGGCACTAAAGAACCTCTGAACGGTGCTATTGCCGGTTCTGCACTAATGTCAGGTCCACATATTACTTTAGGCGTGTAGTGTAATATCTTTAAATCTTAGCCGTAAAATTACTGATCAACGGTTTTATTTTCTTAGCTTATGTGGAAGAACATGGTGTCTTATTTGACTTCTGTTTTAATTAAATAATAGATAATAGATGTAATATTCTCTATTGTGGCAGGAATATTCAGATCCATAGGATTCAAAACAAAAGTTTAATATTACCAGAAAAACAATAGTACTTCAATCATACTAATAAAGCAATCATGTCTTCTCAAAATAACAAGGCCAAAAGCTATCCCTACAAAATCATATAGTATGGCTATGCTCTATCTTCATCACACAAACTATTTAAATCATGCACAGCCCGGTTTCAGCCAAGCAATTGTTTCATACTTTAGTATTGTCAAACTTTTCAACTTTCATGCAATACATGGCGCGAGCCGTGGACATAGCACTATGGTGGAAGAGAATATGGTGGTTACGGAGAAGACAAAAACAAGGAGATAGTCTCACACCAACTAGGTGTATCAGCGGGCTATGGAGATGCCCATCAATAGATATCAATGTGAGTGAGTAGGGATTGCCATGCAGCGGATGCACTAGAGCTATAAGTGTATGAAAGCTCAAAAAGAAACTAAGTGGGTGTGCATCCAACTTGCTTGCTCATGAAGACCTAGGACATTTGAGGAAACCCATCGTTGGAATATACAAGCTAAGTTCTATAATGAAAATTTTCCACTAGTATATGAAAGTGACAACATAGGAGATTCTCTATCATGAAGATGATGGTGCTACTTTGAAGCACAAGTGTGGTAAGAGGATAGTAGCATTTCTCTTTCTCTCTTTTTCTCTCATTTTTTGTTTTATTTTTTTGGGGCTTCTCTTTCTTTATTTTTTTATTTTTCGTCCAGAGTCTCATCCCTTCTTGTGGGGGCATCATAGTCTCCATCATCCTTTCCTCACATGGGACAATGCTCTAATAATGAAGATCATCACACTTTTATTTACTTACAACTCAAGAGTTAGAACTTGAAACTTATAACAAAATATGACTATATGAATGCCTCCGTGATGTGCAGGGATGTGCAATGAATCAAGAGTGACATCTCTGAAAGAATTATGAATGGTGGCTTTGCCACAAATACGATATCAACTACATGATCATGCAAAGCAATATGACAATGATGAAGCGTGTAAGTAATAAGCGAAACATTGATAAGTTGCATTTGCAATATATCCCGGAATGGCTATGGAAATGCCATATTAGGTAGGTATGGTGGCTATTTTGAGGAAGGTATATGGTGGCTGTATGGTATCGGCGAAGTTACTTGGCGGCACAAGAGAGGCTAGCAATGGTGGAAGGGTGAGAGTCATTATAATCCATGGATTCAACATTAGTCATAAAGAACTCATATACTTATTGTGAAAATTTATTAGTCATCAAAACCAAGCACTACGCGCATGCTCCTAGGGGAAGGGTTGGTAGGAGTTAACCATCACGTGATCCCGACATCCACACAAAGGATGACAATAAAAAAATACCTCATGCTCCGACTTCATCACATAACGGTTCACCATACATGCATGCTACGTGAATCACAAACTTTAACACAAGTATCTCTCAAATTCACAATTACTCTACTAGCATGACTCTAATATCACCATCTTCATATCTCATAACAATCGTAAAGAATCAAACCTCTCATCGTATTGAATGCACTTTATATGAAAGTTTTTATTATATCCCTCTTGGATTCCTGTCATATTAGGACTAAATTTGTAACCAAAGCAAATTACCATGCTGTTCTAAGAGACTCTCAAAATAATATAAGTGAAGCATGAGAGTTCATCTATTTCTTCAAAATAAAACCACCGTCGTGCTCTAAAAGATATAAGTGAAGCACTAGAGCAAACGACAAACTACTCCAAAAGATATAAGTGAAGATCAATGAGTAGTCGAATAATTATGTAACTATGTGAAGACTCTATAACATTTAAGAATTTCATATCTTGGGATATTATTCAAACAGCAAGAAAAACAAAATAAAATGACATGACTCTCCAAGCAAAACACATATCATGTGATGAATAAAAGTATAGCTCCAAGTAAAGTTAGCAATGAACGAAGACGAAAGAGGGGATGCCATCCGTGGCATCCCCAAGCTTAGGCTCTTGGTTGTCCTTGAATATTACCTTGGGATGCCCTGGGCATCACCTAACTTATTCTGTAGTCCATTGAATCTTTACCCAAAACTTGAAAACTTCACAACACCAAACTCGACAGAGAACTCGTAAGCTCCGTTAGTATAAGAAAATAAAGCACCACTTGTGTACTGTTGTGAATGAAGGAAATATGCCCTAGGGGCAATAATAAAGTTATTATTTGTTTCCTTAATTCCTGATAAATGTTTATTATTCATGCTAGAATTGCATTAACGGAAGCTTAGTACATGTGTGAATACGTAGACAAAACATATAGTCCCTAGTATGCCTCTACTTGACTAGCTCGTTAATCAAAGATGGTTATGTTTCCTAAACATAGACACGTGTTGTCATTTTATGAGCGGGATCACATCATTAGGAGAATGATGTGATGGACATGACCCATCCGTTAGCTTAGCATTATGATGCGTGTCGGTTTGATTTCTACTGCTTTCTTCATGACTTATACAACTTCCTCGGACTATGAGATTATGCAACTCCGAATACCGGAGCAACACTTTGTGTGCTACCAAAGCGTGACAACGTAAATGGGTCATTATAAAGGTGCTCTACAGGTGTCTCGAAGTTGTTTGTTGGGTTGTACAGATCGAGATTAGGATTTGTCAATCTGTGTTTCGTAGAGGTATCTCTGGGCCCTCTCGGTAATACTCATCACTATAAGCCTTGCAAGCATTGTAACTAATAAGTTAGTTGTGGGATGAAGTATTAAGAAACGAGTAAAGAGACTTGCCGATAACGAGATTGAACTAGGTATTGAGATACCGATGATCGAATCTCGGGCAAGTAACATACCGATGACAAAGGGAACAACGTATGTTGTTATGCGGTTTGACCGATAAAGATCTCGTAGAATATGTAGGAACCAATATGAGCATCCATGTTCTGCTATTGGTAATTGACCGAAGACGTGTCTCGGTCATGTCTACATAGTTCTCGAACCCGTAGGGTCTGCACGCAACAACGTTCGATGGCGATTGGTATTTTGAGTTTATGTGATATGATGTACGAATATTGTTGAGTCCGGATGTGATCACGGACATGACGAGGAGTCTCGAAATGGTCGATACATAAAGATTGATATATTTGTGACTATATTCGGACACGGACGTGTTAGGAGAAGTTTGGATAAAACCGGAGTCTTGGGAGGTTACGGAACCCCAGGGGAACTTGTGGGCCTTTTTGGGCCTTTTTGTAGAGTGCGGAGCACCGATGTTGGGCTGGCCGCCCCCCACATTTTTGTCCTATTTGGACAAGGTAAGGGGGGGGGGCGGCGCCCCCCCTTTTCCTTGTCACTCTCTCCCTCTCCTTCCTTCTCCCTCTCTTCCCTTGTTGGAAACCTACTTGGAATAGGATTCCTAGTAGGAATCCTACTTGGGGTGCACCATGAGGGCGGCCGGCCTCCCACTTGCTCCTTTATATACGGGGGTAGGGGGCACAATATAACACACAAGTTGACAATTGTTTTAGCCGTGTGCGGTGCCCCCCTCCATAGTTACACACCTCGGTCATATCGTCGTAGTGCTTAGGTGAAGCCCTATGCTGGTAAATTCATCATCACCGTCACCACGCCATCGTGCTGGCGAAACTCTCCCTCGACCTCGGCTGGATCTAGAGTTCATGGGGCGTCACTGAGCTGAACTTGTGAAGATCAGCGGAGGTGTCGTACCTTCAATGCTAGGATCGGTCAGATCTTGAAGGCGATATGACTACATCAACCGTGTTGTCATAACGCTTCCGCTTCCGGTCTCTGATGCGTAGACAACAATCTCCCCTCTTGTTGCTCTGCATCAGCTAGAGATAGATCTTGCATGATCGTAGGACTTCTTTTGAAATTACTGCGTTCCCCAACAGTGAACTCATTATAAATTCATATTGGTGTTATATCTACTGTAGTCCAACTTTTCCATGGTTCATACTCTCCGATACCACTCATAGATTCATCAAAATAAGCAAACAACACATAGAAAATAGAATCTGTCAAAAACAGAACAGTCTGTAGTAATCCATAACTCTCGAATACTTTTGTAACTCCCAAAAATTCTGAAAAAATTGTTCCACATGATAATAGTTCCACAAATTTGTGCACCAATCCATAACAAAAAGAATCAGGTCAAAAGCACGTTTCAATAAGATTCTTGAAATTATTTATGGTGCGCAAAAGTTCCTGATTTTCAGCAGGATCAACACAACTATCACCACAAGCTATCCTAAAGGCTTTACTTGGCACTTTATTGAAACAAAAGCTATAAAACATGATTACTATAGTAGCTTAATCATGTTGCCACACAAAAACAGTAGGGGTAAATGTTGCATAGAATCAAGCCAACTATCATCCACACCATCCCAAAGGCTTTACTTGGCACTTTATTGAAACAAAGCTATAAAACATGATTACTTAAGTAGCTTAATCATGTGAACATGCAAAAACAGTAGGTAATGGTGTTGGGTTGTCTCCCAACAAGCGCTTTTAATTAATGCCTTTTTAGCTAGGGATGATGATTTCAATGATGCTCACATAAAAGATAAGAACTGAAACATAAAGAGAGCATCATGAAGCATATGACTAGCACATTTAAGTCTAACCCACTTCCTATTCATAGGGATTTTGTGAGCAAACAACTTATGGGAACAATAATTAACTAGCATAGGAAGGCAAAACAAGCATAACTTCAAGATTTTCAACACATAGAGAGGAAACTTGATATTATTGCAATTCCTACAAGCATATATTCCTCCCTCATAATAATTTTCAGTAGCATAATGAATGAATTCAACAATATAACCATCAAATAAAGCATTCTTTTCATGATGCACAAGCATAAAATTTTATTACTCTCCATAGAAGCAAATTTCTTCTCATGAATAGTAGTGGAGCAAACTCAATAAAATAACTATCATGTGAGGCATAATCCAATTGAAAATTAAAATCAAGATGACAAGTTTCATGGTTACCAATAATCTTTATATCATACATGTCATCACAATAATCATAATAGATAGCAACTTTGTTCTCATAATCAATTGGAACCTCTTCCAAAATAGTGGATTCATCACTAAATAAGGTCATGACATCTCGAATCCACTTTCATCAATATAACCATAAGATTGAACACCCTCCAAAATAGTTGGATCAATACTACCTAAAGTTGACACTCTTCCAAACCCACTTTCATCAATAAAATCATCATAAATAGGAGGCATGCTTTCATAATAATAAATATTCTCATCAAGAGTTGGGGGACTAAAAATGTCATATTCATCAAACATGGCATACCCAAGCTTGTAGCTTTGCATATCATTAGCATCATGGATATTCAAGGATTTCGTACTAACAACATTGCAATCATGCTCATCATACAAAGATTTAGTGCCAAACATTTTATTGCATTCTTCTTCTAACACTTTGGCACAATTATCAGAATCCTTATTTTCATGAAAGACATTAAAAAGATGAAGCATATGTGGCCACCTCAATTCCATTTGTTGTAATTTTCTTTATAGACTAACCTAGTGATAAGAAACTAAAAGATTCGGTTGCGATATCTAAAGATATACCTTCAAGCACTAACCTCCCCGGCAACATAACCCTCAGTGATAAGAAACCCGTAGGAGATCTAGGTCTAATGGGTGTTTCAAAGTGTTCAGTTTTAATGGTTTCATCAGTTTCAGCATTCTCAATAGCTCTAGCAAGTTGTTCATCCACAAATTCACCTAGTGGCACATTATTATCAAGCAGAGTAGTAGTATCATCATAAGCATCATGCTGGAGGAAATATGCCCTAGAGGCAATAATAAAGTTATTATTTATTTCCTCATACCATGATAAATGTTTATTATTCATGCTAGAATTTTATTAACCGGAAACATAATACATGTGTGAATACATAGACAAACATAGTCTCACTAGTATGCCTCTACTTGACTAGCTCGTTGATCAAAGATAGTTGAGTTTCCTAGCCATAGACATGAGTTGTCATTTGATTAATGGGATCACATCATTAGGAGAATGATGTGATTGACTTGACCCATTCCGTTAGCTTAGCACTTGATCGTTTAGTATGTTGCTATTGCTTTCTTCATGACTTATACATGTTCCTAGTACTATGAGATTATGCAACTCCCGTTTATCGGAGGAACATTTTGTGTGCTACCAAACATCCTGGCGTAACTGGGTGAATATAAAGGAGCTCTACAGGTGTCTCTGAAGGTACATGTTGAGTTGGCGTATTTCGAGATTAGGATTTGTCACTCCGATTGTCGGAGAGGTATCTCTGGGCCCTGTCGGTAATGCACGTCACTATAAGCCTTGCAAGCAATGTAGCTAATGAGTTAGTTGCGGGATGATGCATTACTTAACGAGTAAAGAGACTTGCCGGTAACGAGATTGAACTAGGTATTGAGATACCGACGATTGAATCTCGGGCAAGTAACATACCGATGACAAAGGGAACAACATATGTTGTTATCCGGTTTGACAGATAAAGATCTTCGTAGAATATGAGGAGCCAATATGAGCATCCAGGTTCTGCTATTGGTTATTGACCGGAGACGTGTCTCGGTCATGTCTACATAGTTCTCGAACCCGTAGGGTCCATACGCTTAAAGTTCGGTGACGATCGGTACTATGAGTTTTGTGGTTTGATGTACTGAAGGTAATTCGGAGTCCCGGATATGATCACGGACATGACGAGGAGTCTCGAAATGGTCGAGACGTAAAGATCGATATATTGTATGACTATGTTCGGACACGGAAGTGTTTGGGAGGTTTAGGACATATCTGGAATGCAAGGGGTTACCGGAACCCCGGGGTTTAAATGGGCCTCATGGGCCGTAGTGGAGAAGAGGAGGCGGCGGGGCAGGCCGCGTACCTCCCTCTCTAGTCCGAATTGGACAAGGAGGCGGCGCCCCTTTCCTTCCTCTCTCTCTCCCTTCCTTTCCCCTCCTACTCCAACTAGGAAGAGGGAGTCCTACTCGGTGGGAGTAGGACTCCTCCTGGCGCGCCCTCCTCACAGTCGGCCGCCCCTCCCCGATCCTTTATATCACGGGGCTGGGGGCACTTCTAGACACAACAATTGATCTCTTGATCCCTTAGCCGTGTCGGTGGCCCCTCCACCATATTCCACCTCGGTAATATCGTAGTGGTGCTTAGGCGAAGCCCTGCGTCGGTAGCATTGTCAACACCGTCATCACACCGTCGTGCTGACGGAACTCTCCTGCAAAGCTCTGCTGGATCGGAGTTCGTGGGACGTCATCGAGCTGAACATGTGCTGAACTTCCGGAGGTGCCGTGTGTTCGGTACTTGATCGGTCGGATCGTGAAGACGTCTGACTACATCAACCACGTTGTGCTAACGCTTCCGCTTTCGGTCTCACAGTGCGTGGACAACACTCTCCCCTCTCATTGCTATGCATCACCATGATCTTGCATGTGCGTAGGATTTTTTGAAATTACTACGTTCCCCCAACAGTGGTATCGAGCCTGGTTTTATGCGTAGATATTATATGCATGAGTAGAACACAAGTGAGTTGTGGGTGCTACAAGTCATCGCTTACCAGCATGTCATACTTTGGACCCGGCATTATGGGTGCGCTTACATAAGACTGGTTCTCTGACGTGCTTTGCACATAGGTGGCTGGCGGGTGTCAGTTTCTCCAACTTTAGTTGAACCGAGTGTGGCTACGCCCGGTCCTTGAGAAGGTTAAAACAGCACTAACTTGACGAACTATCGTTGTGGTTTTGATGCGTAGGTAAGAACGGTTCTTGATCAGCCCATAGCAGCCACGTAAAACTTGCAACAACAAATTAGAGGGCGTCTAACTTGTTTTTGCAGGGATCTTGTGATGTGATATGGTCAAGACATGATGCTAAATTTTATTGTATGAGATGATCATGTTTTGTAACAAAGTTATCGGCAACTGGCAGGAGCCATATGGTTGTCACTTTATTGTATGCAATGCAATTTCCCTGTAATTGCTTTACTTTATCACTAAGCGGTAGCGATAGTCCTAGAAGAAATAGGTGGCGAAACGACAACGCTGCTACGATGAAGATCAAGGTGTCGCGCCGGTGATGATGGTGATCATGACGGTGCTTCGGAGATGGTGATCACAAGCATAAGATGATGATGGCCATATCATATCAGTTATATTGATTGCATGTGATGTTTATCCTTTATGCATCTTATTTTGCTTTCATTGACGGTAGCATTATAAGATGATCTCTCACTAAATTTCAAGGTATAAGTGTTCTCCCTGAGTATGCACCGTTGCGAAATTTCTTCGTGCTGAGACACCACGTGATGATCCGGTGTGATAGGCTCTACGTTCAAATACAATGGGTGCAAAACAGTTGCACACGCGGAATACTCAGGTTAAACTTGACGAGGCTAGCATATACAGATATGGCCTCGGAACACTGAGACCGAAAGGTCGAGCGTGAATCATATAGTAGAGATGATCAACATAGTGATGTTCACCATTGAAAACTACTCCATCTCACGTGATGATCGGACATGGTTTAGTTGATTTGGATCACGTGATCATTTAGATGATTAGAGGACGTCTATCTAAGTGGGAGTTCTTAAGTAATATGATTAATTAAACTTTAATTTATCATGAACTTAGTACCTGATAGTATTTTTGCTTGTCTATGTTATTGTAGATATATGGCTCGTGTTGTTGTTCCGTTGAATTTTAATGCGTTCCTTGAGAAAGCTAAGTTGAAAGATGATGGTAGCAATTACACGGAATGGGTCCGTAACTTGAGGATTATCCTCATTGCTGCACAGAAGAATTTGTCCTGGAAGCACCGCTAGGTGTACCACCCGCGCCGGCAACTGCAGACATTGTGAATGCCTGGCACTCGCGTGTTGATGACTACTCAATAGTTTAGTGTTCATGCTTTATGGCTTAGAACCGGGACTTCAACGACGTTTTGAACGTCATGGAGCATATGAGATGTTCCAGGAATTGAAGTTAATATTTCAAGCAAATGCCGGATTGAGAGATATGAAGTCTCTAATAAGTTCTATAGCTGCAAGATGGAGGAGAATAGTTACATCGGTGAACTTATACTCAAAATGTCTGGGTATTGCAATCACTTGATTCAACTGGGAGTTAATCTACCTGATGATAGTGTCATTGACAGAATTCTTCAATCACTGCCACCAAGCTACAAGAGTGATGAACTATAATATGCAAGGGATAAACAAGACTATTCCCGAGCTCTTCGCGATGATAAAAGCTGCGGAGGTAGAAATCAAAAAGGAGCATCAAGTGTCGATGGTCAACAAGACCACCAGTTTCAAGAAAAAGGGCAAAGGGAAGAAGAAGGGGAACTTCAAGAAGAACGGCAAGCAAGTTGCCGCTCAAGAGAAGAAACCTAAGTCTAGACCTAAACCCGAGACTGAGTGCTTCTACTTCAAAGGGACTGGTCACTAGAAGCAGAACCGCCCCAAGTTTTTGGCGGATAAGAAGGATGGCAAGGTGAACAAAGGTATATGTGATATACATGTTATTGATGTGTACCTTACTAATGCTCGCAGTAGCACCTGGGTATTTGATACTGGTTCTATTGCTAATATTTGCAACTTTCGAAGCAGGGACTACGGATTAAGCGAAGATTGGCTGGGGCGAGGTGACGATCTTGGCGTGGGAAATGGTTCCAAAGTCGATGTGATCGCGGTCGACACGCTACCTCTACATCTACCTTCGGGATTAGTTTTAGACCTGAATAATTTTTATTTGGTGCCAACGTTAAGCATGAACATTATATCTGGATCTTGTTTGATGCGAGACGGTTATTCATTTAAATCAGAGAATAATGATTGTTCTATTTATATGAGTAATATATTTTATGGTCATGCACACTTGAAGGGTGGTCTATTTTTATTGAATCTTGATAGTAGTGATTCACATATTCATAATGTTGAAGCCAAAAGATGCAGAGTTGATAATGATAGTGCAACTTATTTGTGGCACTGCCGTTTGGGTCATATTGGTGTAAAGCGCATGAAGAAACTCCATACTGATGGACTTTTGGAATCACTTGATTATGAATCACTTGGTACTTGCGAAACGTGCCTCATGAAAATACATTGAGGAAACTCTATACTGATGGACTTTTGGAATCACTTGATTATGATTCACTTGGTACTTGCAAAACGTGTCACATTATGAATCACGATGACTAAAACGCCGTTCTCCGGAACTATGGAGCGAGCAACAGATTTATTGGAAATCATACATACTGATGTATGTGGTCCAATGAACATTGAGGCTCGCGGCAGGTATCGTTCTTTTCTCACCTTCACTGATGATTTGAGCAGATATGGGTATATCTACTTAATGAAACATAAGTCTGGAACATTTGAAAAGTTCAAAGAATTTCAGAGTGAAGTGGAAAATCATCGTAACAAGAAAATAAAATTTCTACGATCTGATCGTGGAGGAGAAATTTGAGTTACGAGTTTGGTCTACATTTGAAACAATGCGGAATAGTTTCGCAACTCACGCCATACCGGAACACGAGCGTAATGGTGTGTCCGAACGTCGTAATCATACTTTACTAGATATGGTGCAATCAATGATGTCTCTTACTGATTTACCGCTACCGTTTTGGGGTTATGCTTTAGAGACGACTGCATTCACGTTAAATTGGGCACCATCAAAATCCGTTGAGACGATGCCTTATGAACTGTGGTTTGGCAAGAAACCAAAGTTGTCGTTTCTTAAAATTTCGGGCTCCGATGCTTATGTGAAAAAACTTCAACGTGATAAGCTCGAACCCAAATCGAAGAAATGTGTCTTCATAGGATACCCAAAGGAGACTATTGGTTACACCTTCTATCACAGATCCGAAGGTAAGACTTTTGTTGCTAAATTTGGATCCTTTCTAGAGAAGGAGTTTCTCTCGAAAAAAGTGAGTGGGAGGAAAGTAGAACTTGATGAGGTAACTGTACCTGCCCCTTATTGAAAGTAGTTCATCACGAAAACCGGTTCTGTGATGCCTATACCAATTAGTGAGGAAGCTAATGATATCGATCATGAAACTTCAGATCAAGTTACTACCGAACCGTAGGTTGACCAGAGTAAGATCCGCACCAGTGGTATGGTAATCCTATTCTAGAAGTCATGTGACTTGACCATGGCGAACCTCTGAACTATGAGGAAAGCGATGATGAGCCCAGATTCTGCAAAATGGCTTGAGGCCATGAAATTTGAGATGGGATCCATGTATGAGAACAAAGTATGGACTTTGGTTGACTTGCCCGATGATCGGCAAGCCATCGGGAATAAATGGATCTTCAAGAAGAATACTGACGCTGATGGTAATGTTACTGTCTACAAAGCTCGACTTGTTGCGAAAGGTTTTTGACAAGTTCAAGGGATTGACTACGATGAGACTTTCTCACCCGTAGCGATGCTTAAGTCTGTCCGAATCATATTAGCAATTGCCGCATTTTATATTATGAAATATGGCAAATGGATATCAAAACTGCATTCCGCATGGATTTCTAGAAGAAGAGTTGTATATGATGCAACCAGAAGGTTTTTGACAGTCCAAAAGGTGCTAACAAAGTGTGCAAGCTCCAGCGATCCATTTATGGACTGGTGCAAGCCTCTCGGAGTTGGAATAAGCGCTTTGATAGTGTGATCAAAGCATATGGTTTTATACAGACTTTTGGAAAAGCCTGTATTTACAAGAAAGTGAGTGGGAGCTCTGTAGCATTTCTAATACTATATGTGGATGACATATTCTTGATTGGAAATGATATAGAATTTCTAGATAGCATAAAAGGGTACTTGAATAAGATATTTTCAATGAAAGACCTCGGTGAAGCTGCTTATATATTGGGCATCAAGATCTATAGAGATAGATCAAGACGCTTAATTGGACTTTCACAAAGCACATACCTTGATAAAGTTTTGAAAAAGTTCAAAATGGATCAAACAAAGAAAGGGTTCTTGCCTGTATTGCAAGGTGTGAAGTTGAGTCAGACTCAATGCCCGACCACTGCAGAAGATAGATAGAAAATGAAAGATGTTCCCTATGCTTTAGCCATAGGCTCTATCATGTATGCAATGCTGTGTACGGACCTGATATGTGCCTAGCTATTAGCTTAGCAGGGAGGTACCAAAGTAATCTAGGATTGGTTCACTGGACAGCGGTAAAGAATATCCTGAAATACCTGAAAAGGACTAAGGATATGTTTCTCGTTTTATGAAGGTGACAAAGAGCTAGTCGTAAATGGTTACGTCGATGCAACCTTTGACACTGATCCGGACGATACTAAATCGCAAACCGGATACATGTTTATATTAAACGGTGGAGCTGTCAGTTGGTGCAGTTCTAAACAAAGCGTTGTGACGGGATCTACATGTGAAGCGGAGTACATAGCTGCTTCGGAAGCAGCAAATGAAGGAGTCTGGATGAAGGAGTTCATATCCGATCTATGTGTCATACCTAGTGCATCGGGTCCAATGAAAATCTTTTGTGACTATCTTTGGTGTAATTGCCTTAACAAAGGAATCCAGATTTCACAAGAGAACCAAGCACATCAAGAGACGCTTCAATTCCATCCGGGACCAAGTCCAGGTGGGAGACATAGATATTTGCCAGATACACTACAGGAATCAGCTACTTTGCCATCTGCCACGGCAGACGGCAAAGGCATGGATAGCGGACGGCAAAGGTGTTTGCCGTCCGCGGCGGACGGCAAAAATGGACGACAACGTCTGGGGCGGCTAAAACTACGTTGTAAATGCCTTGGCGGCTGACGGCAAAGGGGCCTTTGCCATCAGCAGCGGACGGCAAAGAATGCAGACGGCAATAAATGCACTGTTACTCTGTTAGGTGGTTAACGGAAGGCCTTTGCCGTCCGTCACTGACGGCAAACTTCGGAAGGCCTTTGCCGTCCGCCGAATGATGTCAGCCGGCGTCACTACACGGCAGGCCTTTGCCGTCCGCCGCTGTAGGCAAAGTTTTTTCCTCTTTGCCGTCAGCCACTGTAGGCAAACTGACCAAATTGGTCAGCCTCCCAGGAAGCACAGTTGCCTGCCACGTGTCCTCTTTGCCGTCCGCTGCTGATGGCAAAGAACCCTTTGCCGTCGGTGGCAGGCGGCAAAGATCTACATATTGTCTTTTTTCTGTTTTTTTAATCCAACAATTTTCACAGCAAATATATATGACATATATAGATATATTTCACAGGGCTATTTAACAACAAATAAGTTTCATCGTACATACATATATAGTTGCATCCATTCATACATAGCAAGTTGCACATACACATAAGTTGCAACCATTAGGAAGTTGCACATACATATTACAATGCAAAGTTTCATCAAGATAGCAAGTTCCATCGTAGCAAGCTAGAAGAATACTAGAAGAGAATGAAATAAAAAACAAGCACTCCATCATAGCAAGCTAGCTTCCGAGAAGTGAGTGAAATCTGCAAAATGGCAAATAAGAAAGTTACGAAAAGGTGACTAGAAGAAGAAGCACGCCATCGTTTGTGAGGTAACTTAGGTGAAATGGATCGTTTATGAGCTAACTTAGGTAAAATGCATCATTTTAGAGCTAACGTAGGAAAAATGGATCCTTTATGAGTTAACTAAGCTAATTATGCCGTTTTTTACATAAGTAAGGTAAGTACATGTCATTATTGAGCAAACTTAGTTAACTAAGCATATTATAACTAACTTAGGTCATTTTGGAGGAAACAAAGCTAAGTATAGATTGTTTTAGAGCTAACTTAGGTAAAATGGCTGGTTTTGGAGGTCAGTAAGCTTATTAAGTCATTTTGCAGGAAAAGAAGCTAACTCTAGGTCATTAAGGTAAGCATATTGGATGAAATAAAGCTAAGTCCAGGTCTTTATGCATTTGTTAAGCAAAAACTAGAAACTTACCTTGATCATGGAGGTGTGGGAGGCGGGCTGGCTCATGCCAGTAGGTGGAGAAGGATCGTGTGATGCTTGTGTGGAGTTACGCTGCACCAAAGATCATTTCCAATGTTTCGTTAGCATGATGACACTCAAATGTTAAGACTAGCAAGTAACGTCCATTCAAATTAAACTCACCGTGGTCTCAGGAGCAATCTCTGGATCAATGGCTATGGAGCCACGGGACCTCCCGCCACTAGATATCATCACCTGCTCTGGATTGTAGGGAATCTGGCTCGGGTTAAACTCCTCCCCTTTCCTCGCCTTCCCCTTGACTTGCTTGTAAGAGGCAGTGTGGGCCATGGCATACAGGTCGTACCCCTCTGGCACCTTATCCGTCTTATTGTAGCATGCATGAAAGAGAGAAACAAAGTAAATTAGTAATTAAAGGGCTCAAGCTAGCATGATGAATGAATTGCATTAATCATGAAGCAAACCACATACCCAATTCCGCCCGAACAGATATAAGCTGGAGCTACCTTGATGGTGTGGCACACCTTCAATTTGGGCACGTTTGTCCTTGGTCTCGATCGGCTCCCTTCCATCTTTCAACACCTGCCATGAAAAACAGTAAACAAAATTAGTACAACGTAAAAAAATACCGACATGAATAATAATATGTATATCACTTAAGTATATCATCATCAAGTACAACATAAAAAATTGAATACGACACTACTAATAATCTCGATCAGTATCATCAATAAATGCATAATCATCAGCATCACTATAATCAATAGCGGGCTCATAGGGTTTAGTGGCATCAACATGTGGAAGGCCACCTTTACGTGTCGGTCCAAGCATTGAGAGGTCGTCCGCAGCAGTAACCTCTTCTTGTTCCGGCTCTTCTTGTTCCTCCTCTGGGGTGATGTGGGATTCACTGTCGCTGTCTACTTCAATGTTTTGGGTTGAAGTATATCGGTTCTTGAAACGCTTTTTGGAAAGACGTGTCTCTTGGAAGAATTCTCCTTCATATGTGTTTGGGTTATAGTCTTCATAATCCTCTTCCTTTGGGGAGATAGTCTAGCACGTGGCGGCACTTCATAAGCGAGATCCCAACCTTTCATATTTGGATTAGTTTGGCAAGCCCAAGGTAGATAGAATACTTGGGTGCCTGTTGAGCCGTAATATAGACATCAGGAACATCTAAATGGGTGCTTTGGTTGATTTCAACTAGCCCTGTATGTTCATGAGTCCTTCTAGTCTCCTTGGCTGAAACCAATAACATTTGAAGACTACGACATTGGGTGGGTTTTCACCATAGAATATAAGTTCATAAATTGCTTCAACTCTCCCATAATACTCGGTACCTCCTTCGCCGATAGCAGATACACAACAATTTGTAGACTTTCGATTGGCCATAGATAGCTCTTTGCCATAGGTGCAAAACGATACCCGTTGATGTCGTATTTGTCAAATGAGCGGACCTTATAGTCAAAATCATTAGCGACTTGTCTCAATTCGAAAATGCGCTTGGCCAGGTTCGATTTGCCATCCCGTGGTGAGTGGATATGCAAGCACACTTGCTGGACGGTGTAATGCAGATGAAGCCTTGTGATCATCAGATATTCAAAGGCTGAGATGGTATAATGCGGTTGAACTGGGTCGGAGGCAGGAGCACCATCATAATAAGAGAGCTTGGACTTTGTGTCCACGGGCTTGACAACAGGCTTCAAGTTGAGCATGCAGGCAAGGTCGAGGTTACCGTGGGCGATACTTCTACTGGCAGAGGAAAAGCGTCGTGTGCGAGGTGGCTTCGATGCAGAGGAAGTAATAGAGGGCCCGGCCCCATGTTCTTGAATGGTGTACGTTCTTCCCAGTCAAGAATATTCCCATTGGCCACGCTCATCCATTGTCCGAGCCGCCGCCCTCCCAAGAATTCCAAGGAGGCGCCTTCAAGAAGGTAGTGACATCGGTGTCACGGAGATCACATGACACTCACGGCAGAGAAGAAAAAACTTCATGACGAGGCCTTCAGGAAGGAACACAACGATCAAGGGTGCTATCCTCATCGGCACCAAAAGAGAAGGTGCAAGACTTTCGCCCAGAGTGTCCATCCAGCTCTTATCCGGTAAAATGATCTCGGGCATAACATTAGATCAGGGTGGACGCGGTCCGGGCCGGTCCGGTCCCTGACCGAGCCCTGCTTTGGACCGGCCGCGGCCGGGCCGGTCCGGACCGGACCGAAGTGGCTGGCAGTTCATATTTTCAGGACCGGACCGGCTGCAGCAAAGCTCGGTCAAGACCAAGAGGACCGACTGGACCGACTGAATTTGTATCCTGGGAGTGCGCTGGGAGGATTTTTTGCTCTGTTTAGCCACTGTTTAGTCATCCTTTTATATTTTGTAAAGAAAATGGACCAAGAATACAGCATATATGAGACTAATTTTGAACATTTAGAATGCTTGTTTCAAAAGAGGATGGAATCGACAATAAATAAGTAAGTTATGCTATAGGTTTACCATGACAAGCTGAAGAATGGATGAAAGATGATATAAGAAAATTTTGGAATTCAGTACTAACTGCTAACAATGGTGTATTCAACACTCAATAGATCAGTACGAACTGCTAACAATTCAGTACTAATTGTTGAAAATTTTGGCACTGAATACCTCGGTCAGAGATGGGATAATGCAGAGGAGAGGACAGAGGAGATCGAACAGGTGCAGGGGAGACGGCGTGCAGGTGCAGGCACATCCTCCCCCTCCTCCAGCTTCGTGGTCATCTCTGATCGACAGCAGCGAGCCGGCGAGGAGGTGGTCGACGGCGGACAGGTGGAGACGGCGGCGGTCGACCCTGAACTTGACGGCAGGCAGCTGCACGCGCTGCGCTCCCTCCTCTTCTCCTCTTTCCCTCCAGTACTACGGCTTCGTGGTCTACGGCGAGGTGGTTGACGACGGCAGCACCAGGAGGTGGTCGACGACGGAAGCCAGCGGAGGCGGCGCTCGACCGCTCGGGGTCGGGGAGGAATGGACGGGGTTGCGTACTTGAACTCTCTGCTTTGCCTTTATTGCCGTCTGCGCTAGGCTCTATATCGTTTTTTTTTGACGCACTGGGCTCTATATGGGTTGCTGTGGGCTGTGGCCTGTGAGCTGGGCTAAATGTCGCGGTCGAACAAGCGGACCGAGCTTTGACGGACGGACCGAGAAAATTCCGGTCCATTTTCTAGGACCGGACCGATGACTTTTTCAGCGGGCCTGGACCGAGCCGGCCTGCACCGAAGCGGGCGCTGAGCGGACCGAAGGACGGACCGTTCGTCCACCTGACCCCGAACCACCACGAGAGAGAGCGATGCGGGTGTTATTTATCAGTTGTATAGATATGGGGAGTTGCTATCTCGCGCGCGCTCGTTACGACGCTCGGTTTCCGACAAAGTAAAATTTCCAGTTTAGGCAATCAGCGTGAGATTGAAATGGAAGGACAGGCCGGCCCCACCATTGAAATCAGGGGGGGAGAAGATTATGAAAGGCAAGCTGGGCCCACTAGTGGAATTCACGGGAGGAGGATGCGCACATATGCATGCATGCATGGGCCCCATGTCCGACACAAACAGGTTGTTTCCATGTGTGGGCTTCGCGTGTAGAGATCATGGCGCTGCAACGTGACGTGAAAGAGTCGTTCGATAGATATGTAGATCCATTTGGGACTTGACTGGTTTTTCCTGGATGTGTGCTAAAGCCTATTCATGTTTGCTCGTCTGTAGAATGTTGTGCTGATATGTTTCTTACCATTATCATTGTCACTTGCCATGTTGTGCCGATGTACTGCCTTTTTTTTGCTATTTCGGTGTCTATGGGCTTTCCGTGTCCTTGTGTGTCTGGACAGATGTTTAGTTCAGTTCATTGTATACTCTTTCCTTCTACAGGTTCGTACTAGCCGCCGTTTTTGTTGATCTACTTGCTGCAATTCGTTGCCTATGTTTTTCCTTCTACTACTTAGATTAGAGGGTCATTAGTTTCATCATTTTCTTTCTTTCCAGCTCCTGTTGAATTCTCCTGCTACCATATGATTCTTGCAAATGTGAAATAATGTCAATTGTTGATTTGCTATTACAGAACAAGGAAAAAAAGGGCGTTGAGGTGTGGCACCTTACGACCAAAAGTATTTTTTTTTGCGATGCTTCTGACCAAAACAGGCTTAACCTTAGATTTAACCCCTTCTGTACCTGTTAATGACTGCATTTGGAGGTTCTTCTTCCATTTCTTGTGTAATGTTCATGTATTCAGTCGACATAAGTGTCCCAACTGTTTAATGTAGAGCTTCATGTCCTAATGTGATACTACATTGTATGTTTTTCTACAGAAACTACTGTGGTTGAGTTCGTTCCTCACTGCCTTTTAACTTCAATTGACGGCCATGTTTTGACCCACGGATCCTATATATGAACTGTTTAGATCTTTAGATGGATGTATCATGTAACTTCTGTTTCATATACGTATTTTTCATCATTTATTCTTCTACGTAGATGGGCACAGCAAAGCCGGCCTTCATGTCCTAGTGGTCTTGTCGGAAGTAACGACCATGCCGGCGGGCTGGCAGAGCGTGAGCACCCTCCCGATCCTGGCCACCTAGGACAGTGAGCACACATTCAATGGCCTACAAGCCATAGTTTTAAATAAGCGCTAAGTCTCTTAGCGGCGAACCTCTTCTAAAAGCTATAGCGTGGTATAGCGGAGCGCTATTTAAAATGTTTATTCATTTATTTGGACCAACATCTCTTAACGCAAGACCTTTTGTAAATGCTATAGCGGGCTATTTAAAACAATGCTACAAGCCCTTGTTGCCCTGTTTGTGACGCTGGCCGATGGAAAGATCTGACACCTGAGGCTATGATACATTCTTCATCATGAGCTTACAGTTGCACAAAACAACAGAGATGTTGAGCCGAAGTCAAAGACAACAACACAGCAGCACAAACCAAAGGCTACACTCAGCCGAACTCAGAGAATAGCAATGGACAGGGTTAGCGTTCGGCAGACGACGAAACATGAAACAAGTTAACCTTTTCTCTCAAACCCACGACCTGCTATTTGCCTCGCATCCAAAGGCAAGTTCAGAATCATGGGAATCTATTTGCTTTGTCTCTCTTTCTTCCTCTCTTTACCTTTCCAACAAATGTGGGTGGCAGTATCATATTTGCTCTGTGTCACAGCGCCCACCTTTTATAGCCTGGTTTGGCTGCAGATGTAGACTCTCAACCCCAGGAGTTGCTATTTAGCTCCAATCTAAAGGCTACATCAGAACCATGATAATCAACTTGCTATCTCTTTCCATTCCTCTGTTCAACTATGCCGCTTCCGATTTGACCGTACACTAATCACATACGCAAATGTGTATAATTAAGATCAGGGACTCACAGGAAGATATCATAACACAACTCTAGACACAAATTAAAATAATACAAGATTTATATTACAAGCCAGGGGCCTCTAAGGCTTGAATACATCACCTCAGATACAAACGAGTCAGCGGAAGCAACAATATCTGAGTAGATACATAGGTTAAACAAGTTGCCATAAAATGGCTAGCATAAATAGGGATACAGATCGAAGAGGCGCATGCCTCCTGCCTGGGATTATCCTAAACTACTCCTAGTCATCGGCAGCCTCCATGTAGTAGTAGGCACCCACAGTGTAGTAGGGGTAATTGAAGGTGGCGTCTGGCTCCTAGGCTCCAGCATCTGATTGCGACATCTGAGAAGAAAGGAAAAGGGGGAAAAGAGGGAGCAAAGCAACCGTGAGTACTCATCCAAATTACTCGCAAGCAAGAATCTACACTGCATATGCATTGGTATCAATGAAATTGATAGTATATGTGGACTGAACTGCAGGATGACAGAATAAGAGGGGGATAGCTAATCCGATCGAAGACCATGCTTCTGGCAACATCCATCTAAAAGCATGTAGAAGAGAGTAGCTGGTAAGTTCACCAAGTATCATCGTATAGCATAATCCTATCCGGTGATCCTCTCTCTCGCCGCCCTGTGAGAGAGCGATCACCGGGTTGTATCTGGCACTTGGTAGGGTATGTTTTATCAAGTATCCGGTTCTAGTTGTCATAAGGTCAAGGTACAATTCCGGTTCGTCCTTTTACTGACGGACACGACTATTCGAATAGATAAACTTTCCCGCAGGGGTGCACCACCTTACCCAACACGCTCGATCCCTCTGCCCGGACACACTTTCCTGAGTCATGCCCGGCCTCGGAAGATCAACACGTCGCAGCCCTACCTAGGCCTGAAAGAGAAGTCAACACGCCGGTCTAAATCCTATGCGCGCGAAGTGCAGGCCCAGCGCCCTTTGCACACCTGCTGCGTTGCGAGGGCGATTGGTGAGCAGACCTAGCAACCTCCATTACAAAGGAAGTTGCGTTACGCGGTCCAACCCGGCGCGCGCCGCTCAGTCGCTGACGTCTAGGAGGCTTCTGCTGATGCCATGACGTCGAGTGCCCATAATTGTTCCCGCGTAGTTGGTTAGTGCGTATAGGCTCGTAGCCAGACTCAGATCAAATACCAAAATCTTGTTAAGCGTGTTATTTTGAAGTAACCGCGGATGCCGACCAGGGACCAGGCCCACCTCTGTCCTATGTGGTCACAACCTGCTCTATTGTTCCGCCACAAAGTAACACTCGATGTCCATCGGGAACCCAGGCCCACAACTACCTGGGTGGACCACCTGTCCTTTCAGCCCCCACATCGGAATCATTGCGGGTACTCTACGAGCCGACCCGACTTTAGTCACAATATGTATCAAATATAATTTGTATGTATGTATATACTGTGATCAACACCGCGTGATCACGACCCAATAGTATAGCATGGCGGAGCGGACAAGAATGTAGAGCCACCGATGGAATACTAGCATCCTATACTAAGCATTTAGGATAGCAGGTAACGGTATCAACAATTGTAGCAATAATGATAGGCTATGCGAAATAAGAAGAGAGAAGAGAATGGGTGATATCTGGGTGATCTAAGGGGGTTTGCTTGCCTGGAAGCTCTATTGTACACGAAGAAGGGTCGTCGGAGACGTAGTCGTACTCAGTGGCATCAACGCCGGTCTCGGGTCTACGGAGAAGAAGAGGGGGGAAGAAACAGTAAATACGGAGCCAACAAAGCATCACAAAATATAACAAGGCAATACGTGGTGCTAGGTGTGATATAATGCAGGGATAGGTGATACCGGCGAAGGGGGGAAACATCCGGAAAAGTATCCCCGGTGATCGGCGTTTTCCGACAAACGGACTGGAGGGGCACGGTTGCAGGTTCACTATGCTAGGGACGTGGAATGCTACCTAACATATTTATCAACTAGCAGAGTGACCCGCACATTTGCGCGGCTAGATATTTAGTCTTGCTTCTCTTGTTTTCAACTGTTATTTGACTCACTAAGTTGGCTTTGACATTTCTTAAAAAGATAATAGTGTAGCCAGCAATATGTCCTAAAATATAGGATTTAGACTTGGATGGAAAACGTTGCATTCAGTATCTAATGTTTTCAAAAAATAATTTGGCGTGTGAGATCTAAAAATAAATGGCATTGAGGTGCCCAACCTGTCTTGTAAATTCATTTGGCGATGATCATTATTTCCAACATCCTTTTATGATGTATTTTCCCTTTGTTTAAAATTTCCACCAAGGGTACACATTGATGACATGTATAAATTACATCTACTTAAATCATTCTCCTAAAAGAATGCACTCCTCTAATTGTGTATCTACTCTGTTCTCCATTGCCAGAAAAATTATGTTCCTCGTTCTCCTTCATCCGTGTATCCCTTGTTTTTTCCATTATGGGCGAAAATTTAAATACCAAAGATATAGTACCTTACTGTGATTATCCTTATATTTTACTTTTGGCCATGGTTTCCCACATAGAGAACTAATTATTGGTGGAATATACTCAAATCATTTTCATCTTCTCTTCAAATCATCACATCACTGACCCTATTATGTTTGTCACATTTTATTAGTGTAGTGTAATCCATCTAGATGCTATCTCGGTTATCCATCTAATATCTCTTTTTCAGCGACCATGTTGAGCGACCATATATTCATGAAAATCTTAAGCATTCTTTGGCATTCATTGTTATGATAGCTACTCTCTCGGGCCCATAATAAGTTTCTCAACTTTGTACTAAAGTCAGTACACAAGTTGAGTCACTTATTTTGGAACGGAGGGAGTATTTTTTTTATAGTGCAACGTTGTATTTTTAATATATATTTTTAGAACATCTGAACTAAACATGATGTGTTTCCTCCAGATTTCTACTTTGACTATCAAAACGTTGTCTTATCTCTCTGATGTACGGCTCAGTCACACATATAATCATATGGGCATCGACTGAACATTATTTATTTCCATATATCATGCTTGCATGTTCTGTGTCTGGTCCATATATATGCGTGCACTCTTTGATTTTTTTTCAATGTACCACTCTGCTGTCACTTCCGACAGTAATCGCCAGTTTACTTATTTTTTTTGACCATAAAATAGTAAGGACCTTTTTCATATAAATAGGAGGCAACATAGTCTTTACAATGGTTGTTGGGGAGACAACCATGGAGATTATTGAAAAGTACAAGAAAGTGAAAAATTATTAGATGTTATCAATCCAAGATGACATGCCCTTCTTTAGACTAGGTTTGGCTCTTAGCATAGTCAATTTGAATGTTTTGATAAATTCATATCTGCAATCATTGATAGAGCATGGGATTCCTTCAAATACCAGATCATTTCTTTGATTCCATATACTCCATCATCCAATAATCATAATTTCCATGAAATGGTGTTGTCGATATCTTTAGTGAGCTTCAATAATCATATCATGAATATTCTGGTATGTGTTCCATTCAACACCAATGTTCCACCAAAAACCCTGGATGAATGGACAAGAGAATAGTAGATGCATTCTGTCTTCATTATCTTCAGCATCACATAATACACATTGAGTGGAATCAAGATGCATATTTTTCCTGGTCAGGAGGTCATATGTGTTTATTCTATTCATGAAGTAGAAGCCAGCAAAATAATTTATGCTTTGGTAGGCAGCATGATTTCCATATCCATTTGAATGTTACTTCAGCATCCTCATTCCTCACTAAGAAGTTATAAATTTTCTTGGTCATATTTATACTGCTACCCCATTGGAAACTCCATATATCATGTTCATTGTTGAATCTGATGCTATGTAACTGATCAGCAAGAAGATGAAATTGTTGATCTTGTGATAATGGACAGTGGTAATTTGAATAAGTGTTAGAGGTTTCCAGTATCTTTGGCTCTACCAATTGAGATATTCTCCTGAAGGCAAAAGGAGTGAAGTTCAGGGTATTTTAATTTCATGACCTCTCCATTCCAGTTCTCATCCCATAGTTTGCAAGAGTTTCCTGCTTTGATCTCACATGTTGGCATCTCTTTAAATAGATCAAACATTTTCATGCAATCTTTCCACCAAAAGGATCCTTTGTTGGGGTTAGTGTGTGGAGCTTCATTATTACGATAGTGTGCCTCCCAAATTAGCTTAACCCAAGGAATATCCATCTTATTGTAAAATTTGTAGAGATGTTTGAGAAGTAGGGCTTTGTTCTGCATTCTCAAGTTTAATACTCCAAGTCCTCCTTGATTTTTTGTTTTGCAAATCATATCCCAGCTGGCAAGGCATTTACCTTTTCTATTAATCTCCTTTCCATACCAGAGAAAGTTTCTGCTGGATTTGTCCACATGATCCAATATGGTGTAATGAACTTTTGGAGAGCACTGCTTGAGAAAAGCGGGCATGGAGGCAACAATAGAGTTAACATATGTGAGTCTGCCAGAGTAATTCATGAATCTAGTCACTCGAGATAGTCTTTTGTCAATTTTGGAAATGACAGGATGAGGTCCATAATAGAGGGTTTGGTGGTGCCCATGGGTAAGCCCGGATAAGTGAATGGCAGACTTTCCACCTTACATCCGAATGAATTTGCAAGTGTATTAACTGATTGTTGATCAATGTTGATTGGAATCATGGATGATTTGCTGTAGTTGACAAACAGACCAGTGGAGAGACTGAATATGTTGAGCAAATATTTGAGGTGCATAATCTGGTCTTCATTAGCTGGCATAATCATTAGGGTGTCATCTGCATATTGGATAATAGGATAGTCTGTCCATAAGCATGGTTGATAGGTGGAGAGATTTCTCCATTGGCCCAAGCAGCATTAACCACAGATTGTAGGAGATCAGCAATGATGATATAAAGTAAAGGGGAATGTGGATCACCTTGTCTGACTCCTCTCTTGCAAATAATCTTTTTTCCAGCCACTCCATTAAGCAGAACAGGAGTTGATGCAGAATGAAGAATGCTAGTTACCCAATTTAGCCATCTAGGTCCAAATCTTTTAGCCTTTAACTTAGCAATAATGGTCTTATACTCAATCTTGTCAAATGCTTTTTCAAAATCTAGTTTCAATATGATGATGTTTTTTTTGAATGATGGCATAAATGGAGATATTCAAATGCATATCCCAGACAGTCTTGAATATTTCTGCCTTTAATAAATCCATACTGGTTCTGTTGAATAATAGAAGTGATGATCTTTTGAGCTCTCTTGGCCAAAAGTTTAGTAATAACTTTGAGTGGCGGACTGACCAATGAGATTGGCCTGAAATCATTCATATTCTCTGGATTAATAATCTTTGGGACGAGAGTAATGAAAGCAGTATTAATGCTGTGAATATCACAGTTTCCTTCAAACAAATCCCAGATCATGGTATATAAATCTTGTTTAATAATATCCCAACATTTTATTTAAAAAGTGCCATTAAAACCATCAGGTCCAGGTGCTTTGTCAAGAGGGAAATTCCTTGATAACTTGGTCAATTTCGTCCATTGTAAATTGAGCCTCAAGGTCGAGATAGGTCTCGTGGTTGGATAAGCTCCTCAAGATTGAAGAGCATGGGGATCAATGGATGTGCCCAATCTGTCTTTGTAAGATTTCCAAATAATTGCAGCTTTATGATCATGATTTTGGTAAGTGTTTCCATCCTTTCCAACAATAGATGTAATATAATTTTTCCTGTAGCTTTGGGTGGCCATGGCATGAAAAAAATCAGTGTTTTCATCATCTGGTCTCACACTTCTCATTTTAAATCTAGATTTCTAGTAGATCCTTTTAACCTCCAATAATTTGAGGATGTGTTGCTTCAGAATGTTCTTGAAATTTGCTTCCATAGTACTCAGGGCTCTTTGGTCTTCTATACCATCCATCATAGATAAGACATAATTACAAGAAGAGATATTAGTATTGAGCTTGGATAGGTTTTTGCTCCATTTCTTAAGTCCTAATCTGAGGCATTTGAATCTAGCAGTAATATCATTTGCAGAATTTGACATGTGTTGGTTTCTGTTCCAGCATTGTAATACTGTTTCATAAAATCCATCAAACTCAAGCCAATAATTTTCAAACCTGAATATAGAAGCTTTTGGAATATCACTGCCAATTTGAATATGAATTGGAATATGATCAGATGATACTCTAGCAAGAGGATGTGCCAGAGTATATGGGAAAGTAATAGACCAATTAGCTGAGGTAAATATCCAGTCTAGTTTTTCCAGAAGTGGTGAGTCTTGCATGTTACTCCATGTATAGTTCCTTCCTTTGAGTGGAATTTCCACCAAATCAAGTTGCTGCAGAAGACTGTTGAATCTAAGCATATTGTTTGTATCTCCCCCAGGTCTATTTCTGTCATGTGGACTTTTGATTAAGTTAAAATCTCCATTAAGAATCCAATGATCCATTTGTGAGGCATCAATATTGTCCAACCAGTCAAAGAAATCTGATCTGTTCTCATTCTGGCAGGGTCCATAAATATTGCTGACATAGAAAATGTGGCCTTATAGATTGCATAGAAGCTTGACTGTGATCTGAAATGAGGATTGGCTGATAATTGTACCACTGAAAAGGCTGCCATTCCATATAATTATAATCCTACCAGATAGTCCCACTGAAGGGGTATATGCATATTGATTAAATCTCCTATGAGAGAAATTTCTGAGATAATATTAGTCAAAATCATCTTTTTTTGTTTCTTGTAGGCAAATAATACCACAATTGCTTTCATCAATTTTGTCCCTTAAATCATCCCATCTGGTTTGGGAGTTTATACCTCTGACATTCCAATTTAATATATTCCATTTTCTATTCATTGGGAAAACTGGGGGAAATTGGTCAACATAAAAATGACTTAATCATTTTATAAATAACAGATCTCATCACAGTGGAGGATGCAGACAGGTCATGCCAATAACATATACTTGCTTTCACAGAGATACAATACTGATCATAACCAGGCATACCATTCAGACTTCTTGGATAGCAAAATAAGTGTATCATAAGATCCCAGCAACATAAGCAAATAATGGAGTTTAACTCCTTACAAACCAACTTCATAGATAGAGCAGAAGTAAATTTCCTGAGCGAGAATAAAACTAAGGGAGGCATAAGGCCATAGTAGGCCTTGGTATAGCAAGGCCCTAAACAGATAAAATGACTCTTATTCATGGATAACTTGTATCATCAACTTCTCTCTAGACACCTCCTCAGGAGGGACCAGACACTGTTTGACAGCGATTGCTTGGATAGTCTCGGCGGCGATTCGGGAGGTGGACCTGCTTCAGGGTTGCGGACTTCATGTTCAAATTCAGAGGATAGGTTCTTCTTGCAACGAGCCATCTCATTGGCCTTGGCAGCAGCAGCTTCATTCTTAAATCCCACACTAAGACCCGCCAGTCGACGACTGCGGTGAAGATCATTAACATCTAGAGGAGCATTGATCTTCTTTCTCTTGTTGTTAACAGTAGGGTTGGATTGGGCAGTGGGTATCATATTAGCAGGAACTAGTGTTTCCACCTCAGCTGGAGAGTTATGGGTGCTGGCAACGAAATCAAGCATAGCAGGTGACTGGTCATCTTCTACAGCTTGTGTGTAGTAGAGTTCAGGGTGGTCAGACAGCTCCTCAATTTGGACAGAGGTAGCCACAGGTTCATATGGGTGCTTTGTAGTGATGGTGAGCAGACACTTCTTGATGGTGCCATGTTCATCTTCCACATTAACTAGCTGGCACTTGGTACATATCACTTTGGTGTCTGCAAGATTTTCAAGTAATGCAGGTACCGCTGCCATAATTTTTGACATCATGTCATGAAGAGCCATAAAGGAATCAGCAGCTTCCATGGCAGGCTGGAAGGGCATGTCATGATCCTGCTCTGGGCTCTGAGGTGGATTCTGGACCATGGGTTCAGCATCATTGTCATCCTCTGGTGCATGGTGAGCAGCGGGTGCAGCAATTGGGTTCTAAGCATTGTTGAATCCAGCATCATGCCAAATACCACCAAATGGGGCAAATGGCATGGGGTGCATAACACCGTCAGGTGGGATTGGGTCCTCGTCGCCCCCCATGGCACCAAGCAAATCAGCATGCAGAATGTAAACGGCACATGTCCAAGACTGACCGTGACCATAATCATCAAGACTTTCACAAATGACATGGCTAACAGGTATTGCAAGCAGATCAGGCACTCTGACTTTAACAAGGATACGAGCTCTGTTGGACATGTCTTTGTTCCAAACTAGGAATTTAGCAAAACCACTAACTGATTCTCTAACTTTGTCCGGCCTCCATGCCTCAAGTGGGAAGTTCACCATCATAATCCAAGCATCATGAGTAAAAGTGCAATCTCTGTGGTTGATACCTCGGTCATGGCGGATGATTCGCAGCACTGAGTCACCGACGAAGTACGAGCTGTTGGCGATGGCGGTGTCGATGTCGCAAGCATGATGAAAATGGACGAGTGCAGCTCCCATCCCGCAGCGAGAGATCTCAGCGATGCGAAAGCCGCGCTCGTGGTCGAGCAAGTGGTTGATGAGCATGGCATCAGTCTCAAACTGATTGGGGTCCGGTGGTGGTGCGAGGGAGACGATGGCCCAATCGAGTGACTGGACCAGAGGATCGCCGCCGAGGTAGTGATAGGTGCGCCGGTGTCGTTTGCTGTCAGCATCCATGATGGCAGTGCCTGGTGGGAGAAGTGGCAATGGGTCGCAGGGGTAGGTGGCCATGGCTTCGTTGTTGAGAGGAGGAACGGCGGAGATGGAGAAAGATGGAGGAGCAGAGCAGGGTTCCGAGGCAGAGCAGGGCGAATGGCAGGGCGAGTTGGCTGGACCGGGGGGGGGGGTGAAGGGGGGTTTTAGGGAGACGAGTCGTCAAGCGGGTTATCAGGCACGGGTGAAGGGTTGGAGGGTGGGTGGGATTTCACCCAATAAACGGGAGTAAATTTTATGGAGTTGTAACAAAATCGTAATATATGGCCGTATCTATAACAACCACGGCATCTCGTGCCGGTTTACTTATGTAACAATGCATCTCTGTCGTAATTTCTAGTACCTCCTATACCGATGACCTCATGCAATAAGTTGGTACCTAGAAGAAACTCATGTGTGTTATTTATTAAGATCTGTTACATCTTCTAGATTATGGCGCTCTAATAATGTAATATAAGATTATAATAATATTCTCCAATAACTTCAGTTATAAAGTTACGGAAACACTAACGCCCACATGTGTGGGCGTTACCCAACTCGCCCACACGCCTCGATCGTCGTCCAGTGCCTTTTGCATGAATCTTGGCATAAAAATATTGATTTTGTGTGCTACGTAGGACGGGGCTGGTATGTGGGCGTTGTAGAGTTTGCCCACACGCTAGCACCATGCTGTTTGCCAGCGGCGCTGTGTGGGCGAACTAGTTTCTGCCCACACAACCAGACACACCTCGTTTATGCGCGTGTGGGCGAACTACTTTTCGCCCACACAACACTCCTACGTTGTGGATGACAACTGCAGTTAGACGAACGTGGCAACTAGGTAAACACACATGGCAACTGTGACTTTTTGCTAGACGGCAACTGCAGCTGCGCGTACGTGGCAACCAGATAAACACACATGGCAACTATGGTTGGACCATACATGGCAACTAGGTAAACACACATGGCAATTACTGTTTGACCATATGTGGCAAGTAGTTAATCACACACGGCAACTACGGTTTGATTACACGCGGCAACTACCATAAATTAGACATGACAACTATAGTTAATCAAAACAGAGAGAGTTGTCATGCTTTTACAACTACACTTGCAATCCCGGATAACTACATCAGCCAACCAGGATGGCAACTACGCGATTTACCTAACGTAGTTGTGTCAGGACGTGTGGGCATTTTTGCTTCGTGCCACACGAGCGGGGTGAAGATAAGTAGTACTTGTTGACATGTGGCACGAAGCAGCCGCGCTCATACGTGTGGGCAATTCTAATATCCGCCCACACATAACCCATGTGGGCTGCCTCCTGCTTACACCACACACGATGAGTGAGCGCATGTCAAATATACCACACATGAAAACTGAGATCGTCAATTCTTTTGCCCTTTTCTGTTAGCCTGGGCTTTATGATATGCATGCTTGTGTTTTGGAACATCACGTGGTATATGGAACTAGTCTAAATCTCATCATTTGCATCTACGTCCATGTGGGTACTACTCGCACGTTGTCTCACGCTTATCTTTAAAAAAAAGTCCATCCTTTGCATGTACGTGCATGTCAGATTGATTAATTTGCTATAATCCTAGATAACATCATTTTTTTTGAATCCTAGATAACATCATCGGACGTAGTATTCTGCATGCACACTTATTTTTTTTGTGGGATGCTCGGCTTCTTCTAGGTTGTTGTCGTACTTCATAATGGCAAACATATGTTTATGTCTTTTTTGTGCGGGTGATACGTTTATGTCTTTTATCACAAAAAAAGTACGTCTATGTCTGATTGCCCCTCGAATAGACTTTTGTTTGCAGAAAAGGCATGAGTTGGATGTAAGACGTGTCAAATAGGTCCTATGTGACGTGCCAATTTTTCTTTACGTGACTATATTTAGATGTAACATTACATCTTTTAAATCTCAACCGTTAGTATAAAAAATTGACGATCAATATAATTTAATCTATGTGGACAATTATGATGAGTTGCTTGACTCTTGTTTTAATAATAATATAATAATATATTTTAGTTATGGTCTGTAATATAACCGACAAATATGATAATTCAGTCTATTTGAATAAATTGGCCCATGTTTATGTATTTTTTATTTTAATCTATTTTAAGAATAATTTAGAAAAGACATGCCTTTTTTCTAGGATCATGTAAAATTCTTCCTTCCAAAGATGTTTTTATCTCAAGTTTTTTGTTAGTAGGCCCACGTTGAGGTATTAGCGGGGTGCTATTGCTTGTTATGGGTTAAACTACAGTGTGGCAGTTTAAAAAAACAGTGTGGCATTGAGACGTACTTTAGTTAATGGGCTTTAGAAAATAAGCAGAATAAAGGTTAACGGGTAAGCCGCTTCAATTTGGAATCGGATACAGACTGAAACGTTTTTAGCGTGTAGCTGTATTTTTCCTTTTTTTTGCTCGTTAGATTTCCAGCACACGTACATGCTATGCACATGCCGACCCAAACTCTTTTAAAAAGAATCTCGTCTCTTCTTTCCAACTTTTTATTCATGTTTCCAACTTCTTGTCACACACCTGTGTAACGTGTCACACTAGTAGAAAAAGGGTCAAACGTGAAGCACATTAGTGCCGGTTTGAATTTGAGCCGGCACTAATGTGTACATTAGTGCCGGTTCCAACGGCTAGCCGGGCCACTCTCATTAGTACCGGTTCGTGGCGAATCTTTAGTACCGGTTCGTGCCACGAACCGGTACTAAAGAGGTGGTGGCCTTTAGTACCGGTTGGTGGCTCCAACCGGTACTAAAGACCCCCCCCCCCTTTAGTACCGGTTGGAGCCACCAACCGGTACAAAAGGGGTGCGCTGCCACCCGTAGTGCATAATATTTAGTCCCACCTCGCTAGTTGAGAGGAGTTCGCACCGGTTTATAAGCCCCGCCGTGGCTACCGTGTCGAGCTCCTCTCTAAGCAGACCTTTGTGGGCCTATTGCACGTCTTCTGACCTGTGGGACTTTGTAGTATCGTATAATACCAGCAAACGAAAAAGAATTAAATGGAAAACACAAAATTAAATGAAAAAGAAATCATCAAACCAAAAACCCCCCAAACCTTGGGCTCCCGGCCCCCGGAGCTGGCTCGTGCCACGTGGTTGCCCTTTAGCACCGGTTCGTGCTGAACCGGTACTAAAGGGGGGGCCTTTAGTGCCCACACTTTAGTGCCGGTTATGGAACCGGTACTAAAGGTTTTACTTAACCAGTGCTATTGCCGGTTCTGCACTAGTGTCAGGTCCACATATTACTTTAGGCGTGTAGTGTAATATCTTTAAATCTTAGCCGTAAAAATTACTGATCAACGGTTTTTATTTTCTTAGCTTATGTGGAAGAACATGGTGTCTTATTTGACTTCTGTTTTAATTAAATAATAGATAATAGATGTAATATTCTCTATTGTGGCAGGAATATTCAGATCCATAGGATTCAAAACAAAAGTTTAATATTACCAGAAAAACAATAGTACTTCAATCATACTAATAAAGCAATCATGTCTTCTCAAAATAACAAGGCCAAAGAAAGCTATCCCTACAAAATCATATAGTATGGCTATGCTCTATCTTCATCACACAAATTATTTAAATCATGCACAGCCCGGTTTCAGCCAAGCAATTGTTTCATACTTTAGTATTGTCAAACTTTTCAACTTTCATGCAATACATGAGCGCGAGCCGTGGACATAGCACTATGGTGGAAGAGAATATGGTGGTTCTGGAGAAGACAAAAACAAGGAGATAGTCTCACACCAACTAGGTGTATCAACGGGCTATGGAGATGTCCATCAATAGATATCAATGTGAGTGAGTAGGGATTGCCATGCAATGGATGCACTAGAGCTATAAGTGTATGAAAGCTCAAAAAGAAACTAAGTGGGTGTGCATCCAACTTGGTTGCTCATGAAGACCTAGGACATTTGAGGAAACCCATCGTTGGAATATACAAGCTAAGTTCTATAATGAAAATTTTCCACTAGTATATGAAAGTGACAACATAGGAGATTCTCTATCATGAAGATGATGGTGCTACTTTGAAGCACAAGTGTGGTAAGAGGATAGTAGCATTTCCCTTTCTCTCTTTTTCTCTCATTTTTTGTTTTATTTTTTTGGGGCTTCTCTTTCTTTATTTTTTTATTTTTCGTCCAGAGTCTCATCCCTTCTTGTGGGGGCATCATAGTCTCCATCATCCTTTCCTCACATGGGACAATGCTCTAATAATGAAGATCATCACACTTTTATTTACTTACAACTCAAGAGTTAGAACTTGAAACTTATAACAAAATATGACTATATGAATGCCTCCGGCGGTGTACCGGGATGTGCAATGAATCAAGAGTGACATCTACGAAAGAATTATGAATGGTGGCTTTGCCACAAATACGATGTCAACTACATGATCATGCAAAGCAATATGACAATGATGAAGCGTGTCGTAATAAACGAAACATTGATAAGTTGCATTTGCAATATATCCCGGAATGGCTATGGAAATGCCATATTAGGTAGGTATGGTGGCTATTTTGAGGAAGGTATATGGTGGCTGTATGGTATCGGCGAAAGTTGCGCGGCACAAGAGAGGCTAGCAATGGTGGAAGGGTGAGAGTGCGTATAATCCATGGATTCAACATTAGTCATAAAGAACTCATATACTTATTGTGAAAATTTATTAGTCATCAAAACCAAGCACTACGCGCATGCTCCTAGGGGAAGGGTTGGTAGGAGTTAACCATCACGTGATCCCGACATCCACACAAAGGATGACAATAAAAAATACCTCATGCTCCGACTTCATCACATAACGGTTCACCATACATGCATGCTACGTGAATCACAAACTTTAACACAAGTATCTCTCAAATTCACAATTACTCTACTAGCATGACTCTAATATCACCATCTTCATATCTCATAACAATCAGAAAGAATCAAACCTCTCATCGTATTGAATGCACTTTATATGAAAGTTTTTATTATATCCCTCTTGGATTCCTGTCATATTAGGACTAAATTTGTAACCAAAGCAAATTACCATGCTGTTCTAAGAGACTCTCAAAATAATATAAGTGAAGCATGAGAGTTCATCTATTTCTTCAAAATAAAACCACCGTCAGGTTTCTAAAAAGATATAAGTGAAGCACTAGAGCAAACGACAAACTACTCCAAAAGATATAAGTGAAGATCAATGAGTAGTCGAATAATTATGTAACTATGTGAAGACTCTATAACATTTAAGAATTTCATATCTTGGGATATTATTCAAACAGCAAGAAAAACAAAATAAAATGACATGACTCTCCAAGCAAAACACATATCATGTGATGAATAAAAATATAGCTCCAAGTAAAGTTAGCAATGAACGAAGACGAAAGAGGGGATGCCATCCATGGCATCCCCAAGCTTAGGCTCTTGGTTGTCCTTGAATATTACCTTGGGATGCCCTGGCATCACCTAACTTATTCTGTAGTCCATTGAATCTTTACCCAAAACTTGAAAACTTCACAACACCAAACTCGACAGAGAACTCGTAAGCTCCGTTAGTATAAGAAAATAAAGCACCACTTGTGTACTGTTGTGAATGAAGGAAATATGCCCTAGGGGCAATAATAAAGTTATTATTTGTTTCCTTAATTCCTGATAAATGTTTATTATTCATGCTAGAATTGCATTAACCGGAAGCTTAGTACATGTGTGAATACGTAGACAAAACATATAGTCCCTAGTATGCCTCTACTTGACTAGCTCGTTAATCAAAGATGGTTATGTTTCCTAAACATAGACACGTGTTGTCATTTTATGAACGGGATCACATCATTAGGAGAATGATGTGATGGACATGACCCATCCGTTAGCTTAGCATTATGATCGTGTCAGTTTGATTTCTACTGCTTTCTTCATGACTTATACAACTTCCTCAGACTATGAGATTATGCAACTCCCGAATACCGGAGGAACACTTTGTGTGCTACCAAACGTGACAACGTAAATGGGTCATTATAAAGGTGCTCTACAGGTGTCTCCGAAGTTGTTTGTTGGGTTGGCACAGATCGAGATTAGGATTTGTCAATCTGTGTTTCGTAGAGGTATCTCTGGGCCCTCTCGGTAATACTCATCACTATAAGCCTTGCAAGCATTGTAACTAATAAGTTAGTTGTGGGATGAAGTATTAAGAAACGAGTAAAGAGACTTGCCGATAACGAGATTGAACTAGGTATTGAGATACCGATGATCGAATCTCGCGCAAGTAACATACCGATGACAAAGGGAACAACGTATGTTGTTATGCGGTTTGACCGATAAAGATCTTCGTAGAATATGTAGGAACCAATATGAGCATCCATGTTCTGCTATTGGTAATTGACCGAAGACGTGTCTCGGTCATGTCTACATAGTTCTCGAACCCGTAGGGTCTGCACGCTTAACGTTCGATGACGATTGGTATTTTGAGTTTATGTGATATGATGTACCGAATATTGTTCGGAGTCCCGGATGTGATCACGGACATGACGAGGAGTCTCGAAATGGTCGATACATAAAGATTGATATATTTGACGACTATATTCGGACACCGGACGTGTTCAGGAGAAGTTTCGGATAAAACCGGAGTGCCGGAGGGTTACCGGAACCCCCAGGGGAACTAGTGGGCCTTGATGGGCCTTAGTGGAGAGAGAGGAGGACCGCAGGAGGGCTGGCCGCCCCCCACCTTTGAGTCCGAATAGGACAAGGGAAGGGGGGGGGGCGGCGCCCCCCCTTTTCCTTGTCACTCTCTCCCTCTCCTTCCTTCTCCCTCTCTTCCCTTGTTGGAAACCTACTAGGAATAGGATTCCTAGTAGGAATCCTACTTGGGGTGCGCACCATGAGGGCCGGCCGGCCTCCCACTTGCTCCTTTATATACGGGGGTAGGGGGCACAATATAACACACAAGTTGACAATTGTTTTAGCCGTGTGCGGTGCCCCCCTCCACAGTTACACACCTCGGTCATATCGTCGTAGTGCTTAGGTGAAGCCCTATGCTGGTAAATTCATCATCACCGTCACCACGCCATCGTGCTGGCGAAACTCTCCCTCGACCTCGGCTGGATCTAGAGTTCATGGGACGTCACTGAGCTGAACTTGTGAAGATCGCGGAGGTGTCGTACCTTCAATGCTAGGATCGGTCAGATCTTGAAGACGTATGACTACATCAACCGTGTTGTCATAACGCTTCCGCTTTCGGTCTACGAGGGTACGTAGACAACAATCTCCCCTCTTGTTGCTCTGCATCAGCTAGAGATAGATCTTGCATGATCGTAGGACTTCTTTTGAAATTACTGCGTTCCCCAATAGTGAACTCATTATAAATTCATATTGGTGTTATATCTACTGTAGTCCAACTTTTCCATGGTTCATACTCTCCGATACCACTCATAGATTCATCAAAATAAGCAAACAACACATAGAAAATAGAATCTGTCAAAAACAGTAATGTCGTAGTAATCCATAACTCTCGAATACTTTTGTAACTCCCAAAAATTCTGAAAAAATTGTTCCACATGATAATAGTTCCACAAATTTGTGCACCAATCCATAACAAAAAGAATCAGGTCAAAAGCACGTTTCAATAAGATTCTGGAAATTATTTACCGAGCTTAAAAGTTCCTGATTTTCAGCAGGATCAACACAACTATCACCACAAGCTATCCTAAAGGCTTTACTTGGCACTTTATTGAAACAAAAGCTATAAAACATGATTACTATAGTAGCTTAATCATGTTGCCACACAAAAACAGTAGGGGTAAATGTTGCATAGAATCAAGCCAACTATCATCCACACCATCCCAAAGGCTTTACTTGGCACTTTATTGAAACAAAAGCTATAAAACATGATTACTACTGTAGCATAATCATGTGAACACACAAAAACAGTAGGTAATGGTGTTGGGTTGTCTCCCAACAAGCGCTTTTAATTAATGCCTTTTTAGCTAGGGATGATGATTTCAATGATGCTCACATAAAAGATAAGAACTGAAACATAAAGAGAGCATCATGAAGCATATGACTAGCACATTTAAGTCTAACCCACTTCCTATTCATAGGGATTTTGTGAGCAAACAACTTATGGGAACAATAATTAACTAGCATAGGAAGGCAAAACAAGCATAACTTCAAGATTTTCAACACATAGAGAGGAAACTTGATATTATTGCAATTCCTACAAGCATATATTCCTCCCTCATAATAATTTTCAGTAGCATAATGAATGAATTCAACAATATAACCATCAAATAAAGCATTCTTTTCATGATGCACAAGCATAAAATTTTTATTACTCTCCATAGAAGC
The DNA here is from genome assembly GCA_021605145.1 of Aegilops bicornis. NCBI lineage: Eukaryota > Viridiplantae > Streptophyta > Magnoliopsida > Poales > Poaceae > Aegilops > Aegilops bicornis. The sequence goes on along the minus strand of CM038675.1, from coordinate 64,288,668 downwards.
AAATTTCTTCTCATGAATAGTAGTGGGAGCAAACTCAATAAAATAACTATCATGTGAGGCATAATCCAATTGAAAATTAAAATCAAGATGACAAGTTTCATGGTTACCAATAATCTTTATATCATTCATGTCATCACAATAATCATAATAGATAGCTACTTTGTTCTCATAATCAATTGGAACCTCTTCCAAAATAGTGGATTCATCACTAAATAAGGTCATGACATCTCGAATCCACTTTCATCAATATAACTATAAGATTGAACACCCTCCAAAATAGTTGGATCAATACTACCTAAAGTTGACACTCTTCCAAACCCACTTTCATCAATAAAATCATCATAAATAGGAGGCATGCTTTCATAATAATAAATATTCTCATCAAGAGTTGGGGGACTAAAAATGTCATATTCATCAAACATGGCATACCCAAGCTTGTAGCTTTGCATATCATTAGCATCATGGATATTCAAGGATTTCGTACTAACAACATTGCAATCATGCTCATCATACAAAGATTTAGTGCCAAACATTTTATTGCATTCTTCTTCTAACACTTTGGCACAATTATCAGAATCCTTATTTTCATGAAAGACATTAAAAAGATGAAGCATATGTGGCAACCTCAATTCCATTTGTTGTAATTTTCTTTATAGACTAACCTAGTGATAAGAAACTAAAAGATTCGGTTGCAAGATCTAAAGATATACCTTCAAGCACTAACCTCCCCGGCAACATAACCCTCAGTGATAAGAAACCCGTAGGAGATCTAGGTCTAATGGGTGTTTCAAAGTGTTCAGTTTTAATGGTTTCATCAGTTTTAGCATTCTCAATAGCTCTAGCAAGTTGTTCATCCACAAATTCACCTAGTGGCACATTATTATCAAGGTAGAGTAGTAGTATCATCATAAGCATCATGCTGAAGGAAATATGCCCTAGAGGCAATAATAAAGTTATTATTTATTTCCTCATACCATGATAAATGTTTATTATTCATGCTAGAATTTTATTAACCGGAAACATAATACATGTGTGAATACATAGACAAACATAGTCTCACTAGTATGCCTCTACTTGACTAGCTCGTTGATCAAAGATAGTTGAGTTTCCTAGCCATAGACATGAGTTGTCATTTGATTAATGGGATCACATCATTAGGAGAATGATGTGATTGACTTGACCCATTCCGTTAGCTTAGCACTTGATCGTTTAGTATGTTGCTATTGCTTTCTTCATGACTTATACATGTTCCTAGTACTATGAGATTATGCAACTCCCGTTTATCGGAGGAACACTTTGTGTGCTACCAAACATCACAACGTAACTGGGTGAATATAAAGGAGCTCTACAGGTGTCTCTGAAGGTACATGTTGAGTTGGCGTATTTCGAGATTAGGATTTGTCACTCCGATTGTCGGAGAGGTATCTCTGGGCCCTGTCGGTAATGCACGTCACTATAAGCCTTGCAAGCAATGTAGCTAATGAGTTAGTTGCGGGATGATGCATTACTTAACGAGTAAAGAGACTTGCCGGTAACGAGATTGAACTAGGTATTGAGATACCGACAATTGAATCTCGGGCAAGTAACATACCGATGACAAAGGGAACAACATATGTTGTTATCCGGTTTGACAGATAAAGATCTTCGTAGAATATGAGGAGCCAATATGAGCATCCAGGTTCTGCTATTGGTTATTGACCGGAGACGTGTCTCGGTCATGTCTACATAGTTCTCGAACCCGTAGGGTCCGCACGCTTAAAGTTCGGTGACGATCGGTACTATGAGTTTTGTGGTTTGATGTACTGAAGGTAATTCGGAGTCCCGGATATGATCACGGACATGACGAGGAGTCTCGAAATGGTCGAGACGTAAAGATCGATATATTGTATGACTATGTTCGGACACCGGAAGTGTTTCGGGAGGTTTCAGACATATCTTAGGAGTACTGGGGTTACCGGAACCCCCCGGGGGTTTAGTGGGCCTCATGGGCCGTAGTGGAGAAGAGGAGAGGCGGCCAGGGCAGGCCGCGTACCCCCTCCCTCTCTAGTCCGAATTGGACAAGGAGGGGGGCGGCGCCCCCTTTCCTTCCTCTCCTCTCTCCCTTCCTTTCCCCCTCCTACTCCAACTAGGAAAAGAGGGAGTCCTACTCCCGGTGGGAGTAGGACTCCTCCCTGGCGCGCCCTCCTCCTGGTCGGCCGCCCCCTCCCCCCGATCCTTTATATACGGGGGCTGGGGGGCACTTCTAGACACAACAATTGATCTCTTGATCCCTTAGCCGTGTGCGGTGGCCCCCTCCACCATATTCCACCTCGGTAATATCGTAGCGGTGCTTAGGCGAAGCCCTGCGTCGGTAGCATTGTCAACACCGTCATCACACCGTCGTGCTGACGGAACTCTCCTGCAAAGCTCTGCTGGATCGGAGTTCGTGGGACGTCATCGAGCTGAACATGTGCTGAACTCGGAGGTGCCGTGTGTTCGGTACTTGATCGGTCGGATCGTGAAGACGTACGACTACATCAACCACGTTGTGCTAACGCTTCCGCTTTCGGTCTACGAGGGTACGTGGACAACACTCTCCCCTCTCATTGCTATGCATCACCATGATCTTGCATGTGCGTAGGATTTTTTTGAAATTACTACGTTCCCCAACAGTGGTATCAGAGCCTGGTTTTATGCGTAGATATTATATGCATGAGTAGAACACAAGTGAGTTGTGGGTGCTACAAGTCATACTGCTTACCAGCATGTCATACTTTGGACCGGCATTACGGGTACGCTTACGCAAGACTGGTTCTACGACGTGCTTTGCACATAGGTGGCTGGCGGGTGTCAGTTTCTCCAACTTTAGTTGAACCGAAGGCATACGCCTCGTCCTTGAGAAGGTTAAAACAGCACTAACTTGACGAACTATCGTTGTGGTTTTGATGCGTAGGTAAGAACGGTTCTTGATCAGCCCATAGCAGCCACGTAAAACTTGCAACAACAAATTAGAGGGCGTCTAACTTGTTTTTGCAGGGATCTTGTGATGTGATATGGTCAAGACATGATGCTAAATTTTATTGTATGAGATGATCATGTTTTGTAACAAAGTTATCGGCAACTGGCAGGAGCCATATGGTTGTCACTTTATTGTATGCAATGCAATTTCCCTGTAATTGCTTTACTTTATCACTAAGCGGTAGCGATAGTCCTAGAAGAAATAGGTGGCGAAACGACAACGCTGCTACGATGAAGATCAAGGTGTCGCGCCGGTGACGATGGTGATCATGACGGTGCTTCGGAGATGGTGATCACAAGCATAAGATGATGATGGCCATATCATATCAGTTATATTGATTGCATGTGATGTTTATCCTTTATGCATCTTATTTTGCTTTCATTGACGGTAGCATTATAAGATGATCTCTCACTAAATTTCAAGGTATAAGTGTTCTCCACGAGTATGCACCGCTATGAAATTTCTTCGTCTTTGAGACACCACGTGATGATCCGGTGTGATAGGCTCTACGCTCAAATACAATGGGTGCAAAACAGTTGCACACGCGAATACTCAGGTTAAACTTGACGAGCCTAGCATATACAGATATGGCCTCGAACACCGAGACCGAAAGGTCGGCGTGAATCATATAGTAGAGATGATCAACATAGTGATGTTCACCATTGAAAACTACTCCATCTCACGTGATGATCGGACATGGTTTAGTTGATTTGGATCACGTGATCATTTAGATGATTAGAGGGACGTCTATCTAAGTGGGAGTTCTTAAGTAATATGATTAATTAAACTTTAATTTATCATGAACTTAGTACCTGATAGTATTTTTGCTTGTCTATGTTATTGTAGATATATGGCTCGTGTTGTTGTTCCGTTGAATTTTAATGCGTTCCTTGAGAAAGCTAAGTTGAAATATGATGGTAGCAATTACACGGAATGGGTCCGTAACTTGAGGATTATCCTCATTGCTGCACAGAAGAATTTGTCCTGGAAGCACCGCTAGGTGTACCACCCGCGCCGGCAACTGCAGACATTGTGAATGCCTGGCAGTCGCGTGTTGATGACTACTCAATAGTTTAGTGTTCATGCTTTATGGCTTAGAACCGGGACTTCAACGACGTTTTGAACGTCATGGAGCATATGAGATGTTCCAGGAATTGAAGTTAATATTTCAAGCAAATGCCCGGATTGAGAGATATGAAGTCTCTAATAAGTTCTATAGCTGCAAGATGGAGGAGAATAGTTCTGTCAGTGAACTTATACTCAAAATGTCTGGGTATTGCAATCACTTGATTCAACTGGGAGTTAATCTACCTGATGATAGTGTCATTGACAGAATTCTTCAATCACTGCCACCAAGCTACAAGAGTGATGAACTATAATATGCAAGGGATGAACAAGACTATTCCCGAGCTCTTCGCGATGATAAAAGCTGCGGAGGTAGAAATCAAAAAGGAGCATCAAGTGTCGATGGTCAACAAGACCACCAGTTTCAAGAAAAGGGCAAAGGGAAGAAGAAGGGAACTTCAAGAAGAACGGCAAGCAAGTTGCCGCTCAAGAGAAGAAACCTAAGTCTAGACCTAAACCCGAGACTGAGTGCTTCTACTTCAAAGGGACTGGTCACTAGAAGCAGAACCGCCCCAAGTTTTTGGCGGATAAGAAGGATGGCAAGGTGAACAAAGGTATATGTGATATACATGTTATTGATGTGTACCTTACTAATGCTCGCAGTAGCACCTGGTATTTGATACTGGTTCTGTTGCTAATATTTGCAACTCTAAACAGGGACTACGGATTAAGCGAAGATTGGCTAAGGACGAGGTGACGATGCGCGTGGGAAATGGTTCCAAAGTCGATGTGATCGCGGTCGGCACGCTACCTCTACATCTACCTTCGGGATTAGTTTTAGACCTGAATAATTTTTATTTGGTGCCAGCGTTAAGCATGAACATTATATCTGGATCTTGTTTGATGCGAGACGGTTATTCATTGAAATCAGAGAATAATGATTGTTCTATTTATATGAGTAATATATTTTATGGTCATGCACACTTGAAGGGTGGTCTATTTTTATTGAATCTTGATAGTAGTGATTCACATATTCATAATGTTGAAGCCAAAAGATGCAGAGTTGATAATGATAGTGCAACTTATTTGTGGCACTGCCGTTTGGGTCATATTGGTGTAAAGCGCATGAAGAAACTCCATACCGATGGACTTTTGGAATCACTTGATTATGAATCACTTGGTACTTATGTAAACGTGCCTCATGAAAATACATTGAGGAAACTCTATACTGATGGACTTTTGGAATCACTTGATTATGATTCACTGGGTACTTGCAAAACGTGTCACATTATGAATCACGATGACTAAAATGCCGTTCTCCGGAACTATGGAGCGAGCAACAGATTTATTGGAAATCATACATACTGATGTATGTGGTCCAATGAACATTGAGGCTCGCGGCAGGTATCGTTCTTTTCTCACCTTCACTGATGATTTGAGCAGATATGGGTATATCTACTTAATGAAACATAAGTCTGGAACATTTGAAAAGTTCAAAGAATTTCAGAGTGAAGTGGAAAATCATCGTAACAAGAAAATAAAATTTCTACGATCTGATCGTGGAGGAGAAATTTGAGTTACGAGTTTGGTCTACATTTGAAACAATGCGGAATAGTTTCGCAACTCACGCCACCCGGAACACCAGAACGTAATGGTGTGTCCGAACGTCGTAATCATACTTTACTAGATATGGTGCAATCAATGATGTCTCTTACTGATTTACCGCTACCGTTTTGGGGTTATGCTTTAGAGACGACTGCATTCACGTTAAATTGGGCACCATCAAAATCCGTTGAGACGATGCCTTATGAACTGTGGTTTGGCAAGAAACCAAAGTTGTCGCTTTCTTAAAATTTCGGCTCCGATGCTTATGTGAAAAAACTTCAACGTGATAAGCTCGAACCCAAATCGAAGAAATGTGTCTTCATAGGATACCCAAAGGAGACTATTGGTTACACCTTCTATCACAGATCCGAAGGTAAGACTTTTGTTGCTAAATTTGGATCCTTTCTAGAGAAGGAGTTTCTCTCGAAAAAAGTGAGTGGGAGGAAAGTAGAACTTGATGAGGTAACTGTACCTGCCCCCTTATTCGAAAGTAGTTCATCACAGAAACCGGTTCCTGTGATGCCTATACCAATTAGTGAGGAAGCTAATGATATCGATCATGAAACTTCAGATCAAGTTACTACCGAACTTCGTAGGTTGACCAGAGTAAGATCCGCACCAGAGTGGTATGGTAATCCTATTCTAGAAGTCATGTGACTTGACCATGGCGAACCTACGAACTATGAGGAAACGATGATGAGCCCAGATTCTGCAAAATGGCTTGAGGCCATGAAATTTGAGATGGGATCCATGTATGAGAACAAAGTATGGACTTTGGTTGACTTGCCCGATGATCGGCAAGCCATCGGGAATAAATGGATCTTCAAGAAGAATATCGACGCTGATGGTAATGTTATCGTCTACAAAGCTCGACTTGTTGCGAAAGGTTTTTGACAAGTTCAAGGGATTGACTACGATGAGACTTTCTCACCCGTAGCGATGCTTAAGTCTGTCCGAATCATATTAGCAATTGCCGCATTTTATATTATGAAATATGGCAAATGGATATCAAAACTGCATTCCCGCATGGATTTCTAGAAGAAGAGTTGTATATGATGCAACCAGAAGGTTTTTTTGATCCAAAAGGTGCTAACAAAGTGTGCAAGCTCCAGCGATCCATTTATGGACTGGTGCAAGCCTCTCGGAGTTGGAATAAACGCTTTGATAGTGTGATCAAAGCATATGGTTTTATACAGACTTTTGGAAAAGCCTGTATTTACAAGAAAGTGAGTGGGAGCTCTGTAGCATTTCTAATACTATATGTGGATGACATATTCTTGATTGGAAATGATATAGAATTTCTAGATAGCATAAAAGGGTACTTGAATAAGAGATTTTCAATGAAAGACCTCGGTGAAGCTGCTTATATATTGGGCATCAAGATCTATAGAGATAGATCAAGACGCTTAATTGGACTTTCACAAAGCACACACCTTGATAAAGTTTTGAAAAAGTTCAAAATGGATCAAACAAAGAAAGGGTTCTTGCCTGTATTGCAAGGTGTGAAGTTGAGTCAGACTCAATGCCCGACCACTGCAGAAGATAGATAGAAAATGAAAGATGTTCCCTATGCTTTAGCCATAGGCTCTATCATGTATGCAATGCTGTGTACCAGACCTGATATGTGCCTAGCTATTAGCTTAGCAGGGAGGTACCAAAGTAATCCAGGATTGGTTCACTGGACAGCGGTAAAGAATATCCTGAAATACCTGAAAAGGACTAAGGATATGTTTCGCTTTTATGAAGGTGACAAAGAGCTAGTCGTAAATGGTTACGCCGATGCAACCTTTGACACTGATCCGGACGATACTAAATCGCAAACCGGATACATGTTTATATTAAACGGTGGAGCTGTCGATTGGTGCAGTTCTAAACAAAGCGCCAGGACGGGATCTACATGTGAAGCGGAGTACATAGCTGCTTCGGAAGCAGCAAATGAAGGAGTCTGGATGAAGGAGTTCATATCCGATCTATGTGTCATACCTAGTGCATCGGGTCCAATGAAAATCTTTTGTGACTATACTGGTGTAATTGCCTTAACAAAGGAATCCAGATTTCACAAGAGAACCAAGCACATCAAGAGACGCTTCAATTCCATCCGGGACCAAGTCCGTGGGGAGACATAGATATTTGCCGATACACTACAGGAATCGGCTATTTTGCCATTCGCCACGGCAGACGGCAAAGGCATGGATAGCGGACGGCAGGTGTTTGCCGTCCGCGGCGGACGGCAAAATGGACGACAACGCACGGGACGGCTTAAGAGCTACGTTGTCGCCTCGCTTCGGGCGGCTGACGGCAAAGGGGCCTTTGCCATCAGCAGCGGACGGCAAAGAATGCGGACGGCAATAAATGCGCTGTTACTCCGTTAGGTGGTTAACGGAAGGCCTATGCCGTCCGTCGCTGACGGCAAACTTCGGAAGGGCTTTGCCGTCCGCCGAATGATGTCAGCCGACGTCACTACACGGCAGGCCTTGCCGTCCGCCGTTGTAGGCAAAGTTTTTTCCTCTTTGCCGTCAGCCACTTCTAGGCAAACTGACCAAATTGGTCAGCCTCCTGGAAGCACAGCTTGTTTTCCACGTGTCCTCTTTGCCGTCCGCTGCTGATGGCAAAGAACCTTTTGCCGTCGGTGGTAGACGGCAAAGATCTACATATTGTCTCTTTTTTCTGTTTTTAATCCAACAATTTTCACAGCAAATATATATGACATATATAGATATATTTCACAGGGCTATTTAACAACAAATAAGTTTCATCGCATATACATATATAGTTGCATCCATTCACACATAGCAAGTTGCACATACACATAAGTTGCAACCATTAGGAAGTTGCACATACATATTACAATGCAAAGTTTCATCAAGATAGCAAGTTCCATCGTAGCAAGCTAGAAGAATACTAGAAGAGAATGAAATAAAAAACAAGCACTCCATCATAGCAAGCTAGCTTCCGAGAAGTGAATGAAATCTGCAAAATGGCAAATAAGAAAGTTACGAAAAGGTGACTAGAAGAAGAAGCACGCCATCGTTTGTGAGGTAACTTAGGTGAAATGGATCGTTTATGAGCTAACTTAGGTAAAATGCATCATTTTAGAGCTAACGAGGAAAAATGGATCCTTTATGAGTTAACTAAGCTAATTATGCCGTTTTTTACATAAGTAAGGTAAGTACATGTCATTATTGAGCAAACTTAGTTAACTAAGCATATTATAACTAACTTAGGTCATTTTGGAGGAAACAAAGCTAAGTATAGATTGTTTTAGAGCTAACTTAGGTAAAATGGCTGGTTTTGGAGGTCAGTAAGCTTATTAAGTCATTTTGCAGGAAAAGAAGCTAACTCTAGGTCATTAAGGTAAGCATATTGGATGAAATAAAGCTAAGTCCAGGTCTTTATGCATTTGTTAAGCAAAAACTAGAGAAACTTACCTTGATCATGGAGGTGGGAGCGGGCTGGCTCATGCCAAGAGGGTGGAGAAGGATCGTGTGATGCTTGTGTGGAGTTACGCTGCACCAAAGATCATTTCCAATGTTTCGTTAGCATGATGACACTCAAATGTTAAGACTAGCAAGTAACGCCCATTCAAACTAAACTCACCGTGGTCTCGTGGAGCAATCTTCGGATCAATGGCTATGGAGCCACGGGACCTCCCGCCACTAGATATCATCACCTTTCTGGATTGTAGGGAATCTGGCTCGGGTTAAACTCCTCCCTTTCCTCGCCTTCCCTTGACTTGCTTGTAAGAGGCAGCAGGGCCATGGCATACAGGTCGCACTCTCCGCACCTTATCCGCCTTATTGTAGCATGCCCGAAAGAGAGAAACAAAGTAAATTAGTAATTAAAGGGCTCAAGCTAGCATGATGAATGAATTGCATTAATCATGAAGCAAACCACATACCCAATTCCGCCTTTAACAGATATAAGCTGGAGCTACCTTGATGGTGTGGCACACCTTCAATTTGGGCACGCTTTGTCCTTGGTCTCGATCGGCTCCCCTTCCATCTTTCAACACCTGCCATGAAAAACAGTAAACAAAATTAGTACAGCGAAAAAAAAATACCGACATGAATAATAATATGTATATCACTTAAGTGTATCATCATCAAGTACAACATAAAAAACTGAATACCGACACTACTAATAATCTCGATCAAGATCATCAATAAATGCATAATCATCAGCATCACTATAATCAATGACGGGCTCATAGGGTTTAGTGGCATCAACATGTGGAAGGCCACCTTTACGTAATCGGTCAAGCATTGAGAGGTCGTCCGCAGCAAGAACCTCTTCTTGTTCCGGCTCTTCTTGTTCCTCCTCCTGGGTGATGTGGGATTCATCGTCCGCTGTCTACTTCAATGTTTTGGGTTGAAGTATATCGGTTCTTGAAACGCTTTTTGGAAAGACGTGTCTCTTGGAAGAATTCTCCTTCATATGTGTTTGGGTTATAGTCTTCATAATCCTCTTCCTTTGGGGGAGATAGTCTAGCACGTGGCGGCACTTCATAAACGAGATCCCAACCTTTCATATTTGGATTAGTTTGGCAAGCCCAAGGTAGATAGAATACTTGGGTCGCCTGTTGAGCCGTAATATAGACATCAGGAACATCTAAATGGGTGGTTTGGTTGATTTCAACTAGCCCTGTATGTTCATGAGTCCTTCTAGTCTCCTTCGGCTGAAACCAATAACATTTGAAGACTACGACATTCGGTGGGTTTTCACCATAGAATATAAGTTCATAAATTGCTTCAACTCTCCCATAATACTCGGTACCTCCTTCGCCGATAGCAGATACACAACAATTTTTAGACTTTCGGTCGGCCATAGATAGCTCTTTGCCATAGGTACGAAAACGATAGCCGTTGATGTCGTATTTGTCAAATGAACGGACCTTATAGTCAAAATCATTAGCGACTTGTCTCAATTCGGCGTCCATAGACTCTGAATTAGCCTACAAGTTTAATATGAAAGGATTGTTGCTTTACGCACAAATTAGCGAATGAAATGAAATTGTCTAATAGAATTTACCATTTGTTTGAACCAAGAGATGAAACCGGGATAGCCGCTTCCTTGCTTTGCGAGAAGCTCATACTCTTCGACGGAATCCTTTTGGATCACCGCTCCATACGAGAATAGGGCGACGTATCGACTGTATGAAATATCCAGGAATAGGAGTAGTTCAAATGGAAATAGAAGTTGCGAAACAATGTACCGAGAACTTACTCGATGTACGGCCGCACTTCTATCAGGTTGTTGAAGATATACAACGAAATGGTACGCCATTCTTCGTTATCCAAAGATACCGGATTTGAAACAATGGCTGGTGCGAGATTCCCTTTGAATAGGCTGAGGTTGGATCCACCCTTTTTAGGCTCACAAGATTGTACCGAGGCTTCGGATTATGCAAATGAGGATTTTTGGTTTCAGAGTGTGCTGTCACGAAGTTTGCCGCTTCCTCGTTGATGAATGCCTCAGCCATAGACGCCTAATTCTACGCTTATTTTTACATTTTCTCAAGCGCCTTACGCATCCTCTCAGTTGGGTAGCACCAACGATTTTGCACGGGCCCCCCCAATCTTGCCTCGGTCGAGAGATGCAAAATCAAATGCTGCATTGGATTAAAGAAGCCCGGTGGAAAGATCGTCTCTAACTTGCAGATCAACTCTGCCGCCAACTCTTCCATTTCTTCTAGCACGCCAGGCGATAGTTCTTTCACACAAAGAACACGGAAGAAATAGCTGAGTTCTGCCAAGATTACTAGCCATTCATCCTCGTGGATGAAGCCACGCAACATCACCGGCATTACCCGCTCAATCCATATGTGCCAATCATGACTCTTGAGACCAAATATCTTCAATTTATCAAGACTCGCTCCCCTCTTTAGATTCCCTACATACCCATCGGGGAACATCAACTGCAATTTCACCAACAAGATAATTTCCCTCATAGCTGGCCTTCCAAGATTGAACCATGCCTTTGGCTTCGTCCAGTTCTGCTTTCCATTCGGTTCTTTCATGTTTTGTAACGGCCTATCACATAGCGCCACCAGATCGACTCTAGCCTTAGTATTATCCTTTGACTTCCCATCTATGCCGAACAATGTACCAAAAAGTGCCTCGGCGATATTCTTCTCAGTGTGCATCACGTCGATGTTGTGTGGGCAAAGGAGGTCTTTGAAGTAAGGCAGATCCCATAAGCATGTTTTGTGAGTCCATGCGTGCTTAGAATTATACCCCTTGAAGTACCCTAGACGCTCTGGATCGGGCTCGAGAGCGTTTAACTGATCCAGGGTCTGTTGGCCTGTCAACGCAGGTGGTGCAGAGTTCTTTACAACTCTACCTCTAATGAAGTTCTTCTTGTCTTTCCTGAACTTATGGCGAGGATCCAGGAACTGTCTATGCATGTCGAAGCAAGAAAACTTACGACCGGCCTGAAGCCAACGAAACTCAAGAGCTCCCTTGCATGTGGGGCACGGGAACCTTCCATGCACACACCAGCCAACAAATAGTGCATACGCCGGCAAGTCATGCGTCGAGTACATGTACCAGACACGCATTATGAAGTTTTGTTTGCTATAGGCGTCGTATGTCTTGAACCCATTATCCCAGGCTTCTCGCAATTCGTCCTTAAGCGGCTACATGTACACATTCATATTTTTCCCCGGATAGTTGGGCCCTGGAATTATCAACGCCAGGAAAATGTTCTTTCTTTGCATAATCTGTCCGGGGAGATTGAGTGGAAAGACAACACGGGCCAACAACTGTATTGGGCTGCCGTCATACCAAACACATCGAACTCCATCGGTGCCGATGCCGACTCGAGGATGCCTCGGATCTGCCGCTTTGTCGCGATGTAATTCATCAAACTTTTTCCACGCAACACCATCCGATGTGTGTACCATCATCGATTCCCATCTGCATCTAGTTCGGTTCTTTTGCCTGTTTTGTGCCATGTCATCTGTCTGGCCATCTCTTCGACCATGAAAAGACGTTGAAGTCTTGGTACGATTGGCATATACCGAAGAACACTAACAGGGATTTTGGTCTATGTCTTCTCACCCATACCGTTATCTACCACAATATACCTGAAAGACTTGCAAATGGGACAATAGTTCAAGTCCGCATAGTCAAGCCTAAATAAGGCACATCCTTTATCACATGCATGTATCTTCTCATAGTGCATCTTCAGTGCACGGAGAATTTTGTCCGACTGATACAGGTTTGCAGGCATTACATGGCCTTTGGGTAGAAAGCGTCCAAATACTGTCATAATTGCGTCATAGCATTCTCTGCCCAAGTTGAACTGAGCCTTCAGAGCCATTACTTGTGAGATGGCATCCAACTGACAAAGCTCAGTGTGCTCGTGGAGCGGACATTTTGAAGACTCCAACATTTCATTGAAGGCCTTTGCAGATTCCTCCATCTCCTCGTCCGAATCCCGAGCATCATCATAGTCTCGCACCATGTTTTCCATCCCGGTACCATGCTCGTCGGTGCGAGGATGATCCACCTCAGCTCGGTCACGTTGGGTAGACTCACCATGAAATGTCCACACCGTATAATCGGGCGTAAAACCATTCTTCTGCAGGTGTTTACCCATTTCAACCTCTGTCCTCTTTTCCCAATTGCCGCATCGGAAACAGGGGCACCAAGTTTTCCTCTGGCCATTTGCAAATGCGGCTTGCACAAACCCCTTGGTTTTTGTGAACCATTCAGCGCTCCATTTGTTCTGACCAGTGTGACCGATATACATCCACGCACGATCACTCATCTTGACTTTCAGAGCTACTGGACACACAACAATTATATATATAATTCACCATGTATATATTCATGAGTTGATCTACTTTGTCAATTTTATTACGTCCATGCAACCTACACTCTAATAGGTAATGATAGGTCCTAATCCCACCCGAGTATGTGTAGATCGGGTTCATTTTCCCATGCTATGCTCCGGATCCGATGCAAAATTTCGGCAGCACCTCCCCGCTGTTCTCCTGATACACGTATCTGCAATAAACAGAGAGGATGTTACCCGGAGAACAACAGGGGAGCACTGACAAAATTTATGCGTCGGATCCGGAGCAAAGCATATGGGAAAACGAACCCAATCTACACATACTCGGGCTGTCCATGGATAGCGTTGGACAATTTGAAAGAATCAAGGTTATAAATATGCAAATGCATGCATATTTATAACTATGACGCTTCGAACGGGAGACACATATTGGTTACGACATCGATGATTCAAGACACATATATAGCTAGCTATCAAGTTTCACCGCACGAACACCGGAATAGAGCAAATAATTAATGGGGGAGGAGGACATGTCATTTGTGCTCACCCACGAACGATAAGCAGAGCTCAAACGCACGACGAGGTCGTTTAACACCAAACCTCGCAGCGGTGAAACAACTGCACATTTAAATAAACCCGATCAACACAATTATATTTGATGTTTTACTTAACAAAATAGAAAAATATATGACCTAACTAATAATTCACAAATATAAGACCCTGTCGGCCTCGGGGGGTCGGGTGTCGGGGTGTCTGGGTGTCGTGTCGTTGTCGGGGTGTGGTGTCCGGGTCGGGGTGTCGGGGTCAGGGGTCAGTGGGTCGGGGTGTCGGGGTCAGGGGGTCGATCGGGGTGTCGGGGTCAGGGGTCAGTGGGTCGGGGTGTCGGGGTCAGGGTGTCGGGGTCAGGGGGGTCAGGGGGTCGATCGGGGTGTTTCCTTCTATCCTTACCTTACTTCTTATTCTTTCTTTCTCTTCTTCTTCTTTTTTCCTTTCTTCTTCTTCTTTCATATTTTTCTACTTTTTTACTTCTTTTCGTTTCTTTTTTTCTTCTTCTTCCAATTCTTCTACTTCTTTTCTTCTTCTTCTTTTTTCATCTTTCTACTACTTCTACTACTTCTACTACTTCTACTTCTTCTAATTCTTTTCTAACACTAACACTAACAGAATCTAGCACTAACAATTAAACATCAAAAATGAAAAACTGGAAAAAAAGTAGTAGTCCCTCACCGAGCAATGGGACGATCGATGGGGGGCACCGGGCGAAGGGGCGGCGGCGGCCGGGCGGGCGGTGGCGGGCGACGGGCGCCGGGCGGTGGGATGGGGGCGGAGGGTTGTGGGGCGACGGGCCAAGGTGCGGGCGGGCGGGCGCCGGGCGGTGGGCGCCGCCGAGCAGCGGGAGCGGGGCGGCGGGCAGGGGCGCCGGGCGGCGGTGGCGGAGGGCTGGTGGGGCGACGGTGGCCGTGCGCGGGTGGGTGGGGGCGGAGGGTGGTGGGGCGACGGGGCAAGGGTGCGGGGGCGGCGCCAGGCGGCAGGGGCGGGGGCGGCGGTGGATCTAGCTAGGGTGGGGCGTCGGGGAGGAGAGAGGAAGAGAAGGGAGAGTAACGGGCGGGGGGTGGCGGCCGTTAGTTACTCGGCTCTTTGCCGTCCGCAACTCTTTGCCGTCCGCCGTTGTCTCTCTTTGCCGTCCGCTAGCGGACGGCAAAGAGGTGGGGGTGTTAAGTTTTTTTTTAAACGGGCGGGTGGGTGGGGGCCACCTCCCACTTTGCCGTCAGCTGGCGGACGGCAAAGAAAAGGGGCATGGCAAAGAGGTTGTTTTGCGTCCGCCAAGTATTTTCCGTCTGCGTTAAGGTTGCTGATGTCAAAGAGTTTTTGCCGTCGACTAGCCGACGACAACGATCCGGGCTGATGACAAAGTAGCTGATTCCAGTAGTGATACATACGGATCTGAATGTTGCAGACTCCATTGACTAAGCCTCTACCACGAGCAAAACAAGATCAGCAACAAGGCTCCATGGGTGTTAGAATCATTACTGTGTAATCTAGATTATTGACTCTAGTGCAAGTGGGAGACTGAAGGAAATATGCCCTAGAGGCAATAATAAAGTTATTATTTATTTCCTCATATCATGATAATTGTTTATTATTCATGCTAGAATTGTATTAACCGGAAACATAATACATGTGTGAATACATAGACAAACATAGTATCACTAGTATGCCTCTACTTGACTAGCTCGTTGATCAAAGATGGTCGAGTTTCCTAGCCATAGACATGAGTTGTCATTTGATTAACGGGATCACATCATTAGGAGAATGATGTGATTGACTTGACCCATTACATTAGCTTAGCACTTGATCATTTAGTATGTTGCTATTGCTTTTTCGTGACTTATACATGTTCCTATGACTATGATATTATGCAACTCCCGTTTTGAGGAACACTTCGTGTGCTACCAAACGTCACAACATAACTGGATGATTATAAAGGAGCTCTACAGGTGTCTCCAAAGGTACATGTTGAGTTGGCGTATTTCGAGATTAGGATTTGTCACTTCGGTTGTCGGAGGGGTATCTCTGGGCCCTCTCGGTATTGCATATCACTATAAGCCTTGCAAGCAATGTAGCTAATGAGTTAGTTGTGGGATGATGCATTACGTAGCGAGTAAAGGGACTTGCCGGTAACGAGCTTGAACTAGGTATTGAGATACCAACGATCGAATCTCGGGCAAGTAACATACTAATGACAAAGGGAACAACGTATGTTGTTTTGCGGATTGACCGATAAAGATCTTCGTAGAATATGTAGGAGCCAATATGAGCATCCAGGTTCTCCTATTGGTTATTGATCGGAGATGTGTCTTGGTCATGTCAACATAGTTCTCGAACCCGTAGGGTCCACACGCTTAAAGTTCGGTGACGATCGGTATTATGAGTTTTTGTGTTTTGATGTACCAATGGTAGTTCGGAGTCCCAGGTATGATCACAGACATGACAAGGAGTCTCGAAATGGTCAAGACGTAAAGAATTGTATATTGGATGACTATTCGGACACTGGAAGTGTTTCGGGAGGTTTCGGACATATATCGGAGTACCGGGGGGGTTATCGGAACCGCCCGGGGGGTTTAGTGGGCCTCATGGTCCCTAGTGGAGAAGAGGAGGGGCAGCCAGTGCAGACCACGCGCCCCCTCCCCGTCTAGTCCGAATTGGACAATGAGGGGGGCGGCGCCCCCCTTTCCTTCCTCTCATCTCTCACTTCCTTTCCCCCTCCTACTCCAACTAGGAATAGAGGGAGTCCTACTCCCACGGGAGTAGGACTCCTCCCTGGCGCGCCCTCCTCCTGGCCGGCCGCCCCCTTCCCCCGATCCTTTATATACGGGGGCAGGGGGGCACCTCTAGACACAAAAATTGTTCTCTTGATCTTTTAGCCGTGTGCGGTGCCCCCCTCCACCATCTTCCACCTCAGAAATGTCGTAGCGGTGCTTAGGCGAAGCCCTGCATCGGTAGCATCATCAACACCATCATCACGCCATCGTGCTGATGGAACTCTACCGCAAAGCTCTGCTGGATCGGAGTTCGTGGGACGTCATCGAGCTGAACGTGTGCTGAACTCGGAGGTGCCGTACGTTCGGTACTTGATCGGTCGGATCATGAAGACATACAAGTACATCAACCGCGTTGTGCTAATGCTTCCGCTTTCAGTCTACGAGGGTATGTGGACAACACTCTCCCCTCTCGTCGCTATGCTTCACCATGATCTTGCGTGTGCATAGCAGTTTTTTTTGAAATTACTACGTTCCCCAACACATGCATAGCAGAAGTAGCATCATCAATTACTTGCGACATATCAGAATCAATAGAGGTGTAGGTGTCGCAAGCTTACTTAAAATAGAAGGTGAATCAAGTGCAGAGCTAGATGTCAGTTCCTTTCCTCCCCTCGTCCTAGAGGGGAAAATCTTGTTTTTGGTATCTTTAAGACTCTTCATAGTGATTGATGTCTACTACACAACCTTCTCCTTGTAGACGTTGTTGGGAATCCAAGTGCAGAGGTTTGTAGGACAAAGAGCAAATTTCCTCAAGTGTATGATCTAAGGTTTATCAATCTGTGGGAGGCGTAGGATGTAGATGGTCTCTCTCATACAACCCTGCAACCAAATAATAAAGAGTCTCTTGTGTCCTCAACTGTTGGGGATCATTACAGAAATAAAAAAAAATCTACGCGTCACCAAGGTCAATCTATGGAGTGAATAGCAACGAGAGAGAGGGGAGTGCATCTTCATACCCTTGAAGATCGCAAAACGGAAGCATTGCAATAAC
Organism: Aegilops bicornis; assembly: GCA_021605145.1. Taxonomy (NCBI): domain Eukaryota; kingdom Viridiplantae; phylum Streptophyta; class Magnoliopsida; order Poales; family Poaceae; genus Aegilops; species Aegilops bicornis. Next base: position 64,270,889 of record CM038675.1, on the reverse strand, counting down.
TCGGATGAAGGAGTCGTACTCGTAGCGATTCAGATCACGGTGGATTCCGATCTAAGCGCCGAACAACGGCACCTTCAACACACGTGCAGCCCGGTGAAGTCTCCCGCGCCTTGATCCAGCAAGGAGGAGGGAGAGGTTGAGGAAGAAGGCTCCAGCAGTAGCACGACGACGTGGTGGTGGTGGAGCAGTGGTTCTCCGGCAGGGCTTCCCCAATCTCAAACGGAGGAGGAGAGGTGTTGGAGAGGGGGAGGGTTGTGCCTTGGATGTGGTGCGGCTTATCTCCCTCCTCCCCTCTATTTATAGGGTGAAGGGGGAAGGGGACCGGCCCCTCTAGATGGGATCTAGAGGGGGGGCGGCGGCCAAGGGGAGGGGGCGCCCCCTTTAGGATTCCCCCCCAACCCTAGGCGCATGGGCCCTAGGGGGTGGCGCCCAGCCCACTTGGGGCTGGTTCCCTTCCACATACAACCCATAAGGGCCCTCACCATCGAATCGGCATGGTCGGCGGATGGCAAGGCTTTGCCATCCGCCACAGATGGCAAACAATTTGTCCGAAACTCGCCAGAAGGCTTCTTTGCCATCTCATCGGCCGATGGCAAGAGCTCAGGGCTTTGCCATCTGGGCAGATGGCAAAGCCTCTTAACGGGTTAGCCCGTTAGAAGGTTAATCAGACATTTTGCCATCCGCCACAGATGGCAAAGGTCGAGAGTTTTGCCATCCGCCACAGATGGCAAGGTTGCATGCTTTGCCGTCCGCCAAACAGATGGCAAGAGGTTTGCCATCCGCCGTCGATGGCAAAGAGCCCAAATAGGCCAGCCCAAATGTTACATGTAGATGACACGTGGCCTCTTTGCCATCTCGCCACCGATGGCAAAGCTCTTGCCATCAGCCAAATAGATGGCAAAGTGACTATATTGCCCCATTTAATTTTGTTTTTCTTATATCAATTCATTTTCACAGAAATCAAACACAAATATATTTATATGACCAATATAGCATATTCAACACATATTACCAATAGTCATGAACACATATGTATCCAACACATGTTACCAATAGTAGCAAGTTTCATCCGTACATATACATAGTTTCATCAATATTACACAGTTTCATCCATAGGTAGCAAGTTTCACAAGGTCAAAACAAAAACTAAATACAAGCACTCCATCAACCCAAGCTTCCGTGATCTTAAGCAAATCTGTAAAATGGGAAAGAAGAAAGTTAGAAGAAGAAGACTAGAAGAAGAAGATTATTATGATGCAACTAAAATGTGAAGATTATTATGATGCAACTTATATCTGTAAAATAGGTCATTTTGGAGCTAAGTATGGTTATTATGTCATTTTTGAGCTAGCTAAGCATACTAAGTCATTTTGGTGTAAAACATGCTAAGGTCATTCTAGAGCTAAGTAAGTTTATTATGTCATTTTGGAGCTAGCTAAGCATGTGAAGTCATTTAGGAGCTAAAATATGTCATTTCTTAAGCATATTATGTCATTTTAGAGTTAGCTAAGCATATTAAGTCATTTTGGAGGAAAAGATGCTAAGTATAGGTCATTTTAACCTGCGGCACCTTCTAACCCTTCAATACTGGTTTTTCAAGCAAACAACTTGCTCAACATAACATCATAGATAAGAAAATTGATACGTGTTGTTATAAGGGAGAAGTCATACACAGATGAATCAAACAAATTGGCACTGCCAACTCTTTTGCTACGATGTATTATGAAACAAGTAATTAGAGAGCTCCCCAAAACTACATTCCATAAGGAATGAATAAGTATGCTTATAAGAAAAATGGAAGTTCATTCGTGTTGTGGAGAATATCATTAGAAAACGACACAGGCGCAAAGAAGGGACACCATTATTTCTCACCATGTATAAAGTTCTGTTACAGCTTAAAGTGCAGAAAAAGGGAAGTTCATAAATAATGCCTACTTTCTATAACTCAGAGCACACTAGAGATGTTTACCAGGGTTCTCTGTTTCATTTTTTAGCTTATTTTCTCCAAAAAGGATCTATCTTTAGGGAAACTAAACATATTTTCTCATGCAAACTACATTCTAATTAGTTTTTTTTAAAATAAACTGATTGGATATACTTACCATCCGGACCTCACTGCATGCTGAACCAGGCGAATACTAAGAGGTGCATATCCAGCAAAGATGTAAGCTATATCATCAGGGCTGAGATTGAAAACAGGAACATTTTAGTGATAGTTTTTATCATGACCAAGATAACTTGCGATCACAGTTAAGTATGGAAACTTAGTAACAAATGCACAACAGGCAGAAGATTATGCAGTGAAACTTGAAAGAGAAGCCAAAGTAAGTCTGAAGTTTTTGCAGTTAATACTTTTCAGGATCCTTTATATCCACTATAAGCTGGAGAGCTCTGCTAATAACAGGCCAATTAGTCCTTGATTCCTGCACAACATGATAGTATATTATAGAAACTGATGCGAGAGGAACTGGAATAAATATAACAACATAGAACACCATTGAGGAGCCGCTTAAGGATCTGAAACAATAAGAAAACCAAGTTGAGAGAAGCTACTTTCACTAACCTGCCTTTTAACAAGACCAGCTTTTTTCAGATTGTATAACAAGGGCATGTGCTCAAAGCCATAACTGTGCAGTATTTCCCGCCTAGAAAAAGCAGAAACATGAATCAAAACTATAACATACATTTTGTATGTTGCAAATTTGTAAAGTTAAAATATACATGGAGTTTTAACACAAAGTATCATGAAATCTCAGAAATACAGTGATTTATAAAGAAATATAAGAATACCTCAAGTAGTAAAAATTCTTCTTGGGCAACCCAACATTTGTAAGGGAAAATAACACTAGAAGGCGAAGTACAGTTTCAATAGGCTCTTGCTTCTGTATAATCTCCTCAATGTACTCGTAACACCTGGGCATGGTTAGCTTAGTTTAGTATTTCAACACAGATCAGAGGAAACTAATCGACAGCAGCTTGATATCCTAAAAGCCAAAAACAAGGGAGTGGATTGCACAAAATATTTTGGGGGAAACTTTCTATATGCCACTGGCAAATATTGAATCTTCTATCGGACCTATATTATTTTGGCATTAGACATGAAAAAACTTACTGTTTCATACCAGTATGGCAATTGGTAGGCTAAAACGGTACCCATTAGCATTTTTCCGTTTTGTACCCTTCACATGTTAATAAATCAGGAAATGACATAATACAGTCATCTAAGTTACTAGACCGACAGACACATGGAACCACAGCAAAGCAACAAGCTAAGGTTGAGCCCAACAAAGCACGAGAAATCCATGTAGAAAATGAACGAAGAACTTCCACCCTTTAGAAGGCAAGAAAGGATAGTGATGAGGAGTCCCGTGGACCTTGTGGGTTGGAATTGGTATTGCAAATTTCTTCCTATCACGGATCAAGGTACACAAGCTAAAAAATGGGGCCTTGCTCATCCTATGTCTCTCTCAAGCACCGACTGCTGCTCACTACAGTTCCTAATTCTAGCCCTCACGACCGTGTAGGAACCCGGAACAGCAACCAACTCTGCAGCTCGCACTATTAGCCGATGCCACCCATCTATATAAATATACTTCTTCTACTGTTTATACATGATTACATTCACGCATAAGCAGGCCAAGCCCAATAGGAACCATAGATACTTGCACCTCCACCAAACTAGTCAACAAAGACATGGCATCATCATGCATATTTAAACATCATTTGCAATCAGTTTTAGCAAGGAACCATATATAAGCACATCTGTAAACAGGCGCATCAGAATTGCATTGCATTATCATTTGTAACTATAAAACTAGTTAGCAGAGAAATGTCGTAAAAAAGAAGTCCCTAATCAGACCAGAAATGCAGAGACAGACTATGGAGGACAAGAGGGGAGAAACGTGGGATGAGGAGGGTTTTATATAGAAGTCCCGCTCGCTGCTGCCACCGAGAGCAACGGAGCTTCTCGCGCCCTCCAACATGTCGTCGCCCAAGGGCTGCCCTGGATGCCTAGTGGTGGTCAGTGACGGGCGTATCTTGGCAAGGGTACCTGAATCTGAATCTGAATTGTCGATGGCGCCGTGGCGGGGAGGGCCGCGGGAAGGGGGCGGCGCCGTGGCCTGGCTCGGTGGAGGGGCGGGCTGCGGTGGCGGGGAGGGCCGCGGGGCACACCGCGGTAGCGGGGAGGGCCGTGGTGGCCGGGAGGGCTGGGAGGGGCGGCGCCGCGGCCTGGAACGGTGGAGGGACGGGCGCAGGGGCGGGCTGCGGTGGCGGGGAGGGGCGGGGGAGGGCTGCGGTGGCGGGAAGGGGCGGGCGGGCGGCGGTGCTGGGCGGTGGCGGGCGGGCGGCGGTGCTTGGTTCGTCCGGCGGCTGGGGCGCATGGGTGCGGTTTGGGGTTGGGTTTTTTTAGACAAGTGGTGGGTGGGTGAGGTGGGGAGAGAGAGAGAGGGGTGGGGCCGGGCTGGGAGAGAGAGAGAGGGGTGGGGCCGGGCTGGGAGAGAGGGGAGGGGAATTTTTTTTAGAAGAAGAGAGGGGAGGAGATAGTCCGACCTCTTTGCCATCAGCCACCGGATGGCAAAGGCCCATATCTTTGCCATCAGCCAGCGGCTGGCAGATGTGTAACGCCCTCGATGCGGCTATATCTCCCACGTGTCGAAGCACGACTTAGAGGCATAACCGCATTGAAAGCAATGTCACAAGTGAGGTAATCTTCAAACAACCCATGTAATACATAAGGGAAAGAGATACATAGTTGGCTTACAGTCGCCACTTCACACAATACATAAATAAACATCCATCATCCAGATTACACTCAAGGTCCGACTACGGAACCAAAATAAAAGAAGACTACCCCAATGCTACACAGATCCCCGATCGTCCCAACTGGGCTCCACTACTGATCATCAGGAAAAGACACATAGTAACGACCACGTTCCTCATCGAACTCCCACTTGAGCTCGGTTGCGTCATCTGCACTGGCATCGTCGGCACCTGCAACTGTTTTGGTAGAATCTGTGAGTCACGGGGACTCAGCAATCTCACACCCGCGAGATCAAGACTATTTAAGCTTATAGGAAGGACAGAGTTGTGAGGTGGAGCTGCAGCAAGCGACTAGCATATATGGTGGCTACATTCGCAAAAGAGAGCGAGAAGAGAAGCAAGGCACGGTCGTGAAGCTAGTAGCGATCAAGAAGTGATCCTGAACTACTTATTGTTGGAAATATGCCCTAGAGGCAATAATAAAAGCATTATTATTATATTTCCTTATTCATGATAATTGTCTTTATTCGTGCTATAATTGTGTTAACCGGAAATCGTAATACATGTGTGAATAACAGACAACAACATGTCCCTAGTGAGCCTCTAGTTGACTAGCTCGTTGATCGACAGATAGTCATGGTTTCGACTATGGACATTGGATGTCATCGATAACGGGATCACATCATTAGGAGAATGATGTGATGGACAAGACCCAATCTTAACATAGCATAAGATCGCAGTTCGCTTGCTAGAGTTTTCCAATGTCAAGTATCCTTTCCTTAGACCATGAGATCGTGTAACTTCCGGATACCGTAGGAGTGCTTTGGGTGTGCCAAACGTCACAACGTAACTGGGTGACTATAAAGGTATGCTACGGTATCTCTGAAAGTGTCTGTTGGGTTGACATGGATCGAGATCGGATTTGTCACTCCGCTTGACGGAGAGGTATCACCGGGCCCTCTCGGTAATGCATCATCACAATGAGCTCAATGTGATCGAAGTGTTTGATCACGGGATCATGCATTACGGTAACGAGAAAAGTGACTTGCCGATAACGAGATTGAACGAGGTATTGGTATACCGACGATCGAATCTCGGTCAAGTAAAATACCGATTGACAAAGGGAATCGTATACGGGATTAATTGAATCCTTGACATCGTGGTTCATCCGATGAGATCATCGTGGAACATGTGGGAGCCAACATGGGTATCCAGATCCCGCTGTTGGTTATTGCCCGAGAGCCGCCTCGGTCATATGTGCATGTCTCCCGAACCCGTAGGGTCTACACACTTAAGGTTCTGTGAACGCTAGGGTTGTAGGAATATGTATGTGCAGTAACCCGAATGTTGTTCGAGTCCGGATGAGATCCTGGACGTCACGAGGAGTTCCGGAATGGTCCGGAGGTAAAGAATTATATATAGGAAGTGCTGTTTCGCCATCGGGACAAGTTTCGTGATATCGGTATTGTACCGGGACCACCGGAGGGGTCCTGGGTCCACCAAGTGGGGCCACCAGCCCTGGGGGGCCACATGGGCCCTAGGTGGTGCGCCTAGGCCCACATGGGCCAAGGGAACCAGCCCCAAGGGGCCCATGCGCCTAGGGTTTAAGGAGGGAAGAGTCCATGAGGGGAAGGCACCTCCGAGGTGCCTTGGGAGGGTGGACACCTCCCTCTCTTGGCCGCACCCCTCCCTTGGAGGAGGGGCAAGGCTGCGCCCTCCCCCTCCTTGGCACCTATATAAAGGGGGAGGGAAGGGGCAGCAGCACCTTTGCCCTGGACGCCTCCTCTCCCTCTCCAACACATCCTCCTCCTCCGTAGTGCACGCGAAGCCCTCGCCGAGTATCGCAAGTTCCACCATCACCACGCCGTCGTGCTGCTGCTGGAGCCATCTTCCTCAACCTCTCCTTCACCTTGCTGGATCAAGAAGAAGGAGACGTTACGCTGACCGCACGTGTGTTGAACGCGGAGGTGCCGTCTGCTCGGCACTAGATCATCGGTGAATTGGATCGCGGCAAGTACGACTACCTCATCCACGCTCACTCCGACGCCTGCTATGCGATCTACAAAGTGGTATGTAGATGCTAACCAATCTGAATACTCGTTGCTAGATGAACTCATAGATGGATCTTGGTGAAACCGTAGGAAAAATTTTTAATTTTCTGCAAACGTCCCCAACAGTGGCATCATGAGCTAGGTCTATGCGTAGTTCTTCTTGCGCGAGTAGAACACAATTTGTTGTGGGCGTAGATGTTGTCAATTCTTCTTGCCGTTACTAGTCAATCTTGATTCAGCGGTATTGTGGGATGAAGCGGCCCGGACCAACCTTACACGTACGCTTACGTGAGACCGGTTCCACCGACTAACATGCACTAGTTGCATAAGGTGGCTGGCGGGTGTCAGTCTCTCCTACTTTAGTTGGATCGGATTCGATGAACAGGGTCCTTATGAAGGGTAAATAGAGATTGACAAATCACGTTGTGGTTTGAACGTAGGTAAGAAAACGTTCTTGCTAGAACCCTAATTCAGCCACGTAAAACTTGCAACAACAATTAGAGGACGACTAACTTGTATTTGCAGCAAGTGCTTTGTGATATGATATGGCCAGAAGTTGTGATGAATGATGAATGATCTATATGTGATGTATGAGATGTTCATGCTATTGTAATAGGGATCACGACTTGCATGTCGATGAGTATGACAACCGGCAGGAGCCATAGGAGTTGTCTTTATTTTTTGTATGACCTGCGTGTCATTGAAGAACGCCATGTAAACTACTTTACTTTATTGCTAAACACGTTAGTCATAGAAGTAGAAGTAGTCGTTGGCGTGACAACTTCATGAAGACACGATGATGGAGATCATGATGATGGAGATCATGGTGTCATGCCGGTGACAAGATGATCATGGAGCCCCGAAGATGAAGATCAAAGGAGCTATATGATATTGGCCATATCATGTCACTACTTTATATAATTGCATGTGATGTTCATTATGTTTTATGCATCTTGTTTACTTAGAACGACGGTAGTAAATAAGATGATCCCTCATAATAATTTCAAGAAGTGTTCCCCCTAACTGTGCACCGTTGCTAAGGTTCGTCGTTCAAGCACCACGTGATGATCGGGTGTGATAGGTCCTTACGTTCGCATACAACGGGTGTAAGACAGATTTACACACGCAAAACACTTAGGTTGACTTGACGAGCCTAGCATGTACAGACATGGCCTCGGAACACGTAAGACCGAAAGGTCGAGCATGAGTCGATAGAAGATACGATCAACATGAAGATGTTCACCGATGTTGGCTAGTCCGTCTCACGTGATGATCGGACACGGCCTAGTTGACTCGGATCATGTAATACTTAGATGACTAGTAGAGGGATGTCTATCTAAGTGGGAGTTCATTAAATTTGATTAAATGAACTTTATTATCATGAACTTAGTCTAAATATTTACAATATGTCTTGTAGATCAAATGGCCAACGTAGTCCTCAATTTCAACGCTGCCTAGAGAAAACCAAGCTGAAAGACGATGGTAGCAACTATACGGACTGGGTCCGGAACACGAGGATTATCCTCATAGCTGCCAAGAAAGATTATGTCCTAAGAGCACCGCTGGGTGACGCACCTATTCTCCTGCAGAACAAGACGTTATGAACGCTTGGCGATCACGCCACGATGATTACTCCCTCGCTCAGGCGGCATGCTTTACAGCTTAGAGCCGGGACTCCAAAAGCGTTTTGAGAGACATGGAGCATATGAGATGTTCAAAGAGCTGAAAATGGTTTTCCAAGCTCATGCCCGGGTCGAGAGATATGAAGTCTCCGACAAATTCTTTAGCTGTAAGATGGAGGAAAATGGCTCTGTCAGTGAACACATACTCAAAATGTCTGGGTTGCACAACCGCTTGACTCAACTGGAAGTTAATCTCCTGGATGAAGCGGTCATTGACAGAATCCTCCAGTCGCTTCCACCTAGCTACAAGAGCTTTGTGATGAACTACAATATGCAGGGGATGGTAAAGACCATTCTGAAGTATATGCTATGCTGAAATCAGCAGAGGTAGAAATCAAGAAGGAGCATCAAGTGTTGATGGTGAATAAAACCACTAAGTTCAAGAAGGGCAAGGGTAAAAGAACTTCAAGAAGGACGGCAAGGAAGTTGTCTACCGATAAGCAAGTTTCCGGAAGAAGCCAAAGAATGGACCCAAGCCCAAACTGAGTGCTTTTATTGCAAGGGAAGTGGTCATCGGAAGCGGAACTGCCCCAAATACTTAGCTGACAAGAAGTCCTGCAAATACAAAGTTATATGTGATATACATGTAATTGATGTGTACATTACCAGTACTCGTAGTAGCTCTTGGGTATTTGATACCGTTGCATTTGCTCATATTTGTAACTCAAAGCAGGAGCTGCGTAATAATCGGAGACTGGCGAAGTAAGAGGTGACGATGCGTGTCGGAAAAGGTTAAAAGGTAGATGTGATCGACTTCGTCACACTGCCTCTTCATTTACCTACGGGATTAGTTTTAAACCTCAATAATTGTTATTTAGTGCCAAGTTTGAGCATGAACATTGTATCTGGATCTCGTTTAATTCGAGATGGCTACTCATTTAAATCCGAGAATAATGGTTGTTCTATTTATATGAGAAATATGTTTTATGGTCATGCTCCGATGGTTAATGGTTTATTCTTAATGAATCTAAATGCGTGATGATACACATATTCATAGTGTGAATACCAAAAGGGTTAAAGTTGATAACAATAGTCCCACATATTTGTGGCACTGCCGCCTTTGGTCACATAGGTGTCAAACGCATGAAGAAGCTCCATGCAGATGGACTTTAGAGTCTCTTGATTATGAATCATTTGACACGTACGAACCATGCCTCATGGGTAAAATGACCAAGACTCCATTCTCAGGAACAATGGAGCGAGCAACCAACTTATTGGAAATCATACATACCGATGTGTGCGGTCCAATGAGTGTTGAGGCTCATGGTGGCTATCGTTATGTTCTCACCCTCACCGATGACTTGAGTAGATATGGGTATGTCTACTTAATGAAACACAAGTCTGAGACCTTTGAAAAATTCAAGGAATTTCAGAGTGAGGTTGAAAATCAACGTGATAGAAAGATCAAGTTTCTACGATCAGATCGTGGAGGAGAATACTTGAGTCACGAATTTGGCACACACTTAAGAAAATGTGGAATAGTTTCACAACTCACGCCGCTGGAACACCTCAGCGTAATGGTGTGTCCGAACGTCGAATCGCACTCTATTAGATATGGTGCGATCTATGATGTCTCTTACCGATTTACCGCTATCTTTTGGGGCTATGCTTTAGAGACCGCCGCATTCACTTTAAATAGGGCTCCGTCGAAATCCGTTGAGACGACACCGTATGAATTATGGTTTGGGAAGAAACCTAAGCTGTCGTTTCTAAAAGTTTGGGGATGCGATGCTTATGTCAAGAAACTTCAACCTGAGAAGCTCGAACCCAAGTCGGAAAAATGCGTCTTCATAGGATACCCGAAAGAAACTATTGGGTATACCTTCTACCTCAGATCCGAAGGCAAGATCTTTGTTGCCAAGAATGGATCCTTTACGGAGAAAGAGTTTCTCTCGAAAGAAGTAAGTGGGAGGAAAGTAGAACTTGATGAAGTGTTACCTCTTGAACCGGAAAATGGCGAAACTCAAGAAATCGTTTCTGAGGTGCCTGCACCAACTAGAGAGGAAATTAATGATTATGATCAAGATACTTCTGATCAAGCTCCTACTGAAATTCAAGGTCCACAAGGACACATTCCGCACTGCAGAGTGGTACGGCAACCCTGTCTTGGAAATCATGTTGTTAGACAACGGTGAACCTTGAACTATGAGGAAGCAATGGCGGGCCCGGATTCCGACAAATGGCTGGAAGCCATGAAATCCGAGATAGGATCCATGTATGAAAATGAAGTATGGACTTTGGTGACTTGCCCGTTGAACGGCGAGCCATAGAAAATAAATGGATCTTTAAGAAGAAGATGACGCGGATGGTAATGTGACCATCTATAAAGCTCGGCTTGTCGCTAAGGGTTATCGACAAGTTCAAGGGGTTGACTACGATGAGACTTTCTCACCGTAGCGAAGTTGAAGTCCGTCCGAATCATGTTAGCAATTGCCGCATACTATGATTATGAGATATGGCAAATGGACGCCAAAACGGCATTCCTTAATGGTTTCCTTAAGGAAGAATTGTATATGATGCAGCCGGAAGGTTTTGTCGATCCTAAGAATGTCGACAAGGTGTGCAAGCTCCAACGCCGATTTATGGGCTGGTGCAAGCATCTCGGAGTTGGAACATTCGCTTTGATGAGATGATCAAAGCGTTTGGGTTTACACAGACTTATGGAGAAGCCTGTGTTTACAAGAAAGTGAGTGGGAGCTATGTAGCATTTCTCATATTATATGTAGACGACATACTTTTGATGGGAAATGATATAGAACTGTTGGACAGCATTAAGGCCTATTTGAATAAAAGTTTTTCAATGAAGGACCTTGGAGAAGCTGCTTATATATTAGGCATCAAGATCTATAGAGATAGATCGAGATGCCTCATAGGTCTTTCACAAAGCACATACCTTGATAAGATATTGAAGAAGTTCAATATGGATCAATCTAAGAAGGGTTCTTACCTGTTACAAGGTGTGAAATTGAGCTCAGCTCAATGTCCCACCACGGCAGAAGATATAGAAGAGATGAGTGTCATCTCCTATGCCTCAGCCATAGGTTCTATTATGTATGCCATGCTGTGTACCAGACCTGATGTAAACCTTGCCGTAAGTTTGGTAGGAAGGTACCAAAGTAATCCCGGCAAGGAACACTGGACAGCGGTCAAGAATATCCTGAAGTACCTGAAAAGGACTAAGGAAATGTTTCTCGTTTATGGAGGTGACGAAGAGCTCGTCGTAAAAGGTTACGTCGGCGCTAGCTTCGACACAGATCTGGATGACTCTAAGTCACAAACCGGATACGTGTATATTTTGAATGGTGGGGCAGTAAGCTGGTGCAGTTGCAAGCAAAGCGTCGTGGCGGGATCTACATGTGAAGCGGAGTACATGGCAGCCTCGGAGGCAGCACATGAAGCAATTTGGGTGAAGGAGTTCATCACCGACCTCGAGTCATACCCAATGCGTCGGGGCCAATCAAGCTCTTCTGTGACAACACCGGAGCTTTTGCACTTGCAAAGGAGCCCAGGTTTCACAAGAAGACTAGGCACATCAAGCGTCGCTTCAACTCCATTCGTGAAAATGTTCAAGATGGAGACATAGAAATTTGTAAAGTGCACACGGATCTGAATGTCGCAGATCCGTTGACTAAACCTCTCCCTAAGGCAAAACATGATCAGCACCGTAACTCTATGGGTGTTCGATTCATCACAATGTAACTAGATTATTGACTCTAGTGCAAGTGGGAGACTGTTGGAAATATGCCCTAGAGGCAATAATAAAAGCATTATTATTATATTTCCTTATTCATGATAATTGTCTTTATTCGTGCTATAATTGTGTTAACCGGAAATCGTAATACATGTGTGAATAATGACAACAACATGTCCCTAGTGAGCCTCTAGTTGACTAGCTCGTTGATCGACAGATAGTCATGGTTTCCGACTATGGACATTGGATGTCATCGATAACGGGATCACATCATTAGGAGAATGATGTGATGGACAAGACCCAATCTTAACATAGCATAAGATCGCCAGTTCGTTTGCTAGAGTTTTCCAATGTCAAGTATCCTTTCCTTAGACCATGAGATCGTGTAACTCCCGGATACCGTAGGAGTGCTTTGGGTGTGCCAAAGCGTCACAACGTAACTCAGGTGACTATAAAGGTATGCTACGGGTATCTCTGAAAGTGTCTGCATTGGGTTGACATGGATCGAGATCGGGATTTGTCACTCCGCTGACGGAGAGGTATCACCGGGCCCTCTCGGTAATGCATCATCACAATGAGCTCAATGTGATCAAGTGTTTGATCACGGGATCATGCATTACGGTAACGAGAAAAGTGACTTGCCGATAACGAGATTGAACGAGGTATTGGTATACCGACGATCGAATCTCGGGCAAGTAAAATACCGATTGACAAAGGGAATCGATACGGGATTAATTGAATCCTTGACATCGTGGTTCATCCGATGAGATCATCGTGGAACATGTGGGAGCCAACATGGGTATCCAGATCCCGCTGTTGGTTATTGCCCGAGAGCCGTCTCGGTCATGTTCTGCATGTCTCCCGAACCCGTAGGGTCTACACACTTAAGGTTCTGAACGCTTAGGGTTGTAGGAATATGTATGTGCAGTAACCCGAATGTTGTTCGGAGTCCCGGATGAGATCCTGGGCGTCACGAGGAGTTCCGGAATGGTCCGGAGGTAAAGAATTATATATAGGAAGTGCTGTTTCGCCATCGGGACAAGTTTCGGTGATATCGGTATTGTACGGGACCACCGGAGGGGTCCCGGGTCCACCTAGTGGGGCCACCAGCCCCCGGGGGCCACATGGGCCCTAGGTGGTGCGCCTAGGCCCACATGGGCCAAGGGGAACCAGCCCCAAGGGGCCCATGCGCCTAGGGTTTAAGGAGGGAAGAGTCCATGAAGGGGAAGGCACCTCCGAGGTGCCTTGGGGAGGGTGGACACCTCCCCCTCTCTTGGCCGCACCCCTCCCTTGGAGGAGGGGGCAAGGCTGCGCCCTCCCCTCCTCTCCTTGGCACCTATATAAAAGGGGGAGGGGAGGGGGGCAGCAGCACCTTTGCCCTGGACGCCTCCCTCTCCCTCTCCAACACATCCTCCTCCTCCGTAGTGCACGGCGAAGCCCTGCCGAATCTTGCAAGTTCCACCATCACCACGCCGTCGTCTGCTGCTGGAGCCATCTTCCTCAACCTCTCCTTCACCTTGCTGGATCAAGAAGAAGGAGACGTTACGCTGACCGCACGTGTGTTGAACGCGGAGGTGCCGTCTGCTCGGCACTAGATCATCGGTGAATTGGATCGCGGCAAGTACGACTACCTCATCCACGTTCACTCCGACGCTTCCGTTGCGATCTACAAAGTGGTATGTAGATGCTAACCAATCTGAATACTCGTTGCTAGATGAACTCATAGATGGATCTTGGTGAAACCGTAGGAAAAATTTTAATTTTCTGCAAACGTTCCCCAACACTTATGTCAAACATAACTCCAACACCGTGTTCACTTCCCGGACTCCGCCGAGAAGAGACCATCACAGTTACACACGCGGTTGATGTGTATTAATTAAGGTCAACTTCGGGTTTTCTACAACCGGACATTAACAAATTCCCATCTGCCTCATAACCAAGGGCACGGCTTTGAAAGATAATACCCTGCAGGGGTGTCCCAACTTAGCCCATAATAAGCTCTCACGGTCAACGAAGGATATTCCTTCTACCAGGAAGACCCGATCAGTCTCGGAATCCCAGACTACAAGACATTTCGACAGCAATAAAACAAGACCAGCAAAGCCGCCCGATTGTGCCGACAAATCCCGATAGGAGCTGCACATATCTCGTTCTCAGGGCACATCCAGATGAGCAGTACGTATGGCAACCGAGGATACCCCAAGTTGCCTCCGGGCGGCACCACAAGTGGCTCTAGTTTGGACCAACGCTCAGAGGAGCATTGGCCCGGGGGGGTTAAATAAAGATGGCCCTCGGGCTCGCGAAAAACCGGGGGAAAAAGGCTTAGGTAGCAAATGGTAAAACCAATGTTGGGCCTTCTTTGGAGGAGTCTTATTCAAAGCGAACTGTCAAGGGGGTCCCATAAATCACCCAACCGTGTAAGGAACGCGAAATCAAGGAACATAACACCGGTATGACGGAAACTAAGGCGGCAAGAGTGGAACAAAACACCAGGCATAAGGCCGAGCCTTCCACCCTTTACCAAATATATAGATGCATTAATTATAGCAGATATATTGTGATATCCCCAACAAGTAAACATGTTCCAACAAGGAACAACATCTCCATGTTCCAACAAGGAACAAACTTCATCTTCATCTGCAACTAGCAACGCTATAAGAGGGGCTGAGCAAAGCGGTAACATAGCCAATCAACGGTTTGCTAGGAAAGGATGGTTAGAGGTTTGACATGGCAATATGGGTGGCATGATATAGCAAGTGATAGGCACCGTAGCATAGGCATAGTAAAAGAGCGAGCATCTAGCAAGCAAAGATAGAAGTGATTTCGAGGGTATGGTCATCTTGCCTGCAAGGTTCTCAGAGTTGTCGAAAGCTTGATCCTCGTAAGCGTTCTCAACAGGTTCCTCGTTCACGTACTCGTCTCCCGGCTCTATCCAATGCAAGAACACAAACAATGGAACCACAAGAAATCACGGTGCAATGCACAAGCAACATGATGCAATACATGGCATGATATGCGAGATGTGATATGCAATGCGTATGCGTGCTCCGGAAGGAAAATGATGAACCAGGCATCAACATGGCAAAAAAAGTATGCCGCTGGAAAGGTGAGATGATTTCGGTTGAAATCAATATAAGGATCACCGAAATCGGATGCACGGTTTGCAAATGACAAGCAAAACAAGAATGGCACAAATCTGCCATTAACATCATGATACCACTTAGCAAGCAACACGAAAATAAGCTAATGCACCCAAATGTAGCAGAAAAGCATATGGCAGTGATCTACTCAAGATGCTTGACAAAAGATGAACACTGAGCTACGGTTAAATCCAACATAACAGGTCCAAAAGAGCATGGCAAAAGTGCAAAATATATCAGCTTCACAGACTTGGTGAAAATACTGAACATGGCAGAATCAGCATCAGGAAGCAATGTTCAGAGCAAGTAAACAGCATAGTAAAGGAACTTATAATAGCAAAACAAGGCATGGCATGAATCTAATCAAGGCATAGAACAAAAGTCCCTTACTGACCATGAGCCAAAAGGGATCATAAAATGCAATAGAACCCACGTCAACATAGCAAGTTTCATTAACAGATTCAGCAACAGGGCATGACAAAAACAGATAACAAGTAGGCATGTTTAAGAGCTCGATGCACTCACTACAGAGCATTTCATGATAAACTAAGCATACATCCATCAATAAGACATGGCATAGAAGCTATAAATGGCAAGAACAACGTCATAGCATACACGGATCAACTACAACCACCTTGGCAAAATTGAATAACATGTAAACAATCTGCCAGGAAACATTTTATAGCAAAAGTAGAGCTCGATTTACTCAAGCCATGGCACTCCATAATTGCAAAAAAAGGCATGGATGGATAGATAATAACCATATGTTCAAAACATCCTTACTGAAGTATCTCAAAATAAGCATGGATCTCCCGGTAGCATCAAGTTAACATGGCATAAAAATATCAGCAAAACATGGGCTGAAATCAGCAACATCATGAAGCCTAGTTTGCATGCTTGTGCTAGTCACCACAGAGATCACAAAAATACATGGCATAAACCCCTGTAAATATGGCATGGCATATTACAAAAAACACATGTAGGACTCAAGTTCATAGGATGCACACATCAATCATGGCAAAAATGACAGAAGTGCATGTTCTGATAAGAATCTGAAACTAACATCACATAGCCCTCTTCCCACAGCATTTCGGGCATCAAGATGAGCTCAAATGAAAATGATGCAATGAGAAGAAATGATCTACTATTCGATTCGAACAAGGTGATATGCTACACGCCCAAAACGTATCCACGAGTGCAAAGTTATGGCATGATGAAAATGCAACAAAATTATCACAGAATAAAGACTTGGAGGATTTCGGGGCTCGGGGTAAGTCAACCTCCCGTTTGGATCTGAGATCCGGGGCGCGCGGGTCGAGGTGGCCGGCGGCGGCTCGCCGGAGAGGAGCCGTAGAGGAGGAAGGAGGGCCGGGGGGAGGCGGAGAGGCTGCCGGGCGACAGCTGCCGGAGAGGCGATGTTCGACCGGGCCGTGGCCGAGGCGGGCGGCGCGGGCGGCGGTGGCCGGAGTCGAAGGCCGGGCTGGCGCGGCGCGCTGGGAGGCGGGCGACGGGCGGCGGAGAGCGGGCGGCGCTGGCGCGCGGCGGCCGGGTTGGGAGGGCCTCGCAGACGGGCCTCGCGGGCTGCTGGGTCGGCGGGCGGCGGGCGCTTTTGCCCACGTGGCAGCCCGCGATTCGCCTGTGGCGCTGGGCGGACGTGTCCGGCCGTCCGGATTTCGTCCGGCGGCGCGAAGGGAGCGGGGAGCCTAGGGTTTCATCCGGATTTCGGGGAAGGGACCTATATTTATAGGTAGAAGGAGCTAGGAAGCTCCAAATGGAGTGTAGTTTTCGCCCACACGATCGTGATCCGACGACGGAGAGCATGGAAGTGACTTAGATGGGTTATTGGGCTGTTTTGAAGGGGTGTTGGACTGCAAGTTAAAAGAGGCCTTTGCGAGAGTGCGGTTAACCGTTGGAGTACCAAACGAGCTCCAAATGACCCGAAACTTGACAGGTGGTCTACCGATGGTGTACCAAGGCCACTTGTCAAGGCTCGGTCCATTCCGAGAAAGTTTAGTACCCGGTCACGGAAAAATTTAAAAGGGGACGCCGGGGGACATAGGAGTGCCGGATTGCAAAACGGACAACGGGGAAAATGCTCGGATGCATGAGACGAACAAGTATGCAAATGAGATGCCCATGATGACATGATATGAGATGCATGACATGAACAAAATGCAAAACAAAAGACAAAACCCAACCACGGAGGGAATATCATATCACAATGCCGAAAATGGCAAGAGTTGGAGTTACAAATATGGAAAGTTACATCCGGGGTGTTACAACACTCCACCACTACAAGAGGATCTCGGCCCCGAGATCTAGGACTGAAAGAATTCGGATATTCGAACGGAGGTGATCCTCACGCTCCTGTGTGGCTTCTCGGTCGGAGTGGTGTGACCACTTCACTTTCAGGAATTTGATTGACTTGTTGCGAGTCTTGCGCTCGGTTTCCTCAAGAATAGCAACGGGGTGCTCATGATAAGACATATCTTCTTGGAGGTCAATTTCTTCGAAGTTGATAGTGCGCTCAGGAGTCTTGAAGCAGTTGCGAAGCTGTGACACGTGAAACACATCGTGCACGTTGGCGAAGTTGGACGGGAGCTCAAGTTGATAGGCGAGATCGCCTCTTTTGCCAATGATCTTGAAAGGACCCACGTATCTAGGGGCAAGCTTCCCTTTGATACCGAAGCGGCAGTGCCTTTCATTGAGAGACGCGGAGGTAGACATGGTCTCCGATTTCAAAAGCCACATCACGGTGCTTGTCATCATAATAGCTCTTCCGCGCGATTGCGCGGCTTTGAGATTCTCACGAATGACTTTGCACATTTCTTCGCTTCGTGGATCAAGTCGTTGCCAAGAAGTTGGCGTTCACCTGTCTCGGACCAATTGAGAGGAGTACATCACTTTCTGCCATAGAGAATTTCGAATGGGGCCTTGCCCGAACTCGCTTGGAAGCTGTTGTTGTAGGAGAACTCGGCATATGGAAGACAATCTTCCCACTTCATACCGAAGGAAATGACACAAGCCCTGAGCATATCTTCAAGGATTTGATTGACTCGCTCGACTTGGCCACTTGGTTGAGGGTGGAAAGCTGTGCTGAAACGAATGTTGGTGCCCATGGCCTTCTGAAAAGAATCCCAGAACTTGGAGATAAAGATGCTGCCACGGTCTGAAGAGATCAATTGTGGAATGCCGTGCAAGGAGACAATCCTGGATGTGTATAACTCTGCCAACTGAGCTGCTGTGATGGATTCTTTGATAGGAAGAAAATGAGCCACTTTAGTAAGCTTGTCAATGACAACGAAGATAGCATCATTTCCACGCTTGGACTTTGGAAATCCAGTCACGAAGTCCATTTCGATATGATCAAACTTCCATTCTGGAATAGCAAGAGGTTGGAGGAGACCAGCTGGTCGTTGGTGTACTGCTTTCACTCTTCTGCAGACATCACACTCATTCACGAATTGAGCAATTTCTCGCTTCATTCGAGTCCACCAATATGACTGCTTGAGGTCATGGTACATCTTCGTACTTCCGTGATGAATGGATAGAAGGGAATTGTGCGCCTCGCTCATAATGACTTTACGTAGATCACCCTTAGGAACCACAATCCGGTCCTCAAAGAAAAGAGTATCTTTGTCATCAATGTGGAAGCACTTGTATTTGAATGCCCTTGTCGATACCACGTTACACCTTTTTCACCATGGTATCCAGGAGTTGAGCCTCACGAATCTGGTCTTCCAAAGTAGGAGAGACTATGAGGTTGGCACGAAAGCCTTGAGGAACAACTTGAAGATTCAGCTTGCGGAAAGCTTCACAGAGATCCGGTTGGAAGGGCTTGAGGATTAAACTGTTGCAGTAAGCCTTCCTTCTCAAAGCATCTGCAATCACATTGGCCTTGCCCAGAGTATATTCAATACTTGGATTGTACTCTTGAATCATTTCGACCCATCGAGTTTGCCTGAGGTTGAGGTTCGGTTGAGTGAAGATATACTTGAGGCTCTTGTGATCGGTGAATATGTCCACTTTCCTTCCCAACAAGAGATGTCTCCATGTTATCAATGCATGGACAACTGCCGCCAACTCAAGATCGTGAGTGGGGTAGTTCTTTTCGTTGGGCTTCACCTGACGAGAGGTATAGGCCACAACTCTCTTCTCTTGCATTAACACAGCACCGAGGCCTTGAAGAGAAGCATCACAGAAAACTTTGAATGGCTTGGATTCATCAGGAGGAGTTAAGACAGGAGCTGTGACGAGTTTCTCTTTGAGAGTATTGAAAGCAACGTCACACTCAGGAGACCAGACATACTTCACATGGTTCTGGAGGAGGTTGGAAAGAGGCTTTGCAATCTTAGAGAAGTTCTCAACGAATCTTTGGCAATAGCTTGCAAGTCCAAGAAAACTGCGAAGCTGCTTGACATTCTGAGGAGGTTCCCAATTCTCAACTGCATAGACCTTCTCGGGCTTAACAGAGATGCGCTTGGCGAAGATGATTTGACCAAGATATAGCACTTAATCAAGCCAAAATTCACATTTGGAAAACTTCATAGAATTGATGCTCTCTGAGCTTGTCGAGCACCAATCGCAAATGTTTGGCATGATCCTTCTTATTCTTGGAGAAGACCAAAATATCATCAAGATAGACCAAGACGAATTCATTGGTGAAGGGGTTGAAGATGAAGTTCATCATTCGAGAGAATGTTGGAGGAGCATTGACAAGGCTGAAAGACATGACAGTGTATTCATAAGAACCGAAGCTTGTTCTGAATGCTGTCTTGGGGATATCTTGTCTTGGGGACCCCTACCCACCTCTTTGCCGTCCGCCGTTGTCTCTCTTTGTCGTCCGCTAGCGGACGGCAAAGAGGTGGGGGTGTTAAGTTTTTTTAAAACGGGCGGGTGGGTGGGGGCCACCTCCCTCTTTGCCGTCAGCTGGCGGACGGCAAAGAAACGGCTCATGGCAAAGAGGTTCTTTGCCGTCCGCCATTTCTTTGCCGTCTGCTTTACGGTTGCTGATGTCAAAGAGCTTCTTTGCCGTCAGCTAGCTGACGACAACGATCTGGCTGATGACAAAGTAGCTGATTCCAGTAGTGATACATACGGATCTGAATGTTGCAGACCCATTGACTAAGCCTCTACCACGAGCAAAACATGATCAGCACCAAGGCTCCATGGGTGTTAGAATCATTACTGTGTAATCTAGATTATTGACTCTAGTGCAAGTGGGAGATCAAGGAAATATGCCCTAGAGGCAATAATAAAGTTATTATTTATTTCCTCATATCATGATAATTGTTTATTATTCATGCTAGAATTGTATTAACCGGAAACATAATACATGTGTGAATACATAGACAAACATAGTATCACTAGTATGCCTCTACTTGACTAGCTCGTTGATCAAAGATGGTCGAGTTTCCTAGCCATAGACATGAGTTGTCATTTGATTAACGGGATCACATCATTAGGAGAATGATGTGATTGACTTGACCCATTACATTAGCTTAGCACTTGATCATTTAGTATGTTGCTATTGCTTTTTTCGTGACTTATACATGTTCCTATGACTATGATATTATGCAACTCCCGTTTTGAGGAACACTTCGTGTGCTACCAAACGTCACAACATAACTGGATGATTATAAAGGAGCTCTACAGGTGTCTCCAAAGGTACATGTTGAGTTGGCGTATTTCGAGATTAGGATTTGTCACTCCGGTTGTCGGAGGGGTATCTCTGGGCCCTCTCGGTATTGCATATCACTATAAGCCTTGCAAGCAATGTAGCTAATGAGTTAGTTGTGGGATGATGCATTACGTAGCGAGTAAAGGGACTTGCCGGTAACGAGCTTGAACTAGGTATTGAGATACCAACGATCGAATCTCGGGCAAGTAACATACCAATGACAAAGGGAACAACGTATGTTGTTTTGCGGTTTGACCGATAAAGATCTTCGTAGAATATGTAGGAGCCAATATGAGCATCCAGGTTCTCCTATTGGTTATTGATCGGAGATGTGTCTTGGTCATGTCAACATAGTTCTCGAACCCGTAGGGTCCACACGCTTAAAGTTCGGTGACGATCGGTATTATGAGTTTTTGTGTTTTGATGTACCAATCGTAGTTCGGAGTCCCAGGTATGATCACAGACATGACAAGGAGTCTCGAAATGGTCAAGACGTAAAGAATTGTATATTGGATGACTATTCGGACACTGGAAGTGTTTCGGGAGGTTTCGGACATATATCGGAGTACCGGGGGGGTTATCGGAACCGCCCGGGGGGTTTAGTGGGCCTCATGGTCCCTAGTGGAGAAGAGGAGGGGCAGCCAGTGCAGACCGCGCGCCCCCTCCCCGTCTAGTCCGAATTGGACAATGAGGGGGGCGGCGCCCCCCTTTCCTTCCTCTCATCTCTCACTTCCTTTCCCCCTCCTACTCCAACTATGAATAGAGGGAGTCCTACTCCCACGAGAGTAGGACTCCTCCCTGGCGCGCCCTCCTCCTGGCCGGCCGCCCCCTTCCCCCGATCCTTTATATACGGGGGCAGGGGGGCACCTCTAGACACAAAAATTGTTCTCTTGATCTTTTAGCCGTGTGCGGTGCCCCCCTCCACCATCTTCCACCTCAGAAATGTCGTAGCGGTGCTTAGGCGAAGCCCTGCGTCGGTAGCATCATCAACACCATCATCACGCCATCGTGCTGATGGAACTCTACCGCAAAGCTCTGCTGGATCGGAGTTCGTGGGACGTCATCGAGCTGAACGTGTGCTGAACTCGGAGGTGCCGTACGTGCGGTACTTGATCGGTCGGATCATGAAGACATACAAGTACATCAACCGTGTTGTGCTAACGCTTCCGCTTTCAGTCTACGAGGGTATGTGGACAACACTCTCCCCTCTCGTCGCTATGCTTCACCATGATCTTGCGTGTGCATAGCAGTTTTTTTTGAAATTACTACGTTCCCCAACACATGCATAGCAGAAGTAGCATCATCAATTACTTGCGACATATCAGAATCAATAGAGGTGTAGGTGTCGCAAGCTTACTTAAAATAGAAGGTGAATCAAGTGCAGAGCTAGATGTCAGTTCCTTTCCTCCCCTCGTCCTAGAGGGGAAAATCTAGTTTTTGGTATCTTTAAGACTCTTCATAGTGATTGATGTCTACTACACAACCTTCTCCTTGTAGACGTTGTTGGGAATCCAAGTGCAGAGGTTTGTAGGACAGTAGCAAATTTCCCTGAAGTGTATGATCTAAGGTTTATCAATCTGTGGGAGGCGTAGGATGTAGATGGTCTCTCTCATACAACCCTGCAACCAAATAATAAAGAGTCTCTTGTGTCCTCAACTGTTGGGGATCATTACAGAAATAAAAAAAAATCTCTGGCGTCACCAAGGTCAATCTATGGAGTGAATAGCAACGAGAGAGAGGGGAGTGCATCTTCATACCCTTGAAGATCGCAAAACGGAAGCGTTGCAATAACTCGGATGAAGGAGTCGTTCTCGTAGCGATTCAAATCACGGTGGATTCCGATCTAAGCACCGAACAACGGCACCTTCAACACACGTGCAGCCCGGTGAAGTCTCCCGCGCCTTGATCCAGCAAGGAGGAGGGAGAGGTTGAGGAAGAAGGCTCCAGCAGCAGCACACGATGACGTGGTGGTGGTGGAGCAGTGGTTCTCCGGCAGGGCTTCCCCAATCTCAAACGGAGGAGGAGAGGTGTTGGAGAGGGGGAGGGTTGTGCCTTGGATGTGGTGCGGCTTATCTCCCTCCTCCCCTCTATTTATAGGGTGAAGGGGGAAGGGGACCGGCCCCTCTAGATGGGATCTAGAGGGGGGGGCGGCGGCCAAGGGGAGGGGGCGCCCCCTTTAGGATTCCCCCCCCAACCCTAGGCGCATGGGCCCTAGGGGGGTGGCGCCCAGCCCACTTGGGGCTGGTTCCCTTCCACATACAACCCATAAGGGCCCTCACTACTGGAATCTGGCATGGTCGGCGGATGGCAAAGGCTTTGCCATCTGCCAGCAGATGGCAAACAATTTGTCTGAAACCCTGCCGGTAAAGGCTTCTTTGCCATCTACTGGCTGATGGCAAAGAGCCTGTGGCTTTGCCATCTGCTGGCAGATGGCAAAGCCTCTTAACGGGGTTAGCCCCGTTAGAAGGCTAACGGCATACTTTGCCATCTGCCAGCAGATGGCAAAGGCTGTAGGCTCTTTGCCATCTGCCAGCAGATGGCAAAGGCTGCATGCTTTGCCGTCTGCCAGCAGATGGCAAAGAGGTTTGCCATCTGCTGTCAGATGGCAAAGAGCCCAAATAGGCCAGCCCAAATGTTACATGTAGATGACACGTGGCCTCTTTGCCATCTGCCAGCTGATGGCAAAGCTCTTTGCCATCTGCCAGCAGATGGCAAAGTGACTATATTGCCCCATTTAATTTTTTTCTTATATCAATTCATTTTCACAGAAATCAAACACAAATATATTTATATGACCAATATAGCATATTCAACACATATTACCAATAGTCATGAACACATATGTATCCAACACATGTTACCAATAGTAGCAAGTTTCATCCGTACATATACATAGTTTCATCAATATTACACAGTTTCATCCATAGGTAGCAAGTTTCACAAGGTCAAAAAAAAACTAAATACAAGCACTCCATCAACCCAAGCTTCCGTGATCTTAAGCAAATCTGTAAAATGGGAAAGAAGAAAGTTAGAAGAAGAAGACTAGAAGAAGAAGATTATTATGATGCAACTAAAATGTGAAGATTATTATGATGCAACTTATATCTGTAAAATAGGTCATTTTGGAGCTAAGTATGGTTATTATGTCATTTTTGAGCTAGCTAAGCATACTAAGTCATTTTGGTGTAAAACATGCTAAGGTCATTCTAGAGCTAAGTAAGTTTATTATGTCATTTTGGAGCTAGCTAAGCATGTGAAGTCATTTAGGAGCTAAAATATGTCATTTCTTAAGCATATTATGTCATTTTAGAGTTAGCTAAGCATATTAAGTCATTTTGGAGGAAAAGATGCTAAGTATAGGTCATTTTAACCTGCGGCACCTTCTAACCCTTCAATACTGGTTTTTCAAGCAAACAACTTGCTCAACATAACATCATAGATAAGAAAATCGATACGTGTTGTTATAAGGGAGAAGTCATACACAGATGAATCAAACAAATTGGCACTGCCAACTCTTTTGCTACGATGTATTATGAAACAAGTAATTAAAGAGCTCCCCAAAACTACATTCCATAAGGAATGAATAAGTATGCTTATAAGAAAAATGGAAGTTCATTCGTGTTGTGGAGAATATCATTAGAAAAGCGACACGAGCGCAAAGAAGGGACACCATTATTTCTCACCATGTATAAAGTTCACATTACGACTTAAAGTGCAGAAAAAGGGAAGTTCATAAATAATGCCTACTTTCTATAACTCAGAGCACACTAGAGATGTTTACCAGGGTTCTCTGTTTCATTTTTTAGCTTATTTTCTCCAAAAAGGATCTATCTTTAGGGAAACTAAACATATTTTCTCATGCAAACTACATTCTAATTAGTTTTTTAAAATAAACTGATTGGATATACTTACCATCCGGACCTCCTTGCATCTTTGAACCAGGCGAATACTAAGAGGTGCATATCCAGCAAAGATGTAAGCTATATCATCAGGGCTGAGATTGAAAACAGGAACATTTTAGTGATAGTTTTTATCATGACCAAGATAACTTGCGATCACAGTTAAGTATGGAAACTTAGTAACAAATGCACAACAAAGTGTAAGATTATGCGGTGAAACTTGAAAGAGAAGCCAAAGTAAGTCTGAAGTTTTTGCAGTTAATACTTTTCAGGATCCTTTATATCCACTATAAGCTGGAGAGCTCTGCTAATAACAGGCCAATTAGTCCTTGATTCCTGCACAACATGATAGTATATTATAGAAACTGATGCGAGAGGAACTGGAATAAATATAACAACATAGAACACCATTGAGGAGCCGCTTAAGGATCTGAAACAATAAGAAAACCAAGTTGAGAGAAGCTACTTTGACTAACCTGCCTTTTAACAAGGCCAGCTTTTTTCAGATTGTATAACAAGGGCATGTGCTCAAAGCCATAACTGTGCAGTATTTCCCGCCTAGAAAAAGCAGAAACATGAATCAAAACTATAACATACATTTTGTATGTTGCAAATTTGTTAAGTTAAAATATACATGGAGTTTTAACACAAAGTATCATGAAATCTCAGAAATACAGTGATTTATAAAGAAATATAAGAATACCTCAAGTAGTCAAAATTCTTCTTGGGCAACCCAGCATTTGTAAGGGAAAATAACACTAGAAGGCGAAGTACAGTTTCAATAGGCTCTTGCTTCTGTATAATCTCCTCAATGTACTCGTAACACCTGGGCATGGTTAGCTTAGTTTAGTATTTCAACACAGATCAGAGGAAACTAATCGACATCGACTTGATATCCTAAAAGCCAAAAACAAGGGAGTGGATTGCACAAAATATTTTGGGGAAACTTTCTATATGCCACTGGCAAATATTGAATCTTCTATCTGACCTATATTATTTTGGCATTAGACATGAAAAAACTTACTGTTTCATACCAGTATGGCAATTGGTAGGCTAAAACGATACCCATTAGCATTTTTCCGTTTTGTACCCTTCACATGTTAATAAATCAGGAAATGACAGAATACATTCATCTAAGTTACTAGACCGACAGACACATGGAACCACAGCAAAGCAACAAGCTAAGGTTGAGCCCAACAAAGCACGAGAAATCCATGTAGAAAATGAACGAAGAACTTCCACCCTTTAGAAGGCAAGAAAGGATAGTGATGAGGAGTCCCGTGGACCTTGTGGGTTGGAATTGGTATTGCAAATTTCTTCCTATCACGGATCAAGGTACACAAGCTAAAAAATGGGGCCTTGCTCATCCTATGTCTCTCTCAAGCACCGATTGCTGCTCACTACAGTTCCTAATTCTAGCCCTCACGACCGTGTAGGAACCCGGAACAGCAACCAACTCTGCAGCTCGCACTATTAGCCGATGCCACCCATCTATATAAATATACTTCTTCTACTGTTTATACATGATTACATTCACGCAAACGAGCCAAGCCCAATAGGAACCATAGATACTTGCACCTCCACCAAACTAGTCAACAAAGACATGGCATCATCATGCATATTTAAACATCATTTGCAATCAGTTTTAGCAAGGAACCATATATAAGCACATCTGTAAACAAAGCATCGTAATTGCATTGCATTATCATTTGTAACTATAAAACTAGTTAGCAGAGAAATGTCAGAAAAAGAAGTCCCTAATCAGACCAGAAATGCAGAGACAGACTATGGAGGACAAGAGGGGAGAAACGTGGGATGAGGAGGGTTTTATATAGAAGTCCCGCTCGCTGCTGCCACCGAGAGCAACGGAGCTTCTCGCGCCCTCCAACATGTCGTCGCCCAAGGGCTGCCTTGGATGCCTAGTGGTGGTCGATGTGGGCGTATCTTGGCAAGGGTACATGAATCTGAATCTGAATTGTCGATGGCGCCCGTGGAGGGAGGGCAGCGGGAAGGGGCGGCGCCGTGGCCGGGCTCGTTGGCGGGGCGGGCTGCGGTGGGGGGGAGGGCCGCGGGGCACGCCGCGATGGCTGGGAGGGCCGTGGGGAGGCGGCGCCATGTCTGGAACGGTGGAGGGATGGGCGAGGGGCAGGCTGCGGTGGCGGGAGGGCGGGGAGGGCTGCGGTGGCGGCAAGGGGCGGGCCGCCGGTGGTGCTGGGCGGTGGCGGGCCGGCGGCGGTGCTGGGGTCGTCCGGCGGCTGGGGCGCGCGGGTGCGGTTTGGGGTTGGGTTTTTTTAGACAAGTGGTGGGTGGGTGAGGTGGGGAGAGAGAGAGAGGGGTGGGGCCGGGCTGGGAGAGAGGGGAGGGGAATTTTTTTTAGAAGAAGAGAGGGGAGGAGATAGTCCGACCTCTTTGCCATCAGCCACCGGATGGCAAAGGCCCATATCTTTGCCATCAGCCAGCGGCTGGCAGATGTGTAACGCCCTCGATGCGGCTATATCTCCCACGTGTCGAAGCACGACTTAGAGGCATAACCGCATTGAAAGCAATGTCACAAGTGAGGTAATCTTCACAAAACCCATGTAATACATAAGGGAAAGAGATACGTAGTTGGCTTACAGTCGCCACTTCACACAATACATAAATAAACATCCATCATCCAGATTACACTCAAGGTCCGACTCACGGAACCAAAATAAAAGAAGACTACCCCAATGCTACACAGATCCCCGATCGTCCCAACTTGGCTCCACTCATCGATCATCAGGAAAAGACACATAGTAACGACCACGTTCCTCATCGAACTCCCACTTGAGCTCGGTTGCCATCATCTGACCGCATCGTCGGCACTGCAACTGTTTTGGTAGAATCTGTGAGTCACGGGGACTCAGCAATCTCACACCCGCGAGATCAAGACTATTTAAGCTTATAGGAAGGACAGAGTTGTGAGGTGGAGCTGCAGCAAGCGAGTAGCATATATGGTGGCTACATTCGCAAAAGAGAGCGAGAAGAGAAGCAAGGCACGGTCGTGAAGCTAGTAGCGATCAAGAAGTGATCCTGAACTACTTATGTCAAACATAACTCCAACACCGTGTTCACTTCCCGGACTCACGAGAAGAGACCATCACGGTTACACACGCGGTTGATGTGTTTTAATCAAGGTCAACTTCGGGTTTTCTACAACCGGACATTAACAAATTCCCATCTGCCTCATAACCGCGGGCATGGCTTTCGAAAGATAATACCCTGCATGGGTGTCCCAACTTAGCCCATAATAAGCTCTCACGGTCAACGAAGGATATTCCTTCTACCGGGAAGACCCGATCAGTCTCGGAATCCCGGACTACAAGACATTTCGACAGCAATAAAACAAGACCAGCAAAGCCGCCCGATTGTGCCGACAAATCCCGATAGGAGCTGCACATATCTCGTTCTCAGGGCACATCCAGATGAGCAGTACGTAGGGCAACCGAGGATACCCCAAGTTGCCTCAGGGCGGCACCGCAAGTGGCTCTAGTTTGGACCAACGCTCAGAGGAGCATTGGCCCGGGGGGGTTAAATAAAGATGGCCCTCGGGCTCGCGAAAAACCGGGGGAAAAAGGCTTAGGTAGCAAATGGTAAAACCAATGTTGGGCCTTGCTGGAGGAGTCTTATTCAAAGCGAACTGTCAAGGGGGTCCCATAAATCACCCAACCGTGTAAGGAACGCGAAATCAAGGAACATAACACCGGTATGACGGAAACTAAGGCGGCAAGAGTGGAACAAAACACCAGGCATAAGGCCGAGCCTTCCACCCTTTACCAAATATATAGATGCATTAATTATAGCAGATATATTGTGATATCCCCAACAAGTAAAAACATGTTCCAACAAGGAACAACATCTCCATGTTCCAACAAGGAACAAACTTCATCTTCACCTGCAACTAGCAACGCTATAAGAGGGGCTGAGCAAAGCGGTAACATAGCCAATCAACGGTTTGCTAGGAAAGGATGGTTAGAGGTTTGACATGGCAATATGGGTGGCATGATATAGCAAGTGATAGGCACCGTAGCATAGGCATAGCAAAAGAGCGAGCATCTAGCAAGCAAAGATAGAAGTGATTTCGAGGGTATGGTCATCTTGCCTGCAAGGTTCTCAGAGTTGTCGAAAGCTTGATCCTCGTAAGCGTTCTCAACAGGTTCCTCTTTCACGTACTCGTCTCCCGTCTCTACCCAATGCAATAACACAAACAATGGAACCATAATAAATCACGGTGCAATGCACAAGCAACATGATGCAATACATGGCATGATATGCGAGATGTGATATGCAATGCGTATGCGTGCTCCGGAAGGAAAATGATGAACCAGGCATCAACATGGCAAACAAAGTATGCCGCTGGAAAGGTGAGATGATTTCGGTTGAAATCAATATAAGGATCACCGAAATCGGATGCGCGGTTTGCAAATGACAAGCAAAACAAGAATGACACAAATCTGCCATTAACATCATGATACCACTTAGCGAGCAACAAGAAAATAAGCTAATGCACCCAAACGTACCATAAAAGCATATTGCAGTGATCTACTAAAGATGCTTGACAAAAGATGAACACTGAGCTACGGTCAAATCACAACATAACAGGTCCAAACAAGCATGGAAAAAGTGCAAAATATATCAGCTTCACAGACTTGGTGAAAATACTGAACATGGCAGAATCAGCATCAGGAAGCAATGTTCAGAGCAAGTAAACAGCATACTAAAGGAACTTATAATAGCAAAACAAGGCATGGCATGAATCTACTCAAGGCATAGAACAAAAGTACCTTACTGATCATGAGCCAAAAGGGATCATAAAATGCAATAGAACCCACGTCAACATAGCAAGTTTCGTTAACAGATTCAGCAACAGGGCATGACAAAAACAGATAACAAGTAGGCATGTTTAAGAGCTCGATGCACTCACTACAGAGCATTTCATGATAAAATAAGCAAACATACATCAATAAGACATGGCATAAAAGCTATACATGGCAAGAACAACATCATAGCATACACGGATCAACTACAACAACCTTGGCAAAATTGAATAATATGTAAACAATCTGCCAGGAAACATTTTATAGCAAAAGTAGAGCTCGATATACTCAAGCCATGGCCCTCCATAATTGCAAACAAAGGCATGGCTTTATATATAATAACCATATGTTCAAAACATCCTTACTGAAGTATCTCAAAATAAACATGGATCTCCCGGTAGCATCAAGTTAACATGGCCTAAAAATATCAGCAAAACATGGGCTGAAATCAGCAACATCATGAAGCCTAGTTTGCATGCTTGTGCTAGTCACCACAGAGATCAAAAAAATACATGACATAAACCCCTGTAAATATGGCATGGCATATTACAAAACACATGTAGGACTCAAGTTCATAAGATGCACACATCAATCATGGCAAAAATGACAAAAGTGCATGTTCTGATAAGAATCTGAAACTAACATCACATAGCCCTCTTCCAACAGCATTTCGGGCATCCAGAATAGCTCAAATGAAAATGATGCAATGAGATGAAATGATCTATTCTTCGATTTGAACAATTCGGTGTGCTACACACCCAAAACGAAGCCACGAGTGCAAAGTTATGGCATGATGAAAATGCAACAAAATTATCACAGAATAAAGACTTGGAGGATTTCGGGGCTCGGGGAAAGTCAACCTCCCGTTTGGATCTGAGATCCAGGGCACGCGGGTCGAGGTGGCCGGCGGCGGCTTGCCGGAGAGGAGCCGGAGAGGAGGAAGGAGGGCCGGGGGCGGATAGGCTGGCCGGGCGACGGGGCCGGAGGCGGCGGCCGACGGGCCGGTGGCCGAGGCGGGCGGAGCGGGCGGAGGCGATGGCCGGGCGCGGGAGGCGGTGACGGGCGGCGGAGAGCGGGCGGCGTTCGCTGGCGCGCTGGGCGGCCGGGCGGTTGGGCCGAGGGTTTCACACGGGCTCGCGGGCCCACGGGTCGGCGGGCGGCGGGCGCTGCTTAATGCCCACGGGCAGCTCGCGATTCGCCTGGGCGCTGGGCGGACTTGTCCGGCCGTCCGGATTTCGTCCGGCGGCACGAAGGGAGCGGGGAGCCTAGGGTTTCATCCGGATTTCGGGGAAGGGACCTATATTTATAGGTAGATGGAGCTAGGAAGCTCCAAATGGAGTGTAGTTTTCGCCCACACGATCGTGATCCGACGACGGAGAGCATGGAAGTGACTTAGATGGGTTATTGGGCTGTTTTGAAGGGGTGTTGGACTGCAAGTTAAAAGAGGCCTTTGCGAGAGGCGGTTAACTGCTGGAGTACCAAACGAGCTCCAAATGACCCGAAACTTGACAGGTGGTCTACCGATGGTGTACCAAGGCCACTTGGCAAGGCTCGGTCCATTCCGAGAAAGTTTAGTACCCGCTCACGGAAAAATTTAAAAGGGGACGCCGGGGGACATAGGAGTGCCGGATTGGAAAACGGACAACGGGGAAAATGCTCGGATGCATGAGACGAACACGTATGCAAATGAGATGCCCATGATGACATGATATGAGATGCATGACATGAACAAAATGCAAAACAAAAGACAAAACCCAACCACGGAGGGAATATCATATCACAATGCCGAAAATGGCAAGAGTTGGAGTTACAAATATGGAAAGTTACATCCGGGGTGTTACAAGATGGCAAAGAGGTGGGGCTAGTGGGCCGTTACAGCGCCGTCATCCATTGGGCCCCACCCACTTCTTTGCCATCTGCCAACAGACGGAAAAGATTCTTTGCCATCTGCTGGCAGATGGCAAAGAGGTGGGTTGACAGGCCGTTACAGCACTGGACCCCTACCCACCTCTTTGCCATCTGCTGGCAGATGGCAAAGATTATTTGTCATCCACTAGCATATGGCAAAGAATTGGCTGATGGCAACCATGTTCTTTGCCGTCTGTCAGTTCTTTACCATCTGTTTTTTATAAGCAGATGGCAAAGACGTTCTTTGCCATCAGCTGGCAGATGGCAAAGAGCTGGCTGATGGCAAATTCCTAGTTTCCAGTAGTGCCTCCGAGGCAGGTAGACCCTCCCGGTGCACCCCCGGAACCCCTTCGGTTGTCCCGGTACAATACCAATAAACCCGTGAATACTTCCGGTGACCATATGATGACTTTCCATATATAAATCTTCACCTCCGGACCATTCTGGAACTCCTCATGACGTCCAGGATCTCATCCGGGGCTCCGAACAACATTTGGTAACCACATACAAACCTTCCCTATAACCCTACACTACTAGGGAAAACCTTATACACAGAACTTTAGCAGCAGCGTGGGTCAAAAAAGCACGCTGGTGCTAAGTATCAGTAGCGCTCCCGCCCAAACCGCGCTACAGATAAAGTTCTAGCAGTAGCGCGCCTTGTTCTAAACACGTTACTACTAAAATTCCCACGGCTTAGCCTACAGGCTACACATAGTAGTAGCGAGCTATATGGAACAGCGCTACCGTTACTTTCTTTGTAGCAGCGCGTTTCCTTCTAAACTCGCTACTGCTAAAGGATATAAAATTAAATGGAAAGCAAATAGAAAGGTAATTGAAAATGAAAGAAATAGAATAAGGTGAAAGGAGAAAAATAAAATGTGAAGGAAAATAAATGAAAAAGGGAAAAGAGAGAAAGGAGTAGCAGTTGCGTGTATCCCAGAACGCGCTGTAGCTAACCTAGCAGTAGCCCGCTTTCAGGAACGCAGCCATCGCTACTCGACTTAACCACGGGTTCGTCCCTTCCCACGACCACTTCCCCAAATCCAACTCCTCCGCTCTCACCGCTTGTCGCCCGCCCGGCCGCCAAGGCCTCTCCGCACACCCTCTACGCCGCCCCCGACCCCGGATTCAATGCCGCCCCGTCCCCGACCTCACCGCCGCCCAGACGCCGCCCCCGCCCCCGACCTCGACGCCGCCCTCCACCCCGCGCCAGACCCCGACCCCGAGCTCAACTGGATGTGGACACCGCCCCCGACCCCGACCTCAACTAGTTAGGGTTCATCTAAGGGTGGAAACGAATCGGATGTGGATGCCGCTCAAATTAGTTAGGGTTCATGTAAGGGTGGAAACGAATCAAATTTCTAAGATGAATCATAAAACGAGTAAAAAAATTATTTATAGTTCCTAGGTACTAATTAGTTAGTAAGAACTAGGTACTAATTAGGTACTAGTTTATTTTTATTTATAGTAAGTTATTTTTAGTAAGAACTAGTTGAATAATAGAACTAGTTAGTAAGAACTTGTTGTTATTTTTTTAGTTAAATCAATTTTTCCCGCATCGACGTGCACGATGCCTATCCCGCATCCTCGTCGTCGAGTCGGTGGAGGACACCTGCGTCACCAGATGGGCCATGTCTAGGACTGGGCTCCGCCGGGGTGGTACTGGGAGGCGCAACCTACCGTGGGGCGCAGGTTGGTGAGGAGCTAGCCTGTCGTTGACCGGAACCTTCTTTGGTGGCGGTCGCGTGGGCCAGTGATGGTCCAGAGGCTCGAAGACCCCGCGGAGGTGGTGCGTCACCGTGTCAGTGAGGAGGACGCGCACGTCCGTCGCTACTTGTTTGCATTGGAGCACAGGTTCTCCAGGGATCTCACTAGAGCTATGATCTTGTGATGGTTCCTTCTCTATGGGTGTCCACCACCCGCGCCGATACCCGTCATGCGCGAGGGTTTTAGTTGAATTAGTGATGTTATATGTATGATACTATTCGAGATGTATTAGTGATAATATTCGAGGATGTACAGACGCATAAGATGATTTACTTTTCTTATTGAATTCATGTTAATTTGAGTCCTATAAGATATTTTGAAATGTATATCTTGTGTTGCTCAAATAGGATATGTGCTTGCCTAAGTGGCCGGTCATGTTTGCAGGTTACACCTCCGAGTGGCCTTTGTTTTGCCGGAGTGTTGATTCATTTCCGTTCCGACAAATTTCGGGCGCTCGATATGTCCTATTTTAGCAAAGGTCATGCCGGATTTTTCCGTGAATTTTGGCATAACTTGTGCCAGAATATGTAGGAAATATCGAGTGCCCCGGATTTGTGTGTTGAGTATCCTGGTAGTTGTCTTCGATCGATTTTCAATTAATGTTTCAACTATGAACATAGGAAATGTCTGACGACGAAAAGGATTTCGGTATTTGCAAATACTGCGAAGACGAGCGCGGCCTGTGCGACGGAATCTTCCTAGATGATGATAGGCGCTTCAACATCAAGCTGGACGAGAACTTCGAAGTGGATACAGTAAGTCACAACGACAAGTATTTTTTCGTAATTAAGCATGACCTCAGCTTCATTTGCTTCAACTTATAATTTTTTTTACTATTCTACTAGGGTATCCCCTGCCATGCAAGATTTTTTGTATTGGATAAGATAGGTTTCAGTCGTACTATGGAGGTAAAGAAAGTTTACTTGAAGACCGAGCATGGTTATATTTTCCACACAAAACTATACAATTCAGACGACTACACCTATTTTGGATGCAAAACATGGCGAGCACTATGCAAGACTTATGCATTTGAGCCTAATATGGTTATCACCTTTGATATTCATCCGGAAGATGATATTGAAGGTAATACCGACATCTGGGTCGATGTGCAGACGCCTCCAGTTATACCATTATGTGAGTTTCTCAACCATATTTATATCTTTCATATTGTTTATTCAAAAATAGTTGACAACTAATTTCTATTGTCAGCTTATTTCCGTTCAAGCAAACATGTCTAGCGCTTGGTAGACAGGACCTACTACTGTGCCGGGGCTGAACTAAACTGCGAGGAGCTAACTCATTATGTTTCATGGCTTTATGGATCTTGATACTGTCAAGACAAATTTTCTTCCTGGATTTAGAAATGTTAGTACTGAAAACGTGCGACCAATAGTGTTCGTAATGAAATACGGTCACATCTATTTAGGAAAGATGGTAAGATTTTTTCTATTTGTCCTCAGTGCATCTTTTCCATACATTATGTTTTAAGCTAAACTTTATTGCTAAGTATGTTACCATACGATGTTCTTCAACAGGGACTCCCGATGAATGTTGTGCCTCATGTGATCGAGACTAAAGGTACCATGAGTATTGTTAGCTTACGGCCAAGATATCCTACAAATCACTATAGTGCATTCAGGATTAGCGACGAATTCTTAATAGTGAAAGACTGGACCAAATCTGTGATGGAGGGTCGCAGACAAGTACTAGGGGGCAGCAATCAGAAGCGCAGCCCACGATTAAGAGACAGGTTCATCTGCATGCTCCAACTTGATGAAGGAGGAGAGCTACACATGTTTTATGTAATTTACCTGAGAGAGAGCAGCAGGAGTGATTAGCTAGCTAGAAATGAGTTTGAAGATGATGATGTGCTACACTATGACTATGATGATTAAATAGCTAGTGTTGGTGGTAATGACTATGATGATTATTATTAGCTAGTGTTTGTGGTGATTAAATAAATACTATTGGTGATAATGACTATGATGATGATTAAATAGGTTGTGCTGGCGGATTAGATTCAAGTGGAGGCAACATGTGGTGCACATCAAGAGTACTACTAGTCCAAACTAGATCAAGTTTGGATTAGTAGTATACTTTTGACATGCACCACATATTGCCTCCACTTGAACCTAATCACCTTCATTTGGCACACTGTTATGGACATAATGATAAAAACCTCTGATGTCTACTACACAACCTTCTTCTTGTAGACGTTGTTTGGCCTGCAAGTGCACAGGTTTGTAGGACAGTAGCAAATTTCCCTCAAGTGGATGACCTAAGGTTTATCAATCCGTGGGAGGCGTAGGATGAAGATGGTCTCTCTCAAGCAACCCTGCAACCAAATAACAACGAATCTCTTGTGTCCCCAACACACTCAGTACAATGGCAAATTGTATAGGTGCACTACTTCGGCGAAGAGATGGTGATACAAGTGCAATATGGATGGTAGATAAAGGTATTTGTAATCTGAAAATATAAAAACAGCAAGGTAACTAATGATAAAAGTGAGCGTAAACGGTATTGCACTGATAAGAAACAAGGCCTAGGGTTCATACTTTCACTAGTGCAAGTTCTCTCAACAATAATAACTTAGATAGATCATATAACAAGCCCTCAACATGCAACAAAGAGTCACTCCGAAGCCACTAATAGCGGAGAACAAACGTAGAGATGATGGTAGGGTACGAAACCACCTCAACGTTATTCTTTCGGATCGATCTATAAAAGAGTTAGTACAAGAATAACACCTTAAGACACAAATCAACCAAAACCCTAATGTCACCTAGATACTCCATTGTCACCTCAAGTATCCGTGGGCATGATCATACGATATGCATCACACAATCTCAGATTCATCCAACCAACACAAAGTACTTCAAAGAGTGCCCCAAAGCTTCTACCGGAGAGTCAAGAATGTGTGCCAACCCCTATGCATAGTTTCATGGGAGGAACCCGCAAGTTGGTCACCAAAACATACATCAAGTGGCACATGATATCCCATTGTCACCACAGATAAACACGGCAAGACATACATCAAGTGTTCTCATAAAAGACTCAATCCGATAAGATAACTTCAAAGGGGAAACTCAATTCATCACAAGAGAGTAGAGGGGGAGAAACATCATAAGATCCAACTACAATAGCAAATCTCGGGATACATCAAGATCGTGCCATAGATAGGGGGCGCGCCCTATAGGGGGGGCGCGCCCCCTATCTCCTGGGCTCCTCGAGGGTCTAATGACTTGATTCCCAAACCTCCATGATGATATTCTTCCAAAAAATCACGATGCCGAAGGTTTCATTCCGTTTGGACTCCGTTTGATATTCCTTTTCTTCGAAATACTGAAACAGGCAATAAAACAGCAATATGGGCTAGGCCTCCGGTTAATAGGTTAGTCCCAAAAGTAATATAAAAGTGTATAATAAAGCCCATAATCATTCAAAACAGATAATATAATAGCATGGAACAATCAAAAATTGTAGATACGTTGGAGACATATCAAGCATCCCCAAGCTTAATTCCTGCTCGTCCTCGAGTAGGTAAATGGTAAAAACTGAATTTTTGATGTGGAATGCTAGTTGCATAATTTCATTGTAATTCTTCTTAATTGTGATATGAATATTCAGATCCGAAAGATTCAAGACAAAAGTTCATATTGACATAAAAATAATAATACTTCAAGTATACTAACAAAGCAATCATGTCTTCTCAAAATAACATGGCCAAAGATAGTTATCGCTACAAAATCATATAGTGCGGCTATGCTCTATCTTCACCACACAAAGTATTTAAATCATGCACAACCCCGATGACAAGCCAAGCAATTGTTTCATACTTTTGACATTCTCAAAACTTTTTCAATCTTCACGCAATACATGAGCGTGAGCCATGGACATAGCACTATAGGTGGAATAGAATGGTGGTTCTGGAGAAGACAAAAAGGAGAAGATAGTCTCACATCAACTAGACGTATCAACGGGCTATGGAGATGCCCATCAAAAGATATCAATGTGAGTGAGTAGGGTGTGACGCCCGGGTAGTTACGCTACAGTAACCCTCCGCCAGTGATGCCACGTCACCACGATTAATGTTGATAGTCTTGCGATGGTTCAAATCCCGTTCAAAATTCAAAATTGAAATAAAGTCAAACAATAAAAGTTTTTCAAAATTTAAAACAAAAATGTACGGGAGATGCCATATTTTACATAAGTCAATATGGTGTAATAGACACAATTTTATAAAATGCCTAAGTATTTTAAAATAAGTAAAAACAGAGAAGGAAAAGAAATAAAAGAAAGGAAAATACAAAAAAGAAAAACAAAAACTAAAACTAAAAAAAAAGAAGAAGGGAGAAACCCCCTGCCCCTTGGGCTTCGGCCCACCAGGCCGCAAACCACCGGGCCGCCAGGCCGGCCCACCCCGCCGCCTTAACCTCCCCCACTCCCCCATCGCCACCGACACCCCCACTCCTCTCCATAAATATCTCCTCCCCCTCCTCTCTCCCGATCTGGATCGGGATCGAGAGGAGGCCACCGACGCGCCTCGCCGTCCCCATCGCCAATCCCGCCGCCCGTCGCCCCACCCCGCCGGCGTAGAAGGCCCCCCACGCCACGGCCAACTTCTCGTGGCTCCCTGCCATGCTCCGACCCCCTCCCATCGCCGCCGTTCTCCGCCACTGACGCCGTCTCTCGGACCCCCCCCCCCACCGGATCGGCCTCGTCTTCCACCTCTGCCCCGCCGGTCATCGCCGTCGGATCCGCTGCACCGAGCCACTTCCGGCCTCCCCGAGCCTCCCCTGCAACGCTGTGAGCGGGCTCCTCCTTCCCCCTCTCGATTCACTGTTGTAGGCCGCCATTCGCGCCGTCCGTGCTTCTGACCGTGGCCGCGGACATCGCGCGGTCGCTGCGCCCCGCGCTCGCCCGCATGTGCACGACCTTGCTCGCCCCATGCGCCCTGCACCGCACCTGGCCACCGCCCCCTCACCTTGCTGCCCCCACTCTTGTCAGCTGTAGCCCTCTTTGTGGCCGCCAGCCAAGACGCAGCCTGGTCCGTGACCCAGCGCACAACCTTGTTCGGTGCTCGGTCCTGGCACCCGAGAACCCTGCCCGAGACCCGCTAAGGCCCCCAGGGGCCTATGACAAGTGGGGTCATCCCCTAAAACGTTTAAAGAAAGATTTAAAAAATATAATAATAAATAAAAATTATTAATTAATTAAGTAATTAATTAAGTAATTAATTAAGTTAATTAATCCTGATTAGATTAACCTAATCACTAATTAAACTAATTAATCTGTTTTAGTTAATCTTAGTCAATGACAGTGGGACCCACGCGTCAGTTGGATCCAGTCAACCGAATGTTGACTGCTGACATCACCCTGACATCATGCTGATGTCATAATTACATTTTCTAATTAAATTAATTCTGTTAATTCTACAAACTGATTAAATCCTTTTATAATTAAATATAAAATAAACCGTAGCTCGGATCAAAAAACTTTGTACATGAAAGTTGCTCAGAACAACGAGACGAACCCGGATACGCAGCCCGTTCATCCGCCACGCACTCCTAACATATCAAACTCGCAACTTTCCCCCTCCGGCTCCTCTGCCCGAAAACGCGAAACACCGGGGATACTTTCTCGGTTGTTTCCCCCCTTCACCGGTATAACCTCATACCGCGTTAGGGCATGCCTAGCATCACGCTTTGCTTTGACATGCATCGTTACGCATCTGTTTGCATTGTATTCATTGTTTCTTCCCCCTCTTCTCTCGCTAGACACCGAGACCGACGCCATTGCTACTCGATGCGACTACCACGGTGTTGACGACCCCTCTCTCTTGCCAGAGCAACCAGGCAAGCCCCCCCTTGATCACCAGATATCGCCTATTCTACTCTATACTGCTTGCATTAGAGTAGTGTAGCATGTTACTGCTTTCAGTTAATCCTATACTGCTGCATAGCCTGTCCTTGCTACTACTATTGTTACCTTTACCTGCTATCCTACTGCTTAGTATAGGATGCTAGTGTTCCATCAGTGGCCCTACACTCTTGTCCGTCTGCCATGCTATACTACTGGGCTGTGATCACTTCGGGAGGTGATCACGGGCATATACTATATACTTTACACTATTACAGTACCTGTGATACTGTTCGGAGATGGGGGCTGAAAGGACAGGTGGCTCCATCCCGGTAGAGGTGGGCCTGGGTTCCCGACGGCCCCCGACTGTTACTTTGTGGCGGAGCGATAGAGCAGGTTGAGATCACCTAGGAGAGAGGTGGGCCTGGCCCTGGTCGGCGTTCGCGGATACTTAACACGTTTAACGAGATCTGGGTATTTGATCTGAGTCTGGCCATTTGGTCTATACGCACTAACCATCTACGTGGGAGTAGTTATGGGTATCCCGGCGTCGTGGTATCAGCCGAAGCCTTCGTGACGCCAGCGACTGAGTGGCGCGCGCCGAATAGGAACGCAAGCCTGCTCTTGTATTAAGGGGGCTAGTTCTGCTTCCGGCGCGTTATAGCGTCTTGAGGTGTGCTAAGGGCGATGGGCCCAGACCTGTGGCGCTTAGGTTTAGACCGGCGTGCTGGCCTCTGTTGTGCCTAGGTGGGGCTGCGACGTGTTGATCTTCCGGCCGGGCATGACCCGAAAAAGTGTGTCGGCCAAATGGGATCAAGCGCGTTGGGTTATGTGGTGCACCCTGCAGGGAAGTTAATCTATTCGAATAGCCGTGATCTTGGTAACAGGACGACTTGGAGTTGTACCTTGACCTTATGACAACTAGAACCGGATACTTAATAAAACACACCCTTCCAAGTGCCAGATACAACCCGGTGGTCGCTCTCTCTCAGGGTTGCGAGGAGGGGATCGCCAGGTAGGATTATTGCTATGTGATGCTACTTGGAGGACTTCAGTCTACTCTCTGCTACATGCTGCAAGGCGGAGGCTGCCAGAAGTGTAGTCTTCGACAGGATTAGCTATCCCCCTCTTATTCTGGCATTCTGCAGTTCAGTCCACTGATATGGCCCTTTACACATATATCCATGCATATGTAGTGTAGCTCCTTGCTTGCGAGTACTTTGGATGAGTACTCACGGTTGCCTTGTTCCCCCTTTTCCCCCTTTCTTTGCCCGGTTGCTGCGACCAGACGATGGAGCCCAGGAGCCAGACGCCACCGTCGATGACGACTACTACCTCGGAGGTGCCTACTACTACGTGCTGCCTGCTGCAACGACCAAGAGTAGTTAGGAGGATCCCAGGCAGGAGGCCTATGCCTCTTTCGATCTGTATCCCAGTTTGTGCTAGCCATCTTATGGCAACTTGTTTAACTTATGTCTGTACTCAGATATTGTTGCTTCCGCTGACTCGTCTATGATCGAGCACTTGTATTCGAGCCTCGAGGCCCCTGGCTTGTATTATGATGCTTGTATGACTTATTTATGTTTTAGAGTTGTGTTGTGATATCTTCCCGTGAGTCCCTGATCTTGATTGTACACATTTGCGTGCATGATTAGTGTACGGTTGAATCGGGGGCGTCACATAGGGATTGCCATGCAACGGATGCACTAGAGCTATAAGTATATGAAAGCTCTACTAAAGAAACTAAGTGGGTGTGCATCCAACTCGCTTGCTCACGAAGACCTAGGGAATTTTGAGGAAGCCCATCATTGGAATATACAAGCCAAGTTCTATAATGAAAATTCCCACTAGTATATGAAAGTGACAACATAGGAGACTCTCTATCACGAAGATCATGGTGCTACTTTGAAGCACAAGTGTGGTAAAAGGATAGTCGCTTTGCCCCTTCTCTCTTTTTCTCTCTTTTTTTATTTTTTATTTTTATTTTTTTTATTTGGGCCTTTTCTCTTTTTTTATGGCCTCTTTTTTTCCTTTTTTTTATTTTTCGTCCGGAGTCTCATCCGGACTTGTGGGGGAAGCATAGTCTCCATCATCCATTCCTTACTGGGACAATGCTCTAAAAAATGATGATCATCACACTTTTTATTTTCTTACAACTCAAAAATTACAACTTGATTCTTAGAACAAAATATGACTCTATATGAATGCCTCCGGCGGTGTACCGGGATGTGCAATTGTAACATCCCAAATTTTCAATTTGGAATGTTATACATTAGGTCATCATGCATATCATATTTTTCTCGCATTTTCCGATCCTAGAAAATTTCACGCAACTCAAGGACCCTCGGAGAGAGTTGGAAGTTTCATTATTTTCATATTTGGGATTTCTCAAATTCTGAAAATAGGATCATTGGATTTATTTAATTATCTTCATAAAGTTTTTCCGATAAAAAAAATTAAGAGAGGGAATAATATGACTTTCCCAATATTTAGGAAAAATGAAGATATTATAAATAAATCAAAATTTGGTTTTGGAAGATTTGTTTTGCCTAGGCAAAAATGAGCATTTTAAAAAAATATGCATGTTTGCCGTTTTTAAAGTTCATTTTGTTCGACTCATTTTTAGGAGTCGGGGAAAATTTATTTTATTAAATTCGGAGTTCGTTTGGTATTTTTTTATTTCGTTTAGTTTTGTTTTAAAAAAAAATCGCTTCGCCTTCTGGGCCAAGGCCCAGCTGCCCAACCAGCGCGCCCAGCCCAGCGCCTGCCCGCCTCCTCTCTCCCTCAAGACGCCAAGGCTGGAGGCGCCCGCCGCCGACGTCGCCCGCCGCCCGAGTCCGGCTCGGCCACGAGGCCGCCGTGCCCCCCTTCCCAAGGCGCGAGCCCCCCTTCTATTTATACGGCCCCCCCTCTCTCCTCACCTCGAGCCGCCGCCGCCGCCCTCACCCGAGCCGCCGCCCGCCGCCCCTCACCAGCGTCGCCTCCGCCGACCCTCCCGACCCGCGGACCCCCGCCACCCGGAGCCCGCCCGGCGAAGCACCGGAGGTAGCCGCGCCGCCCGCCCGATCCGGTTTTTTAGAAAACCCGATCCGGTTTCGTTCGTTTTCGGTTTTTTTCAAAACCCTAGATGGTTTTTATTTTTTTTCGGTTTTCTTAATTAACGAACGTTCACCGAACCGTTCGTTTCAGTGAATGTGTTCGTTGGATTAGTTCTGTTAACGAACATCCGTTATTTAACCCGTTCGTCGTTTTCTTTTAATCGTATTTAATCCGTTATTTTTCCGATTCGATTTCCGATCCGATTTTCAAACCTGTTTTATTTCTTGCTCGTTTATCGGAATCAGGTGATTCAAGCGCCTGGAGTTTCGTTACGAAACCGCCGTTCCGACTAACCTACTTACACAGAGTTTTGCTACTGTAAAATTTTGACCTAGTTTCAGATTGCTAAACCGAGTCGTTCTCTCTCGAGTTTCGACTTTCGATGTTTATTTGATTCGATTCTTTTGCAACCAGGGTTCTTAAGTTGAACTATCTGGTTAGATCTTTTATTCGAGATTTCCCTGTGCATTAGATGAGTACTTATTGTATGCTTGTTGTTTGTCTGTGTTAGATCACCCGGAGTGCGCCGCTTGTTACTTCGAATCTCTAGGTCTCATGGATCATCGCAAGGCAAGTAACACTTGATCATACCTTTTCTACTACCCAGTTTTATTGCATTAGATCAAGCCCTCAAACACTTGCATGTTTAGGATCTAATTAAATTGTGGGTTTGGGAAGTAGATTGAGGTAGTACCTATTACCTGTTTTACTTATGAAACCTTGGGAGTTACTTCTCGTTTGCTTATTATGCTATGCTATGCTAGTAGACGTGGATTGGGTGAGGGATATCCATGACAGATGTGAGAGTGTTAATTTAATGGTTTATCTAAGGTGTCAACTTAAACACACATCTGGGTGGATTGAGGCACCTGGTTTCTATCAGGCCTTGCTGTATTTCTTGGACCGCCACCCAGGCTCAAAGGGATCATAAGATTTTTCAAACTAGAAACTTCCGTGTGCAGCCACAAGCCATTATGGGCTCTGGCATAGTTGACTAAGTTGTGCGAACTCTTACGGGTAGACTAGCAGATGTAGGGGAAAGTAGGTGTGCGGTCTACCCACAAGTAAGGTGCTAAGCGCTTACGAAGACTGTGTCTCGGTCATCCGCTTCTCAAACACCATGTAGTGCGAGAACCAAGCGGAGGCGATCGAGTCTTGTGGGGAAAAGTCATAAACCTCTGCAGAGTGTATAAACTAATCATGATTAGCCGTGTCCCCGGTTATGGAAGTTTTGAGTATCTAGTACTTGAATATCATGTGAATCTCAACATGTTACTTCGAATAAATGTTATTGGGTTTTAATGAGTACTTTTAATTGGGATTGAGGATGCTGTCAACCATTCTCAATGTTTAACAACCACCATGATAGTTAAATAAAATTATTCCTTTGTTGTAGGGAAAAACTAGCTTTATGCAAAAATGTAACCGTAGAGCTTTTCCACCAGCCACATATGCATGTAGTATAGGCTTATTCCTTCATTGCCCTTTATGTGTTACATTGCGGCATATTCCATGTCTTGACCCGTTTTGCTGCTGCAACTTTCACGTTGCAGACTTTTAGACTGACGAGTAAGGTGTTAGGTCGTGGTTCTATACTCGATGATGCCGATGGAGTTGATGGACTCACTTGTCTTCCAAGCCTTCCGCTGTTATTATTAGATGGCCTTAAGCCATATTATTGTATTAAGTTCCCTTGTGGACAACGATGTAATAAGTGTGTGATTGCTACTCTGCTATAAATCCTTCGAAGTACTGTGTGGTGTCGGCATTCTTGATCCAGGGATGACATCGAGCACGAGCACTGGATCCATTCGGTCCGGTCGCTCTGAGAGAATGGTATCAGAGCCCACGCTGACTGTAGGACACGGCCACTAAGATAAAGCCATAGATCACTATTCTCTTCCCATTTTCTAACTCCTCATCTTTTCTACTCTCTTTAGGACGAAGGACGCGAAGATCAAGTACACCCAACCGGATGAAGGCACACCTTTTGGATTTCACTTGAAGGAAGTTACCAAGTACACGAACATTGGACTACCCAGCTTCACCGGACTTTCAACTCCACTCTGCACGAAGAGGAGCTGGAAGATTCACACTCACGTTCGGGAAGGACATTCGCCCCAATCACCAAGCCTATAGATAGTGTTTTCGTGGCACCAACTTGGAGTGCAGGAAAGAGCATGGCAGCTCACATCACCATGGGACGCATTGGAGAAGTTTATCAAGAAGACC
The DNA here is from genome assembly GCA_021605145.1 of Aegilops bicornis. NCBI lineage: Eukaryota > Viridiplantae > Streptophyta > Magnoliopsida > Poales > Poaceae > Aegilops > Aegilops bicornis. The sequence goes on along the minus strand of CM038675.1, from coordinate 64,226,279 downwards.
TCAAGGACACTATCTACCAGATTTGCGGACACCGAGATGACAAATGGAACGTCGTCAGCACCAAGAAGGATAGATCCATTGCAGCGTTCATCCAGGAGTTAAATCAGCACATTCGACACCAGGAGAACCAAATGTGCAATGATATGTTGGAGTTGCAGAAGACAAAGAGAAGGATCATCGAACTTGAAGATGAACTAAAGACTACACGCAAGGACTACATGGACGAGATCGTAGCTCTAGCAAGACACAATAACGATCTTAAGTACGAGATTGAAGAACTCAAGAAGAAGTTGGCGCTCAGGAATGAAGACCAAAGTATGTCGATTGCCCAAGCGACTACATCAACATCGACGACACCGATTCGGATCCAAGTGAACCCGACTTTGAAGACGAAGCTGGAGCAGACATTATGGAGTCTTCCACCGGTTCAAATTAATAGAAGTCTCCCACATAATAGTAGTATTCCCTCCATGTAAACATTATAGTACACGTACTTTTGCGATAGTTAGATCGTTGTAAGCCCTTGTTTGATTGAATGAAGTGATTTTGTGTGCATTTGCTCATGTGCAATTGGGTAGTGATTCCCCTTAGACCTCATTCTATTCTACATTTGTCTTCTTTTCTAAACCCATCAGATGCCTCCGAGACGCGACCCCGGATTCGCTTTTCCGCCAGAAGATCACCCAACTGATCCAAAGCAAAATACCCTGATTCAAACATTGGTGCGAGAACTGTGGGCAACAACAACAACAACAACAACCCACCACCACCACCACTGCGGATCATCGACTCGTTTCCTTAGACTAAACCCGCGGTGTATTCCCGTAGCACCGAGCCGATTGTAGCAGATGGTAGCTCCGCAAGATAGGAAGGAGCTGAACACTGCAGGATGCACAGATGGAGAAAGAGTGAAGTTTGAAGCACATCATCTTGAAGGACCCGCAGCAGCTTGGTGGGAGAATTTCACAGCCACTTACATGTAGACACTGTCACATGGGATCAATTTCAGCAAGCTTTCAAGACCGCCCATGTTTCAGCAGGAGCTATGGCCATGAAGAAGCGTGAGTTTCGCAACTTACGCCAAGGAGGAAGGACTGTTGGCCAGTACGTGGATGACTTTAGTAAACTAGCACGTTATGCCCCAGATGACGTTGCTACCAATGCAGCTAAACAGGAGAAGTTTCTAGAAGGACTGAATGATGAGTTCAGCATGCCGTTGATGGTAGCCAGTTTCAATAACTACCAGGAGTTAGTAGACCGAGCCCTCATGATTGAAGGAAAGCAACAGCAAATTGAGAACCGCAAGCGGAAGTATGGGCAAGGGAAGTATAACTCTGGAGCTCAGCAGAAACCTCGTTATACCCCTAAATCAGGAATTCAGTTTCAGCATACCCATGGAGGAGGTAATTCGCATAACCATAACAGCACCAAGAATGGGAACGGGAATGGAGGAAGCAATCGACGTAATCGCACCAACCCGTCAACACCATCCAAAGTAGACACAGTCATATTACTTGCTTTAAGTGCCGCAAGACTGGGCATTATGCCAATGACTGCCCAGAAGGCCAGAATGGAAATGGCAATGGAAGCTCTGGAAAGAAGCCCAACCCTTTCAATAGGGGACAGGTGAACCACATTGATGTGGAGGAGGTTGAAGATCAGCCCGATGCAGTAATCGGTAAGTTTTTGGTTAAGTCATTTACTGCACTAGTTCTTTTCGATACCGGTGCATCACATTCATACATATCAAGGGGATTTGTAGAGAAGTATAGCCTACCTACTCGGATTCTTAAAACCCCTTGCTAGTAAGCTCACCAGAGGCGGAGTATATGGCGGAACAAGGATGTTTTCAAGTGCCATTAAGTATAGGAAGGCATGTATTCCCGACGGATTTGATCATTACGGAATCACAAGGATTTGATGTAATTCTCGGTATGGATTGGCTGTCGATGTATGGAGGAAACATCGATTGCGCAAGTAAGACGATTTTGCTCACCACCCCAGGAGGAAGAAGGATTAAGTATGTATCACGGCATCAGCCGAGAAGAGCGCAAGTTAATTGCCTATCAGGAGTGGTGCAGGAAGAAGTACCAGTGGTGAAGGATTTTCCTGATGTATTTCCGGAAGAGTTGCCAGGAATGCCACCGGATAGGGACATTGAGTTTTTGATAGAACTTTTGCCAGGAACAGGCCCAATATCGAAGCGACCATATAGGATGCCCGCACAGGATTTGGCGGAAATCAAGAAGCAGATTAAGGAGCTTTTGGATAAAGGTTTTATACGCCCAAGTTCTTCACCTTGGGGATCACCCGTTTGCTAGTGGAGAAGAAGGATGGATCGTTAAGAATGGTTGTTGATTATCGTGGATTGAATGAAGTAACAATCAAGAACAAGTACCCACTACCTATGATAAATGATCTGTTTGATCGCTTGCAAGGAGCCAAGGTGTTTTCCAAGATCGACTTGCGATCATGGTACCATCAGTTGAAGATTCGGGAGCAGGACATACCCAAGACAGCATTCACCATGAGATATGGACTGTACGAGTATACCGTTATGTCATTTGGACTGACTAACGCACCAGCCTATTTCATGAACCTGATGAACAAAGTGTTTATGGAGTTTTTGGATAAGTTCGTCGTGGTGTTCATTGATGACATTTTGATTTTTTTCGAAGAATGAAGAGGAACACAAGGAACATTTGCGATTGGTTTTGGAGAAACTGAGGGAACACCAGTTGTATGCCAAGTTCAGCAAATGTGAGTTTTGGCTAAATAAGTTGGATTTCTCGGACATGTTATATCCGGAGAAGGAATAGCAGTTGACCCCACAAAAGTTGAGACCGTAACCAAATGGGAAGCACCAACGACAGTTGGAGAGATTCGGAGTTTCCTTGGACTCGCAGGATACTACCGAAGATTCATTGAGAATTTCTCAAGGATTGCCAAGCCTATGACTGAATTGTTGAAGAAGGATAACAAATTCATATGGACTGAGGACTGTGAGGCAAGTTTTCAGGAGTTGAAGAAAAGATTGGTCACCTCACCCGTTTTGATATTGCCAGACCAGACCAAGGACTATGAGGTGTATTGCGACGCTTCACGTCGAGGACTTGGAGCAGTGCTTATGCAAGAAGGAAGAGTTGTTTCGTATGCCTCACGACAACTTAAGCCCCATGAGTTAAATTATGCCACACATGATTTGGAGTTAGCAGCCGTTGTGCATGCCTTGAAGACATGGAGACATTTTCTCATTGGAAATCATTGTGAAGTGTACACGGATCACAAGAGTTTGAAGTACATTTTCACACGTATGAATTAAATCTCAGACAAAGGAGATGGTTAGAACTTATCAAGGATTATGATATGAGATTGCATTATCACCCCGGAAAGGCTAACGTTGTAGCTGACGCATTGAGCCGTAAGAGCCACGTCAATACCCTAAAGATGGGAGGAATACCCAATGAGTTAGCCGAGGACCATCGAGAGCTATGTTTGGAAATAGTTCCGAGAGGCTATGTAGCAGCATTGGAGATTCAGTCAACACTAATGGACAAAATCAGAGAAGCCCAAAAGGCAGATAAGGAAGTTGCCTCTATAAAGGAGAAAATGAGCAAAGGAAAAGCTAAAGGATTCCGTGAGGATGAGCACGATACCCTATGGTTTGAAGACCGTGTTTATGTGCCCAATAACCCAGAGATAAGGAAGTTGATTTTACAAGAAGCTCATGATTCACCCTATTCGATTCACCCAGGAAATACCAAGATGTATTTGGATTTGAAAAATACTTTCTGGTGGACCGGAATGAAGAAGGATATTGCGGAGTATGTAGCAGTTTGCGATGTATGTCAGAAAGTAAAGGCAGAGCATCAGAAGCCAGCAGGATTGTTACAACCATTGCCGATACCCGAATGGGAGTGGGATAAACTAGGCATGGATTTTATCACGGGATTGCCAAAGACTCGTTCAGGATATGACTCGATTTGGGTTATAGTTGACCGTTTGACCAAGGTAGCTCATTTCATTCCAGTCAAGACTACCTATAGCGAGTGCTAAGTTGGCAAAGATATACATGACCAGAATTGTGTGCTTACGGAGTTCCGAGGAGCATCGTATCGATAGAGGAACCCAGTTTACCTCGAAATTTTGGAACCAGTTGCACGAAACATTGGGAACCCGATTGGAATTGAGTACAGCTTTCCACCCACAGACCGATGGATGACCGAGAGAGTAAATCAGATTACGGAGGACATGCTTTGAGAGCTTGTGCCCTAGATTATGGATCTAGCTGGGATGATAATTTGCCATATGCAGAATTTTCCTACAACAACAGTTACCAAACCAGCTTGAAGATGGCACCTTCGAGGCTTTATGCGGAAGGAGGTGCAGGACACCGTTATCATGGGACTAAACCCGGAGATCGTCGATTGTTTGGACCAGATTTGATTAAGGAGTCTGAACAGAAAGTTAAGTTGATTCGAGACAGGCTCAAGGTAGCCCAGTCCGGACAAAAGAGCTATGCCGATTCAAAGCACAAAGCGATTGAGTATGAAGTTGGAGACAGTATATCTCGAGTATCCCCGCTTGAGGAGTTAAGCGTTTTGGAGTTAAAGGAAAGTTAGCACCCCGTTTCGTTGGACCGTATAAGATTTTGCAACGCATGGGAGAAGTTGCTTATAAGTTGGAATTACCAGAAGGACTGTGAGGAGTTCATGATGTATTCCATGTTTCTCAGTTGAAGGAATGTCACCCCGAGATAGCAGAGGTACCGTTAAGAGACACAGTGCCACTGGAAGCAATTCAGTTGAAGGATGACTTGACATATGAGGAGAAACCGGTTAAGATTCTCGATTATGCCAGTAGAGTTACCCGCAGCAAGGTTATCAATTTTTGCAAAGTTCAGTAGAGCCACCACACTAAGGATGAAGCCACCTGGGAAAGAGAGGAAGTTTTGCTCAAGGACCACCCTCACCTATTTTCTAGCCAACCCGAATCTCGAGGGCGAGATTCATCTTAAGGGGGTAGGTTTGTAACATCCCAAATTTTCAATTTGGAATGTTATACATTAGGTCATCATGCATATCATATTTTTCTCGCATTTTCCGATCCTAGAAAATTTCACGCAACTCAAGGACCCTCGGAGAGAGTTGGAAGTTTCATTATTTTCATATTTGGGATTTCTCAAATCTTGAAAATAGGATCATTGGATTTATTTAATTATCTTCATAAAGTTTTTCCGATAAAAAAATTAAGAGAGGGAATAATATGACTTTCCCAATATTTAGGAAAAATGAAGATATTATAAATAAATCAAAATTTGGTTTTGGAAGATTTGTTTTGCCTAGGCAAAAATGAGCATTTTAAAAAAATATGCATGTTTGCCGTTTTTAAAGTTCATTTTGTTCGACTCATTTTTAGGAGTTGGGGAAAACTTATTTTATTAAATTCGGAGTTCGTTTGGTATTTTTTTATTCCGTTTAGTTTTGTTTTAAAAAAAAATCGCGCCCCCCCCCCCTGGGCCAAGGCCCAGCCAGCCGCGCCCCGGCCCGCCTCCTCTCTCCCTCGCGCGCCTTGCTTGAGGCTCCGCCGCCCGCGTCGCCCCGCCGCCCCGAGTCCGGCTCGGCCACGAGGCCGCCGCCGTGCCCCCTTCCCCAAGGCGCGGAGCCCCCCCCCCCTTCTATTTATACCGGAGCCCCCCCCCTCTCTCCTCACCTCGAGCCGCCGCCGCCGCCCCTCACCCGAGCCGCCGCCGCCGAAGACGCCGCCGCCGCCTGCCGTCGCCGCCGCCGCCCGGCGTCGCCTCCCGCCGACCCTCCCGACCTCGGACCCCCCAGCCGCACGGAGCCCGCTGAGCCCGCCCGGCACGGAGGTAGCCGCCGCCGCCCGCCCGATCCGGTTTTTTAGAAAAACCGATCCGGTTTTAGATTCGTTTTTCGGTTTTTTTCAAAACCCTAGATGGTTTTTATTTTTTTCGGTTTTCTTAATTAACGAACGTTCACCGAACCGTTCGTTTCAGTGAATGTGTTCGTTGGATTAGTTATGTTAACGAACAACCGTTATTTAACCCGTTCGTCGTTTTCTTTTAATCGGATTTAATCCGTTATTTTTCCGATTCGATTTCCGATCCGATTTTCAAACCTGTTTTATTTCTTGCTCGTTTATCGGAATCAGGTGATTCAAGCGCCTGGAGTTTCGTTACGAAACCGCCGTTCCAACTAACCTACTTACACAGAGTTTTGCTACTGTAAAATTTTGACCTAGTTTCAGATTGCTAAACCGAGTCGTTCTCTCTCGAGTTTCGACTTTCGATGCTTTATTTGATTCGATTCTTTTGCAACCAGGGTTCTTAAGTTGAACTATCTGGTTAGATCTTTTATTCGAGATTTCCCTGTGCATTAGATGAGTACTTATTGTATGCTTGTTGTTTGTCTGCGTTAGATCACCGGAGTGCGCCGCTTGTTACTTCGAATCTCTAGGTCTCATGGATCATCGGCAAGGCAAGTAACACTTGATCATACCTTTTCTACTACCCAGTTTTATTGCATTAGATCAAGCCCTCAAACACTTGCATGTTTAGGATCTAATTAAATTGTGGGTTTGGGAAGTAGATTGAGGTAGTACCTATTACCTGTTTTACTTATGAAACCTTGGGACTAACTTCTACGTTTGCTTATTATGCTATGCTATGCTAGTAGACGTGGATTGGGTGAGTGATATCCATGACAGATGTGAGATTGTTAATTTAATGGTTTATCTAAGGTGGCAACTTAAACACACATCTGGGTGGATTGAGGCACCTGGTTTCTATCAGGACTTGCCTGTTTTTCTTCGGACCGCCACCCAGGCTCAAAGGGATCATAAGATTTTTCAAACTAGAAACTTCCGTGTGCAGCCACAAGCCATTATGGGCTCTGGCATAGTTGACTAAGTTGTGCGAACTCTTACGGGTAGACTAGCAGATGTAGGGGAAAGTAGGTGTACCGGTCTACCCACAAGTAAGGTGCTAAGCGCTTACGAAAGACTGTGTCTCGGTCATCCGTTTCTCAAACACCATGTAGTCACGAGAACCAAGCGGAGACGATCGAGTCTTGTGGGGAAAAGTCATAAACCTCTGCAGAGTGTATAAACTAATCATGATTAGCCGTGTCCCGGTTATGGACGTTTTGAGTATCTAGTACTTGAATATCATGTGAATCTCAACATGTTACTTCAAATAAATGTTATTGGGTTTTAATGAGTACTTTTAATTGGGATTGAGGATGCTGTCAACCATTCTCAATGTTTAACAACCACCATGATAGTTAAATAAAATTATTCCTTTGTTGTAGGGAAAAACTAGCTTTATGCAAAAATGTAACCGTAGAGCTTTTCCACCAGCCACATATGCATGTAGTATAGGCTTATTCCTTCATTGCCCTCTATGTGTTACATTGCCAGCATATTCCATGTGCTGACCCGTTTTCGGGCTGCAACTTTTCACGTTGCAGACTTTTCGCACGACGCAGTAAGGTGTTTGGTCGTGGTTCTATACTCAGTGATGCCGATGGAGTTGGTGGACTCACTTGTCTTCCAAGCCTTCCGCTGTTATTATTAGATGGCCTTAAGCCATATTATTGTATTAAGTTCCCTTGTGGACAACGATGTAATAAGTGTGTGATTGCTACTATGCTATAAATCCTTCGAAGTACTGTGTGGTGTCAGCATTACTGATCCAGGGATGACACTGAGCACAGAGCACTGGATCCATTCGGGTCTGGTCGCTACAGCAATGACTCATGAGTGACATGTATGAAAGAATTATGAACGTTGGCTTTGCCACACATAGGATGTCAACTACATGATCACGCTAAGCAATATGACAATGATGGAGCGTGTCATAATAAACGGAACGGTGGAAAGTTGCATGGCAATATATCTCGGAATGGCTATGGAAATGGCATGATAGGTAGGTATGGTGGCTGTTTTGAGGAAGGTATATGGTGGGTGTATGATACCGGTGAAAAGTGTGCGGTATTAGAGAGGCTAGCAATGGTGGAAGGGTGAGAGTGTGTATAATCCATGGACTCAACATTAGTCATAAAGAACTCATATACTTATTGCAAAAATCTAGAAGTTATCAAAGCAAAGTATTACGTGCATGCTCCTAGGGGGATAGATTGGTAGGAAAAGACCATCACTCATCCCCGACCGCCACTCATAAGGAAGACAATCAATAAATAAATCATGCTCCGACTTCATCACATAACGGTTCACCATACGTGCATGCTACGGGAATCACAAAATTTAACACAAGTATCTCTCAAATTCACAACTACTCAACTAGCATGACTCTAATATCACTACTTCCATATCTCAAAACAATCATCAAGCATCAAACTTCTCTTAGTATTCAACGCACTCATAAGAAAGTTTTTACTATTTTTGAATACCTAGCATATTAAGATTTTTTAAGCAAATTACCATGCTATTTACGACTCTCAAAATAATATAAGTGAAGCATGAGAGATCAATATTTTCTATAAAGCAAATCCACCACCGTGCTCTAAAAGATATAAGTGAAGTACTAGAGCAAATGATAAACTACTCCGAAAGATATAAGTGAAGATCAATGAGTAGTTGAATAATTATGCAACTATGTGAAGACTCTCCCAATTAATAATTTCAGATCTTGATACTTTATTCAAACAGCAAGCAAAGCTAAATAAAACTACATTGCAAGGATAGCACAACTCATGTGAAGAAGCAAAAACTTAGGCTCAAACGATACTAACCGATAGTTGTTGAAGAAGAAAGGTGGGATGCCTACCGGGGCATCCCCAAGCTTAGATGCTTGAGACTTCTTGAAATATTATCTTGGGGTGCCTTGGTCATCCCCAAGCTTGAACTTTTGTGTCTCCTTAATTCCTCTCATATCATGGTTTCTCTTTTTATCAAAAGCTTCATCCACAACAAACTCAACAAGAACTCGTGAGATAGGTTAGTATAAACCAATGCAAAACCTTATCATTTTCTACTGTAACAAATCACTAAAATTATTATTCAACATAACATACTAAATTCCTCTGCATATTTAATACTCCTATCCTCAAATAGAATCATTAAACAAGCGAACATATGCAAACAATGCAACCATCACAGCAATGTGTCAAAACAGAACAGCCTGTAAAGAATGCAAGAGTATCAATACTTACCTAACTCCAAAAATTATGAAATAAAATTCCCACTGTAGTAAATTTATAAGAGCTTTATATGCAAAAGGTTTCAACATTATACCATTCTCTTACTTTTCTAGGAAATTTTTGCAACAGCGGTAAACTTTCTGTTTTCAAACAGCAACATGTATACTAGCAAAATAACCATGGCAAAGGCTATCCTTGACACTTTTTATTGAAACTAAAGATGCAAAACATTAATCTAATTAACAGCAATAAAATACCAACAAAATAAAATGACGATCCAAGCAAAACACATATCATGTGGTGAATAAAAATATAGCTCCAAGTAAAGTTACCGATGAACGAAGACGAAAGAGGGGATGCCTTCCGGGGCATCCCCAAGCTTAGGCTCTTGGTTGTCCTTGAATATTACATTGGGGTGCCTTAGGCATCCCCAAGCTTAGGCTCTTGCCACTCCTTATTCCATAGTCCATCGAATCCTTACCCAAAACTTGAAAACTTCAACCTCACAAAACTCAACAGAAAACTTGTAAGCTCCGTTAGCGAAAGAAAACAAAACACCACTTCAAGGTACTGTAATGAAATCATTCTTTATTTATATTGGTGTTAAACCTACTGTATTCCAAATTCTCTATGGTTTATAAACTATTTTTACTAGCCATAGATGCATCAAAATAAGCAAACAACACACGAAAAACAAAATCTGTCAAAAACAGAACAGTCTGTAGTAATCTGTAACTAACACAAACTTCTGGAACTCCAAAAATTCTACCAAACTAGTAAGTCTTAGGAAATTTGTATATTGATCAGCAGAAAAAAGAATCAACGCAAAAGCACTTTTCTGTGATTTACTAAATTTGTTCTTGTGCGTGCAAAGTTTCTGTTTTTCAGCAGAATCAAATTAACTATCACCATAGGTTATCCTATAGGTCTTACTTGGCACTTTATTGAAACAAAAGCTATAAAACATGACTACTACAGTAGCATAATCATGTGGACACATAAAAGCAGTAAGGATAAATATTGGGTTGTATCCCAACAAGCGCTTTTCTTTAATGCCTTTAGCTAGGCATGATAATTTCAATGATGCTCACAAAAAGATAAGAATTGAAACATAAAAAGAGCATCATGAAGAATATGACTAGCACATTTAAGTCTAACCCACCTCCTATTAAAAGGGATTTTTTGAGAAAACAACTTATGGGAGCAATAATCAACTTGCATTGGAAGGTAAAACAAGCATAACTTCAAAACCTTAAGCACATAGAGAGGAAACTTGATATTATTGCAATTCCTACAAGCATATGTACCTCCCTCATAATAATGTTCAGTAGCATCGTGAATGAATTCAACAATATAACCAGCACCTACAAAATTCTTTTCATGGTCTAAAAGCATAGAAAATTTACTACTCTCCACATAAGCAAAATTCTTCTCATTCGGAATTGTGGGAGTATCATAAGAGACTTGAACACTAAAAATTGTTTCCACATTAAAAGAGTAATGTTCAGAAAAAGGGTAATCATAATCATAACAAGATTTGTAAATATAATCATCACTACTTTTTCTAGCATAAGTTTCATCACAATAATCATCATAAGTAGCAACTTCATTCTCATCATAATCGATTGAAACCTCTCCAAAGATAGTGAAATCACTAAATAAAGTTGACACTCTTCCAAATCCACTTTCATCAATATAATCATCATAAGTAGGAGGCATGCTATCATCATAACAACTTTGCATATCAAAACTTGGGACGCTGAAAATATCATCTTCATTAAACATAGCATCCCCAAGTTTGGGACAAACATTAATTCCAGCAAATATATTCTCAAATATTTCATCCTCATCAAACATAGCTTCCCCAAGCTTGGGCCCGTTCATATCATAAGCATAATCACTCTCATCATTAAAAATATTGATAGCACCAATAGTATAGCAATTATCATCATCACAATGAGTAGTAGGAGCAACATCATTTGGGAGGGATACCTTTCTACCTTTGTTGCTCCTTCTTTTCTTTTTCTTCTTCATATTATGTGTGGGTTCAACCTTCCTCTTTGAGCTCCTTATTGATGATATTGGTTGAATAGAGAGCTCCTCCTCGTTACCTGATTCATCATGAGAAATAATAGGAGGATATTTTGAAGTCTCTTCCCTTTCATTAGTATTTTCATCATCTTCTATTTGCTTTCTTTTCTTTAGGTAATTGGCAATATAAGGATTTTCAATGCAATTCTACGCACAAAAAAGTAAATCTTTTCTAGATCAATATCAAGAAAATGCATAAGATTAAATTTTGGAATAGGCTTAGTGAAACGTTTCAACTCTTCACAACCCAAAAGCAACCTAATTTCATTGTAATGAGAAAGGGAGATCAAATCATCACAATTTTTGGACAAGATCCGATCATGAAACAATTTGCATTGGAGATGTAAATGATCTTGTTTATTGCAAATTTCACAATGGGAAAGATATCTTAAACTCTCCGCACTCTTATCTAGACTTTCTTGCAACTTCTTAGTTTCTAAATATTTATGCTATTGCAATATATATCTTCTCTATTTGGTGTGGTCATGCAAACATGCACTCCACAAAAGTTGACATGCTCATAAGATATATTTTCATTATGACTAGAGCAATCATCATTAGTACTACTAGTCATCTACCCGTGCACCTGCACGGCCTAGGATTTATAGATACGTAGTTATTAAGAATGTATTTACGCTAGACATGCCAGTGTTTAAATGTAAGATAGCATACGACTGGACACATGCTAAATTCTAAAAACAATGATAAACCTCCTTATGAACTTACTCCACCTAGTAAGAGATCCAAAGAGTATGAACTGATTTGATCCATATGGCAAGATACAACACAACTCAACAGAACTGTGAGAGCTATAGGTTCCATAGCTAGCTTTGTTTTTTTCCAAACCTGATGTATATATCAATTATTCGCATAAACTATCAGAAGAGTTGCAGGGTGTTTTTTAAATAATTCTATTAATTTATTTTTAGGGTGAATAGGTGTTGCATTTAGTGTGGGATTCTCTTATTTAACGTTATATTTCTTTGTCGCAGTCGGTGTATATATGTACCAACACTACAATGCTACCCATGTTGATTAAATAATATATATTTCTTGGTGTGTTAGGTAGTGCGCCTAACTTAACTGACAAAAATATGATAGATGGAGAGTGTATCTGTCTAGCATTATATTATAAAAATAGAGCATCCCTTATTACATGAAAATTACTTTTACCCCCATAAAATGTAATGGATGTGGTTGTGCATAATTCTTTTTTGTGCAGAATTCTAATGTTTGAAATAGTCGACAGTCTACCTTGCAACCCTTGACAAGAAAATCACTGATATTCCTTCAGTTGGTATTTAGTAACATGTTTATATTCATATTTTCTTGTGCATGAGAACTTATGCATATATTCCTACTTGTCTTAAAATTAGGTGATTTCATATATCAAAATATACGACATTGGTGTTGGTGGTTTAACACAAAGCCATTAGGGAGAGAGTTTTCTATATTTGTGGCTGATTTATTTTATCCGGTCTATGTCTTTTTTATGATGGAATTTTGTTTTTATTTTTCAATTAGGCTTAGATTCAGTTTTTTAGCTGAGGGTTGCGAACGCATTACTTGTACGCGCCCATCTTCTATCTCTATGTTGTCTTTTTAGGTCTCCTTACGATGAAATTTATTTTTTATTTTTTAATCATGCATAGATTCAGTATATTTTAGCTGAAGCTTGAGAATGCTTTACTTTGAGGTGTCGTTTTCTATATCTATTTTGACAGGCAAGCTGACATTTTCCCTTGATAAACTAGGATGTTTGATATATTTTTTTAGCTCGGGGCATGAAACCTTTTTAATTATATAGTCCAATCTTTTTCTTTTTTTGCAAAGAAAGAAGGCGCTTGTTTTTTTTTCTGGGAACATGAGGTCAATATTGAGGACCCTTTTTGTTGATGGACGTGGGAGTTTGTTCTTTTAATTGTAATATATATTTTTAGGTACATGGTGATAACTCTTTTTTAGCAGATTCTTTTTTGTTATGCGTGAATTGAATCATTTACGTGCAGTTCGTTTTTTAACTGTGTACAGGTGGGTTTTAAGAAGGCAGGACTCTCTTCTTTTTTCTTGAGTTGTAGTATAATAAGGCATGACTCTCCTTTTTTAACTTTGCCGTGGGGATTGTGTTTTTTTATATGTAATAAGGCAGGATTCTCTCCTTTTATATGTACGTGGTGTATTCTTTAATAAGACATGACCTTCTAATAGATCTTGGACATTAAATTTCAAATATAATTGCTATATTATTTTTGGTAATATTTTTTCTCTGAAGATGGTTTATGGTGGGACAACAGCCAAGGACTCTTGAGGCATTGCATCTGACGGTGGAAAATCATTAATTTGGAGATCAAACGTCTAGTATGCTAAGTTTTTGAGGGTTAACGTGGTGTCTCGTATGGTGCCTTCAATTAGTAAATATAAGATGGATATTCTAGGAGTTTATACTAACAACATTGCAATCATGCTCATCATTCAAAGATTTAGTACCAAGCATTTTAGAGCATTCTTCTTCTAGCACTTGAGCACAATTTTCCTTTCCATCATACTCACGAAAGATATTAAAAAGACGAAGCATATGAGACAAGCTTAACTCCATTTTTTTGTAGTTTTCTTTTATAAACTAAACTAGTGATAAAACAAGAAACAAAAAGGTTCGAATGCAATATCTAAAGATATACCTTCAAGCACTCACCTCCCTGGCAACGACGCCAGAAAAGAGCTTGATGTCTACTACACAACCTTCTTCTTGTAGACGTTGTTGGGCCTGCAAGTGCACAGGTTTGTAGGACAGTAGCAAATTTCCCTCAAGTGGATAACCTAAGGTTTATCAATCCGTGGGGGGTATAGGATGAAGATGGTCTCTCTCAAGCAACCCTCCAACCAAATAACCAAAGAGTCTCTTGTGTCCCCAACACACCCAATACAATGGCAAATTGTATAGGTGCACTAGTTCGGCGAAGTGATGGTGATACAAGTGCAATATGGATGGTAGATAAAGGTATTTGTAATTTGAAAATATAAAAACAGCAAGGTAACAAATGATAAAAGTGAGCGTAAACGGTATTGTAATGATAGGAAACAAGGCCTAGGGTTCATACTTCACTAGTGCAAGTTCTCTCAACAATAATAACATAGACAAATCATATAACAAGCCCTCAACATGCAACAAAGAGTCACTCCGAAGCCACTAATAGTGCAGAACAAACGTAGAGATGATGGTAGGGTACGAAACCACCTCAAAGTTATTCTTTTGGGTCGATTTATAAAAGAGTTCGTACTAGAATAACACCTTAAGACACAAATCAACCAAAACCCTAATGTCACATAGATACTCCATTGTCACCTCAAGTATCCGTGGGCATGATTATACGATATGCATCACACAATCTCAGATTCACCCAACCAACACAAAGTACTTCAAAGAGTGCCCCAAAGCTTCTACCGGAGAGTCAAGAACATGTGCCAACCCCTATGCATAGGTTAATGGGCGGAACCCGCAAGTTGGTCACCAATACATACATCAAGTGGCACATGATATCCCACTGTCACCACAGATAAACACGGCAAAACATACATCAAGTGTTCTCATAAAAGACTCAATCCGATAAGATAACTTCAAAGGGGAAACTCAATTCATCACAAGAGAGTAGAGGGGGAGAAACATCATAAGATCCAACTACAATAGCAAAGCTCGGGATACATAAAGATCGTGCCATAGAGGGAACACGAGAGAGAACACGAGAGAGAGAGAGAGAGAGAGAGAGAGAGAGAGAGAGAGATCAAACACATAGCTACTGGTACATACCCTCAGCCCCGAGGGTGAACTACTCCCTCCTCGTCATGGAGAGCGCCGGGATGATGAAGATGGCCACTGGTGATGGGTTCCCCCTCCGGCAGGGTGCCGGAACGGGCTCCCGAGAGGTTTTTGGTGGCTACGGAGGCTTGCGGCGGTGGAACTCCCGACAAGGGCAATAGCTCTAGAGTCATCGGGCCCGACACATTGGGAATAACTCCTAGGTCAGTAATGAACTCCTTCATCCAGATTGCTTCATGTGCTGCCTCAGAGGCTGCCATGTATTCCGCTTCACATGTAGATCCCACCACGACGATTTGCTTGCAACTGCACCAGCTTACTGCCCCACCATTCAAAATATACATGTATCCGGTTTGTGACTTGGAGTCATCCAGATCTGTGTCGAAGCTAGCATCGACGTAACCCTTTACGACGAGCTCTTCGTCACCTCCATAAACGAGAAACATATCCTTAGTCCTTTTCAGGTACTTCAGGATATTCTTGACCGCTGTCCAGTGTTCCATGCCGGGATTACTTTGGTACCTCCCTACCAAACTTACGGCAAGGTTTACATCAGGTCTGGTACACAACATGGCATACATAATAGACCCTATGACTGAGGCATAGGGGATGACACTCATCTTTTCTCTATCTTCTGTCGTGGTCGGGCTTTGAGCTGAGTTCAGTTTCACACCTTGCAATACAGGCAAGAACCCCTTCTTGGACTGATCCATATTGAACTTCTTCAATATCTTATCAAGGTATGTTCTTTGTGAAAGACCTATGAGGCGCCTCGATCTGTCTCTATAGATCTTGATGCCAAATATGTAAGCAGCTTCTCTAAGTTCCTTCATTGAAAAACACTTATTCAGGTAGGCCTTTATGCTTTCCAAAAGTTCTATATCATTTCCCATCAATAGTATGTCATCCACATATAATATGAGAAATGCTACAGAGCTCCCACTCACTTTCGTGTAAACGCTGGCTTCTCCATAAGACTGCATAAACCCAAACGCTTTGATCATTTCATCAAAACGAATGTTCCAACTCCGAGATGCTTGCACCAGCCCATAGATAGAGCACTGGAGCTTGCATACCTTGTCAGCATTCTTAGGATCCACAAAACCTTCCGGCTGCATCATATACAATTCTTCCTTAAGGCAGCCATTAAGGAATGTCGTTTTGACGTCCATTTGCCATATCTCATAATCGTAGAATGCGGCAATTGCTTACATGATTCAGACAGACTTCAGCTTCGCTACGGGTGAGAAGGTCTAATCATAGTCAACCCGTTGAACTTGTCGATAACCTTTAGCGACAAGCCGAGCTTTATAGATGGAAACATTACCATCCGCGTCCGTCTTCTTCTTAAAGATCCATTTATTTTCTACCGCTCGCCGATCATCGGGCAAGTCTGTCAAAGTCCATACTTTGTTTTCATACATGGAACCTATCTCGGATTGCATGGCTTCAAGCCATTTGTTGGAATCTGGGCCCACCATAGATTCTTCATAGTTCAAAGTTTCACCGTTGTCTAACAACATGATTTCCAGGACAGGGTTGCCATACCATTCTTGTGTGGAACGTGTCCTTGTGGATCTATGAAGTTCAGTAGAAACTTCATCCGAAGTACCCTGATCATCATCATTAACTTCGTCTCTATTCGGTGCAGGCACCACAGAAACATCTTCCTGAGCTGCACTACTTTCTGCTTCAAGAGGCAGTACTTCATCAAGTTCTACTTTCCTCCCACTTCCTTCTTTCGAGAGAAACTCTTTCTCCAGAAAGGACCCATTCTTAGCAACAAAGATCTTGCCTTCGGATCTGAGGTAGAAGGTATACCCAATGGTTTCCTTAGGGTATCCTATGAAGACGCAATTTTCCGACTTGGGTTCAAGCTTTTCAGGTTGAAGTTTCTTGACATAAGCATCGCATCCCCAAACTTTTAGAAACGATAGGTTAGGTTTCTTCCCAAACCATAATTCATACGGTGTTGTCTCAACGGATTTAGATGGTGCCCTATTTAAAGTGAATGTAGTTGTCTCTAGAGCGTATCCCCAAAATGATAGTGGTAAATCGGTAAGAGACATCATAGATTGCACCATATCCAATAGAGTGCGATTACGACGTTCGGACACACCGTTACGCCGAGGTGTTCCAGGCGGCATGAGTTGTGAAACAATTCCACATTTCCTTAAGTGCATGCCACATTCGTGACTCAAATATTCTCTCCCATGATCTGATCGTAAGAACTTTATTTTCCTGTCACGTTTATTCTCTACCTCATTCTGAAATTCCTTGAACTTTTCAAAGGTCTCAGACTTGTGTTTCATCAAGTAGACATAACCTTATCTACTTAAGTCATCAGTGAGGGTGAGAACATAATGATAGCCTCCGCAAGCCTCAACTCTCATTGGACCAGACACAACAGTATGTATGCTTTCCAATAAGTTGGTTGCTCACTCCATTGTTCCAGAGAACGGAGTCTTGGTCATTTTTCCCATGAGGCATGGTTCGCATGTGTCAAATGATTCATAATCAAGAGAATCCAAAAGTCCATCTGCATGGAGCTTCTTCATGCGTTTTACACCAATGTGACCAAGGCGGCAGTGCCACAAGTATGTGGGACTATCATTATCAACCTTACATCTTTTGGTATTCACACTATGAATATGTGAAACATCACGTTCGAGATTCATTAAGAATAAACCATTGACCAGCAGGGCATGACCATAAAACATATCTCTCATATAAATAGAACAACCATTATTCTCGGATTAAAATGAGTAGCCATCTCGTATTAAACGAGATCCAGATACAATGTTCATGCTCAAAGCTGGCACTAAATAACAATTATTGAGGTTTAAAACTAATCTCGTAGGTAAATGTAGAGGTAGCGTGCCGACGGCGATCACATCGACCTTGGAACCATTCCCAATGCACATCGTCACCTCGTCCTTCGCCAGTCTCCGTTTATTCCGCAGCTCCTGTTTTGAGCTACAAATATGAGCAACCGCACCGGTATCAAATACCTAGGAGCTACTACGAGTACTGGTAAGGTACACATCAATAACATGTATATCACATATACCTTTGGTGTTGCCGGCCTTCTTGTCCGATAAGTACTTGGGGCAGTTCCGCTTCTAGTGATAGTTTCCCTTGCAACAAAAGCACTCAGTCTCAGGTTTGGTCCATGCTTTGGCTTCTTCCTGGCAACTGGCTTACCGGGCGCGGCAACTCCCTTGCCGTCCTTCTTGAAGTTCTTCTTACCCTTTCCTTTCTTGAAACTAGTGGTTTTATTGACCATCAACACTTGATGTTCCTTTTTGATCTCCACCTCCGCTGATTTCAGCATTGGATATACCTCAGGAATGGTTTTCACCATCCCCTGCAGATACGTCTCCAATGTGTCTATAATTTTTGATTGTTCCATGCTATTATATATTACCCGTTTTGGATGTTTATGGGATTTATTTTACACATTTATATCATTATTGGGACTAACCTACTAACCCGAGGCCCAGCCCGTATTGCTGCTTTTTGCCTATTTCAGTGTTTCGAAGAAAAGGAATATCAAACGAAGTCCAAACGGAATGAAACCTTCGGGAGCGTGATTTTTGGAACGAACGTGATCTAGAGGACTTGGAGTGGAAGTCAAGCAACAGCCGAGGCGGCCACGAGGGTGGAGGGCGCGCCCCCTACTGGGCGCGCCCCCTATCTCGTGGGCCCCTCGGGAGTCCATTGACCTACTTTTTCCTCCTATATATACCCATGTACCCCGAAAACATCAGAGGCGACCAATAAAACCTAGTTCCACTAGCGTAACCTTCTGTATCCGCGAGATCCCATCTTCGAGCCTTCGCCGGCGCTCCGCCGGAGGGGGAATCGATCACGGAGGGCCTCTACATCATCTCCAAGGCCTCTCCGATGAGTTGTGAGTAGTTTACCACAGACCTTCGGGTCCATAGTTATTAGCTACTCCCTCCGTACCTAAATAATTGTCTTTCTAGAGATTTCAATAAGTGACTACATACGGAGCAAAATGAGTGAATCTACACTCTAAAACATGCTACATACATCCGTATGTTGTAGTCTATTTGAGATGGCTAGAAAGACAAATATTTGGGAACGGAGGGAGCAGATGGCTTCTTCTCTCTCTTTGAATCTCAATACCATGTTCTCCTTGATCTTCTTGGCGATCTATTCGATGTAACTCTTTTTGCGGTGTGTTTGTCGAGATACGATGAATTGTGGGTTTATGATCAAGTTTATCTATGAGAAATATTTGAATCTCCTCCGAATTCTTTATGTGTGATTAAGTTATCTTTGCAAGTCTCTTCGAATTATCAGTTTGGTTTGGCCTACTAGATTGATCTTTTTGCAATGGGAGAAGCGCTTAACTTTGGATTGAATCTTGCGGTGTCCTTTCCCAGTGACAGCAGGGGCAGCAAGGCACGTATTGTATTGTTGCCATCGAGGATAAAAAGATGGGGTTTTATCATATTGCATGAAATTATCCCTCTACATCATGTCATCTTTCTTAATGCGTTACTCTGTTCTTATGAACTTAATACTCTAGATGCATGCTGGATAGCAGTCGATGTGTGGAGTAATAGTAGTAGATGCAGGCAGGAGTCGGTCTACTTGTCACGGACGTGATGCCTATATACATGATCATGCCTAGATAATCTCATAATTATTTGCTTTTTTATAAATTGCTCGACAGTAATTTGTTCACCCACCATAATACTTATTCTATCTTGAGAGAAGCCACTAGTGAAACCTATGGCCCCCGGGTCTATCTTTTATCATATAAGCTATCAATTTACTTTTATTTGCATCTTTACTTTTCCAATCTATATCATAAAAATACCAAAAATATATTTAACTTATCATATTATCTCTATCATATCTCACTTTCGCAAGTGGTCGTGAAGGGATTGACAACCCCTTTATTGCGTTGGTTGTGAGTTCTTGTTTATTTGTGTAGGTGCGTGGGACTTTTGAGGAGCATCTATTGCTGAGGGAAATACTTACGCTACTATTGCTGCATCACCCTTTCCTCTTAAAGGAAAACCAACACAAGCTCAAGACATAGCACCTGCATATTGAAATTCATCAAAAAGCTCTTGTAGCTAGGTGGAAGCGACTGGAGGATTCTGTCGACGACCGCGTCATCCGGGAGATTAACTCCCAGCTGAGATAAGCGGTTGTGCAACCCATACATTTTGAGTATGTGCTCGCTGACAGAACCATTCTCCTCCATCTTACAACTGTAGAACTTCTCGGAGACTTCATATCCCTCAACCCGGGCATGAGCTTGGAAAACCATTTTCAGCTCTTGGAACATCTCATATGCTCCGTGTTGCTCAAAACGCTTTTGGAGCCCCGGTTCTAAGCTGTAAAGCATGCCGCACTGAACCAGGGAGTAATCATCACTACGCGACTGCCAGGCGTTCATAACGTCTTGAGTTCTTTGGGAAAACGGGTGCTTCACCTAGCGGTGCATCTAGCACATGTGCTCTTTTGGCAGCTATGAGGATGATCCTCAAGTTCCGGACCCAGTCCGTATAGTTGCTACCATCGTCTTTCGGCTTGGTTTTCTCTAGGAACGCGTTGAAGTTGAGGGCAACATTAGCATGGGCCATTTGATCTACAAGACATATTGCAAAGTTTTTAGACTAAGTTCATGATAATTAAATTTATCTAATCAAATTATTTAATGAACTCCCACTCAGATAGGTATCCCTCTAGTCATCTAAGTGATATATGATCCGAGTCAACTAGGCCGTGTCCGGTCATCACGTGAGACGGACTAGTCATCATCGGTGAACATCTTCATGTTGATCGTATCTGTTGTACGACTCATGTTCGACCTTTCGGTCTCTTGTATTCCGAGGCCATGTCTGTACATGCTAGGCTCATCAAGTCAACCTAAATGTTTTGCATGTGTATATCTGGCTTACACCCGTTGTATGCGAACGTTAGAATCTATCACAACCGATCATCATGTGGTTCTTTGAAACAACGAACCTTCGCAATGGTGCACAGTTAGGGGGAACACTTTCTTGAAATTTTATGAGGGATCATCTTATTTATGCTACCGTCATTCTAAGAAAATAAGATGTAAAACATGAACATCACATGCAATAAAATAGTGACATGATATGTAAAACATGAATATCATTTTGCTCCTTTTGATCTCCATCTTCGGGGCGCCATGATCATCATCGTCACCGTCATCGTGTCTTCATGAAGTTGTCTCGCCAACTATTACTTCTACTACTATGCTAACAGTTTAGCAATAAAGTAAAGTAATTACATGGTGTTATTCATTGACACGCAGGTCATACAATAAATTAAGACAACTCCTATGGCTCCTGCCGGTTGTCATACTCATCGACATGCAAGTCGTGATTCCTATTACAAGAACATGATCAATATCATACATCACATATATTTCATTCATCACATCCTTTGGCCATATCACATCACACAGCATATGCTACAAGAACAAGTTAGACGTCCTCTAATTGTTGTTGCAAGTTTTTTTACGTGGCTGCTATAGGTTTCTGGCAAGAACGTTTCTTACCTACGCCAAAACCACAACGTGATATGCCAATTGCTATTTACCCTTCATAAGGACCCCTTTCATCGAATCCGATCCGACTAAAGTGGGAGAGACAGACACCCGCTAGCCACCTTATGCAACTAGTGCATGTCAGTCGGTGGAACCTGTCTCATGTAAGCGTACGTGTAAGGTCGGTCCGGGTCTCTTCATCCCACGATGCCGCCGAATCAAGATAAGACTAGTAGTGGCAAGTAAATTGACAAAATCGACGCCCACAACAACTTGTGTTCTACTCATGCATAAAAACTACGCATAGACCTGGCTCTGATACCACTGTTGGGGATCATTGCAGAAATTATAATTTTTCTACGCTTCACCAAGATCAATCTATGGAGTGACTAGAAACGAGATAGAGGGGAGTGCATCTTCATACCCTTGAAGATCGCGAAACGGAAGCGTTGCAATAACGCAGATGAAGGAGTCATACTCGTAGCGATTCAGATCGCGGTGGATTCCGATCTAAGCGCCGAAAAACGGCTCCTCCGTGTTCAACACACGTGGAGCCCGGTGATGTCTCCCGTGCCTTGGTCCAGAAAGGAGGAGGGAGAGGTTGAGGAAGAAGGCTCCAGCAGCAGCACGACGGCGTGGTGGTGGTGGAGCAGTGGTTCTCCGGCAAGGCTTCGCCAAGCTCAAACAGAGGAGCAGAGGTGTTGGAGAGGGGGAGGGCTGTGCCTTCCATGTGGTGCGGCTGCCCTCCCTCCCTCCTCTCTATTTATAGGGTGAAGGGGGAAGGGGACGGACCCTTCTAGATGAGATCTACAGGGGGGCGGCTGCCAAGGGGAGGGGACTTGCCTCCCAAGCCAAGGGGGCGCCCCCTTTAGGGTCCCCCCCCCCAACCCTAGGCGCATGGGCCCTGGGGGGGTGGTGCCCAGCTCACTTGGGGCTGGTTCCCTTCCACATACATCCCATAAGAGCCCTCCGGGGTAGGTGGACCCTCACGGTGGACCCCCGGAACCCCCGGAACCCCTTCGGTGCTCCCGGTACAATACCGATAAACCCCCGAATACTTGCGGTGACCATATGATGACTTCCCATATATAAATCTTCACCTCCGGACCATTCCGGAACTCGTCGTCACATCTTGGATCTCATCCGGGACTCCGAACAACATTCGGTAACCACGTACAAACCATCCCTATAACCCTAGCGTCACCGAACCTTAAGTGTGTAGACCCTACGGGTTCGGGAGACATGCAGACATGACAGAGACGGCTCTCCGGTCAATAACCAACAGCGGGATCTGGATACCCATGTTGGCTCCCACATGTTCCACGATGATCTCATCGGATGAACCACGATGTCGAGGATTCAAGTAATCCCGTATACAATTCACTTTGTCAATCGGTACGTTACTTGCCCGAGATTCGATCGTCGGTATCCCAATACCTCGTTCAATCTTGTTACCGGCAATTCACTTTACTCGTTCCGTAATGCATGATCCCGTGACAAACTAGTTAGTCACATTGAGCTCATTATGATGATGCATTACCGAGTGGGCCCAGAGATACGTCTCCGTCATACGGAGTGAAAAATCCCAGTCTCGATATCGTGTGAACCCAACAGACACTTTCAGACACCTGTAGTGCACCTTTATTGCCACCCAGTTACGTTGTGACGTTTGGTACACCCAAAGCATTCCTACTGTATCCGAAAGTTACACAATCTCATGGTCTAAGGAAATGATACTTGACATTAGAAAAGCTTTAGCAAACGAACTACACGATCTTGTGCTATGCTTAGGATTGGGTCTTGTCCATCACATCATTCTCCTACTGATGTGATCCCGTTATCAATGACATCCAATGCCCATAGTCAGGAAACCATGACCATCTGTTGATCAACGAGCTAGTCAACTAGAGGCTCACTAGGGACATGTTGTGGTCTATGTATTCACACATGTATTACGGTTTCCGGTCAATACAATTATAGCATGAATGATAGACAATTATCATGAATAAGGAAATAAAATAATAACCATTTTATTATTGCCTCTAGGGCATATTTCCAACAGCAACACACCCAATACAATGGTAAATTGTATAGGTGCACTAGTTCGGCGAAGAGATGGTGATACAAGCGTAATATGGATGGTAGATATAGGTTTTCATAATCTTAAAATATAAAAACAACAAGGTAGCAAGTAACAGAAGTGAGCGAAAACGGCATTGCAATGCTTTGAAACAAGGCCTAGGGTTCATACTTTCACTAGTGCAAGTTCTCTCAACAAGGATAACATAATTAGATCATATAACAATACCTCAACGTGCAACAAAGAGTCACTCCAAAGTCACTAATAGCGTAGAACAAACGAAGAGATTATTGTAGGGTACGAAACCACCTCAAAGTTATTCTTTCTAATCAATCCATTGGGCTAATCCTATAAGTGTCACAAACAGCCCTAGAGTTCGTAGTAAAATAACACCTTAAGACACACATCAACCAAAACCCTAATGTCACCTAGATACTCCAATGTCACCTCAAGTATCCGTGGGTATGATTATATGATATGCATCACACAATCTCAGATTCATCTATTCAAACCAACACAAAGAACCTGAAAGAGTGCCCCAATGTTACTACTGGAGAGAGAAGATGAAAACGTGTGCTAACCCCTATGCATAAGTTCACAAGATCACAGAACCACAAGTTGATCACCAAAACATACATCAAGTGGATCACATGAATATCCCATTGTCACCACAGATAAGCACATGCAAGACATACATCAAGTGTTCCCAAATCCTTAAAGACTCAATCCGATAAGATAACTTCATAGGGAAACTCAATCCATTACAAGAAGGTATAGGGGGAGAAACTTCATAAGATCCAACTACAATAGCAAAGCTCGCGGTACATCAAGATTGTGCCAAATCAAGAACACGAGAGAGAGAGAGAGAGAGAGAGAGATCAAACACAAAGCTAGTGGTACATACCCTCAGCCCCGAGGGTGAACTACTCCCTCCTCGTCATGGAGAGCATCGGGATGATGAAGATGGCCACCGGTGATGATTCCCCCCTCTGGCAGGGTGCCTGAACAGGGTCCCGATTGGTTTTTGGTGGCTATAGAGGCTTGCGGCGGCGGAACTCCCGATCTAGAATTTTTTGGCATTGGTTTCACGTCAGGGGGGTCTCCCAGTCAGCCACGAGGTAGGGGCGCGCGCCCAGGGGGGTAGGGCGTGCCCTCCACCCTCGTGGATGACTCGGGACTCTTCTGGCCCAACTCTTTTGCTTCGGGGGCTTCTTCTGGTCCATCAAAAATCATCGGGAATTTTCAGCTCGTTTGGACCCCGTTTGATATTCCTTTTCTGTAAAACTCAAAGGCAAGGAAAAAACAGAATCTGGCACTAGGCTCTAGGTTAATAAGTTAGTCCTAAAAATCATATAAAATAGCATATAAATGCATAAAAAACATCCAAGATGGATAATATAATAGCATGTAACAATCAAAGATTATAGATACGTTGGAGATGTATCAGTGATCAATAGATATAAATCGCAAGTGACTCAGAGAATAGAGCTATGCTCTCCGGCAACGGCGCCAGAAAAAGGTCTTGATAACCCACATGGCAACAGTTTTTGAGGGTAGAGTATTCAACCCAAATTTATTGATTCGACACAAGGGGAGCCAAAGATTATTCACGAGTATTAGCAGTTGAGTTGTCAATTCAACAACTCCTAAAAGACTTAATATCTGCCGCAAACTATTTAGTAGCAAAGTAGTGTGGAAGTAACGAAAACAGTGGCAATAGTAACAGTAGCAGTTTTGTACAGATTGTTCATTCGACACAAGGGGAGCCAAAGAATATTCTCAAATATTACCAGTTGAGTTGTCAATTCAACCACACCGGGATAACTTAGTATCTATAGAAATGTATTTAGTAGCAAAGTAGTATGGAAATATGATAGCAGTAGCAAAAAGTAACGATAGCAGTTTCGTAGTAATTATAGATGGCAGCGGTAAAGTAAATAAGCAAAAGAACAATATGTGAAAACCTCGTAGGCATTGGATCAGGTGATGGATAATTATATCGGATCGATTCCTCATATATGATTATAACATAGGGTGACACGAGCTAGCTCAATTCATCAATGTAATGTAGGCATGTATTCGAATATAGTCATACGTGCTTATGGAAAAGAACTTCCATGACATCATTTGTCCTACCCTCCCGTGGCAGCGGGTCCTAATGGAAACTAAGGATATTAAGGCCTCCTTTTAATAGTACCGGACCAAAGCATTAGCACTTAGTGAATACATGAACTCCTCAAACTACGGTCAGAGAAGTATCCCGATTATTGTCACTTCGGGGTTGTCGGATCATAACACATAATAGGTGACTATATACTTGCAAGATAGGATCAAGAACTCACATATATTCATGAAAACATAATGGGTTCAGATCTGAAATCATGGCACTCGGGCTATGACTTTGCTATGCTTAATGCTTGTCATTAGGGCCCGAGTACCATGATTTCAGATCTGAACCCATTATGTTTTCATGAATATATGTGAGTTCTTGATCCTATCTTTCAAGTCTATAGTCACCTATTGTGTGTTATGATCCGACAACCTCAAGTGACAATAATCGGGATACTTCTCGGTGATGACCGTAGTTTGAGGAGTTCATGTATTCACTAAGTGCTAATGCTTTGGTCCGGTACTCTATTAAAAGGAGGCCTTAATATCCCTTAGTTTCCATTAGGACCCCGCTGCCACGAGAGGGTAGGACAAATGATGTCATGCAAGTTATTTTCCATAAGCACGTATGACTATATTCGGAATACATGCCTACATTACATTGATGAACTGGAGCTAGTTCTGTGTCACCCTAGGTTATAGCTATTACATGAGGAATCACATCCGACATAATTATCCATCACTGATCCAATGCATACGAGATTTTCACATATTGTTCTTTGCTTATTTACTTTACCATTGCCACTGTTACAATCACTACAAAACTGCTATGTTACTTTTGCCACTGTTACCAATACTATCATACTACTTTACTACTAAATACTTTGCTGCAGATACTAAGTTATCCAGGTGTGGTTGAATTGACAACTCAACTGCTAATACTTAAGAATATTCTTTGGCTGCCCTCGTGTTGAATCAATAAATTTGGGTTGAATATTCTACCCTCAAAAGTTGTTGCGATCCCCTATACTTGTGGGTTATCAAGGAGCGGAGTCCACTCTTATTGAGAATAACCCGTCTAACATGGAAGATGAAGACAGCCCTAGTTGGTACATGAGTTGTTCGAGCATACAAAACATAAATTCACTTGAAGGTTTGGAGTTTGGCACATACAAATTTACTTGGAACGGCAGGTAGATACCGCATATAGGAAGGTATGGTGGACTCATGTGGAATAACTTTGGGGTTTATGGAGTTTGGATGCACAAGCAGTATTTGCGCTTAGTACAGGTGAAGGCTATAAAGAGACTGGGAAGCGACCAACTAGAGAGCGACAACAGTCATGAACATGCATTAGAATTAATCAACACTGAGTGCAAGCATGAGTAGGATATAATCCACCATGAACATAATCATCGTGAAGGCTATGTTGATTTTGTTTCAACTACATGTGTGAACATGTGCCAAGTCAAGTCACTCGAATCATTCAAAGGAGGATACCACCCTATATATCATACCATATCACAACCATTTTAATAGCATGTTGGCACGCAAGGTAAACCATTATAAGCTCCTAGCTAATTAAGCATGGCATAAGCAACTATAATTTCTAATTGTCATTGCAAACATGTTTATTCATAATAGGCTGAATCAGGAACAATGAACTAATCATATTTACAAAAACAAGAGAGGTCGAGTTCATACTAGCTTCTCTCATCTCAATCATTTCATCATATATCGTCATTATTGCCTTTCACTCGCAGACCGAACGGTGTGGATAATAATAATAGTGCATGTGCATTGGACTAAGCTGGAATCTGCAAGCATTCAATTCAAGGGAGAAGATAGGTAATATGGGCTCTTGGTTAAATCTACAATCATGCATATGAAAGCCACTAAACATTTTCATCATGGTCTTCTCCTCTTGACCCCCAAACGAAAGAAAAGGAATAAAACTATTTACACGGGAAAGCTCCCAACAAGCAAAAGAAGAACTAGAAATCTTTTTGGGTTTTCTTTTATTTACTAATACAAGCATGGAAAGTAAACTAGCTAAATGCTACAACTAATTATTTTTTGGTTTATCAAACACACAAGAAGAAAGCGAGAAAAACAAAATAAACTAGCATAGATAGTACAATGAAAAAGGATGAGCACCGACAACTAGAATGAGTGTGTGAACATGAATGTAATTTCGGTGAGAAATACGTACTCCCCCAAGCTTAGGCTTTTGGCCTAAATTGGTCTATGGCCATGGGTAGCCTGGCGGATATCCAAAGTTGTAATTGGGATCGTACTGAGATGCAGCAGCCAGTCCATCATGAACTGCAGCTTGAAGGTGAGATGCCTCCGTCCTCCTCTCATACTCGTTCGCCTCCTCCCTGGTTATAATATATCTTCTTTTTGCCTGATAGTCAAAGAAAGAAGGAGCAGGGAGAGTAATATGGACAGCGTGACGTCTGTCAAAGATTAGTCGATACTGGAGGATTTGTTCATTCCTCTCAAGAAAGTGATGATTAACCATGGCATTATAATCAAAATAAGCGGGAGGCAACTCCCTATCATTTTAATGTGCGGGTATACCAAGATAATTAGCCACACGGGTTGCATACATCCCTCCAAATAAGTCTCCATCTAAACCATTATTATGCAACCTACGTGCAACAATTGCCCCCAAGTTATATTGTTTGTCACCTAATACATCACTCTTGAGAACACAAAGATCCGGGACAAACATCTGGCAAGCTTCATCTTCACCGTTAATGCATTTACCTATGAAGAGAGCAAAATAATGTGTAGCATGAAAAGGAATGCTCCCTATGGTAGCTTGTGCTATTTCTCTAGATTCTCCCACAGTGATACTAGTAAGAAAGTCTTTATATTGAGATTTACGAGGTTCATTAACACTGCCCCACTGCGGGAGTTTACAAGCAGTAGTAAAATCTTCTAGGTCCATGGTATATGATTTATCTTAAAGATCAAACAGGACATTCTGAGAATTGCGCGAAGATGTAAATTTAAACCTTCCCACAAAGGAAGCAGTCAAATGGTAGTATTGAGGGCACTTATCTTGCATGAACTACTCAAGGTCAGCATTACGCACATATGCATCAAATTCATCCTTGATGCCTGCTTTGACCATAAACTCCTCTGACGGCCATTCACAAGGCCAAACGTCAGCTTCCCTCGGTGGTTCATCGTCCTGCTCACGTATTGCGAGCCTGGGTCCTTTCTTCCTTGAAGAACCACCTTGGCACATTTTCCTGGACATATTTCTTCCTCTGAACTATTTCTGAAATTTTTAGTAACTCAAAATAGAAGTGAACCAAACTCAACAAAATTGATAGCAACTACTCCCATAAGTGCCTCGAGACTATATCATGCATTAGAACTTCTTGGGACCATATAAATTTGACATGCAAGATCAAGAACATGGTCACCTATGCAGCACAAATTTGCAATGAATAAAGCACTAGAACAAAAACTAATTGGACCATTGGAGGAGTCACATACCAAAGAAGAATCCCCCAAAGCAGTTTTGTGAATGGAGCTTTGAGCTAGGAGATCGAAAATGGCAGCAAAATGAGCTAGAACTCGTGCTTGAGTCGGATGGTGATTTTTTTGGGAGGAAGATGAAGTTTGTGGGTGCAGGAATAAGTGGAGGGGGCCACCGTGGGCCCACGGGGTAGGGGGGCGTGCCCCTGACCCTCGTGGCCAGGTGCCAGCTCCCCCTGCTGTGTTCTCAGGGCCATATATTCTCAAATATTCCAGAAAAAATCATACTAAATTTGCAGGGCATTTGGAGAACTTTTATTTTCGGGGTATTTTTTATTGCATGTATAATTCAGAAAACAGACAGAAAATAATTTTTTTTACTTTATTTAATCTAAATAACAGAAAGTAAAAAGAGGGTACAAAAGGTTGTTCCTTCTAACTTTGTCCATCTCACGATCATCCAAAAGAATCCACTAACAAGGTTGATCAAGTCTTGTTAACAAACTCATTCTGAATAACATGAAACCGGAGAAATTTCGAATAACACTAGGTTACCTCAACGGGGATATGCACATCCCCAATAATAA
Source organism: Aegilops bicornis (assembly GCA_021605145.1). Classification (NCBI taxonomy): domain Eukaryota; kingdom Viridiplantae; phylum Streptophyta; class Magnoliopsida; order Poales; family Poaceae; genus Aegilops; species Aegilops bicornis. The sequence continues at coordinate 64,196,365 of CM038675.1, read as the reverse complement.
GAATATCATATTTCTTCTTGACAGTAGGAAGAGCAAATTCAAAACCTCCAAAAATAATAGTTGGAATTTTTCAAATAGAATTGATGCTATGAACTTGAGGTTGTTTCCTCGGAAAGTGTACCGTATGCTCATTACCATTAACATGAAAAGTGATATTGCCTTTGTTGCAATCAATAACAGCCCTTGCAGTATTCAAGAAGGGTCTACCAAGGATAATTGACGTACTATCGTCCTCGGGAATATCAAGAATAACAAAGTCCGTTAAGATAGTAACGTTTGCAACCACAACAGGCACATCCTCACAAATAGCGACAGGTATAGCAGTTGTTTTCTCAGCCATTTGCAAAGATATTTCAATAGGTGTCAACTTATTCAATTCAAGTCTACGATATAAAGAGAGAGGCATAACACTAACACCGCCTCCAAGATAACATAAAGCAGTTTTAACATAGTTTCTTTTAATGGAGCATGGTATAGTTGGTACTCCTGGGTCCCCAAGTTTCTTTGGTATTCCACCCTTAAAAGTATAATCAGAAAGCATGGTGAAAATTTCAGCTTCCAGTATCTTTCTTTTATTTGTAATAATATCCTTCATGTACTTAGCATAAGGATTCACTTTAAGCATATCAGTCAAACGCATACGCAAAAAGACTGGTCTAATAATTTTAGCAAAGCGTTCAAAATCCTCATCATCCTTTTTCTTGGATGGTTTAGGAGGAAAAGGCATGGGTTCCTGAACCCATGGTTCTCTTTATTTACCGTGCTTCCTAGCAACAAAGTCTCTCTTATCATAACGTTGATTCTTTGATTGAGGGTTATCAAGATCAACAGCGGGTTCAATCTATACATCATTATTACTAGGTTGAGCATCAACATGAACATTATCATTAACATTATCACTAGGTTCAAGTTCATCACCAGATTGTGTTTCAGCATCAGAAATAGAAATATCATTGGGATTCTCAGGTGTGTCTACAAAAGGTTCACTAGAAGCATGCAAAGCCCTATCATTTTTCTTTTTCTTCTTTTTAGAAGGACTAGGTGCATCTACAATATTTCTCTGAGAATCTTGCTCAATTCTATTAGGGTGGCCCTCAGGATACAAAGGTTCCTGAGTCATTTTACCCGTCCTAGTTGCTACTCTAAAAGCAAAGTCATGTTTATTATTTAAATCATCGAGCAAATCATTTTGAGCTTTAAGTACTTGTTCTTCTTGAATGTTAACCATAGAAGCATGTTTGCTAATGAGTTTAAGTTCACCTTTAACTCTAACCATACAATCACTCAAGTGTCCAATCATGTAAGCATTACTCTTTAATTGTCTACCAACATAAGCATTGAAATTTTCTTGTCTAGCCATAAAATCATCAAATTCATCCAAACATTGGCTAGCAATCTTAGTAGACGGGATTTCAACTTTATCATATCTATAGAGAGAATTTACCTTTACTAGTTGTGTCATGTTATCAAGACCAAGTGTTTCTTCAATATGTGGTATATTAAGGCCATGTATTTCTTCAACAGGAGGTAAATTCTTAACATATTCAGCTTTAATACCTTTTTCTTTCATATATTTCTTTGCCTCTTGCATATCTTCAGGACTAAGAAATAGAACACCCCTTTTCTTCGGAGTTGGTTTAGGAGTTGGCTCAGGAAGTGTCCAATTGTTTTCATTAGTCAACATATTATTCAATAGTAATTCAGCTTGATCGACTGTTCTTTCCCTGAAAACAAAACCAACACAACTATCCAAATAGTCTTTGGAAGCATCCGTTAGTCCATTATAGAAGATATCAAGTGTTTCATTTTTCTTAAGAGGATGATCAGGCAAAGCATTAAGTAACCGGAGAAGCCTCCTCCAAGCTTGTGGGAGACTCTTTTCTTCAATTTTCACAAAATTATATATTTCCCTCAAGGCAGCTTGTTTCTTATGAGCAGGGAAAAATGTAGCAGAGAAGTAGTAAATCATATCCTGGGGACTACGCACACAACCAGGATCAAGAGAATTAAACCAAGTTTTAGCATCACCCTTTAATGAGAATGGAAATATCTTAAGGATATAGTAGTAGCGAGATTTCTCATCATTAGTGTATAGGGTGGCTATATCATTTAACTTAGTAATATGTGCCACAACAGTTTCAGATTCATAGGCATAAAAAGGATCATATTCAACCAAAGTAATTATCTCAGGGTCGACAGAGAAATCATAATCACTATCAGTAACAATGATAGGTGAAGTAGCAAAAGCAGGGTCATATTTCATTCTAGCGTTCAGAGATTTCTGTTTCAGTTTAGCTAATAACTTCTTAAGATCAGATCTATCATTGCAAGCAAGAAAATCTCTGGCAGTTTCTTCATCCATAACATAACCCTCAGGAACAACAGGCAATTCATATTTAGGGGGAGAACCTTCATCATCACTATCATCAATAATATCAGTTTCAAGAATTTCATTCTCTCTAGCCCTAGCAAGTTGTTCATCAAGATATTCACCAAATGGCACAGTAGTATCCAACACAGAAGTAGTTTCATCATAAGTATGATGCATAGTAGAAGTGGCATCATAAATAACATGCGACATATCAGAATTCATAGCAGAAGCAGGTTTAGGTGTCGCAAGCTTACTCATAACAGAAGGTGAATCAAGTGCAGAGCTAGATGGCAGTTCCTTACCTCCCCTCGCAGTTGAGGGATAAATCTTAGTTCTTTCATCTTTAAAGTTCCTCATATTGATCAGCAGATATAAATCCCAGGTGACTCAAAGAATAGAGCTATGCTCCCCGGCAACAGCGCCAGAAAATAGTCTTGATAACCCTCAAGTATAGGGGATCGCAACAGTTTTCGAGGGTAGAGTAATCAACCCAAATTTATTGATTCGACACAAGGGGAGCCAAAGAATATTCTCAAGTATTAGCAGTTGAGTTGTTAATTCAACCACACCTGGATAACTTAGTATCTGTAGCAAAGTATTTAGTAGCAAAGTAGTATGTAAGTAACTGTAGCGGTAGCAAAAGTAACAATAGCAGTTTTGTATTAATTCTAATAGTGGCAACGGTAAAGTAAATAAGCAAAGAACAATATGTAAAAAGCTCGTAGGCATTGGATCACTGATGCTTAATTATGTCGGATGCGATTCCTCATGTAATAGTTATAACATAGGGTGACACACAACTAGATCCAATTCATCAATGTAATGTAGGCATGTATTCCGAATATAGTCATACATGCTTATGGAAAAGAACTCGCATGACATCTTTTGTCCTACCCTCCCGTGGCAACGGGGTCCTAATGGAAACTAAGGGATATTAAGGCCTCCTTTTAATAGAGTACCGGACCAAAGCATTAGCACTTAGTGAATACATGAACTCCTCAAACTACGGTCATCACCGAGAAGTATCCGGATTATTCTCACTTCGGGGTTGTCGGATCATAACACATAATAGGTCACTATAGACTTGCAAGATAGGATCAAGAACTCACATATATTCATGAAAACATAATGGGTTCAGATCTGAAATCATGGCACTCGGGCCCTAGTGACAAGCACTAAGCATAGCAAAGTCATAGCAACATCAATCACAGAACATAGTGGAAACTAGGGATCAAACCCTAACAAAACTAACTTGATTACATGGCAAATCTCATCCAACCCATCACCGTACAGCAAGCCTATGATGGAATTACTCACGCACAGTGGTGAGCATCATGAAATTGGTGATGGAGGATCGTTGATGATGACGACGGCGACGAATCCCCCTCTTCGGAGCCCCGAACGGACTCAAGATTAGCCCTCCCGAGAGAGATTAGGGCTTGGCGGCGTCTCCGTATTGTAAAACGCGATGAATCTTTCTCTCTGATTTTTTTCTCCGCGAACATGAATATATGGAGTTGGGATTGAGGTCTATGGAGGTCCAGGGGGCCCGCGAGGCAGGGGGCGCGCCCCCACCCTCCTGGATAGGGTGTGGGCCCCCTGGTGCTGATTCTTTCGCCAATATTTTTATTAATTCCAAAAAGTAGCTCCATGGATTTTTAGGTCATTCCGAGAATTTTTATTTCTGCACAAAAATAACACCATGGCAGTTCTGCTGAAAACAGCGTCAGTCCGGGTTAGTTCCATTCAAATCATGCAAGTTAGATTCGAAAACAAGGGAAGATTGTTTGGAAAAGTAGATACGACGGAGACGTATCAACTGTAACGACAGTAGAAACTAAAGTAACTTAGCAAAGATCAATATGTGAAAAGCTCGTAGGCAATGGATCAGCAATGATAATTGTGTTGGATGATTTTCATCATGTAGCAGTCATAACCTAGGGTGACACAGAACTAGCTCCAATTCATCAATATAATGTAGGCATATATTCCGTATATAGTCATACGTGCTTATGAAAAAGAACTTGCATGACATCTTTTGTGCTACCCTCCCGTGGTGACGGGGTCCTAATCACTAGTAGAAAAACACCTATTAGTCTCGGTTCGTAAGGGCCTTTAGTCCCGGTTCATGAACCGGGACTAATGGATCGTTCCAAATACCTCCACCCATTAGTCCCGGTTCAAACACGAACCGGGACAGATGTGCCTCCACGTGGCCGGTCCGCCGAGCCCAGTCAGGGGGGCCTTTGGTCCCGGTTGGTGGCACCAACCGGGACCAAAAGTCCATGTTTTTTTAGAAAAGTGGCTGCTTTAGGGGTTTTGGGGTATTTTTAAGGTTGTTATTAGCTAGCTAATAGAGAGAAGTGTCCTCTCTTATATCTTCGTCCTTGGTTTATCAACGCTGCTGCTATGTTCATTTCACCCGCTGATATAACATGCTTATGCATGCTTGCATCATATATACATCATCATATATAATAACAAGTCCTACTAATCATGCATGCATCATCATACACCTTCTACTCGTTATTAATAATAAGTCATACGATCATCATCCTCATAGTCATCGAACCCAACCCTACATAATTGTTCTTAGCACATGATCATCGATGTCGTAGGACCTAATTAAACACCCTTAAGGTAAAATAACATAAAACAATATAGACCCTGACTCTCCATTATGAAGAATGGAGATCATCCATCTCCAATTCTTGCGCTTTCGCTTCCTTTTGCTTCCAAGAAGCTCCTTACGACTGTCCATACATTTTTTCCATTCTTTGATTGTCATGTCTCCACTTCTTTTAGAAATCCGGTATGGACAGTTGAGATTCAGTAGGATGACCTGGATATATGTTCAAAACATGAAGGCTGCCATTCTCATACATCAAATGAGGCACACAATCCTCTGGGATTCTCTGTTGAAAAACATAGTAATAACTTCGTAGTTAGCAATGATGTACTAGTTTTATAAGTATGCAAAAAGATGCACGGATGTCGTAATAGTAAAAAATCTTACCAGGGTATCTCCATGGTAGTTATCAGAGTTCAACACGTGCACTAGTGGCACGTATTGACCATAATGTTGAGGAGTTCGATTGTAGACCTTGTAATTCTCAAGATCCCTACAAAATGCGATCAGATGATTTTTCTCCTTATAAGTTAATTCGGAGCCATTAGTGTAGTTGGTTTTGTCTACCATCTTCCGCACATTCTTTGAACAATTAAAATAAGTTGTCAATGGAAATAAGTTGTCAACTATTTTGAAATAAACAATATAAATTACTTAATAACTATATTAAGCTCACATGGGGGAAGAATTGGAGGTGTATCCACAAGGACCCAAATCGAAGGTGTCTCTTGCTCGATTGTAGGATCACCAAGATCCATGGTGACAAGCATACCCTCATAAAGACCATACATCTTGCAAAGTGCTTCCCAATTTTTGCAACCAAAATGGGTTACATTCTCAGCATTGTACAACTTTGCTTGAAAATCCACACCATGATGGGTACTTAGGACAATTTGTTTTGTTTCAAAACTTTCATGGTCTTCAAAACCCATCCTCTCCAAGACATAGCGTCTTGCAAAGCATGGGATAAGCTAGTCAAATTGGAAAAGATGAAAAATATTGTCATGATTAAAATAGTTGAAGTCATGATTAATTACGAAAAAAAATTGTCGTCGTTGCGTACCGTATGAACATCGAAACTCTCGTCGAGCTTAGTGCTGAAGCGCCGATCTTCGTCCAGCTCAATGAACCTGTCGCAGATACCTCGGTCGTCGTGGCACCATTCGCACTCCCCCGGGCGGTTTTCGCCGTCCGAGTACGACATTTCCGGCCTATATTCATAATTCAAATGAAGGAGAACTTATCCAATATGAGCATTCAATAAGCAAAACCAAATTATAAAATAAAGTAGTATTCAAATTAGCATGCATTCAATAATTATAAGCAAAAGTTCATCATCTCTTGGTGTTCGTACATCGTCGAATATTATCACTAATATAGCATCACTAATACAACTAGAACCGTAGCGCCCGGTATCGACGCAGGGCGGTGGACACCCAAAGATAAGGAACCATCACAGGATCATAGCTCCAGTGAGATCCCTGAAGAACCTGCCAGGGATTGTCGAACCTGCCCTCCAATGCAACCATGTAGCGACGGACATGCTCGTCCTCCTCGCTGACGCGGTGACGTACCACCTCCGCGGTGTCCGGAAGCCTCGGCACCGTCACTGGCCCACGCGACCGCCACCAAACAAGGATCGGGTCAACAACGGGCTGCCTCCTCACCAACCTACGTCCCCGGAAGGTAGCACCTCCCAATACCAGCTCAGTGAGCCCAGGTCGAACATGGCCCTGATCAAGCAAGCCTCCACCACCGAGTCGACGATGACGAGGATGCGGGATAGGCATCGCCGATGTTGATGCGGGAACTACTTCTATATATAGTTAAATAAAGTAGTTTTATTAATTAAATCAACTATGTAGTTCAACTACTATACTAAGCATTTACTATAAAGTAGTACTTACTATAAATAAATAAAGTAACACTTACTACAAACTACTTGTATATATAGTTAAATAAAGTAGTTTTATTAATTAAATCAACTATCTAGTTCAACTATAATAAGCACTTATTACAATAAATAAATAAAGTAGTACTTACTAAAAACAAATTAGTAGCACTTACTATATAGTACTTACTAAAAATAAACTAGTATTTTTCTAACAAACTCATATTTTTCTAACTAATTATATTACCAAAAAATCTAAATAAAATAGTAATTATATTTTTCTAACTAGCTAGTTCAATTATAGTACTTACTAATTCAACTAATTAAGCACTTATTAATTTTCTTACTAATTTAACTAAGCACTTACTAATTCATCTATAATAAAAATATAAAAACTAACTCATCTAATTAGCATTAATTAATATCTAGCTAGTTCATCTAACATTTGACATTAATATCTATAATTTTTCTATCTAATTTATCTAACAGAAACCGGATCGGAAAATACACGGGGCCGACGCCGACGACGGGCCAGGGGCGAACGGGGCGGCGACGTACGGGGTGGAGGCGCGAGACAGCGATGACGGGTACGTCGACGACGGGACGGGGTGTCGACGGGGGCGGCGACGGGCGATGGCGCAGGACGGCGGCGGCGAGGGGCCTTGGCGACGATGGGGACGGCGGCGGCGTCGAAGGGCGGCGACGGCGTCGGGGTGGGGCGGCGACGGCGCGCGGCGTCGGGAGATCAAGGAGGAAGGAGAGATCAAAGTTGGGATGCGGTTCTGAAATTTTCGTTATATAGCAATGCCTTTAGTCCCGGTTGGAGGGACCAATCGAGACTAATGCCCCCCTTTAGTCCCGGTTGGTAGCACCAACCGGGACCAAAGGCCTCTTTTTAGCAGCCCAAAGGGCGGGAAGCGAAGCTTTGGTCGGTTGGTGCCACCAACCAGACTAAAGGGTGGGCATTGGTCCCGGTTGGAGCCACGAACCGGGACCAATGACCGTGTGCTGGCACGGTGCGGCACGAAAGTTTAGTCCCACCTCGCTAGCTGAGAGGGGAGCGCAGTGGTTTATAAGCCCCACTGCCGCTCCCCTCTCGAGCTCCTCTCCACTACAGGCTTACGGTCCTACTAACTACTACTTTGCCTGATGGTCCTAATGGGCCACCTGCGGGCCTGAATCCTGGCCCATGGTGGGGTTCTAGTCGTATCCAGGCCGTGGGTGCCCAGTAGGAGGCATTTTTTTATTTACTTATTTATTTTATGCAGCTGTTTTTTTAGTCCCACCTCGCCAAGCGAGAGGCACTCGCAGCTGTTTATAAACCCTGAGTGCAGAGACGATGAAGAAGAAGCCCAATGCTCACGTTGGTTCGCTTCAAGCCTTGAGGAATAGGGTAGACTGCACGGAGCTATGTGCAGTGCAGTTTACACTATTTCGAAAGGCTTGAAGCGAATTAACTAGCATTGCGCCTCTTTTTTATTTTTAATGACTTATTACCACACAGAAAAAAAAAATATAGCAGAAAAGAAAAAAACTATATAAAAAATAGTTGTGATTAACTTTACTTAAAAATGAGCATAGATGCTTATTTTTAATGACTTATTGCAATTCAGAAATAAATAGAAGAAAAAATAGTTGTGATTAACTTTACTAAAAAATGAGCATAGATGCTTATTTTTAATGACTTATTACAATTCATAAATAAATAGAAGAAAAAATAGTTGTGATTAACTTTACTAAAAAAATGAAAATAGATGCTTATTTTTAATGACTTATTACAACTCACAAATAAATAGAAAAAAAATAAATATAGCAGAAAAGAAAAAAAATCTATATAAAAAACTACTCAGAAATGAGCAGAGATGCGCTTATAGAGAAAATTCAACCTAAATTCATAATAAATTTCTACGAACTTCAGAGAAATTCAGTATGAATTTAGGTTAAATTCCCTGTATAAGGGCATCTATTTTCATTTTGAGATGAGCTCAACATGGCAGAGAGAGAGGGGCTTATAAACCGGTATGATTCCCCTTCGGTTTGCGAGGTGGGACTAAACTCTGGCCGCAACGAGGACCAACCCTTTAGTCCCGGTTGCTGGCATGAACCGGGACTAATGGGCAGCCTTTGGTTCCGGTTCAAGCCATCAACCAGGACCAATGTTGGTGGGCCAGGAGCGAGGGCCATTGGTCCCGGTTCGTCCCACCAACCGGGACCAATAGGTCCAGACGAACCGGGACCAATGGGCCACGTGGCCCGGCCGGCCCTCGGGGCTCACGAACCGGGTCCAATGCCCCCATTGGTCCCGGTTCTGGATTGATCCGGGACTAATGGGCTGGACCGGCCTGAACCATTGGCCCCTTTTCTAATAGTGAATGGAAACTAAGGGATATTAAGGCCCCCTTTAAATACAGAACCCGAACAAAGCATTAGAACATAGTGAATACATGAACTCCTCAAACTACGATAATCACCGGAAAGAATCTCAATTATTGTCACCTTGGGGTATGCGGATCATAATTCATAATAGGTGTATACAACTTGCAAGATAGGATCAAGAACACATATATATTCATGAAAACATAATAGGTTCAGATCTGAAACCATGGCACTCAGGCCCTAATAACAAGCATTAAGCATAGCAAAGTCATAGCAATATCTCAGAACATAATGAATAATATGGATCAAACCTTAAAAAAGTTAACTTGATTACACGATAAATCTAATCACCGTCCAGCGAGCCTAGAATGGAATTACTCACTCCCGGTGGTGAGCATCATGAAATTGACGGTTGAGGAATGTTGGTAATGATGATAGCGACACATCCCCCTCTACGGATCCCCGAACGTACTATAGATCACCCCTCCGGATGAAGAACCGGAGGTGGCGGCGACTCCGTATTGTAAAACATGTTGAATCCTTCTCTCCGATTTATCTCTTCCCGAATAGGGTAATATAGAGTTGGAGTTAGGTCCGAAGAGGTCCAGGGGGCCCACAAGACCTCTAGGCGCACCCCTGGGGGTGCGCCCCCAGGCTTGTGGCCTCTGGTGGACCCCCTCTGGTAACTTGTTGAGCCAGTATTTTTTATATACTCCACAAATATTCTTCGTAAATTTTTAGGTCAATCCGAGAGCTTTTATTCCTGTACAAAAATAACACCATGACAATTCTGCTGGAAACAACGTCAGTCCAGGTTAGTTCCATTCAAATCGTGCAACTTAGAGTACAAAACAAGAGCAAAAGAGTTTGGAAAAATGGATACGATGGAGATGTATCAATCCTGTCTTGAACTTACTTAAAAGGATATCATATTAGGCATGGTACATGACGCAATGGTACCTAGCTTAGATAACTTTATTCCAGTAACATAGCATGAGTCATTTGAATATTCCGTATGAAACAAAATGTTCCGTTTGTACAACTTGTGGCAGTGTATTCTAGTTAGAAATTAATAATATCTGTCATCAACAAAGGGTTTTCCCCGCTTTATATTACAAAGCAACCAAGCGACACAACCAATGATAGATGTTGGGGCGGAAGCAGCACAGTCGCGCCTAAAAGAGACGACAGAGAAAATACAACAGCAACAAATGCCCACAACGACGGATCGACAAAAATGAAGAAGCCTCGCGACCATTGTGCCCACCGGAGATCTCCCACCAAGCTCCTAGACTTCGAAGCGCCGGTACCAATCAACACCTCCAAGAAGGGACGCAACGATGACGACGCTGCTGTCAAGGATATCCCCCGGTACACGAATAGGAGAGAGGAAGGGTAGCCCCCGACGCCCTTCAGGAAGGTCCAGCGGCACCCTCAGGTGCCACCAGGTCGGTGTCGGCTAGGCCGACATGGATTTCTCCCTATCCGAACCTTCACCTGGGATGCTCCGGAGCTCGCCACCAAACCGACCACCAACCTGCGCCGACACGGTCTTGAACCTTCCCACGCTATCTCACCACGGCACCACGAAGTATGGTATGCGCAACGAAGAAGAGGAACCGAGACTTGGAGCAACAACACAGTCAGCACGCAGGAGGGCCCAACCTCCACCGTCACCAACGGGATCCAACCGACCGCAATAGCAGGAGCATATCGGGCCCGGCCAGACCCTGAAATACTCGTAAAGCTCCCGCCATCGCGCTGTAGAAGGCATTACCGTCGGCGTCATCGCTCCCTATCCGAGCCACTCCACCACTTCACCACGCAGGAGGCAGCGAAACCACGACGTCGCCGGCCCGCTAGGACCTGGATGGGGCCCTAAGGGCCCATAGCCGGGGTCGCGCCACCAGGCCGCGCCGCCGCCAGGTGGCAGCGCCACCACCGCGCCAGCTGCCGGCCCCCGCCGCGAGGATGCCGGACCACCTCCCGCCGAGCTGCACCCACCGCCGAACCCTGCCTTGGGAAGGGCGTGCCGCACGGGGGAAAGAAAGACCCATCGCCGCCGAAACCACCTGGCCAGATCCGAGGGCACCCTCCGGCGGTGGTGGGGGAGAGAGGACGGAGAGGGTGAGGAGAGGACGCAGGTGAGGCATGTCGGCATGTAAACACATACGTGTTTTTTAACACAATACAGACGCAAGCGCTCATATGCACGCGCATACACTCATCCCTATGAACGCATATACGCACACCATACCCCTATGAGCACCTTCGAAAGACTAAGTCGGCATATCATATTGAAATTTAGGAAGTCATCATAGGCACGTCGTCGTCGAGGGGAACGTCTCCTCCCACTGAATGCGCATCGCCGAAAATCCTGAAATAAATCTAGGAATAAATGCGAGCACCAGAATTTGAACCCTAGTAGGTTGGGATACCACAGTCCCTCTAACCATCCAACCACAGGTTGGTTCGCGCCACATATGTGTTTTCTAATTAGTGTTATCTAAGATACCAATCCTTCACGTATATAGAAAGATACAAAACACTATATTTTTCTTGGACAGTCACGTACAACTACAAGAACATGCAAGAGATTTAAATAGGACGATAATTTAAGTCACCATGAAGGTGAGAAAAAAAATCATCGGGGGAGAAGACGCCCAACCTCAATATATTTAAAATAATAATCCAGTTTGTAAGAAAAACCGGATAGAAAAATAAACATGCCGGACCAGCTTATAAGGAACCTCAGGCCAAATAGCACACAAGCAACAAAGCCTCATCGTCCACACGACACAAGGCTACAGTCACACCAACACACACTCCTAAGTCCGGAGCTGCCCCTCCAACGGCCTCGTCTCGCACGAGAGCCACAATACCGCACGGCACGGATGCCCTATAGCCCTAGCTCCAAGAGACAACCCTTCGTAGACCATGAACATTGTGCCAAAAGTCCAAGGCCGCCGCCTTGACATACCAGCAAGACCAACCCCTCCGATCGCATCGACTTGTCAACGCACTCGCTACCCTCACAGAGCAAGGTCGCCACCCAAGCCATGCCAAACCGCGGGACTACCCCATAGAGCCATTGTTGCATCGCCATCCGAGGCCGCTGCCTAGGCGCCCATCCATTGTTTGGAGCCGCTGCCCCAGCATCCACCGGTATAGACGACAACGTGATCCAACACAAATGGCACAAATCTGCCGCCAAACAGTGTCAAAGGATTCCAAGGAGGCGCCTTCAAGAAGGTAGTGACATCGGAGGTACATCAGTGTCACCTCCGCTCATTCAAATTGAGCTTGAGTTTTCACCCAGACATCACATGAAACTCACGGCAAAGAATAGACAAACTCTACGACTAGGCCTTCAGGAAGGAGTACAACGATCAAGGGTGCCGTCCTCATCGGCACCAAAAGAGAAGGTGCATGACTTTCGCCTAGAGTGCCTATCCACCGACTGATCCCGCAAAAGGATCCCGAGGCATAACATGAGAAGCAGAGGCCTCACCACTTACCACCAGCCAGTGCCCCGCCGTCCACGACCAGAGCACCGCACACCATCCACCACTGCCCGGAGCCGCCGCTACGACATCTACAGACGCCACGAACCGGGCCCGGCCCGATCTGGAGCCAAACAGCAGATCCGAGCAGCCAGACCCCGTCACTGGTCAACACAGCACAACCTGATCAGCATCCACCGATATAGACCACAACGTGATCCAACACAAATGGCACAAATCTGCCGCCAAACAGTGTCAAAGGATTTCAAGGAGGCGCCTTCAAGAAGGTAGTGACATCGGAGGTACATCGGTGTCACCTCCGCTCATTCAAATTGAGCTTGAGTTTTCGCCCAGACATCAGATGAAACTCACGGTAAAGAATAGACAAACTCTACGACTAGCCCTTCAGGAAGGAGTACAACGATCAAGGGTGCCGTCCTCATCGGCACCAAAAGAGAAGGTGCAGGACTTTCGCCTAGAGTGCCCATCCACCGCTGATCTCGCAAAAGGATCCCGAGGCATAACATGAGAAGCAGAGGCCTCACCACTTACCACCAGCCAGTGCCCCGCCGTCCACAACCAGAGCACCGCACACCATCCACCACTGCCGCCACGAACCAGGTCCGGCCCGATCTGGCGCCAAACAGCAGATCCATGCAGCCAGACCCCCGCTTTCATCTCTATTTGGTATGTACAACCGGGACAGATGCAGACCACCTCCTCCACCTTACATAGGCAGCGCGCAGACGCCCGGAACGCGCAGCCCATGCACCAGCCCGGATCCGGGCGGGGGGCCAAATCCGCCGCCGAGGGGAGCCACCCATGCGTAGGGAGCAGCCATGGCAAACGGGGCAGGCCACGGCCGCCACCCATCCCAGCAGCCGGGAGCACAAGCAGAGTAGGACCGATCATGGTGGCTGTTGGCGCCGCCTCCTCGCAGCGCCGCTCCTTCTTCTACCTCACAATCTGTCTACTCTCTTTTTTCTCTTGAACACACACGCACACATGTGAAAGCTCAAGAAAACACACACACGTATATCTATATCTATATCTATATCTATATCTATATCTATATCTATCTATATCTATATCTATCTATACCAATATAAAAGACCCAAAGGGGTAGATCCAACACATCTTGACCATCTATTTGCGTTAATTCAACAGTCCTAATTGTCCCGATGGTGAGTGATTAAACACGTTTAGCACTAGCGTTGGACATTCCTTTCTCTCCTTGATCCCCTTCCTTTCTCACCTCACCATAGAAAGGAAATACTAAACTCGACATTCCTTTCTCTCCTTGATCCCCTTCCTTTCTCATCTCACCATAGAAAGGAAATACTAAACTGCCTCCTGACGCCACCTCGCTCCGCCCCGATCCCCTCCGTACGCCGCGCCCCGCCTTGCTCCGCCCCAATCCCTCCAGACGCGCGCCTTTCACGCCCGTCATGACGACGCGCCTGCTCCTCTCCGTCGCCGTGCCTTCACGCCGCCGCCTCGCTCCGCCCTAATCCTCTTCTCACCGCGCCTTCACGACGCCGCCCCGCTCCGCCCCAATCCTCTCCGTCGCCGCACTGTCACGGCCTCGCCCCCATCACACCGAGCCGCAGCACCTCCCCGACGCCGCGCGTGCCAACCACCTCCTACAACACCTGCTCGGGCCGCACTCGGGGACGGTGCCTTCTACTTCGCCTCGACGACCGTGACCGTCTGGTACGCTGCCTCCTACACAGCCTGAAAGGCGCCCATTCACATCTCCGCCTTCAAACACGCATCAGTTCTTTCATCTCTGCGTTCTTTCATCTCTATAAGTACAGGAATCCAGAGATACATGTAACATGTTTGCACTTTTTCTCGACTGTCAGAACAAAAAGGGATGTTCTAATTCATTAAAGGAAATAATGCATTCTAACCAAGTCCTCTATCTTGTAAGAATATCCATGTGATTAGGATCGTCATGAAAAATGGTCCAAAGCATCCTGGCCTAAGGAAGTTTTGTGTTTTGGCCAGAATTTTTTAATTTTTTTTCTATCTCACCATGCTATTATTCTTGCAATTTAGTATATTTGTTTTTTCTTACTTTACGCATACTTTCCCGTTGCATTGCGAGTTGTGGATGACGTGTTCAAGAACTCACATGGCTCAAACACTGGTAAGCTCATATAATCAATATATATATTATAATAAATTATCAAAAGCAGACTAACTGATTTCTTATTTCATATTTTATATTGTGTTAATTGTAGATATTGCTGGTGTAGTCATGTATGTGGGCCCAGTTGGCCATGACACAGATTCCCCCCTAGGCATGAGGGAAGTAGCAGCCATCGACGCTGGCATGCTAATTATCTTCCTACACATTTCCAAAGAACTAGCTGAACGCCATTGGAATGAACTTCTTTCTGCTGAAGCAAATGTTGGCTTAATCATGGCAACCTCTATGAAGGTTGATCAACTATCCAGTAAGTTTTATCTTAAGAAGTATTGTACCCTTTCTGTGACATGTTATTACTAACTTGAGAGTTGATAGCAGAAACTCTTCTTAGCACGGGGACAACAACTTTATGCATACATTACTCCTCAACTTGCCATAATTTTAACTCAGAAGTTCATCAGCGCAGACTCGGGGGGACAGGACGAAAGCATCAGCCTCACATCAGATGAGCCTTCAGTACACCCCCGCCCCGGGGCCTTTTTGAGCACGCACTCAGTCCCCAGCCCAGGCGATCCTGAGCAGCTCGCCTCTTCGTCGGTCCAGGAGTAGGAGGCAGCGTTGGAGGAGCACCGATTGATCGCCTTTGCATAGGATCTTCCATTGGTGTAGAGATGAGCTGATCCGATTCAACACCGTCCGGGTACTTGTCCACGACGCTCCCTGAAAACTGTGCTACATCTTTTCAACTAGCCCTCACGGCTTCTCTTTACTCATTGACTGAAATGCCTATTTATACACACGGCAAGCACCCATGCCATCTAAACTCACGCGAATACTTTGACCCACTAGACCTTGTACGATGGGAGGTGCTTAGGGGAGGTGCTTACAGAAATAAAACAGGCTTCTATTAAGCACAGGATAGACGCTTAACTAAGCGCCTCTTCTGTAGAAATAGGCACCGGTGGTTCAGTAAAATCCGATTTATTTTTCTAAGCATCTCTCTAAGCACCGCCCGTATACAATGCCTAACTAACTACCTAGCTGCGTGCACACACACGCACCACTTCTGCATGCATGCACACACAACGGCCAGCCACACACATTGGCTTGGTCCGGTTATTACTCAACTGACTAACAGCATACACACACGTCCCGGCTTGAGTTGCTTTCAAGTTTCTGTAGGCCTCTAGCTGAATTGGCGCATGCCACAACTAATGCGTCCGATTCTTGCTCCATCTCCACCTGCACGCAACTCGGCCGTCAGACTCGCGGAGCTTTAACGCATGCATCTAACTACCATGCATATGCATAATTAGCTTTTCCTTGTGCACGTGAACACAACCTGACGTGCAAACACAGCCGCAGCTCAACTACAAGGATGATATAAACATATCTAGTCACGCACTAATAACAAGATTAGTTCTAACAGTGGCCGCCGCCCGACAAGCACACGCGTCCGCTGCAAGCTCTCCCCGAGCCACGTTTGAAAGCAGAGGGGCCGCCGCCACCGTGGCTGGGACGACGGCAGCAATGGAGGAGAGGGGTCCCTAGAAGGGTGACCAGCTGGCGGCAGCTAGTGTTTGCCCCCGGACCGCTCTGGAGGAGCGGGACGAGGATTTCCATTCTTGTTAAAAAATTCCCCTAGGGATATTTAGTGTTATTGTTGCAGTGCAAGAACATCACTAAGGCCAACCTGTAACCTGTCTTGGATAATCTTTCTTCCTTTTGACGACGCTCGCGAAGCAGCTTTTCATTTCGAAATAGTAAGGAGAGTTTTACAAACAGGCAAAGCCCGAACAGCATCAGTATACTAGAGCATTACAAGACGGAAAAACACAGCCCGCAGGATCAGTTTGACAATCCGAAGTGGTTGTGATCGAGGTTCTTGAAGAACCGCGTTTTGCTCGCCAAGATGGGCAAGGCGTGGTTGTTGTTAGGGTTGTTGCAGAACTGCATCTTGGTTGGGAAAATAAAGGTGGACAATTTAGACACGTTCGCCTGTACGCCCATGCAGCAATACCTGGTCTTCACTTAATACTAAGCACTCAATTTCCGATGTCTCATATTCTCAAGAAGCGCCCTTTTTTTCTTGCAATAATTTTGCTAAGGGATGGCATGGGAGATAAAGCTGTTGCGAGTACATGGGCTTAGTCCTAGTCATAGATCACAGAGAACACAATCCATCAGCGGTGGTATTTATAGAGATGATAATGATATACCCGTGCATGATTTGGTTGCTCATAACATTTATATCGGATAAATTTCATCAGATATTTGATCTCGGAAGGTCTTCATAAATACTGTCAGTCTCCAATGATGTACGACAACGGCATGTGCCATCATTTATTTGAACTTGGTTGATACGTGTCCTTTCAAATTGGTACACCCACTTCAATCCGAACAAACATGATTCAGGTGCTGCAGGAAAACTCAGATGTAGCTATGAAATGTTGTTACGGCACGGCAAGCATGAATTATGTTGTGTTAGCTGTTTAATGGTTCGAGGAATTTATGTAATTAGTGAAGCTTAAGTATTTAATGAAAATATTATCGCAGGTTGATTAATATATTGTATCACGAAATTTTTTAAAAAATTCAATTATTTGAATATGGATAATTAAAAATATACATGTGCTGCTTGACTTCATCTAATTTTGACTAGAATTTGAAGCTTTGGATTTCATTTGTACTTCCAAAATATTTTAACCCAAAATTGTTTTACGGGATGGAAGGCCGAAATTATAGTTTAGGAAATTAATATAGTTATTTTATTTAACAATTGAGCTTGAATTTATTCCTTAAGTCCTAAATATTATATTCGGGGTGACTTTGGTTTGCAATTATTTTTGAATAAAATTGAAATTCAAAACATAAAAAGAATAAGTAATAATGAATCTCCAATCCAACGTTGCCAGACTTTGTAGCCCCAACCTAACTTGTACAAAAGACGTTCACTTGCACGAAGGGGCTGGATCCCTCTGCCCATCCAAGTGGCACTATCTCATTGTCGGTGAACCTATAACCTTTAAAGATGATATGCACTTCTTGACGAAGGAACTCAACTTCTACCAACTCGGCACCGTGTGTCATCATGCCCCAAGATCGCCGGCACGCCGAACGATCAACCAAGTATGATGGCACTCCCATTTGATTGCCATCCACCGGAGTATCGGGGCAGTCCTAGTTTGAAGAACTCAATGTTCATCATTAGTTGAAAGGGATGACAGACAATTGTGTTTTATAGACAATGTGCAAAGATATGTTACATCACACACATATTATTTATTTTTGCAATAGCATTGTGAAAAGCACCACACATGTTTACATTTTTAAAAACTATGTGCAATGATAGGCTACATCGCACACATCACTTTTTCAATAATCATGTCGAAAGTATTTAACATGATTGTGTTTTTAAAACCATGTGCAATGATAGTCTACATCACACACACATCTTTTGCAAACACTGTTTGGACAATAATGCAAATGATTGCGACTTTTAACTGTGTGTAATATTTCGATATTTGTCAACCCAATGAAAAAAATAGCGCGTTATAGCGTTCCGACCAATGTCTCGCTAAATAAATCACTCTACAATGTCTCGCTACTAGCACACCATGACATGATATAGCACGCTAATAGCATATTTTAAGCGCCACGTTATTTTGCCATAGCACGCTATTTGTTTTCATCGGTGATACTTCTGTCTTGATATCACCATTCTAAGGTAGTATCATCCATCGTGGATTGATTCAACCAAAAAAGCTAATCAAATAAATTTCTTCAAGTCAGGGCTAACCGCGTAGTGATCTATCCAATTGACCGAGGAACAAGTTCGTTGCCCGGAGGGTATATATTCTGATCTTTGGATGAATAAGTCAATGACAAGAAGTCAAGAATCCATGACCGAATGGGATGGAAAGCTGATGAACTAACGGGAACCGCTAGGGATCCGACTATTGATCCCTGCTTCCCATCAGACCAGTCGTGAGCCATAGGATTAGAGCAATCCGATACGTCTGATTGCCAGCTGTAATGAACCGATGGTTATTTGCATGGGTATAGATTTCCATTAAACTGCTTCCCTGAATCACGTGCTACTTATGCATGGGGGACGCTAATTAATGGGATCACCTATCAATCTGCATCTTCAGTCCTTGTTCTCAGGAAACTAGTACTTATTTGTAGGAAGAAATAATTTTTTCAATTTTATTGAAATTTGCTTCGGATGCAACTACCCTTTGCTTCCACACTGGTTTGTGTCTGCGTAACAGTATGCTTCCTTCAGAATAAATTTGTGTTTTCCATCACATAAAAATTTGCTTCTGTGGTGAATGATTTTTTTGCTTCATATTTCAACACAACCAAGATATTTTCGTTGAAAAGCATTGCAATTTGGTTTCCATCGAGTAGAGAATTGCTTCCTACCAAATAATTTGCTTCCACCAAAGAGAAAAACAATATCCTTCTTTCAGAAACACCGCTATCTTGTATCCATCCATGAGAGATCGAGTTGCTTCCAACCAAATAGTAATTTATTCCCAGAGAAAAATAATTCCGTCACTATTGCAAGTACTTCAAACAAATTTGTGTTTTGTTTGAAAATAAAACAAAAATTTCTACTATCAAATGGGGTAGGATTTGATGGGCATAGTAAGCTAATTTGCTTCTAATGTGTCAAACCTCTGCTTTTGAACAAATTGGTAATTGCTTCCTACTTGTTCCTATACACCTTGGATCAGGATACCATCAAACTGACTTTGGCCCAGCTCCGCACATCGTTGAGCTGCATAGTTAGTGTGCATGCTGCCGTTGGAATTAGCGAATCACGTCCAACAACATAGCAACACGCCTCTGCCTGCTCTATCATGCATCCATCTTGATCCTGGACCTCGGGTCACTAGTAGAAAAAGGGCCTATAGTCCCGGTTCATAAGGGCCTTTAGTCCCGGTTCGTGAACCGGGACTAAAGGGTCGGTACTAATACCCTCACCCTTTAGTCCCGGTTCTATCCAGAACCGGGACAGATGGGCCTCCACGTAGTCTGTCCGCTGAGCCCAGGCAGGAGGGCCTTTGGTCCCGGTTGGTGGCATCAACCGGGACCAATAGGCATCCACGTCCAGCATTTCTTTGGCTCTGGTTTTTGTTTTTTTCAAAAGAGGGGGGGTTTGGGGGTTTTGGGGGTTAATTTAGGTGTTTCATATATTGTGCTATAGCTAGCTAATTAATAGAGAAAAGTGTCCTTTCTTTTGTCCGTGCTTGGTCGACGCATCGTACTATACATACGTATAGAGGCGACTAACTAGACATGCTAGCTAGCTAGTAATTAAGCAAACAGAAGATCGTCATGAACATATATATGCATACAGAGAGAGAAGTGATATCGACCACCTCTCCTTCTCCGAGAGATTGGTCGAACAAGTTCTCAGATATCTATCCGACGCCACGGCTACATATATACAATAATTATCTTTTAAAATACGGACGCGTGGTCCACATGGTATTCCCGTCTTCAGCGATCACATAGTCAAGAAAGAATGCCGCCAATTCCTCTTGAATTGCTCGCATGCGATCTGGTGCTAGGAGTTCATCCCGCTGCGAAACATCTAATTTTAAGAAAGGGGTCAATACATATATATATATATATATATATATATATATGAATGAATGAAACTCAACACAAATGATGGTAATAAAATAAAATTGTGAATATTTTTATTTACGCACTTCAAATTGTTTGTCGGAGTAGCCCCTCTCACAGGTCGTGTGGCGGATGGACTGCAAACGTAGTATCCACAGAAATCATTCCCTTGTTCCTGCCACAACCACCTTACAAGAAACAGAGGTCAATCAAACTGATAATTATATATAGCAAGCACATGCTAAATGGTATTGATGAAACTAGCGCTTGAATCACTAGGAGATGCGTGGAATATGCTACTATATAGTACTTACTTTCGGTGTCTAAATTGCAGCTTCTTCGGTAGTCCCGGAGCTTTTTGGTGAATTTTCCCCAAGCCCTGCCATACAAAGAAAACAATTACTTGATATCAGAAATGAACAAAGTTGCTGATATGGTGGATAATGATCGATTTAACTTACTTCTCGAGCATTTCAGTCATTTCCGCATACTCCTTGGGATCTTTTCGTCTCGAGTCTAAGACAATTACTACTCCCTGCTCAAGCTTAATCTCTAGGAGAATATAGTGGAACCTGCGCACGCATGCATAACTCATCAATATTACATTTCTATAACCTGGACTAAATAAGGGAAACCGAATATGCCACAAGACAGTAACACTCACGTGTAGTTGTAAGGAAAGAGTATTGTATTTTTGTGTTCATTTATTTCCAACGATCGTAGCAAGTTGGCCTCGGTTTCCTTGGCACGATATTTAACCTCATTTGCATCGATGAGATATGTGTTAATGAACCCAATATCACCCACTTGTTTTTTCTTCATTTCGCGATCTTCAATCTGCATAATATAGTGAGGATATTTATAAATACATGCAATGAAAGAGCTGAGTTATATAGAGATACTTAATGACAGAAGTTGTACTACTTACAGACAGTAGCAGGTGACCGTTGCTTTATCGATGGCCAATTGATTGAAAAACTGATAGAACTCCTCAAATGGAATAGGCAACAGTTCAATTCCAAGGAGGTCATGCTCCTTTTTAACTCTCAAATACAAAGTATTCCTCCCGTCGAGACTCTTTGCAGGTTTTCATGTACCAATCATGCAATCTTCGCATCATCGTTGTTAGAGAGCTTTCATCTTTGACGAGACGCTTCCCGTACTCGTATCTTTGTATCTGCACCTCCAAGAAATCAAATTGTACATCGTCGGGCAAGTAATCTTCAGGATTGCCATAACGGGGCACCATCCTCGGATCGACGATGTCGCTAGCAGGCCCCTGGAGCGGGGGGCACGATTCGCCGCTTGTTCGCCGAGCTGGGCAATTTGTTTCCCAGCTCGTCGTTCTTTCATCCTTTGATCATCGACAGTACTTCCCGATCTCTCCGCCTCGGTAAATGCCTTTCCAATAATGCGCTCATAGTTGCCTTTCGGCGGAGACTTGGGTGGTTTTGTCGGGCAGCCAGAGTGCGCTCGCTTTGACCGGATCTACCTTCTCCTCCGGAGGTGGATGTCTCTTTGCTTTCAACCCTTGAAACCAGTCATCCACTTCGTCTGCGCGATCTTCGCGTTTCCTCCTCGCTCCTCTCAGACGGTAACTTCTCCGAGTCTTCAGAGAAGGACCGAATCTATATCTCCTCCCGCCTTTGGCAGATCTTGCTAGACGCCGCAGAGCAGACGGAGCGGATGTCTTCTTTCCTTGCTTACGAGGCGGAGGAGAAGGACTACGACGCCGGAGCAGCCGGAGCGGGCGGCGGGTCTCTTCCGCCCTTGCCGACGAGGCGGAGAAGGAGGAGGCTGGCTGCGGACGCGCCGGTGCAGCGGAGAAGGAGACGGAGTGCCGCCACGCGCCGGAGAAGGAGCCGGCCGAGTGCCCTGATCGTCACTCGCCGGAAGAGGAGGCGGTGGAGGAGGCGGAGTGCCTGACTCACGGAGGAGGAGGAGGAGGCGGTGGAGGAGGCGGAGTGCCCTGACTCGCCGGAGGAGGAGGAGGAGGCGGAGGCGTCCAATTCGGAAGGTTGATGAGATCCTTCCGCCATAGGCATGGAGTCTTCAGAGCAGAACCCAGCCGATACTCCCCTTCACCGGTAGGGTGGTCAAGCCGAATCTCCTCAAATCCCTCCGTTATTTCATCGACCATCACCTAAGCATATCCTTGGAATCGGCGGCGGTGAAAAGTTGAGTCGGGTTTAGTGGGATAAACAGAGCCAACAGCCGCCTTGACCTTTAAATTGCTCCATTGCGCCATAAGGTGGCAACTTCAGCATCCGTGATAGGATCCACGGGATAGCTGGCAGGAGCCGTCAAGGCATGCTGCTCTGGCTGAAGCAGCACGGTGGAAGCCACGCTGCTTCTCCACTGAGATGGCGGGGTAGCTTTGGGGGAAGCTTCGGCAGGTCGTTTTTTGTGATCGGCTGCTTCTCGTTCCTCTTCTCGTTCCTCTAGCCCCATTACCCTTTCGTGCAGCGCCTGCATTAGGGCTCTGCTCCAGCTTTCTTCCTCCTCTCATGGGTTTTGTAACCCCTGCGTCAAAATCCAGCCTTCCACGAAAGGGAGCTGGCGTGCCTCGTGTCCGTCCCAGGTGCTCAGGATTCCCGAGGGCCATTGTGAGCTCGTCCTTCTCCCGTCTCGAACGAACTTCCCTTGCTGCGCTTGCTTCGATATAATGCTTAAGCCTCTTGACTGGTATGTCCAATTGTTCGTCCGTCCAAATGCACTTCCCGTTATAGGGTCCAAGGATCCGCCGGCCCCGAAGAACCAAGTCCGGCAACGGTCTGGCCAGTTCATTGTCTTGGGTTCGATCCCTTTATCAAGCAGATCATTCTCAGCCTTGGACCACTTAGGCCGGGCTATGAGGTAGCCACCTGACCCCGTGCGATGATGAAGCTTTTTCTTCGCAGCATTTCTCTTGTTTGTCGCTGACATCTTTTTACTCTTTTCCGATGTCTTGTAGGCCACAAATGCGGGCCAGTCATCTCTGATCTTCTCATATTTGCCCGTGAATTCTGGTGTCTCATTTTTTTCGACATACATATTGAGGTCTTTCTTCCCATTCCTGAATAATTCTGCCATCTTCTTAAGAGCAAAAGACTTGATTAATGGCTCTATTACTGGCTTCTCCAGATCATCCTCTGGCGGTAGGGTAAAATTTGACTTCAGCTCAGTCCAAAGATCATTTTCTGCATATCATTGACATAAGACACCTCGTGGTCTTCGTTCTTAGGCTTATACCATTGGTGGATGCTGATCGGGATCTTGTCCCTAACCAGAACCCCGTGACCGAGCAACAAATGCCTTCTTTGTCGGTAGGGTTCAATCGGTTGGCCGTCGCCTTGCGATTTGTATGATCTCAAACTTTTCATCCGAGCTCAACTTTTTCTTCGGGCCTCGTCTCTTTACGAAGTTGTGCTCGATCCGGAGGGCTAGAAAAAAGAACAAAGACGAGAGTTAATTAATATGTGTACATATATATATACCAAAACAAAGACGAGAGCTAGTCAGCACAGGCTTAACTAATATATATACCTGGCCGGACTCGGTTTGGTGATCACCGGAGCCGTCCTCACGGTCTACTTCTTGCACCGGCATTGGGTCATCGGAGCCATGTAAATCATAGCCAGCTGCTTCTTCACCCTCTCCTTCCGGACCATCGTTATCAACATTGAGAAACATCATCGAGGAGACGGCATCACTTCCGTGTGCGATTATGTCCCTCAACAACGCTTCTTGTGCTTCGTCTCGGGGGGTGTCCATAGTTTCTACAAATATTTACAACATGGCAATTATTATTCAAACATGACAGATATGGATATATTAGTGCCAACGTAGAACTAGCTAGCCTCGACAACGCTTCAAGGGTTAGGGGGTGGCCTCGAGAACGCTTCAAGCTAGGAGGGGGTACGTCATATCGACCTCCCGCCCCACGTGTTGAAGCTATCGGGAGGGGGTCGGCGTTGAACAGTACATCTATGTCCCACAAGTAGGGTAGAGGGTCGTGGATCGCCGACCGGTCGAGGGTCAAGGGGTCGAAGATCGCCGAGGGGTCGGGAGGTTGCCTAGTGTCAAAGGATTCAACAAAACCATGTCTACATCATTAGGCGAAAGTAACAGGTGCATGATGGTACGAAGCTCTCCAAAGTTGTTTTGGAACGGAGTAGATAGGATAATTCGCTTTTGGTACAAAGTTCAGCAAAAGGCAAATTATCCTATCCGGGACTCCATTCCAACAACTTGGGAGGACTTCGTACCATCATGCCATGGTTACTTCGGCTAATGATGAAGCGATGGATTTCTTCAATACTTTGACACTATAGGAACCCTCGACCCTGAAACCTTCGACCCTTGACCCCTTAATGACCCTCGACCCTCTACCCTAGTTCCCGACCCTAGACCCCTCGGCGATCCTCGACACCCTCGTTATATCGACAACGACACCCCCCCCTCGTGTCAAAGTTTCTTCTTTCTCCTCTATTCCTTTCTTTCTTCTTCTCCTCTTCTTTTTCTTCTTATCCCTCGAGAAAGGAAAATAAGGAAAAGGAAGAAAAGAGGAAGAAGGAAGAAGGAAGAAGAAGAAGAAAAAAAAGAAGAAAATAGAAGAAAGGAATAGAAGAGAAGAGGAGAAGAAGAAAGGAATAGAAGAGAAGAAGAAAGGAATAGAAAGGAATAGAAAAGTTTTTCTATTTTTTCTTCTTCTCTTCTATTCCTTTCTTCTTCTCCTCTTCTTTTTCTTCTTTTTTCCTCTTCTTATTTATTTCTCCTCTTCTTCCTCTCCTCTTCTTCTCCTTTCTTCCTCTTCTTATTTTCCTTTTATATGAACATATCATCATATATATGAACATACATTTTCTTTGCATATGCATATGAACATACATACATACATTTTTCTTTCATATGAACATACATACATACATTTTCTTTGCATATGACCATACATACATTTTTCTTTGCATATGACCATTCATACATTTTCTTTGCATATGCTTTGCATATAAACATACATACATATGAACATACATACATACATATAAACATAACATACATACACAAAAAATTCTAAAAATCTGCCTAAAAAATCTGCCTAAAAATTATCCATCCATCCATCCATCCATATAATGAACATATATAATGAACATATAAAAAGCATGCATACATCATCCATATTATGTTCATATAATGAACATATATACATGAACATAAATCTGCCTAAAAAATTATATGAATTTTTTTTTATGAAGAGGACGAGGGACAGGGAGGGAAGGGGGGTCGCCGAGCCGGACGAACGGGAGGAGGGGCGTCGAGGCAGAGGCGGCAGTGGGGCGAGGCGCCCGGCGGCGACGAGGTGGGGCGGGCCGTGGCGCAGGGGCACGGCGGCGGCCGGCGTGGGAAGCGAGGGCGCGCGTGCTTTCGTGGTGGAGGCGGGCAGGCGGCGGCGGCGTGGGGTCGCAGGGCGGCCGTGCGTGCTTTCGGGGACGGGCTGGGGCAGGCGGCGGCGTGGGGGCGAAGGGCGCGGCCGTGCGTCTTTCGGGACGGGGCAGGGTACGGGCGGCGGCCGGTGTGGGCTCGGCTGGGCGGGGAACGAGGAGGCAGGGGATGGCGGCCGTGGCGGCGGCAGGCGACGAGGCCTTGATTTGGGCAGCTGGCGGCGGGGCAACTGGCTAGGAGGCGAGGGAGATGTGAAAATTTCACAAGTCTTGCTTATATAGAAAGAGCATTGGTCCGGTTCGTGGCACGACCGGGACTAATGCCCCTTTAGTCCCGGTTGGTGCCACCAACCGGGACCAAAGGCCAAATTTCAGCAGCCCAAAGGGCGGGAAGCGGCGACCTTTGGTCGGTTGGTGGCACCAACCGGGACTAAAGGGGCATTAGTCCCGGTCGCGCCTAACCGGGACTGAACCCACCTTTAGTCTTGGTTGGTGCCACCAACCGGGACCAAAGGCCTGCTGCCCAGCGCCAAATGTTTAGTCCCACCTCGCTAGTTGAAGGCGCCGCACTGGTTTATAAGCGCTCGTGTGCGTCCCCTTCGAGCTCCTCTCAAATGCAGGCTTTGGCCCTAATCATGCTACTTGTCTGTGGGCCTATTGGGCCTCTGCGGGCTGAATCCTGGCCCATGTAGGGTTTCTAGTCGTATTCAGGCCGTGGGGCCTAGTAGGTGGTAGTTTTTTTGCTTTATATTTTATTTCTTTTTGCTTTTAGTTTTAGAAAAATATAAACTTTCTATTAGTGCCATTAGTTTTAAAATTTGAAAACACTTTTTTGTTTTCTTTGTTGCTTTATTTATTTTATTTTGTTTCTACTTACAACAAAATACTTATTGTTTCTATTTTTATTTTTTCAAGTTCTTTTGTTTTGTTTTCTGCATTATTTATTTTCTTCTGGTTTTTTGCTTTATTTTTTAATTCTTTTTTGCCTTTAGGTCAGCAAAATTATAAAATTTCTGTTAGTGCTTTTAGTTTTAGAAAAATATGAACTTTCTGTTTGTGCCATTAGTTTTAAAATTCAAAACACTTTTTTGTTTTGTTTGTTGCTTTATTTATTTTATTTTGTTTCTACTTACAACAAAATGCTTATTGTTGCTATTATTATTATTTTTTCAAGTTTTTTGTTTTGTTTCCTGCATTATTTATTTTCTTTTGGTTTTTTGCTTTATTTTTTAATTCTTTTTGCTTTTAGGTCAGCAAAATTATAAACTTTCTGTTAGTGCCATTTGTTTTAGAACAATTATAAACTTTCTGTTTGTGCCATTAGTTTTATAAAATTTGAATTCTTTGAAATTTGTGTGAATCACAAGTTTGTGAGCTCAACAAGGCGTAGAGGGACGGGCTTATAAACCGGTGTGAGCGCCCTTCGGTTGGCGAGGTTCTCAAAGTTGGCATAGTATGTTCATGAACAAAACGGACAATGGTATCATACTCGTGTGTTACAAAGTTGGCATGGTATCATCATAATAGTTGCGGAGAAAGTCTTCACTTTTTCTTCGCTTGTGTCGTTTGCTTATTGCGCGTAACCATGGATAATCTTCATCATTTATCAGGATGCTTGGGTCAGCCTTGACTTTGAAGGGGGGAATTTCATGAAACTTTTCATACTCTTCAGACATGTCTGTCTTGCCCTCCACTCCCAGGATGTCCCTTTTTCCTGAAAGAACTATGTGGCGTTTTGGCTCATTGTATGATGTATTCGCTTCCTTATCTTTTCTTTTCCTCGGTCTGGTAGACATGTCCTTCACATAGATAACCTGTGCCACATCATTGGCTAGGACGAACGGTTCGTCGGTGTACCCAAGATTTTTCAGATCCACTGTTGTCATTCCGTCTTGTGGGTCTACCTGTACCCGCCTCTGACAGATTGACCCACTTGCACTTAAACAAAGGGACCTTAAAATCTACTCCGTAGTCAAGTTCCCATATGTCTACTATGTAACCATAATATGTGTCATTTCCCTTGTCGGTTGCTGCATCAAAGCGGACACCGCTGTTTTGGTTGGTGCTCTTTTCATCTTGGTCAATCGTGTAAAATGTATTCCCATTTATCTCGTATCCTTTCCAAATCATTACAGTCGAAGATGGTCCCTGGACAACAAGTACAACTCATCACAAACAGTGCTGTCACCTCGAGACGTGTTTCCAACCAACTGCTGAAAGTCCTGATGTGTTCACATGTAATCCGATTCGTCGACCGCTCCGGGTGTTTGGGCCTTGAGACTGTTCTTGTGTTCATCGACATCAGGGGTCACCAAGGTAGAGTTACGTAGAAGCGTGTAGTGTGCTTGAGACCAAGAATATCCGTCCTGCATATTATTGAGTCTCTTCCAAGCGTGCCTTTTCGGTCAGTCTCCCCTCATACCGCGATTTAAGGAGACCTATCTTATTAAGGCCAGGAATGAAGTCAACACAAAACCCGATGACATCCTCTCGTTTGATGGCCCATGGAGATGCTTCCTTCTGGCCTAGCGGTTCTGAACATATTTCTTTAGGACTCCCATGAACCTCTCAAAGGGGTACATATTATGTAGAAATACGGGCCCCAGAATGACAATCTCGTCGACTAGATGAACTAGGGCGTGCGTCATGATATTGAAGAAGGATGGTGGGAACACCAGCTCGAAGCCCGACAAGACATTGCGCCACATCACTCCTTAAGCGTTGCTACGATTTCTGGATCGATCACCTTACGAGATATTGCATTGAGGAAGCCACATAGCTTCACAATGGCTAATCGGACGTTTTCGGTAGAAGCCCTCTCAATGCAACCGGAAGCGATTGCGTCATAATCACGTGGCAGTCATGAGACTTTAGGTTACTGGAACTTTTCTCGACATATTTATTATTCCCTTTATATTCGACGAAGCCGGTCGGGACCTTCATCTTGAGCAGGCATTGAAAGAATAATTCTTTCTCTTCTTTCGTAAGAGCGTAGCTGGCGGGACCTTCATCTTGCCCGGAGGCATGCCCTCTTTTCGTGCAAGCGTTGCAGGTCCTCTCGTGCCTCGGTGTATCTTTTGTCTTCCCATACACGCCAAGAAGCCTAGCAGGTTCACGCAAGGTTCTTCGTCACGTGCATCACGTCGATCGAAGAGCGGACCTCTAGGTCTTTCGGTAGGGTAGGTCCCAAAATATAGATTTCTTCTTCCACATGGGTGCGTGATTCTCGGCGTCATTCGAACAGCTAGTCTGCGGGACCCTTTCCAAAAGATTACGTGTAAATCATTGACCATAGCAAATGCGTGATCACCGATGCGCATGGCGGGCTTCTTCCGGTGATCTGCCTCGCCTTTGAAATGCTTGCCTTTCTTTCGACATTGATGGTTGGTCGGAAGAAATCGGCGATGGCCCAGGTACACATTCTTCCTGCAGCTTCCCGGTATATACTATCGGTGTCAAGTAAACAGTGCGTGCATGCGTGGTATCCCTTGTTTATGCATCACGAAAGGTTATCGAGAGCGGGCCAATCGTTGATTGTCACGAACAGCAACGCCTTCAGGTCAAATTCCTCCTTTTTGTGCTCATCCCACGTACGTATACCGTTTCCATTCCACAGCTGTAAAAGTTCCTCAACTAATGGCCTTAGGTACACATCAATGTCGTTGCCGGGTTGCTTAGGGCCTTGGATGAGAACTGGCATCATAATGAACTTCCGCTTCATGCACATCCAAGGAGGAAGGTTATACATACATAGAGTCACGGGCCAGGTGCTGTGATTGCTGCTCTGCTCCCCGAAAGGATTAATGCCATCCGCGCTTAAAGCAAACCATACGTTCCTTGGGTCCTTTGCAAACTCATCCCAGTACTTTCTCTCAATTTTTCTCCACTGCGACCCGTCAGCGGGTGCTCTCAACTTCCCATCTTTCTTACGGTCCTCACTGTGCCATCGCATCAACTTGGCATGCTCTCCGTTTCTGAACAGACGTTTCAACCGTGGTATTATAGGAGCATACCACATCACCTTCGAGGAACCCTCTTCCAGGAGGCTCGCCAAATCAACATCACGAGGTCATCTCGTGCGATCTTATACCGCAATGCACCGCATACCGGGCATGCGTTCAGATCCTTGTAGGCACCACGGTAGAGGATGCAGTCATTAGGGCATGCATGTATCTTCTCCACCTCCAATCCTAGAGGGCATACCACCTTCTTTACTGCGTATGTACTGTCGCGCAATTCGTTATCCTTTGGAAGCTTCTTCTTCATTATTTTCAGTAGCTTCTCAAATCCTTTATCGAGCACAGCATTCTCTGCCTTCCACTTTGCAGCAATTCGAGTACTGATGCCGAGCTTTGTGTTGCCATCTTCGCAATTGGGGTACAACCCTTTTTGTGATCCTCTAACATGCGATCGAACTTCAGCTTCTCCTTTTGACTTTCGCATTGTGTCCTTGCATCGACAATGACCCGGCGGAGATCATCATCATGGGGCACATCGTCTGGTTCATCTTGATCTTCAGCAGCTTCGCCCGTTGCAGCACCATCGTGCACATCGTCTGCAGTGCAACTTGATGTTCAGTAGCATCACCGTATTCAGGGGCACATAGTTGTCATCGTACTCTTCTTCCTCGCCGTCTTCCATCATAACCCCTATTTCTCCGTGCCTCGTCCAAACATTATAGTGTGGCATGAAACCCTTGTAAAGCAGGTGGGTGTGAAGGATTTTCCGGTCAGAGTAAGACTTCGTATTCCCACATATAGGGCATGGACAACACATAAAACCATTCTGCTTGTTTGCCTCAGCCACTTCGAGAAAAGCATGCACGCCCTTAATGTACTCGAAGGTGTGTACATCACCGTACATCCATTGCGGTTCATCTGCGTGCATTATATATAATTAAGTGTGTCAAAAATCATTACAGAACATCATGAATAGATAATTAAATGACCAAATTAATAGAAGTTCATCATCACATAAAAACCAAAGTACATACATAGTTCTCATCTAACAACATAAAGCTCTGCAGAGCATCTAAATTAATTAAACCATACATTGAAACTATGTAAAACATTTCAATGTGAAAACAAATACGATCATAATCGCAACCAAGGTAACAACTGATCCAACGGCATAATGATACCAAGCCTCGGTATGAATGGCATATTTTCTAATCTTTTTCATCTTCAAGCGCATTGCATCCATCTTGATCCTATGATCATCGACGACATCCGCAACATGCAACTCCAATATCAACTTCTCCTCCTCAAGTTTTTTTATTTTTTCCTTCAAGAAATTGTTTTCTTCTTCACCTAAATTTAACCTCTCGACAATAGGGTCGGTTGGAATTTCCGGTTCAACAACCTCCTAGATAAATAAAATCTATGTCACGTTGGTCGGCTTAATTTTCATAAACAATAAATGAACCAATAGTTATGAAAAGATAATATATACCACATCCGAATCATAGACAGGACGAGGGCCGACGGGGGCGGATACCAAAACCATCGCACTATATAAGATGCAATAATAAAAGTAAGAAAATAATACAAGTAAGAATATTTTTCCTTGCAGAAAGAAGATAAGAACAAGAGGCTCAGCACGGTGGTGCTGGCGATGAGATCGCCGCGGGTGATCGACGGCGGTGAAGACGGGGACGGGGCGTGACGGACCGCTAAACATAGACAAATATTGAGGAAAATGGAGGTTAGAGGTCGAGCTTGGAGAGGAGAAAGCTTAAGTAGTGTGGCTCGGGCATTCCATCGAACACCTTGTGTGCATAGGAGGTGAGCTAGAGCACCACCAAGCCCCTCCCCTCGGCCGAGAAAAAAGCAGGCAGTGTGCTCGCTCTCTTGTGAGGGGCTATATATAGGCAGCACCATTAGCCCGGTTGGTGGCATGAACCGGGACTAAAGGGAAGCCTTTGGTCCCGGTTCAAGCCACCAACCGGGACCAATAGTGGTGGGCCAGGAGCCAGGCCCATTGGTCCCGGTTCGTCCCACCAACCGGGACCAAAAGGTCTGGACGAACCGGGACCAATGGCCCACGTGGCCCGGCCGGCCCCCTGGGCTCACGAACCGGGATAAATGCTCGCATTAGTCCCGGTTCTGGATTGAACCGGGACTAATGGGCAAAACAGGCCTCAAAAATAGCCCCTTTTTCTACTAGTGGGTGTGAGAAAAGGGCCAACTTCCATAGTATTACCGCACCCTGAATCAACGACATAGGTTTTCTAGCAGTCTTCGAGGCCTAAACTACATCACTAAATTGCAAACCAGCCTTGCTTTGCTTCATGATGCATGGATGTGCAATGAATATGAGTAATCAGATGCTCATTAGCACATATAAATAGATGCTGCTTGCAACAATAACTGGATAAATGAAAAAGAAAGAAGAAAGAAAAATACAACATGGATCTCATGGTTTGACAACAAAAAAGCTATTACAAAAACTCAACTCTACTGCTTCAAATTAAGATCAGGAAGGGGTGACAGCCATGTTGTCCATTGTATATGAGGATTTCAGGAAGCATTGTAATTTTCATATTCATGTACAAGCATGGAAATGAAGCAAACTGAACACACTGTAGATGCACAAGTTTAAAACGACTGAAGCAAACAATATACTTACAAGGTGAAGAACCATAACCATGGTGTTTATGAATAAACTACATGCACTGATGAAGGACAATTACGATACTTATGAAGCATGGAGATAGAGTAGCAGCAAATCTTGACGACTGTTGCATAGTAGACGCAAAGAATTTTGAAATGGGAAGCATAGAAATTTGAGTATAGAACTATCTCAAATGAATCATCTCAAACGGGAAGCATACAAATTTGTACATGTAATTAGCACTGAATTCACCAAAATTAGATGATGATTCAGTGACTTTGTACATACCAAATAGAGATGAAATAAATGAATCAGGTAGGGGAGATGAAATGAGGTTTAGGGCCGATTTCATAAAGATTGGCGATGGCCGTCTCGCCGTTGCGAAGAAAGGGAACTGGTGGCAGCCACCACAACATCAAACCGGCGATGGTGCGTCTTTGGTGAGGGCCATTGTAGACGACTACGTCGACAACAATGTTGCAGGGAGATGGGGATGGTGGAAAAAAATCGCACCCAGATCATCGAGCGGCTGACCAAGACGCCCACCATGGCTGCCGGGAGAGAGGTCGTCGGCGGTACACTACAATGGGAATAACAGAGATATCAAAACAATAGTTAGATCACAATATATGTTAGAATCAACTAACATTGTAGCAATTGAATCAAGACCAAAGGACTCTAATGATCAATACATGTGTTTGGGACCCAAAACTTGGGATGGTACCTTGGGTATTGGGGTAAATCGTTCAGATGTCCATGAGTGCTAGCTTATTTCCCCAACTAAGATGGCGCTTCGGCGTGCTGGACTGTGTTAGAATAGAGTACGTAGGGATAGATGATGATGTTTAAATCGTTTCTGTATCTATCTCTTCTTCTGTTCTTCTTCTCCAAGTTGTATCGATCTCTTGTTGTAATCTGGAAGAATCCTAGCGATATTCCAAACCTTGTAAGCCACGACAACTATTCTATAAATACACATGCGGCCCAAGCAAAGGGTTCAACGCTTCCTATCAATCTTACATGGTATCAGAGCCCTTCCTCTCGTACGTCTAGCCTTCCTGAGAGATCGATCTAGTTGATCGAGAGAGAAACCTGAAACCTATCCAGAGAGACTTGTCGAGAGAACCATGTCGAGCACCAGCGCTTGACCACTGCTTCCACCATCGTCGCCACCAACACCGCCCTGATTGGATCCACCATGACCACCTTGTCCACCCAATTCGCGCCTTCCATCTATGCATCTTCTTCCACCTCCAGCAGTGCTTCCTCTCTCGGGTCTCCTCCATCTGAGAAGCTCACGAGGACAAATTTCCTCCTCTGGAAGGCCATCGTGCTTCCCTGAATCAAGGGAGCACAGATGGAACACTTCCTTGACGCCGCAAGCCCGACGCCCCCTCCTACCATCACCATTACCAAAGAAGGGAAGGAGGAGCAGGTCTTCAACTACGCCCGGTCGATCTGGTACGCCCAGCAGCAACAGGTACAAGGATACCTTATGGGGTCTCTTTCACGAGAGGTTCTTGCGCAGGTCGCTACTCTTCAGACGCCGGCAGAGGTGTGGAGTGCCATCCACGCCTCCTTCGCTGCCCAGACGCAAGCGCAGATCGTCAACACCCGCATCGCCCTCGCCAATCTTCACAAAGGAGGCATGGGCATGCCCGAGTACCTGGCGAAGATCAAGGCCTTCGCCGACGAGATCGCCTGCACCGGCGATCCCCTCTCTGACGGAGAAATAACCTCCTATGTGCTCAAAGGGCTGGACATCGAATATAACCCGGTGATCTCAGCCCTGGCTGCACGTGTCAAACCGGTGACCGTCCAACCAGTTGCTAAGCTTTGAAGCTCGTATGAATCTTCTACAAGGTAATAATGTCCGCCAGTCATCAGTTAACTCTCTCACACGTGGTCGCGGTACTGGAGGCCGAGGCCGTGGTCACCGCGGTCACCAGCAGGGACGCGGACGCGGCAACAGCAACAACAGCGGGGGGCGTGGGCGCGCCAACAACACTGGCCCACGTCCCTCCGGCGCCTCCTACTCCAACACCAGGCCACGGTGCCAGCTTTGCAAGAAGCCAGGGCACGAAGTAAAAGATTGCTGGCATCGATATGATGAAGATTTCGTGCCCGAGGAGCGCCACGTTGCTGCAGCCATCAGGGAGCAAGAAGAAGCTGGGGACACCATCTGGTATGCTGACTCCTGAGCCACAGATCACGTCACCAGTGAGCTGTAGAAGCTTGCAAACCGAGAGAGATACTATGGCAACGATCAAATAAACACTGCCACAAGTGGAGGAGGTGTGGACATATGTCACATTGGTCAATCTTCCATTAATTTCCCTAATTCTAAACGTGATCTTCTTCTAAAAGATGTTCTTCCTGTCCCTCAAGCCAACAAAAACCTTGCTTCCATGTCTCGTTTGTCAGCTGATAATAATGTCTTTTTTGAAACTCATGCCAAGTATTTTTTTTCATTAAGGATCGGGCAACGAGGGAGCTCCTCCATCACGGTAGATGTGTCGGTGGTCTATATCCTATCACATCAAGAGCTTTTAGCCGCAAGCATCATCGTCAAGTCTACTCCGTCGTCAAACCATCCTCAGAGAGGTGGCACCAAAGATTAGGTCATCCTTCTTTAAAAAAAGTTGATCAAGTAGTAAATAAAGGCAATCTTCAATTGTCTAGTAGTGAGAATAAAGAGTCTGTTTGTGATGCTTGCCAATGTGCCAAGAGTCATCAACTCCCCTATCCTAAGCCAAATAGTGTGTCTCATGCTCCGTTGGAACTGATATTCAGTGATGTATGGGGTCATGCCAGAGATTCCTTTGGAAGAAAAAAATATTATGTTACTTCATTGATGATTATAGTAAGTTTACATGGATATACTTGCTTAAGTTCAAATCCGAAGTCTTTCCTGTCTTCCAAGAATTCCAAAAACTTGTTGAGCGTCAATTTGACAAGAAAATTATTGCAGTCCAGAGTGACTGGGGAGGAGAGTATGAGAAACTCAACTCTTTCTTTCGGAGCATAGGCATTGAGCATCATGTTTCGTGTCCTCATGCACACCAACAGAACGGTTGTGCCGAACGCAAACACCGTCATATCTTTGAAGTAGGCCTTTCCCTTCTTGCTCATGCATCTATGCCTCTAAAGTATTGGGATGAAGCATTTATTGCTGCCACTTATCTTATGAATCGTTTGCCTAGTAAGGTTATTGGAAACACAACTCCCTTAGAAAGACTGTTTCATCAAAAGCCAGATTATAATTCTGTCAAAGTTTTTGGATGTGCATGTTATCCTAATCTTCGCCCATATAATCGCCACAAAATTGAGTTTCGCTCCACTCAATGCGTTTTCCTTGGCTATAGCAATCTTCATAA
Source organism: Aegilops bicornis (assembly GCA_021605145.1). Taxonomy (NCBI): domain Eukaryota; kingdom Viridiplantae; phylum Streptophyta; class Magnoliopsida; order Poales; family Poaceae; genus Aegilops; species Aegilops bicornis. The sequence goes on along the minus strand of CM038675.1, from coordinate 64,160,391 downwards.
GGGTTACAAGTGTCTAGAAATCTCAACTGGACGCATCTACATCTCTAGGGATGTGATCTTTGATGAAACTATTTTTCCTTTTGCCAAACTTCATCCAAATGCCGGAGCCCTCCTTCGAGCAGAAATTTCTCTTCTTTCGGATCCTTTGTCGCGTACTGATCACGGGGGAGAATTAATAGAACATGATCATGTGACTAGTCCTAAAGAAAATTCAGATGCTAATGAAAAAATGCAGTTTTTGGCTATGATTTTATGTGTGCAGAAGAGGACGGAAATAGCGCTGGATCCGATGCTGATCCTGTGCAGAACTGCAGCGCCAGGGAAGGTGCGCGATCCCAGGATGATAGCCGCGCACGATCCGAGGCTGACAGCCCAGTCGTCCGACGCGCAGCGGCGTCTCCCGCGTCTCCCGTAGCGCCACATGGCGGGGCCAGCCCACTCGCCGATCCAGTGGCCGACCAGGATTCGGGCGTGGACCCAGACAGCGCGGGGCGCAGCTCGTCCGCGTGCACCGCACGGGAACCGGTGCGTTCCGTGGCCGACAGCCCGACCGAAGCGGGGCCCATCAACAGCGCCATGCGGAGCCCTGCTGCTGTGGCGTCTGGCGCGAGGCGAATCTCACCGGATCCGGTGCCTCTCTTGGATCTGGAGCCCTGTGGCGCGGCAGTCCAGGACGATTTGGCTGGATCTTCTGCGGCTGGTTCTGGCAATGAGGAAACTGCAACAGCCTCTACACATGTATCATCCGAGATACCTCAGCGCCACACCAGATCAAAATCGGGACTATCCAAACCCAAGGTATACAAGGACGGTACAGTAAGGTATGATCCTCGTAAGTTTGCTTTTCTCACTAGTTCAGGTGAACCTATTCTTTTAGCCGAAGCTCTTGCTCACAAAGAATGGAAAGAGGCTATGGACAATGAATATCAAGCACTCATGAAAAATAAAACGTGGCATCTTGTACCACCAAGAAAGGGAAAGCATTTGATTGATTGCAAATGGGTTTATAAGATTAAAAGAAAGTCTGATGAAAGTATAGATAGATACAAGGCCAGATTGGTTGCAAAGGGGTTTAAGCAAAGGTTTGGAATTGATTACGAGGATACCTTTAGCCCTGTTGTTAAGGCAGCTACTATTCGACTTGTCTTGTCTATTGCTATTTCCAGAGGGTGGAGTTTGCCTCAGCTAGACGTTCAGAACGTGTTTCTTCATGGTGTTCTTGAGGAAGAAGTGTTCATGCGGCAACCACCAGGGTATGAAAACAAAAGCACACCTCATTTTGTCTGCAAGTTGGACAAAGCTATGTATGGCTTAAAACAGGACCCAAGAGCTTGGTACTCCAGGTTGAGTACTCAGTTACAACAACTTGGGTTTATTCCAAGCAAGGCAGATACCTCATTATTCTTTTATCATAAAGGCAACATCTCTATGTTTGTTCTCGTCTATGTTGATGATATAATTGTTGCTAGTTCCAGTTCATAAGCTACTACCTCCCTTCTTCGTGATCTTAATGTGGAGTTTGCACTCAAGGATTTGGGGAATCTTCATTACGTTCTTGGTATAGAGGTAAGACAGATCAAGGATGGAATACTTCTTACACAAGAAAAAATACACCATAGATATCCTAAGAAGGGTAGGACTGGAACATTGCAAACCGGTTAGTACACCACTCTCCACTTCTGAGAAACTTACAGTTGAAGGGGGTGAGTTACTTGGACCGAATGATGCAACAAACTATAGGAGTGTTGTTGGTGCTCTACAACACTTAGCATTGACTAGACCTGATATTTCATATTCTGTCAACAAAGTATGTCAGTTTTTACATGCACCAAGTACAGTTCATTGGACTGCAGTAAAGAGAATTCTGAGGTATCTAAAGTTTACAATGGGACTTGGAATCAAGATTGTTAAGTCACCATCCATGCTAGTTAGTGCATACTCAGATGCTGACTGGGCAGGATGCCCTGATGATAGAAGGTCCACAGGTGGTTTTGCTGTGTTTCTGGGATCAAACCTTGTGTCATGGAGTGCTAGGAAACAGGCTACTGTGTCAAGGTCAAGCACTGAAGCAGAATACAAAGCTCTTGCTAATGCAACCGCTGAAATCATGTGGATCCAGACTCTTCTATACGAGTTGGGAATCAAGGCTCCACAAGCTGCAAGGTTATGGTGTGACAACATTGGTGCTACTTATCTTTCTGCAAATCCGGTGTTCCATGCACGTACAAAACACATAGAGGTTGATTTTCACTTTGTGAGAAAAAGAGTAGCACGAAAGCTACTTGATATCAAATTTATTCCCACATGAGATCAACTGGCTGATGACTTCACTAAACCACTTACCACGAGGAGACTAAATGAGTTCAAGTACAATCTAAACCTAGAGAAACTTTCATAGATTTGGATTGAGGGAGGATGTTTGAATAGAGTAAGTAGGGATAGACGATGATGTTTAAATCGTTTCTGTATCTATCTCTTCTTCTGTTCTTCTTCTCCAAGTTGTATCGATCTCTCGTTGTAATCTGGAAGAATCCTAGCGATATTCCAAACCTTGTAAGCCACGGCAACTATTCTATAAATACACATGCGGCCCGAGCAAAGGGTTCAACGCTTCCTATTAATCTTACAGACTGGAGGCTGCGGTACCAGACGAGACGGCACACCAGATCGATGGATCTCACATCCATGTGGGAAGGGCTGGTTCCCAGCAGAAAGAGCCTGGGCGGCGAGGGGCAGGTAGCTGCGTCGGGGGCATGCATCCGAGATGGGTTGGGACGGGTGAGATTAATGCGGGGAATAAAAACTGCACGGGATTAACCACCCTCTGACAGAGGTCTCACCTGGTCTTATATGACATATTTTTCTGTACATAGTAGAAGTGTGACTCTTCCATGTTTCGAGCGGGCAGAAAGGCGGAAGACATGGCCCCCAAGGCAAGCACCGGCCTGATCAGGGTGGCTGCCCTCAGGTCTCAGTTACACGTTCCCATCAAAATATGCATCAAAGGATTATACCTGGCAAGGGAAGAGGCAACAAGGCTTGCCAACAAACACAAGTGCACATTATCTCTACTCAGTCAGTAGGACTCTTTTCCAAGCACAGGTGCAAAATCTTCACCCTATGTTATTAGAGAATAGTTAGGCACCGCAGCAACAGTGTAGGCATGCAGGCTGAACTTCAGAGTTTTGATTTTCGGTTTGTGATTATTTTTCGTCCCAGGCCGAGAAGGCCAAATTTCAGCCATTTTTTTAAAAAAATTGGCTGAAATTTGACCAAAATTTGCCAAATTTGACCAAAATCTATTTTCTCGGTCGAAAGGTACTTTCCACCCCAGGCCGAGATGTCCGAAATCCATTTTCTTCAGTCGAAAAGCAAAACACAGGGCTGAAGAGATGTGGTTCTAATGGGGGTGGATGAAGAACTTCATCTTGTTCGTGCAAACAGACACATACGATTTGGACACGTCCGCCTGTACAACCAAGCAGCGGTACAGCATCAGCATTGTATGCTAATCACTCAATTCCCAATGTCCCATATTCTCAAGCAAACCCCTTTTTTCTTGCAATGATTTTGCTAACACTTGGCGTACACTAGTAGAAAATAGGGCTTTCGTCCAGGCCAGTTTAGCCCATTAGTCCCGGTTCAATCCAGAACCGGGACTAATGTGAGCATTTATCCCGGTTCGTGCGGCTAAGGCATTAGTCCCGGTTCACCTGTGCCCTTTAGTCCCGATTTGTGCCTCAAACCGGCACTAAAGGGTGCGATGTTTGATAGTCGGTTCATGCCTCAAACCGGGACTAAAGAGTGAACCTTTAGTCCCGGTTTGCGGCACGAACGGGTACTATTGGGTTTGAGACCTTTTGCCCGGGTTCGTGCCACGAACCGGTACTAAAGGTCCCATTTTCAAACTCTACCCCGGATCGCCTTTTCAATTTAAAAAAAATAAAACAAAATGATGGAAATGTCAAAAAAATAAAAGAAAATAAGTTTCCCATGTGATATGTGGTCTAGTTGTTGGGAAATTTGCAAATGTGAATTTCGACTTTATTTGCAAAATCTCTCTGGAATTTGTAAATATGGGCATAACTTTTGCATACTAACTCGGATGAAAAAGTTTTTTATATGAAAAATCATCTACTCGAAAAGTTACATCCAAATGTAATGGGGGGAACCCCGTTAAACATTTTCAAAATCCTCAAAAACCTGACATAAAAAAAGCTATGGGCTTTTAATATCTAGAGTGGAAAAAATCGAAAAAATTTCAAACTGTGGTCAAACAATGGTCAAACCATGGTCAAACTAATTATTCTAGAATATTAGTGTTACTAACTAATTTGTTCAGTTATTTTGAATTTTGGTCAAATCTGGTCAAACTGTGGTCAAACTATGGTCAAACCATGGTCAAACTAATTATTCAAAATAATTATTGTTTTCTAAATAATTATTGTTTTTGAAAACAATAGTTTGAAACTCAAACAGTTAAATGTATCAATTCATGCTCAAGCAAAATTCCTGAGGCTTAATAGGATTGACATCTTACTATTGTCAGCAAAATAACAAGTGCAAACTTGGAAACAAGGGAGAATAGAACCCGGAAGTTAAGCGTGCTCAGGCTGGGTGAGTGGGAGGATGGGTGACCGTTCGGGAAGTTAGGTGATTTGGAATGATGAGGGAAATTAGAGAAGAGGATAAATTGAGCAGTGATGAGGGGTGCTGATTAGAGATTAGGGGTTAAAATAATTCAGAAATTTGAAAAAAAAAATATTCAAATAAAATTTCAAAAAAAATTTAAAAAAAAAATCACAAAATTTCAATTAGTCCCAACCGGGACTAAAGGTGGAGCTCCACGTTGCCGTGGCCTTTAGTCCCGGTTGGTGAACCGGGACTCAGTGGTAAGTGAGGAAGTTGTAAAGACTCCATGGGCCGTGTGCTACTCATCAAGCATCGAGAGACACGCTCCATGGGGGTTCACATTTATATAGATGATCTGGTGGCCATACATAATGCGGTTGCTTGAAACATTTATATTGGATAAATTTCACGAGATATATAGCCGCAGAAGGTATTAATTAGTAAAGGGAGTCTCGAATGCTATACAACAAGGGCATGTGCTATCTTTTATTTGGTCTTGGATGTAAATGTTATTTCGAATTTGATTGGCCAACTCGTTCTATTTTATCTGTTAGTTAGTCCTCTTTAATTAATGTATATGCATATAATGCAGTATGAACTGTGTAGTGGCTCTACAAAGGAAAGATTTTTGGTACTACAGATATCCCTCCCCTATTTCCCAATAATGAAGAGGAGCTACTATATTTCTTTTGTTCTTTGGTACAAAAGATTACGAATACGTATTGAGCTATTTTACAGTACCAACAAACTAATACGAGCTATTTATTTTTGTCAATCCGACGACATCCACGGATAGGTACCCCTCAGCTAGTTCTATGGAGTACTAAGGTCAACTCCAACGGGCCGACATATTTGGTCCGCCACCGTCGCTTTCTGTCCTCACCGACGACCATACGCAGAGACTCAAACGACCGGATGACCGTTTCGTTGTCCGCTTGGACCAATTTCCAGCCCATATTTGGGCCGAGTTTGAGTTCCCCTGGACACGCACTGGATGCACGCGACGTCCCACCTTGTCCTCCAATGGCCTATCGATCGGTGTCACACAGGTCAAACCCCCCTGGACCAACCGAATACGTCCTCCCCAGCCACTTTGTCCTGACCGCCGCCATCCAATTCCCGCCACTTCACCATCCCCGACGTCTCCAACCCAACTGCCATCGCCATCATTGCCGGCACCTCCATGGTCGCCCCCACCGGCCGTCATTGTTTCCATTCCTTTGTCGTGGACGGTGTATCCTGATACGTCCATTTTGCATCATGTTTTCCTACTGTTATGTATAATGTTTTGGTCATTGTGTCACTTTGTGATGCAATTCTAATGCCTTTTCTCTCTTAATTTGCAAGATCTAAAAGAATTTGCTCAATTTTTTTCAAGATCTAAATGAAGAGGGAAATTACTGACGGCTGGAATTCTGGACCGAAAAGAGCTATAACAGAGATAACTATTCTGCGTAGCTCTAAATGACTTGAAACTATACGGATATTTTCTTATTAAATATTAAAAAAATACTGGAACAAAGAACTACCAAAAGGGCCCACCTCCTATCCACAAGGCAACAGGGCGCGCCCTGATATCTTATGGGGCCCATAGCTCCCCTCCTTCTACTATATGAAGCCTTTTGCCCTCGAGGCGCTGCCGTCTCTAGGCAGGACCGGGGCAGCAAAACTTTTCCTCTCTGGCGGGAGAGATTTCGCTGGGGATAGTTACCTCCGGGAGGGGCAAATTGAAGGCATCAACATCACCAACGCTCCTCTCATCGTGGAAGGACCAATCTTCACCAACATCTTCACCAACACCATCTCATCTCAACCCCAAGTCCATCTCTTGCATTCAATCTTTGTCTCAAAACCTAGGATTGGTACATGTGGGTTGCTAGTAGTGTTGATTACATCCTGTAGGGGATGGTAGTTGGTTTATTTGGTGCAAGAGTATATGTTCAGATCCTTAATCATATACAATACTCCTCTAAACTTGAACATGAATATGATTTATGAGTAATTCCGTTTGTTTTTTAGGACATAGAAAATGTGTTGTTATAAGTACTCGTGTGAAGTTGGTATTCATTCAGTATTTTGGTGATGTGTATGGTTAGAAGGACAATGGTATCCTCAGCCCACCAGGGTACAAATTCTGGTGCTTAAATTTATCCTGGATTTATTTCAGGATTTCCGGCGGTGTGCATTCAGTAGGAGGAGATGTTCCCGTCGACTACGAGGCGCCTACGGTGACTTCGTAAAATCTCAAGATGATAATGCCGGCTCAGTCTCTCAGAGATGTTCATAAGGGTAGGGTGTGCATGTGTGCATTCATAGGGGTCAGTGTATGCGTGTCTATATGAGCGCCTGCGTCTGTATTGTGTTAAAAGAAACACATGTGCTCACATTCTTATAAGCTCTTGTACAATGCTAGTTGCTTAGGGAGGTGCTTAGAGAAAAAAAACAGGTTTTACTGAAGCACTGATGGCTATTTCTATAGAAGAGACACCTAATTAAGCGTCTGCCCTATGCAAATAAGCACCAGTGCTTAAGGAAATGCTGGCTTATTTCTTTAAGCATCTCTCGAAAGCACCTTTCATTGTACAATGCCTAAGTAGCACAAGCACGGGTGCACAACATGCGCATCAAACTTGCCACTAACTGCACGTACTAACTAACCTGGAATCACTCCGCGAATTGCATGATGCGGCCGTGCAGCTAACAACCGAGGCATGCGCTAACAAGCTATCTCAATTCTACCTTATCTGTCCAGCCCGTTTGACTCCAGCTTCTCGCTTCTGCAGGCGAACGGAAGGGAGCGTCGGGAGGTAGGTTTCGTCTGTTGCCCCTGAGCCACCCCTGCGACATGGGGGTTAGTTACCGGTTGTATAGATATGTAGAACCTTTTGGTTCTTGATTGGTTTTTTTCTGCATGTGCGCTAAAGACTATACATGTTTGCTCTTGTGTGCAATGTTGTGCTCATATGTTTCTTACCATTCAGGATGAACGGCACGAGCGGTCTATAGGACCGGCACGTGGCCCACTCGGTCCGGCCAGGCTCGGTCCTGGCCCGCCATGAAATCCAGCCGGTCCGGGCCCTGCAAACGGGACCGAAAATCCCTCGGTCCGGTCCGGTTAAAGCTCGGTCCGACCGAGCGGACCGGCGAATACGAGCTGTGGCATGGCGGGAGCATGGCAGGGGCATGTCGGGGGCGTGGCGGGGGCGTGCCCAGTGCGTGCCAGGGGCGTGGCGGGGGCGTGTCGACGTTGTGGCAGGCGCGTGGTGAGCACGTGGCAGGAGCTGCGTGGCGGGCGCGTCGGTCGTGCACTGGTCAGCGCTGCCGTCGTTCATCCGCGCGGCCACCGGCCTCCCTGACGCTGGCAAGCATGTCTACTGGATGCGCCATGCCCGGATCTATCACCTGGAAGGTAGAACTTGAAGCGGGAGGCCCTACACCGCCGCTGCACACTGGCCGTCGTGCACCGGCCGTCGTGCCAGATTCTTCGTGGCTGTTGCTTCCCGAGCTCTGCCTGGCCGCCGTGCCGTCCACCGTGAGTCACAGAAGTCGCCGGACACCTCCACGACGAGCCCCTCTGCCTCCAGCGCCCTCCCCGCGTCGCCGTGCTCCGGCGCGAGCTCTGTGGTGACCACCGGCCGGTCCAAACGAGCCGCTCGGTCTGGCTCAGGCTTTCGTCGCTGTGGTCCGGTCGCTGAAAACAGGACCGCGACGCTGCTCGGTCCGGTCCGGTCCGGACAGCCGACAGCCGGTCCAAACGACGGCTCCGTCAGGGACCGGACCGGCCCGGACCGTGTCCACCCTGACTTACCATTGTCATTGTCACTTGCTATGTTGCGCCGATGTACTGCTTTTTTTTGCTATTTCGGTGTATATGGGCTTTCCGTGTCCTTGTGTGTCTCAACAGATTTTTATTTTAGTTCATTCTGTATACTCTTTCCTTCTTCAGGTCTGTACTTGCCGCCGTTTCCTTCGATTAATTGAGCGGCTCCTTCCCATACAAGAAAAAAGTGAAAAAATTGAGCGGCTCCTTCCCATACCATCGGACTTGTAAATCTTCTCATGCGTCCTTAGCTGCTTTTCTCACCTTGCCGGCTGCATCAGCAGTGGTCGCCATGTTGTAGCAATAAGGGTGCTGACCTCGGTGTGGAAAATGTCACGGATGTCACCACACTCGCGAGGGTCAGATGTTTTTCGTCCAGCTCGACCGGATGGTAGGAGTGAGCACTCACCCGATCCTGGCCACCTTGGACAGTGAGCACACAGACCAATGGCATACAAGCCCTTGTTGGCTGTTGCCCTGTTTGTGTTGCTGGCGAATGGAACGATCTGTCACCTTGGGCTACGATACATTCTTCTTCATTAACTTGCAGTTGCACGAAGGACACATAGATGTTGAGCCGAAGTCAAAGACAATAACATATCAGCCCAAACCAGACGCTACACTCTGCCTCGCTCAGAATAGCAATTGCCAGGGAGAGGGTTCGGCAGACTATGAAGCACCCAACAAGTTCCCCTTGTCTCTCAACCCCAGGAGCTGTTATTTGCCCCGCATCCAAAAGCCAGTTAAGAATCATGGCAATCAATTTGCTATGTCTCTATTTCTTCCTCTCTTTACCTTTCCTACAAATGTAGGTGGCAGTATCATGTTTGCTCTATGTTACTGCACCCAGCTTTTATTGCATGGTTTGGGTGCATATGGAGGCCGTTTCACGATTTTTTTTTTTATCTTTTGACACTATAATAATGTTGTAATAAATAATGGCCACATATTATACATTGCACATGCGAGGGAGCATGTGGTTCTTATTGGAGACCAATTTTATTTTCTCTCCTGGACTTTTGGAGCTTGTGTAAATGGAAATTCTGTGCTAGGCAACATTTTCATCATGACATAGTGCATCTTGGGTACTTGCATTACAAATGGAATACTACCCTGCAACGATCCCATCACAAAGATTTTTTTTTGTGAATTAGACACTAGTGTACAAAATACGAGTTGAACAAAACTCAAATTAAATTGTCATGCAGCTTGCAACAAAATTATGGCGGACGGCTCATGTTTTGTCAACACTATGCTCTCGTCCATCCTTATCTGTCTATTTAAAATTAATCTGTTTTGGCTCCTCCGTAATAAAGGAGATTGAAGAATTTCATAGGAATCTCCTCTATGAATCTGCAGAAGACAAATTGCATGGAGGTTCCACGTTTAGTCAACTGGAAGAAGGTTCCTAGAGTAGGTTGGAGGTCATCAGCCTTAGGAAACTTGGTTAGTTGTGCTCACACTAGAAGCCTGGAAGTGATATCAATGGAGAGCCAAAAGACTACTGAATCACAACATTACCGAGCAACATTGTAGCTATCATCTTCGCCACCTCTGTGGTAACTACCGGAAACCTATACGCAGTTTGTTGTCCTTCAGCGCCCTTTCTCAACGTAATAGTTCAGCACCATAGAGTGTCGACGAGTCTGCAACGTCCGCCGCTATACATGCAGGTACTTCAAGTCGACGGTGTCGTCGAACTGTGTTTTCTCGCGTGCATGGACCGGAAGTGGTTCTAGTTCTTGAAGAGCCTTGTTTTGCTCGCCCAGATGGGCAAGGTGTGGTTGTGGTCAAGGTTGTTGCCGAACTGCATCTTTGCTGGGAAAATAGACATGAGCAATGTAGATACGCCCGCCTATACGCCCAAGCATAAGCACAAGATCTTCAATTAATGCTAAGCACTCAATTCCCGATGTCTAATATTCTGAAGAAAGCGCCGTCTTTTCTTACTATAATTTTGCTAAGGGCTGGTATAGGAGAGAAAGCTGTTGAGAGTCCATGGGTTGTGTCCTAATCATGAATCATAGAGAACACAATCCATCGGTGGTCATATTTATAGAGATGATTTACCTCCACATGATTCGGTTGCTCATAACATTTATATAGGATAAATTTATCAGACATTTGAACTCGGAAGGTCTTCAAATAATGAATGTCTCCAATGATGTACAAGAAGGGCATGGGGCATCATTTATTTGAACTTGGTTAATAGATGTCCTTCCAAGTTGGTATATCCACTTCGGAACAAGATGACTTCACACGCTGCTGGAAAGCTCACACGTGGCTATGAAATATTGTTACAACAGCGTAAGCAAAAATTATGTTAAGTTGGCAATTTAATGGTTCGAGGAATGTAGAGTGAGACTTCCTCCCATAAAAAAATGGCATGCTCAATGTGTTTAGTAGGCCGGTGGTAAACTGGGTTGGCGCAGAGGCACACTGGAGAGATGTTGTCACAGTACACAGCGGTAGACCTGGCAACGTCGCAGTGAAGCTCCTGAAGTAGTTGCCACAACCAAGAGCATTGAGCAACGACATAGATGTTGCAAAAATGCTCTTGGGTAGGTTCCATTTGGTGTCCCGTGGCGATTGCACATGCTGGACGGTGTAATGCAGATCAAGCCAGGTGTTCATCAGGTATTGAAGGTCTCCGACGATGTTGTGGTAGAACAGGGTCGGAGGCATGAGCACCATCATGCTAAGGGATCGTGGACTTTGTGCACACGGGCTCGACTGCAGGCTTTCAGTTGAGCATGCCGGCGAGGTTGAGGATCTTGTGGGCGTACTTCTACTTGCTGAGAAAAAAGAGTCATTGTCACGCTTCGATGCTGAGGAAGTAATGGAGGGGCCCATGTTCTTTGGATGGTGTACGTGCTTCCCAGTCAAGTGTATTCCCAAAACCTAAGTCTTTAGTCATGGCTGATAGAAAAGGTTACACATGAGGAGAGTAAATATTTCACCTTATCCCTACTTTACAATGTAGCAATGTAAAATATTAGTTATCCTTATCCCTCATGTGCACGTTGACATTCATATGTACATGGCTTTGTACGACTCTGTTTATGTGTTGTGAGTGTAATCATGCCACTTGTTTACTTGTACAGTCAAATAATCTTCCACAACACATTTTTTTAACGATGTATGGATAGTTCTAATGTGAACACAGAATCGCAAGCATCTTAGACAGAGCCGTTGGAAGCATAACGAGTATGTCCAGATGAAATGGACAAGGCTGCAGGTCACATTGAATCCTATTGTGTCCTCTGGCAGCCATGGACCATGGTTAATCAGGGGTGGCTAAATGGCCAGACCAGAGCTCTCTGGCCTCTGCAGTAGCTTAACCACACTAGGCAAATGAAGCGACGGAACGATGTTCTGACACTTGGGAGTACGATAATGTCACATTCTTTGTCATGAGCTCACAAAGAGGACTGAGAAGAAGTGGAAGACAGAAACATAGTGGGAGCGGCCCAAACCGTATGCCACACTCAGGCTAGCTTGTAACAGCAAAGGTCTGTCAAGGAAAAGTTTCTGAAGACTACTAAGCACACAACCAGTTCCCTACGTCTTTCAATCCCATGACTTGCTATTTGGCTCCCACCCAAGGCCGGTTTCAAACCATGACGCCACAGCATGGAGGACAGACGCCTTCCTCCGGTAGTAATTATTTGATTCGCGTGAAACGTGAAAGGATAATGCTACTATAGAAAATTACCAATTTGTCCTTATACCAAATTTTCTGAATCGAACCATAAGCTCAACTTAATACTATGAATTATATTCTATAGTATGGTGTATCATAAAAAACTATCTTCCTATTTTTCTATTCTTCTACAACAATTTAGAGTGGTACTGCCACATGACATGTTTCTGTACCTCAAGGTCGCTCAACAACAAAAAATACCGAATAACATTGTGCATAGCTTATTCATTCATCAACAGTGCCATCTTTGTGGCAAATTGTCTGAACCCAGACACGCTGGATGTCCTCCCCCTAAACAAGGGGGTGTGGGCACTAATTGCAGAACTGTAGGGGGGGGGGGGGGGGGGTAAGTCGGTTTAGTTGCTACTCAAATCTCAGGCCGAGAGACTTGTGGAACTACATCGCGTGCTTTAGTAATCTAGGAAAGCTAAGGATTTCAATGCCCTTGTTAATTCAAGAAAATTGCACACAGTTTTAAACTAGTTAATTCCTGAAAAAATGAACCAAGACAATATTAAATAAAAAGATGAGGAACAAGAGGATCCGGTCCCGGAAGAATGATCAACGGACATACACGCAGTCGCCGGCACCACCGGATCCGGCCAGTATTTCCTCCTTCACATCCCCAAGTCTTTATCTTGGATCTGCACTGAGACCTGTTGTGCATGTCGAATAGTCCGGGGACCTTAACACCCCCTCGATCCGCACTTTGCAATTGTAGACCAGTGGAAGTCGCATGCAATTCCCCACTCCTCTCAACCCCACTTGTTGGTATTTTGCCCCATCTGAAGGCCAGAACAGAACCATGACAATCAACTTGCTATTTCTCTCTCCCTTCATTTGTTCAACTTTGCAACAATTGTTGGTGGTAGTATTATGTTTGCTCTATGCCACTGCATCTACCTTTTTATAACAAGGTTTGGCTTTGGCTAGGTCCACGTGTAGGTGGTTCCACACTTTTAATTTCTCATTTGGGCAATACAATAATGATCTAGTAGAGAATAGCTACATATTATTTATTGCACCTGTGAAGGAGCATGTGATTCTTTTATATGATCATTTCTATTTTTCTCCGGGGCTTTTGGCGCTCGTGTTTATGATTCTTCGGTGCTAGGCAATAATATGGTTATCATGATCTCACAAACCTTTATCTGGTAGTGCAACATAGTACTTACATTACAAATGGAAAGCCACCCTGCAACAATCCCACCTCAAAGAAATAATCATATCAAAACAGGTGAACAAAATCCAAATCTAACAGACAAAACAAATCAGCCGACACGTCTCACAAAAACAATAGTACACATTTGACATGTTTGGTGTGCAAGTCCAAGACTTCCTATTGAAATATCTTGTGTTGTTTCGCCATTACAAGATCTCTAAGGCTGGCCTACAACTTGTCTTGGGCGAAATTGCCAGCAAATTGCACGATTTGGAGGTAAGATGCAGGCCAACACTGCTAGCCTCACGTTTTGCCAGTGCGGCACTCACATCCACCCCGATTTATATATCTTAACAATAGTTCATGGTCTCCTGGGTAATCAAAGAAATCGACAAGCTTCGTAGGAATTTCCTATGTAAATCTCCTTTAGAGGCAAACAGTACAGATGCTGTGTGTTTGGTCCACCTGAATCAGGTTCATGTAGTACTCTGAGGTTATGCCCTTAGAAACTTCAGTTCGCCAGGATTGAGTTAGAATCTGGGAGGTGATATGAATTAATAGAAGAAAGATCATCTTGGATCGGCATCCTGGTTCCTTGTGTTGCAGAGGATTTCGTCTTGTTCAATGCTTCTACAATAATTTAGATTCATAACAAGAACATGCCACGTTTCTAGACCTTATGGTCCCTCAGTGAACACTATGAGACGTTCCCATCTTGTGCACTTTGCAATAGTTAACTGAAAGTTTTGCGCATAAATCTGCGCAGATGCAGCGGTGCTATCCCTCTCTTTGATGAAAAGACACCAATGTCATTGTGCATAGGTTATTTAGTCATCACCTCTGCCACTTCTGTGGCTAACTGCCTAAAACCCATACTCACGATGCCATTTGATCGGTGCCGCTACCAAATGGCTATGACAGCTAATTGCAAGCTGGGTTGAGGAGCTAGACAGTAGCTCAAATCCTTAGCACGAGCGATTGCTTGAACTCCATCGTCTGCCAACAATGTAGGAAAACTAATACCATATACAAGAAGAAAAGCAAAGAATGCCGATTATAAAAACTACTCAGCGAAGGTCAAATCAACCTCGGCAGCGTCTTTGCCGATTGTTACGGCCAATGAAAGCGGCTCCACGTACCCCATGTCCCAAAAGCAAGGTAAGCCAAGATCTTTTCCACGCGCACCAAGAAAAGTGTATGCCGAGTATAAATACATAATACTCAGCAACCAAAAGGCACTGACAGCCGGCCCACGGAAATGGAGGTACCACTGTGAGAGCCTGGCTTGATAGGAATGATAGACTACTCATATCAATAAAGAATTCCTTCTTTTTCGTGAGCCCATTCAAAAAGAACTCCAAAGTTAAGCGTGCTTGGCTTGGGCGATTCTAGGATGGGTGATCGACCGGGATGTTGGTCCCAGGTGCGCATGAGTGAGGACAAAGTGCACAAAAAAGACTAGTGTTGATTTATGGGGTCAGTCTAGATGCCGTCAGGTGTCACTAGTAAAAAAAGGACCTATTATCCCGGTTCGTAAGGGTCATTTGTCCCGGTTTTTGAATCGGAACTAAAATGTCGGTACTAATGCCCTAGACCTTTAGTCCCGGTTCTTGCATAAACCTTTTACCAGGAGTAAACAGGAGGGTGACATGTGTCCAACAGATAAGCCGAGTCTCATATATCGGTTGCGCGACTTTTATAGAAAAACATTTAAGAAAACAACATATTGTAGGCCAATTTGCTGTTAGTAGACACTCGGCAAACAACTTTCGTCATCAACGCCCTTAAAAACATGGTCGGAACTCGGAAGGGACATGTGTCCTTGGCTGCTCCCGATCTCCGAAAGTTTCCAGAGTGTTTTTATCTCTCTTTGTCAAAATCCCATAGTATGTCGGCCGTGTTCCAGAGAGTTTGGTCCCACGACCTTCCTACGGAAACGTTTGCGCCTGGTCGACTGGCCGAACCTTCGGCCGGCCACGTCGTGAGTCAACGCGCTACGCTCTCGCAGAGTTGCATCACACCCCCCATGTGGCCCGTGCAACACCTCACGACTTCCTTTCTTATCCCTTTCCTTCCCCTGTCGCCCACACATCTCTCTGTCTCTCCCATCTAGGGCTGAAAAAAAAACTCGAAGCTTGTGAGCTAAACAAGTAACTCGTGACTCGGCTCGAATTCACTCGAACTCGAAAAATAACGAGTCGAGTCGAGCTTTAGTTTAAGATCGTTTATAGACCAAGTTAAACGAGCCAATCTCACGAGTTCTCGTGTAACTTATTAGGCTCGTTACAAGAGATCAGCTAAGCACCCTGCGTCCTAGGCACACAACACAAGGCCCAGCTGCGCTACGAATATGAAAAAAATGATTACTTGTGAATGTAAAATGTACATATTAAACATGTACATTATTCACAAACAATGTTCATTTTTATCTTATTCGTAAGGTTTTATGTTCATATCCTTAACGAGCTTAACAAGCTAAGCGAGCCAGCTCGCGAGTTATACGAGTCGAGCCAATCTTGAATTTGAACTCGTTATAGTAACGAGTCAAGTCGAGCTAACTCGTTAATGAAACGAGTTTTAGCGAGTCGAGCCGGCTCGGCTCGGCTCGAATTCCAGCCCTACTCTCATCTCGTCTCTTCCTTCTCTGCACTGCGCTGCTGCTCTTACCGCTCCCCGTGTCTATTTTTTCTCTCCTTATTGAAGCAATCAACTTGGGAGCACGCACACAACAATGCCTGTTACAAGCGTCACCGCTCATCGGGCTGTAGATCCCAAAGCCGACCGCAGCACCTGTTTGTGCTGGAGAAGATGAGCCCTAGCGCCGGCGTGCAACGACGTGGCCGAAAATGCTGGAACATGTACTAAGATATGTTGAAACTTAAGGTTTAGGCATGAGATCATGACCCAACCCCTAGATTTTGATGTACAATCCATTGTTGTCTCGAAGATATGCATTACTATTGTTTAGGCAAAGATATTATTATGCGTAACATCAGCACTTACTTTTGCCACCATGTTAACACGTCTTACTGATCTGGGTATGGCTTTGTACAAGGTGTCCCTATGTTGTGAGCGTAAACATATCACTTGATAACTTGTGCAGTCCCTTCTATTGAAATTTTTTTTGTACAGTCTCATCATATTCCCCCCAAAAAAATATTCCCCTACATAAATAATTTTTTTGACAAAGGGTGGAATTTTATTGACTCAAGAAATGTATCAAGAGGATACAATATAATGTGCACACATCCAGCCTCTGCATAATTTGGATGCACACAACCAACTTAACACACACACACATGAAAACACACCAGCAACTAACAAAGTCCTAAGACCAAAAGCTATGCGTCGGCATGGAAAAAAGAAAAAGAAAAAAAAAGCCCCAAAGTGTTCAGATCAGCGATCGACAAACTACAACTCAGACCATATCCGCACCAACCATTGACGCCACATGGAATAAGAGGATCTTCAACGGAAACACCTTCGGGAAGGAAGCGACTCAAGCACCGTAGATCCAACCACAAAGGTCAGAGTCAATGTTTTCGCACCGTAGAGCCAGCTGTCCTCGCCCTGAAGAATCAGCCCGAACATAAACAACATCGCCATTGTCAGGTATAACCACTCGGGTCAGAACTAGGCTTTCACCCCGGAGCTCGAGACCGGGTGCTCACAGCACCACCATCAAAGTCGCTTGTGTTGTCGCCACCGCTTTTCCGCAATCCGAGCAGCTACAATTGGACCGTCGCCACTCCACAGACATCCATCTGCGTCAAGTCTTCATCCATAATTTGTACTCAACACTGAACTCGTCCACTAGATCAAGAGATAAAGCCTCGTGAAGTCTTTTCGATGACCCTCGCTGTCGTGAATATGTAGGAAGTCGATGTAGGACAATCTACAGTCACCATCATCTGGTCAATCGGATCTAGATCACCACCACCAACCGAGGATCGCAACATCGGCAGCCCGCACCGGACACAGAAGGCCAGCTCATCACCGCAACCCCACATGTCCATTGTCCGTCGTGGTCAGAGCAGTGCGCAAAGATCCCCGAGGCACCACTCTAACACCACGACACCAGGGAGACACACCGGCTGAAGGAGGATAGATGGCCATCTTCACCCAGGCTGTCACCAAGACGTCAGCATGGTGCACCTAGATCGTTGCCTAGACGCTGCGCGCAGATTGCATGTGCCTCGTCTGGATCTGGTGGAAGGACAAAGTCCATGTCAGCTGTGACTGGACCAGAGCCACGGTGACCCCAAACCCACTAGGCACGGCCTCACACGCCAGAGAACCTCCAACCGCTGACAGGAGGAGCCATCTGCGATGGAAGAAATCGTGGATGAGGACGACGGCCGAGGATGCTGTTGTGATATCACTTGCCGGATTGAGCCCAGACGTCGGAGAGGGCCCCTCATGCCGCACAACGATGGGATCTCGGCAGAGGGATGGGGATGGGCGTGCAACGCCAAGATGGGAACGAGTCCGTCCCGCCGCAACCATCCCAGGGCCCGGCACGGCTTTGCCGGCCAACCCTTCGATGGCGGCGATGCAGGAGCTATCGGAGGAGGGTGAGGGAGTCCTGGATTAAGGGGTCCTCGGACAACCGGACTATATACTTTGGCCGGACTGTTGAACTATGAAGATACAAGATTGAAGACTTCGTCCCGTGTCCGGATGGGACTCTCCTTTGCGTGGAAGGCAAGCTTGGATATTCGGATGTGTAGATTTCTTTCTCTGTAACCGACTCTGTGTAACCCTAGCCCCCTCCGGTGTCTATATAAACCGGAGGGTTTAGTCCGTAGGACAACAACAATCATAATCATAGGCTAGCTTCTAGGGTTTAGCCTCTACGATCTTGTGGTAGATCAACTCTTGTAGTACTCATATCATCAAGATCAATCAAGCAGGAAGTAGGGTATTACCTCCATCGAGAGGGCCCGAAACTTGGTAAAACATCGTGTCCCCTGCCTCCTGTTACCATTAGCCTTAGACGCACAGTTCGGGACCCCCTACCCGAGATCCGCCGGTTTTGACACCGACATTGGTGCTTTCATTGAGAGTTCCACTGTGCCGTCGCGATAAGGCTTGATGGCTCCCTCGATCATCTTCAACGATGCGGTCCAGGGGGAGGTTTTCCTTCCCGGACAGATCTTCGTATTCGGCGGCTTCGTACTGCGGGCCAACTTCGGCAGCCATCCGGAGCAGATCGACAGCTACGCCCCTGGCCACCAGGTTAGGTTTGGAAGCTTAAACTATACTGCCGACATCCGCGGAGACTTGATCTTCGACGGAATGGAGCCCATGACAGGTGCACCGAACAGTCATGACGGACATGACTTTGATCTGCCATCGGACGATATTCGGGAGATCGCACCCGCGTTGGCGCCGGGAATCAATCCGGAGCAGATCGTGCCTTCCGAGGACGGGTGGATGGACCCCGCCACGGAGGCCGCACACTCATCGGCGTCGGAGCCGAACACTGAACCCGCCTCCTGTGAGGTTGGTGTCATCGGACCCCCGGACTCTTCCCCGGTTGCAGGATCCGAACCGCGTGCGTCCGTGCCTATCGAGTCAGATTGGCACCCATCATGGAGTTCACCGCCGCGGATATTTCTCACCACTCATCCTTGGGTGATGTGCTGAACTCATTAAGGTCTCTGTCCTTGTCAGAAGATTCTTGGCCGAACTATGTCCGGCTCAAATGGGAAACAGACGACGAAGAAATTCGTTCCCCACCCACCACCCACTTCATAGCCACTGTCGATGACTTAACCGCACGCTCGATTTCGACTCCGAAGACGTCGACAGTATTTATGACGACACATGAGAAGAACAGGAACCACCGCCCACTGGGCGCTAGACTGCCACCTCATCATACGATATATATATGGTGGACACACCAAAAGAAGGCGATGGTGACGATACAACGAAGGATAATCCCCTTGATAAGCCACCGAAGCGACGCCGTAGACGCCACTCCAAATCCCGCCACAGTAAAAACAGCGACAACAGCGCAAAAAATAACAATACCCCGGTTGATTCCAAAGGAAACGACGACCCCATGGACCGAGTGATGGAGCAGGATGAGCCAGGGGACGGTGAAAACAGTCCGGAGCCGACGTCAGACAACGCCGATCCCGAGGATAAAATTCAACAACCTGTCTCCGGAGAGGAGAACAGCCCGGACGATGATGCACTCATCATCCCAGAAAAACTCTTGGAACAAGAGAATCTCCATAGAAGGCTTATCGCAGGATACACTCAACCGCAAGAGGAACAAAGTGCTCGACACTGGAGAAAAATACGGGGACGATCGCCACACAAAGAGCTATCCAAAGCGCAAGCTGCTGCCCGAATTCGACGATGAGGACGTAGAGCCCACCCAACCGAAAACGACCGATCAGCCAGACCGACTGCCCCGTGGCCGTGACAAGACGGCTAATGATGCCGCCCACAAATCAGCACACGATTTACGTGAGCTCATGGATAGAAAGTCCGGTATGGCCAGATCCATCTACGGATCTAGGAAGCGCGCTCCAGCACAGGATCAGAACTACAGGAACGATCACATCGATCGAATACCAGCTTGGAATCAGAACCGAACACAACAACCGTAGACAGCATGCCACGACACAACCAGATACAGGGGTGCCGCACACCCCCTGTGCTTCACCACGAGATGCTGGATCATGAATTTCCGGAAGGATTTAAACCCGTGAATATAGAGGCATACGACGGAACTACAAACCTGGGGTCTGGATCGAGGACTTTATCCTTCATATCTATATGGCTCGCGGAGACGTTCTCCACGCCATCAAATATCTACCCCTCAAATTAAAGGGACCAGCTCGGCACTAGTTGAAAAGCCTTCCCGAAAACTCAATTGGAAGTTGGGAAGAGCTCGAGGATGCTTTCAGGGCCAATTTTCAAGGGACTTATGTCCGGCCTCCGGACGCTGACGACCTGAGTCATATAATTCAACAGCGCGGAGAGTCAGCCCGGAAGCTCTGGAACAGGTTTCTTACTAAGAAAAATCAAATAGTCGACTGCCCGGACGCCGAGGCTTTAGCGGCCTTCAAACACAGTATCCGGGACGAATGGCTTGCCAGACACCTCGGCCAAGAAAAGCCGAGGACGATGGCAGCCTTAACAAGCCTTATGACCCGCTTTTGCGCGGGCGAGGATAGCTGGCTGGCCCGTAGCGGCACCATTGACCCAAGCACATCGAAGTCAGGGATGGCAACGGGAAGCCGCGACGCAACAAAAACAAGCGTCGAAACAATAATGACAGCCCAGAGAATACGACAGTAAATGCCGGATTCAGGGGCTCTCGACCTGGTCAACGGAAGAAGCCATTTAAAGGTAGCAGAGAAGGACCGTCCAGCCTAAACAAGATTCTACGCAAATTATGTCAGATTCACGGCACGCCCAACAAGCCTGCAAAACCACATCCACAAAGAGTGTTGGTTTTTCAAATAGTTCGGAAAGCTGAACGCCGAACAAAAGGGGAGGGAGAAGCAAAGCGAGGACGAGGATGAGCCTCGTCAGCCGAATAGTGGATGACAGAAAAAATTCCCACCAGAAGTCAAAACAGTAAATATGATTTACGTAACTCACATTCCAAAGAGAGTGCGCAAACACGGACTCAGAGATGTATACGCTATTGAGCCCGTTGGCCCCAAATTCAATCCCTGGTCGGCCTGCCCGACCACCTTCGATCGCAGGGACCATCTGACTAGTGTCCGGCACGGAGGATCGGCTGCCTTGATGCTTGACCCAATAATTGACGGATTCCATCTGACACGAGTCCTCATGGATGGCGGCAGTAGTCTAAACCTGATATATCAGGACACTATCCGCAAAATGGGGATAGAACCTTCAAGGATCAGCCTCAGTAACACTACCTTTGAAGGAGTAATACTAGGCGTGGAGGCCCACTGTACGGGCTCTCTAGTACTACAGGTTGTATTCGGTTCTCCCGACAACTTCAGAAGCGAGGAATTAACCTTCGACATCGCTCCATTCTGAAGTGGCTATCACGCACTACTCGGAAGAACGGCCTTTGCTCGTTTTAATGTAGTAACGCATTACAGCTACCTCAAACATAAGATGCCCGATCCACGCGGCGTCATCACGGTAAACGGAAATACCGAGCGTTCCTTACGCGCGGAAGAATACGCGGCGGCTCTAGCAGCCGAACACTGAGCGGTCCCTCCAACCAGGACAAATGGCCGGTCGTCAAGACGAGTCCGGCGCTCCACCCAATGTAACAACTCAGTTGGGATTTCCCCATAAAAGATATTAGGGGCTGCTCGCAAAAAGAGCCCATAGTTTGGCTCATCCTTATCAATATAATAGCATATTGCATTTTCATGGTTCACTTAGATTAACGAACACCTCGCATGAAGTCTTTAACCTGGGTTTTTTCTTTTACAGATGATCATCGTGCTACACCCTTCCAGGATACGGCACAACGGAGATAAAGGCGCAGACGTGCAGCAGGGACCCGTTCAAAGGTTTCTTTTCAGATTAAGACCATGCGTAAACCTTTTTAATGTCTCTTGTTTGTTCTTCCTCTCCAGAAACTCTATACAACCGGGAGGGATACAGGCGTTCTCGGCATTTTTGTCACACCAGACAATCACTCGTACCAGGAAACTCAGGGCTTATTGTCAAGGGCGTTATTCAGCCCAGTACACATTATAAAGTCCGAATACCTTAGGGAGTATTCGGCGTCGCGAGTTTGGCCTTATATGCATCAGCTCCGAATCATGTCTTTGGTCAAATGTTGGGTTTGCCCGGCTCCCGTGTTTTGCTACCTTACGTTCCGTTCTATCGGCTAAGGCGGCACCGGGAGAACTACTGCGATTGTGCCCCGGTTCACCTGGACAAGCACCTCAGTAGAGAAAGCCAAAACTGACTGTCATGATACAGTGTGAGACTGGTCAACCACTCGATGACCCAGCGGAATCCTCGCGATTCCTCCGCATTAACGAAGGACCGGTTTCCCGGTCACGTACATACGCACACCATATCCGGCTGAATGCGAAAGTACCAGGGGCTATATAGTAGCCCCACCGTCAAACTCCTATGGCTAAGTGAAAGTGTTAAAGCTATATAGTCCGATTGCCTGGTTCACCACGCTATCACCTCCTTAACGGACCAAGACGTTGGATAAAGTGTGACTACGCGTTTTCCCGAACACCCCCGCATTATATGTGTGGGGGCTGAAGCCGACGACTGCAAACATTCAGGTTATATACATACATAAACGGCCGCACAGGAGGCATTATAATAGTTTCGGGCAAAAGTATAAACATAGCCTTTATAATCAAAATAGCATTGTCTTTACAATCGCGATGTATGTCATTCGAGCATAGCACTCTTCGAGCACTGAGCCTCTATTCAATGGGCGCCTTCTAAAACTTCTTCGAAAAAGTGCTCGGCCGGGTCCTGGCCGTCCGCTGCACTCCGGGCTGCAATAGCGGTGGTTTCCATCTCAGCCCAGTATGTTTTAACACGGGCAAGAGCCATCCGCGCACCCTCTATGCATGCCGACTTCTTCATAGCATCGATATGCGAAACGGCACCAAGGAATTGTTGCACCAATCCAAAATAGCTATCCGGCCTTGGTCCTTGTGGCCAAAGATGATCCACGACAGACCTCATAGCAAGCCCGGACAACCTGTGGAGTTCGGCCCATGCGGCCATCCTTTCATTCAATGGCAGCGGACGCATCGGGGCACTAAACTGCGACCAGAATAACCTCTCAGCCTTATGATCTTTCCGATCTTTGAAAAAATCGGTCACATCGGCAACACTCTTTGCCAGGTCCGCATACGAGTCCGCCGCACTCCACAACTGATCCAGAGGGGCATACTTCGGATCTCCGAATTTCATCCGCAACAGATAGGGCTTCACAGCCACGATATCTCCAGCTTCACGAAGCTCCTCCCTCATCCCCCTCATTTCAGAGCGGGTCTCCTTGGTTGCCTCCAGGGCCTTCTTCAGGTCAGCCGCTTTTGCTTGATTATCCTTTTCAAGGAGCTCACGGCGGTTGGCGGCATCTTCCAGCTCGGTAGCCATTTGGGCTATCTTTTCTTCGCTTTGGCGATGAGCAGCCTGTTCGGCTTTTAACTCCTCGACCGCCTTCATAGCGGCCGCATCATTTTTCCGTGCTTGCTCCTTGGCTCGAGCAAGCTCCGCCCGAAGGGTCTCCACGGCAGCAGCTCCATCTGCAGTAACAACATATTATAGATACTAGCATCATGCTCTCCTTAAAGGATTTGCTGACAAGCCGAACATACATACCCTGGGCCTCGTCAAGCCGTTGGTGAACAAGCGTGATGTTGGCATCGGCCACATCTAGCTGCCGCTTTAGTTCGGCAAAATCAGCAGATCAGTCGGCTGCCGAACCCTCAGCCACCTGCACATAAAGCAGCGCAATTATTAACAGAGATTATTATCCTCTATCCGCCACGTTGATGGCAACCAGAGTCTCAGGGGCTACTATCTATATAGAGAACTCTTAGCATGTGCGGAAACATCAAAAATACACTTTTTGCGTACCTCAAAGCCTCTCAGTAGACTTGTAAAAGCTTCATCCAAACCGCTTTTCGCGGATGAAATCGTCTCAACTACCGTGCCCACTAGAGCATGATGCGTCTCGGAGATAGCCGCTTGCTCCAGAAGGCTCATTAGTGTGTCCGGCTGTGCGCCGGACAATCCCGGATTCCTACTGAAGCTCTCCTTGGAAGCCGGATACTTCAGACTCCGGGCAGCCGAAGTGTCAACTTCTGGCCTTGGTGGATCCGGAGAAATCCTCCGTGACGACACCTTGGGGTCGCCCGCCCCATGTGACGGGGAGGCAGGGGGAGGCATCGCGCTCTCCATTATCTCCGGAGGAAGATCCTCCGAGGATGAACTCTGTGGGGAAGGGCTGCGAGCCGGAGTGCAACAAATATGTTTCGGTCATTATCCTTAGAGACAAAATAGGATATGTTTACCAAAGTACTCTTTCACTTACGGCTCAGTGGAGGGCTGGCCCCCTTGTGGGCGTTGTGCGGTCAGGATGCCCTCTGGGGCAGGGTCCTTTTGCGAGTTTTTCTTCCCTCGTTTAGAAGCCTCCGTTTCCAAATCTTCGGCGGCGGCCCTTTTCTTGCCTTGGGGATAGGGGATTTTAGATTCCCCTCCCCGATTAGCCTCCTTCGCGGAGGCACCTACTCCTTCAATCTGGATGTGTAAAAAATGAGGCCCGCCTGTGGCTTCCCTATTCCTCCCCTCGTCTTCACCTGATGGCACCTGATACGGCGCGCGGTCAAGCATCCTGGTCAACAAAGGATTCGGCGAGCCTTCGGGAAGAGGGGCCGGACACCTAATCCTCTCCGCCTTCTTCAGCCAGTCCTGGCAGAGAACATTTTTAGAATGATGTTATAATAAACATAGAGGATGGTGTGTTCGGTAACAGAAATATTTACCTGGGTATCCGGACGATTACAATTAAGACCCGCGTCCTCAGTGGTGTCCGGACACTTTATTCGTGATGCGAAGAATGATTCATACATCTCTTTGGGCATCAGGCCAAAGAATTGTTGAATGGTTCGCGGTCCTTCCGGGTTGAACTCCCACATACAGAGAGGACGACGTTGGCAGGGCAGGACTCGACGCACCAGCATCACTTGCATTATCTTGACAAGATTGACATCCCTCTTGAGAAGGTCTCGGATGCGGCTTTGCAAGGTCGGCACGTCGTTGACCGGCCCCCAGTCCAGCCCTTTGTTGACCCATGACGCCAGTTGTGATGGAGGGCCCGGGCGGAACGCTGGAGCAGCCACCCGTTTTGTACCTCGGGGTGCAGTGATGTAAAACCACTCCCGCTGCCATAAATCAGAAGTCTCCACGGAAGAGCCCTTTGGCCATGGGGCATCGGCGCCTTTGCTTATTATAGCGCCTCCGCACTCCGCGTGACGCCCGTCGGTCACCCTCGGCCTCACATTGAAGGTCGTGAGCCATAGGCCGAAGTGGGGGGTAATGCGGAGGAAGGCTTCACACACGATGATAAACGACGAGATGTGAAGAACAGAATCCGGAGCTAGATCGTGGAAATCTTGCCCGTAATAGAACATGAGCCCTCTTACGAAGCTATCAACGCTAAAACCTAGCCCTCGGAGAAAGTGGGAGATAAAGAAAACGCTCTCATTGGGCTCGGGGGTGGGGATGACCTGCCCTGGAGCAGGTAGCCTGTGCGGAATCTCGGCGGTGAGATACCTGGCCTCCCTAAGCTTCCGGATGTCCTCCTCTGTGACGGAGGAGGCCATCCACCGGCCTTGATTGGATCCGGACATGGTCGAAAGACCGAGGTACTTTAGCTTGAGCCTTGGGTGTTGGAACTCGAGGTGCGGGAGGGGAAGGATCGAGCGTGGAAAGGAAAGGATAGGCCTTGGCCCCCTTTATAAAGAGGACGAATATCAAGCGTCCCCCGCGTGACCGTTTGAGACTTGCCTAAAATCGAGGAGTCGTATTAAACAAACACGCTTGGGTTGCCCACACCCGTATTGATGAGAATCCCTAAGGGGGACACGATCTCTGCTTCGACGGGACATGCCAATAAAACCGCCTCGCAGTTCGTGTAGTGAATGGTTGTGAAAAACGCTTCAAATTATGACCGGACCATGTCGTGATGTCATAAAAAGCTGCCAGCATATTAGATTTGCGGAATATTGTACTCTATACGGTGGTATGTGGATTTTGTTTTGCAGAGTCGGACACGATCCTCGTGTTCGAAATCTTCTATGGAGTATTCGGAGAGGGAACCCGCCTTGCAATGTCGAAGACAATTTGCGTGCCGGACTCATCATCATTGAAGCCTGGTTCAGGGGCTAATGAGGGAGTCCTGGATTAAGGGGTCCTCGGACAGCCGGACTATATACTTTGGTCGGACTGTTGGACTATGAAGATACAAGATTGAAGACTTCGTCCCGTGTCCGGGTGGGACTCTCCTTTGCGTGGAAGGCAAGCTTGGATATTCGGATGTGTAGATTTCCTTCTCTGTAACCGACTCTATGTAACCCTAGCCCCCTCCGGTATCTATATAAACCGGAGGGTTTAGTCTGTAGGACAATAACAATCATAATCATAGGCTAACTTCTAGGGTTTAGCCTCTAAGATCTCGTGGTAGGTCAACTCTTGTAATACTCATATCATCAAGATCAACCAAGCAGGAAGTAGGGTATTACCTCCATCAAGAGGACCCAAACCTAGATAAAACATCGTGTCCCCTCCCTCCTGTTACCATTAGCCTTAGACGCACAGTTCGGGACCCCTACCCGAGATCCGCCGGTTTTGACACCGACAGAGGGCCTCCCGGAGGCGCGGCTGCTGATTCCACCGTGCCACCCAAGAAGACGACGCGGGGCTTGCGGACGCGGGGATCTCAATAATTTCTTATGATTTGGGGATAATTCGAGTGGGAAAAAGTAATCATAACCATCCCAGACAGAACTGCTGAAAGTATAATAAAAAAATATAGAATGAAACGGACAAGACTGTAGCTCACTTTGAATCGTACTATGGATAAACACGGGTGGCTACATGGACGTAGCAGAGCTCTCTCGCAGCCATGCATTTCTTTTCTGGCATCTGTAGTACCTTAACCCCACTATTCACGGGAATGGGTGAGGTGGCAAATAAACAGAACAAGTATGGGCCGGCCGCAATGACCTAGCGCGGACACCAGAGCGTAATACGAAAAAAAAAATTGAAAAGGAGGCTTGCTGCCGGCCTATGTATCTGAACAATGCTTGCAGCCATATTATTAAAAGTCTTGCAGTATTCCAAAGTCAAGTAAATATTCCAGCTCGCAAACGGAGCAAAGAACTCATAATAAACTCAATACCACAACCTGTATGAATAAAAGGACAAGATCCCTAAACTTCTATCTTATTATGCGCAGGCTCGATCCTGAGATTTCAGAGACCCGGGGCCAAACTAGAATATGGGACCTTACAATCGTTTATAACATTAAGTAAAAAATCTGATGATATATATCAATATTAAGAGAATTAAAGACATACCTTCTGGGAAGTTGTGAAGCTTTGTCATCTAGACGCTTGGGGACTCGCCTTCCGACACTGCCGCGTGGGGCTGATTGTAATGTCTTCAGCTAGGCGACACATGAGATCAAGGGTTGGTGGCATGCAGTCAAGTAAGGGGCGATAGCATATGACATCAATCTAAGTTGCCTTTGAAACAATTATGATCACGCGCATTGGTAGAAGATGAGCTTATTATATTTCATTTTTCACTTCTATCTCGGTAGACCCCCTTAAACATATTGATGGCTCAGATTATCCCATACCTTTTCATAATTAAGGATAAGAAGATCCTTTTTAAAGTGAGACCTCGTATACAAATTGCACGAGCCGGTCCATTAAGCAACGTAAAAATATTAAGAAAAAGGGTCATCGTGAGGAATTGACTCAAGGCCTCACACTTAGAGCCGTACGCTGCTAGAGGGTTTACCCCACAACCGCTTTAATCATTTTATAATGCGAAATGTACAAGCAGACAGAACAGTGTTCACATATAAGAAATATTTTCTAATAAGAAAAGATCAAAACTTTAATTGAAAAAAATGTGAATATTTTTGAAATGCTGAATATTTATTGGATTTATGAACGGAATTTGACCTAACAATTTTTTAAATTTGATTTTTTTTTCAAAACATGAATAATTTCCAAACAACTTTCAAAACATGAACAATTTTTTAAATTTGTTGTTTTATTTTTCGGTTATTGTTTGTCTTGTTCATTGTTTTTGATATAGCTTTGCCGCTCATTGTAGCATGAGAAAGCAATTTGTCAATATCCTGTAGTGAATGCATGGCCAATTTGATTGTTCGAAAGCAAAATATAACACAATACCAGTAGCTTAGAGCAATTTCAGCCGCACCCCCAAAAGGCCCCCAGGCTATTTTTGAGCGATGGCGTCGAAAAATCGGCCAAGTCCTCATGAGCCTGTTTTACGCCGGTTTGGGCCGAAACTGGCACCGACAGACTCAGACAGAACCCGACGCGCTGGGGGGCGCAGGGGAAACTGATTTTGGCACGAACTGGAATGGGCCCGCCGAGTCAGCGACACGCCGCTTCATCGTCCTCATCGTCTTGGTTCCCGCAGGAATCAATGCCAAGGCTGCCGCGCTGCCGCGCTTGTCAGCCTTCCATTGATGCCTCACGGGCGGCGCAGTGAAGGCACGGCGACGCACGTCCTGCCCGCTCCCGCCACGCAGAACACGGTGGCAGCTCTGCCACCGCCCATCCGCGGCTATAAAAGTCGTCCTCCCTCGCCGGTGAACGCACAAGCTCGCCTTCTCTCTACTTCTCGCCGCTCTCTCTCCTACTCTCTCCCTGCTGACAGAAATGGCAGCGCTTCCAAGGTGACGGCACATCGGCGAACGGCTTCGGCCGCCGCCACCTCCGCGAGGATGAGGCACGCCTCCTCTACGAGGCCGACTACCCGACGCCCCCGGACATGCGGGTGCTGGGTACCTGGAGGCTCAGCGCTGGCGGGGTCCCGGTGCCGCCCGCGCCCACTTGAGAGGCCCGACGTGCCGAAATCGCACGCATCCCGTCTTCCTTGCCCGATCCGCAGTGGAACCAGCTGAGGTTCGCCCCCGACAACAACCCCTTTGTGGACGGCCTAATTCGAGCAGCGACATGAGGAGCAGGTCGCCGCCACCAACGGCGTCAAACCCCACGGCCGCCACAACTCCGACGGACGGCGCCTATGGTGGGGTGTCCCAGGCCGCACCCTCGAAGCCGTTCTCAAGCATATCGAGGCCGGCAGCATGCCGCGCCTAGAGTACCCTGCACCCCCTCCTTCTCTCGCCGCTGCGGCAGCTCCTGGACGCCATGCCGAATGGACACGGCGACTTCGACGTCGTCGAGCTCCGGCTCCATGTCCTCCGGCTCGCCGGTGCTTCGCCCCGTCAAGCCGGAGCCGCAACAGACGCCCAAGACGCCCCTTGGGCCCCGCGCCCGCAGCGCCGCCCTCATCATCAACGAGGGCGGCCACCGTATCCTTGTTTCTTCCGCCTCGTCTGGCCGAAGCCCGAGCCAGGTTTGCTCCCCGTGAAGGAGGAGCGCCACGCCATGGCCGCCGATGACGAGACCGCCCTCAGGTGGGCGAAGGTGGACTACGTCCGCGAGCAAATGGAGCGCCAGCGTCGGGCCTTCGACGAAATCGTCGCTCGCCGCCGCGGACACGAGGAGGGCGGCGTGGTCATCCTCGACAGCGACGACGAGGATCCGCCGTGGCCATCCAGCCGCCAGCGCATCGGCGATGCCGGTGAGGAGTGCAGCAGGGACAGCGGCGGAACCCAGCATGATGGTGACGACGACGACGACTGCGGCGACTACAGCCGGTTCTACAGGCTCCTCAACATGTAGAAGGCAAGCGGCGGCGGTAGCTAGGCATGGTTTCAGTATGTTTTTTTTTTGTGTTTTTAAGTTTTTGTAAAATATCAATGAAATCCTCTCATCTCGATGTGTTTCGGTCAATTTTATTGTCCAAAAAACGGCGTCTGGGTGCGACCTAGGGGCGGCGGCTGGGAACCCGACCAGCCCCAAGCCGATTTTTGCGCCGGTTCGCCCCCACGCGGCGATATTTCAAGCGCCGTGGGGGAGGGGGGGCGAACGGCTCGAGATGCTCTTAGCTCCGTTCTATAGCTGCTGTAGCGGAGCCCCAACATTCCCGCTGTTGTGGTGCTATAAAACTCCTACGCGTGCGGCAGTCACGGGACAAGCACTACTTGGTCCATCGCGCAGCGGCCGCACGGGACGGTCTTCTTGCAGCGTGCCTAATTTGATTTTCCCAAAAAAGAAAACTAAACTGACAAGATGCACAATAATAAGATCTGTAAAGGAGTAACTAGACGCAATAAGTGGATTGTCTCAGTTGGTTGTAGTGTCTGAAAGAAAACTAAGAGGTAATTGGATCGAATCCTACCTTATAATCAAATGACAATACTGCCCTTATACGGTTTGTTAGGGGGGTCTACCGAAGCAAAGCTCTTCATTTTTTCTATGCAGAGTGAACGGGAAAATTTCTTTTATTGCAAAACCGACAGCGCAAAAGATAAATCTATGCGACACAATTTATAATCAACTAGATATAACTGCAATCAACCTGTACGAACATATTAAGACCAAAATAAGTCTGACAGAACAATCATCTATCGATTGAAAATAATCGTAAGTCAAACTTTCAAAAATATGCAAAGACAAGAGTACCGACACCGGAAGAGAAAAAAATGCTAATCCATTTTTTGAGAGGGAAAAATTCCTGTCTTTTTTTAACTATATACGGTAGTTCCCTAAAAAAAACTATATACGCTAGAATTGGCGACGGCACAAGTATATCAACTAGGACCGATCCATGGATACCCAATACTACCACTCTGAAACCGAGGGGAAGACTGGGGTCTGCTCCTTTACCGCATGTTTCAGATTTGATAGATCATTAGACCGGAGCGTGGAATATTGAGCTAGTACGGCAAAACTTTCTCCATCCTGATGCAGAAGCTATTCTCAACATCCCCTTGAGTGCACAAGGTGGAGAAGACAGCCTCGCTTGGGCTCTTGAAAAATCGCGCAACTACACTGTTAAATCGGCGTATCGTTCTTTTGTGACTCGAAACGATCTTCGTGCTTATGAGAAAGGGGCGATTACAGAATCTTCATCGGCAAACAAACAGTTGTGGACAGCCTTATAGAAATTGCAGGTGCTACCAAAAGTGAGGGTCTTTTGGTGGAGAGTGCTTCGCAGCATTCTACCTGACTCGATGACCTTGAAGTATCGACACATCAAACCCATTGGCATATGTGGCGTATGCCAAGCTATGGAGGAAGATTTGATGCATGCATTGGTTGGATGCATACATGCAAAACAGTTTTGGATGGCAGCCGAACACAGGTTTGATCTTCACCTTCCTAGGCTGCATCCATCTACTTGGGCTCGGGACATCCTGCTGGACCCAATGTTCTCAGAGGACGCAAGATGCAAGATCATCTATATTATGCATACCATTTGGTCTTCGCGAAACAGGTGGACTCATGACCGTGATGGCTTTGATCCGGCTCAGGCCATAAAGTGGGTACACGAAACTCTCTCCATCCTCGACATCCCGAAGGGCCGCAAGTCACAGGGATCGCAGGGCTGGAAACCACCTGAGGTGGGCTGAATCACCATAAACACTGACGGTTCTGTATTTTTGGACTCCTCGACAGGAGGCGCTGGTGGTGTGGCCCGATCTCATCTGGAGTTCCTTGGATCATGGAGTAAGCCGCTCCCAGGTGTGTCTGACCCTTTGTTGCCGAGCTTTTAGCTCTTCGCGAAGGGGCGATCTTTGCACATCTACGTGGATACTCACATGTGATAATGAAGGTTGATTGCATGGAGCTTGTCAACCTATGGAATTCGCACCGTAATTCTCGATCGATTGCAGCGCCTATCTTGAATGAAGTGGAGGATATCGTACTTAGTTTCTCTTCGTTTTTGGTTCGGCATATTGGCAGGGATCAAAACCTACCGGCTCATCTTTGTGCTCAGCGTGCTTGTACGCTTGAGGGTACTGATAGCTGGATTGGCCATAGTCCAGACTTCTTGGTTAGTAGCCTTCGGGCAGATTGGAACCGGATCATTATTACCTGAATAAATCCTCCTTTCGATGCAAAAAAAACCCCAAATTACTCTGGCCCACCACCACTTAACAACCAGCATTCCGTTGTCAAAAAGATAACGAAGGCCCAAAGCCCAGTAAGCTATAGGAAAAACGAGTCAGCTTTCTACTACCTGGAGTCTGGAGACGCAGAGAACAGAAAAACAAACAGATGCTCTGTCGTGGGAGTAAGTCTGACAGTAAGAATAGGGGGTACATATGAGAAGGCACGGTCCTATCTACGGTGAGGTTGTACACGCAAGTTTATGAGTTCAGGCCCCTCTCAGAGGAGGTAAAAGCCCTATGTCGCAGTGCCTTGAGGCTCCGTCCACTAGATATGGGCGAATGTTACAAGGGGTGCGAACCCTTGTGCCAGAGGAGGAGGACGGTTTATATAGAGTGCACCAGGACCTTCTCTGACCTCTGTTACACAGGGTTCAATGTGAGTTAAGATGGGGCATTACTGGTAACGCCAGCCATAAATGATCATGAAGACTACAGAGTGAATGCCTGACCGTTGCCATTCTGGGATGACTTTAGATCTTCTATACAATGAGTGGTTCTTCGTATGGTCGAGTGACTATGCTGTGGTCGAGTGGAATTGGGGTATCCGATTTGAATCTTCTGTCGAGTGGATTGCACTTCGGGACGTATCCAGTTGATATTCTCTATTGGTCCTTGAGTGCCTTTGACTGTAGGTCAGTGTCCTTGGGTAGGGTGTCTAGGTCAGGCCTAAGACCCAACCCTAGATACATACCCTCTTCATTAGCCCCCGAATGAATTGAGGTCTGAGTGGAGAAAAGGTTGAAGTTGACCCCGACTCAGTTGAATGCTCCTGGGGCATCTCATTGAAGTCTGGAAAATACACGGGAACTTTCAATCTTGCTTCAGTTGGCTCGATCGATTCTGATAGCTTGAAGTTGTCGAGTGAATAAATGTAGTAATCCTTCGAGTGGATTAGGACGCTAAATCTTAGACGCGATTGACTTCTCGCGGTACCCGGATTACACGGGAATTGAAATTTCCGAGAAGCGCGCTGGACGGGGCGTGGCGCGATAAGCGGAACGAATCGGACCTGGATGCCTCGATTTCTGCACCGCCTTTTTCACCATGTATCGCTCCTGCGCATGTGATGGGATATGATTTGATTGCTGAGGGCCACTAGCCAGCCACTCGAAACCAGCCTCATATAAGGCGCCGAAGCCGATGCGCGGCACAGTGCCTTCAATCGATCTCCATCTTCTCTTCTTCTCCGCCTTCTTTTACCCTCCTCTCCACGCCCCTCCCTGGCCCTCTCAAGGTCCACGCCATGGTGAAGGAGAAGACCACGGCTTTGGAGCACGCGAAGAAGGCGTCGGCGACAGCGAAGGGGAAGAAGACGGTGCGGGGCTCGTTGTCGTGTTCCGCTCTGCCGCCTGGCTGGATCCAGGGGGATTGGACTCGCTTGACGGTCTCGCAGGAAGACTTGGAGAATCTCTCTCATGACGGCCTGATTAAACCCGGGTCCTGGAGATTGCCTGGGGAGGAGTTTGAGCCTCAGCCGCACGATGGTGAGTGTGTTCTCCTCACCAAACATCTCGAGCGTGGTTTTTCTTTGCCCCCGCACCCGTTATTTCGAGGATTTTTGAACTTCTTCGGGGCTTAGATTCATCATTTCCATCTGAACACCATCTTGTACCTTGCTACTTTCATCTCCATGTGTGAAAACTTCTTGGGCTGCCACCTGCACTCGAGTCTCTTCAAGCATATATTCACTTGTCGATCTCAGACGGTGAAGAAAGCTAACCCAGTCGACCAGAAAACGCACGTGATCCAGATGTGCGGGGGTCTAGGGATCCAAACGAGGGGTAGGAGTTGCTTTCCTCCTGTGACTTTTCCCGAATCAGTTAGAGGGTGGCAGTCGACCTGGTTTTACTACAAGGATGTCCGACTCCTGGTCAGTCGACTGGCCTCCCTCCTTTCACTTTAGAGATACTCCAGTCCCCTCGCTCACTAGTGGTAGCCCCGGAGGAGAAGGAGGAAGTGTAGATGCTGGTTGCGGCTGTTGTTCAACTGGTGTAGGGAGGAGTGACTGGGATGGATCTGTTGGAGGTGTATCTCAGTTGATGGATCCAGCCCATGCAAGTTCGTGACCACTCCATGTGGATGTACTCGGGCGCTGACGACACCGCTCGTACCCACCCGCAGGAGGTTAACGAAGAGACGGTGGCCCAGTGGCTCCGTAGTGTTACTAGTAACAAGGACAACCCAAGGGGGCCAGGAGGATTCTGCCATTCGACGTCACCCGTGCTCTTCGAGAGGTCAGACTCGCCTATCCAAGTGTATTTTCCTTTTATCTTTGTAGAGTGTTTGTTCTTTAATCCGACTCATATACACGAATTGCATCTTGTAGATTTTCCCCAAGCTGCACTCGATGCCCAACGGAGAGGAGTTTCGGGAGGGAATTGACAGCGATTATGAAGACAGTGACAATGAATGTGGCGAAGACAGTGAAAATAAGAGCGAGGACTCGAGCAGCGGCGGCGAGGAAGTCGACTCACCGCCTCGTTTTGAGCATCGATCCAAGCAGCAGGAAGACCCCGTGGGGGGACAGGGCAAGGCTGTCGCGCCGAGTGCCAAAGTTCCCAACCTGTGAGCCGACTGAAAAGGATCCAAAACAGGCCAAAGTTGCTCCGCCCAAGCCTCGGAAGGCCCTACCAAGGATCAAGATGGTTGTTCCCGTGACATCAACGTAAGCACTTCTTTCGTGTATTTTCTGTGTTCTTCTATAAACTCATTGGCTTATTTGACAGGGTGAAATCTGGAATTTTCAGTGTTGCTTCTGCGTCTGCGACCCCCATGGATATTGACAAAGACCGCGGCGATGCGGATACAGTAGATGAGGCCACCTCTCGAGTGGGTAAGGTTTTATGACTCATCTATGTTCTGTTAATAAATTTTTGGTGTCGACTGAACTTTCACCGTCAAGTGTTTTGCAGCACCAGCGAATATCATTCAACTCCCTGATGACGATGATGAGGATGCGGCTTCGAAGAATACTGGGGGGAGAAGTCGAACTCTGAGCAAGAGGGTGCCAGGGTCCAGAACGTCTCGCTTGCCATCTAAGCATGTGATCCAGCCGGTCAGCGATCCGACACGGGCTTCTGTCTCCTTTCCTATTCCTCTGTCGACTGACCGGCCTTCAGCGCCGAACCCACTGCGTAAGTCCAAGCTCCTAGTCCACCAGTCCAGACATCTGCTCCGACATCTCGCATGTTTGCTGCCTATCCGTCCCAGAGGATCAAGTAGGAGCTGCGAAGGAGGCCATGATCCAGGCAGGGCTAATGATGGAGTGACTGAAGTTGGTGTATGACGCCAGCAAGGATGCATACAACGCCAGCTCTGCTCTTCAAGCCAATGTCCAAGTAAGTGGAATTGTAAGTTAATTTCTGACTGATTTCTCTGTCTTGGCTTTTGCTCTGTTCAGACACACTCTCTGCAAACTGCTTCTTTATTATTCGTACGATGTTCATGCATCAAACTTGAATTTTGCAACTTGAGCATGTTCACCCAGTGGGTGTTTTATCTCTATTGTGTATGTTCTTCACTTGAGTCAACCAGGTCCTGTCAAGTGAAAAACTTTTGGTCCAGTGGGGGCACGCTAAGTGCACCCACTCGATGTAGTCCCCGAGACCACCGTCGAATGTTTGATCCGGCGGGGGTCTTATCAAAATATTTGCTTGTAGCACTTCCACTCAACCAAGACATGTCTTGTCGAGTGGGAAATGAAACCAGTGGGGGCACGCTAAGTGCACCCACTAGGTGTAGTCCCCGAGACCACGGTCGACTGCGGGCAGGCGGCGGTGGTCTGTGAACAAATGATGTTTTTTTAGTCCTTCCACTCGAGCTGGGCTGACCATGCTAAGTGGGAAACTTAACCAGTGGGGGCACACTAAGTGCACCCACTGGGTGTTGTCCCCGAGACTGTTTTTGGATGTTTGATTCGGCAGCAGTCTTAGAACTCTTTTGATGTGCACTTGATTCTTGTATCTTTCCACTCGGAGATAATCGTCAACTCCAAGCACGTCTAAGGAATGTTATTTCTTTAGACAAATGAAGCAAGCCCTGGAGCAAAAGGATCTTGACCTTGCTGCGGCACAGAGGACGGCTCGTGAGAAGATTGAGCTTGCTGACCGGAAGTTGGCTTCAGTCGGAATGTTGGAAGATGAGAACGCCAAACTGAAGAGTGATGTCGATGAAGCAAAGAAGGAAACCGTGCAACTGAAGGATGAACACGCGGCTCTCGCCAAGAAGAGGGATGAGCTAGAAGCTTATCTGAGTTATCTCGCCCAAAAGATGTTCCTGAAGCTTGAAGATATTCTCCTTTGGTCAACTGAAAAACTTTCATGCCATGTTGCTGTCGATTCACCAACTTTCCATGCTTGTAAAATTCTGTCAGATTTTTGAGGAGGAGACCGGGCAGCTCGAGACTGGACTGGACCGCATCAATTCCCTTGTCAAAGATGAAACTGCCACTGGAAGCTCGACTTGCAAACGTCTTGGACTACATCGCCGGCCTGAAAACCGTGATGTCTCGAGTCGACAAGGAGCTCTGGCCACAAGTTGTGCAACAAAATGACCTCGAGTCTCTGATGACTCGACTCAATAGCATCCCTGACCGAGTGCAGGCGTGGAAGAAGTCAGCTGCGTGCTGTGGCACTGCTGTCGCTTTATCCTTCGTCCGTGTTCACTTTAGGGACGTCAAGGAAGAAAAGCTGAAGGATCAGCAAGTAGCTAACACCAAGAAGCTTCAATTCTATTCCTTCATGGAGACCTTCATCGACGCACCACTCGCGTCAC
This sequence comes from Aegilops bicornis, assembly GCA_021605145.1. Classification (NCBI taxonomy): domain Eukaryota; kingdom Viridiplantae; phylum Streptophyta; class Magnoliopsida; order Poales; family Poaceae; genus Aegilops; species Aegilops bicornis. Next base: position 64,123,514 of record CM038675.1, on the reverse strand, counting down.
AGATGGCATTGACTTGGATTAATTTGTCGAGCCAGCCAACCCTCTTCCTGACGAGTGAAAAACTTGATGACTCAATTTGCCTCGGAATGCCGAGTGGACTTTGTAGCTGTTAAAACTCCTTCGAGCCTGATGCTCGAGTACTTTCGTTCGCGACGTTGAACTTTGCAGGAACTATCCGAACTTGGTTCCTTTATTCGAATGCAGTTGCTTTGTTTTCACTGTTCTTTGGACTTTCTTGGTTTGAATTAATCTGGGATCACAATTGTTCTTCCGAGAGACTGAGTTGTTCCTCATTTGGAGTCGACGCTGTACTTGTGGCGCAGCTTGGAGTGCACTCCGACGTTGTGCTTCTGGCGCAGCTCAGAGTGCATTCCAATATTGTACTTGTGGCGCTGCTCAGAGTGCATTCCAGTGTTGTACTTGAGGCGCAACTCAGAGCGTGACTTGAAGTGCTTTTAACTTAGGCGAGCACGGGGTCGCAGCTAAGCCCCTGAGCGAGAGGATCACTCTTCACTCGGAGTGTTTTTGAAACTTAGGTGAGTACGGGATCGCAGCTAAGCCTCCGAGTGAGAGGATCGCTCTTCACTCGAAGTATTTTTGAAACTTAGGCGAGTACAGGATTGCAGCTAAGCCCTCGAGTGAGAGGAATGCTCTTCACTCGAAATGTTTTTGAAACTTAGGCGAGTACGGGATTGCAGCTAAGCCCCCGAGTGAGAGGATCGCTCTTTGATACATCTCCAACGTATCTATAATTTTTTATTGTTCGATGCTATTATATTACCCGTTTTGGATGTTTACTGGCTTTACTTTACACATTTATATCATTTTTGGGACTAACCTACTAACCGGAGGCCCAGCCCGTATTGCTCTTTTTTTGCCTATATAAGTATTTCGAAGAAAAGGAATATCAAACGGAGTCAAACGGAATGAAACCTTCGGGAGCTTGATTTTTGGAACGAACATGATCCAGAGGACTTGGAGTGCAAGTCAAGAAGCAGTCGAGGTGGCCACGAGGGTGGAGGGCGCGCCCACCCCTACAGGGCGCGCCCCTATCTCGTGGGCCCCTCGGGCGGCCACTGACCTACTTCTTCCTCCTATATATACCCACGTACCCCGAGAACATCCAGGGAGCCAACGAAAAACTATTTCCACCACCGTAACCTTCTGTCTCCGCGAGATCCCATCTTGGAGCCTTCGCCGGCGCTCCGCCGGAGGGGGAATCGACCATGGAGGGCTTCTACATCCACACCATAGCCCCTCCGATGAGTTGTGAGTAGTTTACCACAGGCCCTCGGTTCCGTAGTTATTAGCTAGATGGCTTCTTCTCTCTTTTTGGATCTCAATACCATGTTCTCCTCTGTCTTCTTGGAGATCTATTCGATGTAACTATTTTTGCGGTGTGTTTGTCGAGATCTGATGAATTGTGGGTTTATGATCAAGTTTACCTATGAGAAATATTTGAATCTCCTCTGAGTTCTTTTATGTATGATTGAGTTATCTTTGCAAGTCTCTTCGAATTATCAGTTTGGTTTGGCCTACTAGATTGATCTTTCTTGCAATGGGAGAAGTTCTTAGCTTTGGGTTCGATCTTGCGGTGTCCTTTCCCAGTGACTGCAAGGGCAGCAAGGCACGTATTGTATTGTTGCCATCGAGGATAAAAAGATAGGGTTTATATCATATTGCATGAGTTTATCCCTCTACATCATGTCATCTTTCTTAATGCGTTACTCTGTTCTTATGAACTTAATACTCTAGATGCATGCTAGATAGCGGTCGATGTGTGGAGTAATAGTAGTAGATGCAGGCAGGAGTCGGTCTACTTGTCACGGACGAGATGCCTATATACATGATCATGCCTAGATAATCTCATAATTATTCTCTTTTATATCAATTTCTCGACCGTAATTTGTTCACCCATCGTAATACTTATGCTATCTTGAGAGAAGCCACTAGTGAAACCTATGGCCCCCGGGTCTATCTTTTATCATATAAGCTTTCAATCTACTTTTATTTGCATCTTTAATTTTCCAATCTATATTATAAAATACCAAAAATATATTTATCTTATCATACTATCTCTATGAGATCTCACTTTCACAAGTGGCCGTGAAGGGATTGACAACCCCTTTATTGCGTTGGTTGCGAGTTCTTTGTTTGTTTGTGTAGGTGCGTGGGACTTTTGAGGAGCCTCCTACTGGATTGATACCTTGGTTCTCAAAAACTGAGGGAAATACTTACACTACTATTGCTGCATCACCCTTACCTCTTCAAGGAGAACCAACGCAAGCTCAAGACGTAGCAAGAAGGATTTCTGGCGCCGTTGCCGGGGAGGTCTTCGCTCAAGTCAAGACATACCAAGTACCCATCACAAACTCATCTCCCTCGCATTTACATTATTTGACATTTGCCTCTCGTTTTCCTCTCCCCCACTTCACCCTTGCCGTTTTATTCGCCCTCTCTTTCCCTCCTCTTTCTTTCGCTTGTCTTTTGTTTGCCCGTTGTCATGTCTAGTTCCTTATCCGCTCCTATTTCTCCCGAGTTTGAAGTTCTTCACTTCAAGCAAAGGCAGGGAGAAAACATAAAATATGCTTGGTATAGGATGATGGAATCTTATCGCAATTGCACCCTAGGGGTGAATTTTAGAATTCTACTTCGCAATTTTTATGTTGTGCTAAATATGTCGCATAGAGAACTCTTGGATTGCATTGCCAAGGGAAATTTTATTGAAATTGATCCTAGTATTGCGCATGAAATTATAGAGGGAATAGTGGGAACACTAGCTCAAAAAGGGGGATCTCATCCTACCCAAGAAGAAACACAAGTGTTTGAAAAGATTTGCGAAGTTACAAAACTCTTACAAAAGTCCCTTGAACCTCTCAAGAGTGTTAGCGGAAATATTCACCGCATGAATATGTTGATTACTCTTTGCAATAAGAGGTTGGATTCTTTAGATCTAAAAATTTCTGAGTATGAAGGAAAACGTGAAGAACCTCCCGGATTCGAGCGTGACTCTGCTAAAAAACTGAAAATCAAAGATGGAACTACTTAGATCAATCCTCGATTTTATGCCTAGCTAGGGGCGTTAAACGATAGCGCTAGTTGGGAGGCAACCCAATTTTATTTGTGTTTTTAGTTTTTGTTTCTGTTTAGTAATAAATCTGGCATCTACATTCTGTTTAGATGTGTTTTTATGTTTGAATTAGTGTTTGTGCCAAGTAGAACCTATAGGATAACCTATGGTGATAGTTAATTTGATTCTGCTGAAAAACAGAAACTTTGCGCACACGAAATTAGTTTCGTTAATTCACAGAAAGGTGCTTTTGCGTTGATTCTTTTTGCTGTAGATCAATATACAAATTGCCCAGGACTTCCTATTTTGGTAGGATTTTTATAGTTCCAGAAGTATTCGAGGGTTACAGATTGCTACAGACTGTTCTATTTTTGACAGATTCTGTTTTTCGTGTGCTGTCTGCTTATTTTGATGCATCTATGGCTAGTATTAAGTGGTATGAACCATGGAGAACTTGAAATAAAGTAGGTTTAACACAAATATAAATAAAGAATGAGTTCATTACAGTACCTTATATGGTGGTTTTGCTTTCTTTCACTAACGGAGCTTATGAGATTTCCTGTTGAGTTTTGTGTTGTGAAGTTTTCAAGTTTTGGGTAAAGATTTTATGGACTATGGAATAAGGAGTGGCAAGAGCCTAAGCTTGGGGATGCCCATGGCACCCCAAGATATTCAATAATAGCCAAAAGCCTAAGCTTGGGGATGCCCCGGAAGGCATCCCTCTTTAAATCTTCGTTTATCGGTAACTTTACTTGGAGCTATATTTTTATTCGCCACATGATATGTGTTTTGCTTGGAGCGTCTTGTATGATATTAGTATTTGCTTTTTAGTTTTCCAAATCATCCTTGCTGTACACACCTTTTGGGATAAGCCCACTTGATTAGAATTTATTAGAATACTCTATGTGCTTCACTTATATCTTTTGAGTTAGATAGTTTTTGCTCTAGTGCTTCACTTATATCTTTTAAAGCATGGCGGTGGCTTAATTTTGTAGAAATTACTAGTCTCTCATGCTTCACTTTTATTATTTTGAGAGACTCTAAGAACAGCATGGTATTTTCTGTGGTTATAAAATTGGTCCTAGAATGGTAGGCATCCAAGTTGGGTATAATAAAAACTATCATAGGAAGTGAATTGGATGCTATGATCAATTTGATACTTGATAATTGTTTTGAGATATGGAGGTAGTGATATTAAAGTCATGCTAGTTGGGTGATTATCAATTTAAAGAATGCTTGTGTTGAAGTTAGCAAGTCCCGTAACATGCACATATGGTTAAAGTTGTGTAACAAATTTGAAACATGAGGGGTTCTTGGATTGTGCATCCTTATGAGTGGCGGCCGGGGACGAGCGATGGTCTTTTCCTACCAATCTATCCCTCTAGGAGCATGCGCGTAGTTCTTGGTTTTTGATGACTTGCAGATTTTTGCAATAAGTATATGAGTTCTTTTGACTAATGTTGAGTCCATGGATTATACGCACTTTTACCTTTCAATCATTGGTAGCCTCTTCGGTACCATGCATTGCCCTTTCTCACCTTGTGAGTTGGTGCAAACTTCGCCGGTGCATCCAAACCCCGTGACATGATACGCTCTATCACACATAAACCTCCTTATATCTTCCTCAAAACAGCCACCATACCTACCTATTAATGCATTTCCATAGCCATTCCGAGATATATTGCCATGCAACTTTCCACCGTTCCGTTTATCATCATGACACGCATTACTATTGTCATATTGCCATTGCATGATCATGTAGTTGACATCGTATTTGTGGCAAGGCCACTTTGCATAATTTTTCATACATGTCACTCTTGATTCAATGCCCATCCCGGTACACCGCCGGAGGCATTCATATAGTCATATCTTGTTCTAGTTTTGAGTTATAATTCATGAGTTGTAAATCAATAAAAGTGTGATGATAATCATTATTAGAGCATTGTCCCCAAAAAGAAAAAGAAAAAGAAAGGCCAAAAAGAAAAAAGAAAGGCCAAAGAAAAAAAAGAAAAAAAAAGAAGAAAGGCCAAAAGAAAAAAAGGAAGGCCCAAAAAAATAAAAAATAAAAAAGAAAATAAATAAAAAGGGGGCAATGTTACTATCTCTTTTCCACACTTGTGCTTCAAAGTAGCACCATGTTCTTCATATAGAGAGTCTCATATGTTGTCACTTTCATATACTAGTGGGAATTTTTCATTATAGAACTTGGCTTGTATATTCCTACGATGAGCTTCCTCAAAATGCCCTAGGTCTTCGTGAGCAAGCAAGTTGGTTGCACCCCACTAGTTTTCTTTTGTTGAGCTTTCATACATTTGTAGCTCTAGTGCATCCGTTGCATGGAGATCCCTACTCCTCATGTTGACATCACACTACTACAAAAAGGGCTATAGATGGAATGGCCACTAATGGCGCACCTGTGATGTGGTGCGCCATTACTATATTCTAATGGCGCACCATGTCTCGGTGCGCCATTATTAATATATTACTAATGGCGCACCTGGTGTGTGGTGCGCCATTAGTAGTTTTGAAAAAAACATAAAAAAAATTTGTTACTAATGGCGCACCGTTGCATAGTGCGCCATTACTAATTGACATAGTAATGGCACACCACATCCGTAAATGCGCCATTAGTAGTTTTGAAAAAAAAGTAAAAAAATAATAAAAAAAATTTGTTACTAATGGCGCACCATGTCTCGGTGCGCCATTACTAGTTTTAACTAGTAATGGCGCACTTTTCACTGGTGCGCCATTACTAAGTTTTTTTCAAAAAAAAATCAAAAGAAATATCAATTTTTTTTATTTTTTTCAAAACTAGTAATGGCGCACCGTGGGTGTTATTTTTTTAAAACTGAAAAGGCGATCCAGGGGGGTGCATTCGGTGTTGGGGCAAGTTAGTAATGGCGCACCACACCCACACCCCCTGGATCGCCTTTTCAGTTTTAAAAAAATAAAAGAAAATGATGGAAATGTCAAAAAATAAAAGAAAATATGTTTCCCATGTGATATGTGCTCTAGTTTTTGGGAAAATTTACAAATATAAATTTCGACTTTATTTGCAAAATCTCTACGGAAATTTGTAAAATGGGCATAACTTTTGCGTCACGAACTCGGATGAAATAGTTTTTTATATGAAAAATCATCTACTCGAAAAGTTACATCAAAATTTAACGGGGAACCCGTTAAACATTTTCAAAATCCCCAAAAACCTAACAGAAAAAAGTTACGGGGCTTTCAAGATCTAGAGGCAAAAAATTCAAAAAACTTACTAGTGGCGCACCGTGGATGTGGTGCGCCACTAGTAACAGAAAAAAAAATTGGTTTTGAATATTTTTTTGAATTTTTTTTCAAAAAATGATACGTAATATGACCGGGAAGTTTGAAATATTTTTCAAAATTTCATCATAGTCATGAACATGAACAAAGTCCTAGACATCAACAAGGTATAACAGGATTGATATGCTAGATATATCAACAAGTGCCTGTGAAGTGAACTGTTGCCGGGGTTGGATAGAACTCTGAAGTTAAGCGTTCTTGGGCTGGAGTAGTGTGAGGATGGGTGACCTTTCGGGAAGTTTGACCACGGAGTGCGATTTGACCTAAGATTAAGCATATTGACCACCATAGCCCCTCCGATGAGTTGTGAGTAGTTTACCACAGACCTTTGGGTCCATAGTTATTAGCGAGATGGCTTCTCCTCTCTTTTTGGATCTCAATACCATGTTCTCCTCGATCTTCTTGGAGATCTATTCGATGTAACTCTTTTTGCGGTGTGTTTGTCGAGATCCGATGAATTGTGGGTTTATGATCAAGTTTATCTATGAGAAATATTTGAATCTCCTCTGAATTCTTTTATGTATGATTGAGTTATCTTTGCAAGTCTCTTTGAATTATCAGTTTGGTTTGGCCTACTAGATTGATCTTTCTTGCAATGGGAGAAGTGCTTAGCTTTGGGTTCAACCTTGCAGTGTCCTTTCCTCAAAGGATGTTAGGGGCACCAAGGCACGTATTTTATTGTTGCCATCGAGGATAAAAAGATGGGGTTTATATCATATTGCATGAGTTTATCCCTCTACATCATGTCATCTTTCTTAATGTGTTACTCTGTTCTTATGAACTTAATACTCTAGATGCATGCTAGATAGGGGTCGACGTGTGGAGTAATAGTAGTAGATACAGGCAGGAGTCGGTCTACTTGTCACGGACGTGATGCCTATATACATGATCATGCCTAGATAATCTCATAATTATGCTCTTTTCTATCAATTGCTCGACAATAATTTGTTCACCCACCGTAATACTTATGCTATCTTGAGAGAAACCACTAGTGAAACCTATGGCTCCCGGGTCTATATTTTATCATATAAGCTTTCAATCTACTTTTATTTGCATCTTTAATTTTCCAATCTATATTATAAAATACCAAAAATATATGTATCTTATCATACTATCTCTATGAGATCTCACTTTCGCAAGTGGCCGTGAAGGGATTAACAACCCTTTTATTGCGTTGGTTGCGAGTTCTTTGTTTGTTTGTGCAGGTGTGTGGGACTTTTGAGGAGCCTCCTACTGCATTGATACCTTGGTTCTCAAAATCCGAGGGAAATACTTACGCTACTATTGCTGCATCACCCTTTCCTCTTCAAGGAAAACCAACGGAAGCTCAAGACATAGCACTCTTCACTCGGAGTGTTTTTGGAAATTAGGCGATTATGGGATCACAGCTAAGCCCCCGGGTGAGAGGATCGCTCTTCACTCGGAATGTTTTTGAAACTTAGCCAAGAACGGGATCGCAACTAAGCCCCCGAGTGAGAGGATCGCTCTTCACTCGGAGTGTTTTTGAAATTTAGGCGAGCACGTGATCGCAGCTAAGCCCTCGAGTGAGAGGATCATTCTTCACTCGGAGTGTTTTTGGAACTTAGGCAAGTACGGAATCGCAGCTAAGCCCCCGATTGAGAGGATCACTCTTCACTCGGAGTGTTTTTGAAACGTAGGCGAGTATCGCAGCTAAGCCCCCGAGTGAGAGGATCGCCCTTCACTCAGAGTGTTTTTGAAATTTGGCGAGTATGGGACGCAGCTAAGCCCCTGAGTGAGAGGATCGCTCTTCACTCGGAGTGTTTTTGAAATTAGGCGAGCACGGGATCAAAGCTAAGCCTCCGAGTGAGAGGATCACTCTTCACTCGGAGTGTTTTTGAAACTTAGGCGAGTACGGGATCGGAACTGAGCCCCCGAGTGAGAGGATCGCTCTTCACTCAGAGTGTTTTTGAAACTTAGGCGACTACGGGACCGCAGCTAAGCCCCTTAGTGAGAGGATCGCTCTCCACCCAGATGTTTTTTGAAACTTAGGCGAATCGGGTTCGCGGCTAAGCCCCCAAGTGAGAGGATCGCTCTTCACTAGGAGCGTTTTTTGAAACTTAGGCGAATCGGGATCGCGGCTAAGCCCCCAAGTGAGCGGATCACTCTTCACTTGGAGTGTTTTTGAACTTAGGCGAATCGGGTTCGCGGCTAAGCCACCCACTGGGGGGATTTGAACAAAGGTATATGCGAAAAACAAACAATTTGCGACTGCGGAAGTCGTGTCTTTGATAAACAATCTGAAAACTACTTCTTATTACATCTCGCCTATCCGACTGTTCTTAGATCTAAAAACGACAGAGCAGATCTGCATTCCAAGCGCGCGGCTCGTCCTTTCTCTTGGTCACGTTGTAAAGGTGATACGCATCATTGTGAAGTACCTTGGTGATGGTGAAAGAGCCTTCCCAGGCAGGGGATAGCTTGTGAGGGCATTGCTGATCCAGTCGGTGCACAAGATCTCGCTCCTGGAATGCTCGACCTCTGAGATTTCACACATGGAGCCGACGAAGATCTTGCTAATAAATAGTCAATTGGATCAAAGCCATCTCTCTCTCCTCTTCCAGAAGGTCAACTACGTCTTGACATGCTTGTTCGGCTTCGGCTTCTGAAAAGAGTTCCACTCGGGGCGCGTTATGGAGCAAGTCACTCGGAAGCACTTCTTCAGCTCCATACACCATGAAGAAAGGAGTCTGACCAGTCGACCGGTTGGGGGCGCCTACTGCATGCTTGAGGTCGCGCATCAATCTGGGCTTCAACCCTTGTAAGATCAGACCATTGGCTCTTTCTGCTTGCCCATTTGGCTGCGGATGTGCTATGAATGCATAATCGACTCGAGTGCCTTGGGAAGCGTAGAAAGCTCTGAATTCACCAGAATCAAAGTTCGACCCATTATCTGTGATGATGTTGTGCGGAACTCCATATCTGAATATTAGCTCTCTGATGAAACTGATGGTTGTGCTTGAATCGAGTTTCTTGATGGGTTTAGCTTCAATCCACTTCGTGAACTTACCGACTGCCCCGAGCAGATGGGTGAAGCCGCTTCTGTCAGTCCTCAAGGGCAGAACCATGTCGACTTCCCAAAAAGCAAATGGCTAGATGAATGAGATAGTCTTCAAGGCTGATGTAGGTTTGTGAGACATGTTTGAGTAAAACTGGCATCCTTCACACTTCTCGACTATCTCCTTAGCCATTTCGTTTGCTCGCGGCCAATAGAATCCTGCTCGGTAAGCTTTGGCCATGATGGTCCGAGAGAACGCATGGTGACCACAGGTCCCCGAGTGAATCTCATTTAGGATCAGTCAACCCTCTTCTGGAGTAATGCACCGCTGAGCTAGGCAGTCACACTTTCTCTGTAAGTTGATCACCTATCACCGTGAAGGCTTTGGATTTGTGAACGATCTGACAAGCTTCATCTTCATCCTGTGAGCTCTTGCCTAAGCAAATATGCAATGTACGGCACTGTCCAGTCGGGGATGATCACCAAAACCTCCATGATTAGGTCGACAACTGCTGGGACCTCAACTTCAGTCAGATTATTTGAACTTATCAGTTGTGAGGGCTCCTCTATAAAGGGATCTTGTTGAACTGATGGAGTGTGGAGATGCTCCAAGAACACATTACTGGGAATAGGCTTCCGAGTGGAGCCTATTTTTTCCAGATCATCAGTAGCCTGATTCTTGAGTCGGGGTATGTGTTGGAGCTCCAACCATTCAAACTTCTTTTCTAACTTCCTCACTTCATTGCAGTATCCTGTCATGGCTGGGCTCCTGATATCCCATTCTTTCATCACTTGATTCACTACCAGATCTGAGTCGCCATAGACCATTAGGCAACGGACACCGAGTGAAATGGCCATACACAACCCATACAAAAGCGCTTCGTACTCAGCTTCATTGTTGAAAGAATCAAAGTGAATCTACAACACATAACTGAGCTTGTCAGCTCTCGGAGATACCAGGACTACTCCAGCACCAGAACCATTCAACATCTTGGATCTGTCAAAGAACATGGTCAAGTGTTTCAAGTGGACTTGAGTCGGTCGCTGTTGCTCAACCCACTCGGCGAAGAAATCTGCATTGCCTGAGACTTAATAGCCTTCTTTGCTTCGAACTTGATATCAAGAGGATGGAGTTCAATGGCCCACTTATCCACTCGACCAGTTACGTCTTGATTGTTCAAAATTTCCAATAATGGGGCATCACTAACAACTGAAACCGGGTGATCTGCGAAGTAGTGTGTGACTTTCTTCGTTGTCATATAGATTCCTTAGACAAGCTTCTGGTAATCCGGATACCTTTGCTTGTACGGAGTCAAGACTTCAAAAATGTAATACACTAGGCATTGAACCTTACAGGCTTTGCCTTCTTCCTCCCGCTCGACTGTGAGCATTGTACTCACAACCTGTCCAGTAGCTGCAATATACAACAATAGACGCTCATTGCTGACTGGAGCAGCAAGCACCGGCTGGGTGGAAAGCAGAGCTTTGAGCTCTACAAACGCTGCTTCAGCTTCAGGAGTCCACTCGAATGTATCAGACTTCTTTATCAGTCGGTAAAGGGGCAATGGCTTTTCACCGAGGCGCGAAATGAATCGGCTGAGAGCAGCCCCATAAGCTTCTGAACATCATGCACGCGCACGGGGCGTTACATTCGGACGATTTCTCGAATCTTTTCTAGGTTCACGTCGATTCCTCATTCGGAAACAAGAAAATTGAGCAACTTCCCCTGGAACTCCGAATGTGCACTTCGATGGATTCAGCTTGATGTCATATCTTCTCAGGTTGGCAAAGGTTTCAGCGAGGTTAGTCAGCAGGTCGGAACTCTTGCGTGACTTGACCACGATATCATGCATGTATGCTTCCACGTTCCGACTGATTTGAGTGAGCAGGCACTTCTGTATCTTGTGCATGAACGTGGATCTAGCATTCGTCAGACCAAAAGGCATGTGAACATGGCAAAAACACACGAATGGGGTGATGAAGGCTGTTTTTATTTCATCAGACCCATACAAACGGATCTGATGGTACCCGGAATACGCGTCGAAGAAGGATAAACGATCGCACCCCACTGTCGAGTCAACTATCTGATCGATGCGGGGCAGAGGAAAACGATCTTTCGGGCAGGCCCGATTGATATGTTTGAAATCAATACACATACAAAGTGAACCATCTTTCTTAGGGACCATGTCGACGTTGGCGAGCCACTTGGAGTGGTGAATCTCGCGGATGAACTCAGCGGCTGTCCGTGTCAAAACCGGCGGATCTCGGGTAGGGGTTCCCGAACTGTTTGTCTAAGGCTAATGGTAACAGGAGGCAGGGGACACGATGTTTTACCCAGGTTCGGGCCCTCTCGATGGAGGTAATACCCTACTTCCTGCTTGATTGATCTTGATGATATGAGTATTACAAGAGTTGATCTACCACGAGATCGTAGAGGCTAAACCCTAGAAGCTAGCCTATGATTATGATTATTGTTGTCCTACGGACTAAACCCTCCGGTTTATATATACACTATGGGGGGGCTAGGGTTACACATAGTCGGTTACAGAGAAGGAAATCTACACATCCGAATATCCAAGCTTGCCTTCCACGCAAAGGAGAGTCCCATCCGGACACGGGATGAAGTATTCAATCTTGTATCTTCATAGTCCAACAGTCCGGCCAAAGTATATAGTCCGGCTGTCCGAGGACCCCTTAATCCAGGACTCCCTCAGTAGCCCCTGAACCAGGCTTCAATGACGATGAGTCTGGGGCACAAATTGTCTTCGGCATTGCAAGGCAGGTTCCTTCTCCGAATACTCCATAGAAGATTTCGAACACGAGGATCGTGTCCGGCTCTGCAAAACAAAATCCACATACCACCGTAGAGAGTACAATATTCCGCAAATCTAATCTGCTGACAGCTTTTTATGACATCACGCCATGGTCCGGTAATTATTCGAACCGTTTTTCACAACTAGCCACTACACGAACTGCGAGGCGGTTTTATTGGCATGACCTGTCAAAGCAGAGATCGTGTCCCTCTTATCACGGGATTCTCATCAATATGGGTGTGGGCAACCCAAGCGTGTTTGTTTAATATGACTCCTCGATTTTAGGCAAGTCCCAAACGGTCACGCGGGGGACACTTGATATTCGTCCTCTTTATAAAGGGGGCCAAGGCCTGTCCTTTTCTTTCCACGCTCGATCCTTCCCCTCCCGCACCTCGATTTCCAACACCCAAGGCTCAAGCTAAAGTACCTCGGTCTTTCGACCATGTCCGAATCCAATCAAGGCCGGTGGATGGCCTCCTCCGTCACAGAGGAGGACATCTGGAAGCTTAGGAAGGCCAAGTATCTCACCGCCGAGATTCCGCACAGGCTACCTACTCCAGGGCAGGTCGTCCCCACTCCCGAGCCCAACAAGAGCGTTGTCTTTATCTCCCACTTTCTCCGAGGGCTAGGTTTTAGCGTTGATCCCGTCGTAAGAGGGCTCATGTTCTATTACTGGCTAGATTTCCACGATCTAGCTCCGGATTCTGTTCTTCACATCTCGTCGTTTATTGTCGTGTGTGAAGCCTTCCTCCGCATCACCCCCCACTTTGGCCTATGGCTCAAGACCTTCAATGTGAGGCCGAGGGTGACCGACAGGCGTCACGCGGAGTGCGGAGGCGCTATAATAAGCAAATGCGCCGACGCCCCATGGCCAAAGGGCTCTTTAGTGGAGACTTCTGATTTATGGCAGCGGGAGTGGTTTGACATCACTGCTCCCCGAGGTAAAAAAACGGGTGGCTACTCCAGCGTTTTTTCCCGGGCCCTCCACCAGAACTGGCGTTATGGGTCAACAAAGGGCTGGACTGGGGGCCGGTCAATGACGTGCCGACCTTGCAAAGCCGCACCCGAGACCTTCTCAAGAGGGATGTCAATCTTGCCAAGATAATGCAAGTGATGCTGGTTCGTCGAGTCCTCCCCTGCCAACGTCGTCCTCTCCGTATGTGGGAGTTCAACCTGGAAGGACCACAAACCGTTCAACAATTCTTCGGCCTGACACCCAAAGAGATGTATGAATCATTATTCGGATCACGAATAAAGTGTCCGGACACCACCGAGGACGCGGGTCTTAATTGTAATCGTCCGGATACCTAGGTAAATATTTCTGTTACCGAACACACCATCCTCTATGTTTATTATAACATCATTCTAAAAAATTTCTCTCTGTCAGGACTGGCTGAAGAAGGCGGAGAGGATTAGGTGTCCGGCCCCTCTTCCCGAAGGCTCGCCGAATCCTTTGTTGACCAGGATGCTTGACCGCGCGTCGTATCATGTGCCATCAGGCGAAGACGAGGAGAGGAATAGGGAAGCCACTGGCGGGCCTCATTTTTTACACAGCCAGATTGGAGGAGTAGGTGCCTCCGCGAACGAGGATAATCAGGGAGGGGAATCTAAAATCTCCTATCCCCAAGGCAAGAAAAGGGACGCCTCCGAAGATTTGGAAACGAAGGCTTCTAAACGAGGGAAGAAAACCACGCAAAAGGACCCTGCCCCAGAGGGCGTCCTTACCGCACAGCGCCCACAAGGGGGCCAGCCCTCCACCGAGCCATAAGTAAAAGAGTACTTTGGTAAACATATCATGTTTTGTCTCTGAGGATAATGACTGAAACATATTTGTTGCAGTCCGGCTCACAACCCTTCCCCACGGAGTTCGTCCTCGGAGGATCTTCCTATGGAGATGATGGAGAGCGAGACGCCTCCCCCTTCCTCCCTGTCACATGGGGCGGGAGACCCTGAGGTGTCGTCGCGGAGGATTTCTCCGGATCCACCAAGGCCAGAAGTTGACACTTCGGCTGCCCGGAGTCTGAAGTATTCGGCTTCCAAGGAGAGCTTCAGGAGGAATCTGGGATTGTCTAGCACACAGCCGGACACACTAATGGGCCTTCTGGAGCGAGCGGCCGTCTCCGAGACGCATCGTGCTATAATGGGCATGGTAGTTGAGAGGATTTCATCCGCGAAAAGCAGTTTGAATGAAGCTTTTACAAGTCTACTGAGAGGCTTTGTGGTACGCAAAAAGTGTATTTTTGATGTTTCCGCACATGCTAAGTGTGCTCTATATAGATAGTAGCCCCTGAGACTCTGGTTGCCATCAACGTGGCGGACAGAGGATCATAATCTCTGTTAATTATTGCGCTGCTTTATGTGCAGGTGGCGGAGGGTTCGGCAGCCGACCGATCTGCTGATTTTGCCGAACTAAAGAGGCATCTAGACGTGGCCGATGCCGACATCACGCTTGTTAACCAGCAGCTTGACGAGGCCCAGGGTATGTATGTTCGGCTTGTCAGCAAATCCTTTAAGAGGAGCATGATGCTAGTATCTATAATATGTTGTTACATCGGATGGAGCTGCTTCCGTGGAGACCCTTCAGGTGGAGCTTGCTCGAGCCAAGGAGCAAGCCCAGAAAAATGATGTAGCCGCTCCGAAGGCGGTCGAGGAGTTAAAAGCCGAACAGGCTGCTCATCACTGAAGCAAAGAAAATATAGCCCAAATGGCTACCGAGATGGAAGATGCCGCCAACCGCCATGAGCTCCTTGAAAAGGATAATCAAGCAAAAGTGGCTGACCTGAAGAAGGCCCTGGAGGCAACCAAGGAGAACCGCTCTGAAATGAGGGGGATAAGGCAGGAGCTTCGTGAAGCCGGAGATATCGTGGCTGGGAAGCCCTATCTGTTGCGGATGAAATTCGGAGATCCGAAGTATGCCCCTCGGAATCAATTGTGGAGTGCGGCAGTCTCGTATGCGGACCTGGCAAGGAGTGTTGCTGATGCGACCGAGTTTTTCAAAGATCAAAAAGATCATAAGGCTGAGAGGTTATTCTGGTCGCATGATTCGATTGCCCGGCCGTCCGCTGCCATTGAATGAAAGGATGGCCGCATGGGCCGAACTCCACAGGTTGTCCGGGCTTGCTATGAGGTCGGTCGTGGATCATCTTTGGCCACAAGGACCAAGACCGGATAGCTATTTTGGATTGGTGCAACAATTCATTGGTGCCGTTTCGCATATCGATGTGTGAGGAAGTCGACATGCATAGAGGGTGCGCGGATGGATCTTGCCCGTGTTAAAACATACTGGGCTGAGATGGAAACCACCGCTATTGCAGCCCGGAGTGCAGCGGACGGCCAGGACCCGGCCGAGCACTTTTTCTAAGAAGTTTTAGAAGGCGCCCGTTTAATAGAGGCTCAGTGCTCGAAGAGTGCTATGCTCGAATGACATATATCGCGATTGTAAAGACAATGTTATTTTGATTATAAAGGCTATGTTTATACTTTTGCCCGAAAGTATTATAATGCCTCCTGTGCGGTCGTTTATGTATGTATATAACCTGAAAGTTTGCAGTCGTCGGCTTCAGCCCCCAGGCATATAATGCGGGGGTGTTCGGGAAAACGAGTAGTCACACTTTATCCAACTTCTTGGTCCATTAAGGAGGTGATTGCATGGTGAACCAGGCAATCGGACTATATAGCTTTAACACTTTCACTTTGCCATAGGAGTTTGACGGTGGGGCTACTATATAGCCCCTGGTACTTTCGCGTTCAACCAAATATGGTGTGCGTATGTACGTGACCGGGAAATCGGTCCTTCGTTAATGCGGAGGAATCGCAAAGATTCCGCTGGGTCATCGAGTGGTTGACCAGTTTCGCGCTGTATCATGACAGTAAGTTTTCGGCTTTTTCTACTGAGGTGCTCGTCAGGTGAACCGGGGCACAATCGCAGTAGTTCTCCCGGTTCCGCCTTAGCCTATAGAACAGAACGTAAGGTAGCAAAACACGGGAGCCGGGCAAACCCAACATTTGACCAAAGACATGATTCGGAGCTAATGCATATAAGGCCAAACTCGCAACGTTGAACAC
Organism: Aegilops bicornis; assembly: GCA_021605145.1. NCBI lineage: Eukaryota > Viridiplantae > Streptophyta > Magnoliopsida > Poales > Poaceae > Aegilops > Aegilops bicornis. The sequence continues at coordinate 64,107,217 of CM038675.1, read as the reverse complement.
TCCCTAAGGTATTCAGAGTTTATAATGTGTACTGGGCCGAATAACGCCCTTGACAATAAGCCCTGAGTTTCCTGGTACGAGCGATAGTCTGGTGTGACAAAAATGCCGAGAACGCCAGCATCCCTCCCGGTTGTATATAGTTTCCGGAGGGGAAGAAGCAACAAGAGACATTAAAAAGGTTTACGCAGGGTCTTAATGTGAAAAGAAACCTTTGAACGGGCCCCTGCTGCACATCTGTAGCACGATGATCATGTGTAAAAGAAAAAACCCAGGTGAAAGACATCGTGCGAGGTGTTCGTTAATCTAAGTGAACCATGAAAATGCAATATGCTATTATTTTGATAAGGTCGAGCCAAACTATGGGCTCTTTTTGCGAGCAGCCCGTAATATCTTTTATGGGGAAATCCCAACTGAGTTGTTACATTGGGTGGAGCGCCGGACTCGTCTAACCGTGTCCGTGATCTTGACGACCGACCATTTTTCCTGGTTGGAGGGACCGCTCAGTGTTCGGCTGCTAGAGCCGCCACGTATTTCTTCACGAACCGGGACCCATGGGGGGCATTAGACCCGGTTCATGAGCCCAGGGGGGCAGCCGGGGCCTCGTGGGCATTGGTACCGGTTCGTTTGGATCCATTTGTCCGGGATGAACCGGGACCAATGGGCCACGCTCCTGGCCCACAGCCATTGGTACCGGTTCGTGCCTTGAACCGGTGTAGAAGGGTTAATTTAGTCCCGTTTCATGCCACGAACCGGGACAAATAATTTGCCTATATATACCCATCGCCGCGGCAGAGCACTCCATGGTGCTCTGTTTTTTCTGGCCGGCGAGGGGAGGGCATTCGGGTGCTCTAGCTCACCTCCTATGCACATGAGGTGTTCGATGAAATGCCCGAGCCACACTAGTTAAGATTTCTCCTCTCAAAGCTCGACCTCGGAGCTCCATTTTTCCCGAGATTTGCCTAGATTTAGCGGTCTGTCACGCCCCGTCCCCGTTTTCACCGCCGTTGATCGCTCGCGCCGATCTCGTCGCCGGCACCACCATGGTGAGCCTCTTGTTCTTATCTTCTTTCTGATTTTCTTACTTTAGATAGATACTTGTCTGATTTTCTTACTTTAGATAGATACTTGTCTGATTTTCTTACTTTTGACACACATAATTATATATAATGCACGCAGATGAACCGGCAATGGATGTATGGTGACAGACACACCTCCGAGTACATTAAGGGCGTGCATAATTTTCTCGAATTGGCTGAGGCAAACAAGCAGAATGGTTTTATGTGTTGTCCATGCCCTAAATGTGGGAATAGGAAGTCTTACTCTAACCGGAAAATCCTTCACACCCACCTGCTTTACATGGGTTTCATGCCACACTATAATGTTTGGACGAGGCACGGAGAAATAGGGGTTATGATGGAAGACGACGAAGAAGAAGAGGACGATGACAACTTTGTGCCCCCTGAATACGGTGATGCTCCAACGGGGGGAGCTGCTGAAGATCAAGAGGAACCAGACGATGTGCCCGATGATGCTGCAACGGGGGAAGCTGCTGAAGATCAAGAGGAACCAGACGATGTGCCCGATGATGATGATCTCCGCTGGGTCATTGTCGATGCAAGGACGCAATGCGAAAGTCAAAAGGAGAAGCTGAAGTTCGATCGCATGTTAGAGGATCACAAAAAAGGGTTGTACCCCAATTGCGAAGATGGCAACACAAAGCTATGTACCGTCTTGGAATTGCTGCGGTGGAAGGCGGAGAATCTTGTGCGACAAAGGATTTGAGAAGCTACTGAAAATATTGAAGAAGAAGCTTCCAAAGGATAACGAATTGCCCGACGATGCGTGCATCAAAGAAGGTCGTATACCCTCTAGGATTGGAGGTGCAGAAGATACATGCATGCCCTAATGACTGCATCCTCTACCGTGGTGCGTACGAGGAGTTGAACGCATGCCTGCTATGCGTTGCATTGCGGTATAAGATAAGACGAGATGACCCTGGTGATGTTGACGGCGAGCCCCGCGGGAAGAGAGTTCCTGCGAAGGTGATGTGGTATGCTCCTATAATACCACAGTTGAAACGACTGTTCAGAAACAAAGAGCATGCCAAGTTGATGCGATGGCACAGTGAGGACCGTAAGAAAGAAGGGAAGTTGAGAGCACCCACTAACAGGTCGCAGTGAAGAAAAATCGAGAGAGATTACTGGGATGAGTTTGCACGTGACCCAAGGAACGTATGGTTTGGTTTAAGCGCAGATGGCATTAATCCTTTCAGGGACCAGAGCAGCAATCACAACACCTGGCCCGTGACTCTATGTATGTATAACCTTCCTCCTTGGATGTGCATGAAGCGGAAGTTCATTATGATGCCAGTTCTCATCCAAGGCCCTAAGCAACCCGACAATGACATTGATGTGTACCTAATGCCATTAGTTGAAGAACTTTTACAGCTGTGGAATGGAAACAGTGTACGTGCGTGGGATGAGAACAGACAGGAGGAATTTAACCTCCACATGTTGCTGTTTGTAACCATCAACGATTGGCCCGCTCTGAGTAACCTTTCTGGACAGACAAACAAGGGATACCACACATGCACGCACTGTTTTGTTGACACCGAAAGTATATACCTGGAAAAATGCAGGAAGAATGTGTACCTGGGCCATCATTGATTTCTTCCGACCAACCATCAATGTCGAAAGAAAGGAAAGCATTTCAAAGGCGAGGCAGATCAGCGGAAGAAGCCCGCCATGCGTACCGGTGATCACATACTTGCTATGGTCATGATTTACACGTAATCTTTGGAAAGGGTCCCCGAGGGAGTCCTGGATTAGGGGGTATCCGGACAGCCGGACTATATACTTTGGCCGGACTGATGGACCATGAAGATACAAGACTCAAGACTTCGTCCCATGTCTGGATGGGACTCTCCTTTGCGTGGAAGACAAGCTTGGTGATCCGGATATTAGATTTCCTTCTTTGTAACCGACTCTTGTAAACCCTAGCCCCCTCTGGTGTCTATATAAACCGGAGGGTTTGGTCCGTGTAGAGATGATCATAACATTCATAATCATCATAGGCTAGCTTGCAGGGTTTAGCCTCTACGATCTCGTGGTAGATCAACTCTTGTAATAATCATATAATCAAGATCAATCAAGCAGGAAGTAGGGTTTTACCTCCATCGAGAGGGCCCGAACCTGGGTAAACATTGTGTCCCTTGCCTCCTATTACCATTAGCCTTAGACGCACAGATCTGGACCCCCTACCAGAGATCCGCCAGTTTTGACACCGACATTGGTGCTTTCATTGAGAGTTCCTATGTGTCGTTGCTGCAAGGCTCGATGGCTCCTTCAATCATCAACAACAACGCGGTCCAGGGTGAGACTTTTCCCCCCGAACAGATCTTCGTGTTCGGCGGCTTCGCACTACGGGCCAATTCGCTTGGCCGTCTGGAGTAGATCGACAACTGCGCCCCTGGCCATCAGGTCAGGTTCGGAAACTTGAACTACACGACCGATATCCACGGAGACTTGATCTTCGACGGATTCGGGCTATGCTGGGAGGGCCGAACAGTCACGATGAGCGCGGCATAGACCTACTGTCGGACAATACTCGGGATATAGCGCCTGCATGAGCCCCGGACCTAAATCAGGGGCTGATTGCATCGTCGGAGGACGGCTGGATGGACCCCGCCCCGGACGCCGAACACTCATCGGCGGTGGAGCTGAACACGGACTTCATCCCCAAGGAAGCATATATCTCCGGACCCCTGGACTTGTGTCCGGCTGTGGGTCCCAGATCGCGCGCCCCCGAGCCCGCCGATTCTGGCTGGGCTCCAGTAATGGAATTTGCCACTGCAGATATCTTCAAGCACTCGACCTTTGGCGACATGCTGAACTCATTAAAGTATCTCTCCTTGTCAGGAGACTCTTGGCCGAACCTATGTCCGGCTCAGGGGGGAAGAAGGCGACGAAGATATTCGTTGCCCACCCACCACCCACTTCATAGCCACTGTCAATGACGTAACAGACATGCTTGACTTCGACTCTGATGATACCGACGGTATGGACGTCGGCGCAGGAGACGATTCAGAACCACCACCCACGGGGCGCTGGACTGCCACCTCATCATACGATATATACATGCATGGTGGATACGCCTAAGGAGGACGATGGAGACAGAACGGAGGATAAAACCCCTGGACAAAAGCCAAAACGACGGCGCAAACGCCGCTCTAAGTCCAGTCACAATAAAAATAGCGACAATAGCGCTAGAAAGATCGACATCCCAGTCAACCCCGAAGGCGACAACGACCATATGGACCCAGCGATGGAGCAGAATGAGCCAGGTCACGCCAAACACAGCCCAGAGCAGACGCCCGATCACAGTGATCCCGAGGGACAAACTCATCAAACTACCCCGGGACAGGAGCACAGCCAGGACGACGACGCATTCATCATCTGGGAAACACGCTTGGAACGAGATAACCTCCACATAAGGCTTATGGCCACTGCGAGATGTCTAAAGAAGCAGAAGCAAAAGCTTAAAGCCGCACAAGAAACACTCAATCGCAGATGGAATAAAGTACTAGACACTGAAGAAAAGTACGGCGACGATTGCCAAACGAAGAGCTATCCAAAGCGCAAGCTGCTACCAGAATTCGACGACGAGGCCGTTCCACCGAAAAACAATACGGCCAGTAGGGCGAACCAACCACTTCGTAACAGCAATAGAGCAGCTACTGACGTCGCACACGACTTACGTGAGCTCCCGGATAAAAAGGTCGACGCGACCAGGTCCATCTACGGATCTAGAGGACACGCCCCAGCACAGGACTATGGTCATCAAAATGATCAGACTGATCAGATACCAGTTCGGAATCAGCACCGGACACAACAACAGCCGACGGCATGCCACAACACGTCCAGATACAGAGGGGCTGCTCACCCTCTGTGCTTCATCGAAGAGGTACCGGACCACGAATTTGCACAGGGTTTTAAACCTGTGAACATAGAGGCATATGGCGGAGCAGCGGACCCGGGTCTGGATTGAGGATTTTATCCTTCATATCCACATGGCTCGTGGGAACGACCTCCACGCCATCAAATATCTTCCCCTCAAGTTGAAAGGACCAGCTCGGCACTGGTTGAAAAGCCTCCCCGAAAATTCAATCGGAAGTTGGGAGGAACTCGAGGACGCTTTCAGGGCCAATTTTCAAGGGACCTATGTCCGACCTCCGGATGCGGACGATTCAAGTCACGTAATTCAACAGCCCGGAGAGTCCACCCGCAAGATTTGGAACAGATTCCTCACTATGAAGAATCAAATTGTCGACTGTCCAGATGCCGAAGCCCTAGAGGCCTTCAAGCACATTATCCGGGACGAGTGGCTCGCTAGACACCTCGGCCAAGAAAAGTCGAGGACAATGGCAGCCCTAATAAGCCTTATGACCCGCTTTTGCGCGGGTGAAGACAGCTGGTTGGCCCATAGAGGCACCAACGACCCAAGTATATCTGAAATAAGGGATGGCAACGGGAAGCCACGGCGCAATAAAAACAAACGTCGAAAAAAGGAAGAAAGTTCGAACAACACACCGGTCAACGCCGGATTCAGGGGCTCTCGACCCGGTCAACAAAAGAAGCCACTCAAAGGCAGCAAAGAAGGACCGTCCGGCCTGAACAAAGTCCTGGACAGACTGTGCCAAATCCATGGCACCCCCGAAAAACCTGCGAACCACACTCATAGAGAATGCTGGGTCTTTAAGCAGGCCGGCAAATTAAACGCCGAACACAGGGGAAGGGAAACACCAAGTGAAGACGAGGATGAGCCTCGCCAGCCGAACACTGGGGGACAGAAAAAATTCCCACCAGAGGTAAAAACAGTAAACATGATCCACACGACTCACATACCCACAAGAAGGCGTGAACGCGCGCTCAGAGACGCGTATGCTATAGAGCCCGTGGCCCCCAAACTTAACCACTGGTCGGCCTGACCGATCACCTTCAATCACAGGGACTACCCGACTAGTATGCGGCATGGAGAATCAGCTGCCTTGGTGCTCGACCCAATAATCAACGGATACCATCTCACTAGGGTCCTCATGGACGGCGGCAGTAGTCTTAATCTAATATACCAAGACACTTCTGCTACCTCTTGAGCACCGCGTTGGATTTCTCCGAAGAGGAGAGGATGATGGAGCAAAGTAGCGTAAGTATTTCCCTCAGTTTTTAAGAACCAAGGTATCAATCCAGTAGGAGGCTACGCACAAGTCCCTCGTACCTGTACAAAATGATAGCTCCTCGCAACCAACGCGATTAGGGGTTGTCAATCCCTTCACGGTCACTTACGAGAGTGAGATCTGATAGAGATGATAAATAATATTTTGGGTATTTTTGATATAGAGATGCAAAGTGAATAGTAAAAGGCAAAGTAAAAACAAAGCAAGTATTAAAGTGATGGAGATGATATGATGAGAATAGACCCGGGGGCCATAGGTTTCTCTAGTGGCTTCTCTCAAGAGCATAAGTATTCTGATTGGGTGAACAAATTAATGTTGAGCAATTGACAGAATTGAGCATAGTTATGAGGATATCTAGGTATGATCATGTATATAGGCATCACGTCCGAGACAAGTAGACCGACTCACCTGCATCTACTACTATTACTCCACTCATCGACCGCTATCCAGCATGCATCTAGAGTATTAAGTTAAAAATAGAGTAACGCCTTAAGCAAGATGACATGATGTAGAGGGATAAATTCATGCAACATGATAGAAACCCCATCTTGTTATCCTCGATGGAAACAATACAATACGTGCCTTGCTGCCCTTACATCCTTTGGGAAAGGACACCGCAAGATTGAACCCAAAGCTAAACACTTCTCCCATTGCAAGAACTATCAATCTAGTTGGCCAAACCAAACGGATAATTCGAAGAGACTTGCAAAGATAACTCAATCATACATAAAAGAATTCAGAGAAGATTCAAATATTATTCATAGATAAACTCGATCATAAACTCACAATTCATCGGTCTCAACAGACACACCGCAAAAAGAAGATTACATCGAATAGATCTCCACAAGAGAGGGGGAGAACATTGTATTGAGATCCAAAAAGAGAGCAGAAGCCATCTAGCTACTAACTATGGACCCGAAGGTCTGAGGTAAACTACTCACACTTCATCGGAGGGGCTATGATGATGTAGAAGCCCTCCGTGATGACGGCCCTCTCCGGTGAACTCAAACAGGCCCCAAGATGGGATCTCGTGGATATGAAAGTTGCGGCGGTGGAATTAGGTTTTGGCTCTCCTCTTGATCTGTCGAGTGCGTGAGGTATATATAGGAGGAAGAATGCGTCGGTGGAGCAACAGGGGCCCATTAGGTAGGGCGCGCCTGGGCGCCCCCCACCCTCGTGACCGCCTCTGTTACTTCTTGGAGTAGGGTCCAAGTCTCCAGGATCACGTTCGGTGAGAAAATCACGTTCCCGAAGGTTTCATTCCATTTTGACTCCATTTGATATTCCGTTTCTTCGAAACTCTGAAATAGGCAAAAAACAACAATTCTGGGCTGGGCCTCCGGTTAATAGGTTAGTCCCAAAAATAATATAAAAGTGGAAAATAATGCCCAATATAGTCCAAAACAGTAGATAAAGTAGCATGGAGCAATCAAAAATTATAGATACGTTGGAGACGTATCAGGCATCCCCAAGCTTAATTCTTGCTCGTCCTCGAGTAGGTAAATGATAAAAAAAAGAATTTTTGATGCGGAGTGATACTTGGCATAATTTCAATGTAAATCCTCTTAATTGTGGTATGAATATTCAGATCCGAAAGATTCAAGACAAAAGTTCATATTGACATAAAAATAACAATACTTCAAGCATACTAACTAAGCAATTATGTCTTCTCAAAATAACATGGCCAAAGAAAGTTATCCCTACAAAATCATATAGTCTGGCTATGCTCTATCTTCCCCACAATATTTAAATCATGCACAACCCGATGACAAGCCAAGCAATTGTTTCATACTTTAACATTTTCAAAACTTTTTCAATCTTCATGCAATACATGAGCGCGAGCCATGGATATAGCACTATATGTGAAATAGAATGGTGGTTGTGGAGAAGACAAAAAGGGAGAAGATAGTCTCACATCAACTAGGTGTATCAACGGGCTATGGAGATGCCCATCAATAGATATCAATGTGAGTGAGTAGGGATTTCCATGCAACGGATGCACTAGAGCTATAAGTATATGAAAGCTCAAAAAAAGAAACTAAGTGGGTGTGCATTCAACTCGCTTGCTCACGAAGACCTAGGGCATTTGAGGAAGCCTATCATTGGAATATACAAGCCAAGTTCTATAATGAAAAATTCCCACTAGTATATGAAAGTGACAAAATGAGAGACTCTCTATCATGAAGATCTTGGTGCTACTTTGAAGCACAAGTGTGGTAAAAGGATAGTAACATTGTCCCTTCTCTCTTTTTCTCTCATTTTTTATTTGGGCATTTCTCTTTTTTTATGGCCTCTTTTTTTCTTTTTTTTCTTTTTTCGTCCGGAGCCTCATCCCGACTTATGGGGGAATCATAGTCTCCATCATCCTTTCCTCACTTGGGACAATGCTCTAAAGAATGATGATCATCACACTTCTATTTTTCTTAGAACTCAACAATTACAACTCGATTCTTAGAACAAAGTATGACTCTATATGAATGCCTCCGTGTGTGCGGGATATGCAATGAATCAAGAGTGACATGTATGAAAGAATTATGAACGGTGGCTTTGCCACAAATACGATGTCAACTACATGATCATTCTAGCAATATGACAATGATGGAGCGTGTCATAATAAACGGAATGGTGGAAAGTTGCATGGCAATATATCTCGGAATGGCTATGGAAATGCCATGATAGGCAGGTATGGTGGCTGTTTTGAGGAACATATATGGTGGGTGTATGATACCGGCGAAAAGTGCGCGGTTTTAGAGAGGCTAGCAATGGTGGAAGGATGGGAAAAATGTGTATAATCCATGGACTCAACATTAGTCATAAAGAACTCATATACTTATTGCAAAAATCTAGAAGTTATCAAAGCAAAGTATTACGCGCATGCTCCTAGGGGGATAGATTGGTAGGAAAAGACCATCGCTCTTCCCCGACCACCACTCATAAGGAAGACAATCAATAAATAAATCATGCTCCGAGTTCATCACATAACGGTTCACCATACGTGCATGCTACGGGAATCACAAACTTCGACACAAGTATTCTTTAAATTCACAACTACTCAACTAGATTGACTCTAATATCACCATCTTCATATCTCAAAACAATTATCAAGCATCAAACTTTTCTTAGTATTCAACGCACTCAATAGAAAGTTTCACATATCTTGAATACCAAATATATTAATATTAAGCATATTACCATGCTATTAACGACTCAAAATAATTTATGTGAAGCATGAGAGATCAAAAGTTTCTTTAAAACAAATCCACCACCGTGCTCTAAAAGATCTAAGTGAAGCACAAGAGCAAAAATTATCATGCTCAAAAGATATAAGTGAAGCACTATGAGCAAAACTATCAAGCTCAAAAGATATAAGTGAAGCACATAGAGTATTCTATCAAATTCCAATTTATGTATGGCTCTCTCAAAAGGTGTGTACAGCAAGGATGATTGTGGTAAACTAACAAACAAAGACGCAAATAATACTAGACGCTGCAAGCAAAACACATATCATGTGGTGAATAAAAATATAGCTCCAAGTAAATTACCGATGGAAGTAGACGAAAGAGGGGATGCCTTCCGGGGCATCCCCAAGCTTTGACTTTTTGGTATCCTTGGATTATCTTGGGGGTGCCATGGGCAACCCCAATCTTAGGCTCTTGCCACTCCTTTTTCCATAATCCATCAAAATAATTTACCCAAAACTTGAAAACTTCACAACACAAAACTCAATAGAAATCTCGTGAGCTCTGTTAGAGAAAGAAAACAAAAGACTACTTTAAGTTACTGTAATGAACTCATTATTTATTTATATTGCTGTTAAACCTACTGTATTTCAACTTCTCTATGGATTATAAACTATTTTACTAGCCATAGATTCATCAAAATAAGCAAACAACACACGAAAAACAGAATTTGTCAAAAACAAAACAGTCTGTAGTAATCTGTAACTATAGCAAACTTCTGGAACTCCAAAAAATCTACAAAAATTGGACGACCTAGAAAATTTGTTTATTGATCAGAAGAAATTGGAAACAGTATTTTATAAACGTTCAGGTGATTTTTAATAATTCGGGCACTGAGCGCAAAGTTTCTGGAAATTACAGCAAGATCAAATAACTATCATCCAAGAAGATCCAATAGGTCTAACTTGGCACAAACACTAATTAAAACACAAAACCACATCCAAACATAAGGTAGATGGGTTATTTATTCCTAAACAGAAGAAAAAGCAAAAAAAAAACTAAAAATAAAATTGGGTTGCCTCCCAACAAGCGCTATCATTTAACGCCCCTAGCTAGGCATAAAAGCAAGGATAGATTTCAGTATTGCCATCTTTGGTAGGCAATCCATAGGTGGCTCTCATGATAGATTCATATGGTAATTTATTTCTAGGAAAGTGTTCCATGCCCTTCTTTAATGGAAATTGAAATCTAATATTCCCTTCCTTCATATCAATAATCGCACCAACCGTTCTAAGGAAAGGTCTACCAAGAATAATAGGGCAAGAAGGATTGTAATCTATATCAAGAACGATAAAATCTATGGGCACATAAGTCCTATTTGCAACAATAATAACATCATTAATTATTCCCATAGGCTTTTTAATAGTGAATCCGCAAGATGCAAGTTTAGAGACCAATCATCAAAGTCACGGAAATCTAGCAAATCACACAAAGTTTTGGGGATAGTAGAGACACTAGCACCCAAATCACACAAGGCATGAAACTCATAATTTTTAATTTTAATCTTAATAGTAGGTTCCCACTCATCATAGAACTTTCTAGGGATAGAGACTTTCAACTAAAGTTTTCCTTCATAAGATTGCATCAAGGCATCAACAATGTGTTCGGTAAAGGCCTTATTTTGACTATAAGCATGAGGAGAATTTAGCACGGATTGCAACAAGGAAATACAATCAATTAAAGAGCAATTTTCATAATTAAATTCCTTGAGATCCAATATAGTGGGTTTAGCAACATCTAGATTTTTATTTCTTTCAATCCCACATTTATCCATTTCATCATGAAGATCTAAAAACTCCGGATTCTTAGAACGCCTTCTAGGTAAAGGAAGATCATATTCAGTTTCATCAAGATTCATATTGCAAAACAAAGATTTAACGGGGGACACATCAATAACTTTTAGATCTTCATCTTGATTTTCATAGGAATTGGAAGAACACGCTTTAATAAAGGCATCTTTGGAAGCACGCATCCTAGCGGTTCTTTCTTTGCATTCATCAATGGAAATTCTCATAGCTTTGAGAGACTCATTGATATCATGCTTTGGAGGATTAGATCTAAGCTTTAAAGAATCAATTTCAAGATAAATTCTATCAACATTCCTAGCCAAATCATCAACTTTAAGCAATTTCTCCTCAGGCAAAGCATTAAAATTCTTTTGTGAATTCATAAACTCTTTAACACTATTCTCAAATTCAGAGGGCATCTTATTAAATTTTTAATAAGAGTTGTTGTAGGAATTTCCATAATTATTAGAAGGATTGCTAGGATAAGGCCTAGGATTAAAATTCCCTCTATATGCGTTGTTACCAAAATTATTCCTACCAACAAAATTCACATCCATAGATTCATTATTATTCTCAATCAAAGTAGACAAAGGCATATCATTAGGATCAGAAGAAACACTCTTAGTAGCAAATAATTTCATAAGTTCATCAATCTTTTCACTCAAAACATTAATTTCTTCTATCGCATGCACTTTTTTATTAGTAGATCTTTCAGTGTGCCATTGAGAATAATTAACCATAATATTATCTAGGAGTTTAGTAGCATCTCCTAAAGTGATTTCCATAAAAGTGCCTCCCGCGGCCGAATCTAAAAGATTTCTATAAGCAAAATTCAATCCGGCATAAATTTTTTGTATAATCATCCACAAATTCAAACCAAGAGTAGGACAATTACGTATCATTAATTTCATTCTCTCCCAAGCTTGTGCAACATGTTCATGATCAAGTTGCTTAAAATTCATAATACCGTTTCTAAGAGAGATGATCTTAGCGGGAGGAGAATACTTAGAGATAAAAGCATCTTTGCACTTGTTCCAAGAATCAATACTATTTTTAGGCAAAGATGAAAACCACGCTTTAGCACGATCTCTAAGCGAAAAAGGAAATAGCTTCAACTTAACAAGATCATTATCGACATCTTTTTTCTTTTGCATATCACATAAATCAACGAACCTATTCAGATGAGTAGCGGCATCTTCACTAGGAAGGCCGGCGAATTGATCTTTCATAACAAGATTCAACAAAGCAGTATTGATTTCACAAGATTCAGTATTGGCAAGAGGAGCAATCGGAGTGCTAAGGAAATCATTATTATTTCTGTTGGTGAAGTCACACAATTTGGTAGTATCTTGAGCCATCGCGACAAACAAGCAATCAACACACGAGCAAACAAAAGGCAAGCGAAAAAAAGGCAAACGGGAAAGAGAGGAGGAGATTGGGAAAGAGAGGGCGAATAAAACGGCAAGGGTGAAGTGGGCGAGAGGAAAACGAGAGGAAAATGGCAAATAATGTAATGCGAGAGATAGGGATTGTGATGGGTACTTGGTATGTAGACTTTAACGGCGCCAGAAGTGGCTTGGTGTTAGGAGTCCAAGTCTTGACTTGCTCTTGCGTAAGCCTCCCCGGCAACGGCGCCAGAAATTTTTGTTGCTACCTCTTGAGCACTGCGTTAGATTTCCCCGAAGAGGAGAGAATGATGCAGCAAAGTAGAGTAAGTATTTCCCTCAGTTTTTGAGAACCAAGGTATCAATCCTGTAGGAGGCTACGAACAAGTCCCTCGTACCTGCACAAAATGGTAGCTCCTCGCAACCAATGCGATTAGGGGTTGTCAATCCCTTCACGGTCACTTACGAGAGTGAGATCCGATAGAGATGATAAATAATATTTTTGGTATTTTTGATATAGAGATGCAAAGTGAATAGTAAAAGGCAAAGTAAAAACAAAGCAAGTATTAAAGTGATGGAGATTGATATGATGAGAATAGACCCGGGGGCCATAGATTTCACTAGTGGCTTCTCTCAAGAGTATAAGTATTCTACGGTGGGTGAACAAATTACTGTTGAGCAATTGACAGAATTGAGCATAGTTATGATGATATCTAGGTATGATCATGTATATAGGCATCACGTCCGAGACAAGTAGACCGACTCTGCTGCATCTACTACTATTACTCCACTCATCGACCGCTATCCAGCATGCATCTAGAGTATTAAATTAAAAATAGAGTAACGCCTTAAGCAAGATGACATGATGTAGAGGGATAAATTCATGCAATATGATTAAAACCCCATCTTGTTATCCTCGATGGAAACAATACAATACGTGCCTTGCTGCCCTTATACATCCTTTGGGAAAGGACACACGCAAGATTGAACCCAAAGCTAAACACTTCTCCCATTGCAAGAACTACCAATCTAGTTGGCCAAACAAAACGGATAATTCGAAGAGACTTGCAAAGATAACTCAATCATACATAAAAGAATTCAGAGAAGATTCAAATATTATTCATAGATAAACTCGATCACAAACCCACAATTCATCGGTCTCAACAAACACACCGCAAAAAAGAAGATTACATCGAATAGATCTCCACAAGAGAGGGGGAGAACATTGTATTGAGATCCAAAAAGAGAGAAGAAGCCATCTAGCTACTAACTATGGACCCGAAGGTCTGAGCTAAACTACTCACACTTCATCGGAGGGGCTATGATGATGTAGAAGCCCTCCGTGATGACGGCCCTCTTCGGCGGAGCTCCGGAACAGGCCCCAAGATGGGATCTCGTGGATACAGAAAGTTGCGGCTGTGGAATTAGGTTTTTGGCTCTCCGCTTGATCTGTCGGGGGTACATAGGTATATATAGGAGGAAGGAGTACGTCGGTGGAGCAACAGGGGGCCCACGAGGTAGGGGGCGCGCCCTAGGGGGGGCGCCCCCCACCCTCGTGACCGCCTTTGTTACTTCTTGGAGTAGGGTCCAAGTCTCCTGGATCACGTTCGGTGAGAAAATCACGTTCCCGAAGGTTTCATTCCGTTTTGAGTCCGTTTGATATTCCGTTTCTTCGAAACACTGAAATAGGCAAAAAACAGCAATTCTGGGCCGGGCCTCTGGTTAATAGGTTAGTCCCAAAAATAATATAAAAGTGGAAAATAAAGCCCAATATAGTCCAAATCAGTAGATAAAGTAGCATTGAGCAATCAAAAATTATAGGTATGCTATGCTAGCTGAATTGATGCGTTGGAGACGTATCAACTGTCCGCACGATGGGGATAGACCCATCCAGGATCAGCCAAAGTAACACCACCTTTGAAGGGGTGATACCAGGCGTCGAAGCCCACTACAGTGGCTCCCTCGTATTAGAGGTAACATTCGGTTCCCCAGGCAACTCCAGAACCGAAGAACTACTCTTCACCATCGCCCCCCTCCAAAGCGGTTATCATGCATTTCTTGGGAGAACGGCCTTCGCCAACTTCAACGCAGTACCGCACTACGCCTACCTAAAACTCAAGATCCCTTGTCCACGTGGCGTCATCACCGTTAACGGAAACACAGAGCGTTCCTTACGTGCAGAAGAGTACGCGACGGCTCCAGCAGCCGGACTCTAAGCGGCCTCTAATACCAGAAAGCATGATTGGTCGTTAAGACCACGGACATGGTTAGACGAGTCCGGCAGCCCAAATAAACCTAATCTGGGCGCCACACATGTAATCCCATAGAGGACACCACGGGCTATAGATATTTAATAGAGCCCAACTCTTGGCTTGACCTTATTAACAGGCAAATGTCTTACACCTTTACTATCCATTGATGATAGCCAACTCTTTGCACGATTACGTCATACTCTTCTACACGAGTTTTCCTTTTTTGCAGGCACCATTCGTGCGACACCCTTCAAGGACACGGCACAACAGAGACAAAGGCGTAGACATGCAGTAGGGCCCCGCTCAATGGTTTCTCTTCAGATTAAGCCCATGTGTAAACCTTCTTTATTGTCTCTTGTTGCTTACACATCCCATGGGCACTACACCCACAGAGGATACTGCCGTTATTGGCATTTCGCCACGACAGACTAATGCACGTACCTGGAAATACAGGGTTCATAATAAAGGGCGTTACTCAACCCGGTATATGTTATAAAGTCCGAATACCTTCGGGAGTGTTTGGCGTCACGAGTTTGGCCTTATATGCATCAGCTCTGAATCATGTCTTTGGTCAAATGTTGGGTTTGCCCGGCTCCTGGGTTTGCCGCCTTACCTTCCATTCTTATCAGCTAAGGTGGCCAAAGGAGAACTACTGCGATTGTGCCCTGGTTATTTCAGATGAGCACCTCAGTAGAGAAAGCCGAAAACTGACTGTCATGATATAGCGGGAGACTGTTCAACCAGTCGAAGACTTCTCGGAATCTTTAGGATTCCTCTGCCTTAACGAAGTACCGTTTCTCGGTCATGTACACAAGCACCCGTATTCGGATGAACGCAAAAGTACCAGGGGCTACATAGTAGCCCCACCGTCAAACTCCTATGGCTAAGTGAAAGTGTTAAAGCTATATAGTATGGTTGCCTAGTTCGACGTGCGATCACCTCCTTAATGGACGAAGACGTTGGATCAAGTGTGATTACGCATATTTTCGCGAACACCCCCGTATTATATGCGTGGGGGCTGAAGCCAACGACTGCTTACTTTCAAAATTGCATATATACATAAAACGGCCGCACAGGAGGCACTATAAGACTATCGGGCAAAAAGTATAAACGTAGCCTCGATAATTAAAACAACATTGTTTTTACAATGAAACGATTTGTCACTCGAATATGGCATTTTTCGAGCACTGAGCCTCTATTAAGCGGGCACCTTCTACTACCTGATCTAAGTAGTGGTCGGGCGGATCTTGGCCTCCTGCCGGTTTCTGGCTTGCAATGATGGTGGCCTCCATATCTGTCCAATATGCTTTAACGTGGGCAAGCGCCATCCGTGCACTCTCTATGCATGCCGACCTCTTCATGCCATCATTCCGCGATACGGCGCCAAGGAATTGTTGCACTAAGCCAAAATAATTGTCCGGCTTAGGCCCCTTCGGCCATAGATGGTCTATTACAAACCGCATTGCAAGACCGGACAGCCTCTGGAGCTCGGCCACAGCAGCCATCCTCTCACTCAACGGCAATGTGCGCTTTGGAGCATTGAATTGCGACCAGAACAGCTTTTCCACTTAATTATCTTTTTGATCTTTGAAAAACTTGGCCGCATTAGTTGTACTCTTCGCCAAATCCGCATACGCCTCTGCCGGACTCCAGCGATGATCCAGAGGAGCATACTTCGGATCTAAAAACTTCATCCGCAACAAGTAGGGGTTTCCAGCCGCGATTTCTCCGGCCTGTCGAAGCTCCTCCCGTGCATCCCTAATTTTGGACCGCGTCTCCTTGGCTGCATCAAGTGCTTTCTTCAGGTCAGCCGAAATAACCTATTATCTTTTTCAAGAAGCTCGTACCGGTCGGCGGCATTTTTCAGCTCCACAGCCACATCGGCTACTTTTTCTTTGCTTCGGCGACGAGCAGCCTGTTCGGCTCTCAAATCTTCGGCCGCCTTTAGGGCAGCCGCATAGCTAGCCCGGGCTTTTTCCTTGGCCAGGGCAAGTTCCGCCCTCAGGGCTTCCACGACAGCAGCTCCATCTACAGTCCAAGCATATAACATTAACATCATGCTCCTCTTGCCTCTTCCTATAACAAATAAGGAAAGCAGGGCACATACCTTGTCACTCGTTCACAAGTGTGATATCGGCATCAATAACTCCAAGCTGTCGCCTCAGTTCGGCGACTTCAATGAACCGGTCGGCTGCCGGATCCTTCGCCACCTGTGCATAAACACAGTATGATCATTACTCAATGATGTGATCTTCCGTTTGCCGCCTTGGGCTGGCACCTAGAGTCTCAGGGGCTACTATCCATACGGAGCACACCTAGAATTACGTGTTTCGTTACATACCTCAAAGCCTCTAAGCAGACTTGTAAAAGCTTCATTCAACCCGCTTGTGGCGGATTAAACCTTTGCAAGCACCGTGCTCATTAATGAGCGGTGATCCTCCGAGAGAACAGCTCGCTCCTGAAAGCCCGTCAGCGTATCCGGCTGGCCTCCAAACAGTGTCGGACCTTTCTTACCGCCCCCCGTAGGAGCCAAACGCTCCGGGCTCAGGGTAGCCGAAGTGCTAGCTTCTGGCTTCGGCAAATCTGGACTTCTCCGTGACGACACCTCGGGGTCGACCGCCCCATGAGGCAGAGAGCTTGGTGGGGTTTCACTCTCCATCATCTCCGGAAGGAGATCCCCCGATGACGAACTCTGTCGAGAAGAGATGCTAGCCGGACAGCAAAAAATGAATCCTGGTTACTGTTCTCGGAGGAGGAGGTACTGGCTTTGTATTTACGATTAACTTACAGCTCGGCTGAGGGCTGGCCCGTTTGCGGGCATGGCGCGGTGAAGAGGCCCTTCGGGGCAGAGCCCCTCGTGAAGTTTTCTTCCCTTCTCGGGGCACATCCGTCTCCAGGTCTTCGGAGGCGGCCCTCTTCTTCCCGCGAGGGGAGGAAACCTTAGATTCCCCTCCCCGACTATCCTCCTTTGGGGAGGTAGCAATTCCCCCGGTTTGGATGCGCAATGTGTGAAGTCCTGCTTCTCTGTTCTTCCCTTCGCCTTTCCCAGAGGGCACTTTACTTAGCACACGACCAAGCATCTTGGCTATGGCGGGACTAGGCGAGCCTTCGGGAAGTGGCATCGGACACCTGATTCTCTCCGCCTTGCTGAGCCATTCCTGGCCACGGAGGATTTTCAGAATAATGTTATGATAAATATAAACGAAGTGTTCAGTTTCTGGGTTACTTACTTGGGTATCTGGGTGATTGCAGCTCAGGCCCGCATCCTCCGTGGTGTCCGGACACTTTACTTGTGTTCCGAAAAATAACTTACACATCCCTTCGAGCATTAGGCCGAAGAAGTGCAGAAAAGTTCGCAGACCTTCCGGATTAAACTCCCACATCCGGAGAGGTTGGCGTTTGCACGGCAACATCCGTCGGACTAGCATTACCTGAATTATGCTGACAAGGCTAATGTTCCTCTCAAGAAGCTCCCGGATACGGCTCTGCAGTGTCGGTGCATCATTAGCAGGCCCCCAATCCCGTCCTACATTGGTCCATGACGCTAGTTGAGGAGGAGGGCCTGAACGAAAGTCAGGGGCAGCCACCCACTTTGTGCCTCTGGGAGCCGTGATATAAAACCACCTCCGCTGCCATAGATCGGGCACCTCTGGGAAGGAGCCCTCTGGCCTTGGAGCATCGGTGTTCCTGCTTATTATAGCACCTCCGCACTCCGCATGTCGCCCCTCAATCATCTTCGGCTTCACATTAAAGGTCTTGAGCCATAAGCCGAAGTGCGGAGTGACGTGGAGAAAAGCTTCGCACACAACGATGAACAACGAGATGTGAAGGATGGCGTCCGGAGCTAGATCATGAAAATCTAGCCCATAGTAGAACATGAGCCCTCTCACAAAGGGATCAAGGGAGAAGCCTAAGCTGCGGAGGAAGTGAGAAACAAATACGACGCTCTCGTTGGGCTCAGGAGTAGGGATTCCCTGCCCTGGAGCAGGAAGCCTGTGCTTGATGTCGGCAGTCAGATATCCGACCTCCCTAAGCTTCGCAATGTCCTCTTCTGTGACCGAGGAGGCCACCCACCAGCCTTGAAGGTTGGATCCGGACATGATTGAGGATCCGAAGTGCTTGAGTTGGGGCTTCGAGTGTTAGAACTCGAGATGCGAAAAGGCGCAAGAGTGGTGGAAAAGAGGGATAAGCCTCGGCCCCTTTATAAAGGGGGTGAATATCAAGCGTCCTCAGTGTGACCACTCGGGACTTAGCTAAAAACACAAAGTCATTCCAACAAACGTCATGGGGACGCACGCACCTGTATTGATGGAAGATCCCGCGATAAGGGGAGCACGATCTCTGCATTGGCAAGGTGTGCCAATAAAACCGCCTCGCAACACGTATCGAGGCGGGCCAAGAAAAACCGGTTCATGCTGGGCCGAGTAGTGGCGCAGATGCACGTCGCATGAAAATTGCCAGTAGATCAGATTTATGGAATATCGTTCTCCCTACGGTGGTATGCGAAGATCATCTTGCGGATCCGGACACGATTTAAGTGTTCGATAATTTCTTTGGAGTATTCGGAGATGGAACCCGCCTTGCAATGTAGAAGACAAAACTGCGTGCCAGACTCATCGTCATTGAAGCCTGGTTCAGGGGCTACTGAGGGAGTCCTGGATTAGGGGGTATCCGGACAGCCGGACTATATACTTTGGCCGGACTGATGGACCATGAAGATACAAGACTCAAGACTTCGTCCCGTGTCCGGATGGGAATCTCCTTTGCGTGGAAGACAAGCTTGGCGATCCGGATATTAGATTGCCTTCTTTGTAACCGACTCTGTGTAAACACTAGCCCCCTCCGTTGTCTATATAAACCAGAGGGTTTGGTCCGTGTAGGGACGATCATAACGTTCATAATCATCATAGGCTAGCTTCTAGGGTTTAGCCTCTACGATCTCGTGGTAGATCAACTCTTGTAATACTCATATCATCAAGATCAATCAAGCAGGAAGTAGGGTTTTACCTCCATCGAGAGGGCCCGAACCTTGGTAAACATTGTGTCCCTTGCCTCCAATTACCATTAGCCTTAGATGCACAGATCGGGGCCCCCTACCCGAGATCCGCTGGTTTTGACACCGACAGTCCCGGCGGACTAGCTGTTCCGAGTGACGCTGAGGGACACGCACCCATGTGGAAGAAGATATCTATATTTTGGGACCTACCCTACTGGAAAGACCTAGAGGTCCGCTCTTCGGTCGACGTGATGCATGTGATGAAGAACCTTTGCGTGAACCTGCTAGGCTTCTTGGGCGTGTATGGGAAGACAAAAGATATGAAGGTCCTGCCAGCTATGCTCTTACCAAAGAAGAGAAGGAAATCTTCTTTGAATGCCTGCTTAGTATGAAGGTCCCAACTGGCTTATCGTCGAATATAAAGGGAATAATAAATATGCCAGAGAAAAATTTCCAGAACCTAAAGTCTCATGACTGCCACGTGATTATGACGCAACTGCTTCCGGTTGCATTGAGGGGGCTTCTATCGGAAAACGTCCGATTAGCCATTGTGAAGCTATGTGCATTCCTCAATGCAATCTCTCAGAAGGTGATCGATCCAGAAATCATACCAAGGGTAAGGAGTGATGTGGTGCAATGTCTTGTCAGTTTCGAGCTGGTGTTCCCACCATCCTTCTTCAATATCATGACACACGTCCTAGTTCATCTAGTTGACGAGATTGTCATTCCGGGCCCCGTATTTCTACACAATATGTACCCCTTTGAGAGATTCATGGGAGTCCTAAAGAAATATGTCCTTAACCGCGCTAGGCCAGAAGGAAGCATCTCCATGGGCCATCAAACAGAGGATGTCATTGGGTTTTGTGTTGACTTCATTCCTGGCCTTAAGAAGATAGGTCTCCTGAATCGCGGTATGAGGGGAGACTGACCGAAAAAGCACGCTTGAGGGGACTCGAATATGCAGGGACGGATATTCTTGGTCTCAAGCACACTACAGTTCTACAGAATTCTACCTTGGTGACCCGTATGTCGATGAACACAAGAACAGTCTGCGCTCCAAACACCCGGAGCGGTGTGTGACGTATCAGACATGTGAACATATCAGGACTTTCAGCAGTTGGTTGGAAACACGTCTCAGAGGTGACAACACAGTTTGTGATGAGCTGTACTCGTTGTCCAGGGGACCATCTTCTACTGTAATGACTTACAAAGGATACGAGATAAATGGGAATACATTTTACACAATCGCCCAAGATCAAAAGAGCACCAACCAAAATAGTGGTGTCCGCTTTGATGCAGCAACCGAGAGGGGAAAGGACACATATTATGGTTACATAGTGGACATATGGGAACTTGACTACTGAGTAGATTTTAAGGTCCCTTTGTTTAAATGCAAATGGGTCAATCTGTCAGGAGGCGGGGTACAGGTAGACCCACACTATGGAATGAAAACAATGGATCTGAACAATCTTGGGTACACTGACGAACCGTTTGTCCTAGCCAATGATGTGGCACAGGTTATCTATGTGAAGGACATGTCTACCAAACCGAGAAAAAGAAAAGATAAGGAAGCGAATACATCATATGATGAGCCAAAGCGCCACATAGTTCTTTCAGGAAAAAGGGACATCATGGGAGTGGAGGGCAAGACAGACATGTCCCAAGATTATGAAAAGTTTCATGAAATTCCTCCCTTCAAAGTCAAGGCTGACCCAAGCATCCTGATAAATGATGAATATTATCCATGGTTGCGGCGCAAAAGGGAAAGGACACAAGTGAAGAAAAAGTGAAGACTTTCTCCACACTATTATGATGATACCATGCCAACTTTCAACCTTTTCGTAGTTCATTTGAAATGCCTGTTGTAACAGACAAGTTTCCGTATGAAATCCTGATACTTCGAAAGAGATTGTCCGTTTTGTACATGAAGTGCATCCAGTTTTTGCCGTAACCCCCTCAACTTTCTGGCACATGCTATGTGGATGAAATGATGATACCATGCCAACTTCCAACCTTTTCAGAGTTCATTTGAAATACTTTTCAATTTCAGGGTCTTATAGCTCAAAATAATCGGTAAATGCATGAAAAATAACAAATGAAGTCAGAAAGGGTTGAAAATTGATGATGTGGCTTTGAATGGTGCATTTGAACACAAAAAAGTCAGGAGTTCAAATAAGTTAAAAAAATGAAATCCCTGTGTAACAGACGAGTTTCCGTATGAAATCCTGATACTTCGAAAGAGATTGTCCGTTTTGTACACGAAGTGCATCCAGTTTTTTCCGTAACCCTCTCAACTTTCTTGCACTCGCTATGTGGGTAAAATGATGATACCATGCCAACTTTTAACCTTTTCAGAGTTTATTTTCTGTTCAAAATCATTAAAAGCAAAAAGAATTTTCATAAAGAACTTTTTTGTTACAAACTTTAATAGCAAAAAGAATTCTCATAAAAGAAAATAAATAAGTAATCATAATTTTGTTACAAACTTTAATAGCAAAAAGAATTATCATACAATAAAATAAATAAGTAATTACAAACAAAAAAGAAAGCAAAAAAACTGGAAAAAAATTAAAAATTGCCACCTACAAGCCCACCACGGCCTGCATACGACTAGAAACCCACGACTAGGGCCAGGATGCAGGCCCGCAGTAGGCCCAATAGGCCCACAAGCGCAGAGAGTGAATTTAGGCCCGTAAGCCTGCAGTTGAGAGGAGCTCGAAGTGGTTGGTTCGGCAGGGCTTATAAACCACTCCGAGCCCCTCTCGGCTAGCGAGGTGGGACTAAACATAGCACCGCACCGCGCCAGTTCCAGCACACGACCTTTGGTCCAGGTTGGTCCCATCAACCGGGACTAATGGGCGGAATTGGTACCGGTTCTTAGCACCAATCGGGACCAATGCCTCTCTTTGGTCCCGGTTGGTGCCACCAACCGGGACTAAAGGTCTTTGTTTCCCACCCTTGGGCTGCTGAAAAGAGGCCTTTGGTTCCGGTTGGTGACACCAACCGGGACCAAAGAGGGGCATTTGTCCCGGGACTAAAGCTTCATGTATATAAGGCACACTTGTGAAAATTTTGGTTTACATCTTGCAGTTCGCCCCCGACGACTCGCGTGGGGACTCCGCCAGGCTGCCGGACGCCGTCGCCCCCGCCCCGGAGCCCACGCCTACGCCGTCGCCGTCCGCCGCCCATGCCTTCACCGTCCGCCGCCACGCCTTCGCCGTCGCCCTGCCCGGAGCCACGCCGACACCGTCCGCCGCCACGCTTGCCGCCGTCCGCCGCCAACACTGCCGCCGTCGTCCTTGCCCTGCTCCGTGGCGCCTCGGGATCCTCTGACGCCGACGCTGTCTGCCGCTTCGCCCGCCGCCTCGCCCTCGCCGGGCCGGCCCGCTCAGAGCCACTGCCGCCCGGGCTCTCTTTTTTTCATTTTTTTGATATATGTATTTTTTCCATGTATATATACAAGTAAGTGTTTAATAAAATTAGTTAGATTAGTTGAATTAGATGTTTTTTCATGTATTTTAGATTAGTTGAATTAGATGTTTTTTTTGTCAATTTATGTATATATATGTTCATATATAGATATATGTGCATATTTAGAAACAAATTGTGTTGAACTAGTTAAATATAATAGAACTAGTTAAACAAGTTTATTTTTAGTAAGTGCTTAGTAGTTGAACTAGTTGATTTAATAAAACTACTTTATTTTACTATAGAAGTAGTTTATTTTAGTAAGTACTACTTTATTTTATTTATAGTAAGTGCTTAGTGATTGAACTAGTTGATTTAATAAAACTACTTTATTTTACTATATATAGAAGTAGTTTATTTCTAGTAAGTACTACTTTTATTTTATTTATAGTAAGTGCTTAGTAGTTGAATGAGTTGATTTAATAAAACTACTTTATTTTACTATATATAGAAGTAGTTTATTTTTAGCAACAAAATTAATAGAACAAGTTTATTTTTTTAGTTCAAGCAATTATTTCCACATTGATGTCGACGATGCCTATCCCGCATCCTCGTCGTCGACTTGGCGTAGGAGGCCGGCTTGATCAAAGGGGCCATGTCCGGGACTGAGCTCCGCCGGGCTGGTATTGGGAGGTGCTACCTTCCGGGGGGCGTAGGTTGGTGAGGAGCCAGCCCGTCGTTGACCCGATCCTTGTTTGGTGGCGGTCGCGTGGGCCAGTGACGGTGCCGAGGCTTCCGGACACCGCGGAGGTGTTACGTCACCGTGTGAGCGAGGAGGACGAGCACGTCCGTCGCTACATGGTTGCGTTGGAGGGCAGGTTCGACAATACCTAGCAGGTTCTTCAGGGATCTCACTGGTTCTATGATCCTGTGATGGTTCCTTCTCTTTGGGTGTCAACCGTCCGCGACGATACCCGTCGGGCGCTACGGTTCTAGCTGTATTAGCGATGCTATATGTATGGTAGTATTCGAGGAGTATTAGTGATAATATTCGACGATGTACGGACATAGGAGATGATGTAGTTTTGCTTATAATTGAATGCATGCTAATTTGAATACTACTTTATTTTAGGATTTAGTTTTGCTCATTGAGAATGCTCAAATTAATTGGAAAAGTACTCCTACTTTGAATGCTAAAATTGGAGAGCACTATATATGCAAGGCTTATGCATTTGATTACTTGATAGCTTATAGGGTTTTTGTTTTTACAGAAATCTAGGAGCCCCCTCCATCATCCGCGCCGTCGTCCCCGTCACCGACCCCCCTCCGACCTCGAGGTGAGACCAGCCAAATCTCCATGTCAATATGAGTCCTATAATATGAGTCCTCGGGTTGACTTTAAGTCTGTCGAGTCTCCACCATATATGAGAGGACGAAGAATCCCGACTGTTGTCGTGGGGGTAGCTTCTCCTTCGTTCCCGTGTGCTAGACACAATTTGGTGTAATGCACTCGGGAATGAAAGGTGGAGCTACCATCACTGAAGGTCGCAAATGCCAGAGAGGAATCAGTGAGGGAGAGTCTCCAGCCATATATGTATGAGAGGACGAAGAATCCCGACTATTGTCGTGGGGGTAGCTTCTCCTTCATGCCCGTGTGCTAGTCAATTTGGTGTAATGCACTCGGGAATGAAAGGAGGAGCTACCATCACCGACGGTTGAATATGTACACCACGTGAGCTGAGAGTTTTCAAGAAAAGGCTCGACAGACCGATAGTCAACCCGTGATGAATAATAATGATCTAATTTAGGTTTTTTAGTAAATATATTTAATTTTACAAGTTTAATATTAGAATTATGAACATAGGAAATGTCGTACTCGGACGACGAAAACCGCCCGGGGGAGTGCAACTGGTGCCACGACGATCGAGGTATGTGCGACAGGTTCCTTGAGCTGGAGGAAGATCGGAGCTTCAGCATTAAGCTCGAGGAGACCTTCGATGTTGAAACGGTACGCAACGACGACAGCAGTTTTTTTTTGTAATTAAGAACGACTTCAACTATTTCAACGTGTACTTTTCATCTTTTCCAATTCAACTAGCTTATCCCATGCTATGCAAGACGCTATGTCTTGGAGAGGATGGGTTTTGAAGACCATGAAAGTATGGAAACAAAAACAAATTCACCCAAGGACCCATCATGGTGTGGATTTTGTAGCAAAGCTGTACAATTCTGAGAGTGTAACCCATTTTGGTTGCAAAAATTGGGAAGCACTATGCAAGATGTATGGTTTTGATGAGGGTATGCTTGTCATTATGGATCTTGGTGATCCTAAAATCGAGCAAGACAATATGGATATTTGGTTACTTGTTGAGACGTTTCTAATTCTTCCCCTATGGGAGCTTCTCAAACATAGTTATTAAGTAATTTATATTGTTTATTTCAAAATAGTTGACAGCTTATTTTCATTGACAGCTTATTTTCATTCTTCAAAGAATGTGCGGAAGATGGTAGACAAAACCCACTACACCGATGGCTCCGAATTAACTTATCAGGAGAAAAATCATCTGATCGCATTTTGTACTGATCTTGAGAATTACAATATCTACAATCGAACTCCTCAACAATATGGTCAATACGTGCCACTAGTGCACGTGTTGAACTACGATAACTACCATGGAGATACCCTGGTAAGATTTTTTACTATTACGACATCCGTGCATCTTTTGCATACTTCTAAAACTAGTACATCATTGCTAACTACGAAGTTATTACTATGTTTTTCAACAGATAATCCTGAATGATTGTGTTCCTCATCTGATGTATCAGCATGGTCGCCTTGATGTTTTGAACATACAACCAGGTCATCCTATGCATCTCAACTGTCCTTACCGGATTTCTAGAAGAAGTAGAGACATGACAATCAAATAATGGAAAAAATGTATGGACAGTCGTTAGGAGGTTCTTGGAAGCAAAAGGAAGCGGAGCGCAAGAATTGGAGACAGGATGATCTCCATTCTCCATAATTGAGAGTCAGGGTCTATATTGTTTTATGCTATTTTACCTTAAGGGTATTTAGGTCCTACATGATACTGATGATCATGTGCTAAGAACAATTAAGTAGGGTTGGTTCGATGACTATGAGGATGATGATATTTGACTTGTTATTAATAACGAGTAGAAGTTGTATGATGATGCATGATTAGTAGGACTTGTTATTATATATGATGATGCATGATGCGAGCATGAAGAGTTATTATATATCAGCTGGTGAAATGAACGTAGCAGTAGCGTTGGTAAACCAAGCACAGAGATATAAGAGAGGACACTTCTCTCTATTAGCTAGCTAATAACAACCTAAATTAACCCCCAAAACCCCTAAACCAGCCCCTTTCAAAAAAACCTCAACTCCAGCCAGCTGCTGACGCGTGGATGCCTTTTGGTCCCGGTTTATGTCACCAACCGGGACCAAAGGCCCCCCTGCCTGGGCTGGCCGCAGCGGCCACGTGGAGGCCCATCTGTCCCGGTTCGTGTAAGAACCGGGACTAAAGGCCAAGGGCATTAGTACCGACCTTTTAGTCCTAGTTCTTAAACCGGGACAGAAGGCCCTTACGAACCGGCACAAATGGCCCTTTTTTCTACTAGTGAGAATTCAGAAGAAGAACCAAGAGTAAGGTGGTGTAGCATGTTGGTTTGTTTCTGTGTGTTGTTATGTTTGTTGGTGGGGCTATGGGAGCTGGGAGGAGCAATAGAGAATAAGGCTATGTCAGTCCGACGAGTTTTGGCAGCTCGGTGTCAGGAACTCAGCCTTTTATATAAGTATCTTCGCTCTGTTTTTGGAACTCTGGATTTGAATGACATAATAACTATTCATTTTATGGTTTCCAACTCGTGTTTCTGTCATATGTTCTTATGCAATGGTCCTATTTGTTATTTTTTGGTTCCTACTAGCGATGGGCAGACAAGAGACATGAAAACAACCACAAATGAGCCTCATGTTTTGGTCATATGTTCTTATGCAATGCTCGTATTTGTTATTTTTTTTCATTCATCACATATCTAAACTAAGACAAGTTATGAGGTTTTTTCGATGCCCTCGACTCGGAAGGCCAGTAACAACACACTCATCTTTCCCTGACGCTGGCATGATTAAAATACTTTCTGCTTAGCCTATTAAATTTGCGGCCACAAATATTTCCAGTCGTCAACTATTTCTTTCACTGATACACAACAAGTAGTCTACAAAACCCACACAAAGAAGGATCTTCAACCACATTATTTTCCATATCTATTGCTAGAAGACACACCCATTAACCGGAGGGCATTCTCTGCCACACCACGTGCAGAATAATTATATAACACTCGAATTTCATAAAGCACAAACTTCATATACCTTACGTTAAAAGACCACAACTTAAACCGAAACTGAATTCATTTTAGAGCAAACTGAAAATGAATTTTAGTCCACACATTACATTAAGAGACCGGAGCTTAAGTTCACTCACCACACAATTCAAACAGGATTCAAAGTAGTTCACAACACACATTACAGTTGAGTTCAAATTAGTTTACAACATAAATTGGTTTACAAGAAACTATGCACCATATTAGAATGAGGGTGCCATCTTTATTATCCAATTAGCCTCTTCACTATCATCTTGAGCATTTGTGCCTCTTCGTCCCGCTACCTTCTCAACTTTGACTAAGCCAAGCTTAGGCAATATTGCTTATTTAAGCAAACATAATACTCCATCATGAGGTAAGCCTGATGGCACACGAATGCATGGATGCATGGGTATTTCACCGGCTGATTGCTCAAGGGCTCTTGCTCCCACCCTTCTTAAACTCTCGCAAGGTCGCATAGCTTTTTCCTATAAAGCTTTCCACAATATCAACCAATGATGATCTAGTGTTGCTATTCAGAATACAACCTTCGAGGTCCAGTTTGTTTCCCGCGTGATGTCAGGTTCGCCCATCTGACACAAACACAAGACTCATGTGTGGTTGTTTTCATGTCTCAGGTTATCTGTCGCTAGTAGGAACAATGAAAAAAATAACAAATAGGAGCATTGCATAAGAACATCTGTCACAAACCCCAGTTAGAAACATACAACGAACGAGTTATTGTATCATTTGAATACATAGTTTCAAACACAGAGCGAAGCTACTTATATAAAAGGCAAAGTTCTTGACACCGTGCTGCCAGAACTCGTTGCACTGAGATAGCCTTGTTGTCAAGTTGCTCCTCCAAGCTACCATAGCCCTACCAACCAATAAAGCAAGACACACATAATGGAACCGTAAAAACATGCTACACCACCTTCCTCTTGGTTTCTTCTCCTTCTGAACTCTTCTTGTCTTATTCTCTAGTTGCTTCTCCAGCTTATGAATTCTTCCTGTCTTATTCTCTAATTGCTCCTCCAGCTTCTGAATTCTTCTTTTCTTATTCTCTAGTTGCTCCTCCAGCTTATGAAATGTTTCCCTATTATTTACTTTCTCCTTATACATTAGGTCCTCTACATACTTCAAACGTGTTTTCTCGTCATTTAGTTCCTTGTTGAGGCTATTGCACTCTTCCTTGCTGTCCCAAGTAGCATCATAGAGGCTCGAGAGTATCAGTTTCATATACTCGTCATGCCAGTCATTGATCCATGCAAAATACCCACATGGGACTCCTTTGTCCTTACAACATTGAGATCAAAATAAAAATCTTGATAATAAACACCTAAAATCAAATTGGGGAACAGAAGCGCCGAGGGAAAGTGAAATGGTGTGCGGCATTGAGACCAAAATGAAAATTCTAATAATCAAAACTTAAAATCAAATTGAGGAATAGAAGCACCAAGAGAATAAACTAAACAAACCAGTGATGGTTCTCAAGTTGGGTTTTGAGCAGGCTTTTGAATGTATCAATTGGGAATCAATTTAATAGACTATACCCGCCCAAGGTTTTTGCTGCAGCATGGATCAGTTGGGTGTCAGAGGTTTCGAAAACCGCACAAGCACAAGTACTCATAAACAGCCAATGTGGAAACAAATTAAAGATTCAGAGGAGCATGCATTAGCGAGACCCGCTAACACCATACCTATTTATCATTTAGACGACATTTGCAACAGATGCTAAGCAGAACATATGATTCACGATTTTTGAAACATCCAATACAAAAGGAGCACCACTACCGGCTTTACAATACGCGGTCGACATACTCCCTTGCTATTGATCCAAACTACACGGTGGCATCACAAAGAAGAGATGGGGTACATGATGTAGAGCTCTTCAGTCCGTTGTCAACAACTGCGCAGATGCATCTACATAACGTCTCGAGTAATTTGGACAACCATCAGCCACCCCAATGACTACACGGAGACATATCAGGGCAGGTTAAACACCAAGGATGGCATGGCACACAAGAGTGTTGCGCTGATGTAGGCTGTGACTACTGGCCGGCCCTCAAAAAAATTCATAATATTTCCCTACGTTATAACAGGCATCTTGGTGGTGGGAAATAACGGGATTAGGTGATATTGCTGCACGATCAAGCTCTCTACAACATTTCATTCTGGTTGCTCAGGAATTGACAGGTCCTACGACATGGACGGCTTGTGTCGCTGCATGTATCCTAGTGTTGGCTAGGAACAATAGAGTTTTCCTTGGCAACGACAAACAAACTAAAGGTGAACACTGATTGATGATCAAAGACTATGGACTCAAACTGAAGAACACTGCTAAAACTATGACTACGGACTTTCAGACAAAAAACTGAAACCTTAGATGATGGATTGGGGAACCAAGCTATAGATTTTTCTAAAGGGGAATAGAGAGTTACTTGGTCGTTGCATCTATAAAATCTCTTTGCAAGATCGTCTTCTGTCCATGAAATCCAGTACCCTGCCTTCTAACTGCATCTCGGACAACACTTCACAGGGGTGCAGGCGTTCAGGACCTGTCGCGCTCGGATCACTGGGATCAGATGGCCTAGAGCATTAAGGCGATCCCTCGAGGACCGACCATGTGACGAGCCCGTGCTTCCTGCGCTATGCAGATCAAGCCGGGAGATCATCAGGTATTGAAGGGCTCCGGCAATGTTACGGTACAATTGGGTCGGAGGCAGGAGCACCATCATGCTATGAGGGCTTGGACTTTGTGTCCACGTGTTTGACTGCGGGGTTCCAGTTGAGCATACTGATGAGGTCGAGGATCTCATGGGAGTGCATCTACTGGTAGAGGAAAGAGTCGTCATCACGCCAGGCGACTTTGAGGTCGAGGATCGGGAGGAGATGCAATGGATCAACGAGGGGCAACGGGCGGCCGACCGCAGCTGCTCTGGCGGCTGGGTAGATCTTGAACGAGAGGAGACAGAAATGATACGAAAGTGCAGCCATGCTCTATCTCACGTGTTGAAGAAACTATACGGGGGCATATTAGTCAACTCGGATTATAATAAGACAAGTACTCCCTCCGTAAACTAATATAAAAGCGTTTAGAATACTAAAGTAGTGATCTAAACGCTCTTATATTAGTTTACAGAGGAAGTATATTTTATTATTAGCTAATCGAAGGGATAACAAATATGAGGGGGAAATCATCAACAATTATACAACAGTGGTGCTTAGAACTGGAGGGGGGTATCAACTCTCTGAAAGATCTCTCCTAAAGGTCGGAGATCATCTACGAGACCTGCTTGGACTCACGGGTTTTGTGGGGGTCGACTAGAACTATTTTGGCATGAACAGCTCGTGGTGGAGATAAAAGAGGCAACTAGCTTATTTATTTATGTGCATATAAGGTTGTCGGAACAGGAACCCATATGGAGATTGACTTGCTTATAAAGCGAGCCAAGGCCAGAGAACATGTATATTTTATAGGAAATGATGTGTTCTAGGTGATTTCAAGGAGGCTATATGGGTGCATGAGCACTCGTGCGCAACACCCCGTGTGGAAAGTCAGATGATTTCTTTCCGAGATATGCTGGAAGTATGTGAACTCATTGGCTTGGGATTTTGGGCTACCCGTGTATGCAAGGTTAGACCATGTAGTGGCAGATAACAGATGGCGGAATATGTTTGTCGAGGCGAGCATGGTGTACAAGGTGACTTCTTTCTCTCATCGTCATGCCATCATCCTTAACTGCGGAAAGGAGGAAGAGAGCGTCATGAGGCCTGCCCGGTGATATTACAAAATCATCTATGAACATTGGTGAAAATATGTCTTAAAGCCAATAATAAAGATGTTATTATCATATTTCTTTATTCATGATCAGTGTTTATTATTCATATTATAATTATATTGATCGAAGACTTAAATACATGTATGGATAAATAGACAGTGACCATGTCCCTAATGTGCCTCCATACCCCAACATTGTGAGGAGGAAGACTATACAGAAGAGGATGGTGGTGTGTGCTCGAACAACCCACCGACAGTCAACGCTCCCACAGGAAAGCGGGCAGCATTATCCAACCATGACACCCCATGAGGCAGTGTTCGGGATGATGCCAACAGCAAAGGCGGCAACCACAATGACAATGTTAACAACAACCACGACAATTATTTATGTTTCCAAAATTTGTTAATAAATCAAAAAAAATCAGAAATTTGAAAAAATATTCGCATTTTTAGAAATTGTTCAGAATGTGTGAAAACTATCCCATTGAGAACTAAGTCCCCAACCACCAGCTTATGCCAGGATAATCTGGTCCCCATGTCCACTATTAGGAAAAGGCCTACTAATGGCGCACTGATTTTGCCTACTAATGACGCATTACCAGTGCGCCATTAGTAGCACGCCACTAGTATTTTTTACTAATGGCGCACCACTGGTGCGCCATTAGTATTCAGATACTTAATGGCGCACCGTGCAGTGCGCCATTAGTTTTGCCCACAGTGCGCCACTAGTGCCTTCTATACTAATGACGCACCACATGGTAGTGCGCCATTAGTAACAATTTTTTTAATTTTTTTTCTTAATCTCAGGTCACTATTTCACCTGTGAGATATCCAACACATATATATACAACAAGCATTCATATAACAATCATAGCCAACACACAAGTTTCATCATATATACATACATAGCCAACACACAAGTTCCATCATATATACATACATAGCCAACACACAAGTTCCATCATATATACATACATAGCCAACACATAGTTCCATCGTTACATATTACAAAAGTTTCACATTGTTCATCCAACACCATTATCCATCAATTCACAAAAGTTTCACATTGATACAAAATAAAAACACAAATGGAAAATAAGCACTCCATCCATGCAAGCTTCCGTGAATTAAATCAAATCTGGAAAATGATAAACAAGAAGTTAGAAGAAGAAAAGAAGAAGACTAGAAGAATACTAGAAGAAGAAGAACACTAGAAGAAGAATAAGAAGAATTTTGGAAAAGAAGAAGAATAAGAAGAAGACTATAAGCTTATTATGTAAACTTGATCATTTTGTGCTAACGTAAGTTATTTTGGAGCTAACCTATAGGAAACTAAGCATATAAGCTCTAAGTTAGTATATTAGAGCCAACTTAGTTTAAATGAAGCTAACCTATGTCATTTTGGAAAAGAAGAAGAATAAGAAATAGACTATAAGCTTATTATGTAAACTTGATCATTTTGTGCTAACATAAGTTATTTTGGAGCTAACCTATAGGAAACTAAGCATATAAGCTCTAAGTTAGCATATTAGAGCCAACTTAGGTAAAAATGAAGCTAACCTATAGGAAACTAAGCATATTAGAGATAACATAGGTAACTAAGTATATATATATATATCATTTTGGATAACTAACCTATAGGAGATCTGACATACCTGACAAAGTTCAGTTCTCATGCATTGTTCTTCTCCTTCTCCTTCTCCTTCCTCAGCCTGATGCGCCAAGAGCGACGAGACGGTGGAGGCAGTGGAAGCAGTGGGATGTAGTCTTCTACCATAATTGGCGTGGTCATGTCGCCCAGCTGTGGGATCGCCGGCACCACCACCATCGCGAGGCCACCTTCAGGCACGACCATCGCTAGGTCATCCTCAGCCACCTCCATCTCTTGCCCATGGCCAGCCACCACCATCTCTTGCCCATGGTCAGCCACCACCATCTCTTGCCCTTGGTCAGCCACCACCAGCGCTAGGTCATCCTCAGCCTGATGCCGATCGTCATCCTGCAGCTCCTCAACCCCACTCTGCTCCTCTTCTTCCGCACTCCAGTCCGGATCATCCTTCTTGTTGTCTATGTTGCAGCCAGAATCGCTGCTGCTTTCGCTACAGCCAGAATCGCTGCTGCTTTCGCTACAGCCAGAATCGCTGCTGCCAGAATCGCTGCTGCCAGTGTCGCTGCTGCTGCTCCCATTACCTGTCCAAAATGCAACAATGACCGTTAACAATCGATGTGAGACAAAGCCAAATGTAGAGGAATAAGAAGAGGCAGAACGTACCGGCATCATCATCGTCAGCGTAGCGCATGCGACACATAGTCGCGTTGAACACCTTCACGATGAGCATGGTGGCGTCGTCGTCGTACCTGAAGAGAAGGAAGTACCCCAGCCACAGGTCGTAGGCACGGTAGAACTTCTCCCACCCACGAGACAAGTACATGTGGCCCTCCTTGATCACCAACTCCACATCCCACTGCCTGCGAATCCCACTGCTGGCCTGTCGCAGCTTCACATTATTTGGCGGATCTTCACCCATCAGCATGTTCATAAAACTGTCAAGCAGCCTCTGCAGTTTGGGACAATGAGTGATGTAGCAAACAACAGATATCATAATGAGATGGGTGAAGGGGAGATCTCTCGTTTTATATACCTGCGTCATGGATGATACTGAAGTCCCAAGTATGATACTGAAGAACTCGGAAGCATCCAACTCGTACTGCGGTGTCGCAGAGCGGCGGTGGCTGCTTCCCCCATCTCTGATAAGCAGCAGAAGAGACCAATTAGTACCCTTACAACAGATCATAAAACATGCATGATAACAGGCATTAGTCGCAAGTACCCCATATGTCCTATTTTTAGCAAATTCATGCTAAAATTCACGGAAAATTTCAGCATTACCTTTGCTGAAAATAGGACATATGATGCACCCGAATTTGCCGAACGGAAGTTAATCGACATTCCGGCAAACTCAAGGGCCTCTCGGGGTACCTGCAAAATCATCACGACACAATGGTCGGAGACAAAACCCAGCCACAGACCATATGGTCCTCTACTTTCATATGGACAAAAATCAGCTCAACTTATGTGAGCTTCCATTCCAGATATAATAGGTCACCCAACAAAAAATCATCAATAGTTTAGCAAGTCTGTACAAACACAGAAAGAATAGAAAGTTTGCTGCCTATTCAAACACAGAAACAAAACACTACTTGAAACTTCTGCTACATTTGGATCATGGCATTGTTTTTACTATATGCACCATGGCAAATTTCTTTTCTTTTTGCAACATGGCAAATTTCTGGATCATGATCCAACAAAATTATAGTCTATGCATTTTTAATCTACGGATCATGATCCAACAAAATTGCCATCTCCCATGGCAAATATAGCCTATGCATCATGGAATTTATACTGTATGGATCATGGCATTTTTTTGTCTATGGATCATGATCTATAGAACATTTTAGTCAATGTCATTTTCTGAAACATATTTTTGCCATGGCAATTTTGAATCAATAGACATACTTCTCGAAAGAGGCATGAGCAAAGACTCTACAGTGAAATGAAAAAAACCTTGGAAATATATTTATGATAACTCTAAATGGATCAGAAGGTGCAGATGCACTTGTAAAAAAAAGGTATGCATTTGCAGCAGCTTTGTTCTGATTATGACACCATTCTGTTAAGAAGGCAAAATAACATTATCATCCCAATTCATAGTTGAAGTTGAAGACCCTAAACTTTAAAATGCCAAGTCTCACTTATGCATGTTAACGTATTTACCAGTTCAGAACTATCAACAGAAAATAGTAAATCCACATTGACCACATAATATTATTTTGCAACCACTCAGTTTGTCCTTGACTAGGACACTTGAAGCAAAACAACTAATGCATAGCTAGGTCTACTTTGGTTCTGACAGATCACATCCTGGTGCATATGTGGGGTTTTTTACTTAGAAAATACAAAACTTCTATTATTGTTTTTATTTTTAACCAGAGCCTAACCACCTCTACAGTTTACAAACTGATTCAGATAATCACTAATCAGGCATGGAAAATTATTTTAGCCATGATCCCTGAGGATTAGAGCCTCCACAAGTCAGAGAAAATTAGTGTCTCCACTTATGTTGTCAATGCTTGTTGTATGTTTGGCTTAAGGGTTTTCCTTTTCAAATTCTGACTCTATTTCTAAACAAAGTAGGCATGAAAGTTCTGAACTGTTTAACACACCTGTAAAGAGGAACAACCCCCCTAAGGAGCTAGAAAGCTATATCGCCCACTGCCTCGTCGAATGTCTGTCAAGGGAAGAGATAAAGAGCATATAAAACATTACCCACACAAAAAAATGAGAGCATGTAAAAAATTTAAAAACGAGAACCATATTGACCAATCTAAACTTGACATTACACTTGGCACGGAGGGAGTACACAATGACATAGTAGTTATCAATTTTCTCCTGTATGAGCTGTAGCAATCCCAACATACAAGAAAAAACTGAAAGAAAAGCTTTACTCTCCCAACAAGATTCTAAGCATACTACTTGACTAATAATAGAAAGCCCATGACAATGAGGGTATCTAATACAGTAGTATTTCTAATTCTATAAGCCTGCAAGTTTGTGAAATTGACACAAACCAATTTGGTTAGCAAGTCACGGCAGGGCGCGGTCGCAGTCTTGTGAGCGCTGAAGCGGGGCTAGGGCGCGGCCCGAGCGTAGTGGAGGCGCGGTCGCGGTGCGGTGAGCGCACCTGGGCTGGGCCAGGGCGCGGCCAGGGGCCGAGGGGAGCACGGCCACGGGGGGCGGCAACCAGGAGCTGGGGCGCGGTGGTGCGACAGTCTACGGCGACGAAATCAAAGGGGGGGACGGGGCGGCGGCGGCGAGCTCCTGCTCCTAACCCTAGGTCGCCGCCCCGTGGGGGCATGGGGATGACCGGGGGAGAGAGGGAGGGAGGGACAAAGACTAACCGTCGTCGATGAGCAGCAGCCGCGCGGGGAGGCTTGCGCCGCCGTCGAGGAGCGCGTCCGACGAGGGGCTGGCCCCGTCCGTCTCCGTCCGAGGAGCCCGGTCGAGGAGCACGGGAGGCTCGCGCCGCCCGTCCCGAGGAGGTCGCGGGCTAGAGGGGGAGGAAGGGGAGAGGGAGGCGGCTGCGACGCAGTGGGTCGGGGCAACGGCGGCGGCGGCGCGGTGGATCGAGGGAGAGGGAACTGGCGAGGGGGAGAGGGAAGGGGGGATCGGGCGAAGGAGTATCCATCTAGACACTATAGCAATGGCGCACCACCTTGTGGTGCGCCATTAGTAGTTTTTTTTTCTTATATCAATGGAGCACAGGTTATATTGCACCTAACCAAATCCACATCAGAACCCGCCCACTAGCCCGACTGGTCAGCACGCAGCACACACACCAGGAGGTCCTAGGTTCGATTCCCAGGCTCCGCAATATTTTTTTGCATTTTAAATGATGTTTGATATTTATTTGTGTTTAAATATGTTCAAACTTGTTTAAATCATAACAACAATATTTTTTTATAAAAACAGTAATAATTTTTTTAAAAATATGTTCAAATTTGTTACTTGAAAATATCATCGGCGTGGCGGTGGAGCGGGAGGTGCGGGGTGCCCGTTGGCGGTGGAGCGGGAGGGTGCGGGGGCGGGTGCTCGTCGGCGGTGGAGCAGGGGAGGTTGCGGTGGGTCGTCGTGGCGGTGGAGCTAAGCGGGGAGGGTGCGGGTAGGATCGAGATGGAGGGGGATCGAGATCGAGATGGAGGGGGATCGAGATCGAGATGTAGGGGGATAGCTATCGAGAGGGAGGGGGATCGAGATCGAGTGCCATTAGTAGTTTTGCAAAAAAAGAATAAAAAAATACAGTAATGGCGCATTGTCTGCCCGGTGCGCCATTACTAGTTAGAACTAGTAATGGCGCACTTCGACCCGATGCGCCATTAGTATGTATGGAAAAATGGAAAAAAAATTAATACTAGTGGCGCACCCTGTTTCTGGTGCGCCATTAGTGTCTTCCACACTAATGGCGCATAACCAACTGATGCGCCATTAGTATATAGTAGTGGCGGGTGCGCCATTAGTATCAATCCTATCTATAGCCCTTTTCCTAGTAGTGGTCTCTTCAAGTCTACAACTCCATACTTGAGTCTTTTGTTGAGCGAGATGCCTACTCTATTTCTGTTCGCAAACATCCTCGTGTATCACAACTTGAATCCGATATCCTCCACCTCGTGGAAAGGATTTCAACGTATCTCCTCCCGCTGTATCAAATAGCTCCCGAAGCATACCTGTCATGGACGACCCTACGTTCCAACTACCTAAGAGGATACTCCTATGCCCGGCTAGCTTCAATATCCTTCGCACTCGTCGAGTCAAATGAGAACACCCTTGCTCATTTTTCACTACACCGGTGCGCCGATGTAGCGCGCCACACTAAGGATGCGACGATCCGATCCTTGCTCACTTGCCACCATATCCAAATCAAGATACGGCGCGCCACCGGGCCGGGGGGGGGGGGGGGGGGTTGGCCTGCCCGGCCCTTGCCCATTTGACACCACACTCGGGTTCTGATGTGGCGCAGCGCTGAGGGTTACGCCCCAACGAAAATCTTCTGGGTTTCATCTCCATAAGAGTGTCTGAGTTCATGTTGGCTCTCCAAGCCTATCACAACCTGCTTTAACCGGGCTTGGGACTGACTATGTTGAGACAATACACATGGATAACTCCCTCCAAAATGATCACACATGCGCACCATCTTTGCTCGGTTGCTCGTGCTCTCCACCGAGCACAGGTGAAAAATTATCCCTATGTTAGCAGAGAATAGTTCAACACCGAGACAAAACATGCAGAAGTAGGCATCCACATTGATGAGAAATGGTTCTAATGGGGATTGTTGAGGGACTGCATTTTGCTAGCACGGATGGGAAAGAGGTTGTTCTGGTCATGGTTGTTGTAGAACCGCATCTTGCTCGCGCAAATAGACCTGAACAATGTGGATACGTCCACATGTATGCCCAAGAAGCTTTACAAGTTGTTCTTCGAATGCTAAGCACTCAATTCCCGATGTCTAATATTCTCAATCAAGCGCGCTTTTTTTCTTTAAATTATTTTGCTAATGGTTGGCGTAAGAGAGGAAGCTGTATAGAGTCCATGGGTGTTCTACTCATCAAATAATGGAGACAACACCGTCCATCAGGTGTCACATTTATATAGATAATCTGGCCACACATGATGCGATTTCTAGAAACATTTATATTGGAAATTTTACGAGATACATCAGCACAGAAGGTCTTCATTAGTAATGGGAGTCATGAATGCTATACAACATGGTGGGCAGGTGCCATTTATTTTTTCTGATGAAAAGGAGTATTCCAGTACATGTAACCAAGAGCACCAACATCTCTGTTTGGGTAGAAAACTAAGATCCAAAACTAACATGACCATCCCAGTACAGAACTACCAACTCAACAGATGAGCAGAGAAAGCAAAGTGTCCTATTTTCTTAGAGGAGTTAAATAACTCCACCAAAGGCACGCTGGCCCCAGCTCAGAGACAAGAAAACAACAGATGGATGGAGTCTTGTTCTTCAGGATGCATCTTCTGGTACTCCAACATGGTTCTCCGTCCATGCGCAACATTCCCCACTCCTTCTTTCAAGACATAGATCCCAGCCATTTTTTTCCAGTAGTAGTTTAGTCTAGTTCCAGTGCGAAAGGCACTTCCAGTTTCATCCAGAGTAAGAACTCAAACTCCATCACTTCTATTCTATGGAAGTCGGGTAACGAAATATCTGACCTAGTACCCGTTTCATAGAAACCCAGCTGACCCTATTGAAAACAATGGAATTTCTAAAATTTCACAACCCCCACAGGATTTCAGAGGTACCTACATTCATATGAAGATAACTTTTATCGCACAACCACATTTTGTAATCGATTCAAAATTAGTAATTTGAACCTGAGAAATATCTTCAAAACCTGACCAAAGTTGCCTAGCTACTATGCACTCAAAGAACATGTGATAAACTGTCTCTATCTATTTGCAATGCACACATTTTAGAGGTTTAGCCATCCCCTCTTTCCTTAAATTATCAGAAGTCATATATTTTTTTAGAAAACAGCCACAGAATACCTTGAACTGGAGGGGGGGAGGCTTAACACTCCAAACAGCTGGCAGATATAAGGGCCACACCCGCCTAAAGTTGATAATGGCATATAAAGACCTAGAAGTGTAAACCCTTCGGATTCATACTGCCAAACCAGGGAATCTTCCTCATCACTAAACAGAGTAAGCCTAAGTATATTCACCAAATCAAACCACTGGTTCAACAGCTCATCGGAGCAAACCCTCCTAAAGGTACACTTAAGTTCATTGCCATCACACACATCAGCAATTGTTTTATCCAGTCTTGGTTATCTGTGATATTTAGAATTTGATTCGCCAACTCATACCGTTTTCTATGTTTACTAGTTCTCATTAATTAATGTATGCATACAATACAATGTAGACATATTTTAAATGTAAAAATTGTGGTACACATACAATACTGACAACAAAGAGGAGTTAGTGTATTTTTCTTGTTATTCTGTTGAAAATATTTTGAATAAGAAGAAATCAAACCCGTATACACGAAATAAGAGAGTAGATGACTGTCAACAAAAGGCTATGTTGTTAGATTCAACTACTCTAGATTCTCCAAATAATCCAATCAAGAACATCCTACAAATACTTGACTTGTTGTTCACGAGAGTGGAAAGATATGTATTCCATGCCCAATGGAAACATCTAACAACGGTGAACAAGGCGAACGCACACTGCATAAAGTCCATAGAAGTCATATCACATGACAATGTAGCATGTCCGATAAATGTTATTATATCCATTAAGCTATTAGAATTTTAAATAGATTTTAGTTCTCATTTATGTCTTATTTCGTCGGTTCTTTATAGTACTCTGAGAGCATCCATTCATTCCAATCTAGTGGGTAAGACTAAGATACCAATGATGATTACTGAGCCGGTAGTGTGTTCCTGGTATATTTGGTGCATGAACCAGCCTTCTCAGATTGACACTGGGTATGTGAAATCATGGTAATAACATTTTAATACCTATGGATGCACTACTAGAAAATCTAGAAGATTCAACAACCAGGAGGAATGATTCTAGCAATGAGGGCAATAGTGTAAAATTTCACTCATTGTAAATGTACTTTGGTAAGGTATTATAGTTTCTTTCCTAGAGAATACCACAAAGCTTGTTTCCAAGAGAAGCAGGATTAACCTGAATCGTGATTAGCGCTGCACTGGGATATCTTCGAATCAGATGGGTTGATCTTTCTCTAGTTTTGTTGCCATATTGCTCTCGAATCAAATCAAATTATTGTTATTGGTCTCTTTAAAATATTCTTGTTCAGAGCAGATGCTTTTTTACTTGGTCAGTGACTAGTTTAGGACTACTGGATCTCTCTTTTTTCTGTATTACTTGATTTGATTTTCTTTTCAGCCTGGTCTTGTTTCAACGCCAACTGGTTGATAAGTTTCCAACATAATATTAAGGGAAAGTTTGATTTTCCCGCTTGATTTGGCTTGACTCGATATGTTTTCCGTAAGTATTAGTCTAGTCACTACATCTCATTTCTCAATCCATTGTCATCTCAAGATGCTGGAAAAGTAATATACAACCTTCGTCAGGAATTATTTGTCGCAGAAATGGATAAAAACAGGTGTATCTAAAACTAAGATATGTTTAGATCCTTCCATTTCTCTGACAAGTAATTCCGGACGAAGGGAGCGATGAGACTGATAAATTTAGCTTGTGGCTCGGAAAATCGAACCTCATGTACAAGCTTAGATCTGAAATAAATCCTCGGTCAACTGTGCAAAATTATAAAGGACTTAATTAACTTTGCATGTAGGAGTGTCTCTTTTCCCTTGTTAGTGTTTGTTGTCTAGCATAATAAATGCGAGAAAGCTAGGACCAGACAATCTTATTCTTTTTAGACACACTTACATTTTAATTATTTTACATGGACATGTACGATCGCACACTGATGTATTCAAAAACAATTTTGTCCAAGCGGATGTGATATGGAACTAATATGATGACTAATTAATGTGAAAGGGACAAACCTACAAGAATTTGCAGTTAATGAACATAATCTACTTTGGCAACTAGATAATTTTCCGCACGTTGCAACGGGTCATTTGCTCCAAATATACCTATTGGAGAGATGCACATAGAACAAAAAAATGTAACATATAGTAATAAATAATTGTATGGGCCACCGAATTTATGTTCGACACCTAAATTCCTAGTATGTTTATCCTAAAGAGCACATTTTCCAATTAAAATTTAAAAGATGTCTGAGATTAGGATCAATTAGTATGTAGTAATATGATTGTTCCAGTAATCATTAGAAAGGTTGATCACAGCATGACGAAAACTTGCCTAGATCGCCTTTCTGAAAATTGAAGCAAATATGTGCAATATGCTAAAACAGGTGGGGCTGAGATAATAATAGATATAAATTGAAATTTTGGCTGGCATTGCAGGCGAATAGTTATGAATAGATAGCACTATGCAGGCAAGTGGAAACCGTTACTCATCATCCGGTCATATTTTTCCATGTGTAATTTTCCCGAACCATGGAGAATACAATTTTCCTACCTGGGAGAGGTTCACCATTTAGATTATCGAACAACGAACATCAGTGAAAAGATAAAACAAGGCCCAAAGTGCAGCAACGGAATATGCAGGGATCAGAATAAAAAAATAAACCCACTGACTTAAAGGAAATGCAGATCAGCACGAGGAGCCGGCGCACTCTTCGACGACCATGGCGTTTATTTAGGCAAGAGACAGCAACCCCGATCTCCTCTCCCCGTGCCGTCCCTGCGGGCGGCCGTGGGGGAGCCCAGATCTACCACCCCTCGCCCCTCCTACCTCCTCCGCCCATCCTGGCGGCCACCAGTGCGGGTCGCCCGGCAAAGCCCTCTCGGCCTAGGCGGCGGCAAGGCCTTCTTCTCCTCTGCCCGAGGATGATGGTGTGGGACGCTTTCTTCTAGTGGCGGCGAGGCTCGGCCGTGGTGCGCGACAGCAAGGCTGGCTGCGGTGGCTGTTGGCCGTACGTGGCATCGTCCTCTCTTGGGCCGGCGGCGGCGTCTGGTGTAGGTCTCTCCGGAGGAGCGGTTGGGGCTTGCGGGCGGCCCTGCTGCTGGCTGGTCATGTGGCGGCGCCCTGGAACCTACTTCCAGTCCCCGGTGGTGATGGCGGCGATCCGTACACAAGACTTGATGGACGTTCTTCTAACAAATCTGAGTGAAAATTAAACCTTGCCCTCGGCTAGATGCCAAGGCCGTCGAAGGCGGTGCTCTTCTGTGTCGTTATCTTCTTGAAGACATCGTCGTGGAGAAGTTCCGGAGTACCTCCGGGGGAAACCCTACATCGGTAGATCGGATGACGGCGGTGCTCTTGCGTCGTTTCCCGCTTCGGGGCGTCAGTCTTGGAGGTGTGAATGGGCTCGAGGGACCAGCGGACAACATCTTTGGTGGAGCGTTGTTTCATCTTACGCATCGACGACTGGGGATCTCGGCGGCGTGCTGCAGTGGAGTCTTGGTGTTTGATGTGTGTAGACGGACTCGCGCAAGAGGATGGCGTTGCCTGGCGCCGTGGTGGCGTCGATGGCAGACCTGGCAAGGTCGTGGCGTTAGTATCAGCTCTGAAGATAGATCGGTGAAAGACGACGGCGGTGGCCTCTGAGAGTGCGCTGGACATGTGTGTGTCCCAGACCAGTTATATTGCTTGGCTGGGGCCTCCGGTTTTATATGTTAGGCTTAGGTGTGAGGTCTGTTTGGTATTAGGCTCGGACTATCGACACCCCTTCATCAAGTGGATAGAAGTAGCGATTGATGTTGTCAGTATAGTGGCTTCAGACTTACTGATGTACTACTTTGTAAGGTCTTTATGCATGCATACATGCAGAGGCCGGGGGTCTTCCTCCTTTTCAAAAAAAAAGAAAGCTCTAAACCTAAAGAACATCTATGGGGCAACAACGTGGATACCTAATAACGTGCCCATTCCATTCTAACTACACGCAGTCGACTGAAATGAAATTAACAGTTAGGTTAAGCATAGTCGAAAAGTAATAGAGGAAATCACTACGACTAAAAAAAGATGGGCAGCAGAGGCTAGAGAACAGGGGGCATCGTTGTGTACAATACCTTGTGATGACAGTGCCAATCAGAGCATGGATATCGTTCAGCAAGTTTTCAGTGTGAATTCCATTCAAGGCATCCTGGTATATGCTAGTACTGCTATCACATGATGCCGCCGTCCGGTTAACATGCAGATCAACTACATAGTTGGAGATCTGTGCAACAATTTCGGTGACACTGAGACACAAAACAAATATTTAATTAAACATTACGTTGCCGAGATAAAGATACCCCTAAAGAATTAACACAAAGTTCTTTCCTAGCACGAGCTTCACGGTGCCCACTATCACCACCGTCTGTTCAATTTGAGATGCGTGCATGGTGAAAGGTGGAGTCAGATTGTTATGTGTTATCTCTTCTCTTTCTGTCACTTCGCTCTGAAAGGAGGAACAGTCAACAGATTCTCTATCACGGGCGCGCTCTCTCTCGCTCGGGCATGTCAGGCTGCTTCAAAATAGAAAATGTGAGGAGAGAGATTGTATTGTGCATGCGTGTCAAGGTGACAGAGAGAGTTGTAGTGCAATCATGCCGCGTCATCTTGCAAGTAGTTGTATTTTTGGACCTCTTAATTACGGTCAACTGCTGGTACCTATCTCGTCTACATATGAGTAGTTCCAATTACTAAGCAGTAAAAAGGCGAATGATCATAGAGAACGAACAGAAAAGTTAAATTTCCTAGGTAAAAATATGTCGCCGCTCACCCTCCTTTGACATGCACAGTAACCTGCTGCCATGAGCAGCTACACGACTGTGAGTTTAAAAATACCGTGAGATGGACGCATTAGGCGCCAGTCGCTACATGCTGAAGAGGGAAGGGGTAGCCACGTGACTACAGTGACGTGGACAAGGGAGCAGTAGTCACGTCACTACAGTGACATGACATGCCCACTGCCATAGCTACTCGGTTTGATTCAAATAGCAAAAAGTCTGTGATGTGTCAGTCCATGTCCTGAATCTCAGATCCCATGCAGCATAGCCAACGGTCACGATAGAGGGTACCCTGGAGCTCGGGCTCTAAAAACCCACTCTCAAGAATTAAGGTCCATCGGGCATGGCCACATCCCCATGAACGCTCAGCTCTCCTCCAAGCATTCGTTGCTAACTTCCATGCCATGGTCGAGAACCTGGCCGGCTGGCCCGTGTCTCCCTTTGCTTGTTCCTCCCTGGCCGAAATGGAAGCCTCCACCATGTCACATCCCACAGGATACAACTGGAACAACCTCCAGTATTTCCCCAACGACACCGGAGCTAGGTTCGCCGGACCTTAGAGAGAGGAGTGGAAG
This sequence comes from Aegilops bicornis, assembly GCA_021605145.1. NCBI lineage: Eukaryota > Viridiplantae > Streptophyta > Magnoliopsida > Poales > Poaceae > Aegilops > Aegilops bicornis. The sequence continues at coordinate 64,062,264 of CM038675.1, read as the reverse complement.
ACCAAAGTTTAATTAAGCAGCACCACCGCTGCCATCTCGACGATGCTACAGGCAGGGACCACCCATTGCCAACAAAAACACAACGAGATAATATACAGAGCCATTGAAAGCGTCCCGGACCGGCGGCCGTACCTCAGGAGCGGACCACACGCGGAGATCGCCTCGTAGCCGCCGCATCCAATTTAGCCAAGGGAAAAGATATGGGTCCTTTTTATTTAGGAGAGGAAGATTGAAACGGAAGCGCCACATTATTTTTTTTAAGCCAAAAAAGGAAGCACCATATGGAGAAAAGATTAGACAGCTGGGCTTCTTTTGCTTTAAAGGAATGCGACGATTGGGCTTCGGTGGGCAGTTTAAGACTAGAGATAGGGAGGATGCAAACTTCAGCGAACCCGACGGGCAAAAACCCTATTAGGGTAAGGGTTTGGACAAAATAAATACCCATGGGTTTATAAATGGTAAAAAATTGTACCCATCGGGTAAGCCGGATATGGGTATGGGAAGGCAATACCCATACCCGCGTACCCGCATACCCGCGCATGAAATTGCAACAGCTAGCCTCGACCCAAAATCCCCTCCCCTTACACATTTGCATGATCTTATTTAAATGTGTTGATCTTGTTTTGTGAACTCATGATTTTGTTGATCTTATCATAGTCTGCTTCATTTGATCATTTTAAAGTAGGGGCTGCATAAGCAACTTCAATAAAAGAAATTATAGAAAATTGTGTCCCTCTTGTTTGTCTTGTAATTGGAAAAAGAAGAAAGAACATATGTTAATGTTTCTCTAAGAAGTTCACTTACAGTCTACTCATCCATGAATGTAATTTGACATCGTTTGGTGCCATCTGGTTCATGCTTATTGCTATCCACTTTTGTAAACTAATACCATTTTTTATTTCATCGCATAACAAATCGTGATATGAATGTGCTGAATTGAAAAAGTGTTGTATATTTTTGTTGAAATTTTGAAGTTACATGCTAAAATTTTGTGTATATATCTAAAAAATATATGGTGAAGTGTGAATTGGGTAAGTTTGCTGAGATGGATATTTTTATGCGCGGGTATTACCCACATCCGGACAGGTACGGGTATGGGAAAAATTTGAAACCCGAGGTACGGGTACGGGTACGGTCTGGGCAAAAAATATTGAGACGGGTAAGGGTTTGGGCGACCATTACCCGCACCCGAACCCGGCGGGTGCCCCGGACCGGCGGCCGTGCCTCAGGAGCAGACCACACGGCGGAGATCGCCTCCTAGCCGCCACATCCAATTTAGCCACCTTTTTATTTAGGAGAGGGAAATTGAAACGGAAGCAACACATTTTTTTGAGCCAAAAAAGGAAGCGCCATATGGGGAAAAGATTAGACAGCTGGGCTTCTTTTGCTTTAAAGGAATGCGACGATTGGGCTTCGGTGGGCAGTTTAAGACTAGAAGGGGAGGATGCAAGCTTTAGCTAATAAAAAGGGAGGATGTAAGCTAATAGAATCGGATGAAATATAAAATAATTGCTAAAGCCCGTTTACATACGTGGGTCAGCATGTACTCTGGCAATTGAACGCTTACATGGCCATTGTGGACGCTGCTCAACCTATGGCCGGTCCCCCTTGTAAGCCGGTAACGGAACACTGATGACCACTAGTGCAGAACTGGCCTTTAGTGCCGGTTCATAACGGCCTTTAGTGCCGGTTCTCCAACCGGCACTAAAGAGTGGGGACTAAAGGCCCCCTCCCCCCCCTTTAGTACCGGTTCGTCATGAACCGGTGCTAAAGTGCGAACACGTGGCACGAGTCAGGCCCGGGTGTGCGTAGGACATTAGTACAAATGTTTGGAGGGTTTTTTGCTTTATTTTCCATTCCATTTTTTTGTATGCTGGTATTTCACGATACTACAAATTGTACACGTTATGCATATATATAAATAGATTTTCTCGTACGTATAGAACCGCATATATATATATATATATATATATATATATATATATATATATATATATATATATATATGACAAATGTTTCCTACAAGCACTGGTAGTTACCACCACTTGCGTTTTGTATGTTGTATGTAGTATCTGCCGAATTCGAGAGTACGTACATATAATATGTAGTATATAACAATGATTATGTAGTATATATATTAATTTTTAGGTAGTTTGTACCATGTTTTGAGTATGCTCTTTTTTATGTACAAATATGTACGTGTTTCACAAATATAACAAAAACTATGGGCTCATATGCATTTTTTTCATCTAACTTGCTTTGAAATATCTTAGATATAGTATATGAACATATTTAAAATAATAAAATAGTATATATAATACCACATGATAGTATATGAGATATATGAGGTAATTACCACGGGTGGTAGGATGGATTTCCTATATATATATATATATATATATATATATATATATATATATATATATATATATATATATATATATATATATATATATATATATATATATATATATATATATATACATCCGGAGCAGGATGACAAGTGGTTCATGGGGGCGGTAGCGGGTAATAGTATTCTCCTTTGGGATTTATGACCTGGTCGAGCAAAAATCCGGCTATTTCCTCTTGAAGTGCTTGTATGCGCTCCTCGGGTAGGAGCTTATCCCGCACCTCTCTGAACTGTTAAGAAGAAGATCAATAATATGCATGTGTGTTAGTTGTGTGACTAGATATCGATAATTGTGTGAATAGTGTTCTGACAAATGTACCCAGTCCTGTCTATCAGATCTGCTCCTTTTGCGTCATCATGCGAATGTTCTCGCAAACGTAGAATGCACACAGATTATTCCTCGCCTGCTTCAGAGCCTTTACGAGAATGGAATTGAATCAGATAATGATTAATCAAGCATGATAATTAATTAATGATATTGAAACAAGAATTAAAGAGATGGTAGCTAGCAAGTACTACTTAATTACTTACCTTTGGTCGATGCCAAAACAACTTGTTTCCAGTCGCCTGGAGTCACCTTGATGAACTTTGCTCATGCCCTGCCCGCCAGCAAAGAAAATTAATAAAGGGGTTATTAAATAGTTCATATCAGGAAATGACGAACTAATAATAGGGCGATATATATATAGTAAATAATGATTGAAATTACCTGTTGACTATCCCCTTCACGATGGTGAAGTCTTTATCTGCTTTAGTTAGTGAGTCCAGTAATTCAACTTTTCCTTCATCAACTTTAATGTCTATCAAGACCCAGTGCCAACTGCATGCGCACACGTTTGCATGTCTTAATTAAGCGGGCATGTGCATAAAATTAATCAACTACCGTAAACCGTATACACTTAATTATTAACATCTAGCTAGCTAGTAAGCAAAAACAGAATTTGTAGTACAAGACAGTGTGACTCACGGGAAGTTGTAAGGAAGTAGTATATCTTCATTGCTATTGAGGCGCTTCAAGAACTCTAGCATGTTTTCCTTTACACCTTCTTGATAAAATGGAATCTTCCATATGTCCTCATTAATGGTATTTGGGTCAATGAACCCAATGCCATAGTGTCCAGATTTTTTCATTTCATACATCTTCATCCTGCATATAATACCACAGAAAAGAATATAGTGAGGATAATTACATGTAATGATTGATCAAAATTATCACTACATAATTAGCTTGAGACTTAAATTACAGAAAGAAATCACTTACAGACAATAGCAACTGACGATAGACTTATCGAGTGCGTCTTGATTGTATGACTGAAAAAGTTTTGTCTACTCAATGGACAGAGCTTTCTCATGGTAATAATGCTCCTTCTTGACATCCACCATGAGGGACACTCGATTGGAAATCTTGGTAATGTTCATGTACCATTGATGCAATTCATACATTCTCGTTGGGAGGTCCTTGACCTTGTCTGGATGAACCAAAGGTTGGCCCCGGACATATTTCCATTTTATTTCTGATTCTTTAAGCGGAGACATGGGCTCGATTTCGAGGAGTTGTCCAACATAGATCTTGAGCATTTCAGCCTGCATTATATGCTCCTCCGTTATTACCACATCGCCCTGCTGGGGAACGCTAACGGTTTGCCCACAATAATATTTGGCGCGCGTACTCCTCTCATGTGTTGTTGGCACAACAAGCGGGGGGATCGCTTGCGCCGCCTGTTCTCCCAGTTGGGGAACGGTTTTCCCGCATTTTTTGCCATTGCTTGTTGCCTCGAGCTCGAGCTCGCTTCCTTCTTTAGCCGTTCTCGATGTAGTTTCCTAATTTGGCGCTCATAGTCCGAGTCAACAGGCTTGGGAGCTGGTTCTCTAGCCATACGAATGAAGTGGTCAATTACTTTCTCAGGCACTTTCTCCTTTGGCGGCGGTGCCGGTTTCGGTCCAAAATGGGCGTCCACTTGGGCTTGCACTATGGCTGCGTTTTGCTCCTCGGTCATGTCGTAAGGCCTCTGAGGAAGAGGAGCGAGGCTTGGACCATATTTATATCGCTTGTCTCCGCCTGTACTTCCTGAACTACCTCGACTCGTACCGCTACGCACCAAAGCTGCGACATGTCTCTTCTGCGATTGCTGAGACGGCGGAGACGGCTGACGTGGAGTTGGACCAGGAGAAGTGGCCTGACGATGTGTAGGACTTGAAGCAGGAGGTGTGGCCTGACACGGTGCCGGACTTGAAACCGGAGAAGTGGCATGACGCTGTGCCGGACACGAAACCGGAGGAGTCAGCTCACGCGTTCGGGGACTTGGAGGAGGTGGCGCACTTCGAGGAGGAGTCGTCTCACGCGTTCGTGGACTTAGAGGAGCGGGAGTCTGCTGACTCAGTGGCGGACTTCGAGGAGTCGGCAGACGACGCGGTGTTGGTGGACTTCGAAGATGATGCAATCCTTTCTCCATAGGTTGATACGATGTATGGCCTCTCCCAGTGTGCGCTCGTCTTCACCTCCAGGAATGTCAAGCGTTAGCCCCGAATATGGGTCCACCACTTCATCAACCATGACACGAGCATAGCCCTCTATAATCGGGATGCAATGTTAGGTTGCTTCGGGGGTGACTGGAAAAGCAACGCCGTCCGCCACCTTCATGGATATGTTCTTCATTTTGGAGTGTAGCTCACAGTTAGTGTTCTCTATGATGTCATCCATGTGGTATGTATCCAGCAGTGCGTCGCCCGGGGCAGAACCAACGCTGCTTCTCGGCATGGATGGGACGGTGCTATCCAATGCTGGATGATCATCCGCTTGCTGCTGCAGCTGCTGAGACCCCCTTTCCTGGCTAAGTGAGTCGATCTACTGCTGCTGCTGTTGGAATTTGAGTGCCAGGTCTGCGTGCCTTGCTTCTAGGCCTTGAAGGCGTTCTGCGTCCTGCTTCCTCTGCTCCTCCTCCAGTTTCCTCTTCTTCTCCTCCTCCATCTTCTTTCTTGCACGGGACCTGTAGTCGTCATTCCAGTCTGAAAATCCCTCATACCAGGGAATAACGCCCATGCCTCGTGTTCTTCCTGGGTGTTCAGGATTTCCCAGGGCGCGCGTAAGCTCGTCGTTCTCTCTGTTGGGCGTGAACACCCCCCTTCGAGCTTTTTCTATTGCGTCAAGTATCTTTTGTTCGGCTCCTTTTAGACTTGCCTTCTTCGAAACCAGGCCTGTCTTCGGGTCCAACGCCCCCCCATGCGCATAGAACCAAGTTTTGCACCTGGGGGGCCAGCTCCTAGTAATCGGAGTGAGCCCTGCACCATCCATCTCTTGCTCAGACTTATCCCACTTAGGTAATCCCACCGCGTAGCCACCTGGACCCAGCCTATGGAACTACGTCTTTCTTGCGGCATTTGCCTTGTTTTTCATCGACCGTTCCTTAGATAATTCTGAATCCTTGAAGGTCACAAAATCGTCTCAGTGTTCTCTTTGCTTCTCCAGTGTTCCCTTGAAATCTGGAGTCTTCCTTTCATTAGCGAGGTAGTTGGCCCATACAGTTTTCTTGTGGGTGTTGAATGCAATTGCCATCTTCTTAAGAGCAGCGGCATTGACTTTCTCCACATCTGCTTTAGTGAAATGATCTGGTAGGGTGAAATGTTCCATTAGAGATTTCACCAGGTCTTTTTTGGCTCTGTCGTCGACCCAAGTAACACCTGGACGTTTAGTCTTTGGCTCTTTCCATTCTTGAATGGAGATCGGGAGTTTGTCCTTCACAAGAACTCTGCACTGACGAGTCCACTTGTCCGCAATGTTCTTAGGCGTAAGGGGTTCGCCACTAAGTTTGGTGGATTCGATGTGGTACTTTACACCATCCTTCAATAATCTGCCCGGGCCTCACTTTGTCTTGCTGTCTGTAGAAGCAGATTTGCTCGATCTGGAGGGCTGAAAGAAAAAGATCGATTCGTTAATATATCTTCAATAAAAAAACATGTGATGATCACCAGGATGCATGCTTATATAAATATACCTCGCCGGAAGTCTTTGTTATTTGTAGATCAGCATTGTCTGTGTCATCACAAACATTGTCTGTGTCATCATAATCATAGTTCATGACTTCATCAGCTCGGTCGTCGAGATCGAATATCTTTTCATCACCCTCTCCGGTATTGTTCAGATATTGGGAGCCGTCATCTTCATTCATATCATCTAGCCTGTGAGGGCTGCGTATGATGTCGAACAATTCCTCTTCTCTCTCTCTGCAGGTATTGTCCGCCATAGCTTTTACTTTACTAATTAATACAGAAGAAATATAAAACAATTTAGTATTCAAATTACAATGCATGGATGCAATTAATCAATAAGGAAAAACTGAATCTCGAATACATCATCTCGAATATATAATCTCGAATACATCATCGTCTTAATATATATAATCTCGAATACATCGTCTCGAATATTATATATCGAATACATCACTGGCTAGGTACCTAATAAAGATCGAGTACTACAGAAGAATCTAGGGCGCCACTCGCGGTTCCTGAGGCGCGGGCGGTGCACACCCAAAGAGAAGGAACCATCACTGGATCATATCTCCGGTCATCTGCCCAAAGAACCCGCCAAGTAGTGGAGAACCTGACGTCGTCCATAGCAGCCATGTAGCGATGGACGTGCTCATCTTCCTCCCTGACACGGCGACGCACCACCTCCGGCGGGGCCGGCTGCCTCTGCACCGAATGTGGCCCACGCGAACGCCACCGCAGAAGATCAGGGTCGACAACGGGACCCGAGGTCGGGTTCCTCACCAAGCGGCGTGCCCCTCCAGTTAGCACCTCCCAGTGCCAGCCAGGCGAAGCCCAGTCCCGGACATGGGTCCTCTGAAGCAGGACGTCGTCGCGCACAGGTCGACGGCGAGGATGCGGGCCGGGCATATCGTCGAGAACAAATACTATATGCCCGCAAAAAGTAACATTTTTTAAATGATTGGATTGTGATAACTAAAATTCTATATATGTGCAAATTCTAACAATTTCACATTAATCTAATTCATCTAACTAAAACTAATTCTAAAATTTCCTGATTATATAACTAACATTTCTATAACAATTCTAATATTTATATAACTAAAAAACAGAAAACATTTACAACATTTCTATATAACTAACATTTCTAATATTTATATAACTAAAAAACAGAATAATTTCTAACATTTCTGTAACTAAATAACAGAAAAATTTATAACAAACAAACTAATAATGTGTGTGTGTAGTGTGTGTGTGTGTGTGTGTGTGTGTGTAGTGTAGTGTGTGTGTGTGTGGACATGGCGGCCGGGGCGAGCTCACCGGCGAGGCATTTACGGGCGACGGGATTTGAGCGGCGACGGCGACGGACGGGCGGCGAGGGGCGGCGGCGGCGATTGACGGGCGGCGACGACGGGCGGGCGGGCGCGGCGACGGGACGGGACGGCGGGGCAGCAACGACGACGGGCGGCGAACAGGGGCGGACGGCCGGGTCGGCGACGAGGGCGGCAGCGACGCCGACGGGGACGGGCCGATCGGGCAGGGTGGCGCGACGGAGGAGGAAACAGAGGAAACTGAATTTTTCAAGTGTTGTATATATAGGATGGACCTTTAGTACGGTTGGAGCCACCAACGGTACTAAAGGTCTGTTTTAACTAAACCAAGCGGTGAAGCGCCTTTAGTACCGGGTGGTGGCTCCACCCGGTACCAAAGGCCCCCCCTTTAGTACCGGGTGGTGGCTCCAACCGGTACTAAAGGCCCCCCCTTTAGTACCGGTTGGAGCTACGGCCCGGTACTAAAGAGGGGGCGCTCCAGGCGATGCGCAAGTTTAGTCCCACCTCGCTAGCCGAGGGGCTATCGCACTGGTTTATAATCCCCAGTGCGGTATCTCTCTCGAGCTCCTCTCCTAAGCAAGCCTACTGGGCCTACCTGTCCTCTTCCGTCCAGTGGGCCTACTGGGCCTTTGCGGGCCTGCATCCTGGCCCAACAAAAGCTTGTGTTCCTAGTCGTATGCAGGTCGCTTTGGCCCACTAGGCGGGCTTTTTAATTTTCTTAATTTTTTTCGCTTTATTTATTTTTGTTTTATTTATTTTTAAGTTGTTTTTTGCTGTATTTAGAGTTTCTTTGTGAATATTTTTGCTTTAGGTACAAAAAATTACAAACTTTCTGTTAGCGCTGGTAGTTTTCAAATTTGAATAGTTTAAATTTTGAATTATTTGAAATTTATGTGAATCACTAGTTTGTGAATAACTTAACTTTGAAAAAGTTTTTCAGTGATTCTTTTTCTTATGTTTAATATTAGTGTGTTTTATCGTTATATTCAATTTGGTAATGCTTAGGTTATTTAAAAAATGAAATGCCTTTGTAACAGTTCAGTTTTCATCGAAAACCCTGATACTTCGAAAGAGATTGTCCATTTTGTACACGAAGTGCATCCAGTTTTTGCCGTAACCCTCTCTACTTTTTTGCACATGCTATTTGTATGAAATTATGATACCATGCCAACTTTCAACCTTTTCTGAGTTCATTTGAAATGATTTTCAATTTCAGAGTCTTTTAGCTGGAAAAAATCAGTAAATGCATGAAAAGAATTTGTTTGCAAATAAAATTTCTTCACGTTTCAAATGCCAAAACACATAACTACCCTAACTATTAAAGACATTCCCTCCTGGGTGTGAAACACAGAAGAAAGTGATGATAGTGAATACGATCACATACCAGATCTTTAGGTGTGAAAATTTTTCTTCGCGTGTGTCCCTTTGCGCCGTAGCCATGGAAAATCTTCATCATTTAACTGGATGCTCGGGTCAATATTCACTGCGATTGGAGCAATTTAATCTTACTTTTCATAATATACTGTCATGTCTGTCTTGTCATCCACTCCCACTATGTTTCTTTTTCCTGAAAGAACTATGTGGCGCTTTGGCTCGTCGTATAATCCATTCGCTTCCTTATCTTTTCTTTTTCTCTGCCTGGTAGACATGTCTATCACATAAAAAACCTGCGCCACATCATTGGCTAGGACGAATGGTTCGTCTGCATACGCAAGATTGTTGAGATCCACTGTTGTCATTCCGTACTGCGGGTCTTCCGTTACCCCACCTAGTGTCATATTGACCCATTTGCACCGAAACAAAGGGACCTTCAAATCACCTGATCCATAGTTAAGTTCCCATATGTCCTTTATGTAACCATAATATGTTTCCTTTCCCGTGTTGGTTGTTGCATCAAAGCGGACAACACTGTTTTGGTTGGTGCTCTTCTTATATGGGCGATCGTGTAAAATGTATTCCCATTTATCTGGTACCCTTTGGAAGTCATTATATTCGAAGATGGTAACTGGGACAGCGAGTACAGGTCATTTTGAATATCGCCATCATTCAGGACACGTTTCTGCAACCAACCGGCGGAAGTCCTCGTTTGTTCGCGTGTAATCCAGTCGTCAGACTTCTCCGGGTGTTTGGACTGTAGAAAATTCTTGTGTTCCTCCATATACGGAGCCACCAAGGCGGAATTATGTAGAACTGTGTAGTGTGCTTCAGTGAGAGAATGCCCGTCCATACATATTATTTGATGCCCTCCTAGCGTGCCTTTTCCTTCCAGTCTGCCCTTATGCCGCGATTCAGGAACACCAATCGGCTTAAGGTCAGGAATAAAGTCAATACAAAACTCAATGACCTCCTCATTTTCATGGCCCTTCGAGATGCTTCCTTCTGGCCTAGCACGGTTATGAACATATTTCTTCAATACTCCCATGAACCTTTCAAAGGGGAACATATTGTGTAGAAATACAGGACCCAAAACGTTAATCTCTTCGCAAAGGTGAACTAGGACGTGCGTCATGATGTTGAAGAAGGATGGTGGGAACACCAACTCGAAGCCCGACAAGACATTGCACCAAATCATTACGTAACCTTGGTATGATTTCTGGATCGATTACCTTACGAGAGATTGCATTGAGGAATGCACATAGCTTCACAATGGCTAATCGAACGTTTTCCGGTAGAAGCCCCCTCAATGCAACCGGAAGGAGTTGCGTCATAATCACGTGGCAGTCATGAGACTTTAGGTTATGGAACTTTTTCTCTGCCATATTTATTATTCCCTTTATATTCGACGAGAAGCCAGACGGTACCTTCATGCTGAGCAGGCATTCGAAGGAGATTTCCTTCTCTTCTTTGGTAAGAGCGTAGCTGGCCTGACCCTGATGTATGCCGTCTTTTCCGTGCATACGTTGCTGGTCCTCCCGTGCCTCTGGTGTATCTTTTGTATTCCCATACACGCCCAAAAAGCCAAGCAGGGTCACGCAAAGATTCTTCGTCACGTGCATCACGTTGATTGCGGAGCGGACCTCTAGGTCTTTCCAATATGGCAGGTCCCAAAATATAGATCTCTTCTCCACATGGGTGCGCGTCCGCCAGGACCCTTTCCAAAGATTACCTTCAAATCTTTGACCATATCATGTACATCAGCACCAGTACGGTGGCGAGGCTTCGTCCGGTGATCCGCCTCACCTTTGAAATGCTTGCCTTTCTTTCTTATGGGATGCCTTGTCGGAAGAAATCGACGATGTCCTGTGCGCATTCTTTCTACAACTATCCAAATATATACTGTCGGTATCATCCAAACAGTGCGTGCATCCGCGGTATCCCTTGTTTGTCTGTCCTGAAAGGTTACTGAGAGCAGGCCAATCATTGATGGTCACGAACATCAACTCCTTTAGGTCAAATTCTTCCCCCATGTGCTCATCCCACGCACGTACACCTGTTCCATTCCACAGCTGTAATAGTTCTTCAACTAATGGCCTTAGGTACACATCAATGTCGTTGCCGGGTTGCTTAAGGCCTTGGATGAGCACTGGCATCATAATGAACTTCCGCTTCATGCACAACCAAGGAGGAAGGTTATACAAACATACAGTCACAGGCCACGTGCTATGGTTGCTGCTCTGCTCCCCAAAAGGATTAATGCCATCTGCGCTTAGACCAAACCATACGTTCCTTGGGTCACCTGCAAACTCCTCCCAGTACTTTCTCTCGATTTTTCTCCACTGCGAACCGTCAGTGGGTACTCTCAACTTTCCGTCTTTCTTACGGTCTTCTGCGTGCCACCTCATCGCCTTTGCACGCTCTTTGTTTTGGAACAAACGTTTCAACCGTGGTATTATAGGAGCATACCACATCACCTTGGCAGGAATCTTCTTCCTGGGGCACTCACCCTCGACATCACCAGGGTCATCGCGACTGATCTTATAATGCAATGCACTGCATACCGGGCAAGCGTTCAAATCCTCGTACTCACCGCGGTAGAGGATGCAGTCATTAGGGCATGCATGTATCTTTTGCACCTCTAACCCTAGAGGGCAGACAGCCTTCTTTGCTTCATACGTACTCTCGGGCAATTCGTTGTCCTTTGGAAGCATATTCTTTATCATTACCAGCAACTTTCCAAATCCTTGTCAGATACACCATTCTCTGCCTTCCATTGCATCAATTCAAGTGTGGCGCCCAACTTTTTGTCAGCTTCGCAATACGGGAACGACAAATACTTGTGATCCTCTAACATGCGCTCAAACATCGTCCTCTCCAGATCACAAGTGCAGTTTCTCTTTGCATCGGCAATGGCCCGACCTAGATCATCAGCGGGCTCATCTGATGCCTCTTCTTCAACTTCTTCCTGCATTGCCGGCTCAGCTTCTTCCCCCATTGTTGTATCATCGTATTCAGGGAACCCATGGCCAGGATAGCCGTCGTCGTCCTCTTCTTCTTCATTGTCTTCCATCATAACCCCTATTTCTCCGTGCTTGGTCCAAACATTATAGTGGGGCATGAAACCGGACTTAAATAGGTGGACGTGAATAGTTTTTGACGTAGAGTAACTATGACCATTCTTACAGCCAGCACATGGACAAGGCATAAAACCATCCGCCCGCTTGTTTGCCTCAGCGGCCCGCAAAAAAGTATGCACGCCATTAATGAACTCGGGAGAGTATCGGTCATCATACATCCATTGTCGGCTCATCTTCATTACACAACACCGAATAGACCAAATTAATACAAGTTCATACATAAAGTTCATATACAACACTTAATTAAATGCAACATACAAATAACTCTCTAGCTAAAGAATTTAAATGCAACAACAAATGCGATGAAGATCGCAACTAAGGTAACAATTGATCCAACATCATAATGATACCAAGCCACACTATCAATGACATATTTTCTAATCTTTCTAATCTTCAACCTCATTTTCTCCATCTTGATCTTGTGATCATCGACGACATCGGCAACATGCAACTCCAATTCCATCTTCTCCCCCTCAATTCTTTTCAATTTTTCTTTCAAATACTCGTTTTCTCTTTCAACTAAATTTAACCCCTCGACAATAGGGTCGGTTGGAATTTTCGGTTCACATACCTCCTAGATAAAAATATCTATGTCAACTTGATGGGCATAATTTGTCATAAACACGAAATGCAACAACTAGTTTTAAAAAAGAATATACCACATCCGAATCATAACAAGGACGAGGGCCGACGGGACGGATATCAAAACCATGGCACTATGTATAACAAACAACGTACGGGTAAGATAATTATACGAGTAACTATATATCTAAATCACACAAACATCAATTTGATAACGTAAAACATTCATGAACAAGAGCCTCACCGCAAGGTGGTGCTGGCGACGGGACGGTGCGGGCGATCGACAGTGGTTACGACGGAGATTTAGAAGGCACGAAGTAAACCACACCTACATATGCAAACTAAGTGTTATTTTTGACGTCAAATTGCATATAAATCAAATACTAGCAAATATAATTACTCCCAAATTAATCACTATACAAAGCATTGCAAGAGCTAATCTAGCAATGAGAGTTGAAAGGACAAAGTTGCTAACCTTTGTGATCATTTGAATGGATGGGGGCCTTCAAATCTTGACAAATTTTGGGCAAAATTTGTGAGGAGCTCGAGGAAGAGAGGGGAAGAACAGAGGAAGTGAGGAGAAAGGGGAAGAACAGAGTGGCTCGGGTGGACGAAGGGTTTATGTACGTCGACCTTTAGTACCGGTCCGTGCCACGAACCGGTACTAAAGGTGCTGGAGGGGCCCAGACTGATAACACCCTGCCACCACTCTCTTTAGTACCGGTTCGTGGCACGAACCGATGTTAAAGGTTCGCCACGAACCGGTACTAATGAGAACGGCCGGCTAGCCGTTGGAACCGGCACTAGTGGACACATTAGTGCCGGCTCAAAATCAAACCGGCACTAATGTGTCTCATATTAGGTCCTTTTTCTACTAGTGGACGTGGCTAGGCTGATGATGTGGATAGCTTGCATGTTAAGAGAAATGCGATAGTGGGGATGGACTATTTATGTTACTCCTCACTACATATATGTTACTCCCCACTAGGTATTATACATATCTGGAAATCTAATTTGTATGATTAATTACCAAAGTCATCAATGACAACTCATGCGGCAACACAGATGGAAATTAATACTCCACCAACCTTCACTCATGCGGAGAATGTGTTTTCCTTGTATATATGCGGCAACTCATTCTTCATCTAGATGCGACTCCATAGTTTCCCTTAATTTTAACATATCCGCAGAAGTAGCTTTGTGGCAAAAATAAGTGGGTATGCACAAAACCAAAAGAAATTCAGAACCATGGAAAAAGGAGGTATTAGGAGTTGTTGTGGAGTCACAATGTATCTGAAGAGAGTTATATGTGCTTAGTCTCATTCAGGATCCATGCTAATTTTAACATACATATATCCGTCAAAAAAAAACTGAACATACATGTATCTCCCTAGAAGATAAATGAAGACCACAATAGCTAGAGCGTAGCTACCGGCTGGCTGTAGCTGATCCAGAATCAATCGTGATGGATGCCTTTGGTATCGCCAATGCCAGGCCCAACCTATGGATTTAGGATGATTGTCTCGTGTATAGTTGAGAAAAAAAGCAATCGAATATATTTTTTGCTTACAAGCGACTAGGAGAAGTTGGTTTACTGGCTACAGCCTAGCGCTGTTATAGGCGTTACGGGGATTAATTGGCAATCGTGGCCAGCGTCTACATACTCTTTTATACAAATGGTGCACAAACGTTTAAATCGGGGTTCCTTGCACAAACGTTTGAATCAGGGTTCCTTGCGCAATGGACACTCATAATGATGCATGATGCACAAACGTTTGAATCGGGGTTCCTTACACAATGGACACTCATTGTCGTCTGCATACTCTTCTCTACAAATGATGCATTCATTGACGCATGCGTGGTATCTTACATGCAGCAAATCAAGATGGCACACGACCTTCCTACCCTCATCGGTACGAAACTGATGGCTCGCAGATAAAAGGAGCAAAAGTACCTCTTCACTTAGATAACTTGATTCTCGAAATAAGACGTTGATAGCTGAGACTGACTAAGGGAACTCCAATGCACATCACAAAATGGACGGTACCAAACGTCAAAGGACACATCGATACATGTCCACTGACAGCAGGTCGGGCGCCGGCCATCCAATTTGAGTGACCTAACTTTCCCACATTTGAAACGGATAAGACACAAATTAGTATTTTCACCCCACGTAAATCCGGTGTGTTCTTAATACGCCCCACTTAAAAATATGTTTGCAAGTTTTTATGCAAATCAGTCGTTTTGATTAGAACTAAAAACTCATCTAAATTAGTGTATTTTATAATCTTCATCGTCAAGCCAGTCAATTCAGAGCTACAGGATATCATAGTGAAATACACAAGTCTACATGTTGAATTTCATCACGACTTGGAGCGAGAAACCTTTCATAGTTTCACTCTAGATGAGATCAGATTACGCATAGCTTTCTCGTTTCAAAAAAAAAAGATTAAGCATAGCTTAGCTAGCTCCAGCGCAAGGGACAATTTTAGCTCTTCCACTGCCCTTCATGCCCCTATTCCGTCATGTTCTAAAGTCTCTTTTATTTTCCTCCGTTCTCTACTTAGTCTGCTTGATCAAGCGAGTACCACATGCCAGTTTGCCATATGAAGATTGACAAGATTCATTCTATTCGTCAGAGCAGATGTAGTGGTTTGTATATTAGGTGAAATATTGGTTGGTGCAGTGTTCTTTTTTTTTCTATGTAGTGAATGCGTTTTAGCTGGAAAACTTTTCCTATCAATTAATATATAGATTCATATGCACCACTTATTTCACTCAACAAGTTTGAGGTAGCAGTACATGTTAACTAGAATATATTCAGCTCGGAATTTCTAATTAACATAGCAGATAAATAGGTGGCAGAGACGGAAAAAATCAGCATTGTGAGCTACAAGGTGAAATGGGAGACAATATTAGGTACAATTATAGTTCTTGTGAACCATGTACGTCTCTGTCACGGAATTACATGGCCTGCACTTGGAACCAGGAAATGGCCATGGCCACATGGCCTGCACCTGCAACCAGGAAACGTCATCACGTTAGCCGGGCCTGCGTGTGTGGCTGGTTTGGGTTGGCGCGTACGGGTGGATCGAGAGGTCCGTTCGGACAGTTCTTGCGATGGCCGGCCAGACGGCTACCAGGTCTATTCGGACAGGGTTTGCGGTGCCAAGAGTTCGGGCAGGCTCGCATGCTAGCCCGCTGCCGGGTAGCTCGGTTAGAGCGGTTTCACAAGGTCCGCCGGGTTTGCACCGTGAGGATTTGTCCGGGGACGGTGCCTGGCTCGTGTCAAGTCAGAGTCGGGGTTTTTCATGGGCATTTCCTTCTTTCCTTTGAGCTGGTTGCATTTTCCCATAAGTTTATTCTTTCATGCGTCGGGTGTTGCACACACGCACCTCCCTCTCGTATTTTTTTTGCTTCCACGATGTTGAGCGCAAGCTCCAGTCTTCCGGTTACAGTCATGGTACTGCCCTTGCACGAAGTTTGGCGAATAAGCTAGCGGTTTTTAGGGCTTTGACATGGAAGGAAAAACACAAAAGGAAAATGTTTAGATCCGGCGCACCGGCCGAAACTTCGGCCGGCTCCTGCCTCGTCATGCACAACACACACGCACATATATAGCAACTTCTCCTCTGATGTGGGCCCATGCATCTTATCCATCCCTCCCCCCGTCGTCCCCACGCAGTCTATGCGCCCCGCCGCCTCGCCGGCCGGTCGCCGGAGGGCTGCGCGCCCATGAGCTCCGTCGTCGCGCCCGCCGCCTCGCCCGGCCGGTCGCCCGGAGGCTGCGCGCGCCATGAAGCTCCGTTGCCCGCGCCCGCCGCCTCGCCGGCCGTCGCCGGAGGGCGCCGCCGCCGTTGGGTCTCAACCCGAACCACCCACTGTTTTTTCAGCTACTCAGAGCACCGACGGCGAGAATCAACGGAACGAGCTACTACCTCGACCAGCAGCCACGGCGGCGAAGCACACAGATGCTACAACCAGCTGAGGAGGGAGCTGCAATCGCCTACTGGTTTTGCTGGAACCAGTAACGGCGGCCGCACGGACGTACTGGTACTGCAGCTGCAAACGGCAATGCTCGTGCTACAACCATGAATGCAAAAAGCTACATCTAGTAGATAAGAAAGCTTCAAACCACACTTCGGAACACATGAAGAGCTGCAAATGTTTTAACAAAAGCTTCATCCCGCAGATGAAAAAGCTTCAACCAGAGATTGAAAATCTTCATCCAACCACTTCAAAAGTGTCAATCACTTTTTTAGGTACACATGAAAAGTTGCAACCGTTTAAAAAAAAGCTTCATCCCGCATATGAAAAGGCTTCTATCAAAGACCGAGAAAGCTTCAACAAAAACGCTGGAACCTGCGACGATGCCATTTTTGCTGGAAACAGCGGCGTCGTTTGCTACAACCAGCGACTCAATTTGTTGCGACCCTTCACGGCGAGCTACAACTGGCGACGGCGACAGCGACGGCGACGCGTTTTTTTGCTGGAAGTTGCTTCATTTTTTGCTGGAACCGGCGGTTTATTTTGCTTCAAGCGGTGACACCCGCAGAATTTTTGCTGGAACCGACCATTAGATTTTTGCTGGAAATAAGTGCGATTTTTGTTTGGAACTGGCGACTACTGGTCATGCTACAAGCACAAACACCATGGCAATGGTGAGGAAGCATTTTTTGTGTGCTAGAAGCGCCCCTGCCATTGCTGGAACCGACGGCCACCATTTTTTTGATGACCCAAAGCTTTTTTTGCTGCAGCAACGACGGCGAGTGGCTACGGCGACCGGCGGCGAGTGCGGCGACGAGCACGGAGGCGAGGACGACCGGGGGTGGGGGGGAGGGGAGGGGTAGGGGCTGAGCAACGCTTGGAGCGGCGGGGGCGGTTGGAGGCGCGGCGCCGTGGCGCGAGGTAGAAGACGATAGGGCGAACCGTTTTCTCTAGCCGGATCCAACGGCCCGCGCGCTCAGATCCAACGGCCGCGGTGCGACCGGCCCTACAGTTGGGCCGGCGCACCGGCGCAGATCGTTGCCTAACACAAAAGGCATTAGTCCAGTATAGCGCTATTTTTTTTTGACGGGTATAGCGTTGTTTTTAAAGTTCGTGTGCTCGTAGACCTGCTCTGCTCGGATAGCGTGGCTTGGCCATGTAACGTACGAGCAAATGTTCGTGTGCTTCCTTTGGAGAGAGATCAAACACTTGTCGTCCGTACGCTATTGGAGAAGAAACACTTGCTTCTGCACTTGCCAAAGTTCCTGTTTCTAACAATTCTGCACCTCCTGGTCCGCTTTCTGGGCATTTGGACCCGCACGGAAAGCCTGCAGCTGCTCCACTGCTAGCTGGGCCCGGTCTCTCGGTTAGTGCCTCCGTCTAGTCCTCCCTAACCGAACGAAACTTCCGAAGGGATATTCTGAACAGATTTGGCGCAATTGTCTTAGGACAGGTGCCCTGTAGCCAGCGATCATGCCAAAAACTTGCCAGCCTGCCGTCATTGACGGTTATTTCAGTGGCCATGGAGAACAAAGCCCGATCGGAGCTGACACATGGTAGCGGGGAGCCGACCCAAGGCCTTTGCGGATCCTGCCACGACATCCAGAGCCAACGGAGGCGCAACGCACGGCCAAATTTTTCGAGGTAGAAAACCCCTAGCCCTCCCAATTGTTTCGGCCGCGCCAATAGCTTCCAACTCACTCTGCATTTCCCTCCACGGCATGATGCCTCGCCACTCCAAAGCCAAGCCATACACAGCTGACCTACCCTTTTCCTGATCCATGCAGGTAATTTGTGCACCGTCATTAGGTATACTGCTAGTGAGAGAAGGGTTGATTTCAGAAGCACAAGCCTTCCACTCTTGGCCATCATGCCTCCCTTCCAACTGGCCGTCTTGTCACAAAATTTAAGTAGCCATGGCTCGAGATCAACTTTCCTAAGGGCATGCAGTGACAACGGCATGCCGAGATATGTGCGCGGGAATTGCTTCACGGGGATCCCAAGAGGCTGGAGCAGCCCGTTTAGGTCCAAATTGCCGCATCTGATGGGCAAGGTCGAGCTTTTTTGGACATTGGTGTGCAGACCGTTTGCCTTGCCGAAGAAGTTCAATAGTAGCTTGATCATCCTAGCATCTGATGTGGAGGGCGTCATGAACAAGGCCACATATCGGCATAAAAGGAGCAGCGCATCACTTGTCGTCTACCGGGGAGCTTTGAGAGCAGACCACTTTCTGTTGCTAGGTTCATGATCCGCTGAAGTGGGTCCATGGCCAGCACAAAGAGGAACGGAGAGATCGGGTCTCCCTGCCTTAGCCCTTTCCTATGCATAATTGACTCGGATAGGGCACCATTGATCAAGGCAGCGATGAGGAGAGTGCAGTAGCATTGCAACCCACTCCCTCCACCTGTCACTAAATCCTCTTGCTTTAAGCATGTCCAAAATGTAGGTCCAAGATACCGAATCGAAAGCTTTTGCAATGTCCAGCTTCAGTAATATTGCCTTTTTCCTGCTCTTGTGGAAGAATCGAGCCGTGTTCTGGACATATTGGAAGTTCTCATGAATGCTTCTATGCTTGATGAATGCGGCTTCGCAGGGGTCAACTAGCTGGTTTAGTTTTGGCGCGAGGCGCCGTGCCAGGATCTTGGTGAAGATCTTGATCAAGCTGTGAACGAGAGAGATCGGCCAAAAGTCTGACAAACTATCAGCGCCCAATTTTTTGGGCAGCAGCACAATCAACGCTTTGTTGATTCTGGCAAGGCCGGTGCTATCCATGTGGTACAGTTGATTAAGCGCTGCAAGCAGATCATACTTAATCACCTCCCAGCAGGTCCTACAAAAGCCTCCTGAAAAACCGTCCGGGCCGGGCGCCTTGTCCGCGGGTGTGTCATTGATTGCCGCTCTCACTTCCTCCAGAGTAAACTCCCCTTCGATGTCATGTAGATCAACCTGGTCAAGGTCAAGCGCATCCCAGTCAAATGCTGTTGTTGGTGCCTGATCCGTCCCAAACACCTCAGTGAAGTGACTATGAGCCAACTCTGTCATTGCCTCCGAGGAGGTGACCGCTCCTTGTGCACCGTGCAATACATGGATTGTATTCCTCTTCTGCCTAGCGTTGGCTTCTCGCTGGAAAAAATTTGTGTTGGCGTCCCCGGCCTTAAGCCACAAGACCCGGCTCCGTTGACGCCTTTTGATCTTCAACAGGACTGCCAATCCCATTGTTCTGGATTTCAACTTGTGTCGTAAATCACGCTCAGCATATGAGAGTTGGCGGTAGTCCTGCGCGGTCTCAAGCTGCAGGATCAGCTCATTTGCAATTCCCAGCTGCCTTTGCAGATCACGGATGTGCGTTCTGCTCCAGTTTCTGAGAGCTTTGCTAGTTCTCCAGAGCTTTGTATCCAGGCGAGATATTGGACAGCTATTCCCTGTCCTTTCTGACCACGCCTGCTGAACCACTTCGCTGAACCCCCGATATAAACTGCCAGTAGCTCTCATAGCGGAACCGGCGGTTGATGCATATGATGCCCTCATTGACCAGCATTAGAGGGCAGTGGTCCGAGATTGCGGAGGCTTGCGGGAGTAGTTTGGCAGCCGGAAAGAGCAACTCCCAATCCACGTTACAAAAGCCACAGTCAAGGCGAACCAGCGTCGGAACCTGCTGCTCGTTGCTCCACGTGTATTTGCGTCCAATCAATGGGATTTCATGTAGGCTTGACCGGTTGAGGGTCCTCCGGAATCGATTCATCCAACGCCTACAGATCCGGTCATTGTTCTTGTCTTGGGGATATTTAATTAAGTTGAAGTCACCTATTAATACCCATGGGCCAAGCATTGAATTGTGCACTTGCGCGAGTTCAGCAAGGAAATTTGCTTTCCGTGCCTCGTCATGAGGCCCGTAGACTGTGGTAAGAGTCCACGGATCCCCTCCATCCACCGGTGAGAAGCAAGCCGTGATGGAGAACTCCTTACAGTGGATCCTACTCACAGTGAACCTCTCTGACTTCCAGCATAAGAGAATCCCACCTCTGGTGCCGACCGCGTCTACGGTGGCATGCATATCAAACCTCGGATCTACAATTTCTGCTCGGTCGCCCGCCGAAAAAACAGCTAGTTTGGATTCCTGCAAGTAGACGATCGAGCACGAAGAGCGCTCAAGCAACACGCGGATTGTCGCGTGATGGGCCGGGTCATTTAACCCCCTAACATTCCAGCTTATAAGTGACAATTGATCATTCATGGGATACTAAAGAAACAACAAAGAAGGCAGCCTGGGCGATGGCACACCCCGACGACCAGATACAGACTCCAGACGGCACTAACAAGGCAGCCAAACGGCGCACACATAGTGACGAATCTAAACAGGCTAACATGGAACTAATCATGGACTGCAGCTACAGACACCGAGTGCACTGGTGGAAAAAAGGCTTTTGGTCGCGGTTCGCAACTGCCATTAGTCGCGGTTGCGCAACCGCGACCAAATAAGCGTGACTAAAGCCCCCCACCTTTAGTCGCGGCTGCTTAAGAACCGCGACTAACGGCCCGTCCACGTGGGCGCCAGGCGGCCGTCGGGGCGGAGGACCTTTAGTCGCGGTTCTTCTGGCCAACCGCGACTAAAGGCCGCCACAGGTTTAGGGTTTTAGCACCCCCTAAACCTGTTTTCTGTTTAATTTGTATTGTTTTATTTCTTTTGTGCTTTATTTTAATTTTGAAGGAGTTTCATATATTCTACGGTACTACATACATGCATATGAATGTACAATTTCAAATAAATTTGAAATTAGAACCAAAAAGAATTCAAGAGGAATATACAATATATATTCAATATCATCGGATGACCATATACAATTTTGAACAAGTTTCCATACATGATTTAATCCATATAAAGTTCTACGTCCTCGTAATAGTGTTCTCCTTTAGGATGGAGGACTTCCTGCTGAACCATCCAGCTAGTTCCTTTTGAAGTGGTCGGAGCGAGCTTACGGACTAAGCATCATCCGGAGGTTATTCCTCTGAGCATTGGTATCACTCGGAACCCGCTCAGAGGTGTATCTCGGATCCTCTCCTGAACATAGTATCCACATAGATTGGTCAACGGTGGCTGAATATCCCCAGCATTCTTAGGCTTTAACATTTTGAATTCTAGCTCTTTTTGAATTCACCGACCTTTGTATCTACTGAACCGTCTCCAAACCCTACGAGGCAAAGAAAATTAAATGAACAAGAGAGTTATTAGTTACTTGATATTAGGAAATGAGCGAAATAGGCCGATCGATATAGAGCGCAAATGAATGAAAATAATTACTTCTGCAGCATTCTTCTCATGTCGGCCCAAAGCTTTGGATCCATATTGAGAGAGTTGTGGGCGAGACATTACGAGGTGTTAACTTTAATTACTAGCAGAATCCGGTGGAACCTGCGGACACGATACATGCACAATACGTCATGCATAACTCATCGATTAGCCGGCCACATACCATGCATGGAGTAAACAAAAGAGAATGTGCTCAAGACAGAAACACTCACCCAAAATGGTAAGGAAATAGAATATCACTTTTGAGATCCTGCTTTGTAAGAAACTGCCACAGGTCTGCCTCCACGTCGTGAGGTGGCGGCTCCAACACATGTCCATTAACGATGTGTGGGTCAATGAACCCAACATCATGGATGTTCCTTACTCTGCATTCCTTAATCTTCATTTTGCATGTATAATAGCGGACACAACAATATAGTTAGGACATATATATAGTGCAGGATATATGAACGAGTTGGGGTAGAAATTAATAAATCACTTTCATAACGTAGCAACTGATGATAGATTTGTCGAGCTCGCGCAGATTGAAAAGCTGGAACAATTCACTCAGTGCAATTTGTACATAGTAATGTTTGAAGTGATGCTCATGTCTAACTTCCGCATAAATATATTCTTTGGCGTTTTTATTTTTTATGTAACCCTTGTACCAATTCAGCGAGACCTTTCATTTGGTCGGGTAGATCATTTTCTCTGCGCAGGCTCGACGAGAGGCCCATTCTTGACATATGTAATTACTACATCCTTCACTTGGCGCCTCATCAAGGCCTAACAGTTCACGAAGAGAAATACCTAAGTTGGCCGCTTGTTCTCACGGCACTTTTCGTTACAGATCAATCCCTGTGTTGCCGCAGCTTGTATGATCTCGGGGTCATCCGGACAGAAGGCTTGCACTATAAGCGGGGCAATCGATTGTTTACTTTGTTCCCCGAGCTGGGCAACTTGTTTCCCGCTTTTTTTACTTTCGGCCTTCTCCGCTCTTTGTTCTCCTTGAACATGAGTGCCTGCCTCGAAGTTCACGTGCATAGTCGTCGAGGCAGATTCTTGTGACTTGGGACGGTGTGCTCAAAAATGACTTAGCCCACTTCTTTTGCTTATCGAGAAAATCTTGGCTTGGGCTCGGGCTCTCTTTTCTTCTTGCAGTCCGCCTTCCATTTCTCCAAATCAGCAGCAGCGTCAGCGTCGACTTCCTCGGCACTATGTTCCCAAGGCCTTGTGGGGAGAGGCTTGATGATGGCTCTGGTACCTTTGTGGTCTTAGGTACATAAGGGTCCGGGTTAATAATCCAGGACTGTTTACGCCTCTTTGCCGTAGGTGGATTAGGCGGCGTCGATCACCCGCCGGACGAGGACTGAGGCGGCGGATGATCACCCGCCGGACGTTGTGGACTGGGGCGGCGTCGGCTTACGTGGCGGAGGTGTAGGTGAACCGCCACCACCACCACCACCACCACCACCGCCACCGCCACCACCACCACCGTGAGGGGTGGACTTGTTGTCCTTGGCGCCTCGCACGAAACTTGATAAACTTCTTTTGCCATAGAATGAAATGGCGCTTGACATCTCCAAGTCTTTTATCCCCTTGGTGTAGCAATGTCAATCTCCGTGTCCTCAAACCCTTGGACTATGTCCTCCACCGTGACACGAGCATAGCCATCTTGAATGGGGTTGTTGTGGTGGAGTGCTCGAGGTAAACATGGTAAAGCACCGCCGATGGCTACCTTCATGGACATGTTCCCGATAGGATAATACAGATGACATTCTTTCATCTCCTTTATATAAATCCCGCAGGGGTAGCGAGGAGGCTCCGGTGCAGTAATTTCGACCACCAGAGGCTCCGGTGCAGTAATTTCGACCACCGGAGGCTACGGTGCAGTAATTTCGATCGTCGGTGCATCTGCACCAGCCGGTGGGGCCTCCGTGGAAGCCACGCTGCTTCTCCGCTGCTGGCTTCCGAGATCCGCTGGATGATCTTCATGCTGCACCCGAGCTGCATCTCTTTCGGCTACTAGTACACTCATGGTTTTCTTCATCACATCCATTTCCGATGCCAACCGCGCCACAACATCTGCTTCCCGATCCATCTTTCTCTTACGGCTTCAGAATCAGACGGGTCATCGTGCAGGGGAACCCTATTTTCCACGGAATGTGCCCCATGCCTCGTACACGTCCTCCGTGTTCAGGATTCGAGGGCTTTTGTCGGTAGCGTCGTTCTCTCTGTTGAACTTGATCTTCCCTGTTGAGCATCCTTCATTGCGTCAATAAGGGCTTGGGTGCGTTTAATTAATTTGCCCCGGTAAACACACTCCCACATCTCCGGGTTCGCGTTCCCCATGCCCGTACCACCAGCTTTTGGCCCTTGGGTCCCATCCCTCCGTACCTGGACGGATTCCTCGCGCCCTCATCTCGTTCTCCATCTTCTCCAACCTAGGCACCAAAATGCGATACCCTCCGGGCCCCATAACATGATTGTACTCCTTCTTAGCCGCATTTTCCTTATTATTTTTCGATATTTCAATGAACTGCTCCGATTTCTTTTGCTTCACAAATTCTGGCCAATCATGTTTCAGTTTCTCATATTGTCCTTTGAAATCCGAGTCTTGTTCTGCTTGACAAAGTCACGGGCTAGATTTTGCTTGAATTTCCGGAATGCGTCGGCCATCTTATGAAGAGCGAACTGTTTGACTAGCCTCCTCCTCTCCTTGTTTTCCTCAATCTTGTTACCCTCCTCATCGAATTTGTTGTATTCCGGAGGTAGAACGAAATGTTCCATAAGCTTCTTGAAGCAATCTTTTTTGTTCTCTTATCGACAAAAGTGAAACCATCAATTCGTGCCTTCTTTGGCTCATTCCACTCCTGGGCGGTGATCGAGGCGTTGTCTCTAACAATGGCTCCGCATTGGCTGACAAACTTGGTGGCGTTCTTGCGGGGCTCCAGCTGACCTGCCGGTTGCCTTGTCGACAACCTCGATGGTGCATGTTTCTCCTTGTTTCATCGTCTTGGTTGCGCCACGCTTTGACGGCGTACTCGATTGTTTTGACGATCCGGCCGAGGGCTAAAATAAGAAAGAGAGTCGCGTTAGTACACACATATTTATTCAAATCAGTTAGTTTGTATCACCGGAGGCTCAATGTATATATATACCTCGGCGCGGAGGTGGTTGCTACTTCCATTTGAAGATTGTCGTTTATCGGCGTTTCTTGACATCATCTTGTCGACGGCGCCCTTCATCTTCACCGTCAAGGTTCAGATAAGAAGAGATATCATCTTCTTCTTCTCCGGTCGGCACATATTGAATATCGCCGTTTATGATGCCGAACATATGTGCTTCACCGTCCGGATCATAGTTGTCCATAATCGGGTCAGCTCTATCGTCCGCCATTATGTCGATCCTGAAAACATGTAGTAAAAACAAATTAATTAAGTGAAGAAGGCGGTGGCGGTGGCGGTGGCGAAAGGGCGGTGGCAAAAGGAGGGGCGAGGAAGGGGTGGGAGAGGGTGTCGCGGTAGAGCGCGAGACGGGTGCTCCGTGGTCGAACTTGGGGTCGCCCGGCAGTCTCGGGGTCTACCGGAAAGAAGTAACGGAGGGGGAACACAATAAATAACAAGGAAATCAAAGCATCACAAAGCATAACATGGCAATACGCAGTGCTAGGTGTGCCCTAACGCGGCAGTAGGTGGTACCAGCGAAAGGGGGAAACATCCAAGAAAGTATCCCCGGTGTTTCGCGTTTTCGGACAGATGAACCGGAGGTGAAATGTTGCTGGTTCGCTATGCTAGGGATGTGTGGCTGACGAACGGGCTGCGTATCCGGATCCGCCTCATCTTTATGAGAAACTTTCATGTACAAAGTATTTTCATCCGAGTTACGGATTATTTTATATTAATTTTTAAAGTTTTATATCATTTTAGAATTAATGTAATTAATTAAATTGTGCATTAACTAATTAACCAAGTTAATTAGATTAATTAACAGATTAGTTATATTAGTTATTTAATTAGGTTTACTAAACACAATTAATTAAGTTAATTAATTTAATTAACTGATTAGTTAATTAATATATTTATTTTCTAAATTCTCTTCTCTCCTTTTTTTAAATCGTTTCTGGGGCGTGGGCCCCAATTGTCATTGGGCCAGGGGCCTTAGCAGGCGCCCGGCGCTAGCGGCAGCGGTGTGGTGCCCATGCCCGAGGCCGTAGGCTGCCCGAGGCGAGGCCGGGCACGAGCTCCGGCGGCCAAGGGTCATGATGGCGCCGGCCGAACAGGCGGCAGGCGGAGGAAGTGGCCGGGTCCGGCGGCGCCAAGAACCGGACGTCAGGGAGTTGGCAGCGCCGCCATGCAGAGGCGGGCGCGGGGCGACGGGACGGGCGGGCGAAGCGTTCGGAGGGGGCCGGGAGACGGACGGGGCCCGGCGGGGGAGCTCACCAAGGAGAGGGCGGCGCGCGGGAGGACCGACGAAGGAGAGGCGGGACGGGCAGTCCGGGCGCGACGGGGTGAGGGCGACGGGCGGGCGGCGTCGAGGGCGAGGGCGACGGGCGGCGCCGAGGGCGAGGGCGACGGCGGCGGCGCCGAGGGCGAGGGCGGAACAAAGCGAGAATCGGAGAAGACGAGAATCGGAATCGAGCCTTGTATTTATAGCCCCCCTTTAGTCGCGGTTGGCACGAGACCATGGATTAAAGGTACCCTTTAGTCATGGGTCGCCCGCCCAACCGCGACTAAAGGGTTTTTATGAGTTTTTATGCCTTCGCGCCCCCTTTAGTCGCGGTTGGAGACGAGACCCGCGACTAAAGGTACCTTTAGTCATGGTCGCCTCGCCCAACCGCGACTAAAGGCCTTGTGCTGCCAGCGCCCAAAAGTTTAGTCCCACCTCGCTAGTTGAGAGAGCTCGAGAGTGGTTTATAAGCGCTGCTGCGCCCACCCTCTCGAGCTCCTCTCAACCTGCAGGCTTCGGGCCTAATCATCACTAGCTATGTGCACTGTGGGCCTACTTGGCCTCTGCGGGCCTAAATCCTGGCCCATGTAGGGTTTCTAGTCGTATTCAGGCCGTGGGGGTTGATGGCGGCACTATTTTTTTCCAGTTTTTTTGTTTTGTTTTCTGCATTATTATTTATTTTTTGTTGTTTTTTGCTTTATTTTTTAATTCTTTTTGCTTTTAGTTTTAGAAAAATTATAAACTTTCTGTTAGTGCCATTACTTTTCAAATTTGAAAACACTTTTTTTGTTTTCTTTGTTGCTTTATTTATTTTATTTTGTTTCTACTTACAACAAAATACTTATTGTTGCTATTTTAGTCGCTGGTCGCTTGCCCAACCGCGACTAAAGGCCGCATGAGTTTAGGGTTTTCCGCCATTTCTTCCCTGTCTTCCCGCCTCTTTCTTCCCGCCACTTTCTTCCGCCTCCTGTCTTCCCGCTCCCATTTTTCCCGCCATTTCTCACTACATATATGTAGCCCGGCTTGGCCAGCATTATCACATCTCTACAATCTCTCATCACTCTCTCATGGCTTCCACCGCACCCACTCTAACCTACCAGCAGGTGGAGGAGCTTTCGCCTCGAACTACCCTTATCCACCGGGCTACGCGTCCCCACCGGCCGGAGCCTAAGCGCCCGGCGTGCAGTCCCTCCGTCCCTCGAGTACTGCACGGCGGCCATCACGAACCACTACTACCTCGACCTCACGCCGGAGCAGCGGATGAATCCCGGCGGCATCCCGATAACCAGCATACTTGGGACGCCTTCTTCATCAATCGGCGTGAGAGGGCGCTCGCCAGTATGAGGAGGACGGTGCGCCTCACAGGAACTTCCACGAGGCGGCCGTCGGCTATGGTGGTATGGCGGACTCTGCAGAGCGTCATGGACTACATCACGGCGGCGATATCCCCGCTGCGCTACCCTCGATTCGATTTAGCGCCGCTTCGACGACGACGACAAGAGCGACGACAGCAGAGCGGCATTTACGGCGGCAACTTAGAAGGCTATTTACTACCAAGACAACGACGACGGCAAGGCTATGAAGACTACAGTATGCATATTATACGCCTAGGCAGGAGTATGACTAAATCACTCCAAATTTCATGTATCATCGGTGGTATCTCGAATCATTCAAAATGGACACCAAACACATCACGGGTAATATAATTCACATGATCCATTCAACAAAGTTTGGTACAATAAATTATTACACATCATTTTTCTTCCCTTGTGTCCCTGCTTGCTTACGATTGTGCCGTATCCATGGAGCATCCTCATCATTTAACTTAATGCTTGGGTCGGTGTTCACTTTGAAGGGCGGAATTTCAGCAAACATATTATAATCTTCCGACATGTCTGTCTTGTCCTCCACTCCCACGATGTTTCTTTTCCTGAAAAGAACAATGTGGCGCTTTGGATCATCGCATGATGTACTGATCGTTTTCTTATCTTTCCGTTTCCTCGGTTTGCTACTCATGTCCTTCACATAGAAAACCTGAGCGACATCTTTAGCTAGGACGAATGGTTCGTCAAGGTAACCAAGATTGTTGAAATCCACCATTGTCATTCCGTATTGCTGGTCCACCTTTACCCCACCTCCATTTGCACCGGAACAAAGGGACCTTAAAGGAGGGTCCATAGTCAAGTTCCCATATCTCCTCTATGTAACCATAATATGTGACCTCTTGCCCATTCTCGGTTGCTGCATCAAAGCGGACACCACTGTTTTGGTTGGTGCTCTTTTTATCTTGGGCGATCGTGTAAAATGTATTGCCATTTATCTCGTACCCTTGGAAAGTCGTTATAGTCGAAGATGGTGTCTTGGCCAACATGTACAGCTGATCTACAACATCATTGTCATTCATTAAATGTTTTCTCAACCAACTGACGAAATTCTCCATTTGGGCCTTCCTAATCCAGATTCAGGCTTCCCGGGTTGTCGAACGTAAAATATTCTTGTGTTTCTCAAAATGCGGAGCCACCAAGCTGGAATTGGTCGATCTGAGTGTGGTGTGCTTGATCAGAGAATGGCCGTCCATACATATCGTTGATTTCATTCCGATCGTGCCTTTTCCACTTAGTCTCCCCTCGTGCCGCGATCGAGGAAGACCAATCGGCTTAAGGTCAGGAACAAAGTCAACACAAAACTCAATTACCTCCTCATTTCCATAGCCCTTGGCGATGCTTCCTTCTGGCCCTAGCACGATTCTGAACATATTTCTTTAATACTCCCATGAACCTCTCGAAGGGAACATATTGTGTAGAAATACAGGACCGAGAACGAAAATCTCTTCGACTAGGTGAACCAGGAGGTGCGTCATAATATTGAAGAAGGATGGCGGGAACACCAACTCGAAACTGACAAGACATTGGATCACATCGATTACGTAACCGTGGTAGAACTTCTGGATTGATTACCTTACGAGAGATTGCATTGAGGAATGCACATAGCTTCACAATGGCTACTCGAACATTTTCCGCAGGAGCCCCTCAAAGCAATCGGAAGCAATTGCGTCATAATCACGTGGCGGTCGTGAGACTTCAGGTTTTGGAACTTTTTCTCCGCCATGTTTATTATTCCCTTTATATTGGGCGAGAATCCAGACGGAACCTTCATACTGCTCGGGCATTCAAAAAGATGACCTTCTCTTCTTTGGTCGAGCGTAGCTGGCACGACCTTGAAACCATTCCGGATGCGGTCATCGGGGTCTTTCAAACGTTGCTTTGGTCTGCCGTGCTTCCTTTGTATCATTTGTCTTCCCATACACGCCCAAGAAGCTTAGGAGGTTCACGCAAATATTCTTCGTAACGTGCATCACGTCGATTGCAGAGCGGACATCTAGGACTTTCCAATATTCTAGCTCCCGAATATAGATTTCTTCTTCCACATGGCTGCGTGCCCGTCGGCTCCCTTCGAACTGATTGTCCGCCAGACCCTTTCCAAAGATGACTTTCAAATCCTTGACCATATCAAATACCTCGGCACGGTGCGTTCCGCGAGCTTCGCCGGTGATCTGCTTTGCCGTTGTAATGCTTGCCTTTCTTTCTTCTTGGATGAATTTTCGGAAGAAATCGACGATGCCCAAGGTACACGTTCTTCTTACAATTTGGCAAATGTACACTTTCAGTCTCATGTAAGCAGTGCGTGCATGCATTGTATCCCTTATTTGACAGTCCTGAAAGGTTACTAAGAGCAGGCCAATCGTTGATGGTTACTAAAAGCAACGCTCGTAGGTCAAATTCCTCTTGTTTGTGCTCATCCCACACACGGACACCACCCCACAGCTGTAAAAGTTCATCAACTAATGGCCTTAGGTACACATCGATGTCGTTGCCGGGTTGCTTCGGACCTTGGATGAGCACGGCATCATAATGAACTTCCGCTTCATGCACAACCAAGGAGGAAGGTTGTAGATGCATAGAGTCACGGGCAGGTGCTATGGCTGGAGCTACGCTTTCGCCAAAAGGATTCATGCCATCCGTGCTTAGAGCAAATCTTATGTTCCTTGCGTCACTGCAAAATCTTTGAACCATCTGTCGATCTTTCTCCATTGCGTTCCATCTGCGGTGTGTCTCAACTCCCCGTCCGACTTACGGTCCTCTTTGTGCCATCGCAACAACTTGGCATGCTCTTTGTTCCTGAGCAGACGTTTCAACCGTGGTATTATAGGAGCATACCACATCACCTTGGCGGGAACCCTCTTCACGGTTTCGGCCCTCAACATCGTCACCGTGGTCATCGCCTACGATCTTATAACGCAATGCACGGTGCATACCGGGCATTCATTCAAATTCTCGTATTCACCGCGGTAGAGGATGCGATCGTTGATGCATGCATGTATCTTGAGAACCTCTAAACCTAGAGGGCGGACAACCTTCTTTGCTTAAATGCGTCTTGGCGGGCAACTCGTTATCCTTTGGAAACATATTCTTCAACATTTTCAGCAAGTTTTCAAATGCCGAGTCAGCTACACCTGCCTCTGCCTTCCATTTCAGCAAATCCGATGTGCAGCCCAGCTTTTTGAGACCATCATCGCATCCGGGTACAGCGCCTTCTGTGATCCTCTAACATGCGATCCAAATTCTCCCTCTCCTTTTCAGTTTTAGCGTCTCCGTGCATCGGCAATGGTCCGACCAAGATCATCAACGGGATCATCACGTGCCTCTTCTTCACCTTCCCTTCACCTTCAGCATCCTCCATGAAAGTATCACCGAAATGAGCAAGATAGCTTTCATCGATGAAATCATCCCTTCTTCATCTTCTTCCATTATAACCCCTCTTTCTCCATGCTTGGTCCAACAATTATAGCTTGGCATGAAACCCTTGAAGCGAGATGCATGTGAACAACTCTTGAGGAAGAGTAACCATTCTCATTCTTACAGATAACACATGGACAGATAACAAAACCCCCGGCTTGTTCGCATTAGCCACTACGAGGAAATCTTTCAAACCCGTAGTGAACTCGCCGGAGAGTCGGTTACCGTACATCCATTGCCGATTCATCTGCATTATTATAATATAAAATATATAATTAACCATCATGCATTTGTTAAACTAACTAGCTACAAACAATATAAATTAAACAATGAACTACACACATGCATATTGACACATCAAAGGTTCATCAAGTTGCTAACCGCGATCGAAGAGTGTGGCTCCAACACTTCATGTCATGTTTGTTTCATGCTCTTGGGGCATTTCATCAAACACCTTATGTGCATAAGAGGAACCAAAAGCAAACCTACACCCACTTGTGAAGAGAATGGCTCCAAATGGCTAAGTGTTGGCTGCTGGATGGGTATATATAGGGAGGGGCTTTAGTTGCGGTTGGCACGGCAAACCGTGACTAAAAGGTGCCGAAAACCTTTAGTCGCGGTTGTCTGGCAAACCGCGACTAAAGACCCTCACGTGCGCCAGCCACGGCGCCACAGGCCCGGGCCTTTGGTCGCGGTTCACCTCGAATCAGCGACTAAAGGTCCCATTAGTCGCGGTTCCTACAGCTTCGCGACTTATGGGGCTGGACGGAAGCCTGTTTTTCCACCAGTGGTGCCTCGCGCTTCAAGGAGCCCTCCCAGAAAGCTCTTCCAGAATGGCTTGCAGCTCTTCATCTGGAAGGCGCAACTGCGCTGGTGAGGAGAGCCCTGCAATCTCCGCTAGTTTTGACAGATTTTCAGGCTGCATCGGAGCACGGAAGAACTGGATGTAAGCCAACAGTGTGTCGTCAGTGAACTCTTCGATCTTCTTGATAATGCCTAGCTTGACACAGATCGCGGCCTGGGTGTGCCTAGAGGTGGAGAAGCTGGAGCGCAGACGAAGAAGGTGGGAGCTCTGACGAGTGCCCCTGCCCACCTCCAGCAAGCGCTGACTCAATGATCGCCGCTGCGATCCAGGGGCCTTTGCTGGAGG
Source organism: Aegilops bicornis (assembly GCA_021605145.1). NCBI lineage: Eukaryota > Viridiplantae > Streptophyta > Magnoliopsida > Poales > Poaceae > Aegilops > Aegilops bicornis. Next base: position 64,029,774 of record CM038675.1, on the reverse strand, counting down.
GGATCCTTGCACCGAGGTTGACAGCAGCGCCGCGATTTTGTTAACAAAACCGTGCTGCTCATCCACGTGCAGATTGGCCACCCTTGCCGTGATCGCTGTCACCAAGCTCGGGCCAGTCAGATTGGCCTCCGCCAGGGCACGCCTAGCCCGCTGTTCTTCCATGGATTGCATCGGGTAGCCCCACTGGCTGTTGCCACATCTGGACTGCAGGCTCTCTTGGCCCAAGCTCGTGCTGTTATAGGGGCCGGGAGGCCTCGGCCCAAGGACCAACTCCGGTCCGGAAGCGGGTGCGGTCCAGTTCGGCATCCCATTGGATGACAGCCCCATCCCCATATGCTGGTAGCAGTTGGTACTGAAGGTAGTCCCCATTGTCCGGCAAGACAGTGATCCAAAACCAACAGAAGGTGGAAGTGGTGGCAGATTGCAATGGTTGGGTGCAAAGGCAGAGCAGAGTGAGGTGGAGCTGTCGGGTGCAGAGCCAAAGCATGAGGCCACCCCTGTTGCCGCCAAGGCTGTTGCATCCGGCTGGGCAAGGCATGGCCATGCAGTGCCAGAGCTGAAGCAGGAAAAGGGTTGCCGTTGAAGAGGGGAGAACAGTTGCATCATGCCAAAAGCGTTGGTGTCGTAATTGAGCAGTTCATCACATGCCAACTCCTGTACCCCTTGACCAAAGAGAGGCGCTCTAGCAGCTAGCAGGGCAGGTGGCTGGTCACAAGGCTGCACCACCTCAACCCGCCCATCCTCAGCCTGACCGTCGCCATATCCATCAACAGCCATACTCATGGCATCAGTAACATCATCAGCCAACACATCACTGTCTTCGCCTTCATCCGTCATCGTGTCGAGCTGCGCACTGGGCAGCAGGTCCGTGCCAAGCATCATCTCAGCATCAGACGTCTGAGTGTCGGGCTGCGCCCCTGGCAGCGAGCCCACGCCGACCGCAGGCACGTCAGCAGCCAACAGAGCGCCAGGCTGTGCCCTAGGCCGCATGTCCGTACCCATCACCACCTCCAGAGTGCCGAGCTCCGACGCGACGAAGACGCAGACGGGTGGCTAGCTTGGCCTCTGATCAAACTCAAACACGGCCGCCGGAACTGAAGTGTCCATCAGAGCCTCACCGGAGGGATCAGCAGCGCGGCACCGATGACGCCGGGGTTCAGGCTCTCTGCTGTTGTTGTCCCTGCACATTGCCTGTTCACGCAACTTCTGGAGCCTCTTGCGCACACCACCGAGAGTTCCCCGACGGCGGCTGTTGCCTCCCCCATCACCGCCATCATCATCACTACGACGGCCGCTGGAGAGAGCAGAGCTGGAGCCCACCGACCTGGCCCTGCCATCACCATCACGCACGCCGAACCGCCACTTGCCCTTGAAGCTGTAGGTGCGCGGCCACTTCGCCAGCTCGCCATGCACCGGCGAGGCAGAAGGCGAGATCGGAGTGTAGTCTTTAACCACGTCGAGGTGGATGTGCACCGGGAAGGAAGGCCCCTCCTTGCCTTCCTCCGCAGGTGTGCCCTCCGGCAGGAACTCACGGGGGCGGACGATGTCAGGTCGTTGCAGGACACTGAAGTCGGAGGCGCGAGGGATCTTATCGGGGTGCTAAGTACAGAGCCACGTGAAAAGTGCCGAGCAGTTGGCCTTGGTGGAGGATTGCCGCTCGATGAGGTCCAGGTCGCAGTCCTTGCCAAGGACCTCCTGGACGCTCGTCCAGTCCCACGAGTTCAGCGGCAGCCTCTCAATGGCCACGCGGCAGTAGTAGCGCCAGATGCGGTTGGTCCCAGGGGGAGGGAGCCAAGGCCTGAACTTGAAGCGCACTCCGGCCACCTCGATGCCCCGCTGCTCAAGCGCAACGTCCCGCTGGGCAGGCCAGAACATGGTGAGGAGGAAGTCATCGGGGAAGAACGGCGCCACAGCAATGTCGCCGCGCGAAAGCGGAAGACGCGCTCCACCGCCCGCGCCACCATGTCAGCGGAGATGCCGGAGCAGTGGCCGGCCGTGGACAGGATGAGGGCGGTCGAGCGCAGACGGTGGGCCCCCTCCTCCATGGCAGGGGTGCTGACCACCGTGCAGCTTGAGTTGGCCGGCCTTCTTGCCGCCTCGCCAGGGATGTAGGCCATGACATGCGCCGGCGACGCGACGCGGCACACTGAGGGGGCCGGGGCAGGGGGCGCCAACGCGGGTGGCGCCAACGGGCACGACGAGGAAGCAGCAGCAGCAGGGCCTGAGGGAGTTGGTGGGTGGGGGAACTCGAGGCTGGGCTTCACGCGCTCCGGGCAGCTATGCTCAAGGTGACCCGAGCGCTTGCAGGAGTAGCAAGTAATAGGGTCACGGCACTCGAGGAACTCGTGCCTTGAGCCCAGACAGCGATAGAAAGCATTGCAAAAACGCCTCTTGAATGCATCGGCAGCAGCAGTTGAGGCAGGGCGTTCATGGCGCGGATCTTTTGGATACTGGGCAGCAGCGCGTGCCTGGCGCCGCGCCAGTTTTTAAGCGCGCTGAGAGGTGACATCAGTCCACCCCTCTCCATCTGCACCTGCAACAGAGGCCAAAGAGGAGCGAATCACCGGGGCAGCCGGAGGAATCAACGAGGCAGGACCCGGCGCAGGCGCGCTTGGCCGTGAGTCAGAGGCAGAAGGCACCACGCGGACCGGGGCAACCACCAGCGATTGCAGCCGCGGCCTGGCAGAAGCGGCCACCGTCGCCGCCCAGGATGGGGGAGGGCGTTGCGGCGGGCGGCTTGGGAACTGGCAAAGAGCAAGAAAGGGGCTGAGGGGAATCAATCATCTGGATCTCACTATTACTCACCTCCTGCAGAGCCACACATGGGAAGACCCGCCCGGAGACCCGGTCAACCAGGCAAGGGGCGGAAGCATCGATGGCCTCCCGCAACGCAACGCAGGGGCGCACGTGACCGGAAGCGCCATCAGTGAAAGGCGAGATCGCGTCGGTCGAGGTGGGTGGGGCGGGAGCGGCCGCCGAGGGCGGAGAGGGCGCTCGGGCGAGAGCCATCTAGCTGTGCGTCCTCCCGTTGCGAGACTATCAATGGGAGTAATGTTTCGGTTCCCGTGTTGAAAGCTTGCTATAGCCCTACCATCATCTGGCCCCTCTGCCGGGCATGACATGCCAGCGATCACGGCCGCACTAGCCGCGTAAGTGACCTGCCCGTCTCGGCTGCGTGCTCACGCAGGCTGGCTGGTTTGCCGCTCCATGCAATGCACGCAACGCCTTTGGCGTCTCTGACTCGCCACGTCGGATCCGTCGCGGGTCGCGACGTCCATTCAACTCGCTAATGCACTGCCACGCTCCTATGGTCCGAGTGCAGTCTGCCGCATATCACGCCACGCGTCGTGTTCCTCAGGCGACATGTCTTGGCCATCTTCTAGCGCGACCACACCATCACGCATAGTATCATGGTCTTCTGGAGCCATAACTTCGCCTGGGTTTGCTGACGTAATCACACTGTTATGCCTTGATTCATGGTGTTCTGGCGCCACAAATTTGTCTGGTTCTACCAACACGGATGCACTCACCGGACCTGTCTCCAGCAGACCAAGATCATCTGGATCCTCCTCATCCACTAGCTCGCACATCAGTATTATATCCCCGTCGTCTCCTTCCTCAGCCATGAGTGCCCGTTGTTTCAGTGCTTCCACGCAGTTAGCCTTGAAGTGACCGAGGAGGCCACACTTATGACACCTCACTTTTCTGATGTCAAACTTTCTCCTCGGTGGTGCAGGCGCATCCTCGTCGTTCGAGTCGGTGAAGTTCTTTGTCACCAAGCGCTGCTTACCCTTCCCCTTCTTCTTGCCGCTGCTCATGGATTCGCCTTGCTTTTGTTTCAACTGGGCGATCAATTGCGCCTTTGTCAGCATCAGGTGCTCACTTGCCTCCACGTCGCCAAAGCTGAGATCACTAGTGCAGAACCCGGCAATAGCACCGGTTCGTAAGGCCCTTTAGGGCCGGTTCCACAACCGGCAATAAAGTGTGGTCACTAAAGGCCCCCCCTTTAGTACCGGTTCAGCACGAGCCGGTGCTAAAGGCCAACCACGTGGCACGAGGCAGCTCCGGGGGCAGGGAGCCCTTTAGTACCGGTTGGTGTAACCAACCGGTACTGTAAGGTTTGGGGGTTTTTAGTTTTATGATTTCTTTTTCATTTAATTTTGTGTTTCCATTTTAATTCTTTTTCGTTTGCTGGTATTTTACGATACTACACATTGTACACGTTATGCATATACATATATATATATATATATTTATATATTTATATATATATATATATAGAATTTCTAGTAGAACCAATCATGCATATATATATCATCAATGTCTCACAAACCACCATATTAATCAATTCACACAAACACACATGTATAGCTATATACAATTTCTCCTACATATGCATATTGCCTTCGGAGCCAGTGGAATTAGCCGTGCCTTCGGAGCACGATGACAATTGGAAGTGGTTTTCATGGGGGCGGTAGCGGGTAATAGTATTCTCCCTTCGGATTTATGACCTGGTCGAGCAAAAATCCCGCTATTTCCTCTTGAAGTGCTTCTACGCGCTCCGTTTCTATGAGCTTGTCCCGCACCTCTGTGAACTGTTAAGAAAGAGATCAATATGCATGTGTATTAGTTGTGTGACTAGATATCGATAATGGTGTAAAAGTTGTGAATAGTGTTCTGACAAGCGTACCCATTCCTGTCTTTGAGATCTGCTCCTTTTGGACGCCATCATGCGAATGTTCTCGCAAACGCAGAATGCACACAGATCAGTCTCCTGCGCCTGCTTCAAGGCCTTTACGAGAATGGAATTTGATCAGATAATAATTAATCAAGCATGATAATTAAAGAGATGGCAGCTAGCTAGCTAGCTAGTAATACTTAATTACTTACCTTGGGTCGAAACCATTTAAGCTTTTTTTTCCATTCGCCTTCCGTGACGCTGATGAACCTTGCCCAAGCCCTGCCCGCCGATAAAGAAAATGAATAAAGGGGTTATTAAGTAGTTCATATCATGAAATGACGAACTTAATAGGCCGATATATATAGTTAATAATGATTGAAATTACCTGTTGACTATCTCAAACAAGATGTTATAGTCAGTATTTGCTTTGAGTAGTGAGTCCAGTATTTCAACTGTTCCGGCGTCAACTTTAATTATACAAAAGATCCAGTGATATCTGCATGCACACACGTTTGCATGTCTTAATTAAGCGGGCATATGTAAGCGAAAACATGTAGCTAGCTAGTAGGCAAAAATAGAGAATTTGTAGTACAAGACAGTGTGACTCACTGGAAGTTGTAAGGAAGTAGTATATCTTCATTGTATTTGAGGCGCTTCAAAAACTCTAGCATGTTGTCCTCTACGGACTTTTGATGATGTGCATTTATTTTCCATGTGTATTCATTAACGGTGTTTGGGTCAATGAACCCAATGCCAAAGCGTCCACCTTTTCTCATTTTATATATCTTCATCCTGCATAATACCACAGAAAAGAATATAGTGAGGATAATTACAGGTAATGATTGATCAAAAGGATCACTACAGCTAGCTTGAGACTTAAATTACAGAAAGAAATCACTTACATACAATAGCAACTGACGATAGATTTGTCGAGTGCGTCTTGATTGTATAACTGAAACAGTTCAGAATACTCAACGGACAGAGCTTTCTCATGGAAGTAATGCTCCTCCTTGACATTAACCATGAGGGACAATCGATTGGAAATCTTGGTAATGTTCATGTACCATTGGTGCAATTTATACATTCTCGTTGGGAGGTTCTTGACCTTATGCGGCTTGACCAAAGGTTGGCCCCGGACATATTTCCGTTTTATTTCATCCTCTGTAAGCACAGGCATGGGATCGATCTCGAGGAGTTGTCCAACAGTGATGTTGAGAACTTCAGCCTGCATTTTATGGTCCTTGGTTATTACCACATTGCCCACCCGGGAACGTAAACTGCTTGCCCACAATAATATTGGGCGCGCGTACTGTCACGTGTTGTTGGCACAACAAGCGAGGGGATCGATTGCGCCTCCTGTTCTCCCAGCTGGGGAATGGTTTTCCCGCATTTTTCGACAGCTGCTTGTTGCTTGCTCGATCCCGAGCTCGCCTCCTTACGTAGATGTGCTCGATTTAACTTTCTGATGTGGCGCTCATAGTCTGTGTCAACAGGCTTTGGAGCTGGTGGTTGAAACCACTCTGAATGAAGTGGTCAATCGTTTCCTTAGGCACTTTCTTCCTTGGCGGCGGTTGCGGTTTCGGTGCAAAATGGGCTTCCACACAGGCCTTGAACTGGCTGCGTTTTCCTCCTCGGACCTGTCATAAGGCCTCTGCGGAAGAGGCGTGAGGCTTGGACCATATTTATATCGCTTGCCTCCGCATGTACTTCCTCTACTACCTCGACTCATACCGCTACGCACCAAAGCTGCGGGGTGTCTCTTCTGCGATTGATGAGGCGGCGGAGACGGCTGACGGGGCTGAGTTGGACGAGGAGGAGTAGCCTGAAGCTGTGTCGGACGTGGAGGAGGAGTGGCCTGAGGGTGTGCCAGACTTGGAGGAGGTGGGCGTCGATGTTGTGGCGGACTTGGAGGAGGAGGTGGTCGACACTTTGCGGACTTGGAGGAGGAGTGGCACGAGGTTGTGCGGACTTGGAGGAGGTGGGCGTCTGACGCTGTGGCGGACTTGGAGGAGGAGGTGGCACGACACTTTGCGGACTTGGAGGAGGTGGCACGACACTTTGCGGACTTGGTGGACTTGCGGGAGCGGAGTCTGCTGACTCGGTGGCGGACTTGACGAGAGTCGGCTGATGCGGTGTCGGTGGCCTTTGAAATATGATGCAATCCTTTTTCCATAGGATGACCACGATGTTTGGCCTCTCCGAGAAAGCGCTCGTCGTCACCTCCAGGAATGTCAAGCTCTAGGTCGAATATGGGTCCACCACCTCATCAACCAAGACACGAGCATAGCCCGCTGGAATCGGGTTGCAATGGAAGGTTGCCTTGGGGGGATTTGTAAAAGCAACGGCGTCCGCCACCTTCATGGATATGTTCTTCATTTTGACGTTTAGCTCGCGATTAGTGTTATCCGTGATGTCATCCACGGGTATCTATCCAGCATTGCGTCGTCTGGGCGGAACCCACGCTGCTTCTCGGCATGGATGGGCGGTGCTATCCAATGCTGGATCAGCCGCTAGCTGCTGCTCTTGCTGAGACCCCCTTTGCTGGCTAAGTGAGTCGATCTGCTCCTGCCGCTGGAATTTGTTGCCAATTCCGCTTGACTTGCTTCTAGTCCTTGAAGGCGTTCATACTCCCGCTTTCTCTGCTCCTCCTCCATCTTCCTCTTCTTCTCCTCCATAATCTTCTTTCTCGCACGGGTTCTGTAGTCGTTGTTCGGTCTGAAAACCCCTCATACCACAGAATAGCGCCCATGCCTCGTGTTCTTCCCGGGTGTTCAGGATTTCCCAGGGCACGCGTAAGCTCGTCGTTCTCTCTGTTGGGCTGGAACACCCCCGATCGTGCCTCTTCTATTGCAACAAGTATCGCATCGTCGGCTCCCTTCAGACTTGCCCTCGTCGAAACATTGCACATCTTGGTCCAACTCCCCCATGCGCATAGAACCAAGTCCTGCACTGGGGCCAGCTCTTAGTAACCGGAGTGGCTTTGCATCCTTCATCTCTTTCTCGGACTTATCCCACTTAGGCATTGCCACCGCATAGCCAGCCCCAGCTCTTATGGAACTTATCCTTTTTCGGCATTCTTCTTGTTTATTCCCGACCGTTCCTTAGCTAATTCCGAATCCTTGAATTTCACGAAATCGTCCCAATGAGCACGTTGGTTCTCTAGTGTTCCCTCGAATCTGAGTCTTCCTTCCTCCCTTGACGTACTTGTCCCATTCATGATTCTTGTGGTTCTTGCATGCAACCGCCATCTTCCTAAGAGCAGCGTCCTTGACTTTCTGCACATCTGCTTCTGTGAAATGATCTGATAGGGTGAAATGTTCCATGAGAATATCCCAAAGCAGATCTTTTTTTTTGTCGACAAAAGTAACATCTGGACGTGGAGCAGCGTCCTCTTTGTCTTTTTGTCTTTTGTCTTTTGCTGGCTCTCTCCATTCTTGAAGGGAGATCGGGAGTTGGTCCTTCACAAGAACTCCGCACTGACGAACGAACTTGTCCGCAATCTTCTTAGGCGCTAATGGTTCGCCATTAGGTCTGATTGCCTCGATATTGTACTTTACGCCCTCCTTCAACTTTTTGTTCGGGCCTCGTTTCGTCCTTTTGTCTGAAGATTTGCTCGATCCGGATGGCTGAAAGAACAAAGATCGATTCGTTAATATATCTTCAAGTCATTTAAAACATGTGATGATCACCAGATGCCTGCTTATATAAATATATATACCTCGCCGGTCTTTGTTGTTTCAAGATCAACATTTTCTTCGTCATCATAATAATCATAGTTCATGACTTCATCAATTCGGTCGTCGCGATCGAATATCATATCACCATCTCCGGTGTTGTTTAGAAATTGAGCCGTCATAATCTTCTTCATTACGATCATCATCGGCCCGTGAGGATGGCGTATCATATCGAACATGGCCTGTTCTCCTCTCTGCCGGTATTGTCCGCCATAGCTTTTATTTAACTAATCCAAAAGAAATATAAAACAATTTAGTATTCAAATTACATCATCTCGAATAATAGATATAATCTCGAATACATCGTCTCGAATAATAGATATAATCTCGAAAACATCGTCTCGAATAATAGATATAATCTCGAATACATCGTCTCGAATAATAGATATAATCTCGAATACATCGTCTTGAATAATAGATATAATATCGAATACATCACTGGCTAGGTAGCTAATAAAGATCGAATACTACAGAAGAATCTAGGACACTCGCGGTTCCTGCGGTGCGGGCGGTGGACACCCAAAGAGAAGGAACCCTCACAGGATCATAGCTGAAGTGAGATCCTCAAGAAACCGCCGGTATTGGAGAACCTGCCGCCCTCTAACGCAACCATGTAGCGATGGGCGTGCTCGTCCTCCTCCACGACACGGCGACGTACCACCTCCGGCTGGGCAGCTCCTCCAGCGCGAAACTGGTCCACGCGAACGCCACCAAAGCGAGATCAGGGTCGACGACGGAGCCGGGCCGGGTTCCTCATCAAGCGGCACGCTCCTCCAGGCAGCACCTCCCAGTGCCAGCCCGGCGGAGCCCAGTCCCGGACATGGGTCAGCCGGACGTCGTCGCGGAAGGGTCGACGGCGAGGATGCGGGCCGGGCATCGTCGAGAACAAATACTAGCTATATGCCCGCAAAAAGTAATATTTTTTAATGATTGGATTTTGATAACTAACATTTCTATATAACACTAATTATGCTATCATAGCATATGTCAAAAGTCTATATGCTATTTCATACTAATTAAGCATCTAACACTAAAAACAGAAAAAACAACTTCTATACATCCATTAAAAACAGAAAAACAACATTATATAAAAAATTCCATACTAATTAAACACTAATTATATCCATCTAACATGCATTCATACATATATACTAGTGAAAAACAATAATCTAAAAAATCTAAACTAATTAAACATACAAAATCGTATATACTAATATATACATGCATTCATACATATATACGTGTGTGTGTGTGTGTTCATCATGCTTGTGTGTGTGTGTGTATGGGCTCGGGGAGGGGCGGCGCCCATGGTGGCCGCTGGGGGCGAGGGAGAGGGGTTAGAGGGGGAGAGCTCACAGCGGGGCGATGGCGACGGGCGAGGCGACGGCCGGGGCAGCGACGGGCGGGCGTGACGCGAGGGACGGCGCGACGGGACGGCCAGCGGCGATGGAGATGAGGGCGGCGGCAGGGGGACGGGCGGCGGCAGACGGCGACGGGGCAGCGACGGCGACGGGCGGCGGCAACGGGTCGATGACGGCGTCGATCGATCGGCGAAGCGGTTCAATGGGGAAACAGAGGAAGAAACAGAGGAGAATGAAATTTTTCAAAGTGTTGTATATATAGAAGGCACCTTTAGTACGGTTGGAGCCACCAACCGGTACTAAAGGCCAGTTTTGCTAGCCCAAGCGGCGGAAGCGACCCTTTAGTACCGGGTGGTGGCACAAACCGGTACTAAAGCCCCGTTTAGTACCGGTTTGTGCCACGACCGGTACTAAAGAATCTTATTGCTTAGCAGTGCGGTCTTGAAAGTTTAGTCCCACCTCGCTAGCCGAGGGGCGACTGACCTGGTTTATAAACCTCGCGGTCGCTCTCTCGAGCTCCTCTCCAAAGCAGGCTTACTGGGCCTACGTGTTCTTTGCTGCCCTGTGGGCCCACTTGGCCTTTGCGGGCCTGCATCCTGGCCCAACTACAGGTTGGGTTTCTAGTCGTATGCAGGCCGCTCTGGCCTAGTAGGCGGGCTTTTTTAATTTATTTTTGCTTTATTTATTTTTGTGTTGTTCTTTTGTGTATTTAGAGTTTCTTTGTGAATATTTTTGCTTTAGGTACAAAAAATTACAAACTTTCTGTTAGTGTCCGTAGTTTTCAAATTTGAATAGTTTAAATTTTGAATTATTTGAAATTAGTGTGAATCACTAGTTTGTGAATAACTTAACTTTAAAAATCAGTAAAGGCATGAAAGAATTTGTTTGCACATAAAATTTCTTCGCGTTTCAAATGCCAAAACATATAACTACCCTAACTATTACAGATTCCCCTCCGGGTGTGAAACATGTAAGAAAGTGATGATAGTGAAGCCGATCACATCCCAGATCTTTGGGTGTGGAACTTTTTCTTCGTGTGTGTCCCTTTGCGTCGTAACCATGGAAAATCTTCATCATTTAACGGGATGCTCGGGTCAATATTCACTGTGAATGGAGCAATTTCATCAAAATTTTCATAATCTTCTGACTTGTCTGTCTTGTCATCCACTCCCACGATGTTTCTCTTCCCAGAAAGAACTATGTGCTGCTTTGGCTCATCGTACGATGCATTCGCTTCCTTATCTTTTCTTTTTCTTGGCTTGGTAGACATGTCCTTCACATAGAAAACCTGTGCCACATCATTGGCTAGGACGAATGGTCCGTCTGCATACGCAAGATTGTTGAGATCCACTGTTGTCATTCCGCATCGCGGGTCTTCCGTTACCCCGCCTCGTGTCATATTGACCCATTTGCAATCGAAACAAAGGGACCTTTAAACCACGTAGATAGTCAAGTTCCCATATGTCCTGTATATAACCATAATATGTTTCATTTCCCGTCTTGGTTTCTGCATCAAAGCGGACACCACTGTTTTGGTTGGTGCTCTTCTTATCTTGGGCGATCGTGTAAAATGTATTACCATTTATCTCGTACCCTTTGAAAGTCATTATATTCGAAGATGGTAACTGGGACAGCAAGTACAGGTCATCTTCAATAGAGGTGTCATGCATGGTACGTGTCTGCAACCAGCCGGCGAAACTCCTGGTTTGTTCACGTGTAATCCAGTCATCAGACCGCTCCGGGTGTTTGGAGCATAGCAAATTCTTGTGTTCATCCATATACGGAGCCAACAAGGCGGAATTCTGTAGAACTGTGTAGTATGCTTCAGTGAGAGAATGTCCGTCCATACATATTGTTTGTTCCCCTCCTAGCGTGCCTTTTCCATCCAGTCTGCCCTTATGCCGCGATTCAGGAACACCAATCGGCTTAAGGTCAGGAATAAAGTCAATACAAAACTCAATGACCTACTCATTCTGATGGCCCTTGGAGATGCTTCCTTCTGGCCTAGCACGGTTTGAAACACGGGCCATCATGTCTATCATCTCTTTTGATGGGATGCAACCATGTCAATATCCATGTGGACTGGCTAGTGACAGAGGCTATGGATTCTGCCTATGATAAACAATAGCGGCCCAGATGCGTTTCACATAATTTCAGTCTACTGCACTTACTATTCACCTAGCCTGCAAATCCAAACCGTGGTGCAGAGACCCGCACATATCCCAATGAGCTGCGTACTGCTTGGATGGTCATGATAACCGGGTGTCTAGGCACCCGGGACCTAAAATCCTAACTCTTGTGTTTATGCTTACAAAGCTTTTCATTCTCTATTTTGATGGTTTGAACATTCCAATCGAGCAGAAATCTGTTAGTGCCCTAAGTGCATCAATTATATGCAGCTATAAAGTTGAATGAATCAACCAAAAAATTACGGCTTAGATAAACAAAAATTATGCAGAGAAATCACCTAAATAACAGCCACGGGTTGCTTCAGGTGGGGTCTTGTGACCTCGATCCAATGCAAGCACACAGCTCATAGATGGCCAAGAGCGGGCAGTTAAGGAAATGCATGTTTACCCTTTAGATTGCATGCTTTCCAGGATAGAAATGGACTCTGCAGCAATACCAGTGATACATGCTGAAATTTTTCTGACAAGGAATAACTGATCCAGTGTGAAAAAGTAGTAGTCAATGACACTGTTCTCACGTAGATATTTAAATTCTATCCAATTTTTGTTCACACGCAACAAAAAATATTGTTAGTGTGAGAAAAATGTAACGGCTGCATGGAAAACAATAATTTCTGTTTCAAACATGTTAGTTACAGCACAAACAATTGGTGCACTATGAAAAGAAGTGTATGGTATACGAAGCAAATAAATATTCATAACAGCGCGGTTGTATGTTGGAAAAGAGCAACTTGCAAGACTGAACAGATTCCTTATATTTACAAGGAGAATAAAAAGGACAGTCTAAGCGGTTAGGAATGCATACATAAGAGGCATTATCTGCAGTTTCACTTTGACAACAAGGATATAACTAAATGTTGCGCTCCAGAAAAATAGTCAGAAAAGGACAATAATTTCAGAGTTGTCAATTATTTTGAAACTCGGCTCGCAGAGTAGCTGGTCCTTTTTTGGGACATATTTGTTGTGCCTTATCCCTCTTTTTTTTGAACAACGCCTTATCCCCATTTAGTCTTGTATTTTGCCGTGCATAGTTCGATTAGCTAATTGTCATTATGCCATAGCTAACTTGTGCAACCTATTGCCACTCCACCATGGGCCACATGGCCATTCGTCATACACCGCTTCACTAGGACTAACGTCGAACTACATATGATGGTATGTATGTTTTCACTATTTCCTCAGTTGGTCTTTTAGTTTAGACACCCGGAATGGCCAACCTAATATTTTTTGTGTGTACATTATGGAGCACCCAACAAAATCAAAAATAAGTTGCCCCTTGTTTGGACACCCCGAAGCATGGGCCGGCGAGATTAAGGTTGGGCAAAGAGAGCTTCAGGAGGACCGAGTATGACACCTCACTCGACTATCACTTATTCTTCAAGCAAGGATGGAAGAAGTTCCTCACAAGACATGACATGAGGTTGGCACTGATGTACTAATTACATTTAAGACCATCGCCAACAGCATTTAGTTGGAGATTATTGTCTTCCTTTCATGTCCTCTAAGAAGTTGAGGATCATGTTGACGAGTTCGGACTTTCATGAGTTATTTAGTTATTTCTCTGCAATTTTTTGAACCATGGAGGAGAACTGCATGTGAACTTTATAGATGCAAGAAGAAAAAGGCAAAGGCCCGTACAAAGTTCAATCCCTATTCTGTTTATTTTGTTTCTATTGTGTCTACATAATGGTTTTAAAACTATGTTTTGTGAATTGGATGTATATATATAGAGTTATAGATATGTTTTAGTGTGTTTGTTCACTCATTTCAATCCATATATAGTCTATATTAAAATATTCGAACACATGTTATATGTGTGAATGTATGGTTATAATATTAGGCAAGACGTGCGTTGCACGTGCATACTTACTAGTTGGAATAAAACGTTGAACCCTACTTTCACTTATTGGAATATAGCTTTACCCTGTATATAGACCAGCAATCTATCTGTCCCTTTGCGCCGTAACCATGGAAAATCTTCATCATTTAACGGGATGCTCGGGTCAATATTCACTGTGAATGGAGCAATTTCATCAAAATTTTCATAATCTTCTGACTTGTCTGTCTTGTCATCCACTCCCACGATGTTTCTCTTCCCGTAAAAGAACTATGTGCCGCTTTGGCTCATCGTGACGATGCATTCGCTTCCTTATCTTTTCTTTTTCTTGGCTTGGTAGACATGTCCTTCACATAGAAAACCTGTGCCACATCATTGGCTAGGACGAATGGTTCGTCTGCATACGCAAGATTGTTGAGATCCACTGTTGTCATTCCGCATCGCTGGGTCTTCCGTTACCCCGCCTCGTGTCATATTGACCCATTTGCACGAAAACAAAGGGACCTTTAAACCACGTAGATAGTCAAGTTCCCATATGTCCTGTATATAACCATAATATGTTTCATTTCCGTCTTGGTTTCTGCATCAAAGCGGACACCACTGTTTTGGTTGGTGCTCTTCTTATCTTGGGCGATCGTGTAAAATGTATTACCATTTATCTCGTACCCTTTGAAAGTCATTATATTCGAAGATGGTAACTGGGACAGCAAGTACAGGTCATCTTCAATAGAGGTGTCATGCATGGTACGTGTCTGCAACCAGCGGGCGAAACTCCTGGTTTGTTCACGTGTAATCCAGTCATCAGACCGCTCCGGGTGTTTGGAGCATAGCAAATTCTTGTGTTCATCCATATACGGAGCCACCAAGGCGGAATTCTGTAGAACTGTGTAGTATGCTTCAGTGAGAGAATGTCCGTCCATACATATTGTTTGTTCCCCTCCTAGCGTGCCTTTTCCATCTAGTCTGCCCTTATGCCGCGATTCAGGAACACCAATCGGCTTAAGGTCAGGAATAAAGTCAATACAAAACTCAATGACCTCCTCATTCTGATGGCCCTTGGAGATGCTTCCTTCTGGCCTAGCACGGTTACGAACATATTTCTTTAAGACTCCCATGAACCTCTCAAAGGGGAACATATTGTGTAGAAATACAGGACCCAAAACGTTAATCTCTTCGCAAAGGTGAACTAGGACGTGTGTCATGATGTTGAAGAAGGATGGTGGGAACACCAACTCGAAACTGACAAGACATTGCACCAAATCATTCTGTAACCTTGGTAGGATTTCTGGATCGATTACCTTCTGAGAGATTGCATTGAGAAATGCACATAGCTTCACAATGGCTAATCGAACGTTTTCCGATAGAAGCCCCCTCAATGCAACCGGAAGCAGTTGCGTCATAATCACGTGGCAGTCATGAGACTTTAGGTTCTGGAACTTTTTCTCCGCCATGTTTATTATTCCCTTTATATTCGACGAGAAGCCAGACGGTACCTTAATATCGAGCAGGCATTCAAAGAAGATTTCCTTCTCTTCTTTGGTAAGAGCGTAGCTTGCATGACCATGATGTATGCCGTCTTCTCCGTGCATACGTTGCTGGTCCTCCCGTGCCTCAGGTGTATCTTTTGTCTTCCCATACACGCCCAAGAAGCCAAGCAGGGTCACGCAAAGATTCTTCGTCACGTGCATCACGTCGATTGCGGAGCGGACCTCTAGGTCTTTCCAATATGGCAGGTCCCAAAATATAGATTTCTTCTTCCACATGGGTGCGCGTCCGTCAGCGTCCTTCGAACAGGTTGTCCGCCAGACCCTTTCCAAATATCACCTTCAAATCCTTGACCATATCATGTACATCAGCACCAAGACGGTGGTGAGGCTTCGTCCGTGATCCGCCTCACCTTTGAAATGCTTGCCTTTCTTTCTTACGGGATGCCTGCTCGGAAGAAACCGACGATGTCCTGTGTACACATTCTTCTTACAACTATTCAAATATATACTGTCGGTATCATCCAAACAGTGCGTGCATCCGCGGTATCCCTTGTTTGTCTGTCACGAAAGGTTACCGAGAGCAGGCCAATCATTGATGGTCACGAACAGCAACGCCTTTTAGGTCAAATTCTTCCCCCATGTGCTCATCCCACGCACGTACACCTGTTCCATTCCACAGTTGTAAGAGTTCTTCAACTAATGGCCTTAGGTACACATCAATGTCGTTCCCGGGTTGCTTAGGGCCTTGGATGAGCACTGGCATCATAATGAACTTCCGCTTCATGCACAACCAAGGAGGAAGGTTATACAAACATAGAGTCACAGGCCAGGTGCTATGGTTGCTGCTCTGCTTCCCCAAAAGGATTAATGCCATCTGCGCTTAGACCAAACCATACGCTCCTTGTGTCATCTGCAAACTCCTTCCGCATTTCTTTCTTCGATTTTTCTCCACTGCGACCCGTCAGCCGGGTACTCTCAACTTTTCGCCTTTCTTACGGTCTTCGGTGCCATCGCATCGCCTTGGCATGCTCTTTGTTTTGGAACAACGTTTCAACCGTGGTATTATAGGAGAATACCACATCACCTTGCCAGGAATCTTCTTCCGGGGCGCCGCCTCGACATCACCAGGTGGTCATCGCGGCTGATCTTATAGCGCAATGCACCACATACCGGGAAAGCGTTCAAATCCTCGTACTCACCGCGGTAGAGGATGCAATCATTAGGGCATGCATGTATCTTCTGCACCTCTAACCCTAGAGGGCAGACAACCTTCTTTGCTTCAGACGCATTACTCGTGAAATTAGTTGTCATTTGTAAGCATATCCTTTATCATTAGCAGCAACTTTCCAAATCCCTTGTGAGATACACCATTCTCTGCCTTCCATTGCAGCAATTCCAGTGTGGTGCCCAGCTTTTTCTTGTCACCTACGCAATTCGGGTACAACAATTTTTTGTGATCCTTTAACATGCGCTGCAACTTTTTCTTCTCCAAATCATTTGCGCAGTTTCTCTTTGCATCGGCAATGGCCAAACCTAGATCATCAACGGGCTCATCTGATGCCTCTTCTTTAGCTTCTTCCCGCATTGCCGGCTCAGCTTCTTCCCGCATTACCAGCTTAGCTTCTTCCCCCATTGTTGTATCATCGTATTCAGGGAACCCATGACCAGGATAGCTGTCGTCGTCCTCTTCTTCTTCATTGTCTTCCATCATAACCCCTCTTTCTCCGTGCTTGGTCCAAACATGGGCATGAAACCGGACTCAAACAGGTGGACGTGAATGGTTCTTGACGTAGAGTAATTGCGACCATTCTTACAGCCAGCACATGGACAAGGCATAAAACCATCCGCCCGCTTGTTTGCCTCAGCCGCAAGCAGAAAAGTATGCACGCCCTCAACGAACTGGGGAGAGCATCGTTCATCGTACATCCATTGCCGGCTCATCTTCATTACACAACACCGAATAGACCAAATTAATACAAGTTCATACATAAAGTTCATACAACACTTAAATGCAACAAACAAATAACTCTCTAGCTAAAGCATTTAAATGCAACAACAAATGCGATCAAGATAGCAACTAAGGTAACAATTGATCCAACAGCATAATGATACCAAGCCTCACTATCGATGGCATATTTTCTAATCTCTCTAATCTTCAAGCGCATTTTCTCCATCTTGATCTTGTGATCATCGACGACATCGGCAACATGCAACTCCAATTCCATCTTCTCCCCTCAATTCTTTTCAATTTTTCTTTCAAGTACTCGCTTTCTCTTTCAACTAAATTTAACCTCTCGACAATAGGGTCGGTTGGAATTTCCGGTTCACATACCTCCTAGATAAAAATATCTATGTCAACTTGATGGGCATAATTTGTCATAAACACGAAATGCAACAAATAGTTTTAAAAGAGAATATACCACATCCGAATCATAACAAGGACGAGGGCCGACGGGACGGATATCAAAACCATGGCACTATGTATAACAAACAACGTCACGGGTAAGATAGTTATACGAGTAACTATATATCCAAATCACACAAACATCATTTTTTATATAAAATTTCATGAACAAGAGGCTCACCACAAGGTGGTGCCGGCTGACAGAGACAGTTCGGGCGATCGACGGTGGTAACGACAGAGATTTAGAACGCACTAAGTAAAACACACCTACATATGCAAACTAAGTTTTATTATGACCTCAAATTGCATATAAATCAAATACAAGCACATATATATATTTCCTCCCAAATTACTAACCTCACAAATTAATCACTATATAAAGCATTGCAAGAGCTAATCTAGCAATGAGAGATGAAAGAACAAAGTTGCTAACCTTTGTGATCATTTGAATGGATGGGGCCTTCAAATCTTGACAAATTTTGGGCAAAATGTGTGATGAGCTCGAGAGGAAGAGAGGAAGAACAGAGAGGAGAGGGGAAAGGGGAAGAACAGAGCGAGCTCGGGTGGATGAAGGGTTTATGTAGGAAGACCTTTAGTACCGGTTCGTGCCAAGAACCGGTACTAAAGGGCCTGGAGGGGCCCCAGTCTGACAACATCCTGCCACCACTCTCATTAGTACCGGTTCGTGGCACGAACCGGTGCTAAAGGTTAGCCACGAACCGGTACTAATGAAAGCGGCCCGGCTATCCGTTGGAACCGGCACTAATGTATACATTAGTGCCGGCTTAAATTCAAACTGGCACTAATGTGCTTCACGTTTGACCCTTTTTCTACTAGTGGATGTATTTTCTCGTCGTGGGCCTTGAACCTTCCGACGAGATCCTTGACCGTGAGAGTCTTCATGTCGAGACATTGCTCGATCGACGTGATGATCTGAACATAGCGTGCCGGCGTGGCGCGCCAAAATCGTCGGCGATCGCAAATTCTTCTAGGGTTGAACACAGCTGCGTATGCCATTGACGAGGGTCTTGAGACGGACGGCAAACTAATCAACCGTCTCACTTTCAACCATCTTCAGGCACTCCTAGCTTCTCACCAGGTACTGAAGGTGTGCTTTCTTGACACGGTCATGACCCTGGTCATCACCCCCTTGTAATATTTGTAACTCAAGTCAATAGAAAGAAAACAATCGGGAGCCTATACGCACTCGGTGACTGCTCCTAGTCCGATCCAGACAGGACAACATTATCGTGGTTAATTCCAACATGGTATACATGTCTGCTATGTTGATCGCGCGCCCTTCGCCACTCGTACGTACTGCTTCATACCCCTCCTCACCTTCAGCAAGGAAGAAATAACTTAAAACGGCGACCTAACCATCTTGTTTGGTGCAGAAAACATTGCAGAAAATGTTACATTCAGCTTAACTTAGAACAGCAATGCTTAAGGAAAAGCTTCACCCGGCTGACTTGCACCCAACCATTTCCCCACGCCTCTCAGTGCCACTAGTTTTTATTTGGCTCGCACGCAAAGGCAATGTCGGAACAATGGCAATCAACTTGATTTGTCTGTCTTCCTTCCTCTCTTTAATTTTGAAACTACTGTCTAGGTGGCAGTCAGGCAGTATCAGCTCCGCTCCATGCTACTACGTCTATCTTTTATAACATGGTTTGGCTAGGTGCACGTGTAGGCCCCATAATATTCATCAAGTAGTACGAACTAAATAATGGCTACAGTTATTTGTTGTTCCTGTAAGGGAGCATGTGGTTCTTATCTAGGACCACTACTATTTTCTCACCGAGTTTTTTGTTCTCAAATTTATGAAGCTTCGGTGCTAGGCAATACATTTATCATAGTGTTAAGCTTAATAGTGCCTCTGAGTGCTTGTCAGACAAAAATAATGTTGCACTTTTGACATGTTTCTTGTTGTAGTTCGAGAATTTGCCTAGAAATGTCAAGATTTCTGTTGCATTACAAGAAGATCTCTCCGGCTAACATGCAGCAAACAGCTAGCCTGTCATCGATGGCAAGGAAAGTTGGGCACGAAAGCTAGTTGGCTCATGTTTTGTCAATGTGAGTGCTCTTATCCGTCGTAATTTACAGTTCATCCGTCCAGAAATAACCGTTGCTCAAACGGATGTATACTCCATGGGATGTATCCTGCTCATGAAACATAGATAGAACATACCATTGGTGGTCATATTCATATGGAAGTTATAGCCACGCATGATGCGGTTGTTTGTAAGATATAGCCACACATGATGTGGTTGTTTCAAACATCATGTGTGGCTACATAATATATATTCCACCATATATTTGAGCATGGAAGATCTTCATAAATAATTGAAGTATCCAGTGCCATACATAAGGGATGTGCCATATTTTGTTAGGACTTTCTTGATACGTGTCTTTTCTAATTCTAATCAGATCGCCCTCAATTTAATTCACAATAATTATATGTTGTTGCTCGAAACAAGGCATACTACTGGCAGCAGATCTTGGCACTCCTCTTACTGATGATGATGTTTTCAGTTTCCGCGGTATGGTTGAAGCTTTGTAGTATCTTACGCTCACTCGGCCTGATATATCATTTGCAATACTTGTCCAAACCTACTGATATGCACTGGGAGGCTGTCAAGCGCGTATTGAGATATGTCAAGGGTACTATAGCCACATGACTTCAGATTCGTTGATGAAGTTCCACACTTCTGAGTGTCTTCACTGATGCTGATTGGGCAGGTTGTGCCGATGAGAGACTCTCCACGGGAAGTTCTGTGGTCTTTCTTGGATCTAACCTGATATCATGGAGCGCTCGGAAGCAACCAACAGTATCATGTTCAAGTTCCAAGACAGAATATAAGGCTCTTGCGAATGGTGCAGCTGAAGTGGCTTGGGTACAGTCCTATGGCAGGACGAATCCTATGGTGTGATACTGCAAATCCAGCATTACATGCTAGGACGAAGCACATATAGGTGGATTTTCACTTTGTTAGAGAAAACGTAGCACAAGGAGCACTGGATGTCCAGTTTGTGTCCTTTGGTGATCAAGTGGCGGATGCTTTCACTAAACCTGCTACTAAAGGTCATGTTGGACAAATTACGATGCAATCTCAACCTTGTGTCTGGTTGAGATTAAGGGGGAATGTTAACGTAAATATATTATGCCTTGTTTAACCGGCGTATGACCAAGTAGCGATCATACCCGTTATATTAGGAATTGTAAAATCTGTTAGATTTATCCCATGTGATCCTACTTTATTCTCAAGTTGTAATCATGTACTAGTATATCTGGAACACAAAGCCCAAGGGGCATAGTACCGCTCCAAATAATCTCTCCATTAATCTTTGACTAAGCCATGGCATAAAAAATTTCAAGGGATCGAGACCTATCATCTCAATTTAAACATTTTTTCTATACCTCGATCGTCTTTTCTAGTGTTGATGAAAGGATAGATAAACATCTGAGCCTGTGGCGGAGCTTGAAGTCCATTGTTGGGCGGGCAGGGCAGGCCAAGTAGAAGCAAACAACCTGTGGGTTGGTGTTCCAAGGCCTAGATGTTAAAAAAAGTGAACAAACTGAAAACACTCGGCCGGCTATGACCCATTCAGCCTTGACGTGGCTCCGCCAATGACGTGAGCCATTTTTTATAGTGGTTATTAATTTGAGATGAAGGGACGGATAAACGATTGGCTCAGGTTTGTGTGGGCAACAGGCTGGCCCACTCACTTTGTGGGCCCTGTGGCCTATCCTTCCTAAAGATACATAATTACTACCTCAATTTCAAAATATAAGATATTTTGCTAGGCTAATACATGATTGAACTGATGGCCGACTGGGAAGGGAGGCGGGGAAAGGGATCCATGAAGGCACTGCGGGTTCATTCAATTATGTGTAATAAATCAAGGAAATTCTGCAGAACATTGCACATCAATAAAAGAATAGGATCGAAATGGTTGCCCCCGTGGGCTGTCCAGGAGCAAACCCTAGCCGCCTCAGCCGGGACCGCACCACCACTCCTCCCCTCGCCGCCGCCGTGTGGCTTGGCAGCGGCGGGGAGGTGTCCTCTCCCTCTCGATAAACCTGCAAGTGCATAGGGTTTAGTTGTAGCTTTTTCGAAGTAAGAGTATCAGTCCCACAGGAAGCACATGAATCAATCTTTTGTCTCTTGAATGGTTTGAATATTATGCCCGCAAGTTGTGAGTGTCCCAAAGCAATTGAAATATAACAGAATAATGTAGCAAACATAAGTAATTATTGCAAGGAAAGTAAATAGTGAGGATTGTGAACGAGAGTCTTTGGACCAATAGGACTAAAGCTTTCTCAGGGAGTCCGGAATCCCCTCTACTGTGAGTCTATAGTGATGCCTAAACACAATGCTAAGTCGGATTCCTAAGCCACTTTGCTTAGTTCTATTTGTGGGCAGAGCCGGTACAGATACGTGCATAAAGTCGGCAGCCCCATATACACCACCACACATTCTTTCTAGTCCTGTTATCAAACGATGATTAATGGGGAAAAGGTCCCCGTAGACGCAGCCTATAGGTGGTATCTGTTTTACCCCTGTTGCAGATATAACCAACCATTCCGCCAGCAGTGATAACCTTTTCGTCCAAAATTGGCAGATACAGGATGGTTGACTTCATCCAACATCAAGAAGGTCATTAACATAAATATGGAAAAGTATATTAAATCCTAATACCAAACGATCTATTACACACTACGGTTCATCCATGAACCCAAGAACTAGGGGAACTACTCAAAACATCGGTGATGGAAAACATGAATGATTCACACATGTAACACACAATTTCATCCATGTTCCGCGCGGGGCTACACGAGGAATCTGATGTTGTGGTGCGCGTTGTGTGCTTCACCGTGGTAGTAGCATGAGATGCAATAAGCGATAATGTCAAAACAATAAAAAAAATGTGTGACCAGATATTTGTACGGATGTGTCGAAGGAAGTTGTACAAAACGCGCCAATAGATGTATAGTCACCGGCAACCTTAGATGCTCAGCATAACTACGCCATAGACGGACAGACCTCCAAGTTCTTCGGCAGCGGGGTACATAACTTAACACTCTTCATGACTATGCCACGGACCCCCTCTCTCGAACAGTCACGTATGTACTACATGGATCATATCTTTGTTCTCATGTCAAAAAAGGATCGGAATATTTTGATATTTCAAACAAAAATAATTGTACTCCAATCTCACACGACTCCGAGATTCAAATCGTAATTTAAACTCAAAATTAGGCTATATGCTGATATACAGCCCAATTTCATGATATATCCCTTAAAACTCCATAAGCCGTCCTCAAAGGAGGTTTGGCTGTGGTGTGAGTGATGGATCCCACCTGTATGTGTGTAGAGTGGTAGTTTTGCCTTCTCGGTCTATTCACACGTAGATGTGGGGGGCGAGTACACACTGTGATGTACATGTCGATGCCTCGTCATTTTTTCTTGGTGAGTTGTGGCCAATTGTTTTCTGGCACCATGCTTCGACAACACAGCTGAAATGTTTAACCCCCATCAACAATGCACAATCTAGTTACATGTCCCTACAAGTTTTGATCCGATGAGGTACAAAATCAAATCAAATGAACAATAACCCATCCTACACAAATAAAACCCCGAACGAACCAACTAGCCATTAAAATCCAAAAAGAAAAAAGAAAAGCCTCCTGCCCGATAGAAAACTCGTGCAGCTAGGCGCGCGTATCCCTCTAGTAGGACTGTAAACTCGAAGAGATATCCTAGATATCCTCATATCAGTGTACCTGTTGAAATGTTTAGATATTAGGATAAGATATTTTTTTAAATAATGAAGCATAGGAAATGGTGGAATTTACACGGTTTGCACTAGCGTGCATATAATGAATAATTTGTATGTTCATTTTTCAGTCTTAAACGCCTCATTTGCTCATAGCTTTGTTGTGTAAAACCACTGCAGGCTGACCAATTTTAATCTTAGACAACTCCATAGCAACACTTGACCATAGGTATGCATCATATCGTAGGTTAATGGCTAAGTATCGGTTGTTCAAGAAATTGGTCCTTTGTTCATGTTTTATAGACTTCCCATTTTTTAGAAGGAAAAAGCTCATTGAACCTCCATCCTCTTCATGAAGATGACACACTTAGAAAAAAACACTTTAATGGAAGATAAAGCCTGATGGTTAATGTTTCATCCTTGAGGAAACTAAGTAGAATCAATGTTGTTAGTTCCAAATGCCATGTAGCAGTGTGCATACCGGTGTCTTCTTGTGAAGAACTATAACGACAATACTTACAAACTACTAGTCCCTCCTAGAGCAAATTTGTTTGATTTTAGGATTGGAATGATAAACATTAATTGCTTCATCTATTCCAGATTATAAGATGTTTTGGTAGGCTAAAATAGCCTAACAAAACATCTTATTATTTATGATGGAGGTAGTAATTAGTTCCACCATTCCTACACAAATTGTTTTGGCAACACTGATGGAAGTAATTTGTATACTAGATCAATTTTTTATTTGAAGCAAGCAATTTTGATTTTAGGGATTGCATCTATTTTCTCCCACCCCATATGTGCAAGAATATCTGCCCTAAAGTATGTAGCTTTAGGATTAATTTATTCCCTTGAAAGGAAATTAAAGTTCAACCGTCAATGTCGAAGGAGATCATTCCACTTTATATTGTAATGCACAACTATTTCTTGTTAAAAGAACAATTAGATTTGATAATTTTAAGACATATAAGTAATGTGAGTAGCATGATATTCATCTTTCTCTTAGGGAAGAGTATCTTGCTCCATATAAAGGACTTATGTAGCAGCGTTGATATTAACCGATGGTTTCTTTGTTAGTTTAGTACCTGACCGAATATTGTCTTCGGAGGCCAAGCTCCATGGAGCTCGGGTTTGAAAATTTCAAATTTCATCAATTTCATATTTTCTATGTTTCACAAAATTCTAAAAAAAACAAAGATATACATGAAGGCATAACACATATGTGTGTAAATTTTCAGGGCAAAATACGTTGAAATGAGGGATGTTCAAAAAGGAAAAATCTAGGACCTTTTAACACACGAGACTATTCGTTCTCCTAGGCCATGAATTTGCCTTTTTTTACAGGTCGCATTTGAACGTTCTCCATCCTGAAATTTTACACACATATACATAACATCCTTGTTTACTTGCACAATTTTTTCAGATTATTTTTAAACCAAAAAGTTTGAATTTTCATATTTTTTTCAAAAGAAGGCGTCCATGGAGGCCGAGAGCCAAACATCCATTCTCAGTACCTGACAAGGTAATTTCTCAGTGAGTAAGCCCAAGATGGCGCAAAGCCCAACTCAAGGCCCTCGCAGTCCTAAGCTCATTTATGCTAAGGACCAAGTCAAGACGAGTAACACGGGTTGGAGGTCTAGTAGGGGAACAATCACCAGCCAGATTGCTCCTTAGGCTGGTTGTAATGGGCATATAATATTAGTATATGATACTACCTTCTAATGCTTAGTATCATATATCAGTATCATGAAGTATTTTACCTATTGTCATGCATGGCACATAGTAGCATAGCATTTATTATGATACAGTATCATGATATAACACTCAACTCTCTTTTTCTTCATTTAATTCTATGACACCTCATCAAACTGCCTAGTTGGCATGCATGATACTAGCTATGATACTATACCATTACAACCAGCCTTAGTCGACACTCATCAGTCGATTTGTCGGCAGTTTTTATAGTAGACCAACGGGCAGGAGAAACTAGGGAGGTGTTAGGTGTGCACATCCCACTACACATACGCTCACGCTTTATAAAACACGTCAACTAGTTGATTGAGGCGTCTGTCACTTACTTTTAATGACATGAAACCGAAAATGCTCAATACACCTTTATACTTTTTTTGAGCATCAGTATAAACACAAGCGCTTATATACACGCGCATACACTCATCCATATGAACGCACACACGCACACCGTACCCCTGTGAGTACCTTCGAGAGACTGAGCCGGCATACCATCTTGAGATTTACGAAGCCACCGTAGGAGCCTCGTCGTCGACGGAAACGTCTCCTCCCACTGAAAGCGCGTCGCCGGAAATCCTGAAATAAATCAGGAATAATGTGAGCACCAGGATTTGAACCCTGATGGGTTGGGGATACCACTGTCCACCTAACCATCTCAACCACAGGTTGGTTCACATACACCGCTATACTTACATTTACGACTAGATGTTGTAGTTTCAGCGCTGGGTGCCCTCTATATACACGTATCAAACGTATCTTTATAATTTTATTGTTCCCAGCATGTAGGCAATCTACATGCAGGCCCAACCAAGCAACCAGCTAAATCAGTTGTGACTTTTCTGTTGCTAAAAAAAAAGTTGTGACTGTTCTTCTCCAAGTAGAATCCGTACTGGTTCTTAATAACAGTGCGCATAAATGACAAGGTTGATCTACTCTATCATTTCAGCGGTCGCATCTGGCCGAACCTGTCGCGCTAGTGGTATGTAGCGACAACACAAGTATGATCACGTGCATCTAGTCGAACCAATCGCACTAGTGGTATTAAGATTGCCAATATACATTAATAGTCATACTTCACTTAATAATATTAGTTGCCAACAAAAATATCAAGAGAAGCACTAGGGATCAGACTACTGATCCTTACTTCCTATCAGACCAGTGATAAGATGTACGATGGTCGTTGGATCTATTACTAGGTTGTGCATGGTTGTTGGACTGATTAAACCCTTTAACAGTCACCAAATGGCGCTGGCTGGGCATGTCCACGTCGGCAACACAAGTGACAATTGATTTACTGTGCAGTCGGATGTGTATTGGGCTATTGGCTAGGAAAAACAAAGGGTGGCCCATCACGTTTGCAGAGAAGAGGGAGTCGCTTCAAGCCCCATCCCTTCTCCTCCCTCCCACGCAACCTCCCCTTTCCTCATCTTCCCGGGTGGGCGGCTGGCTAGGGTTGCCGCCGCCGCCGCCCCATCGGCCCATTCCAGCTCATCCTACGCCGGTAATCAGAGAAGGCGCCTTCCTCATATCCTCTTCTCCCCAAACCTTCTCATCTCCGCGTTCCATCCGTCCTCATCATGGCTGTAGAGGGGGCGGGGAAGGGGATGGGGGAAGGGGATGCCATCAAGGTGTCGTTCGGGCGACGAGTTGCAGAGGAGGGGCGCGGGCAAGAGGATGCCATCGAGGTGTGTTGATTCCTCTGTTTTTTTGGTCGTCTTATGCAGAGATCTTGCCCCCATTCTTGAGCTTGTTGGTTTTGTAGGGTTCTTGCGGATGTTGTTGGTCGCTCTGGGTTGTTGGAGTGGGCCAAATTCCTGACGACGGGTAAGATAGAGGTGCTGTAAAAGCAATGGATGCTCGGCTGCGACCATAAGGTGAGGCTCAATATTCTCTTTTTTGTGATTGATTGATTGTTCACAAGATAGGTTAGATTTTTGTGGCATATCACTATGCTTTTTTCAGTTGGTGTAGACCTTTTCCTATTGTAATATCAGCTGTGTGACGAGAGATCAGAGTGACGAATCTGAAGCTGCTATTCCCTTGTAAGTTCCATGTACTGGGATTTTACTTCTTGATTTTCTCTCTAAATGGTAGAATGAAAAGAGGCATGAGTTATAGGTGGATTGATTCCTGAAGTGCTTAGATCACATAGGGCAGACTTCATAGTGGGACTTTGTGCTTGACCTTTCCTCCATTTAGGTGTATTAGTGTTTCTGAACTAGCAGGCGCAAAGGATTCCTAACCTTGTTCATCTGGTGACCACTGGCCATTGTCTTTCTTTTTTTCTGAAATATGTGACCAATTGATTATAGCCTGAAACTAAAGCTTGATCTTTCTCAAAATTTACCATGGTGTAATTTTATGCTACAATCAAGCCTTGGAGCTAAATTATCTTCACAACATCCACTGTTCTATAAAACACACCTTTTGGACAAGGATATATAGTCAAACTATTGCGGACGCGGTGTTTTGGCTCCTAGGTGCATATGCACTCATTGTCTAAATACACATTTTGAAAAGTTGAAAAATCCGGAACAAAAATTCCACGGGTATATCCGGACATTCTATGTGCATGCACAAAGTTTCGGTGAAAAACAATATTTTTTGTGGCTTGTGTAAAAAAGATAAAGAAATGCAAAATGAATAGTTGTAATGAAGCATCAGAAATTGTCTTTTTTACACAAGCCACCAAAAACCTTGTTTTTTACCGAAAACTTTGTGCACGCACATAGAATGTCTAGATATAGACGCGGGATTTGTGTTCGGAATTTTTCAACTTTTCAAAATGTGTATTTAGACAATGGGTGCATATGCACCTAGGAGCCATTGCCAATTTCCGCAAACTATTGAAATTTTGATTGATAATATCTTTGCAAAATGTTTAGGTTAGGAACTTGAAAATCCTATGTGTGAATCTATTTCGGAAAGTACTTTCGCAATATACATTTTTGTATTTCGAAGATCGCGAAGATGTTTGAAATGGCCGCTTTTATAGGACTGAAGGGAGTAAATGGTGATTATATCACATTTTGGAGTAATCCTTTTGGGGATCGAATAATTTGTGGATGCTTTTAAGCATAAAATAAACTTCTGCTATAATAATTATTTTCATCTGGTTCTTAGTTCTTAGTCCCTTTTCTGGACGATAAGCCTTTTTGTCTAGAATCTAAACTGATATTTATCCCTCTTATTGTTGGTAGGCTGTACCATTCTCCACAACACAAAGTCAAAGTGGGCATGTTTCTTCTGTCTCTAAACTTGTGCACTATGAGCTTGTGTTGCAATGCTTGAAGAAGTTGACTGGCGTTGTTGTGCAAGATATACCTTATAGAACAAGCCATGCTGTTCAAAATGCTGGCACAAACTGCGCTTCTAATAAAGAAGTTGATGAGCTTCTCATGAAGTTGCCCCATCGATTACGAGATGCACTTCTACCCTTCCAACTTGAAGGAGTGAAATTTGGGCTTCAGAGGCAAGGGCACTGCCTTATTACAGATGAGATGGGGCTTGGCAAGGCTCTCCAGGTGAGCATATTGTATTTTATGTATAACTATCGTGCAGATAGTTTATATGCAGAAAATTGTTTGTTCAACGGTGTTACAACTTGCAAAATACAGTAAATTGGCATATGGATATTGAGCACACTGATATTGAGCTTGCATCAATACATTTTGGGCAGTAATGGATTGGAATTTTATGTCTATTTTACTAAATAGTTAATTATATAGCACTTGCTTTTTAGACCTTATGAAGAAATCATCATATCTGCTTTTGAGTGTAATTTTTTCCCATGTTGAAGCAGTATTATTTTCTTGAACAGAATGGAAGCCGTATGTTCTCATTTATTTAAATGCAGGCAATTGCAATAGCTGGTTGCTTCAAGGACGAGGGCCCTCTATTAATAGAGTGTCCAGCTGTTCTGCATTATACTTGGGCGGAAGAATTGGAACTCTGGGATCCTTCATTTCTTCCAAAAGATATTCATCTTGGTACTGATTCAGAGTTTCATTATTCAAGAGTTAATTCTACTAATGTCAAACCTAGTATTATAATTATTTCATATCAGTAGTGTATCTAATTTGATCCTGAATGCTTGTGAAGTTACAACGATCTCCATATATGAATTGTATATTTTGTATTTTATCCATACAAATTCTATTTATCGAATTTTTTGGCCCAGATATCATTCATTTGTTGCGTCAGCGTCAGTTTTGAAATATTGCAGTAAAAGCAGTTGCATGACAAAATTGCATTCCGTATGAACAATCATAGATGGACCAGATCACTCACATAAAAAAAAGATAGACTTGACGCCACTGTCGTGGTCGTCTTCGATGCCGCCGATGTTCTCCTCCTCGTCGTCCATGGTGAGGTCAATGTACGGTGGTGGTTGCCATAGGTGGGCAGACGCCCCCTGCAGCGGCTGCCAGGCCGGAGGCGCCTGCGCCACCTCTTCCAGTGGCGGGAACGGCGCCCACCACACGGGCAGCACGGACACGTGTTCCGGCGTGCACGACACATTGTCCGTCCACGTCCAGGGCTGGCCCGCCAATGCCACGAAGGGTGGCTCGTCGTCGGCCTCCTCCTTGACCTACAACTGTGGGGGGATGGCGACGTCGCATGCGGCGGGGAGGGCCAGCATCTCATCAAGGCCCTCCCATTGGGCGCGGTTATATTTCGGCTTTAGAAATACATATTGATGGACTATAGCAGCGTTTCTTTTTCACTTAATTTTATTTTGCTGTTTTTCCGTATATATCACTCATTTTGTTGTATATATCAAATGCAGTCCATGTCTTGGCCTCTTTTTGATGTCTGCGTTATCTTCCCGCAGGTGTTGTAATTTTAACAACACGCAGGAAGGGTTTATGGTGGAAGGAGCGAGGCGTCATAGCTGGTGATCGCCAAAGATGTCACCTAGGTAAGTGTCCATCTGTTCGGCTCCTTGGTGTCCACATTTTGAGATGGCCGACTGTCGGCCATTCACCTTTCCTCCAGTTTTCTCAGGTGATTTTCCTCTGTTTATGATGTAGCTGATCAGAGACACGCCACACCATGCCATTGGTGCACCTCAACAAGACCGGTGACTAACTGGTCTGTGATGTTATGATCTTTGTGCTGACAGGTTGTTTGGACCATAGTCTTTGACTCTGTTTCTGAGATCAGGTAGCTGGACTACTTTGACACATAGTTGAGATAATTACATTTCAATGACTGAAACTAATTTTGCACTAAACTTATATTTTATTAACCTCTGTACAACCATCTAAAAGACTGCACAAATCTTCCTGTTCAACCTGTAAAAAATTGACCTTTATGTTTTGAAGTTTGAAGCACATTTATAGTTTGGGATGATCTTATTGTTTGTTCAAAGTGAATTTACTCTTTAAAAAATATCCTATGATTTGTTGATAATGTGTACTGTAGATTCATCATGTAATAAAAAAGAGCCTTTGTGATACAAAACACGATTTGATTATCTTTTACAACTCCCATTTGGATTTGTTTAGTGTCCATAGCTCTAGACATCGGTCTCATCTACCTCATCTATATGGTAATGGTTCAACGGTTAAATGTCTGTACTTGGTAGTTTTTTGAGCATGTCTATCCAATGGGCATTGAAGTTGTAGATTTTTTGTATACTGATTTGGTTGAGATACTTAAAAAATAATTGTTAATTCACTTGCCGATAAATGTAGGGATAAAGCAACAACGGGGAAATTATGAATTTTCATGTACTTGTCATAGCCGATTCTTTGTTGTTTAGTAGTTTATTTCAAGAGTGCAGGTCGTTTTTCTATATGCTGAATGAATAGCTCCCTTATTCAGTATGTGCTGAATTTTACTTGCTATTTTATTAATCCTATTAAACCAAGATGCCTTTTCTGCAGTCTCACACATTGATACTCCTATATGAAGGACCCAGGAGAAAATTCAGCGTTTGTACTGCTCTGTTTCCATAGTAGTTATGCTCTTTCTCTGAAATCAGAACAATCAAATACAAAAATAGTGTTGGTTCTTCTCATTTTTTTACAATTTGTTCTAACTATAACATTAACATGAATTGTATTTATGAAATTGTCCCTATTGCAGAACAAGTTGGCATGGAGCAGTCTATTCTAAAAATAATGTATCCATATGTTACTGCCAATTAGGTGTTTCCTTTCTTTCTTTTGCTGAAGCTCTATATGAATTGTTCTCTGTGTGTAAGTGGTCCATATGGATTTTTAATATATCATGTTATGCACAAGTGATAGTTCTCTATTTCCAGATTAGGTATGATGGATAGTGTCAGATCACTAAGCATCATTTATGTATCCCTGAAGTTATATTACATTGTTGTTGTGGATGCTGATGCATGCAATTATAGGAGGAAAATAATCGTTTTTGTCGAAGGTCGTGGTTTCTGTGGGATGGATCTACATGTTGCCCTCTTGGGTTATCATCCTTGTTTTGCCCACAATGACTAAGCTTTAGTTACTCTGTTTTGATTCCCTAACTCAGGCATTATATGTAGTCAGACTAACCCAACAGTACTACTAACACTTGGTGACATAGGCCTTTGGCACTTTGCTAGTGAGGTTTGAAGAAATAAATCATCCTTTTTTGGCCTCATCTGATGTTCTAATTAATTACATGACATATATCACACAATCCATATATGGTTGACGAGATGTATCCATATCGAATGATCCAAATCCAATGGAACCTTTCCAGTCCCAATCCTACATAGTATCTAATTTGCGTTGATACATATGTTTTAGCTAAACTCGTATGGTTTTGAGATCACAATGTTTGATGTATGACCCTACCAACATCATACAATAGTCACTACAAAAAACCTGTTAATCCATGACAGATTTCTCACGACGTTTGTGGAAACCGTCATCGATGTTCTAGTACAGCCCCGCAAACCCACCCGAGCCCGCCCAAAGCCCACTTGAGCTCGCCCAAACCATTCCTGTATAAAACCTAACCCTAACAGGCTAACACTCCCTTCCCCAATCTCTTTCTCCTCCCTCCTCCGCACCCTCACCGTCCCAGCGATGCCTCCTTCCTCCACCTCCCCACCTGCGCCTTCTCTCTTACCCGGAATCTCCTAAGCTTCCTCCACTCCCAATGGCACACATCCCCCATCCCTCGTACTAGGTGCAGTGGCAACGACATCCTGGGCGCGCGCAGATCTGGCGGAACAGAACCCCGACGTCGGCCTTGTCGAACCGGGGCGGCCGTGCGGTGGTCGACGATCTACTGCGACGGCTAGAAGCAGCAGCAAACCCTAGTCGCCACTGGTTACCAGCGCGGCTCCCACCTGTCCTGCTGGCTTCCTCGATGTCGTGGCCTCGTACTCCTCCGCGACCCCCGTCCAGGTTCTTTTGCCGGCTCCGACTAATGCTATGGTCGTGGATCCCTGTAGAGGAAAGGTTGCTCGCGTCCCTCTCTCTGATGTATGGACGCGCACGTCCCTTTGGCTGTCGGTGGCAAGCAGCCAACATAGAGCAGCACAGCAGGAACGGCGGCCGTGCATCTACCTCGAACTCCACCAAACACCAGCCACCATGGGTAACCAGCTCTGCTCCTGCTCTTCTTTTTTGGATAGTTGTTCTTGTTGGCAATGTATGTCCGCTCTGATGTATGTGATTTCAGTGGCGGTGGCAGGATCCGAACATTGCTTTGTCAAGTTTTTTAAATGAAAAAATTATAGACAAAATAAACAGGAACAGAAAAGACCACACATATTTTTGGTTGCAGCTTTTTGCCAAATTTATCCATTTATCATTGGTGTCATTACCAAATACAAGACCTAGCAAGTGAAAAACAAGTGTTTTACTATGAAAAACAAGATCTTAATTTCTTAATAAGAGAAAAAATTGGAAGAGGAAGAAGATGTAGCGTACAAATAGAAGAAAAAGGACCTTGTGCTAGACTCCTTGTGCACTCGCCGATCACCAGAGGTACAGTACTGTAGAGAGTCACAGACTGGCTGAGGAAGTGGCCATGCTCACGGAGGTGTTTCCGGACGGCGGGCGGTTGGCGGCCAGCAGCATCAGCGCTTGGTGTGCAACATGCGCATCCATGCATGATGTGCTCCAACCTGCCGGTGTTGTGCCCCCGTTGGCCTTTAGGTTTGTGTGCATCCATGACTACCCAGCTATAGCGTGGCTTCGCCACTGTGTGATTTCCTGCCTAAATTAAATTACACATAGGGTTGTGAGACTTGATCATGCTGTCACCGCTGGGTAATGTGAATTGAATGGATAAATGCTATACTGGACCTTATGGTTTGAGCACTACAACAAATCTGAATGTTTTCACATGTCTCTTTCACAAGTATGCACATCAACTGTTTAATTACTATAATATATTGCAACGAATAATATCTGTTACATATTTAATGCCAACCGTCTACTTATGTAACTGATAATTGGTTATAGCAGTGTATGTTTATTTAGTTTAATAAGAGTGTACTTAATTAAGTCTCAATTTTCTTTCCTTTTCTTGCCTTATTTTCGTAGAGGTTTGTTCTGTGTAACTTGATCTCAGCTTTCAAATCAGTATGGAACAGATGAAACTCTTACAATCATCCACTACAATTGTGGGTTGAGGTTAAAACCCTAGCATCTCCTCAGGTTTACAATGCATTAACATTCTTGCATGTCCTGAGGTTTAGCCTGTGTTACCATGGCATTCAGTTTCTCTTATATATGCAACAAGTATATATTCAGTTACTTATCTTCATGTATTTTGCAATATTATCAATTTTTTTGCCTGTCCTTCAGAAGTGCATTTCTCTGCAAACCTTTTCTATTATCCATGTGAATGGAGCTGAGCATGTGAAAGCTTTAAAGGGCTGTTTAGATCGCTGCCCGCAGCCGCCTGTCCAAAATATTGGTAGTTGACCAGGCTGGCGAGTTCGTTTGGATGAGCGCCGATTTTTTGGCTCGCCCTGCCCACCATAGCTCTTCTAGTCTATATTTGCACCAACTATTTGGCGAGGCGCCGGCGGCCAAATCGCTCGCCAATTATTTGGCGTGCCCTCCTTTGGCGAGGCTGACTCCGGCACAAACCAAATAGATCCTAAATCTTGCACTCATTCGTGTACATTTCAGCCCTTGTTCTGTAATTCAACAGTTACCATAGAACTAATAAACTTAGAGCACCAATATATATATTTCTCTTTCTGAAGTATACATGTTTAATAATATTTCATTTTTCTTTATTTTAATAGGACATTTATTTCCACGATCTTAGTAAAGATTTGTTCTAGCCACATATAGTAACTGAATGATGCTCTAATTTTCCAGGATAGATATTCCACCAACCATCTCACTATTAATATTTATATTTGATTTATTTCTTTGCGATACTAAGATGTGCCTATGTGTTCTTTCTGCATGCCAAATCCTTTTCTGCCTAATGCTAAAATGTCCATGTTGACTGACGAATGCAATGCTGCTGTATATTGTTCCTTGTACTTTTCATTTATTGCGGCTGAGCTAATTAGTGTCATTTTAAATAAGGCTTTGTATGAATCTTTCCCATAATTTATTCCTCATGTGGATAGTTCTCACAAATTTTTTAGCTATTCTTTTGCAGGTAACTGAGATAGAACAGAAGACAGTTGGGTTTGGTTTAGATGGGTTACTCCACTTGGATAGGAACAATGATACTACTGCGAACACGATTACATATTATGTGTATCTAAATGTCCAGTGTGACTGATTTGTAATTTTAATGTTATTGTGATCATTATTTTGTAGTTGTGAATTTGTAATTGTGCACTACAGTATTGTTTCTGGCTAAATAGAGATTCTTTACTTATTCTGTGTGGATCAAGTATTTGGCATCCTGGGCCGAAGATGGGATGGAGCAGGCCAAGGCCAATAATAATCCAGTAAAATTAATGTGGACAGAAGGCATACTATAAAGAATACTAAAATATTAAAAAATGGGTGAAGGCCCAATAAACAAATGGACTATATGGGCCTAAATTAATGATTGTACAAAGATGAA
This sequence comes from Aegilops bicornis, assembly GCA_021605145.1. Lineage (NCBI taxonomy): Eukaryota > Viridiplantae > Streptophyta > Magnoliopsida > Poales > Poaceae > Aegilops > Aegilops bicornis. Next base: position 63,994,540 of record CM038675.1, on the reverse strand, counting down.
TGGACTGTATTGTTGGGCTGCCAAGTCAGATCCCCCATGATGCCACATCAGCTGCCACGTCATGTACATCCATGACGGATAGGTCTGTCATAAAGGTTTGGGCCTGTTTAGGGCCGGACGAGCCTAGGGTAGATCGATGACGGTCAAAATCCGTCATGGAGGGCACGGTGTCAAATTATGACGCGATATACGTGACGGATTTCAAATCCGTCATGGACAACCATCCATGATAGTTTTTCACTAGTCTGTGACGGACCGAAGCTGTCATGGATTAACAGATTTCTTGTAGTGAGTACAATCCCACGATGCTGGTCTTGCCAAAACAAAAATGAACCACCTAATCTTCCCATTCCATAGTCCTTTAAATCATGTTGGATTTGTTTATTCACTGCTATGGTTACATCTATACCTGCCTTCGTACTTGTCATAGCTTTGGTATATTTCACACATTTTTTTCAGCGTGGCTATTTTGGTACTTATATGATGTTTCTCATCTTAGCAAACATGGAAACTGGTCTTGCAGCTAATGAAGAATCCATTTATTTATTGATGTCTATAATCACAATGTTCTACTTTGTTTATGCAGTTTCATCCATGACTTCTTATCAATCAAATCCACACGAGTTTGTCCCAAAGTTCGCTCTACAGTTCTCATCGCAATCTTCTGGAACACCTGGAAGCGCCGAAACGCCAAGGTCTTTCGACATGAGACCATGCACATTCATCACATTGCCAGGGTTGCGGCGGATGATCTCAAGCTATGGTCTCAACGATGCAAGAATGCCCAGCGCAAATCGCTCCTCCAAGAATGGGGCTCTATGTTGTCAAACCTTGCCGCGAGATTGTGACCTTTTGTAATCCCCTGTACCCCCCCCCCCCCCCCCCCCCCCCCCCTCGCAACCCCCTTGTAACCTCCTGTGTAAACATCTCCTTTTAAGTAATATATGGTTCAGGCCGGCGTAAGCCCGCCGTTGACGCGTCAAAAAAAAAAAGTTTGTCCCAAGTATATCTGTCGTTGGACTGAAGGGTGCTATACTATGGAATCATGGTATGAATACAACTATGCCTCCAATTTTTGTTGTGGAAACTATCTTTATTTAGTGACAGTTTGGACCAGTGCTTAATTGATTATTTTGGCAGAGGGTTATATTGGCCCAGAAGATCTTAAGGAAATCATTGAGAAAGCTTGGGCTGCCCTTCATCTGCAGCTATAAACGGCAACTTAGATCATTTGTTAAAGTTTACCGGGAGCCTGTTTTGTATAAAGTTGCATCCCTCTTTTCTTGAAAATTGACGATGTAATTTCTTGTTTTCTTAGAACTGATCCTGTAAATTATTAATGAAGTTTGGCGTCAAGCTATTTGAGAACAACAACTGGGACATCACAAACTATTATTAGTTGATACTGATTGTGGTTAACCTCATCCATTTTGTTGGAGGCCAGCAGCCATGTGGCAAACACAATGCAAAAAAGAAATTGAAATGGGTGTCACCTACCTGGTACAGCAGAGCTTCCGCTCAAGCGGCGCACCAGGGTGCGCCCCAACCACTAGTTTGTAATAATTGCTTCATGTTAGCACGCAAGTCACCTCGAGTTACGTGGCATTAACTACCAATCTACTCCTTTAGTGCTTGGTTTCAGGAAACTACTAACGGACTAACGTATTTTTAGGAAGCAAAGTTTTTTATTAATTGGATTCAAATTTGCTTTCCATGCAAATAATATCTGCTCCCACCGTCTGTAAACTTGCGTATACGTAATGGTTTGCTTCCTTTAGAACAAAATTCTGTTTCCTTTCACCAAAGAATTTGCTTACATGGTGATCATGCAGCCATCATGGTCCTAGCCCCTCGGGGCTGATAAAAGGGCCAACTTCCAGAGAATGATGGCACACACAATCAACGATATAGGTTTCCAGCTGTCTTTGATGCCTAAAACTACAGTACTGGATCGAACTTCCGCAAATCAACGCTTCAAAATACACTCTATTTTTCCTCTTCATGATTTCTGGATGTGAACTGAAAGTGAATAATTATATGTACATTAGCAAATATTAACAAAAGTCACTTGCAACAATAACTGGACACATGAAAAGAAGAAAGAAAAATACAACATGAATCACCTGGTTTGACAACAAAAAAGCTGGTAACAAAACTTGACTCTAGTCCTTTGGATTAAGATCAGAAGAGGTGACAGGAACATTGTTCAGTCTATCTAAGAACTCTAGGAAGCATGGGCTTTTTCGGAATCAAGTACAAACACAAAGCAAACAAAAAATATGAGGCATGGAAATGAAGCAAATTGAAAGCAGTGTAGAAGCACAAGTTAAAAATGCATGAAGCAAACAATACACTGACAAGGTGAAGCTTCATAACCATGGTACTTAATTATGAATAAGCTGTATACACGTACGAAGCACAAGTACGATATATGTATGAAGCATGGAGATTTGGTAGCACTGTATCCATGCAAATCTTGACAACGGCATTAGTGGAAGGGAAAAATATAGATGGGAAGCATGGAAACTTTAGTATAGAAAACAGTGCTTTCTCAAAATGAATCACCTTAAGCGAAAGCATACAAATTTGGAAATGTAATTAGCACAAAATTCACCAAAATTAGTTGATAATTCAGTTGACTTTGTATATACCAAATTGAGATGAAAAACGAATCAGCTAGGGGAGATGAGACGAGTTGAGGACCGATTTTGTACTGACTTGAGATGGCCGTCGTCATTGTAAAAAGGGACATCGGTGGCAGCCACCTGCAACATCAAGCTGTCGGTCGTGTGACGCTGATGAGGGCTCGAGTAGACGAATAAATCGACAACAATGCTGCAGGGAAATGGGATGGAGGAGCAAAATTACACCCAGATGAAAAGTAATGCAAATTAAGACAATTGACTAAAAATGGATCAAAAATGAGATGAATCAAATGGGGCCGATGCCTGGGATGTGCGCCCAGCTTTTTCGCGGCGATGGGGGTTACATGGTCGGGGGTGAGATCAGGGAAGGATGGAGCAGACAGGGGGAGGGACGCCGCACCATCGACGTGGATGAGTTGTAGCCGTCACAGATTTTTGGGTGCGGAGCAATGGTGGCGGAGGTAGCCGTCGCGGCGAGCTCGGGGATGAGTTCGTTCGGAAGATGCAGGCGGGGCGAGATTTACTCGCCCGGACCGTGGTGAGTTTGTTGGGACGTGGGAGGAGGCGAGATTAACTCGGGATGAATAATAAAGAGATTTATAATTGACGGTCTGAAGATTTTTTCCTAAATATGGACCGTTGAATTAGGAAAGAATCAACGACGCAGGACCAGTCTAACAAAAGTTTCCTTTCAGACTTCTGATAGAAAGCGTTTCCCAAATACTCCCTCTATCCGGAAATACTTGTCATTAAAATGAACAAAAGGGGATGTATCTACATGTATATTAGTTTTAGATACATCATTTTTCATCCATTTTGATGACAAGTATTTTCAGACGGAGGGAGTATCACTTATCTCCACTACTATTAAACAATCAAACAAAAACTTTCTTAAGTGCACCCAGCAAATTGTCCCACAACACTGCACGGACCGATCAACACCGCACGATTAGTCCCACATATCTCAGTCTAACAGCCATTATTGATCTAATAACATTATGATGTGGACTTAGCAATTTTTAGTGGCTGACCGTACTTCACCAGAGGAATATTCTACCTATCAGTCCCGAGTCCCCTCTAATCATGCAATTCTGATCGCCATCTAAGGAAACAGAACGAAATCTGCTCCCCTGCATGTCGTCTCCTTCCTGCACGCCGACCTCGCGGCACGAAACAGCTCTGTCGCACGATCGCTATCGCCAATGCCGATTGTTTGGAATCCACGTCCGCATCTCTTTTCTTCTCCGCGATCGCATCTCTTCTCGCCCCTGCCTCCTCGCACCTATCGTCGCCGCGACGCCGCCCCTCGCTAAAATAAAACCCACACACCTGGCGGTGCACGGCCCTTACTCCCCCGAGCAGCGGCAGCGGTGCGGGGTGCAGTGAGCTCGGCCTACGTCAATGGGGCGGCGTGGTGCCTCTCCTCTATCGAGCAGCGGCGGCGGCGCGGGACGCAATGGGCTCGGCATGTGTCGTCGGCGGCAGGGTCCCTTTCCTTCCTCGATCATCGGTGGCAGCACAGAACGCAACGGGCGGCCAGGGACGCGACGCTGGGTACGGGGTGAGGCGGTGAAGCTGGGAGCCGGCGCTGCCATGGCGGCTGCGTGGTGGAGGGCGCGTGCGTGAAGGCGGCGCGTTCCTCCCGCTTCCGGCATGCCACGACATGGGCCTCCCTGCTGTCGTCGTGCTCCCCGATGCCAGCCAAGCTCCTTCTTCCCCGCCGCTGGAGCACCATCGCATGCCCTCAGCCCGCTGGCCAGAGAAAGGTTAGTAGCTTCATTCGTTTTTTTTCATTTAAAGCATAGAAGATTGATAAATTATCTCGCCCACCGTACCATCCCGTGGAATGAGCTGGGATCCTTGCGTTGGTGCATAGGCATTCTTTTTGTTGATTCATGCCTCCGATCTAGCATAAATAGAATAATCCCCAAAAGAAAAATCTGACCACCAAGTGTTTGTGTTTACGAAAAGATGCTACAACACCCGGGAGTCCCGGCCCCCGGTTATCTGTCCGTTCAACCCTGCTGAGATTCGTGCTGCAGTCTGTCCAGCAGCAGACCATTTGCAGTCCCATCACACTTAAGCAAGCCATTTAACTAAGATAAACAATGGTACTGCGATACTGACGTAGGCAGAGTAGGCAAGGCACTAGGCCTATGCGGAGGCTGGCAGTGGCAGGAGGTCAAGCGGGTCAATTCAAAGAGATAAACTCACTAGTGCATTTGTGCGCCAGAGAAATGCGGGGCCCGAGAGGTTTCACCGTAGCATGTGTCTGTCCATAGCCTGACGGGATTCCTGACCAGTAGTACTGTGTTGCATGTGTACATGCTGACTTCTGGACTAAAAGAGTGTAGCGGCTATAATAGTGATTTGTACCCGGTACAGATTAGCTTGTGGCCTGTTGTTGTATCATGTACATGTATAGGCAATGCATGTACCAGGTACCCGTTTCATAGGTACGCGTGGTAGCACTTGTGTTCGGAAAAAAACCATATTCACGACATTTGTTAATACCAGCCAAGATTTTGTTTGAAACGCAATGATAATTCATGACATATATTTCGTCAACATGACATACAGGAGAAATTCATTTTCCCCATGATATCGATCTGTGAATAAATTATGGAACTCTTGACATAGAAAGTCCAAGGATATAATTACTTCATTTAGCGATGCTCAAACGTAGATTAGGAGTCCGACACAAATTTAGTTATCGGTCTGCCACACATGTAAAAAAGAAACATAGAAAATACAAATGATATATCCAAATGTGCATGCCCATTAAGATACATGTACCGGGCACATGACAATTCAAATCAATATTTATTTAAGCCCTGAAGATATGTTGGGTTATTATGAATCGATTGGCATTTTTTTCGTTATGTGTCATCCTAAGTTTTCTTTTTGGAGGTTCAACATGTGTCATCCTAAGTTGATGTGGCACCTAATATATAGATGCATATCTAAGAAGTAAGTAGTATCTGATCTGTACCATGCCCATTACGAAACATGTACCAGGCGCATGTAGAGCCATCTGTTCCGAATCTGCCACGAACAAGTGAGCCAGATACGGGTGTCACACAGGAAGGAGTGGGCGTACATAAAAAGAAAAATTGTGCGCGATGCAGTTTGAGATTCTTTTCTTTGTCGTTCAAACACATGGTCGAAGGAATATTTTCTAAAACATGGTGCGGCCAATGAATGCATATGGCTGCATGCCACCAGCTTGCTAGCTCCATAAGAAAGGTTCCTGCCCGACGACTTATGATGTGGCCAAGTCCGGTGAAGCAACTCGCCGCCAAATATTATTGTCCCAATAAAGAGAAAAGTTGTATAGTCACCTCTGTGTACGCAACGCATTGAGCCTTGACGTGATTCGTGATAGCTACGGCTGGGTGGAGGGATGCGCGCACCGCGCATGTGATGGCTGATGCATCATCCCGCATGCTGATGGAAATACTCTGCCACGTCACGCACGGGAACGCTACTATGAGACAGATACGAAAAAACAAAGTTAAATAGAAAATAGTGAACATCAAACATAGTTATATTTTCTTGTTTTCTGTTTATATTTTCAGTTTCCACAGTACCAGAACCACGCAATGGATACGAGCCGAGCAGACAAGCATCTACCCGATGTCAAATCCATGCAGGTCACGGCCGTCCGGCAGCACGCCACGGTCACTTACGCAAAGTACGCCCTTCGTGCTGTCATGTTGGGCAGTCGAGTCAAGGGTGCTATCTCTCCTTCGCCGCTGGGTGGAATCATGCTAAGTCGAACAGTGCTAGACTAGGCCCAGAATCGGTCAAAAATTGTCGATCCTCATGCGTTTAATGATCCGTTAGGCCTGCTAATCAAATGGGTGCTACAGTATGTCAGCGAAGTGTCCGAAGGAGAGGTCGTGGTCGTATGAGGTCTTTAAACGAGACAAAAGATTTGTTATTTTTCTTGATTGCGAAGAACAGAATTGCCACATTGCACCAGATTCAGATCAAGCGGCTCGAGCTGAGCAGGAGCAGGCCCTCCACCTGTAACACATCTCGCACCCCGGGGGTGTCGGGCCCGCCACGCCAGCCAGTCGCCGCGCCCCACGCGCGCATCCGGAGTCGCCGTGAGCACGCCGTCCACACACAGGCAGCGCCGGAGCTCGGATCGAGGCCGCCGCCCCCGTCCGCACCATCGTCCGCACCAGCCATGGTCCGGGAGGTCCCAAATTGGGACCGCACGAAAGCCAGCGACCGCGGCCACCCGCCCGGGATGGCACGCCCCACGCGCGCATCCGGAGTCCCCGCGAGCACGCCGTCCATGCCCAGGCAGCGTCGGACCTCGGACCGAGGTCGCCGCCCCCGCCCGCACCACCGTCCGCGCCAACCGTGGACCATGAGTTCCCAGATTGGGACCACACGAACGCCAGCAACTGCGCCCGCGCGCCCGTGATGGTGCACCCCACGTGCGCATCCGGAGTCGCCGCGAGCATGCCGTCCACGCCCATGCAGCGCCGGAAGTCGGACTGAGGTCGCCGCCCCCCACCCGCACCACTGTCTGCGCCAGCCGCAGCCCGCGAGGTCCTGGATTGGTACCGCACGAACACCAGCGACCACGACCGCATGCTCGTGATGGCGCGCCCACTGACGCGACCAGCCGCCGCTGCGCACGAGGATGCCGCCCCAGAGCTGACCGTCGGACGGACGCAACCCACGCGCGAGATCGCCTTTCTCCCGAGCGAGTTGCCGCCAGAGAGTGCCACGCCACTGTCGGCTCCGCACAGGCTTTGCCTTCCAAAGGCTATTGGCGACGACGAGGGAGACAAGGAGCCTGGAGGGGTAGACGGGGTGGGGGGGGGGGGGGGAAGATGTCGTCGCTCGTGTAGCCCTCGGGGAGGGAGCGACACGGGGGCTAGGGGAATTTCTTTTCTCTGTCGTATAAGTTTCATGATGATTACAGAAGAAAACTCCATTTTTTGATTGATCATATCAGTATTATTATTATGTTGGGCGTCGTATGGTCGGGTCACAACCCTTCTTGGGCCTGGTACATTCAGCAGACACGGTCTTACTTGGACCTGGTACATTCAGCCAACTGAACCTTACTTGTACCTGTTACATTCACCCAACACAGCCATACATGGACCTGTTACATTCACCCGACTCAACCTTATTTGGACATAGTACATTCACCCAATACAACCATATTTGGACCTGTACATTCAGCGGACACAATCTTACTTGGACCTGGTACATTCACCCGATTGAACCTTATTTGAACCTGGTACATTCACCCAACACAACCATACATGAACCCGGCACATTCACCCGACTCAACCATACTTGGACCTGGTACATTCACCCGGCTCAACCATACTTGGGACATGTTACATTCAGCGGACACGACCCTACTTGCACCTGGTACATTAAGTCGACGCAACATACTCGGGCCTGGTACGTTTAGCGGACACAACCCTTCTTGGACCCGGTACATTCAACAGACACAATCTTAGTTGAACCTGGTACATTCACCCGACTGAACCTTACTAGGAGCAGGTACAGTCACCCGATACAACCATACATGGACCCGGTACATTCACCCCACTCAACCTACTTGGACTCGGTACATTCTCCCAACATGACCTTCTCCATCCCCTTGATGGTCAGGGACAAGGGTAACAAGGGAGAGGAGAAGGCGAGTGTGGATTGATGGTTTGACTTGTCCGATGGGGTGGGGTATTTGTGGGGCGGAGCGGGCCATCGCGGGCTGATCTAGGGTTTTTCCTGGTCATCGTCTATGTCAGACCTTCTTCGTTGAACTTCATACTGGCGGGTTAATAAAGATCCGATTCCCGGCAAAAATAATGGACATGTTATGTGTATCCATTCCAAGGGGGGTGCGCATCAGCACCGGCGGCATTAGCGAGAAACTGTTCCGTCGTGGCGGGCATTTTGAGCAATTCCTCCTCTACCAAATCCCTCTATTGCTTTAGAAGTAGACCTCTGTCCCTGATCGACCATGATCGTCAACTCGGTCCCTCTATTGTTCTCTTGATATCATTATCCCTCTGGTTTTTTATCAGAGTGATGTCGCACCGACCAACCTAGGCGCTTTCTGATAGATATATATTCCGTTTGGGCTTAGTACAACTAGTCGTTAACCCGTGCACTTGCACGGGCTAGCACTTTGAATATTAGATACAACAAAGTTGTTAAAAAATAGAAATGTCAGACAATAATATGAATACGTTGTCGTCACACATACATGTTTATCTTTGTTAGACATAGGGTTCAACAATGTGACATTGCTTCGGACTATTTTGAAGTTTGATTGTTTGCGTCCAATTGTGTAACAACCTTATCAATATTGTCATTGTGTGATGGCAAACAACATTGTGTAGTATATTCTCATTACTATAAGCACCATAGATTGTTCAGATTTTAAGTTTTAGTCTCAGCCAACAAATTCTTAAATAATTGCTTATATTTTAATATGCATGCCATTTTTTAATATTTTCTATCCATACTGTATACATACCTATATCACATAGATAATCATGTGTCTATATGTGTAATTTTACTTCTTGATTGTTGTTCCTTTGTGCAAAGGCAAGCGTTCTACTATTTGTTCAGTTTTGCCAAGTTGGTATGTACGTGGCTTGTAGCATGATCCTTATGTTATAAATTAGACACGTATTACCATAAAAAAGTATGAGATCTTCGTGGCGCCTGATACATCTATATTTTCTTGTTACTTCAGTAATTTATATGTATTTAAAATTGCTTTAATAGCTATTTTTCTCTATTTTCTAAGACCAAAATAAAGACATGCATACGCACTATGTATGCAGATATGTGTTAGCAATATGCCTTTAATACATTATTATTATGATTGGATCGTAGTCTTCTTGGAACATGAATCCAAGAAGAACTTATTAGAGGCTGAACTTGATAGTTGGTCTTTTTGTATCATAAAATACGGTGAATTTTGATGCCCAGGGGGGGTGGAAGGATACACGGTGACACTAACAATGAGGAAGATCGATCGCCGCTTGGGCTTGTAGTCGATCTCGCATCATACCTCGTAGGACCTGTCTTCAGGTTCCTTTGCGGTTTGTTGCTGGCCCTGCGGGTGGGAGATCACACTTGATGGTGATGGGGAGTTGGGTATATCCTTTGGTAAGAGAAATCGCCACCACCAGCCACATGTAGGAGAGCAAGATTACAGGAGGTGCAGTATGCGGCCATGTAGAGGAATCGAGCCAGATGTTTTTCCTTTCAAAATCAATCGACAGAAGATTTTATTTATGAAGTTTCACAGGTCATCAACTGGATTCCGTTTTTTTTTTCTTTTATCGGTAGCGGGTTTTTAAGAACGCTATCTTTTCTGATTAAGGAACGTTGGATGTATCACATGACATCTTTTTGACAGGACCACCTATGTTCAACAAGTTTTCTTTTTATGCATATAAATTTACAATTCAGTGGTTTGATTAGTAAGAAGGCTTGAAAGATCTGTCCATATAAAGGGGCCGTGGTTGCCTAAAAAAATGTACCAGAGCCAGTGGAGATGTTTTCTCCTTTTTTGGGGGAGAGTTGCTTTTTTTTAATTGGCAAGAAGAGATTCACGGAAGAGGTCTTTGTTATGGAAGGAGGCATTTTTTTGTTTGAGACTGAGACTGTCTCTTTTTAAAGGAAACAGATGGATACCTTTTTTTACTTCGTTTCATAAACTGGGCGTGTCAGATTTTTTTAGTAGACCATAGAAGCCGCGGTTGCCTAAATAACATACAAGGGCTGAGGTAGGTATTGTCTCTCTTTTTTAAGGAGCGATGCAGTTCCTTTTTTTTACTTGTAATTCGTTTTAATTGCAGAAGAGTTTGACGGATCCTGCATGTCAAAAAAAACATGTCTCATGGATCCTATAGAGTTATATTATGAAAGGAGTATATATCATTTGTTTTAAAGGAATATATGATTTTTTTTTTGTTTTCAAACATTGGCCGTGTCATATGTATATTTTTGGACGGCCGGAAACATCTATATTACGCAAGTTTTCTTCTTATCTCAGACGTTAATTTTATAATCTAACTGCGTAATTAATTATAATGATGTGGATTAATTAGAAGGCTTGAAAGGTGCCTCCAGTTAGTAAATATAAGATGGTGGAGTTTGATATCATTCACCCAACAAGATCATACATAGACCTGTTACGTTCACCCGACTCAACCTTACTTGGACCTGGTACATTCACCCAATACAACCATACTTGGACCTGGCATTCATCCAATTGAACCTTATTTGGACCTGGTACATTCACCCAACACAACCATACATGAACCTGGCACATTCACCCGACTCAACCATATTTGGACCTGGTACATGCACCTGATACAACCATACTTGGACATATTACATTCAGCGGACACAAACCTACTTTCACCTGGTACATTAAGCCGACGCAACATAGTTGGAACTGGTACGTTTAGCAGGCACAACTCTTTTTGGACCTGGTACATTCAACAGACACAATCTTACTTGAACCTGGTACATTCACCCGATTGAACCTTACTTGGACCTGGTACAATCATCCGATACAACCATACATGGACCCGGTACATTCACCCGACTCAACTTACTTGGACCCGGTACAGTCTCCCAGCACGACCTTCTCCATCACCTTGATGGTTAGGCACAGGGGAAACAAGGGGAGAGGAGAAGACGAGTGTGGATTGAAGGTTTGACTTGGGTTCATCCGATGGGGGTGGGGTATTTGTGGGGCAATTCCTCCACTACCATATCCCACTATTGCCTTACAAGTAGACGTCGGTCCCCGATCGACCATGATCGTCAACTCGGACCCTCTATCTTTCTCTTGTTATCATTACCCCTCTCGTCTTTTCACAGAGTGATGTTGGACTGACACACTCGGCCCTTTTTGATACATATATATATCCCACTTGAACTTAGTACAATGGTGGAGTTCGACGTGTTTTGGTATCATATCATCTCCACCGTTTTCACTAGATACAACCCTACTTGGACATGGTACATCTAACGGACCCAATCCTTTTTGGACCTGGTACATTCAGCAGACACAGCCTTACTCGGACCTAGTACATTCACCCGACTACGCCTTAATTGGACCTATTACATTCACCCAACACAACCATACATGGACCTTTTACATTCACCCGACTCAACCTTACCTGGACCTGGTAAATTCACCCAGTATAACCATACTTAGACCTGGTACATTCATCGGACACAACCTTACTTGGACCTGGTACATTCACCCGGCTGAACCTTATTTAGACTTGGTACATTCACTCAACACAACCATACATGAACCTGGCACACTCATCCGACTCAACCATACTTGGACCTGGTACATTCACCCGATACAGCCATACTTGGACATGTTACATTCAGCGGACACAATCCCACTTGCACCTGGTACATTCAACCGACGCAACAATACTCGGACCTGGTACGTTTAGCCGACACAACCCTTCTTAGACCTGGTACATTCAATAGACACAATCTTACTTGAACCTAGTACATTCACTGACTGAACCTTACTTGGACCTGGTACAGTCACCCGATACAACTAGGGTTGGAAGAGGTAGTCAACTAGAGGTAGGAGACACCCCTTTTATAGCTATGGACAAAATCCAACCGTTATCCACTAATCCATCCCGCGACATGCGGTACTACCGCTCCAGAAACGCGTTACTACCGCAAGGCCATGCGGTACTACCGTGAGGGACCACGGTACTACCGCGGCAGCTGCAGAGGCTAGAACATGCCTGACTGAGAGTAGTACTTCCGGGAGCGTTGTACTACTGCTCCCCCTTGCGGTACTACCGCAACGCAGGAAAGTCCTAGCCTGGGAAGGGCGCGGATGAATAAAATTACATCCGTGCCTACTTCCGCTGGAAATCAATCGATGCAAAAATCCGCCATGGTACTACCGCTCGATGCAAAAATCCGCCACGGTACTACCGCTGGGGAGCGGTACTACCGCATGGCAGCTGAACCAGGCCGCGTGCGATACTACCGCTCACGAAGTGCGGTACTACCGCGGAGGCGCGGATGTAAAAAATTACATCCGCCCCTACTACCGCGATGCAGCAGCACTTGGCCTGGGAGCCACGGTACTATGACTCCAGAGGAGCGGTACTACCGTGGGCTCCCGCTGTACTACTGCGTCGTGGCACGGTACTACCGCAGGTGCCTGCGGTACTACCACTCCAGAGAGCAGTACTACCGCAAGCACAGCAACAGCAGCTAGGACAAACGCATAGAGGATAAACGGGGATGCTCCAATGTGCAAGGAAAAGGTGGAGACAAGGAAGGAAACGTGTACGTGATGATTCCAACCGAACCTTTCCGACGCGGACCCCCTCTTAATAATACGGCTCTCCTACGACTCAAATCCACCAAAAAGAAACGTAGAAAAACACCGTCTTCGATAGTCTTCGAGGGGCACCGAACCGTCTTGTGCCTAGCGATGAAGCGTCTGAGAAATTCAAGGCACACGATTAGTCCGCAAAAGCATTGTCATCAATCACCAAAACACCATAGGTATAAATATGCCCTTACACTCGAGACACGGAGGTTAAAAGGATTATGTTGACGGACGCAAGCCTCTTGGATTAGCAAGCAAAGTTCAAGTGGCGCGTTGCGTTAAGGGGAGCGCCGGGGTGGATTCACCATGCCTATTTTGTGCCGATAGGCGGACGGACGGGCGTCTAGTTTGAAATTCGCTAGACAGTTACACCGTCCTTTCCAATCACGTTGCACTGGTATTGAACATGCCCAGATACCGGAACTCGACGTGCGCGGCGCTCTTGACCGGCACGTCGCTTTAATGTCGGCTCCAGTAAAATGTCACATCGCACCTACATGTATGCGGTGTTGAAACTCTGTAGTGGTGCTGACCGACATTAATGTGCGACAACTGCTTCCCCTGGGGGAGCACACGGACGCTAGCACATGAGAGGCTTTGGATATGTTCAAGGTATCAGATGTTTACGCAATAGTGATTCCGACGTCTGCAGGGCCCTCTTGTCTTACTTCCAGGTCTCTAGATAGAAGTCGTGTGGACGTAGGAGATGTTTCAAGGGTAAAACCGTGTAGAGAAATCTATGAAACATAAAAATATTGTTCATATTGTCCCAGGAATAAGTTACACTGTAACATTGTCCCGGGAACAGCAGTAGCAACTGTACCAGGTATGTATGCCCCTAGCAGGAGTTTGAGGTACAACACGATGACAACATGCCGGTCAGTGTTCCAGGTACATGTCCTGGCCATGCTGTGGTGTGGCAGCGCGTCCCAGGTGCATGTTCATCGCGCCGTGCCGCACTACTTGCTGCTCATCACGGCGGGGCCCACACGAGCCACTTGATTTGTTGAGTATTTAATTTGGTGTTGCCATTCTGATGTCCAGTCTTCTTTGTCGGCATGTGACCGTTCTTTGTTATCATATCTTCATGTAAATAAATGCGTCTTGAGAATAAACCATGGCAGACTTATAATTGGAGGAATTAGTCAATGATCCAAACTGGGATGTAGTGATCGACTGATCGTGGTGATATCTGAAATATGGGGCAAATACATCTCAATTGACAAAACATTTTAATTCTTTTAAAAAGAGTCAAAACTTTCTTAGACCTTTTTCTGACAAACACGGCCTAGCGTTTTACTCGTGTAAAAAGGTTCATGGACTAATGACTCTCGTGCTTTCCTCATGAAATAAAAAAAAAGCACAAGTCCAAAAGATGTGAATAATAACCCTTTATATAGTATTATCGATTTTGGTTTTTTCACCCAGAATACCACGGTAGTCATTCTTTTGCGGATCTTTCGTGTGGCGGAGCCGCATCCACGCCTTGCACTCTGTTTTGTAGGGATTTTTTTATTTCTATTTGTCTAGTTTACCCTGCACACTACAAGCACAAAGAGACAACGACAAAGCTAATGTCTACAATATAAATGCCAAGCGATTTCCAAGCATGAAAGAATCCAAACGCTTTTAAGATGGCCCCTCTTTCCGCCTATGATGTAAGAGGAGTATTTGATCTCAACCGGTCAACAGCAAGTCTGGACATGTAAACTTTCTCAACTATGGCAATTTACTTTGCTAAAAGGAAATCTTTTGAATGGATCAATCATTCTTTCGCCCATATCGGTATAAATTCTCATGATTCGTCACATACATCAGACTTATTTTTGGAAGAAGAAAATATATTCTTCCATAGAGACCTGTCATTTCTTGAAAGTATAGTTAATTGTCATTCTCCAAGAACCATCGTATACAGACTTTTTTCACACTTTAAATTATCATATATTATTTGTATCAGCTCAAGAAATGATCATAAAAAAAGGTTGGGAAATAAAGTAAAAGATGTCTAAATGTTAGTACTTTGACAAATATGCTATCCGTTTTACATGTATGTATTTTACGAACCTTTTGGCACTTAATCAAAATGGGCAAGAAAAATAGAGCTCAATTTGTGAGGATGTAACAGAGCTAAAACTGGAAGATAAACAGGTTGCAAGTAGTATAATGATATTTGTTTCCTTTTATTGTCTGACTTTAAGATGTAATCATTTACTAGTTCCTTATTTATGTAAAGTGCAAGTCTATATTGACCTTGTAAAGGAATTAACAGATTCTTACCTCCCAAGAGGTAAGACAGATTCCACCCATTCGACTGGGAAAAATTGACGGCTCATATTAACTTGGACCATCTTAAATTTGCTCATCACGAAACGGGGCAACAAGATGTATTTCTACTGAACCTTCAAGCATGACGCTATGTATCTGACCTGGCACTAGCAAACAATTCCGTGCATCAGCTGGTAAGAGCATCTCCAATAGCTTGTCTATATGAATGTTTATACTCGTTTTCCACGACGTGAGCCCAAAACAGGCGTCCAACAGCTTGTCTATATGGTCGTCCAAATATACACATCCTCTAAATCGACCTCGACAATGTCCACGCCTGGACAATGTGAAGGCGTTGTCTAAACTCAGCTGCAGTCATGATTTCTTCCTCTCCCCAGCGACGGCCCATGTGTCATGGTCCCTGTATATAGACGTTCTGATGCAAAACAAAATGTGTATATGAGGAAAAAAATTTAGACCATTGTCTATATGAATATATAGACATCCAAATATATACATGATGTTGGAGATGCCCGCCCATTTCCCCACCTGGATTTTCCACGAAGAATTCCGAATCCATTCCCCCAAGCGTATAGGTTATACTGTTCGTACACTTCTTGGCATGAATCAAATGACATGCCATCTACAGGAGCAAAAGTGTCTGGTGCGTGCTTGCCTTCATATTTTAGGAGATATCTTTCAATCGAGCTCAGTTTGCTAGGGGTTGCTCTGGCTGCAAGTCCATTATGAATCCAGTACCTGGACCAAGAAAACTGCGGTGAGTTTTTGTTGAAATAGTCTTCAAAAATGGTTGACGCCAGTGGGGAAGAGATAATCGCATTTATAATATGTAGTGTCTACGCGGCGACAACTTAATCATATTCAGTGTCGTGCGCTGTTTTTTCAGAAACATGAAACAAGATTTGTCTGAATAAGAGTTACAGATGCTCACCTGCGTTCCAACCTCCCGTTGCCTGATACGGCCTAGTGTTCGCATCTCCACGGCCGCCATTCTGTGCATCACCGCCAGGGACGCCATGCGGGAAGAGATCGCACACGCCACCATCTACCACTTCAGATCTGAAAAGGGGTTGGGGGAGGGTGCACGGGATATCAACAGATGAACAAGGAGTGGTACGAATAGAGGTGCTTCACCGCTAGAATCAATGGAGTATACGTACACTAACCAGGGGATTGCTTCAGTTTCCAGATCAGGGACGATTGATCCCAGAATTTCTAGACCATGAACAGCCGCAGGTCCCTCTATTACTTCGATCTGAGAGGCATGGCCATGGTTGGAATCAATGCATCCCACTCCCAGCACTATGCCATGATGCCATCTCGGCCGATCTGCTTGGATTCCATTGGCACCCACGACGGGTGGTATGTTTCTCTGCCAGGGGTTGAAGACGAACGCAGGCTTGGGGGTGAGGTCTTGTCGTTGGTTTGAAACATGGGCCATCATGTCTATCATCTCTTTTGATGGGATGCAACCATGTCAATATCCATGTGGACTGGCTAGTGACAGAGGCTATGGATTCTGCCTATGATAAACAGTAGCGGCCCAGATGCGTTTCACATAATTTCAGTCTACTGCGCTTACTATTCACCTAGCCTGCAAATCCAAACCGTGGTGCAGAGACCCGCACATATCCCAATGAGCTGCGTACTGCTTGGATGGTCATGATAACCGGGTGTCTAGGCACCCGGGACCTAAAAATCCTAACTCTTGTGTTTATGCTTACAAAGCTTTTCATTCTCTATTTTGATGGTTTGAACATTCCAATCGAGCAGAAATCTGTTAGTGCCCTGAGTGCATCAATTATATGCAGCTATAAAGTTGAATGAATCAACCAAAAAATTACGGCTTAGATAAACAAAAAATTATGCAGAGAAATCACCTAAATAACAGCCACGGGTTGCTTCAGGTGGGGTGCGCGGCCTCGATCCAATGCAAGCACACAGCTCATAGATGGCCAAGAGCGGGGCAGTTAAGGAAATGCATGTTTACCCTTTAGATTGCATGCTTTCCAGGATAGAAATGGACTCTGCAGCAATACCAGTGATACATGCTGAAATTTTTCTGACAAGGAATAACTGATCCAGTGTGAAAAAATAGTAGTCAATGACACTGTTCTCACGTAGATATTTAAATTCTATCCAATTTTTTGTTCACACGCAACAAAAAATATTGTTAGTGTGAGAAAAATGTAACGGCTGCATGGAAAACAATAATTTCTGTTTCAAACATGTTAGTTACAGCACAAACAATTGGTGCACTATGAAAAGAAGTGTATGGTATACGAAGCAAATAAATATTCATAACAGCGCGGTTGTATGTTGGAAAAGAGCAACTTGCAAGACTGAACAGATTCCTTATATTTACAAGGAGAATAAAAAGGACAGTCTAAGCGGTTAGGAATGCATACATAAGAGGCATTATCTGCAGTTTCACTTTGACAACAAGGATATAACTAAATGTTGCGCTCCAGAAAAATAGTCAGAAAAGGACAATAATTTCAGAGTTGTCAATTATTTTGAAACTCGGCTCGCAGAGTAGCTGGTCCTTTTTTGGGACATATTTGTTGTGCCTTATCCCTCTTTTTTTTTTTGAACAACGCCTTATCCCCATTTAGTCTTGTATTTTGCCGTGCATAGTTCGATTAGCTAATTGTCATTATGCCATAGCTAACTTGTGCAACCTATTGCCACTCCACCATGGGCCACATGGCCATTCGTCATACACCGCTTCACTAGGACTAACGTCGAACTACATATGATGGTATGTATGTTTTCACTATTTCCTCAGTTGGTCTTTTAGTTTAGACACCAGGAATGGCCAACCTAATATTTTTTGTGTGTACATTATGGAGCACCCAACAAAATCAAAAATAAGTTGCCCTTGTTTGGACACCCGAAGCATGGGCCATGAGATTAAGGTTGGGCAAAGAGAGCTTCAGGAGGACCGAGTATGACACCTCACTCGACTATCACTTATTCTTCAAGCAAGGATGGAAGAAGTTCCTCACAAGACATGACATGAGGTTGGCACTGATGTACTAATTACATTTAAGACCATCGCCAACGACGATTTGGAGATTATTGTCTTCCTTTCATGTCCTCTGAGAAGTTGAGGATCATGTTGGACGAGTTCCGGACTTTCATGAGTTATTTAGTTATTTCTCTGCAATTTTTTTTGAACCATGGAGGAGAA
Organism: Aegilops bicornis; assembly: GCA_021605145.1. Classification (NCBI taxonomy): domain Eukaryota; kingdom Viridiplantae; phylum Streptophyta; class Magnoliopsida; order Poales; family Poaceae; genus Aegilops; species Aegilops bicornis. The sequence goes on along the minus strand of CM038675.1, from coordinate 63,976,020 downwards.
CTGCATGTGAACTTTATAGATGCAAGAAGAAAAAGGCAAAGGCCCGTACAAAGTTCAATCCCTATTCTGTTTATTTTGTTTCTATTGTGTCTACATAATGGTTTTAAAACTATGTTTTGTGAATTGGATGTATATATATAGAGTTATAGATATGTTTTAGTGTGTTTGTTCACTCATTTCAATCCATATATAGTCTATATTAAAATATTCGAACACATGTTATATGTGTGAATGTATGGTTATAATATTAGGCAAGACGTGCGTTGCACGTGCATACTTACTAGTTGGAATAAAACGTTGAACCCTACTTTCACTTATTGGAATATAGCTTTACCCTGTATATAGACCAGCAATCTATCTGTCGCAGTAGATTCATTGTTGCAATCCAGTTACAATATATATCTTTGCCCATTATATATTTCTTTGGCATCACCACCACGGTACAATGATGAGTAGAGATTAGAGAAGAAAAGTGGAAGAAAAGACATGCATGAATCTATTGGAATAGGAAACATCAAGAACAACCCAGGCGGGATTGATATCTGTAGGTGGGATAGTCTTTCACGGTCATGAGCAATCCATGGAATTTACCACCTTGTCAACCCATAATGTGTCTAGCTCCTCCTTCAATCGCTGGAGATACGAGTTAGGATTGTTGCCCGCTTGTGACAACACTTTATTTAGCATAATGTTGCCCGCTTGTGACAACACTTTATTGAAACAGGGGGAGGTTGTAGATGAATACAACCACAGGCCAAGTGTTGATGATGTTTGTTAGAACTCCATTCGCCACTCCTTGACATGTTGGTAGATTATATCATAGAGTTTTACCATCTATCATCATGTTTCAAGAATCTAATTCTAAAACTTCTCACAACGTTTTCAAGAGTATCTTGTTTAAATGTCCTCTTCGCAAGGAACAAAAGTATGCACATGAAAGAAATCGGACTTTCGGTTCCTAAGGTGAAATGATTTCAAACATTGAAATCACATGAATAAGCATGGTTGTTTGGTACGTTGCATGGCAGAGAGTGCGTGGATGGACTGTATGATTAATTAATGGATATGACATGATTAGATGGGTGATTATACAACTAAAAGATGGATGCATGCATCTGAATCTCCACCTAAATGAACGGATGGCACATGCACGGGTCGTCCGGTGCACCAGAGAATTACTTTTGTACAGACAGCAGACACATAGCGTCATGATGATATTAGTGGAAGTAAATTGGAAATTTGACACGTGATTCGATAGAACCTGTCACATAGCTACATAGCCCACCTTGCGAGCTAGAATTAACAAAGTGAGACTGATGACTAGTACTCCTCCCTTTTTTTCCTTGTAAGTACTCCTCTCTTGCGAGGTGGATTACCACTAGTACTCCCACATAGATTACCTTGCAAGCTTGATCACGTGGATGGACGCATCCGTTCTTCACCATAGAACCCGTCAATCAACGAGATACTCTATGTGATTAGTGCATAGAAATTGCTTCCTCTGAAATACTTACTTCGGGGTACCTTCTTCGACATAAGCAGAGTGTCCGTTCTATATGACTATTATTGTCGATATGTCGGTTTCTCGTTTATTTTCATTGTTTTGTCATACTTTTGGTGTTTGGCCGCGTGCATCTTCGTTATGCAAAGGCCAAGTGTTACTCATCATGCTTTGTACCTACTTGATGCTGCATTTTCAGTTAATAAAAACGCCCTTTATCGGAAAAAAAACATAGTCTGGGGTAATGAAATTGAAATTGCTGAGCTTAATGCATAGTAAATACTGTCAGCTCAAGCATTCGACAATAAATGATTAGTGCATACATGAACCAAAATTTAATAGATCCCCGCCACAACTATCATAACTCACCACTTATAAAAAAAGGGAACACTCCAACGACATTCACTTGGGGGAATACTATTTCTTGTTTACATACACCACCACATCTATTTCAGCTTGTAATATTCCACGGCATGTCAGATGTTGAAAGCATCAGCATACTACACGAAGTAACTAGCAGAAAACACACGAAATTATTATGAAGAGATGAGAGAAGAGCTGAAGAGATATAAGAAGTAAGAACTCATAGGAGTTGGAAGCGTCTGGAGCGGTTGTCAATCCTGCTTTATTTCTCACACTCGAAGGTGTGAAGCCCAATGTGCAAGACTACCGTTAACAACTAGAAGACACATTGAAGATTGTATGGTTCCATTTTCCATCAACACATCCACACATAGAGACCACAACGCATGCCCTCCGTCTCTCCTGCAAGTAGCAACCATGCTCTCTGCATAACCCCAACCCACAGCCGACCAGTCACATGGGTCCTCCATCTCACTCGGGATTCGGGTCGCTGTGACTCTTGGGATGCATCTTGCAGCATCAAAGACCTCTGTTTATGATGCGCCTACGGGCAGCGGAGAGGGGATGAAGGAGGGGTGTGGCGGCGCGAGTCACCGGTCGGGGTGCCCCGGTGCCAATCTGGAGCAACTCGGGAGCGACTTAGGGCATGTTCTTTTGGTTGCTTTTTTGGGCTTCTAGAATAAGCTGTTCCCTACCCACCTTATTCTAGAAGCCCAATCAAAAAAATTTTAGAAGCCTACTCGTTATGTTTTTATTAATAGGCTCCTAAATAAATAAATGTGGTTGAGCTTCTAGAATAAGCTGGATAGGGGGCAACTTATTGTAGAAACGAGTAAAAGAACTGGCCCTTACTCTGTTTCATTGGCCAGGTGTTGAGAACAAGGTTGCACCTATGTTTTGTTAATTAGGTCTATGAAATTATATATTCTGCTGAATGTTTTTATATGGAAATTTGGATTTTCAGCTGTCAGTGTGCTTCACATGACCATACTATATATATGAAATTCTTTTATTTTTTGTACTTTACTGTGTAACTAGCTGGGTGGCCCTCGCAAATGCGCGGCATCATTTTTTGGTCCATTGAAATCACTAGAGAAATAAGAAACTTACAATTTTATTCTAGATGGAGAAAATTATGGTTAAAAACAATCACAATGTATGTATCATTTAAATTTTTGGGTTATCTTTTGAACGGGATACACTTTTTAATAAATTAACTACAGATAATTTATCCCATTGACATGGTAGAACCAATGAATGGTGGAAATTCTACACCTTCTAAGCATGTCTTCTGATATACACTCTCCAACCAAACATACTCAATGTTCCTTGGGCGGTGACATTTGGACATGGTCAGGAACTCCAAAATACAACATTATACATTGTTTTTACATGATAAGTAGCAAAATATAAAAATAAATTAGAAATTATATACTACACAAATTTACGTATATATGCCAGCTTGTTTCATTAATCTATTTATTTTCCGTATGAAATCAAAAGGTATACCACAAGATTTGTGAAACATCTTCCATTCAAAATAACCGTAGTATTATTTTCCACTAATATTTTTATCAGTCTGTGTGTGTTGCAGTTGACTCTTCTATTCTAGCATTCCACGCTCCAATTCAAAAGTATTTGTCATTTTATTTAACATGGTGGCTTCAACATAGTTCTGGCACCAGACACTAATTTTACCCTCTCTTTTAACACACGTAATTTTACTCCCATGACAATGCCAAATTTACCCAGTGACTCAATATCTATTAGCATTGACCGTATTGGCAGTGTTGAGAAACACTACTTGCATACTGCTCCACCGGTGCTGGCATGGGTGCCTCACAATCATTTACACATTGTAAGATTAGGTAGAAGCTAGATGGGTATATATATAGGGATTGGCTATTCGTCATCCTGAGTGAGGAATAGTTATTCTTCACCCATCTCTATTTTAACATCTATGTACCGTAATTTTACGTTTCGTAAATTTTCTCTTATTTTAGACATAAAAAAGAATGTAAGAAAACCTACAATCGTTGTAAAAAATATTTTATGTTATGTAAAATTACAAATTGAAAAACATTGTGTAAAATGTACATAAAATACAATTTAGACATTTTTTTTGTTATGCCAAATTTTGGCATAAGAAAATAAAAATATAGGTTATAAGACAACAAAATTTACAGTTTATGTATATTTTACACTATGTTTTACGTTTGTAATTTTTCATAACATAAAATATTTTTTACAGTGATTATATACTTTCTTACAATCTCTTTTTACTTCGGAAATAAGTCAAAACTTACGGAACGTAAAATTACGGTGCATTGATGTTAAAATAAAGGGGGGTGAAGAGTAACTATTCCTCACCTAGGTGACGAATAGTCAATCCCCATATATATATCATCAATTCCACCAATTCCTCTCCCTTTTAACATGGTATCAGAAGGTAAGCCGACGGACATCGCCCATACACCCCCCCCCCCCCCCCAGTCGTAATGGATGATGCATCACGAAAGTCACAGCGAGCGTAGCACACGGTCCCTGACGCTGCCTTGAGGTCTTCCCCGTCGTCGCTCCAACCCGCGCGTTGTCGCTGCAACCCCCCTTCGGGCTGTAGCACCGTGGCACGCAGGCTACTTTGCCATCCATGCTTGTCAACTTCTGTGTGGTATGTGCCGCGCCACCTTCCTAAGCGCGGGAACTCCACCGTCCGCGCTGGTCTTCGCCATACTATCGGGTTCTTTCTGCCTACTTCGAGCACCGTCGCCGCGCTCTTCACCTAGCAGCCGCCGCCGCCACTCGTCTTCCCTGTCCACGGCGACTACCTCAACACCGGCCATCCCGACTCGACATCGACCATGACATCGCTCGCTTGGTTACCTCAACCATGGTTACACCATCCTACGCTCGCAGCTATATCAACATTAACACAAAGGGCTTCCGCCTTACATGAGCAACCTCGTCAGTTTCCACTCAAGCCACGACTTGCGCGATGCATCGGCCGTTACGATTGTGGGAGGGGGGAGGGATGTCCGTCGGCTTACGTTTAGATTCTTCTCCAGTCCCGCCTGCGTCGCTACCGTTGTGACTGCGGGGATGTTGAGTATCATGATTAGTTTAGGAATATAAGATAGACTAGGATATGTTCTGACTTGTCTTGTACTCCAAGTTGATCGTGTAATCCTAACAAATTTAGATATAGACGGAGTGCATCAGGATTAGGAATATATATATGTCCGCGAAACTCAAGCAATACAGCATCAATTCCACCAATCCCTCTCTACCCTTCTAACAAATTTAGATATAGACGGAGTGCATCAGGTTTTGATTGGTTTAACCATCATGATGCCTATCATATTTAAATTATTGTAGCATATTATATTGTGTGTACTCCATGTAATAATAGTACAATAGTATATAAGTTTGTATATGATAATGAGGATATCGTAATCTTCAAAATGAGAGACAAACGGGCGATTAAGTTCATCTAGATTATTTCCACCATCTGATTAGGATAACAATGGCTAAGATGTAACAAGTTTCTATGTAACCAATTAATAAGTATAAATCAGAAAATTGAGCCATCACGTCTGCACATATATAGAAGGGCCCAACTACGAACCATGTTCATATCTGCTGCCTCATATATCCACAAATGGCAACAACATGACCACATGTATATATACAGATACAAAATAAAGAGGTAATATCCCGCAAAAAAGGGGTAATATATGCAGCTCAAAACATGAGCGTCCAAGATAAAGATTCACAGTAAAAAAATAGAGCAGTCCCGATACTTTGCATCTTGTTCTAAAAAAAGATACTTTGCATTTACTGATGTCATCATGACATCAATGTCTATTATATTTGGACTGCGTTGCGCAGCGAATGTTAGAGATTTAAGGGATAGTACCGAACGATTCTCTAGCGTGTGTGATTTCCTTTCTCTTCCTTCCTTTTTGCTGTATGCCGTACTAGATCATTGATGGCACGCGTTGCCGCGCCCTTCCATTTTACAATGAAAATGGTCAGATTTTGCGTAAATATATAAGCATGAAATATGAAAGTTAGTCTTACATAAACTTTCTCAATATTGTTCAGTACTTGATGAGTAGAATTGTACAAATGTATGGTTTAAGTAGAAAAGAATAACAGTATTAAGCAAGCGATGAAAACATACCAATAATGTTGTTATTGTCGATCAATGCTTTTCATTGGAGTGCTTCGAGCACAACATGCCTAGCACGATGACCACATATGGCATAGAATGGCGGTGCTTCTCTTAAGTGTCATCACGTCGCTTCGAAATTCATCAAACATTGGGACCTATTTTTTGTACCCATATATTATCCTGTTATTTTTAATAAAGTAATCTGATCCAAAGTATCAGATCTTGTAGCTCGACTTCATCAATCCTTTAGCTTCAGTTACAAACAATAATTGTCAGACACTAATAGAAGAAATGTTCCTCTACCGATCAAAGGGTAGCGGGTATTGACGTAATATAATGAACAGACTACCAACATTTTCACCCGCAAAAAAAAGATTACCTACATTTTCAGAAATAATCTACAAACCTGCATCTTGTGCATCACATGACAAGATAATTAACTAAATGACCAAATTAGTAAAGTCAACCAAGCCGAGTTTATCAGGTAAAATGAAATCAAATTTACATTTGCATATCACAAGATTTTTCTCTATAAACTCAGGGACGAACTTGATGAAATTGAAGACATGCTCTATCCATGAATCGTAACATGTCTATTTCATTCGATAATCTTGTATTCTATTCCTGATATGGTCTTGTTAATAACTGGTTTGAAAGTAGACTTCAAGAAATTTCTCATCTGCATTTAATTCACACAAGGTAAGCAAATGACAAATGTTTGAAAACCCAAGAAATAACCCAATTCCATAGTTTACACAAAATGTTAGATGCAATTTTCAATGACAGAATGACCAACTAAAAAGAACACCTTAATACGCTAGCTGTTGCTGATTTTCCAATTGGTAAAGTACCAGTCTTATCAAGTCCTTTGTACACGGAAAAAAATGTTTGGTTAATTACAGCCCCACGTTAGTATGATCTTCACTGAAATAAGGCAGGCAAAATAAAACTCTCCAGTAATATTCTGCGGCGAAAAGTTCACAAACCGCAGGTAATTATCTCATTACAGGATGTTGTATAGAAACTATGTATACTAACACGCGTAGTACTAATTGGAAATGGCAGACAATCATTATTTAGAATGGTAACAAAATCGAGGGTTACAGATTCAAAAAGTTTTCAATGAACTAAAGTATCTTTGTTAGGAAAATTTACACATACCTGTAATGAATAAATCTGCGTACGTAATTCGAAATTTCCTAATTCATCAATAATATCAATCATGGCCAGACCAACTGATATATTCCTCACCACTCAGCTACATAAGACATTATCAGACATATATCATTGGTGATATTTCCCGAATTCACATAAATGTAGGAAGGTATGCCTACTGTGTCATCCCTCCAATAGTAGAGTTTGATTGTTACTGCGGAAGTACAAGTTAACATCTCGTGGTAGGGGAAGATGTTGCACAGTTGTTCATATGCAAAAAAAGAATTGTTGAGGATACATCAGTGCCATAAGTATGAAAAAAGGGTATGCATAGTACTCTGTAATAGCAATGATCGATCAACTTATGTATATAGACTAACAATAGCTGGGCAGAGGACGACCGACTCCTTGGGAACGGCCACACAGCGGGTTCTTACTGTACTTGGTGATGTTGCAGGTGAGCTGCTGCTTCCTCTTGCTGAACCGTCCAGGATGAATCGTGTGGAAGTTCGCCGGCACTGCGGAACACGGAACCTCCGCTGGCTGAGTGGTAGCAATGGTGCAGGGAGGGGATGGAGGGGCAACTGTACTTAAGTCCTTAACTCAAAACTGAACACTATATTGTGAAAACCATGTTAGCTCTGAAGATGATTTTTCTATGTTAGTTTTACATATATAAGCATGAAGCACTGCATGTTTGGAGCTCCCAAAATGATCTTGTGCCTACAATTCGAAACAGGCTAATACAAAATTAGATTATCCTTCCATCTGATGCGCTGTTTCAATCTATATGAAAGGCTTTGAGAACCAATCAAGCTAAACGAGTTGTTTCGATCTTTTTCGTATATAAGCATCAATCTAATAAAAAGATGTGAGAACTAATATCTGTTTTTGCTATCATAAAGTGAAAACACATACATCCATGATAGAGTCGTGCTCCTCCTTGTCCTCCTGCTTGCTCCTCCCCACACATTAGGGGGAGGCATGGATAGCGTGGATGTAGAGGGCAGAAGCGCGGAGGCTGTCCTGTACAATATCATCCGAAGACACCGGTTGAACAGGTCTGCAGCCGACAACCTGACGAGCAGTCGTGAACAGCCGTTCGAGGTCGAGGTCATGCAAGGTGCGTTGTTCCTCCAGGACGAGAACGGGAGAGCCCTATCGCTTGTGTGATAAGGAGCAATACATCACGACTGGCAAGCCTCCGATTGCTCCCAATTTCTTCGATCGGGTCTTCTGGCACTCATCTTCTGATCTGCTGTTCCCCCAACACGGAGAGACCAGATCGACTAAGTGAATCCATCAAGAATATGGGATGCACGGAAGGGCAAGAGAAACAAACCTGTAGAGGATGCGCAGAATATTGCTGGTGAGATTCTCCGCCTGGATGATATGGACATACTCGTAGGAAGTAGCACCCCGATGCCACCGCAGCCATGGTCTTTTTTGGGTGTGTTTGAGTATGGAAATAATTAATGGTAGCGATCCGGGCGGCTCGACTTCTGCGGAGATGTTCTTCACGGCTCACTCCGGCCCATGGATGCCAGTTCCCATCGCCTCTCTCTCCCTCGTTCTCTTTATGATGAAGACCGAACCGGCGATCCATGCCGAGATTGGGAGGGGTGGGGGCATGCGGCGAGGTGGGAGTGGGATGCGGGAAGGAAATGGGGCAGGGCTCGGAGGTGGATATAGAGTCTCGTATCACGACCGTCCGCTCGACATCGGACGTCAACCCACAGCAATAATCGAGAGACCACCGATTTGGTTTCAGGAATAATGGCCACGGACATACGACCCAGTATTACTACCCACGCGGGGGGCAATGCAGTAGTGCATCAGACGGCCATGAATGACCCTGAGCCGAAATCGGTGGTTGAAATGCCTAATAGTGTGAGATTGCTCACGAAGGGTTCGATTATACTGTTTTTAATTGCTTTCTCTCACAAACATGTTCAAACCAATTATAAGTGCACGCATGCATGAAAGCCATGCACATAATACGAAAAACAATGACGTCAACAAAGATTCCAACGAAAATCAGAATTCAAAATCTTTTGTAACTCAAACCGTCGGTCTGACTAAAAAATTGTTTTAGCATAAAAAATTGGTCACGACGAGATATTTAAAACTAGGGATCACATGTTGATAGGGAATGGGGCAGGGCTCGGGGGTGGACACAGAGCCGTATCGCGACCGTTGGCTCGGCATCGGACGTTAACCAAATGCAATGATCGAGAGAGCACCGATTTTGTTTCTGAAATAGTGGCCACGGACATATGGCCCATGATTGGCCCACGCGCGAGCGATGCAATAGTGCATCAGACTGCATGAGACGTCCATGAATGTCCCAGATCTGAAATCGGATGGTTGAAATGCCTAATAGCCAGAGATTGCTCGGAAAGGGTTCGGTTATACTGTCCTTAATTTCTTTCTCTCACAAACATATTGAAACCAATTTTGAGTGCATGCATGCATGCAAATCCATGCAAATAATACAAAAAACAATGGCGTCAGCAAAGATTCCAACAAAAATCAGAATTCAAAATCTTTTGTAACTCAAACCGTCGGTCCGACTCAAAAACTGTTTTCTCATAGAAAATTGGTCACGATGAGATATTTAAAACTAGATCACATGTTGATATGTTATGACAACTTCTTTTAGAGTTAAATACACCAGGGTGTCTTAACTTGTGTTGTGCAATCAGTTTGATGCCTAAAGTTATAAAATAAGTGAAAGTGGAGCGACCTACTGTATACGAACGTACGGCCTGCCCGCGTGGCACGCCAGCATGGCAACGACCCGCATGTCAATGGCCGGAAGTGGACGAGTGATGTTTTTTGCAGAAAACACCTCATATACTACTATATTAAACTGCTAGGCTAGGAGCCTTCTCCTTTTTCTGAATTTTTTTCGAGTACTCTATATTTTGCCGCATGGCAATGACCAACAGTATTGCAAAAAAAACCAAAAACGCTTTAAATATGATAAATTTAGCGAAGCTAGGAGCTTCCTCCTTTTTAATTTTTTGGGGCTCTACAAATTTGACACGTGACATCGGTGAACAGTGCCCTGAACAGTACTTCGCAAGAAGAGTGTTGGGACACCGTTCACTGCTACGGAAGACTACTTCCACCAATGCTAAAAATTATAGATCACTGCCGTGGAAGTAGGGAACAAAAACGTCCTTGACATACGAACAATGTGCTGACAACCCAACAACACCTGTCTATTGCAGGGTAACCGAATGATACGAAACAATATGTAAGAGCAACTTAGGCTTGACATGAAGAGTGTACATGACAAAATCATAGATTCAGAGCTGGCCAATCAGAAGTAAGGAACCATCATTAACCCAACATATTACACGACGAAGGTGCCAAAGGTTTATAATTTCTCTGCGGATAAAATATATGTAGATTTCAAATCGAACTACTACATGTTCAGGTTCTATAATCTTGAAATTTGACTAATCAGACTACGAATGCTTTTTCAAGCCACGGAGGATAGACGCCACAATGTTTTCGATGTTGCGATAGCCATCCAATATCTCATGATCGAGGAGAAACTAACAAATGAGGAAGGTATGAAGTGCACGCGAGAGTACCTTCTGGATTCCATGCGGCAAAACAAGCTCAAAAACGAGTGCAACGCCCAGACTCATTTGCACCCAGTTAGAAAACAAATCACAAAAAAATATTCCAAACACAATTCGTGTGTTAGAAAATTTAGTGCGGGGGGTCTGCCCCAATTTTCAAATCATTTGGACATCTGAGCAGTTCTCGACAAAAAAGAAAAATCGAGTCAGAACAATAAACTTTTTTACACACCCCGATTTTGCATTTTTTGCCAAGAGCTGCTTAATTAGATGTGCAAGTGATATGAAAACTGGACCTGACCTCACACATCAAATTATTTACCATGCAAAAAAAATTGGATTCCTTCTAGCATTTGTTTTGATTTTTTTCCACAGCGCGGGTGCCGACGAGCCTGGGCTCAGAAACCGATTTTCGCTCAAAAACATCCTTCTTGTGAGCTACCAACAAATGTACGTCCTTCTCTGGCTTACACTCTCGTACCTTTTTCCTTGATATATGTTTTCACGTCTTAAACTTCTAAACTTTATCATATTCACATGATATTTCACCTGTTTTGTGCAGCAACTATTGGGTTTTCCTAGTGCTAAGACCGTGGAGGTGCAATTATTACTTGATGGATTCCAATAGGGCCCGGTAGAAGACTGGTCGCTTCTCAAGGACCCTCTGAATGAATGCATCTTCAATTGGAGTGTTACAGGAGGACACACAGCCGGAAAAAATTACAAAGGCAGTGCAAGGATAAAATTTTGCTTGAACTAGTACAATTTATGTTGTAGGCAACAATTGGCTCTTACTTTGATGTGTGGCCTCTACGTCTGCCTTCACATCGATGACTTCATACGTGCGACGAAAACATTAAAGCTGCATGAACAAATCCTCAAATGGAGCCAAGAACTTCAGAAGAAGAGACCCGAAGCGGGCATATGGCTCGAACACATCGAAGTAACGTTCGTAACTATCATAAATAAGGAGGCCCGCTCGCCATCCGGTCAATTCAATAATTGCACCAAAGATGAGTCGAACAAACAAGAGTGGCTAACCTAGCTAGCTTATTAAAGCAGTCACTATTGAACGCATGACTAAACATACTTGTCCTATTATGTTGTTTAACTTGACAAGTACACTAAATTTGATGACTATGTATTTTTTTTTGTTACTCGTTTATTGTTAATGTACTTATCATTCTTCGCTATAAGTTACTATCATTTGTTTTATTTCCGATGCGATCCCATTACTGAGAATTGTTCCTATTCGCATTAGATAATGCTGCCGCGACCGCGTTTTTTGATGCAGCCTGCACTACTAAACAGTATCGGGCAGTAAGAAATGCCCACCACACGTACATCCACTGAACATTGTCCGATGGTGAATGCTGCCCGGCATTGATAGGGATGCCCGCCACCACGAGGTCATGGACCGCAGTGACGGTCATGAATAACGCCCGCCACAGCTAGGACCATAACCGTGTCGGGCGGGGTGCCGACCACAGCTAGGACCATAATATTGGCGGGCGGGGCGGCCGCCACAGCTTGTAAACAGTTGTGGACTTCACAAATGCTCCCGATGCCTCCTGCTCCCGAGTTCTTACATCTCTTTGGTTCTTCTCTCATCTGATCTAAATATCTTCATGCAACTACCACTTACTTAGTTTAGTATGCTGGTGCGGTCAACGTGTAAATTGTAGTGAGGATGAACCTATTTTTCCTACAACCTGACGGAGAAGTGGTGGTATATGTAAGCGAAAAATATTATTCCCGCAAGCGGCAGTTGGTGAAGTCTCAAGTGAGATGTTCTATACATGCACCAATCATTCCAAGGGCAATGCATAAAGCTAGTTTTAGTATTATTTTGATAGGGACAGAGTAATGCTAAGGCTGTGGTGGGAACCTACTAGGGGAAACCCCCGTCCATGTATTCACCGATGGTACAATATACGCGTGGTTTCGCGCATGTTGTGACAAACAACGAAAAGCAAAAGCCTACCATCACATTACGTACCTGTATGATTGCCTCGCGAGTTGGATGGTAATTCGACCATGCATGGCTTAATCTCTCGAGTACTTTGGTGGCCCCCACTGCATGCATGCATTGTCATGTACTCCCTCCGTTTCTATATAATTGTCTTTCTAGCCATCTCAAATGGACTATAACATACGGATGTATGTAGACATGTTTTAGAGTGTAGATTCACTTATTTTGCTTCGTATGTAGTCACTTGTTGAAATCTCTAGAAAGACAATTATTTAGGAACGGAGGGAGTATGCAATTCAGAGATTGCATGATCCTCCAGCCAAACTATGCGTCCACTGTCGCATGCTTTTTCTTTTGAGTTATAAGAACATTGAAACAGAGACCCTGTGTACGAGAGGAATGCTGCAATCTGATCAATAATCCACAGTCATCGAGCTTCACCACCTTACGAAGATTGCCCCGCATCGGAGAGATGACCATTTGGGAAGGGAATCTCGCCGCCATGCCATTACCGGACGTAGATGAAACATACACTGAGATGAATAGAAAATTTCCTCGTTTTAAGCAACATGGTTGGGAGGAAAAGGGTCGCCCTTCTAATAGAATGGCCAACGGTGGAGTAGTCAAGGCTGCAGGACAGCGTTGAAGATATGCACAAGGTGGAGCAGGCACCGGAGCAGCGGATGTACTCTATATATGTGCTTTTCGGATTTACTCCTTCGCGTTCGCTCGTTGGAGCGAGCGATCCCCACGCGCGAGTCGTTGAGTCTCAGGCAGCTGGCCACTATTAACTCCCTTTCCTTTTCTTCTCCTCGCTACCTCACGTAATCACATCCCCCTGATTTTCAAGGTGGGCCCAGATTAAACCTGCCTAATCTCTCAGATTTGCTAGCTTCCTCACGTAATCATAACTCCCCCCTCCCCCCTGATTTTCAGGGTGGGCCCAGCCTAAGCCTCCCTAATCCCTTTGATCTCTAATCCGTCCTCATACTAGTAAGTGTGCACGTGTAACGCACGTCTATTTGGACTAATAAATGTGCACGTGCAACACGCGTCTATTTGGATTAACACATTATACTAAACTTAATACAAGACAATTTTTTCGTAAATTTGAAATTATCTTATAAAGTACACAATCTCTTATTCCTGACTTGTACAAATAATATGAAATATCGTTTCTCTTTAATCAATATCGTTTCTCCTTAATCAACATGTCTCCTGTATTAAAAGTCCACCCACTTTTCCCAATGTATAAAACTCAAAATTATTTAGAAGATTCATCATGATTCTTCATATGCACACATTTATGCAATTATAATCACACATGAAAATGTCACTTAGGACAAGCTAAGGAACCGTTTCAATGCCAACAAACTCCAGTCAAGAATTATTATTACAATTGAGTGTCAACCACAATAGTGGGAAGAGACCTCTATGGTTTGTTGAAAAAAGGAAGCCATTGTCAGATAGAGAAGTGTAGAGATGTCTTGACTGCATAAAATCAGCTGTGAAACAAGACAAAAAAATGCTAGTTGGACCATCTGATTCTACTATTGCACCACAAGTGTTGTAATGTCTGGAAGCAAGAAAAGTGACTTATTTTATTATGAAAATAGAACATGTAAACCAAATAAAAATTACAGTGAAAAATTGCATAATTATACTTGTTATTCACTGGACAAAAGCATTAATATGACAACTTGGAACAGTTACTTGAGTACTACACATTTCTTTAAGGGCTCAGCATTCTAAAATTTTGACAATAGAACAAATATCCTCTCAGTTTGTAGTAATAATGATACGAAGATAAATAATTTGGAAATGGTCTTCAACATGCGTAGGCTACCACTTGTAAGAATACCAGTGGCAAAAAAAGGCCAACAAATACCGGTTTAGAAAGAAAAAAACTGCAGACATGCTTCCAATTTTAGCAACTCTAGTGGATAAAACAAACCATACCTCTCAAGTCAGGAAATAGTCAAATGAAAAAATGTACTTCTTATAAGTAGTAGAGATGAAGTCATAGGGATCATGATTCAAGATATTCGGAGAAACATGGTTGGTCTCTCTGTATGATGCGAACTCGTCACCTCTACCAAAGTGGTCGTGCATAATATGTAATGTAGAGTGCAATAATGAAATAAAATAAATTATATGAGAATTTACCATGACCACAAAATATCCTACATTCGTCATCATCATAATCAACATGCATTTTTTGCTTCTCTTATATGCGGTCCAAGTTTTCTATCAGGAAAACCTGTTAACTCAACTGTAGATAAGGACTGTATAAAATTGCCATGTATCTGCTAGACAAACAGATACCTTATGCAAACTTCAGGTTTTTTTAGTAAAACTTATGTCAACTTTTGTTTTTTTTTCACTAATACTTATGCAAACTTCTTGGTTTTTTCCAGTAAAGCGTAAGGTCTTGGTTTAGCCAATTTGTCTGTGAGTTCACTCTGTAGTCGTGAGTTGGCCATGTATTAACCGATAGTCAGTACTTACAAAAGCAAGGATGTCTGTTGCAGGTACGCGAAAATCAGTGAAAAAATAAAGAAAGAAAGAAGGCAATGGTTGCCGGAAACCCAACTGTGTGTGCTCCAGCGCTCCTCTATTTCTCATTGCCTCATCTCTAGTTCCTGTACTTCTAGATGTGTCACCACCGGCGAGGTAGCGATGACAGTAAAAAAACAACACTCGGTACTTACCTGATTAGTGCGTGCGTGCGGCGCGTTCGTGTGAAGGCGAGCGTCTCCGTCGTTCAGGCCTGCAAGCTTCCGCGGCGACCGTGTCCTCTCACCAGCTGGGCGGCATTGTCGACGCAGGTGTGTCAGTCGTCCAGCTTTGAGGCAGCGGCCTCCATGCACCGGGGCGTGGGGAGTTCCAGCGTCCGACGAAGGTAGGATGTCTTTGGACGACGTCGTCCACACGTGAGTACTGAACAAACGTGTCCAACGGAGCAGCACACGTCAGAGCTAAGGGAGTCGGCAGTGGCTTCGGGCGAGTGAGATGGGGCCGTGATTAGCTTCACCTGCGTAGCAGTGTCCGAGACCCTGGCGCCACCCTGTGGACGAATATGGTTGGCGACCAGACGAATCAACATGCATGACTGTGGGGTGCCCCCACTCGATTTTTGGCCCGCTTATACCGGTCCAGGATACTCAGCGTTGCCCCCACTTGAAGGGCGTCGGGTGGTTGTCAGCGTGGGTGTTGTGGACGGAGCTGAAGTCGACGCGGATGCCGATGGTTCCCGGAGAGCATGCCCAGGACGTGGACGAAGTCGTTGGAGTCAGTACAAGAGTGACCTGGCCTCCAGGTAGAAGATGAAGGCGGCGATTGCACGTGTGTGTGTTCAGAGGAAGCCGCAACTCCTCCTCGCATGTCTCCCATTATGGCTCTCGTGGGTGGTGGGCTGGTGATGGCAGGCGACTCGCGATCGTGATTCCCTGATAGGAGACAATAGGATGCATTTGTGATTAGTTTCCTAATAGTTAGATGCGTTCATGATTAGTTGTCTAATAGGATGCATCCGTGATTAGTTTCCTAATAATTAGATGCGTCCATGATTAGTTTCCTAATAATTAGATGCGTCTGTGATTAATTTCCTAATAGGATTCGCTCGTGATTATTTCCTAATAATAGGATGCGCCCGTGATTAGTTTTCTAATAATAGGATGCGTTTGTGATTAGTTTCCTAATAATTAGATGCACCCGTGATTAGTTTCTTAATAGGATGTAACCAGGCGTGGACTTTCATATTTTCCTTCACGGTGGAGTATGGTCAGTCAATCTAAATTGCTAAGTGCACACGGAGAACAGATTAGGATAAGGCTAGCCGTTAGATTGAGTTTAGTGGGACTAATCATGCGGTGGTAATGTATCCATGTACGTTTTGCGGGGTGCACTTAGGGAAGATAATGTTTGTTCTTTTATAAGTAGTATAGAAGTATAGAAGCGATGTCTGAAACCGAGCGCTGCAGCGCTCGCGCGCGCAATAGCCTCTCCCTGTGCATTTATATTTCCAGACACTTGAAAGCTCTATGCAATACAAACATTAGTTGGAGAGTATATATTTAGAAACATAATCTGTATTTGGAAAAGGTTAACTAATTTAACAGGTGAATATTTGTGATTAATGTCGGATTTCTATGGACACAACACAAGTGACCTATTGTTGGGGATCATAGTAGGATCAACAAATAATGTATGATCTATTGCTATTGTGCAGCCCACAATAAATAGGCAATGATAAGATATTGGTGTAGGTCATAGTAGACGATCAACAAATAATGTATGATATATTGCTATTGTGCAGCCCACAACTAATAGGCCATGACAAGATATTGGTGGAGGTCATAGTAGACGATCAATAAATAATGTATGATCTATTGCTATTGTGCAGCCCACAACTAATAGCCCATGACACGACCCAACTAACACTAGTAGAAAACAGGGATTTGGTTAAGGCCAGCATAAGGGCATTAATCCGGGTTCACTCACGAACCGGGACCAAAGGGTGCAGCAGTCCCGGATTCGTGAGATGAGGGTGCCGATTGGGTCTCGGGGGCCATTGGTCCCGGTTCGTCTGACACTTTTCGTCCCGGCTCCAGACATGAACCGGGACCAATGGGCCCCGCTCCTGGCCCAGCACCTTTAGTCCCGGTTGGTGGCTGGAACAGGGACCAAAAGTCAGTCTTCTGTCCCGGTTCGAGCCCCCAACCGGGAATAAAGAGAAGCCTATATATACCCCCGCCTCTGCCCGCTCACTGCTCTATTTGCTAACTGCTCTATTTTTTTGGCCGCCGTGGGAGAGGTGTGTGTTGCTCTAGCTCACCTCCTATGCACATGAGGTGTTCGATGAAATGACGAGCTACACTTAAGCTCTCCCCTCCAAGATCCTTGTCCAAACTCCATTTTCCTCAAGATTTTTCTAGGTTTGCTGGTCCGTCCTGTCCCATCCCCGTCCTCACCGCCATCGATCGCCCGCGCCGGTCTCGTCGCCGGCACGACCGTGGTGAGCCTCTTGTTCTTATCTTCTTTCTAAAAGAAAAAGTTCTTACTTGTATGATTTAGATAGATACTTGTATAATATTCTTACTTTTATTATTGTTTGTTATTATATAGTGCGATGGTTTTGGTATCCGCCCCCGTCAGCCCTCGTCCTGTCTATGATTCAGATGTGGCATATTATCTTTTACTAGCCGTGAACCCGTGCATCCGCACGGGCTAGTTATTTTCAGTTGAAACCCCTTATTTGAGATTCCACTCAATGATTTCTTTGTACCTCAGATTTCAGAAGTCTAGTAATAGCAGGTTTATAAAGTATTTAGCAAAGAGATCATTGTGATAATTATAAAAATGTACTTCATGATCCATTATATGATATATATAGATAGTCCAAAAATATCGATGGTCATCAAAAATAATGGCAAAGAAACATCATACACTGAAAAATATTAATTTCAGTGTATCACCATCTATATAGACAAATATCTTATGCTTTCGTCTACTAATTTAATTTACCAAACCTGAAACAGAAAAGAAATAAGAGCTACCATGAATGAATTGTTGCATCAAATGCGGGCAAGCATGCATCTCCTTAAAAGATACTCGAAACTATAGATGTGTCCCCATATAAGTATTAAGTGTGCCAAGTAGAAAGAACATATGAGATAAATATGATATAAATAAGCTTGAAAAAATTCTAATGTTTCACGGTCATCGCATCCATGTAGAGAAATACACTGGTTCTTGAATATGATCTCACAATTAATTAGAGCATACCCTACTTACTTTATCTGCTCACAATTCATGTCTAGTGAACTTGCACATGTATGTATAACATAAGTAAAAACTACAAAAACATACAATTTAATATCATGGAATTAATCTGTATAGATAAATTTTCTTGGAAGTTTCATTGTGTTACTGGATCAGATTTCAATTACATAGTAGCTCTTACTCTAAGGTTGTCCAAGGTCTATACAACAGAATAAATAACCCATACAAAAATCAACTCACATATGAGGTTTTAATATGAGCATAATTTCTTGACCCCCCCCCCCCCCCCCCCTTGTTGCTTCGGATAAATACTGCCCAAGGTGCCACCTTCCTGGCTCTTCAAATGCATAGAGACTTCATATCTGCATACAACACTACAATAAATAATTACATCAGAATAGCATCATTTTGGCTTGGATTAGAACAGTATAAAAACTGACCATTGGGTGAGCATAAAATTGAAAGAACATATTAAAGTAAACATAAACATAGTTTTTGCTCGTAAAAAACAGAGGGAAATAGAGTGAGGAAATTATGAAATATATGCAAAGCACTAATTAATCTCCATCTGATATTTATTAGGTCTATTACATCGTCAACAAACTCACAAAGTTGAGTTACCATTAAAGGGGAACCCAGGCAAAGCTCAGTTGGTACCTGCCAGGGGCTGCTTGAAGCCTCAAAACCTATCTGAACAACTGTGTTCTTGAGAAACGCATCAAACTATAAATCTACAAATATCAGTACGGCACTGGCACAATAACTTGTTGATTGGAGTTCATGCTCAAGCAAAGAGCAACCCGTCGACATCGAATAACATGGATTAGTCAAGCAGTCCAGGTCTCAATTGATGGCGCCGAGGTGAAGGCACGGTCGAACAGAGATACCTCCATGTTTCGTGATTGTTTAGGTTAATCTAACAATATATATTTTCCTTTGATCTTGACCTGGTGGCTTTTGATTGGCTTGTCTTCGAATATAAGATAATCAATGAATTGAAAGAAAGTAGGGAAGATCCCGTGAGATATGTCGAAAGGACTAATGAATCTCCATTTAATATCATTAGGTTTATTACATAATCAACGAAGTCCATTGAAGTTACTATTAAACGGGAACCCAAACAAAGCTCAAATGGTACCTGGCAGTAGTGGATCGAGGCCTCAAAAACTACCTGAACAACTCCGCTTCTGAGAAAAACACATCAAACTGTAAATCTACAATAAAAATCAAATCATATTACCGCACACATATTCGAAATATTAGGAAAGTTGCTCAAAGGGTCGTTGGGAATAAAAACTTCATTGTTGCATGGCTCCCTTTCCTTGCTATTGGCGGGCACAGAGGGGGAAAAGCACTAAATGTACAGAATACCATTCGTACTCTTCCATGTTGTTAGCGGACACATAGATGGAGGGCATGGCAGCAACTTTGAGCACCCGCCTGGTCTGAGTGGTTCCACTCCGGCCTCAAGTGCACACTTCGGTCAGAGCAGGATTTTTATATGGCAAGGGTAGTGGAAGAAAGGTACTTTGCCAACGAGAGCAGCAGAGGTGCAAGCCCTTCATTCCTTGGAAACACATAACAATTCGACACTGAGCCAACAACAAGAAGAAGTACACTATATCCACGGAAGAGTAAGCACTCAATTCCTGATGACTCATATTCTCAATCTAGTGCCTTTTTCCTTTCTTCCAATGGTTTCGTTAAGCGTTTATGTAGGAGAGTAAGTTGTTGAGGCTCCATGGGATGTATCCTACTCATGAAACATAGATCGAACACATCATTGGTGGTCATATTTATATGGAAGATATAGCCATGCATGATGCCGTTGTTTGAGGCATTTATATAATATATATTTCACGAGATATTTGAGCATGCAAGATCTTCATAAATAATTGAAGTCTCGAGTGCCATAGATAAGGGCATGTGCCATCTTTTATTTGAACTTGGTTAATACGTGTCCTTTCAAATTCTAACGAAGTCGTCCTCAATTTAATTCACAATAATTACATGTTCCTTGAAAGAAGGCAAACCACTCGGCTTCTCACACTCACTCTCCATCCCATTCATGTATGCATGCATGTAACGACACGACCCAACCGCTGCTCTTGCATCATGGATGCATGCCCCGTGCATTAGCATAGCATTAAGCCTTTGCAATGGCGTTCAAAAATCGACCAGAGCAAAGTAGCCCTCCGCTGTAATCCCAGATGGAGGGAGCAGTACGTTTCTCTTGTTGTTTCCTCCAAAGGACGCTGGGCATGCTAATTAAGAATTCGCTTGACTCCTAGTTCCTAGTGCATAAGACAAATTAAATCAGCATTCACATAGTCAAAGAAGAGATGGCATAAGACCATGTTGTTAAGTTCGACTAATCTCTATGTTCCATAGAATCATATCGAGTATTATACAAAGACTTGACATCTTGGTCACGATAGTGGCAAGATATACATTCCTTTCCCAATAGGAAAATGTAATGATTGTAAAGCAGTGGAAATCATAATCATTCCAAACAATGATAAATTCCATAACTCATAAACTAACACAATGTATTAGAACATAAAATACACAATATTTAAGTCTCAAGTGGTTTCGGGAAACCAAACATCCAATACTTAGGAGATGGGGCATTTGACGGAGAAGATCATGGTTATGACATACTTTTGTCTAGTAATCGGATAAAGTCTAGTCTATTGCTCCCATAAGGACGTACTTCTCAGCCAAATGTATATCCAAACCCAACTCTGCAGCCATCGCTGATAGGAAAGGTTACAAACCAGGAAAACAATTATTTCATCTTAATCCCTCTTTGCTACACAGTAGCTCATTATCCCTTCCTTATATTGTTGTAGTCTAGTAATCTAGGGGCACGTGCTTGATTTTCTTCCCCTGGAGGCTGTCCCATTGTGGTCCACATTTTCTGTTGTTGCGTTTTTCATAGAAAATAATCTTCCCAACGAGAGCACAAGTACTCAAACATTACATTGAGCATATGTGCAAGACCATCATGCCTGTTAAGCAGATAACAGTTCGGCACCAAG
The DNA here is from genome assembly GCA_021605145.1 of Aegilops bicornis. Taxonomy (NCBI): domain Eukaryota; kingdom Viridiplantae; phylum Streptophyta; class Magnoliopsida; order Poales; family Poaceae; genus Aegilops; species Aegilops bicornis. The sequence goes on along the minus strand of CM038675.1, from coordinate 63,954,434 downwards.
CCAAAAAAACCAGAAGTACATGACAAATCTTGAGCACTAAGCACCCAATTCTCGATAACCCGTATTCTTAATCTAGCACCTTTTTTTTCTTGCAATGGCTTTGCTATGGGTTGATGTAGGACAGGAAGTTGTTGAGACTCCATGGCATGTGTCCTACTCACGAATCATAGCTAGAAGATACCAACGGTAGTCTTATTTGTATGGATGATTCACACATGACGAGGTTGTTCAAAACATTTATATAGTATATTCTTCATGAGATATTTGAGCATGCAAGAGCTTCATCAATAATGAAGTCTCTAATGTTATACAAAAGGGCATGCGCAATGTTTTGTTTATATTTGATTGATAAGTGTCCTTTCGTATTATACGAGCCAACTCATTCAATATTCTATGAAGGGAAGTCTTTTATTAATATGTGCATATATAATGCTGGTTGACTAGCTTTAGACCGGAAATATTTGTGGTGCACATATCAATATCTACCCTCTCAGGCTACTCATAGTGTGGAGTATCATATACTAGTATCATGCATATGATACTTTTTATAATACTACCTTCATAGTGCATAGTATCATATAGTAGTACTCCCTCCGTTTCAGTTTACAAGTCCTACGCGTATACCTAGGTTACGAATTTGATCACTCTAATATAAACGATATAACACAAAAATTATGCCATTTGAAAATATAACATCTGAACTTTATATTGATATACTTTTTGTACTCTCTCCGTTTCAGTTTACAAGTCCTACGCGTATACCTAGGTTACGAATTTGATCACTCTAATATAAACTATATAACACAAAAATTATACCGTATGAAAATAGAACATCTGAAGTTGATATTGATATATTTTTTGTAATATATGACTTGTATTAGGTTGGTCAACTTGACGACCCAGGATACGTGCATGCCCTGTAAACTGAGAGAGAGAGAGAGAGTAATATATGACTTGTATTAGGTTGGTCAAATTGACGACCTAGGGATACACGCATGCCCGGTAAACTGAGAGAGAGGGAGTATCATAGATGATCTTATTTATTGTCATGCATGACACAAAGTAGCATAGCATTTAATATGATACGGTATCTACCTATGTTACTCTAAGCCCCTCTCTCTTCTTTGATTCTCTGCCACATCAGCGTGTTTACTATTCCGAATTGCATGATACTAGCTAAGATACCACCACCATGGCCAACCTCAGTAGTTGTGTACTCGAATTATTGGGCCGGTGAACCAAAGCAACAAAACAAAGAGATGCTGAATTTAATTCTCAATAACTTGATGTGTTCCTTGAAACAAGGCGAACTGTGATGTGATTTATTATCCTCTCCCGTTAGCCCCCCCCCCCCCCCCCCCATGACAGTCATGAAACAGAACAACCCAATAGATAATCACACATGCATGTATGCATGCCCCGTTCATTTTGCAGTAAACCATATACCTATGAGGCATAATGTCCTTAAAAATCTAAGCAGACCAAATTAGCCCTCCGGCCCAGCAAACTCAAACGGAGGGAGTGGTACATATCTCTTGTTGTTTCCTCCAAAGGTTTCTGGACAAGCTAATTAAGAAATCAACCTTTTAAAAATATCCATGTTCACATAGTAAAAGAAGAGATGACATGACCACATATTATCATGTTTTTATGTTTGACTAATCTAGATGCTCGAAAGAATCATGTCAAGAATATTCTAAAAACACTTGACATGTCGGCCATGATAGGGCAACATATACATTCCTTTCGCAAAAGGAACATGTAACGATTGTAAGCAGGGTAAATCGTACTTATTCCACACAAGGATACACGTAATTATAAAGTAACACAATTTACTGGAACATGAAATTCACAATATTTAATTAACAAGTGCTATCGAAAACCCAAACATCCAATAGATAGGAGATGGAGAATTTTCCGGAGAAGATCAGTATTATGCTTGTATTCTTGTACATGTTGGCTGTTGCTTATGTACATGCTTGTATTCTTGAAGAACAGGTCATTCCAAGACGACAATTCGTTATCTATGGCCACTTCACGAAATAGACTTTGGCCCCGCTTTATACAAAAATCAACTTTGTCTATGGGCACTTGATGAGAATTTTCCAAGGTAGCGCAATGTTAAGAAGGGTGGTTCCGACTTCTGTGCGGATCGTACAAGGGGATCCTTACGCTCTACTACAAGTTGTCACTTCTCTATGTGTAAGTATTTGGAAACATGGAGGAGGGCTCGCAATTGCAGTTGCACAACATATTGCCGTTGTTCCCAATAAACACTCGGGAAATACTGGAGTCACAAATGAGCCATAGTGTCGTGTTCTGGTGCCCCGGCAGCGGCAACTTTGTTGTGCGGAACCCGTTGGATTTTCCGCAGGACATCCTGCCCAAGTACTTGGAGCTTAATTGGGAAGCTCAACACCTATGAGATATATGTCTTCAGTCCAAACGACTTCTTCTGAGACTTCACCAAGCCCATGTCATATATTTCGTTAGCTAGAAGATGTGGAATAGGTCGCAAACATTTTACTGACACCTCCCACACCCATGCCTACGCTATGCACTACTTTTTTCCTCAACACGTCAGCTCAACTTTGTTGCATTCTTCTTCTTCTCTTAGCCTATGGTTCCATCACTGGCTAGAAGCTTTATATGTATCTGCCAACATTACAGTGGAGCACAAAATGATGAGGTGGTTGTTGCACTCGTCAATCCTAAACTGAGCAAATGTGAGTAAGCCACATTAACATATGCACTCAATTACATACTGAAGTCAGGTAGAGTGCAACAGTGCCGCCTCAAGTGGTCATAAATAGTGTTTACACCCAGCAGTAAACACATATGATCCGATGTGATTTGGATATGTGCACCAAGTGTCATGTTCAATTCACGGGATTCTTACATACTGCTCCTAGTTACATCTGGACTGAGAGTATGAGACAATTACATTCTGAATTCATTACAACTAGTCATCAACCCGTGCTACCTGCATGGGCTAGCATTTAGAGACCACATATATTATGCATTACAAAAATTTAAAATCTACTAAATAACTCACAAATGAGCCCAAGATCACCAAATAATTTCTACTTTGGTGCTTGTATATGCTCCATGTGTCTTGCTATCCATCCATTTAAATGTATGCCCCCTCTCAATCCCAAAATTCACTATTTCCTTATGGGATACCTACTTGACATAGATCCGAAAAAAAATAGATGAACACAGATAAAACTACATTGTATGGCAGACTTTTAAGCGGAACCTTAAATATCCATGGCATAACCTAAAATTAAATTTGGTCCAGAAAGGTGCAAACAACACAAAAAGCACGAAGCTACATGAGTAAAATTGTTTAGTTGGCACATATGTCACAGAACACTATCTTATTAAGCACAATATGCTAACATTTGAATTCATGGTTAAAAGAAGTTACTGCTGAAAATACAACAACTAAGCAGTACAGAGCTAGAGAGAGCACTAATTCTGAATATTCTTAGAGCAACTAAACGACTTTCTCATAGTCTCTCTGGACTATGGACTGGCCGTAGTTAATTAGAAATGACAGACTAAGTATTTGGGGTGTGGAATTTGCATAGGATAGTGCCAATAGAGCATTAAAAAAATGAATTTTTGGTGAGTGAAAATTTATATATTTATTACAAATTGTGTCAACATTAGATGATTTCACACATTAAGTTAATGAACATGGAAGTGTTAGTATTTGGAAGCTATTAGGGGGAGATTTTTGTTTGTTCTTTTTTTATTTTTTTAATCTTGTGCATGTATTCTTTTCTAATAGTTAGATAATTTGTCATTTAGGCAGAGACTCTTTCTTTTCTAAACATAAGGCTTAGGGGCATTTTCTGTACGTATTTCCTCAATAAATTGTATGCGTCCTTTTTCTTCAACGGAACATGCACGTGGCTTTTGTTTTTGTGGAATTCCATTTCTAACGTGAGACTTGCGGACTTCTCATTTGTGCATATTTTTTATTTATTTATTACGAAGGGATAAGGTAAGTGGATTTTTTTATTGTTTCCAACTAGAACTTGGGCATTGGGGACTCTTATACATGCGTTGGTATGGGGGCGTTTCTTTTGTTTTTTCTGGTGGAGGGTAGCGTGTTTATTTAGGAAATTACCTGTGCACACGTTATAGATCTCTTTTGAACCTAGTTGTATATTTCATAATCCTACAGTTATTATTGTTGTTTCTCTAGAATTAACGTTGAGCCTCGTATGATGCCTCCAATTAGTAAATATAAGATTTGCACAGGGACTCAACTTTCTAGCATTTTGAGGGTTACAGATATAGAACCAACATACCAGAAAGATTTTTTTATTTAAATGGCTTCAACTGATTAACTAGTCTAATGTTGAGGTTAAATAAACTACCCTATCAGAATGTCCTGCACGTACTGAACACCAACTGATTAAATGATGAACTGCTGATTTTTAGCTCCAGCGGCCTGTTTCGATAGCTTAATGTGCATGTTTTAAGCCATCAGCGAATATCATTTTTTTTTGCGGGGGAGCCAATATCATTTCCCTCGAATACATGCATGAGTTAATTTTTACACAAGTCCAATAATATTGGAGAATTGCACGTCTTATCTTACAGGACCATATATACACATGAACTGTATATGCTTGCATAGTTTCGGCTGAGGAAAATTCAAGCTACTAGCCCCGTAAATAAAATAGAGTACGATTCAAGGAACTGAATGAAAATGGGTATGTGCTGAGCTAATACTGCGGTTTGCTTAATTCTTAATCTTAATCACAGTAAATAAATATTAATTGCTTGGATTGATCTGTCAAGAACGAATGGGCATGTAGCTCAAATGGTAGAGCGCTCAATTATGCACGTAAGAGGTAGGGGGGTCGATACCTCCCATCTCCATTTTTTCCCTCTTTTCCCGTGCAAAAAAATGACGGGGGAAAAGGAAGGCGATTCTCTTATTTCTTTTTTCTTAGCACCCGCAAGATAGGGCTGGTACTCGGGTTTTTTAGGCTATATGGCTGGTACTCATTTTTTTTAAATCGATAGTGCTGGTACTCGTTTCTTTAGGGGTATAACAAAATTGTATTGCTCAAAGTCCACAACTTGTGGAATACAAAATGGATCATGTGGTATTGACATTCAGACATGTCTTCCCTGATCCAAAGAATGCGAGTATTTGGCTAATCTATCAGCATCATGATTTGCTGCTCTACCTTCGAAAATAAACTTACAATTAAAATTTCGAGCTCTAGACTTAATTTCATATATGATGGCCCCGTAATTCCCTTTGCTTGCCTTCTCAATATAAGTGATTACCTGTTTTGAGTCAGAGGCGATGATAAAATCTTCTTTTAATATATCCCGCGCTTCAACTATGGCTCTCCAGATTTGACTTGGATGATTGCCCAACTGAGCCGACAAAATAGAAGTGTTTGGGAAGTATACACTTTTGAGGATTCAAGCACTCAGAGCTTCTAGACACTGTAATATTCTGCACGCTTGCTTTGCCAACAAAGCCAAGTTGAACAATTCAAAATCCTTGAAACCCAATCCTCCCATGCTCTTTGGTTGTGTCATTGCCTCCCATGAGACCAAATTAGGTTTCCTTTTGCCATCTTTACTTCTCCACCAGAACTTCCGTATTGGCATATTGAAGTGCTCACACAATCCCCTAGGCAACTTAAAGCAAGACATGGAAAAAACTGGAACTGCCTGGGCTACCGATTTGACTAGCACCTCCTTGCCTGCTAAGAAATTGTTTTATCTATCCACCCTTGAACTTTACTCCACAGATAGTCCTTCAGGTACTTAAAAGCACCATTTTTGGAGGTCCCCACTTCAGAGGGCATTGCCAAATATTTAGCACTCAAGGTCTCCTGCAGCAATGCTTTTACCTCATGCCTTATGCTTTCAGGACATTTTTTGCTGAAAAATATCGATGATTTGCCATGATTGATCCTTTGGCCCGAAGCTTGACAATATGTGTTCAACAACTGGTTTACCTCATTAGCCCCTTCTGCACTAGCCTTAAAAAACAGCAGGCTGTCATCAGCGAATAATAGGTGATTGACTGGTGGCGCCGAAGGTGCCACCTGTATTCCACCTATGTTGGGTGACTCGTCAATGGATTTTAAAAGGCACGAAAGGCCCTCTGCTGCAATCAAGAATAGGTAAGGGGAAATCGGGTCTCCTGTCGAATCCAACGGGTAGGTATGAACTCCTCTAGCTTCTTACCGTCAAACAAAACAGAAAACTTGATAGACACTATATTCATCCATCTCTCTGTGAAGCCTAGTTTTTGCATCATTCACTAGATATAGTCCCATTCAACTCTGTCATATGCCTTTGTCATGTCTAGTTTTAAGTGCACAATATCTATTTTTCTTTGCTTTGTTTCTCTTCATAAAATGGAGACATTCGTAAGCTGCGATGATGTTATCAGTAATAAGCCTGCCTGGGACAAATGATGATTGCTCTTCTGAGATAATGTCAGGAAGTACTAACTTCAACCTGTTTGATATGACCTTGGAGGCTATCTTGTAAAGGACATTGCAAAGTGAGATAGGCCTGAACTGTGTCAAAGGCGTGGGATTCTTTACCTTAGGTATTAAGACAAGAATGGTATTATTAATGCACTCCGCTGATTCTGTCCCATCGTTTATATGAAGGACAATATTTGTGACCTCGGTGCCACACACGTCCCAGTGACGTTGAAAAAAATGAGCAAAAAATCCATCTGAACCTGGTGCTTTTGTCGGGAATCTGGAAGAGACCCACCTTTACCTCCTCTTGGGTATAGGCCCCTTCTAATATTTGGTTCATCTCCGTAGTTACTTCTCTTGGCACCACATCCAGCACTCGGTTCATGTCATGCACTCCTTCTGACATGTATAAGTTACTGTAAAAGCTGTTGCGTGCGCCTCCATCTCTGAAGACTCCTCTGTGAGGCTCCCATCTGGTAATTGCAAAGCTTTTATTTGATTTTTCCTTCTATGCCTGCTTGCTCGTAAGTGAAAAAAATAAGTATTCTTATCACCGTGAACAAGCCACTCAACACGCGCCCTCTAACGCCATAAAATCTTTTCTATGTGAAAAAGTTCCACGAGCCTACCACAGATCTTGATATCTACATGCGAAGGTTCAGTCCGTGCAGGGACAGCGCGCATGATGGAAAGTTGCTGATGCAAGAATCGAATCTCCCGTCTGACATTCCCGTATACATTCCGATCCCATGCAGACAGTGTTGGCGCCGCCTCCTCGCAGCGCCGCTCCTTCTTCTACCTCGAGTTGCCTCTCGCAACTCTCTTCTCCCTCTCACACAATTCTCTTGTGTTTTCTCTCAAAAACTCAAGAACACACACCACACACACACACATACATCAAGGAATAGACCATCCACTAGCTTTGGCAAGAGGCTCCGTCCTTGGTGAATATAATGGATACATGTTTCCGCTCTAGCCCTCACAGCCTCACATTTTCTCATTGACTCAAATGACAATTTATACAAAGTCTGGCACTCAACCAGGACCCATGCACTAACACCATGCTCCACTAACTTCACTAACCACCATGCACTAACTAATCGCTAGCTATATGCAAGGCCATGCCCACCACTACTATAGCCTATCCTCAACGGCCAAACACTACCCAGCCGAGTTCAGCTAACAACTTGACTTGATCCTCTCCTAGAATGGCTCTTATCCTTGTGCAGCCGCTTCACACGGCACTCGGCATCTCGCACCTCCGCCGCCTCGCATGACAATAGCATCTCACCATGCACGTTCTTGGGCCGACGGCTCACTGTCTACGTACGTATCACACGTACATCTTGCCGGTGTACAGCCGACGATATGACTACACTAGCTACATGCAAAACAAAAAAACACATGCAGATACATATGCCAAGATTAGTTCTAACAATCACCTCCCTAATTTTGTCATGCCAACCGTCGCAGCGCCGAAGTCGACACGGCCATCATCACGACGACCACGCCATCGCAGCGCTGGTCACCACGCCATCTTGCCGCAGCGTCACGCTGCAATTTTTATTGGCTTCTCACCAACTCTTCACGATGACGAAGCCATCACACCACCGCCGTCGGCTTCGCACCGACCCAAGCGACAACATCGCGCCGTCTTCCATCTTCTTACCGGCATCACACCGCGTCTCCTTGCAATGGCATCGCACCGTCGTCGTGGCGGCATCGCACTGCCGTCTCCTCCTAGCGGCATCGCACCGCAACCACCTGTTCGCGCAACATCACACCGCCAAACACCTTGTCGTGGACGACACCGTCGTAGCGTCGGTCACTACGCGGTCTCCATCTAGCGGCACCGCATGGCCACCGTCCTCCTTCTCGCGTCGTCGGTCTCCATCTCGCATGGAATCCGTCGCACCGCAACCGACGCGGTCGCAGCACCGGTCACCATGGACCATCTTGTCGTGGATGACGTCCTCGCGACGCCGACCACATGACGGCTTCGCGCCGCCGTCCCCCACCTCACATGGAGTCTGCCGCGGCGCCGCCACAGCCTCGGATCGACAAGGCTCTGATACCAATTGTTGGCGCTGCCTCCTCACGCAGCGCCGCTTCTTCTTCTACCTCGAGTTGCCTCTCACAACTCTCTTCTCCCTCTCACACAATTCGCTTGTGTTTTCTCTCAAGAACTCAAGAACACACACCACACACACACATACACCAAGGAACGGACCATCCGCTAGCTTTGGCAAGAGGCTCCGTCCTTGGTGAATATAGTGGCTACATGTTTCCGCTCTAGCCCTCACGGCGTCACATTTTCTCATTGACTCAAATGACAATTTATACAAAGTCTGGCACTCAACCATGACCCATGCACTCACACCATGCTCCACTAACTTCACTAACCACCATGCACTAACTAATCGCTAGCTATATGCACGGCCATGCCCACCACTAGTATAGCCTATCCTCAACGGCCAAACACTACCCAGCCGAGTTCAGCTAATAACTTGACTTGATCCTCTCCTAGAAAGGCTCTTATCCTTGTGCAGCCGCTTCACACGGCACTCGGCATCTCGCACCTCCGCCGCCTCGCATGACAATAGCATCTCACCATGCACGTTCTTGGGCCGATGGCTCGCTGTCTACGTACGTATCACACGTACATCTTGCCGGTGTACAGCCGACGATATGACTACACTAGCTACATGCAAAACAAAAAAACACATGCAGATACATATGCCAAGATTAGTTTTAACAATCACCTCCCTAATCTTGTCATGCCAACCGTCGCAGCGCCGAAGTCGACACGGCCATCATCACGACGACCACGCCATCGCAGCCCTGGTCACCACGCCATCTTGCCGCACCGTCACGCTGCAATTTTTATTGGCTTCTCACCAAATCTTCACGATGACGATGCCATCACACCACCGCCGTCGGCTTCGCACCGACCCAAGAGACAACATCGCGCCGTCTTCCATCTTCTTAGCGGCATCACACCGCGTCTCCTTGCAATGGCATCGCACCGTCGTCGTGGCGGCATCGCACTGCCGTCTCCTCCTAGCGGCATCGCACAATCACATGTTCGCGCAGCATCACACCGCCAAACACCTTGTCGTGGACGACACCGTCGTAGCGTCGGTCACTACGCGGTCTCCATCTAGCGGCACCGCATGGCCACCGTCCTCCTTCTCGCGTCATCGGCCTCCATCACGCGTGGAGTCCGTCGCACCACAACCGACGCAGTCGCAGCGCCGGTCACCATGTACCATCTTGTCTTGGATGACGTCCTCGCGACGCCGACCACATGACGGCTTCGCGCCGCCGTCCCCCACCTCACATGGAGTCTGTCGTGGCGCCGCCACAGCCTCGGCTCGACAAGGCTCTGATACCAATTGTTGGCGCTGCCTCCTCACGCAGCGCCGCTTCTTCTTCTACCTCGAGTTGCCTCTCACAACTCTCTTCTCCCTCTCACACAATTAAACATGTTTTCTCTCAAGAACTCAAGAACACACACCACACACACATACACCAAGGAACGGACCATCCGCTAGCTTTGGCAAGAGGCTCCGTCCTTGGTGAATATAGTGGCTACATGTTTCCGCTCTAGCCCTCACGGCGTCACATTTTCTCATTGACTCAAATGACAATTTATACAAAGTCTGGCACTCAACCATGACCCACGCACTCACACCATGCTCCACTAACTTCACTAACCACCATGCACTAACTAATCGCTAGCTATATGCACGGCCATGCCCACCACTAGTACAGCCTATCCTCAACGGCCAAACACTACCCAGCCGAGTTCAGCTAACAACTTGACTTGATCATGTCCTAGAATGGCTCTTATCCTTGTGCAGCCGCTTCACACGGCACTCGGCATCTCGCACCTCCGCCGCCTCGCCACGACAATAGCATCTCACCATGCACGTTCTTGGGCCGACGGCTCGTTGTTCACGTCACGTATCACACGCGTACATATTGCGGTGTACAGCCGACGATATGACTACACTAGCTACATGCAAAACAAAAAACACATGCAGATACATATGCCAAGATTAGTTCTAACAATCACCTCCCTAATCTTGTCATGCCAACCGTCGCAGCGCCGAAGTCGACACGGCCATCATCACGACGACCACGCCATCTTGCCGCACTGTCACACTGCAATTTTTATTGGCTTCTCACCAAATCTTCACGATGACGATGCCATCACACCACCGCCGCCCGGCCGCGACCGACCCATGCGACAACATCGCGCCCGTCTTCCATCTTCTTAGCGGCATCACACCGCATCTCCTTGCAATGGCATCGCATCGTCGTCGTGGCGGCATCGCACTGCCGTCTCCTCCTAGCGGCATCGCACCGCAACCACCTGTTCGCGCAGCATCACACCGCCAAACACCTTGTTGTGGACGACACCGTCGTAGCGTCGGTCACTACGCGGTCTCCATCTAGCGGCACTGCATGGCCACCGTCCTCCTTCTCGCGTCGTCGGCCTCCATCTCGCATGGAGTCCGTCGCTTTCTAACCAGCAGCGGTTGCAGCGCCGGTCACCATGGACCATCTTGTCGTGGATGACGTCCTCGCGACGCCGACCACAGGGGGCGGCTTCGCGCCGTCCCCCACCTCACATGGAGTCTGCCGCGGCGCCGCCACAGCCTCGGATCGACAAGGCTCTGATACCAATTGTTGGCGCTGCCTCCTCACGCAGCGCCGCTTCTTCTTCTATCTCGAGTTGCCTCTCACAACTCTCTTCTCCCTCTCACACAATTCTCTTGTTTTTTCTCACAAGAACTCAAGAACACACACCACACACACACATACACCAAGGAACAGACCATCCGCTAGCTTTGGCAAGAGGCTCCGTCCTTGGTGAATATAGTGGCTACATGTTTCCGCTCTAGCCCTCACGGCGTCACATTTTCTCATTGACTCAAATGACAATTTATACAAAGTCTGGCACTCAACCATGACCCACGCACTCACACCATGCTCCACTAACTTCACTAACCACCATGCACTAACTAATCGCTAGCTATATGCACGGCCATGCCCACCACTAGTACAACCTATCCTCAACGGCCAAACACTACCCAGCCGAGTTCAGCTAACAACTTGACTTGATCATGTCCTAGAATGGCTCTTATCCTTGTGCAGCCGCTTCACACGGCACTCGGCATCTCGCACCTCCGCCGCCTCGCACGACAATAGCATCTCACCATGCACGTTCTTGGGCCGACGGCTCGTTGTTCACGTGACGTATCCTGCGTACATATTGCGGTGTACAGCCGACGATATGACTACACTAGCTACATGCAAAACAAAAAACACATGCAGATACATATGCCAAGATTAGTTCTAACAATCACCTCCCTAATCTTGTCATGCCAACCGTCGCAGCGCCGAAGTCGACACGGCCATCATCACGACGACCACGCCATCTTGCCGCACTGTCACACTGCAATTTTTATTGGCTTCTCACCAAATCTTCACGATGACGATGCCATCACACCACCGCCGCCGGCTTCGCACCGACCCATGCGACAACATCGCGCCCGTCTTCCATCTTCTTAGCGGCATCACACCGCATCTCCTTGCAATGGCATCGCGCCGTAAATGCGTGGCGGCATCGCACTGCCGTCTCCTCCTAGCGGCATCGCACCGCAACCACCTGTTCGCGCAGCATCACACCGCCAAACACCTTGTTGTGGGCGACACCGTCGTGGCGTCGGTCACTACGCGGTCTCCATCTAAGCGGCACTGCATGGCCACCGTCCTCCTTCTCGCGTCATCGGCCTCCATCACGCGTGGAGTCCGTCGCACCACAACCGACGCGGTTGCAGCGCCGGTCACCATGGACCATCTTGTCGTGGATGACGTCCTCGCGACGCCGACCACATGACGGCTTCGCGCCGCCGTCCCCCACCTCACATGGAGTCTGCCGCGGTGCCGCCACAGCCTCGGATCGACAAGGCTCTGATACCAATTGTTGGCGCTGCCTCCTCACGCAGCGCCGCTTCTTCTTCTATCTCGAGTTGCCTCTCACAACTCTCTTCTCCCTCTCACACAATTCTCTTGTTTTTTCTCTCAAGAACTCAAGAACACACACCACACACACACACATACACCAAGGAACAGACCATCCGCTAGCTTTGGCAAGAGGCTCCGTCCTTGGTGAATATAGTGGCTACATGTTTCCGCTCTAGCCCTCACGGCGTCACATTTTCTCATTGACTCAAATGACAATTTATACAAAGTCTGGCACTCAACCATGACCCACGCACTCACACCATGCTCCACTAACTTCACTAACCACCATGCACTAACTAATCGCTAGCTATATGCACGGCCATGCCCACCACTAGTACAGCCTATCCTCAACGGCCAAACACTACCCAGCCGAGTTCAGCTAACAACTTGACTTGATCATGTCCTAGAATGGCTCTTATCCTTGTGCAGCCGCTTCACACGGCACTCGGCATCTCGCACCTCCGCCGCCTCGCACGACAATAGCATCTCACCATGCACGTTCTTGGGCCGACGGCTCGTTGTCTACGTACGTATCACACGTACATATTGCCGGTGTACAGCCGACGATATGACTACACTAGCTACATGCAAAACAAAAAAACACATGCAGATACATATGCCAAGATTAGTTCTAACAATCACCTCCCTAATCTTGTCATGCCAACCGTCGCAGCGCCGAAGTCGACACGGCCATCATCACGACGACCACGCCATCTTGCCGCACTGTCACACTGCAATTTTTATTGGCTTCTCACCAAATCTTCACGATGACGATGCCATCACACCACCGCCGCCGGCTTCGCACCGACCCATGCGACAACATCGCGCCCGTCTTCCATCTTCTTAGCGGCATCACACCGCATCTCCTTGCAATGGCATCGCACCGTCGTCGTGGCGGCATCGCACTGCCGTCTCCTCCTAGCGGCATCGCACTGCAACCACCTGTTCGCGCAGCATCACACCGCCAAACACCTTGTTGTGGACGACACCGTCGTAGCGTCGGTCACTACGCGGTCTCCATCTAGCGGCACTGCATGGCCACCGTCCTCCTTCTCGCGTCGTCGGCCTCCATCTCGCATGGAGTCCGTCGCACCACAACCGACGCGGTTGCAGCGCCGGTCACCATGGACCATCTTGTCGTGGATGACGTCCTCGCGACGCCGACCACATGACGGCTTCGCGCCGCCGTCCCCCACCTCACATGGAGTCTGCCGCGGCGCCGCCACAGCCTCGGATCGACAAGGCTCTGATACCAATTGTTGGCGCTGCCTCCTCACGCAGCGCCGCTTCTTCTTCTATCTCGAGTTGCCTCTCACAACTCTCTTCTCCCTCTCACACAATTCTCTTGTGTTTTCTCTCAAGAACTCAAGAACACACACCACACACACACATACACCAAGGAACAGACCATCCGCTAGCTTTGGCAAGAGGCTCCGTCCTTGGTGAATATAGTGGCTACATGTTTCCGCTCTAGCCCTCACGGCGTCACATTTTCTCATTGACTCAAATGACAATTTATACAAAGTCTGGCACTCAACCATGACCCACGCACTCACACCATGCTCCACTAACTTCACTAACCACCATGCACTAACTAATCGCTAGCTATATGCACGGCCATGCCCACCACTAGTACAGCCTATCCTCAACGGCCAAACACTACCCAGCCGAGTTCAGCTAACAACTTGACTTGATCCTGTCCTAGAATGGCTCTTATCCTTGTGCAGCCGCTTCACACGGCACTCGGCATCTCGCACCCCCGCCGCCTCGCACGGCATTCGGCATCTCGCACGACAATAGCATCTCGCCATGCACGTTCTTGGGCCGACGGCTCGCTGGCTACATACGTATCACACGTACATCTTGCCGGTGTACAGCCGACGATATGACTATACTAGCTACATGCAAAACAAAAAAACACATGCAGATACATATGCCAAGATTAGTTCTAACAGACAGATCAGACGAAAGTGATTCCAGCTTTTGTTTAATCCCCTGAATCGTGTTGTCCTGTCTCTTTCCCCGGGTCTCAGCGACTGTGTTTGCTAGCTCATCATGGGATTCTCACATCACCTCGTATTTAAAGTTCTTGGGCCTACGAGTGCATGCATGCATTGCTCAGCCGGAGTAACAAGACTGCATGATCGGATGATGCTGCATTTTCGTGATTCAATTCTGCATGCGGCATTGCAAGCGTCCAATCAGCTGTAGCTAGACATCTGTCAAGCCGGACACGGGTATAAGTGCCCCCTGTCACCTTATTTTCAAAAGTCCATTGAATACCCTTGAAAGGTGGCCAAAACATCCCTAAATGCATCCATTTGTGCTTGGCTCCGGCTGCCCACTCCATCGTGTTCACTAGCATAGAAATCACCTCATTGAAATCACCCATTGCTGCCCACTACAATAAAAACTTCGGGTATGGTCGCTTTTTCTGGGTCGCTTTTTTATTCGTCTCTACACTCATGAACACGAATAATTAATAAAATGGCCGTATGCATCGCGCAGATGCAGAGGCTGGGGGTCATCCTCCTTTTCTAAAAAAAAACACTCATGAACACGAACACAAGCGACCTGAAGACGCTTCTTAAGACGTTTTCAGAGCGACACAAACTTTTGATTGTGATTAGCCTTCAACAAAATAAGTATTTAATTTTAATTAACTTAGAGACGATTTGTGAGATGTTTTTATGTGCGACTCTCTTCTTAGAGACGATTTGTGAGACGTTTTAATGTGCGACTCTATTCTTGTTTTAGACTAAAAGAAAGATAAATATTCCCGGAGTCTTAGAACTTGTACGGCCAGTTTGGTGCATAAAATTGCAAAAATACTTATTTTCTAATCGTCTAACTTGTCCACCCATTAATATACGGTGCTTTCTACGGTATCCGGATGTACCCATGCACGTGTGGCATGCCAACATGGCGAGGGCCCACCCTCAGTGGTTGACATGGTGGGTAGCCCGCGTGCACCGTTTTTTCCTTCAGAAAGCATTGTTGCATTTTATTTATCTACGCAGAAAATCCTAAGCAATCGAACACACAACCTTCGACGATTCGGCCGCATAAATGGCCACTAGACCAGCTGACGTTTGACTTTTAACAAGGACAATTAAATTTATATAAGACAGATCGTAGGAATTAATAATTTAGAATGAAAATCAAAATGGGAAAAGGGTGTGCAAAAAAAGGGAAGCCCCGTTCGGATTTATTGCATCATAAGCTCGTCGCATGTGCGAGCGCCAATCATCCGGCCATAATGACACTTCTATACTTTAATTTTTACTGTTCAGTTATTAATTATTAATATATAATAAAATAAAGTAAGGCACTTTTCTCCAAATTTTTGGTTTATTCACTTTATAGGATTATTTTCGTCCGCCGCAGGAACCTACTAAAATCATATGAGAAATGATTGTGTTTAACCGACGAATCCTATTTTTAGGTCGACCTCCTCCGCTGACCGACACATGTGCCATGGTCCTGCAGAACACACGCCCTTTTCTAGAAACTTCGCGCGGCATCACATCTCCTTCCCATTTCTTTCGTTCGTTTCTCAACTCCACCAGGGGGAGACGCTCGCCACGCGCATGGCTCTCGTGCTTGCGACTGGTCCGCGCCCTCAACCGCAGTTCGCCGTCAAGAGGCAGGCCTCCACCGTCGCCCTTCCTTCCTCTCATTTTTTCTCCTCCCACACCCCTCTTTCTTTCCCAACTGGACCAAGCTCTTGAAGCCATGACCACTATCGGAACTTTCTTGGGCCGTCATCGCCAGCAGCACCGCTGCCGCGAGACGAGTTTCTGCAACAACATGCGAGCAACCACCTATTGTATTTTTTTATTGTTTCGGCAACAAGCCTTTTGTTGCCGAGGAAACGAGCGCAACACTATGTTTTTGCAAAGGGGCAACAACCAAATTTATTTTGTATAGCAAAGGTCTTGTTTCTGAAACATAGGCCATGTTTGAAAGAAAAACGGTTTAACAGAAGTGCAACAAGGCTCGTGTTTCAAAACGCCGAGTGGAACACAAGCCTTGTTGCAATGGTTGATGCACGCTCATGGGAAGAAGATCAGACAGTTGTCGAACTCGTGATCCTACGGCTATTGAGGTGGCGGATGTTTCTAAACATTACCCGGCCGAAGCATAGCAGGTCCCAAATCATATGTGTCAAAGGTGGTAAAAGATAATCTATGAAGCGACTCAAAACAAAACTGCAGATTTTTGGCGCACCGTTGGGCCTTCATGCCGGGCAGCCACACCATCGAACAATATGAGTATAACTCAACCCCAAAAAAATATTGCAAGTAACAGAATTTGAACCTACGACCTCGAAGATTGATGTGTGGTCCAGTGTCCTACCAAAAGCACTAACACATGGTTGTTTAAACTTGGGGGTTAGATTCCACTTGATCCGTTGCGCAACCTACGTGTTAGTTTTTTTTTTTTTTTGGGGGGGATCCGTGTCAGCTAATGCGCCCAACAAGCTGGGCCTGAACCTGCGCTCCCTGACGAAAACCTTGCTACGGCCCATCTAATTGGCCCAACAAGTATGTGGTGCAATACGATGACCAATCGATGAGGCAGCTAATTGTTCACAGACCCAAAAGAAATGCCCACTTTCAAGTTCTGTTCAGTTCTTCAAAAAATGTTTGTGTTTTCAAACTTTGTTCAAAATTTCAAGAAATGTTCCCATTCCCAAAAAAGTGTTTACAGATTGAAAAATGTCTCGTAGTAGGTCCCATGTCTTGTACCGCTCTTGGACTTGTGCCTCGCCATAAACAAAAGTGAACCGAAAATGGAAGTTGACAAGTTCCTCTATTTCCATATCTATATGATACTGAGAATAACCAATAACTTTCGCTTTTATTGAATCTTTCCAAAATACACCAAGACTACCACTCCTACTAGCACTACTAATTGCAAAGCTTTTATTGAAACCTAAACTGTCTACCATACTTTTGACTCTAGAGCCCTCTATCTAAGTTTCAAGAATACATAATATAGGGGGGCAAAACACTTCGTTAGATCACAAAGCTCTCGAACTGTCGTAGGTCTGCCAGGCCCATGACAGTTCCAACTTATGATACTCAATGGGCCTGGCGACGCCCATCTTGTGAGCCCGCCAAATTCTTTGCAGCCATAGCCGTATCAATGCCGTTAGTGTTTGCCTTTGACCTCTTTGGATCCCTCTTCGGCGGAGGACTCATCACTGATGTAGCCTGGGGGATTATTGCAAGCTGGTTGGTTTTAGGATCCCCTACAATCTGTTCAGTCCCACTATTTCCTTCAGTTTGCACTATGTTGTTTGCTCTCTTCCTGCTATAGTCAAGCATATCAATGTCATTTTGTTCCTCTGTTGGTTCCTCAAAATCCTCATACTGTGTTGTGTCGTTCCTTCCTCCTCCACGTCCGCCTCGACGGCCTCCCTGGCGTCCTTGACCCCGGCCAGGACCACGACCAGTGCGCATAAAACAATCTGCTCAGAGCTCCTTAAATACCAAGGCCGACGGAGGATGAATCCCGCTACCATGTTCTTTAAAGAGATGCCCCTACATACCACAAACAGCACACCAATCTGACAGCTTTTCATACTTGACTTATAGATCTGGCGCTTTTGATCACAGATCATGGAGACTGCGTTCTTGAGGGGCTTCGTAACATTTATTTTGACCCACACACAGTAGAAGTTTCCAGCAAAATCCTGAGATTTGGGCTCTGCAAACAACACATCTCCTACCTTTGCCGCCAGCGGCGGTACTAGATGAGCATACAGATCAGGCACATCATGAATCTGAATCCATATATCTATGATGTCCAGCTTGATAGGCTTTGTCACCCCATCATTTTCCTTGATGATGACGGCATCCCCTCGGAAGTTCCACGGCCCATCTTTGGTAACTCTTTCCCAATCCCCCAAGCATGAGAACTGAATGGTATAGAGATTATCCTCGAGAGGCCTGAACTTTGCTGAGACTCCATGGGATGTATCCTACTCATGAAACATAGATAGAACATCCCAATTGGTGGTCATATTTATATGGAAAATATAGTCATGCATGATGCAATTATTTGAGACATTTATATAATATAGATTTCACGAGATATTTGAGCATGCAAGATATTCATAAATAATTGAAGTCTTGAGTGCCATAGATAAGGGCATGTGCCATCTTTTATTTGGACTTGGTTGATATGTGTCCTTTCAAATTCTAACAAAGTCGTCCTGAATTTAATTCACAATAATCACATGTTCCTTGAAAGAAGAAAAATGACTCGGCTTCTGACAATTGCTCTCTGCAGCCATGCAACGACACAACCTGATCGCTGCTCTTGCATGCATGGATGCATGCCCCATGCATTTAGCATCGCATTAAGCCTTTTTAGTATTAGGCGCAATGGCGTTAAAAATCGACCAGAGCAGAGTGGCCCTCCGCCTAGTAATCCCGGATGGAGGGGGTAGTACATTTCTCTCGTTGTTTCATCCAAAAGACTGTGGGCAAGCTAATTAAGAATTCGCTTCACCCGCATTTTTTTTAAGAATTCTCTTGACTCTTACTACCTCTGTCCTGGTTTATTTGTTCTCATTGTATTTTGTGTCAAATTTTGACCATGAATTTTACTAACGAAATGTTCATGCATATCACCAAAAATTATATCATTAAAAACTATGTTCAAATACGAATCCAACGATACAATTTTTATTGATATGTATTAATATCTTGCTACTTAAATCTTTGATCAAAATTTGACAGAGATTACAAAGGGGACCAATAAACTAGGACGGAGGTAGTAGTTCCTAGTGCATATGCGAAATTAAATCAGCATCGTCCACATAGTCATAGAAGAGATGACATAAGACCATGTTGTGAAGCTGGACTAATCTTGATGCTCCATAGAATCATATCGAGAATATTCTACAAAGACTTGACATGTTGGTCACGATAGTGGTAAGATATACATTCCTTGCCCAATAGGAACAGGTAATGATTGTACAGCAGTGGAAATCATAATCATTCCAAACAAGGATAAACTCCATAACTCATAACTAACACAATGTATTGGAACAGAAAATTCGCAATATTTAAGTCCCAAGTGATATCAAAAACCCAAATATCCAATACTTACGAGATGGAGCATTTGACGAAGAAGATCATAGTTATGACGTACTTTTGTCTAATATAGTCAGATAAAGTCTATAGCCCTCGTCCCCCTCGTGTCGCCCCTGCGGGAGACCCAGGGGGAACCCTAGCCGCTGCCCCCCTCGTCCCTCCTCCGCCTCCACCTCTCCTCGCCGCCGTCAGCATCGCCGCCGGGCAAAGCTTGGCCGGCTGGGCGGCGGTGGAGCATCTCTCCCCCTTGGAGCGTCTTGGGCGGCGCGGGACGACCAGATCGTGAAGAGGCGTCGGGCTAGCGCAGGGTCTGGTGGCGCGGTAGGCGAGCATCTTGGTGGCGGCGCGTTGCGGCGCCGGCGATGCGGCGTGGCAGCTGCGGCTTGGATGCGACTCCACGGCGAGGTGGTGGCTGTGTGGTCTTTAGATCGGTTGGTCGCGGGCGCCGCCATGTTCAGGCCGGATCCTTCTGGATCTGGCGCTTGGATGTTGTCGGCCGACGCAAGGTGGTGGTCTACACCGTTGGCCACGTCGGATCATGGATCCGGCGCCTGGAGATCTATGACGGTTGTCCTTCTTGATCCTCCTTCCTGGTGGGTTGAGCCCCATGGTACTTGCATCTCTACTGGTCTCGGTTCGTCTCGCTGTCAGATCCGAAACAGTCGGAGGTTTGGTGGTACAGGTTGGGGACCGGAGGAAACTTTGTCCGGCTGGTCGAGCCCAGCATCGGTGGCGTCCCACGACGCCGTTACCCTCCTTGGGGGTGAAGCGGAGGTCCCTCCTATCCACATCTGAACCCCTCCCGGACGAAAGTCCAAAATTCAGTTTGGATTGGGCGGCAGCGGCACCCTACGCGTCATAACCTCCATGGAGGCGCCATCTAGGGAGGCTCAGATGATCGGGCAAGGGATGCTATGGGTGGTGGCCTCCGCGTAGCTCCAGCAGCGGCGACGGTGTGAGCTCCAGGGAAAACCCTTGATCTGGGTCTACCAGATCGGATGATGATGGCACCTTCGATGTCGTTGTCCCTCCTGGGGGCATCATTTTGGAGCACGCGCTGGCTGGAGGGAATAAGAGGAGGAGCGGTGTTACATCTACCGTGAGGCCGACGGCGGATCCTGGCGGCATGGCTCCGTGGGGGTTCGGCGATGGGCGCGTCTGGAGATGGACTCGCGCAGCAGGAGGAAGTTGTTTGGCGTCATGGTGGCATTGATGGCAGAGAGGCCTGGCAAGGTCGGTGCAACCGTTTTGCTCTGAGGATGGACCGAGGGATGATGGAGGTGACGGCCCTTGCAGCGTGTGGTGCTCACTAGGAGTGTGCCTGACCGGTGTGGGACCCAATCCAGGTAGTGGCTTGGAGGGATACCCAACTTTAGATGTTAGGCTTTATTGTGATGTCTGTTTGGTATTAGGCCCGGACATTCGGCACCCCTTCATCTAGGGGATAGGAGTAGCAACGGTATTGCCAAGATGGTGGCTTCAGGCTTATTGATGTATCACCTTGTATGTTCTTTGTGAATAATTAATAATATGGTTGCATGCATCGTCCAGATTTGATATTATATTGTTGTAGTCAAGTAATCTAGGGGCACGTGCCTGATTTGCTTCCCTCATAGGCTGTCCCATTGTGGTACACTTTTTTTTGTTGCATTTGTCATAACAAAGAGAGAAAATAATCCATTTTACTACCCTAAAGAAAGTTTGTGGTTCACTTAACCTCCTATCTTTATTTCTGCTCCCTTCACCCCTTAAACAATCTCATACCAGCCAAAATGGTGGTTTGCCTCGACTAGGTGCTAATGTGGCAATGGTCAACGGTGGTTTTGACCTGCGGGTGTGTCTCCCTTGTCACGCTAGGCTGAGGTAGAGCTCCCCGGTAGGGCTAGGCGATGGACACGCGCACGGCTGCAGGCTACTATGCTCCTTGCCAGGGCCTCCACGCCTTCATGGCCTGCACCCGTAGCGCCCAGTTCGTATCAGAGCATGTTGAGGCATGCCGGCCACGACAACGGCGGCGCTGGCTCGGGCGCAAGTGGGGGCAAGCAGGGGACCTGCACGCGCGGAGGCAGTAGCCTGTTGCGAGTTGCGACAGGGCCGGAGCTTCCTGGAGTAACTGGACGCGTTGCTAGGATCATCCACACGGGGTTGCTGTTGGGCTTGATCGTGGCGAGCACCCTCATCGGTGGACGTGCTCCTCGACGTTTGCTCCGAAAGCTCACCCTGCATGTACAAAGCACAACGCACGCACACACTAGCAGTGAACAAAACGCATGCATGCACTCGCTTGGGGAATATGACGAGCTGTGCCGAGCGAGGATAATGCAACATGGGCGTCAGTGGAGAAGATTGGATGCCCCGGTCCACACGGGGCTCATCCGGAGTTCCTCAGCGCTACACGCTGCAGTGCATGGTCGGCAGGGGCACAACTACGACGGCCAAAAATTGGGCGCGACGGGAAACACGTCGCACAAGCGATGTGTGTGTGTGGGGGGGGGGGGGGGGCCACGGGCGGCCACACTTGGCCACGAGCTGGAGCACGGGCGGGGAGAAACCAGGGACCCGATTGCTTTTCTATATGGCCCGATTTCTTTTTAGTTTTTTTATTGTAGGGACCTGATTGCATTTCAAAATATTTAGGCCCCATCTGTCATAACCGGGACCACGGGCGGCCACACTTGGCCACGAGCTGGAGCACGGGCGGGGAGAAACCAGGGACCCGATTGCTTTTCTATATGGCCCGATTTCTTTTTAGTTTTTTTATTGTAGGGACCTGATTGCATTTCAAAATATTTAGGCCCCATCTGTCATAACCGGGACCACGGGCGGCCACACTTGGCCACGAGCTGGAGCACGGGCGGGGAGAAACCAGGGACCCGATTGCTTTTCTATATGGCCCGATTTCTTTTTAGTTTTTTTATTGTAGGGACCTGATTGCATTTCAAAATATTTAGGCCCCATCTGTCATAACCTGCCAATGGTCAAAGCTAGTGATCAACCTGACGAGTGGACCCGAGTTGTCATAATAACATTTAAAGTTAACCAACATTGTCATTCGTGCGCCATGGTAGAAACAGTGAACCAAATTTGTGGTAGCATTTTAGAAAATTAAGGAAAGTGGTAGTTTCTCGTAGCCATATCCCGTAATGTGGTAGTTTTTTGATATATACTCGAAGGAAGAGCATCAGATTAGCAGGAACCAAGACCCAAGAAGCATAAAGCTGCCTTGTGAACAGGTACTACACATATACGACATAGCTGCTGAATGAACTTCACAGTTCTGCAAATAAGCAAGAAACTTATGCCTGTAAACCCGATGTGTCTCAAGCCCCACAGTCTAAGTTTCTAACATTGTGTCTCCCATGCAAAGGTTGTAGCATGGCCATAGACTTCTTTATCCATATTTATTCCTTCCACTCTCCCACTTAACAAATCGTTTGTATACTAGCTTGCTTTCTCTGCGCTACACGACCTTTTATAACATGCACTGGTGGAAAAAAGGCCTTTGGTCGCGGTTCGCAACTGCCATTAGTCGCGGTTGGGCAACCGCGACCAAATAAGCGCGACTAATGCCCCCCACCTTTGGTCGCGGCTGCTTAAGAACCGCGACTAAAGGCCCGTCCACGTGGGCGCCAGCGGCCGTCAGGCGGAGGACCTTTAGTCGCGGTTCTTACGCCAACCGCGACTAAAGGCCGCCTGTGTTTAGGGTTTTAGCCCCCCCTAAACCTGTTTTCTGTTTAATTTGTATTGTTTTATTTCTTTTGTGCTTTATTTTAATTTTGAAGGAGTTTGCCGCCGGCGTGCACGCTGGAGAAGCCAAGGAAGGGGTGATGCGTCGCGGTGGGCGAGGGAGGCCGGTCGGCGGCGTTGAGGGCGGGCGAGCGAGGCAGTAGTACCGAGGCCGGCCGGCGGCGCCGAGGGCGAGGGCGACGGGCGGGCGGCGCCGAGGGCGAGGGCGGGCGCCGAGGGCGACGGGCGGGCGGCGCCGAGGGCGAGGGCGACGCGGGCGGCGCCGAGGGCGAGGGCGACGGGCGGCAGAGACGAACAGCGAGAATCGAATCGGAGAAGACGAGAATCGAGCCTTGTATTTATAGCCCCCTCCCTTTAGTCGCGGTTGGCGATGAGACCCGCGACTAAAGGTACCCTTTAGTCGCGGGTCGCCTGCCCAACCGCGACTAAAGGGTTTTTGGCGGGTTTTTTGCGTTCCCGCGCCCCCACCTTTAGTCGCGGTTTTTTGCGTTCCCGCGCCCCCATTCACTAAAATCCTCCTTTAGGGGAGGGGCTTTAGTTGCGGTTGGCCTGGCAAACCGTGACTAAAGGTGCCCGAAGGCCTTTAGTCGCGGTTGTCCTGGCAAACCGCGACTAAAGACCTCACGTCTTGCGCCACCGGCGCCACAGGCGGGCCTTTGGTCGCGGTTCACCTCCAGAACCGCGACTAAAGGTCCCATTAGTCGCGGTTCCTACAGCTTCGCGACTTATGGGGCTGGACGGAAGCCTGTTTTTCCACCAGTGATGGTTTGGCTGGATGCATGTTTTTTATGTTGGAATTTGCCTACAAGATCGATCACATCAAATCATGATCAACACGCACACGCAAAAATTGATGGCCAAGGAAAAGGTTTTTTAAACAGGATGAAAATAACGAACGCAAGCCGCCTGGAGCAATCGACACGCGTCCCAGCTGGGCTCACGCGTCGCTTATTCCTTTCCTTTATCCTCCAACAACGACGCCCACTCCCTCAAAAAAAAAACGACGCCCACAACCACACATTTTCCTCTCCCCTCTCCATCGTCTTCCCTACTCGGTTTTCCCCTCCCCAGACCTCTCCTCTCCTTTGCCTAGTCCTTCCTCTAGACCTCTTCTCCTGCAGACCAACAGCGGCAAGCCAACGGCCAACGCTGCTGCGAGGTTCTGCTTCTCGTTCGTGTGCACCGTCAAGAGGAACCCCCTTTTTGCTTGCAGCCGCTGCTCCTACCTGCTGCTGCAAAGCAAAAGAACGACCTTCCCTCGCCTGCACAGGCAACGACGACAACTAGAGGTGCTGCAATGGGTCTTGCCGTGACGACACCGACAATTGAGACTGCAGCAGGGGTCGTGCTCGCGCACCGGTTCCGGTGTCTCCTGCGCTGTGGCGAGATCCGACGGGGCTTCATGGTAGCGACCACCGGAGTTGCAGACGATGATGATGTCGCGTGGCAGTCGCCACTCACCACACATGCTGCATCGGGAGTGTTGTGTTTGTGTTGAATATTTTGTACTAGTTAGGTTATGCTTGGACTTGGTGTTGTAGTGTGGGTAGGATACGTGTAGTGTCAGAATCGGACACGTTGTACCCAGGCCTCTTATATATGAGGAGGCACCCCATGTTGTAACCCATGACGACTAGATAGCGACAGGCTCGCAAGGGGGTGCCGGTGGCTTGTGCCTATGCCCGGGTGGCCGGTGTTGCGGTATCTTGGGGAGGAGCGCCCGTAGTCATTGCCCGAGGAGTAGGCGAGTTCGCTGAACCTCGTTAACAAATCTCGGTGTCGTCATTGTCTGTGATTGCTTGTTTCTCGGAGGATCGACCGCGTACCTCGGATTTATTCTATCAGGGAGGCCGAGGATACAAGGTGTGCAACTTCAGGCCGCCGGCGCTTGTCGCGACAGAGGACCACGGGCCACCGGCGCTCTGTTGTGCTTCAAGCAGGTGGCGGGGTGCCGCAGTTGGGGGCTCACCTAAAGCATCGCCGGGCCACCGGAGTTGCAACGTAGCATCACCAGGGGACCACCAGTCCTATGATTCGATTTTGCCAGGACCAACGGAGTTGCAATGAAACATCATCGGGAGCATCGCTGTTGTGATGCAATATCATCGAGGGCCGCCGGAATTGCAATGAAGCATCGCTGTTAGTTGTCGGAGTTGCAATTAAACGCCGTAGGGCCACCGTTGATGCTTTTGCCAGATTGCAATGAAGCATTGTCGGTGCTGCAATGGAGCACCGCTGGGCGCCAACGGGGCTGCGCGGTGCTGCCTGATCCTGGGGCTGGGAGAATCTAATCGGACGTCTCTTGCAGCGGTTTAAATTAGGCTGGCATCATCTGGCTGATTTGTAGTACTCGCCGATGGCCAAATGCAAGTGTCGTTGTTCTTCTCACCTTTATTGATTTTCAGGTTTCCTCTATTTCTCCACGGTACAATCATGACGCTGCCCTGGTCATGTATCTATACTACTATATAGTGTACGTGTTTTGAATTGTAGCAACAACATCAATCCTAGCCATTGGTCTCATAAATCTAATGGTTGAAACTCAAAGGATTCTCAGTGACAAGTAGCCTGCAGCTGCATCGGCTGGTTTCTAGAAAAATCGCGTCACATCTTCTCTCTTCTTGCCATGTTGCATGTGCCAGTGCGTCAGGCAAAGAGCCAAGTCAGGGGCGGAGACGAGTGGGTTGTATACTGTAGAGAGCGTATCAGGTACTCCAATGGATGGAGTACTCCGGCTGCACCCTGCAGAGCACATCCGTTGGATGAAGTTTGTAGGTACAGGATGGAAGTATAACACCTCATCCTTTCAATTTTGAAAAAAACACCCCATGTAATGATAGTATTGCTGTAAGGTTGTCATCATCTAGCTTTACAAAAATGTGCTGGCCCAGATTGGGAACAGAAAGAACACACACATCTTGTACCTCTGTACATGATTGTTTCATGCTGACGCTTTCAGCTTCATCCGTATTATATAAATTCCATATGAGATAGTATATGCTACAGGTAGTAGTATCATGGATTTTCGAAAGATATAATATAGAAGAACCAACAAATATTCCATAGGAGGTCTAGAACATGAACATTGAGTGACGTGATTTAACAAGGTAAAGCTAATTTAAAAAGAAATGAAGAATAAACAAGTTCATGAACAATAATTTGATCTGGTGAATTTTGCACTAAAATTGTGAAGCCAACGTCAAGTTTAGTAGTCACCTTGCTCAAATCACAAGGGAACACATAAACCACTATCCATTGGCAATGCATCCCAGCACTTTCAAATCTATGTTGGCATTTAAAAGCTAACAGTACAACAATATTATGCTCTTACACACCTTTTTATACAAACTATCATGAATGCTTTCTCAGCAGCACTCATGACAGTACACATAAAATCTGCTATGAAGCACATACCTAGAGTTGCAACTCAGATGTGATTTATAGCCCAATAAGGTAGCAGGTACACATATTGCACCAACATATTCAACTAGGTGTTGAAGTTGTAGCACAAGCCTCCAACATTGGATAGCACATGAACAAAAGGCATTTCTCATTCACGATTTAGCCGTGGTCTGTCCACGCAGGTGGTTCCGGGCGAGGATTATTGTACAGTTGTGTCTTGCTGTCATGGATCAAAGGTACGTGGTGCTGCTGGATATTGTTGAACAACTACGTTTGGTTCGCACGGACGGGCAAAACGCGGTGCTGGTCGAGGCTGTTGTGGAACTGCATCTAGCTCGGGCAAAAATACCTGGACGATATGAACACTCCGCCCGCCTGTGTGCCCGAGCAGCATTACAAGATGTTCGCCTAGTACTGAGCATTCAATTCCCGATGCCTCATATTCTCAAGCAAGAGTCCTTTTTCTCTTGAAATGATTTTGCTAACGACTGGTGTAGGAGAAAGAGTTGTGGAGACTCCATGGGCTGTGTCCTGGTCATGCAGCATGGAGAGAAGACAATCCATTGGTGGTCGTATTTATAGACATCATTTAGTCGCACATTATTCGGTTGCACGAAACACTTATACCAGATAAATTTGATGAGATGTTTTAACTCGGAAGATCTTAACAAATTATGGAAGTCTCCAATGATGTACAACAACAACAAGGGCATGTGCCGTCAGTTATTTTAAACTTGGTTGTCCTTTCTTTCATCAAAAAAAAATATATGTCCTTTCTAATTGAGTTAAATGCATAAAACCAACACAATTCTTGATTATTCCTGGATTTATTTCAGGATTTCCGGCTATGCGCTTTCAGTGGGAGGAGACGTTCCGTCGACCACGAGGCGCCTACGGTGACTTCGTAATCTCAAGATGATATGCCGGCTCAGTCTCTCGGAGGTGCTCATAGGGGAAGGGTGTGCGTGTGTGCGTTCATAGAAATGAGTGTATGCACGTGTATATGAGCGCTTGTGTCTGTACTGATGCTAAAAAAACACAATTCTTGATGGAAACAACCAACCTCAACACGAAGACAAAATGGAAGGACCTTAGCAACAGATCTAGCAATTAAGAATAGGTGTGGCGAGATCTCTATCGACTGAGGACAGCCGGGGCGATGGGGATTTGCAACAGAGAGGAGGAGGAGCTCCGTGCCATGGGAAGGCACGCACCGCCCTGCTTAGCTCCGCTTCTGTCAACGCCCGATCGGATGCCACCAGGACGCGCCGCCGGCCATCGCAGCAGTCAACCGCACCCATGCTTGGACACGAGCTCGTGGACAGGCGGGAGGGTGGAGCCAGGGAGCAAGGTCGGTTCTAGCCCGCCGCCGCCACTGCTTCCCGCCGGCCATGAGTTCGAGCATGGGCGGGGAACGGCCAGGTACCCGATTGCTTTTTACATATTTTTGCAAGGGCCCGATTTCTTATTAGTTTTTTTATTGTAGGGACCTGATTGCATTTCAAAAATATTTATGCCCCACCTGTCATAACCTGTCAATGGTCAAACCTTATGGTCAACCGGACGAGTGGACGTGAGTTGTCATAATAACGTTTAAAATTAACCAATATAGTCATTCATGCGCCATGGTAGTTTTTGGAAACAGCGAACCAAATTTGTGATAGCATTCTAGAAAATTAAGGAAAGTGGTAGTTTTCCGTAACCATAGCCCGTAATGTGGTAGTTTTTGCTATATACTCGAAGGAAGAACGAAGAATTAGCAGGAACCAAGACCCAAGAAGCATAACACAGCTGCATTGTGAACATGTACTACACATACTAGTACGCAGGCACGTGCCAAGCACGCCCCCCTGCTAACAACAGTTTTAATATATGCATCTTTGCACGCGGCACCATATAGAGGAAAAGCTTTGTCCAGAAAAATTCTGCAACACATATCTTCCTTTCTTTTTTTTTTACGAAAAAATATGCAACACATATCTTGTTGGTGTAAGTGTAATCTTTTGTGTTGCAGCAGGAATTACACAAACTCAGCGGATATGCGTGCGTGGGCGGTCACGCGTTTGTGTTATTGGGAATTTCGAGGTGTATATTGTACTTGTTGATTATGTTTGCAAAACGGACCTCACAGCCTTGCGTGCACATCATATCTTCGGTGGGACCGAATGTGCATGTGCGCACCACCTTTGCAGACCATGGAATCTCGTCCCGTAGTGTCTTTTCGCTTCTACCAGTACCCTGTCCATGAGTGGAATGGCAGGTGACAAATCCAAGTGTTTTCAGCCGTTCGATCTTGTTGATCTTGGGCAGATGAACGGCCCTTAGCAGCCCCAGCTTGCAAATCAACGGCTTAGGTCATTCTAAAGGGGCTTTGGCGGGAAAAGGGGGTAGAGCCAAGTGGCGAATCTAAGTCAAAAAATTGATGTACTATATAGTGGTATACATATACATAAATACAACATAGCTACTGAATGAACGGACCTCACAGCTCTACAAATAATCAAGAAACTTATGTATGTCCGATGTCTCTCAAGCCCCACAGTCTAAGTTTCTAACATTATATCTCCCATCCAAAGGTTGTAGCATGGCGACTTCTTTATCCATATCTATTCCTTCCACTCTCCCACTTAACAAATCTGTTGTATACTAGCTTGCTTTCTCTGCTCTACTAGACCTTTTATAACATGGTTTGGCTGGATGAATGTTTCTTAACTCCATTGTCTCACTAAACGAAGGTTATTTATTACCAAGCATGTGGTTTATATTGAGGACCACTTTCCTTTAGAGCATGGTTAATAATATAGTCAGTTGCTGGCTATATGATGTTGCCATGTCATCTATAGCTGAACTTATAGCCAGCAAGTACAATAGTTGAATATAAATATGTACTCCCTCCGTTCGGAATTACTTGTCGTAGAAATGAATGTATCTAGATGTATTTTAGTTCTAGATACATCCGGCTGAACGAAGGGAGTATTACTTTGTTGATACCTGGCCCACCTCACTCTCTCACAAAGTATGTAGAAGCACGTGCTGCAGCCGGCTGTTAACTAGTAACCCGCTTCTCTTCTCTCTTCTCCAACGAAACAAAAATATAGTATTTTAATCCTTATAGCCAGCTTACATCACCCTATTGTAACTGATTTAGGAACGAAAAGTTCTCGTGCTCTGTATTTATGGAGCTTTACTGTCAATCAACTACGCTTACCATTCAGGGGCCATACACCGGCTTAGGCTACTAGTGCATCGTAATATTGCATCACAAAGAAAATAACCTACATAAGCTTTAGATTGCAGCCAATTCCCACAGCAAACCCGTATGGTATCATGTACTCCCTCCGTCCCAAAATAAATGACCAAAGTTGAGTCACTTATTTTGGGGCAGAGGGAGTAGTATTTTACATTTGCATCCTTATCCCTGACCTTGCTTGGAGACGTGCATCCGGCAGGCCTAAGCTCATTCATTGCAGTGTTGGTTTTATCCCTTGAGTAATTCATTTGGGTGCGAGCTTCATGCTAAACTGTCAATACCAGGGTACAATTCATCAATGGCAACACACAGTCTTCGTCAAATCTAGTTTTGACCTTATGTGAAATGACAAACATGATATTTTGACCTGAGTGAGACCGGTGGAAGTGGTATTTGACATGGCATGGCGCCCGGACAGTCAATTGGCCTGTGTGGGCGGTGCGACCGGACAGGGCCACCAAATTCCAGGGGCCTCCAATTTGGGCCATGGTTAATGTATATTCCGATTTTGGACCGTTTTACGTTATTCGTCAAATTCCAGGAAGCAGAGAACTGGGTGGGAGCTCGTACGCAGAGCTTAAAGCGCCCATTGAGGGAACGTGCGCTCGCAGCCGCACCTGATGGCCGGCCCACAACCACGAAGTGCAGCAAAACTGAATTTATTGCACCAAAAAGGTTGCTATCGCCATGAATCACGGTCGCACTGTTCAGCTCATATGCAGCTCCTAGACACTAGTGATATGCTACAGTGTAGGCAATTTAATAACAAAATGTCGCGCGCTATTTACTGCACATACATATTAGGAACATGTGAATTTCTTTAAAAAATGTGAACAAAATTTGAAAGTTCACAGACTTAAAAGAAATTGCGGATTAGAAAAAATTCATGTACTCAAAAAATTTATCAATTCTGAAAAAGAGTTCATTGATGTTGAGAAAAGGATCATCAATTTTTTTCAAAAAATTCACAAATTTTAAATAAGTTTATCAATTTTGAAAAAAGCTTCATATATTCTCAAAAAAGTTCAACTTTCCAACAAAAGTTCACAAATTAAAAAAATCATCAATTTGGAAAAAAAAGTTCATCAATACTGAAAAACATTCATCAATTATGGAAAAAAACGTTAATATAGAAAAAAAGCTCATCATTTAAAAAAAATCAACGGCTTGAGGAAAGTTCACGAAATATTCAAAAGTTCATCAATTTTGAGAAAAGTTCATCATTTAAAAAAATGTTCGTGCATTTGAAAGTAAAAAAAATGTATATGAAAGAGAAAAGAAATAAATAACAAACAAAACCGGACCAAAAAAATGAAACAAACCGGCTGGAAAGATTTCCGCGAACAGATGACACGAATAAGAGGGACAGCGAAGGAAGTATTCACAGGCAGTCAAGATGTCGTAGTGGTTAGTGAGATTCTCTCAGAAAGGAGAGGTTGCAAATTCAACGGACGCAGACATTTCGTCTATGGGACATCTACACCCTATATGAATAATAAATAGTAATTCAAAAAATTCTGATTTTTTTTAAATAAGCTTGACCTTTTTTTTGCGAAATAAATAAACTTGGCCTTCCATAGTACTTGTAAGAAAAGTTCCACAAAAAGAAAATCTTGTTTGACTTCTTTTCAAAAAAGACAACATTTTGGCCAAAATAGTGTGAATAGTGACTATAATAGCAAATAAATTTTATCTTTTTCTATATGAAGTCAATGTTCGCTTTTTCATGAAAAATTATATACTAGTGCACAAGTAAGTCGACTTTATTATAAAAAAAACTTCTGAACTATTTTGCTTTTTTGTTTAATTATTAAAAAAAATCCTCATGTAGGGTGTATATACAACCAGAAACCAAAGTGTATTTCCTCGAATTCAACTTTGCGGCGTTATCAATATGATTTAAAATTGCATGGTGTGTGCGCACAGATAACACTTAGCAGATTATTGTGAATCTTAAAGAACGAGCACATCTCAACGCTGTCTGTAAGCATTGTGTGTTCTTATCATCAGTAATATCCGTTCTTTAATATACAATATGATGAGTAAATAGGCAGTTTTTTGATTAAATTAATCCATGAATAAATCATGAGCATGACATGGACAACATTGATAACACACTGATTACGATCTAACAGAGCATGTACTACGCACATAGTAGAAACATCTACGCATGTCGCTAGTACTGCTACAACAGAAAGAAACACGAGAGGGATAAGCAATGTGTACCCTCCAATTGGCCATGCGGCGGCGGTGACGGTGGCAGCAGCCGCGACATCCTCGGCGGCCTTCTTGTCGGCCTCGGCCTTCTCAGCGGCGGCACGGTCGGTGTCGGTCGACATGGTGATGACGAAGGTGATGCAGACGTAGATGAACAGAAGCGAGCAGTCGCTACCCAAAAACCTAATCGCCCCTCTCCCGTACAGGATCCGGAGAGGCGGGGTTTCGGAGGCCTGCTCTCACGTCAACCGTGTACGCGGTGAACGGGGTGGAGTCGCCGGCGGCAGCAGCAGCAGAGGAACGACGTGGGCATGGAGGCGGAGGCGGAGATGCCTTCTGTTTCACGGCGGCTAGGGTTGGCAGCGCCCCACATATATATGTGTGGCCGCGCGTGGAGAGACGTGGGCTGAACCCACATCCAAGTCGGTAGCCCATGATCCGACGTCTCAGATCGTGGCCCTACCTGTCAAAGACTCTCCATTCCTGACCAGCAAAAAGAAGCGCATAGGAGTGAGCTCGGCTCGGCTCAATCCCGCAACCCGCGGCGCGGCACGGCGCGGCGTGGCGTGGCGAGGCGAGCGGAGGAGGAGGAGTGCGCGAGGGCTTCTTTTCTTATCAAGCTCAAATAGCATGAAGAAGAGAATTCCTTATAAATCACTCTAACTCTCCTTCCACTAGCATGGTGGGACTAAACTTCCCACCACCTTGTCATGCCACCTACATGGGCCCTTAGAGATTAAATCTGAAATTGTCATATGGGCTCTAGGCCCATCTCATAGTTCAACAATCCCCCACCAGATCTCAGGGGCCCACTTTGTCCTTTGTTCCAAACGATGTTTTGATATACCAGCATCTCAGTGGAGACCGATTAAGGTTGAGCTCCACCTAGACCAAGTAGTTACACTCCTTCACAACTAAACAATGGACTATGCCTTGAATTGTCAGTTTGGCGTCAAGAAGTTTCACCACAAGTCACACTGATACGAGGCTGCGGAAGGCCGACCCCTCGGGTGGAGCATATTAGTGACACTCCAGGCATGTTCATGAGCTTGCTAGAGATCACCCCAATCTCATAGACTGTGACCAGCAGTCGGGCTCATATAGGTGTGTTCCTCCAAAGATCGCTCTGTAGCATAGCATCTTGCTTATACATCTAAGCCTTGGAACACATTAAGACAGTAGTCATCCTTCCATACAGTTTCGAGAGTATTGCATCTCCGGAGTGGGTTAGTAAAGTTACTCTCCTCAGTTCACCACTGGCTTGTTTTCCCAGGTCCTACTTCACGGGATCTCCGATCACATAGGTTGGGTTACTACCATGGCAACTCATGTGGGTCTCATACCCATCTCCCTTGATGCGCTATCTATCACAACACGTGATAGCCCTTTAGTAAAGGGATCTGCCAGATTCTTTGCCGTTTGAATATAATCCAGTGCTATCACTTCGGAGTTCCTCAATTTTCTAACAACTTTCAATCTCATTCTTATGTGTTTATTGGACTTCATGTTGTCCTTTGAACTCTTCACCTTGACAATAACTGTTTGATTGTCGCAGTTCATAAGGATGACCGAAACCGGCTTGTCAACCACTGGCACCCGATGTATCTGGCACCCGATGTATCTCGAAACCATTCCGCTTCGCCACCCGATGTATCTAATGATGTTAATTCTGCTTCCATTGTTGATCTTGTTAAGATCGTTTGCTTGCAAGACTTCCAGGAAACAGCACCACCTCCAAGAGTAAACATATACCCAGTTGTGGCCTTCATCTCGTCAGCATCAGAGATCCAATTCGCATCACTATACCCTTCAACGAGGGCGGTTTATTTTGCCTCACCACTTTCGTTGGTTTTATTTCGCTGGTTTTATTTCGTCTCCCTCCCACCTGCCTTTTCGCTTCACCACCCACATAAACCCATCAGATTAGTTACCATATAAAAAATAAATCATAGTCAATCAAGTATTGATGGGATATTTTCTTATATTGATGTGATTTTCCAATCAAGTATTGATGGGATATTTCCTTATATTGATGTGATTTTCCCTTTCTTATCATCAATCATCTCTACCGCCTAAAAAGATGCGTAGAGAAAACGGACCAAAAAAACCTACCATAAAAAACCAGCAAAAGAAACAGA
Organism: Aegilops bicornis; assembly: GCA_021605145.1. Lineage (NCBI taxonomy): Eukaryota > Viridiplantae > Streptophyta > Magnoliopsida > Poales > Poaceae > Aegilops > Aegilops bicornis. The sequence goes on along the minus strand of CM038675.1, from coordinate 63,920,053 downwards.
CAAAGATCGATGGCGTGGCGTCTGAGCAAGGCCTCCTGCCCTCGAAGCGCCAGACGACTGCACAATGGGTCGTGAGACGCCGCCCATCCCTTCGCCCAGATCCACCCCTTCGCCACCGCCAGTTCATCCATTCGCCGCCGCGTTCCATCCCTCCGTCGCGGATCCATCCCTTCGCCGTCGCCCGCACATCAAAGCCGCCGCCCTCCTTCGGACCATCCTCGTTTAGGACCCGCCGCGGATCATGTCCAGGATCCTGAATTCTTGCTGGACCAAGGCAGCGTCCACCATGTCATGGTGTTATGCTAGCGGCGATTGGGAGGCGATCCGGGCTGCTAGGGTTTAACCAAGAACTGATCATGGCGGCACCGGAGCATGTGAGGTTAGCGCTCTAATTGAATCCTATTCCGCTGTCGGACTCGACCGCCTCGCCATCACTGATGATCGCGTCGGTTGTGGCCACGTCCCTCTCCGGACGGCTGTGATGATGGAGGGAACTGCCGTCACTATCAGGCTCTCCACCCATCGACGCGTCGGGTCGCTGCTCGGGGCCAGCCCCCCACTGTGCTAGATCGCGCCTCGGCTTCAGGATCCCTCGATGTCGGCGGTGTGGGCTAAGGACCAGGCGGCGGGGTAAGTTGTGGGTTCTGGTCGAGGGATCGGTTGGGGCTGGCATGCGAATTGAGCTGCCTTCAATGGATTTTTGGAAGCTTGGCTGCTTGTTGCTTCAGATTTGGTACTATCCCCATCACCACGGGGGCAATAGCTGGACGTCACCACGACGGGCCGCCAAGGCAGCAATCGACTTGTCCACCACGACTGCCCAAATAATCCGAGCATCACGTGCTGGACGGGCATACTCCGTAGAGAAGAATCATAATTGATGGCAATCGGAATCAGTCTGGAGGAATAGACCATGCACGTGAGTTGTCTGATCAAATGTGTGACATTGATTTGGCATGTTGGAACTTAAATGACCGCGGACACGCCTTCCATGTCTTTTCACCAATGGTTTGTGTGCCCTTTCATCCTAGATGAATTTATATTTTATAATTTTGTCGTGTCATAATGTACTATTCCTCAAACGTAGCTGGTCAGCGCGTATGATCTTAATTTGACTATGTATTTTGAACTCAATTGCACTGAAATTTTGTGGGGAGAACTTTCCAGGAGTACCATTTTGTGTAATATTTGCTGAAATAGTCAACCCTGGTAATAATTTTTTTTTTGCCAATAACAAAAGTCACAGGGTTTGAGTTTGTTCATAGATTAGCATTATCTTCAGTTTGTATAGCTTGGCGACTGTTACATTGCAGAACATGAATGAGAAGAGTATGGGCCATGAGTTCCGGAATGACAGAGACACCCGATGCTTTGAGCACCTAAATTTGGTTAGGTTTAGTAGGCTTCTTGAGTATAGTGGTGATCGGTTGATCATTGTGGATTACGTTTCCAATGGCAACCTTCAAGAAACCTCGAAGGTAAGCATCATATGATCCTTGACGTTCCTCCTACCTATGTACAATAGATGCAATAGTATTTTCAAATTCTATGTTACTGAGTTCAGATGTTGCAGGTTTGAATGAAAATTTTCTTGAGTTCTCTGTTAGACTAAAAACTGTAACTGGTGTGGCCCATGCAACTGAGATTAAAAACATGGGGAAGAATCATAAAAGATCTTGCTGAACAGAATCATAAACGATGCCTTCGGTCCGCTCTTCGTGCGGACATGCCGGCTCCCTTAGACGCCCTTGAAGTCTCGTAAAATGGTCCGGGTGATACGGCTGCCTCAATGCTTGACGCTATGTTCTGTAAGAGGCCAAGGTACTATATTTTGTCTCTGGTGCATAATCTGGTTTTTTTGTTATCTGTCCTTTTAGAGGCAACGATCAAAATGGTTTTTCTGCATGAAGCAAGAAACCAGTTTGGTCTTTTTTATGCAGATACCAAATAGATTTGTGTGCATATAATTTTTCTTTGTACTGCATAATCATATTATCCACACATAATGAAGGAAAGAACACATGCCGAAGTGGAATGAACGTAAATAACTTTTGCTGAGACGTCTGGTGTTTCGTTGCTCCCTCTTGCTGGCATCCTTGATGTCGCTTGCTTGCTCGCGTCACTAGAAAGAAGGTGCGGACAGGTGACAGGTTTTACTAATCTTTCTACAAGTTCGTTTGCTCCTTACATATTTCATACATGTTGACCGATCCTGAAACTGCAATAGCAAGTTGCGTTGTGTTTCTGTCCGCATTTCAGATTGATGCACTTGAAACTACGGGGTTGCCAATCTCGTCCGTGTTCCTTTCTTGATGCTACTCGACTAGATTTGTTATGTGTATCAATGCTGAGGCTATGATGGCCTTCTGCAATAGACTCTGAAAGAGAGATAAGAGCAAGATCATTGTTGCTTGTAGTGGCTCCGCCTTATGCATTGGCTAAATTATTTGTTGTGCTTCTCACAAATTGTTAGAACAATTGTGTGTGTTTCTGTCGGAGGCTACGTTGTCTCGATTGACAAGCGTGGTTTACAGGAGATAGATGCAGCTGCTCTGTTTTCTTCTTTCAGGGCAGTTGCTGCGAATTCAACTACAGGCTAAGTATATATGATTGTTTCTTTGTCCGCCACTTAGACTGTAATTATTTTAGCAGGGGTAAATCAATCTGATAGTATGTACTAACTGGCCATCACTTCAGTGCCTGATTTAGTGACATCATAACTTTTCATCTACGATTAGTACTTGAATATCAGGTCGCTTGAATAATAGTGCACACCATTGTATTTGAGTAACATATTAGATGGTTGTCAGTCTTAGAGTTAATTGAGTACTTCCTCGGACTGCAGAAAGTACATCATCAAACACTAGCCCTCATATTTGTTTCTATAAATGAACTCAATCTTGCATGCATTGATCATGTTTTTGTCCTTGTAGAAGAAGAAAGATGCCTTGCAAATAGAGTTGGAGCAAGACCTACTGGAGTTCTTTTTTGAGATGAAATCTACTGGACTTAGCTTTGATTTTGTAGAGGAAAATATTTATTGACTATAAGTAGAATAGTTAAATGAAAAACATTTTTCAATGCATGGTTGAATATTCTGGTGGTTGTTTCTCCATGCATGGTTGCATGTTGATGTGGGTCTTATTCCATTCATAATTCTATGCTCACATGATTATTATTTTTGGAAAAAGTAGTTGTTTGCTATGAGAGAAATGTCACATTTTTTTATATAGTGAATAATATCACATACCCTAACAAGTCATTTCTCGAGAATAATTTACCAACAACTGATTTACACGCGAGACTATAGTTTATTCAAATTGGGATGTGACACACTCTACAAAAAAGGTACGATGTCATCACTCTGACTAAAAATGTCACATGCTCGCATCTAGCAGCTGACCAATGGATATATATATATATATATATATATATATATATATATATATATATATATATATATAGGAAAATCCATCCTACCACCCGTGGTAGTTACCCCATATGTCTCATATACTACCATGTGGTACTATATATACTACTTTATCATTTTAAATATATTCATATACTATATCTAAGATATATCAAAGCAAGTTACATGAAAAAATTACATATGATCCTATAGTTTTTGTTATATTTGTGAAATACGTACATATTTATACGTAAAAAAGAGCATTCTCAAAACATGGTATATACTACCTAAAAATTAGTATATATGCTACCTAATCATTGTTATATACTACATACTACACGCATACATACTCTCAATTTTGACAGATACTACATACAACATACAAAACGCAAAGTGGTGGTAACTACCACTGCTTGTAGGAAACATTTGTCTTATATATATATATATATATATATATATATATATATATATATATATATATATATATATATATATATATATATAGGAGCTTATTTTTGTAATACCAGAGTATATGTTTATATGCTCAGTTTGATACCGCTTCTAACGTTCAGATATCTGATGTCATATCGCTTCTACCGTTCAGGTACATGGCTGAAGGATCTTTTAGTATGCAAGTATGGAGCAATTTCTAAAATGGCTAGCTTGCATGATGTCACTTGTCATCCTTGTCATCTATCTCTTTCACACTACTACCTGCAGCTGGAGGCATGAGGCCTAGGAAGGTGCTTCTGTACTGTTTTTCTGAAACCTCGGTTTTACTCATGATTTCTTGTCTCATTAATCTGACAGCTACACTGGACAACTTCTGAATATACTACAGTTAATGCCTTTCTTCCTGGAGCTTTTGTGTTCGGGACTAGCATGGTTTGTTGGCATGTGGGCCGCGGTATGTGCAAATTTTAGTTTCAAGTGCTGCTTGGGGGTCTGCAATGGAAGCGTTTCTGGTTTTATTTGTCATCTATGGTGTTCGTCTTTCATGCGTTTCCCCCTTCTACAATTTGAAATGGTCAATAATTTGCCAAAACAGATTGGTGTTCGTGCAGGTGATTTCTTAGCCATCGCATGACTGTATTTGGTGTGGCACTACTCTATGCAAACATTTTATGTTCGGCTTGGAGTATAGATTCACCTGATTCAATGAAGGTTGCGGACAGTAAGTCTCTTGCGAGCTTGATTTTTTTTTCACCATTAAATCTACACCTTTTTCCTTTGTTTACATGCCCCCGTATATTTTGGGGTTCAACTTTTGACTAACTAAACATGGGTTAGTTCATAAAAGTTATACCATTGAATTTCGGACATGTGAATCATCTATTATTGGTCAATGTTCAAGCACAAAACCCGAGGGCGCCATGTAAATAGAGACGGAGGTAGTAGTTATTATTTTTCGCAATGTATATAGTTTTAAACTATTAGTGGTAATTCTTTTAAGAATTGATGCGCACGCGTTCATAAAATAAAAGGATCGGAGCAACAATTTATTGGAAAGTACCACAATGCGACCAACAGTGGAAATTTGAGTGAATAGTCTTCGTACTCTTTTATATATAGTATTCAGTTTTCACATGGAAAGTCCATACATTTTTTAATATATTGATGGTCACTTTTAAAACTTGGACTGTGAGCATTCTAAAACATCAGACAAAAGATGGGTATAATTACCAGTAATGGACAAACAGTAAAGTTTGATTTGCTGATATAACTCATACAAAAAAAATAGGCGCCCTCTCTGAAAACAAAAGTAAGTTTGCTGATTGATTGTTGTAATTGATCCACATTCCGTGCTTGTAGCTGAAACCCATCATGTATATACTTCATCTGCTGTGGCATGAGAGAGGGATCATGGGTGAGGAAGCAGAGCAGTGGCAGGCATGGAGTGAGGGGAGCAGTCGGAGGCTCTTAGGGAGGCGGATAATAGGTGAGGAAGCAGAGCAGTGGTAGGCGTGCAGGAAGGGTGAAAGGACATGCGGTGCCCCCATATGTGGTTTTGGTAATTGATGACATTCTCTATGGACTAATGGTTGCCTTGAGTTTATTTGAAGGTTTTGTCCATACGCTTTTCTTGGAGTACATGTGTTGGTTTCGAGGAGAGTTTTGTGTCGACCAAGGTGCTATTCAAGGAATTATCCAAAGATTGGTCATGTGAGTGTTGAGCTTATTGCAAGCATGTCTTGAAGAATAAGATTGTGTGATCATTCATGTCCACCTTCAAGACATCATCCAAATGAAGAGAGTTGGAAAGATTCAACACACAAAGCGTACAAGATGTACAGAGGGATCAAGTGATCCCATGGTATGGTAAGCATTGTCCATTACGCTTTGTGTACTAACCCATGGTCTTCGTGAGAGTTCTTTGTGGGGTTAGGTTGCGGTGTGCAAGTTCAAGTAATGCATCACGAAGAGATCAAGTGCTTGAAGCTTGCCGTCCATTGTGGTGACAATGGACTTGTGAAGATAATGGAAGAGAGGCTCACCCACAGAGAGTATGGGGAGCAATCAACTAGTCTTCATCCCGCCAATGCAATCAAGAAAGGTGGTCCAACTTGAGGAGTCAAGATCGTCATCATCTAGCTCAAGTGGACCATGTGCAAGGCAAAGGTTTGCCCTTGATAGGTTTTCTATTTTACCGGTCTCATGGTAGTTGTGGAAGACCGGGTTATAGGATCGTTTGCCGTACTATCAAGGGGGGCTCTCGATGAGTTGCTTGACCGTATCGTTCATAGAGAGCTCAAACCATTGCATCCTTGCATCATCTTTTTTGGTTCTTGTTTGGTTCTTATCCTTGTGAGATTTGGAGCTTATGGTCATTTTTATGACAAGCTCGAGTTCATCGAAAACGGAGTTCTCATGCATCTTCTATGATGTTTTCGATGTTGGAGGGTATGCCGGTTCTTCTCGGTTGGAGGTTTCACTCCTTTGTTTGCTAAGCATACCTCCCCTGCTGTTTTGATGCTACTCGTTGTCTTGTTTCAAACAAGCTTGAGTTTGCTCAATTCGGAGCTCATTTGCAGAAGTTATGGCAGTTCTGGTTTTCCTTGGAGCTGCCCCTCTCTCGTTCGTTCCGGTTTCGCCCTGTGCCAGCGGTAGTACCGCGACCTACAGCGGTAGTACCGCCGAAGCCCCCAAGCGGTAGTACCGCTCCCAGCGGTAGTACCGCTCCGATGAGCGGTAGTACCGCTCGCGGGCTTCGACTATACTACCTCAGTAGTACCGCGCCTACTACCGCCTCGATTCGAGACGATGTTTTCTCGTGTCGGGTTTTGCGGCACTAGTTGCGGCAGTAGGAGCGGTAGTACCGCTCTGAGCGGTTGTACCGCTCTACTCCCCCGGTAGTACCGCTCTGTGGCGATGGCCTGCCTCTCTCTTTAAGCGGGTAGTACCGCTAGGTAGGAAAGGCGGTACACCGCCCTCAGCGGTAATACCGCCCTTCCTTAGCCAGTAATGCCGCTCTGTCTTGAGGATGTTCAGTGGGGTAACGGTTGGATTTTCCCCCTCCTATAAAAGGGGGTCTTCTTCCCCATTGAACCTAATCCTTTGAGCTCGTGTTCTTCCCCCATTGTTGACCTTCTTCGAGCTTGCTAACTCTCAATCCCTCCAATGATTCTTGCTAGTTCTTGAGGGAAAGAGAGAGGAGATCTAGATCCACGCTTTCCACCAATCACTTTCTCCTCTAAGTGAGGGGAACCCCTTGGATCTAGATCTTGGAGTTCTTGGTGTTCTCCTTCTTGTTCTTCCTCTCATTTTCTTCCCTAGCATTAGTTGCTTTGGTGGGATTTGAGAGAGAAGGACTTGGGCACTCCGTGTGCCCTTGCCATTGCATTTGGTGCATCGGTTTGAGTTCTCCACGGTGATACGTGGAAGTTACAAGTTGAGAAGCTTATTACTCTTGGGTGCTTGGTGCCCTTGAGCTTGTTCCTCTTGGGTGCTTGGGCGCCCTAGGCAGTTGGTGGTGTTCGAGCTCAATCATTGTGGTGTAAAGCTCCGGGCAAGCGCCGGGTCTCCAATTAGGTTGTGGAGATCGCCCGAGCAACTTGACGGGTTCCGTGACCGCCCAAGGGTTGCCAAAGTGTACGGTTCGGTGACCGCCCCAAGGGTTGCCATTTGTAATGGGTTCGGTGACCGCCTCAAGGGTCCCTTAGTGGAATCACGGCATCTTGCATTGTGCGAGGGCGTGAGGAGATTACGGTGGCCCTAGTGGCTTCTTGGGAGCATTGTGCCTCCACACCGCTCCAAACGGAGATTAGCATCCGCAAGGGTGTGAACTTGGGATACATCGTCGTCTCCAGCGTGCCTCGGTTATCTCTTACCCGAGCCCCTTTACTTATGCACTTTACTTTGTGATAGCCATATTGTTCTTTGTCATATATCTTGCTATCACATAGTTGCTTATCTTGCTTAGCATAAGTTGTTGGTGCACATAGGTGAGCCTAGTTGTTGTAGGTTTTGTGCTTGATAAATTAACCGCTAGGTTTATTCCGCATTTGTTCAAGCCTAAACCGTAATTATTTTAAAGCGCCTATTCACCCCCCCCCCCTCTAGGCGACATCCTCGATCTTTCAGAGGGGAGCAGTCCGAGGCTCATAGGGACGCGGAGTAGCGGCAGGTGGCGAGCAGGTTGGGGAGCTCGGTGACGACGGCACGATGTGAGGTTGTGGTGGCGTGTGCCGGTGCTGATTATATGTGAATTGCAACATGGAGTTCATGAAGATAAGAGTTGAAGAGTATAAGAGAAGATGGAAGGTAGTTAATGATGAGTCTGTAGGCGATGATTTATATGTGAGTGGAATACTTTTGCTTTCATAAAAAATTAGACTTCCAGTTAGTTTCACATACACACCATTTGACAATTATATTTTTAGTGAATTGTTTGTTGACATTTACGGAAATATGTTTGTTTGAAAGAAGTATGTTGCATATATAATTATTTGTGAATACTTCGCAGGAAGTATGGGTTCAGATCTCCAAGCCTTACATAATATGTTGAAAATTTTAAAAACAAGGACACTTTACTAAAGAATTAACATGTTACAGAAAATGGTTGATTCTACAGTAAACGTTACATGTCGCGGATTCAACAAGTGATTTGATGTCCCTGTCTACAAGTTTGTGAGTTAGATTGGTTCAAGTTTATTTATCAATAAAATATACATGTTGGTGGGACAGGCTGCCGCCAGGGCCATGCAGGGAAGAGGAACCCGTGGTCGAGCCAGAGCCATGTCAGTGGATCAACAGTGTCGTGCTCGGGGCTGTAGGGATGGGAGAGGGGCGGTCGCGTTGTTGAGTGGGTTGAGCAGCTGGGACATCACGGTGTGGGTGGATCAGCAGCAACAGCTATGGGGTTGTGCTGGAGCAAAGTAAAAGGATGGCACTGCGGTGGGACGAGGAAGGTACATCACGGGGTGGCGACGAAGAAGCAACACTATGGAGCACGGGTATGAATGACAAATCATTGAGTATAAGTCAACATACTTTCACAGCTTTTGGATATGGTGTTTATTTTGAGGTACCGGTGTCAAGTGTCCATTCATGAGTGCCATGGAGAAAAATATGGCAACTGAATCTCTATTCCTAATGGAGGAGTTGGTAGCCTGGTACTCCGATTTATTTTCGTCTATCTTTTTTGTCTCACCTCTCACCACCCTTCCCACGGGTTTTTTCTTTCTCCTATTAAAAACCCAGATCCCATTAAATGAGAGATCTTGTTTCATGCTTGCTTTGGCAGGTGTTGATTTAATTTAATTACATAAATAATACTCCCTCCGTTCCTTGATATAAGGTGTATAGATTTTTGAGAAAAAATCCAAAATTTAAGGTGTATTGCGTTGCACCACTCGTCTAGATAATGTTTTTAGGGATTCGATTACATTTCCTTATATTAGGCAAGCTCCTCTATTTTCTCATGTAAATTAGTCAAGTGTAATCTCATCCAAAACTTGTGAAATTTTCCCTCCACATGCCTTCTTTAATTTCCGTGCCAAAAATTATACACCCTATATTAAGGAACGGAGGGAGTAGGTAATTAAGAATTCAAAAATCACATCATATATGTGAGATCACCTTCCTAAAAAAGAGACATAAGATATTTCTCGATAATCATACAAAACAAAATCAGATATTCACCATAAGATCTTATCTCTACTATTAATTGATAATCAGAAGTTTCCTAATACAACAAAAATAACATATCTTTTTCTTTATGGGCATACACATCCACACGCCTCTACGGAGGGACGCCGTGCGTAAAACCATGGAGGGCACCGTCACTGGGCCTGATGTCAACATGATGTTCGAGAATGCCATAGCATGGATTACAGACAGCGTCGAGAACGGCCATGGCGGAAGGCGGGTCGTCGGGTCGCCACGTACAGGGCGTTCATGGACTCGTTCATATTATAATTCTTATCAAGCTAAATATGCTACATTCTAAAATCAAGTTCTCAAATCAAGTGTGTCATTCAAATGTCAAGAAATTCGTTAAGGAAATGTGTCCTACAATACTCGGTAGTTGTGGTCGTCGTTCGTAGCAGTCATTCGTGCAAAATATTTTGGAAATCGAGCACTGAATCAATTTGAAAATCAAACCATTAATGCAAGTAATTAACTAGACAGTTAGTTATGTATGCAATTAATTAGGTACATTTAAATAGGAAAAAAGTTCGCACCGAATCAATTTGGAAATGGAGCGATTAATGCAATTAATTATGTAGACAATTAATTATGCCTACAGATAATCAGAGGTATGATTTTTTCCAACTAGGCGGATAATTAATTAATTTTTTGACATTTAATTAGGCATGTAGAGAATTAGGTAGGCCGTTAATTATTTGTGTACTTAATTAATCATGCAAGAGTTAATCGCGCTGAATTATTTTGAAAGCGCTCGTGCGCATGGACGATGAGCAGGCTTTCAACGACATGGACGAGCACCACTTGCCAACATGAACAATGGCCACCATGCGCTCGCGACATGGGCGTCCTTGTGTTCACCAAGATAGATGACGACCATGCTCTGAAGGATGTCAACACGCTGGCGGTTGCCGAAACGTTCATGAGGGAGGACAGCGCGACACAACATTGGCTAGGTGGTTTATGCTATAGTAGAAAGAAAGAGTGTTTGGAGAATAAGTACAAAATAACTAAAGCCACCAAGTGGTCCATAGTGTTGGAGAAGAAAAGAGTGTTCCAAAAAATAAAACAAAAAAGGAAGGAGTATTATAGAAAATAAGTAGGAACGAGAACTAAAACTGGCGATGAAGGAGAAAGACAGAGACAAGGGCGTTGATTTAACGTATTGATGTCAACGTGGTGTTCGCTGGCACCAACAAAATGGTAGGCGGAGTGGTTAGGAGTAGAAGATGTGGGAAAGGACGAAGACGAGAAGAACAATAATTACCCCTTCTAGCAATTAATGATATGTGGAATGGAGGTGGCGCTTATTGGTAACTAGGAATACGTTCAGATTGTCACTCGCCTTCAACATCAATGTGCATTTGCAAAGTTGAATGGACTTTTGAGAGTGATCTTTATTTGTTGTTCTATGTCAATAGTATGTGTTAGTTTAACCAACTCTATATATTGCAATTATGAAAATTTTAATTCATGTTGCAATGCACGGTGAAGATGAGGTGGACGTCATTTGGTTTTAGAAGAGGTGGCTCCAGCGAGAAATGTTCCGCTACAGCGGGAAACCGAGCGAGAAGGGTAGGGTTGAACAAAAAAAACAAAAGGAAGCGTCCTGGGATGGGTTTTGTGTTTGACTCAGGTGTTGGAAATAACATGACGCATAGCCCGTAGCAACGCACGGGCGTTTTCCTAGTATATATATATATATATATATATATATATATATATATATATATATATATATAGTGGCACTATTCTGATTCTGGGATCAGAATAGTTATTTAGATCACGGTGGCCCTGTAAGGGCCCGACACAGATGTTTCTGAGATCCCGAACAACCGAACAGAGAAAAAAACTCGGCCCGTCGTGCGCGTCCCGAACGGCCCGCTACTACACCGACGACCTTCTCCTCCCCATCGCCCGATCCCCGCCGACACCGCGCCACCCCTCCCCACAGGCCCCGCGCCGCCCCTGCCCGTCGCCCCGTGCGGCCACTGCTCGCCGGCCCCGCGCCGCGCGCCGCCCCTCCCCCTGTTCCCGCGTGCCGCCTGGATCGTGTCGCCACCGGACGCCCACGCTGCCGTCCTCGCCATGGCCACCTCCGGACTCCTCCTCTGCATTGCGCCCCTGCTCCTCGATTCCTTACAACAGTGCGCATCCATCAACCCCTGTACGCGGGCACCAGCGACCCACAACCAGATCCGGCACCGCGACCATTGCCCCGACCTGATCCTGACGCCCAGCACTCTCCCGCATCCCACGGCCTGCGCGCCTCCAACCATGGCCACCGCCTTCCCCACCCACGAGAGCCACCAACCACCCACCGGCTGGGGCGGCCATGGAGGATACTGCAGCCATCCAGCAGCCGTCGTGCCATCCAACTGCAGTTCAGAGCCGCCAACCGCTGAAGGTCAGACCCATACCCAACAGCGCCGCTGGCGCAAGGGTCTTCCTGCTTGTACCTGTGATTGGGGGCACGTTGGAGCACTGCCGCCCACCTTGGCAACTGCATAATTGATTCCCCTAGTTTTAACAAGTACTAATTGTGTTTGTGTGACTGATCTCTACCCGTTTCACATCGAGCAGGACATCAGGTATTTTGTCTAGCAGTAGCAGGTGAGGCCAAAAGCACCGATGGGGATCAAAGGAGGAAGCAATAAAAAAGTAGCCACGTGATTCAGTACAGCAAGCTGCAGGAAGTGCAACATTTTTGTGCGCTTCAGTTCAGCTTCTACTCGAGTGCCACGCTGCTACTACCCTGGTGGCTCAACCCGCCTCTCCCTGTTAATTACTGCGTGCGAGAGCACTGCAGGTGTTGCCCCTGCACACGCAGCCTCAAGAGGCGTTGTATATAGGTGCTCCATCCTTCTACATGCCTTCATGCATGTACGAGTCTTGCTCTATGTTTTTTATTGAGAAAAAAATCAAGTTGTGCTACTTGATGTCGAAAACAACAAGAAACGGCATTTTTTGCGGCAAACTTATGCAAAAAATTATAGTGGAATATTGTGCTCTCAAAAAGTGTTAGTGGTGTCTGTAAGAACCCAACTTTTCTCTATTTCCCTTTCATTTTTGTTTGTATATATAAGAATGCATAAAACAAGAGCCGCTCGGGGACATATCGTCAAGAAGTTCATGTATAAATGGAAATTTCTTGAAATTAATAGAATGGAGACGTCAAACAAAATGACAAAACAAAAAAGACTAAATAATTCCGATGGATTTCGATGGATTTTTTCTAATTTATAAAGAAAACAAGAAGTTCAAATTAAAATAAATGAGCGGCTTGATGTTTATTACAAACCTAGAATTTTTTCCATTATTAAAAGAAATAAAACCAAGAAGTTTAAATTTTAAAAATGGAGCAGTTTGATATTATATTTGAAAACTTAGATTTTTCTGAAGCAATAAGTTCAATTGAAAATAATGAAGAAGTTCAGTGATAAACGGTTTTACAGCAGCTTTTCAACGCCATAGTATTTGCCTCATTCCGATAAACAGTTTAAAAATGCGATCGAAAATACGATTCACGTTTTTTGTATAAAGAAAAAACGGTTTTCAAAACTGCTCTTAAACCGCTTACATTTTGTCAAAAATTTAACTTATGTCATTATATTGGTGTCCATAGCTTTCAACGGTATATAGCAGGCCCTATTTAGGCAATGTTGCGGGAAGTTCAACCTAGCACAGGGGGAAGTTCAGGTCGAACAACTCAGGCAGTAAAATCCCAAAAAACGCGAGTTCATCACGACCCGAGTGCAAAATCCGCCTATGAGCGAGATTCCTATCTAAAACAACTATTTAGTTGCTAAACGGTTTAGAAATGTGATCGAAAATACGATCCATGTTTTTTGTATGAAGAAAAAATGGTTTTCAAAATTCCGATAAAGGTCGGGTTCGTACAGAGGGAAGTTCAGGCGCGTGTACAAACAAAAATATGTTACAGAAGTTCAACGTGAAAATAGCATGAAGTTCAACTACTACGCTGAATGAATTTCAACTGAAAAACTTTCAAAATCGTCGCGAGTATGAGAAAATGATTAACACGGGAAAGTTGCGTGTTTACAGTAGCTTTCCAGCGGTATATCATCCGCTCAATTCCCGTGAGTGGGATGGAGACCTTCGACCAGTGGATGAAGATCTACGAGCAAAAAATCACGTGAAAAACAGAGTGAAGTTCAGGTACACATATCGAGGAGTTCAGGTTCTTCACACGGTGCATTTTCAAAGAATCTGTTTCGTGGTAGAGGCAGAACAAATGATCCCTCCATTTTCGGAATTACTTGCAAACGGCTAGGAATTCGAGAAAACCATCAACATGAAAAAGTTTCGCATTTTCCGTAGCTATTCAACGGTATATTATTTGCCCAATTCTGATAAAGTTCGAAGAAATTATGGTGAAAAAACGTTTTTCGCCATTTTCGAAACTGACTTAAAACCATAAAGAATTGGGAGAAACAATACATACCAAAAAGTTTCGCATTTGTTCATGCTTTCCAACGCCATATCATTTGCTACATTCGGACGGACGGTTAAAAAATTAACTCGAAAATACAAACTCGGTAGGACTTGGACCATTTTCTAAATTACTCTTAAACCATTCAAAATTAGAAAAAAACTGTCAAGATGACAAAGTAGCGCATTTTCATAAGCTTTCCAACGCCATAGCATATGCCTCCATTGGATTAGCCGTTTAGAAATGACATCGAAAAAACGAACTCAGCTGTTCGGTTTACGAAATTTTACGTTTTTTCAAATTACTCTTTAACCATAGGGAATTAGAAAAAACTTTCAACATGTAGAAGGAGTGGTTTTGCAGCAGCTTTCCAACGCCATATTATATGCCTCATTCCGATAAACGATTTAGAAATGTGATCGAAAATACGATTCACGTTTTTTGTGCGAAGAAAAAATGATTTTTAAAACTGCTCTTAAACCGCTTATATTTTAGCAAAAATTTAAGTTGGGTCATGATATTGGTGTCCATAGCTTTCCAACGATATATAGCAAGCCCTATTTGGGCAATGTTGCGGGAAGTTCAACCTAGTTCACACAGAAGGTCAGGCGCGTTACTCGGGCAGTTCAGGTTGTGATCAGAATATTATTATTCTGATCCCGTGATCAGAATAGTGTTTATGTATCTATTCGTCACCCTGGGTGAGGAATAGTTATTCTTCACCCCCCCCCCCCCCCTCTATTTTACCATCAATGCACCGTAATTTTACGTTTCGTAAGTTTTGTCTTATTTTCGACATAAATCGAGACCATAAGAAAATATATAATCGTCGTAAAAAAAATTTTATGTTATGTAAAATTACAAACGTAAAAACATAGTGTAAAATACACATAAACTGCAAATTTTCTTGTCTTATGACCTATATTTTTATTTTTTTCTTATGTCAAATATTACGTAGTGAATGAATATGAATGTAACTATTTGAATTCCAAACATAATTTAATTATGAAATGATCATAAGATTACCTCGGGTGAAGAATAAGTTATTGTGCACCTGGGTGATGAATAGCATCACTATATATATATATATATATATATATATATATATATATATATATATATTAACGCTAATGGTACATACAAAATATAGTAACACATTATGTAAAATACAAAAATACAGTAACATATTATGTAAAATATAGTAATTTTCGTAAAAATGTAGTAAATTAGAAACTTCGATGATAAAAAAAATATTTTTCGAATTACCACATTTTTTACACCATTTTACTAGATTTTGAACATAGCGTTACTAGGGGGTATAGAATAAGCTATTCTGTATTTACTATATATATAGGATAGCACTATTCTGATCCTGGGATCAGAATAGTTATTCTGATCACAACGCGTCCGATAGAGGGGCGATGGGATGTTCCTGGATTTGGAAAAGCAGCCCACCCGAACTTCTCGAAAAGAAAAAAACCACGTTCCATCGGCGCCCACCTTATCCACTCCCCGCGCTGACCTTCCCCGCAACCTCCGCGACCAACCTCCCTCCGCCGCCTCCTCGGCTCCGGCGCGCCTCCCACCGCCGGCCCCTCGGCCCCGGCGCGCTTCCCGCCGTCACCTACACCGACCCGGACGCACCTCCGCCGCGGCCCATCCCTCGCCAGCGCCTTGCCTCCCACCCCGCCACAGCACCTCCAGCCCCCCCGGTTCCCACGCGCCTCCCGCCGCCGGCCTCCCATCGCCGACGCCGCAGGCTGTGGATCCAGCGGAGGGCAGAACCTCGCTCGCACACCTACGTTTGGGCCGCCGTCGGAGGGCCGTGCTCTAACTCCCTCCTGCCTCGCTCAGGATGATCGAACTGCATCGCACGGAGGAGTTGACCCGCTGGCGTGGCTGGCTTCTATTCATCGTCGTCGGGGCTTCTACCTAGCCGCTTGGCATGTCGGTCAGCATTCCCTCCCCCTCCCTACAGTCGTCCAGCTCCACCCATCTGAGCTTCCTCCAGGTAGCACTCACCTGCACCGTGCTTCCCACACTGTCGTGCATCAACAAGGAGGCAAGGTGCTTCTCCTTCTCACCTCGGCCAGTGGCTTCTCCTCCTGAAGCTAACACTTTCAAAAAGACTACAATATCTGCTCTGTACGTACCTTTAGCAGAATTAGGTGATGAAAAATGTTGCTCCTTTTATGTATTTTTGATTCCATACTTTTTTCTGTTCTTAGAAAAAAACTCATATGCAACAGCACGCTCTACTGAATTTTCATCAGTTATACTGCCCATATTACAAACAGTTTAGTTTATTGACAAGAGAAAGATATCATCAGTACAACAGCAGCAACTTTTAGCGCATATAACTCATATACATACAGCAGTTTAGTAATATAAAAAACAATAGTTCAAATATAGTTGGTACAAAAGAAATAGTTCAGAAAAGAAATTACGTGTCATTTTAATAAAACCCGTAAATATGCGCGATGCTCCAATGCATGCCCAGATCAGTTTAGATACACAACATTCCATGTATGTCCTACAGTTTGTACAGTTTCCTTAGCTTCTTCCGATTCATACTTCATTTTGTTAAATATGTCTCTTGATGAAATCCTTAGCTGCATAGCATTCAAAGGTGGAAGTGTGCAGAGACGCACCGTCCAAGTCCCAATTGCCCTGACGGTGATCCAACACCATCACAGTCCAGCCCCGTAGCATCAGGGAGGTCGAGGCCATCGCGAACAGAAGTCCACAACAGAAGGTGACGGTCAGTGTAGCACTTCTTCCATCCCATCCCATCCATGTTTCAGATATTTCTGATTTTGGGTAGCAACAATGCATAAGGTAAGGAAGCCAGTCAGGCCCGCATGCACTGCAGCTGCTCACGTCCTCATCGCCCGCTGTCGGCGACAACACTCCCTTCCTCCAGCGCGTCACCGGCGCGGCTAACCACCTACACCGGCTTCGGCTTCAACCATGGCGCCTCTTTTTGTCAACCTCTAGCATGTTTTTTGTTTCTTGATAACAGCCTATTGCTTATGCTTATGATTTGTTTGTTCTACGGATATGAAGGTTATGCCACCGATAGCTCAAATCCTCTCTCCATCAACTCATGTAAATTGTCGCATTTGACACCTGAGAATTACTCTCCCCAGGATATGAAGAACCCAGCCGGTGCTTCTTAGTTGAGGCATGTCAGAAGCTCCCCTCCTATCGTGTAGTGGTACAAAACTGTGTGTGGACGCTTTGTTGTGTCAGCTGAAGAAGTTCAATGCAGGGAAACAGGAACTAAGCCATGTACAAGGGCTATGTGCAGGCATCGGTGAAGTTCTACTAAGCTATACGCCGGATTTACTGGTCATTGGTGAAAAAATCAGTTATTAAACAAACACTTTCATATGATGTCAGCCAAAAGAAATTGTGGATGTGCTGTCCACGTGTGTGTGCGCGGTACACTGAATAGAAAAAAACTAGTTTTGTCATGTTTATTTTCCATATTAGTTTTATAGTATTTGTTTTTTGTGTTCATGGAGTAAATTAGGAAGTTCAAATCTTATGTTCATGGATCCAAATATTAAACATTGCAAAAAGATGTTGCCATCAGTGTTTCAATTGTTATGTGTGCATTTTAATTTGCTGTAATTTTTTGCATGACATACATGATCGAGTTCAGAGCACACTTGCGTTCATGCATGCAAAAAATGGTTGTGCGTGTCTTCGTGCAATGGGTAGTTATTTTTTCTTCTTGCGTATAAAAAGATAGAAGTTCAAACAAAAAAATGCAAAAGTTCAAAAAATATGTGACAAAAAAAGATCGTTTAATCTACCAGCGAAAAAAAATGTAAATCCACACAAGTTCGATATATATATATAAGTTATGTGTATGTTTTATCATGTAGGAAGCTAATTATTTTTTAAAAAATAGTAGTTAAAAATTCATTAATTTTTTTTATTTTGTATTACAAATGATAACAACAAAGAAGTCCAGATTGAAAAAAAAACCAAGAAGTTCAATTTTTTAAAAGTAGAATAGTTCAGTTTATATGAAAATCCAGATTTTCCTCGTTACTAATAAACCAAGAAATTCAATTTAAAAAAATGGAGCAGTTCAATATTTATTACAAAAACTCATATTTTTCCCGTTACTAATGAATAACCCAAGAAGTTCAGTTTGAAATAACGAAGAAGTTCGTCATTTATTACAGAAACTCCTATTTTTCCCATTTCTAAAAATACACAAAGAGGTTCAAAAATTGAAAAAGTGGAGCGGTTTGATGTCTATAAAAATTCTGATTTTTTTTTGCTAAAGGGTAGCGTTACTTTTTGCATTTTAATTATTTTGGAGCAATTCCATTTAAAAAAGATATTTAATAATTTCATATTAAAAAACGAAATAGTTTGATGTACACAACATGCTCAAATTCTTCTTTGTTTCCATGCAAAATTAACGTATGAAGTTCAATTTTAAAAGGTTGTATGATTTGTACTTCAAAATCATTTTTTCCTTTTATAAGAATAAAGCTAAGAAGTTCAAACTAAAAAAACAAAGAAGTTCAGAGATAAAAAAACCTAGGATTTACATGCTCAATTTTCAAGAGTGTTTTAGGACTTGGGGCTAAAAAAAGCAGAGAGCGATTCAAAGTGATAACAGCCTGAACTTCACGTGCTACATGGTGTGTGTTTCATATGAGACAAAAAAAGAAATAAAAGGTAAACTCTAAAAAATTGGTGCGAGAAGTTCAAGTGCTTGGCCAGGGGAAGTTCAAAAATAATTGTGAGAGAGGTTCACCATGTATTTACATGTGCAAAACCACAGAAAAATTATTGTTTTGGTGAATTAAAATAATTCTCTCAATCAGTTACAAATTTAAAACAAAAATTCTCTACATTAAAAAGTTTCTCATATTCAACAACTTTCCAAGGTGTATAAATATTCTTATTCCAAAAAAAGTTAAAACAAAATGGTGCATGTTGTTCGAAACAAAAGCTTAACCGTATTAGAAAAAGTTATGTCTTTTCAGCAGGTTTGCACAGGTATATTATTTGTGCAACTCCGATGTATAGGTGGGGAATTACGAACAAAAAAACGTGACAGAAGTTCAAGGTGAAAACAGCTGGAAGTTCAACTACTAGACGGAATGCGTTTCAGAAGAGAATAAAAGAATACAAAACTAAAAGCCTAAAAGGTTTGTTGCAAGAAGTTCACGTGCTCTGTCCGGGGAAGTTCAAAAATTCGTGCGAGATATGTTCACCTTGTATTTCCATGTTCGAAAACAAAAAAATTGTTTTTTTGTATTTTTAACATAACTATCTCAATCCACAGGGAAGTTCAGTTATTATTTGGGAGCAATTTGATTTCAAAAAGAAATTAAAAATTCAAATTATAAAGATTAAGAAAATAAAACCACGAAGTCCATATTAAAAGGATGGAGAAGTTCGATGATTATAGAAAACTCAGATTTTCCTCGTTATTAAAGAGTGGAAACAAGAAGTTCAAAAAAAACAAGAAGGTCAACTTTTAAAAATAGAGCACTTCAAAATTCATAAAAAAGATTAATAAATAAAACCAGGAAGTCCATATTAAAAAGATGGAGAAGTTCGATGATTATAGAAAACTCGTATTTTCCTCGTTATTAAAGAGTGGAAACAAGAAGTTCAAAAATAAAATAACAAGAAGGTTAACTTTTAAAAATAGAGCGCTTCGAAATTCATAAAAAAGGGTTAAGAAATTGAGATAAATATTTATAAACACTCAGATATTTTCACGCAGCCGACAGAAGTTCGATTGATAACTGCCAGAAGTTCACGTACTATACGGTGTGCATTTTGTATTAAAAAAGAAAAAAAAATTAAATACTAAAAGTTTTGTTTTTATAAGTTCAACTCCTCGGTCGGAGAAAGTTAAAAAAATATTAAGAGAGATGTTTGTACAAAAGGAATATCATTTGTGTAACACTGACGAAATGGATGAGAAAATTACAAACGAAAATACGTCACAGAAGTTCAACGTGAAAACAGCAGGAAGTTCGACTACTATAGTGAATGAATTTCAGATGAAAAACTTTTAAAACCATCGCGAGTATGAAAAAATAATTAACACGGGAAAGTTGCGTGTTTATAGCAGCTTTTCATCAGTATATCACTCGTTGAATTCCGGGGAGTGGATGGAGAACTACGAGTAGTGGATGGAGATCTGCGAGCAAAACAAGCACGTCGAAAACAGAGTGAAGTTCAGGTAGACATGCCGAGAAGTTCAGGTTCTTCACGCGGTGCATTTTCGAAGAATCTGTTTCGCGATAGAGGCAGAATGAATGATCCCGCCGTTTTCGAAATTACTTGAAAACGGCTAAGAATCAGAGAAAATCGTCAACATGAAAAAGTTTCACATTTTCTGTAGCTTTTCAACGGTATATTATTAGCCCAATTGTGATAAAGTTTGTAGAAATTACGGCAAAAATACGTTTTCGGCCATTTTCGAAATTGACTTAAAACCATCAGGAATTAGGAGAAACAATACATACAAAAACGTTTTGCACTTCCGCAAGCTTTCCAACGCCGTATCATTTGCTGCATTCGGACTTACAATTAAAGAATTATCTCAAAAATACGAACTCGGTGGAACTTGGCCTGTTTTCTAAATTACTTTTAAACCGTCCAAAATTAGAAAAAAAATTAAACATGAAAAAGACGCATTTTAATAAGCTTTCCAACGCCATATCATTTGCCTCAATTGGATAAGCCGTTTAGAAATTACATTGAAAATACGAACTCGATTGTTCGGTTTGCGAAATTCTATAATTTTCCAAATTACTCTTTATCCATAGGAAATTAGAGAAAACTTTCAACATGTGGAAGGAGCGGTTTTGCAGCAGCTTTTCAACGCCATATTATTTATCTCATTCCGGTAAACGGTTTAGAAATGCGATCAAAAATATGATTCACGTTTTTTGTACGAAAAAAAAATGGTTTTCAAAACTGCTCTTAAACTGCTTACATTTTGCCAAAAATTTAACTTGGGTCGTGATACTGGTGTACATAGCTTTCCAACAGTATATCGCAAGCCCCATTTGAACACCTTTTAGCTGAAGTTCAACCTAGTACTCGGGGAAGGTCAGGCGCGTTACTCAGGCAGTTCAGGTTGTGATCTGAATATTATTCTGATCCCGTGATCAGAATATATATATAGGAAAATAGGTTGGTACTCCTAGGAGTACATACTCCTCCCTCATTTCAGTCCCGCAAAAAAAAAGACACACTGCCTAACGTGCTGGACACAAGAGTTGGTGTTCCATTGAACAAATTCCTGGTTTATAGGATCCCAGTCGATACATGTGCGCATGTGTAGTGCGCAAAAAAGAAAAAACTCTATCGTCATCCTATTCCATATGAATTAAACCTCGTCTATCTTCGCCGCCATCGGCGACGACGGCAACTCTTTCTAGCCTGTGAGCCTTCCTCGACCGTCATCGTTGTATTCTTGGCCAACGGTGAAGACGACCATGCGCACGCTACATCCATCCGCATGGGCGACGACATGGGCGAGATGCAAATGAGCATGCGCTCTGGTGATCAAGTCGCGTAAATCGGCGGCCACGAAGACGGCTCACTGTCATTAGCGACATATATATATGCCTAGGTATGCACTGCCTTTGGATGCGCTTATATTGAAAATCACATCTTTATTTCTTTGTACTTGTCCGTTGTTTCCTTGATTCATAGATCAGTTTGCAATGCGTGATTATGTAAGTCCTTCTTGCCTCATGCAGTATCCATCCTCTCTTGGCTTGGCGATTATGTATTCGTTGCCACGGGAAATGAGCCGGGTTTCCGAAACTGTCGTGTGCAGATGACGGATGGTTGCTCAACGGCGAGGCGGGCCATTGGTCTTGGATGCTGTCTCCATACGCTTTGCTGCTGACCAGGTCCAAGAACAAGATGCTCTCACGACGAAAAACACATGTATAAAGACCAAGCTAGCTAGCTACCGAGGAATGGCATTTTGCAGCTTGATCTGCATGCGTGTAATCAAAGAATACAGCATGCACACGCACATGATTACGTATTGATCTTGTTCATGTATGTAAACAACCCGTGTTTCCCAGATTAACGGTCATATGTACTCCGTGCGTTCTTTTAATCTTAGATGGCCAGTGATCCAACTGGGCACATAATTCTTTACATAGAGCATATACCTTTTTTCATTTTTGAGCATCATGCACTTCCTTCGATCTCAGATGCATGAAGTATATACTCCATAAAAAAAGCAGTACATATCATCCTTTAGTTTTCTCTGATCTAAGAAGGGTGTACTCCATTTGTCGCTCGCAATAATTGAATGTATCTAAATTTGGTTGGAAAAGAGTATATGTACATGTTTCGTTCTCAGTCGCATATACTCACATTTGGTGAATAATACACCGATGTATTTTGCAAGTCTAAAATCCTTTTGAATTTACAAGTATGACAAACTTCTTTCGGTTATTACCAGAAATTTATACTTCCTCATCAAGGATTAATATATAAGACCTCTTTGCATGATGATCATAATATTTGAAAAGGTAGTATATTTATCCGCACCTGTAGTTTATGTTTAGGTAATGTAGTATATACTTCGTGTAAAAGATGTAGTATAAACTTCCTCGTGAAATATGTCATGTCTACTCTCCAATAAAATATGTAGTATATACTTCCTAAAAATGTTGTGGGACATACTCTCTTGCAAAATGAAGTATATACTTCCAAGAAAACAAGTCGTATATAAACTCCCATAAAGGATGAAGTATATACTTCCTCAAAAAAAAATTGTATACATTCTCTCCCAAAAATGAAGTATATACTTCAAAAAAAAGTTATAGATGCACTCTCATAAAAGATGAAGAATATACTTCCTAAAAAATGTTGTGTATGTACTCACACAAAATATAAAGTATATACTTCCTCACAAAATATGTAGTAGGCACACCCAAAAGATAAAAATAAAAAGGTATCATACACCTGCTCATAAGGAGAGAATATAATCCAACCGGAAGCTAACAAACTTATCCGCCTAAAGCAATCCATCAGCACCCACACGCTCCATTATTTTAGCGAGTGGCTACGCATGCAAACAAACTAGCTATTCTGTTTTGCTAATTAGCACAGTTGTTACTCACTGCTATCGGGTATATACCCGTTTTACTCATTAAACCGCATCCACTATAAGTGGGAGTATGTACTCTTGGGAGTACAAAAGAGGATATATAGAATAGCTATTCTAAGCTTGAGTGTAGAATATCTTTTTCTACACCCTAGTAACGCTATGTACAAAATCTAGTAAAAACTATATAAAATGTAGTAATTCTGAAATATTTTTTTTTATTTTTAATTACTACATTGGCATAAAAATTACTATATTTTGTATGCTACGTTACCATATTTTGTATAGAACATTACTAAGGTGTAGAATAAGCTATTCTACACTCATGCTTAGTTTAGCGTTAGTATATATATAGTGATGTTATTCATCACCCAGGGTGCAGAATAAGTTATTCTTCACCCGAGGTAATCTTACGATCACTTCATAATTAAATTACATTTGGAATTCAAATAGTTACATTCCTATTGATTCACTACGTAAAATTTGATATAAGAAAATAAAAGTATAGGTCATAAGACAAGAAAATTTGGAGTTTATGTATATTTTACACTATGTTTTTACGTTTGTAATTTTACATAACATAAAATATTTTTTACGGCGATGATATATTTTCTTACGGTCTCTTTTTACGTCAGAAATAAAACAAAACTTATGGAACGTAAAATTACAGTGCATTGGTGGTAAAATAGAGGGGGGTGAAGAATAACTATTTCTATATATATAGGACAAATGTTTCCTACAAGCAGTGGTAGTTACCACCACTTGCATTTTGTATGTTGTATGTACTATCTGTCGAAATCAAGAGTATGTACGTGTAGTATGTAGTATATAATAATGATTAGGTAGTATATATACTAATTATTAGGTAGTATATACCATGTTTTGAGTATGCTTTTTTTTACGTACAAATATATACGTATTTCACAAATATAACAAAACTATGGACTCATATGCAATTTTTTCATATAACTTATTTTGAAATATCTTATATATATTATACGAATATATTTAAAATAATAAAGTAGTATATATAGTACCACATGGTAGTATATGAGACATATGGGGTAACTACCACCGGGTGGTAGGATGGATTTTCCCTATATATATTAGTGATCCTATTCATCACCCAGGGTGCAAAATAAGTTATTCTTCACCCGAGGTAATCTTATGATCATTTCATAATTAAATTACCTTTGGAATTCAAATAGTTACATTCATATTGATTCATTACGTAAAATTTGGCATAAGAAAATAAAAATATAGGTCATAAGACAAGAAAATTTGCAGTTTATCTATATTTTACACTATGTTTTTATGTTTGTAATTTTACATGACATAAAATATTTTTTATGACGATTATATATTTTCTTACGTTCTCTTTTTACGTTGGAAATAAGAAAAAACTTACGGAACGTAAAATTACGGTGTATTGATGGTAAAATAGAGGGGGTGAAGAATAATTATTCCTCACCCAGGGTGACGAATAGTCAATCCCTATATTCTAAACGTGAGTGTAGAATAGCTTATTCTACACCCCTAGTAACGCTATGTACAATATCTAGTAAAACGGCGTACAAAATGTAGTAATTTGGAAAATATTTTGTTATCATCTAAGTTTGTAATTTACTATATTTTTACGAAAATTATTATATTTTACATAGTGTGTTACTGTATTTTGTATGTACCGTTACTGGGGTGTAGAATAAGCTATTGTACACTCACGCTTAGTTTAGCGTTATATATATATTTCACGAGATATTTAAGCATGAAAGATCTTCATAAATAATTGAAGTCTCCAATGCTAGGGCATGTGCCCTCTTTTATCTGGACATGGTTGATACGTGTCCTTTCAAATTCTGTGAGCCAACTCATCCATCTTTCTCTGAGCGAAAGTCTTCAATTAATATGTGCCTCTAATGCAATATGGACTAGCTTCGGATAGAAAATATTTGTGGTCCACATATCGATGTTACCGCTCCCGATTCCCCTGTAATGAATACTATTACTCCCTTCGTTCGAGATTATTGGGACGGTGTAACCAAAGCACCAGAACCAAAACGCCCTCAACTTAATTTGCAATAATTACATGTTGTTCATTGAAACAAGGCGAAATACTCAACTTCTCACACTCGCTCTCTATGCCACGCACGCATGCAGTGACACAACCCAACAGCTGCTCACGGATGCATGCCCCGTGTGTTTTGCATGTCATTAGGCCATGTACAATGGTGCTATCTTAGGTGTGCCACATAGGATAATTACCGAGGAGGAAGAGAGAGAATCGATAAATGTCTTCTCTTATTTGACAGATGATCTCTTAGCCCAATATGTGTCACCATGATTTTAGGAATAGCTACTTATCTTAGATAATACTAAGAGATAACTCATTGTATACATGTTTTATTGTCATCCCTAAATTACATGCAAGGTTTAAGATAAGACTATCATATCAACAGTTGTACATGCCCTTAAACCTTTTGTGTATTCGGCGCAACGTCCTCAAAAATCTAACCCGAGAAAAGTCGCCCTCCAGCCCAGTATTCCCGGACGGAGGGAGTAGTACATTTCTCTTGTTGTTTCCTCCAAAAGATTCTGACAAGCAAATTAAGAATTCGCTTTACTCCTAACTCCCTTAGTGCATAAGCCAAATTAAATCCACGTTCACATAGTAAAATAAGAGATGACATGTTCACATAAGACAATGTTTTTTAAGTTCCACAAATCTAGATGCTGCAAAAATCATATTGAGAATAGTCTACAAAGACATAACATGGTGGTCACCATATACACTCCTTGACTAATAGGAACATGTAACGATTGTAAAGCAGGGGAAATCATAAGCATTCCAAACAAGGATAAAGTACATAAGTCATAAAGTAACACAATTTACTAGAACATATAATCCACAATATTTAAGTCACTAGTGGTAACGGATACCCAAACTTCAAATAGTTAGGAGATGGAGCATTTCATGAAGAAGATCAGGGCTATGAAATAGTACTATTGTCTAATAGTCTGATAGTCTAGTATATTCCTCCTATAAAGGTGTGCTTCTCAGCCAAGTGTACACCCAAAACCAAACTCGAAAATCATTCGTGATAGAAAAGGTTGCAAACTAGGAAAATAATTATTTTCGTCTTATTCCCTCTTTGTGATGTTTTTTTTTCTTGACAAAGGGTTGATTTTACTGACTCAAAATGGAGCATCAAGAGAATATATATACAATGAGGACACACCAGGCCTGTGCATAGTTGTGATGCACACAGCCAACATCAATGCACACCAAAAAACGCAGTCAAATAACAAAGTCATACAAGACCAAAGCTTTGCATTAGCGAGGAAAAAGAAAGAAAAAAAAAACCAAGGTGATTAAACAGTGATCAACCAAACTGCATATACTTTTGCAACCATGTTGACACGTCTCATTGATCTGGATATGACTTTGTACAAGGTGTCACTATATTATGAGCACAATCATCTCACTTGATTACTTGTACAGTCCCATGATATTCCCCTACATGAATTCCTTAAGATTTATTGATAATACTAGTGGGAAGAAAGAATCATAACCATCCTACCTAGACAGAACTTCTGGAAGCATAACCAAAAAATGAGAATGAAATGGACAAGACTGTAGCTCACTTTGAATCATACTCTAGATAATCAGGGTTGGCTACATGGACGTAGCGGAGCTCTCTCGCAGCCATGCAATTCAGTCTGGCCTCTACAGCAGCTTAACCGCATCAATGCATGGGAGGAGGTGAGGTGGCAAATAACTGAACAAATTTGTGTTTCCTCGTCTAGTCATGTCCTAATGGATGGTCCAGCCGCAACCAACGACATTGCACGGCTGCCAGAGCATGAGCCGAAGACCATCTACCGGAATACCGGATGCATCCCATTTCCCACGTTATCATAGAACTTCTCACACCATTCTTTTAACCTTCTCACGTGCACTTTGGCACTCACATCACATGCCACCTCACCTTCAACTATGACGAAACAGCTTAAAACGGCGAACCAACCATCTCACTACGTTGTGGCAATGAGGGTGCCATGTTCGATGCAGAAAACGCCGATGACGTTGCCGGATAATTTTACATCGCACGAGGGTCTGGTCTTATTCGTCCAGCTCAACAGGATGGTAGGCGTGGGCTTCTGAATTAATGATCCTAGCTACATAGGTCAGTGAAATCACCGCTGATGGCTTCCTTGTCCTTGTTGCCATATTTGTGCTCATGGGTAGATGGATCGGTATTCAGACACTTGGGGCTACGATAACCTCACAATCGTGAGCAGTGAGCTCACAAAGAGTGCAGAGAAGAAGCAAATAAAGAAACATAGCAGGCCGAATCAGAGGTTACACTCAGCCTAACTCACAACAGCATTGCCCAAGGAAAAGCTTCATCCACCTAACCAGCACAAAACCGTTTCCCCACGCCTCCCAGTCCCACGAGTTTTCATTTGTCTCTCTTACTTCCTCTCTTTAATTTTGTAACTATAGTAGGTGGCACGAGCTATATGGTGAGGTTTGGCGGCTGCCATACCTAAAATTTGGCAAAAATACTACGTGTATATCTTTTTGGGACTGAGGGAGTATATGTCTTTGTTCGTTGGTTTCAGTTAAATTGGAAGGCTACGTTGCGGTGCGATGGAGATTGTGACCCAACCACCTACATGTAACATTATGGGAAGCTAGCAGAAAAGCCTGTAGCTGCAGGCATCCTCTTTGCCTGACCTGCCGCAGCCCTACCCTAGGGCGCGAAGCAACATAGCACGACGGCGTCCAGCAGGTAGAGATCGGCGCCCCGCGTCCTCCTATGTTCTGCGGGGAACATGACTGGTATGTGGATTGGTGATACTTGCATACTTCATATGAATTTGATACCTGTGTGCTTGATGTTACCATATGAACCATGAATCACTTGTGGATTACAGATTTCAGAATAATTATTCTATTGAGACTCAGTGTCATAACTGAAAA
The DNA here is from genome assembly GCA_021605145.1 of Aegilops bicornis. Lineage (NCBI taxonomy): Eukaryota > Viridiplantae > Streptophyta > Magnoliopsida > Poales > Poaceae > Aegilops > Aegilops bicornis. Next base: position 63,891,930 of record CM038675.1, on the reverse strand, counting down.
AAAGGTTGGAAATGCGTGGTATCCAGAGTGTGGTATTTCTCCATGTCATATCTTCAATTTATATGTTCCCATTTGGATTGTACATGGTAATCATCAAGGATTGAAAGTTCGGTTTTCTTCATTCTTTTTTTTTTTGTCTTTGCTAGGCCTAAAATTCATGTACGATATGAAACATTACTTTTGTTTGGTTATTAAATAGGACAACATTTATTTTCTAAATCCTTAGCATGTCTCTAAAAAATTGGGGAAATAATTTGGTTATCTGCATTTTTCAATTTTAGTGTTCCATTTAGCATTCACAGCAAGGCGGCGGGGTGCACACGTGGCAACTGCTACCACCCAGCAGGCCAGCGGGCAGGAAGTTATTGCTCCATAAAGTTCGGCACGGCTGAAACTTATTCCTGCCTCCACCACTGCATCTATCTTCTATAACATGGTTTGGCTACGTGCACATGTAGGCAGTTCCACACTTTCTTTTATCTTTCCGGCCCCATAATAATGATCAAATAACTAATGGCTATAGTTTTTTGTTGTGCCTGTAGGAGAGCATGTGGTTCTTATCTAGGACCCCTTTTATTTTCTCTCTAGGACTTTTGGTGCTCATGTCTATGAAGCTTCGGTGCTAGGCAATACATTTATCGCAGTGTTATAAAGCTTAATTTTGCTGCTAGTGCACTTAGTAATTGTTAGACAAAATAATATTGCACTTTTGACGTGTTGCTTAGTCCAGTTAAACAATTCCCCTAGAAATGTCAAGGTGTGGTGCTGCATTACAAGAAGATATCTCTGGGTGACATAGAAGATACAACCTTTCATGCATAAAATTGCTACGGAATTCCAGCGGTTCCAAGGAAAGTTATGCACGAAAGCTGGTCAATGTGGTTCACTTGCCCATCCTAATTTATTTACACTTCTGCTTCGGTACATCCCTTTAAACACATCAAGGGTTGAGATTCATCCATACCCCTTCGCTGCCAGGGGCACGATTGTCTTAAGTAAAAAAAATTGCCCCCGCGCGTCCGCGGCGATACCCCCCCCCCCCCGCCTGTGTATACGCAGCTGCGGGACGAGCCGAGCCGCTTGGCAGTCGTGAGGGGCGCGAGCCAAGCCGAGCAGTTGTCAGCCGTGAGGGCGTGTTTTTTTTAAAAAAAGTCGGCGTTGACCGGTGGGACGTAAGTATGGACGTGGCGCGGACGGCCGTATCGTCGTGCAATAACTGCTTTGCAGTAATGGCGGCGCTTATCTGAGCGCCAGCTTTCGCGGCGAATCTCGTGTCGCCCGCTTTGGTAGCCTTGTAGTCGCGCCCTCCACTTGCCGCTCGTGGGGCGTCTGGCGCTGCCGCCCGACATGGTGGCCTCGTAGTCGCGCCGTCCGCTGCGCGCATGCGGCGACTGGCGCCGCCCGACCTTCCGCCTCGACCGGCGATTAGCCGCGACCGGTCATTGCCGCCCGCTGCGGCGACCGCCCGCAACACCGGCGCTTCCTTCCGCGCGCTGCCGTCCTCGCGCCTTCCCACGCCACCGATCCCTCGCCTGCCGCGCCACGCCTTCACACACCGCCGTTGCCTCGCTTTCACACGGCACCGCGGTCGCGCGTGCCGCCAGCTGCCCGCCTCTCCCTCGGGGCGCACGCCACCGACGGCTCGCCCGCCCACCTCCCTCCCCCGCCGAATATATAAGGCCGCGCCAGCCCTCGCCACGCCGTGCCATCTCCCTCGCCCGCCCATCTCTCTTCCTCTCCTCACCGCCCATCTCCCTCTCTCGCCCGGCAATGTCTTCAAATGACTCCGGCGAGCGTGGCCGGCGGCGTCGGCGGCGAGCCTCACCATCGGCGACCACGGAGCTTATGGCCCGGTATGGCGTCTTTGGTGCCGCCCGGCGTAAGGTGCCGGGGCCATGGCGGATCGGGGCGAACGGCATCCCCACCATGGGACCGCCGCCGATGAGGGAGCAGCTCTGCGCGTTCCCTGGCGGCCGGTACAACCGGAGGGCCCGGCGCAGGTTCTCGCGCGGGAAGAATTTCGACATAGTCCTTGGCGCATTCAGGGACGCGGCGGCCGGCCGCATTGTCGGGGACATTACCGGCGAGGCCGGCACGTCCCGTGGTCGCCATGCCACGGCCCACCTCCGGCCGCCCCATCGCTTCAAGACAGAGGCGCCCGCCCAAGGCCGGTCGAAATCCCGCCGGTGCAGGCCGCCCTCGCGCAAGACGGAGACCCCGACGACACGCCGGGGCTACTTGCGGTGCTGGCCCGGTCGGCGGAGGAGGAAGCGGCGGCGGCCACTCGTGAGGAACGAGAGCGGCTGGCGGCCATAGCGGCGGTGCAGGAGCAGCAGGCGCAAGAAGACAACTGGTGGGATTTCAGCGACGACGACGATGGCGGCGGCAATGACGGCGAGAGAAGAGCGGTATGGCGCCGGTCATCGACCTCACCGGCGCCAATGACGGCAGTAGTCTAGTTTTAGGGTTGTTTATTGAAATTTCGGTCTAAGTTATTTAAATTGCGGTCTAAGTTTTAGTGCTCGGTTATGTTTAGGGTTATGTAAAATAATTTGAATTATGAATGAACTCTGAATGGTTTATCTGGAAAAAAATCCGTATGTTTAATTTCATGTCAGTCATGCAACTTCAAAAAATAAACGGAAACATGAATTTCAACTGTACGAGACGACAATGGACACACAAATTGTAGAAAAATCAGTCGCAAAACGCATGCATGGGGCCTTCCCTCATACCCGAAGGGTCTCCGGAGAACTTGTCAAGCATGCACATCAAAAACATATTGCGTCACGTCCGGGGTGTGGTATGTGGTGTTTTCACCTAAAAATTATAAAAAATTCTTAAAGCGATAAAAAAGCAAAAAAACTATGCATGCATCCTACTGATGATGTTGGAACACTATAAAAAAATGTGGGTACATTTGAAGGCTGTCGGAGAAAAACTCCTTTCGGACGGGGCCTTCGGTCCTGCCTGAACGGTCTCCGGAGAAGGAGGCCAATTTTTCGACATATTCGGAATGACCTCAACTTTTGCAAGTGAGTTGGTATGACCACCCCCACAGTCAATACAAGATTTGAACGTATTTGGACATGAAAAACATGTTGCATCACATCCGGGAGTGTGGTATGTGGTGTTTTCACCGAAAAAATTATAGAAAATTCATAAAGTAAAAAAAACAGAAAACTTGTCATGCATCCTAGTGATGATGGTGGAACACTATAGAAAAAATTTGAGGTAATTTTAAGGATGTCGAAAAAAAATTGAGTTGGTATGGTCACCCTGACATTCAATCCAAGAATTGAACGTATTTGAACACCAAAAACTTGTTGTGTCACGTCCGGGGTGTGCTATGTGCTATTTTGACCTAAAAATTTATAAAACATTCATAAAGTGATAAAAAATATTTAAAAATTATAGAAGGCAAAAAAATAGTGATGCAAAAAAAATAAGCCCACCTGTGCTTGCACGCCGCAACTGCGCTTAATCGGTCCGGCCTGATCAAGCCGGGTGGCGAAAGGGCCGGCCTTTCGGCCCAGCTACGGCCTGCAGCACAGGCCAACGGGGCAGTGGCGGGGCGGGGCGGGAATCAGAGGAGTTCGAAACGGTGGTGGGAGCTTGGTATATAAGCCGGTCGCGGCGTCGTTCGGCGGGCGAGGTGGGACTAAACTTTAGTCCTCACCCCCGCCGACCCTGCCCCCGCACCGCGCGCACACTCAATGGGCCGGCCCAGGCGCGCCGTCGGGCACAGTCACTGGGCCGTCGCGCACAGTCAAGACTTTTGTTTTGTTTTGTTTAAAAAAAAATAGTATTAAGTTTTTTAGTTATTTATGCCTGGCTTATAGTATAAAGAAATCCTATAATTAATTAAAAACCATACGTAATATAGAATTGTTAACTATATTATAATAATAATAATAAGTTGTTTATTAAAATTTATACGACAAACTAATGAGTTTTTTATAATTAGTTGCTAAAACAATAATGAGTTTTCTGATAATTAATTGATAATGAGTTTTTTTGTAATGAATATTTTAATCAGTTATTTGTGTAGATTAGTAATTACATTTTAAATATTAATGTAATGTTAATTAATGTCTAAAAAATATTTAAAATATATGCAAAGTTTAGTACTGTAATGTGTTGCATTAACGGCTAAATGTGTTTACATAATAATAATGCGTTGTTTTTTTAATTTATAAGTAAGAATAATGAGTTTTATTAAAATTTATAGGTAAAAATAATCAGTATATGATTAATTTTTTATGAGTTTTGTGTTAATGCCAAACATTTTGCAGCTTATTAAAAAATATTAATTAGTTTAGTGATATAACTAATAATTTAGAAACGACCGTTCATAAAAAACTCTACTTCACATAGAATTTATTAAGTAGTTAAATTTAAAACACTATTTAATACAAAATTTATTAAGTAATTATATTAAAAAGAGTACTTAATACGGAATTTATTTCGTGTTGACATTATACATATGAAAAATTTACTACTGTTATTTCTCTTGGCGAGTTGACGAGCTGATATTAAAAAATAAGATAGTAATAATGTCATATGACTTTAACTAAAGTCAACTGACATTATTACTACCTTATTTAATAAATATCTTAAAGGCGGCTACATAAGCCAGTCCTGGCGTCCCTCGGCGCGTGAGGTGGGACTAAAAAAGCGCCCCTTCCAGCTCCCCCGCGCCGTGAATCGTAGAAGAAAAAAAATGATGACAAAAAATAAGACCACCTGTGCTTGCACGCCACAACTGCGCTTAATCGGTCCGGCCCGATCAAATCGGGTGGCGAAAGGGCCAGCCTTTCGGCCCAGCTACGGCCTGTAGCACAGGCCAACGGGGTAGTGGCGGGGCGGGGCGGGAATCAGGGGAGTTCGAAACGGTGGTGGGAGCTTGGTATATAAGCCGGTCGCGGCGTCGTTCGGCGGGCGAGGTGGGACTAAACTTTAGTCCTCACCCCGCCGACCCTGCCTTGCACTGCGCAAGACACTCAATGGGCCGGCCCAGGTGCGCCGTCGGGCACAGTCACTGGGCCGTCGCGCACAGTGAAGACTTTTGCTTTGTTTTGTTTTTAAAAAAATAGTATTAAGTTTTTTAGTTATTTATGCCTGGCTTATAGTATAAAGAAATCCTATAATTAATAAAAAACCATACGTAATATAGAATTGTTAACTATATTATTATAATAATAATGAGTTGTTTATTAAAATTTATACGAAAAACTAATGAGTTTTTTATAATTAATTGCTAAAACAATAATGAGTTTTCTGATAATTAATTGATAATGAGTTTTTTGTAATGAATATTTTAATCAGTTATTTGTGTAGATTAGTAATTACATTTTTAATATTTATGTAATGTTAATTAATGTCTAAAAATATTTAAAATATATGCAAAGTTTATTACTGTAATGTGTTGCATTAACGGCTAAATTTATTTACATAATAATAATGCGTTGTTTTTTAATTTATAAGTAAGAATAATGAGTTTTTTATTACAATTTATAGGTAAAAATAATCAGTATATGATTAATTTTTTATGAGTCTTGTGTTAATGCATAACATTTTGCAGCTTATTAAAAAATATTAATTAGTTTAGTGATATAACTAATAATTTAGAAACGACCGTTCATAAAAAACTCTACTTCACATAGAATTTATTAAGTAGTTAAATTTAAAACACTATTTAATACAAAATTTATTAAGTAATTATATTAAAAAGAGTACTTAATACGGAATTTATTTCGTGTTGACATTATACATATGAAAAATTTACTATTGTTATTTCTGCGCGAGTTGACGAGCTGATATTAAAAAATAAGATAGTAATAATGTCATATGACTTTAACTAAAGTCAACTGAAATTATTACTACCTTATTTAATAAATATCTTAAAGGCGGCTACATAAGCCAGTCCTGGCGTCCCTCGGCGCGTGAGGTGGGACTAAAAAAGCGCCCCTTCCACCTCCCACGCGCCGTGAATCGTAGAAGAAAAAAAATAATGATGACAAAAAATAAGCCCACCTGTGCTTGCACGCCGCAACTGCGCTTAATCGGTCCGACCCGATCAAACCAGGTGGCGAAAGGGCCGGCCTTTCGGCCCAGCTACGGCCTGTAGCACAGGCCAACGGGGCAGTGGCGGGGCGGGGCGGGAATCAGGGGAGTTCGAAACGGTGGTGGGAGCTTGGTATATAAGCCGGCCGCGGTGTCGTTCCACGGGCGAGGTGGGACTATACTTTAGTCCTCACCCCCGCCGACCCTGCCCCCGCACCGCGCGCACACTCAATGGGCCGGCCTAGGCGCGCCGTCGGGCATAGTCACTGGGCCGCCGCGCACAGTCAAGACTTTTGTTTTGTTTTAAAAAAATAGTATTAAGTTTTTTAGTTATTTATGCCTGGCTTATAGTATAAAGAAATTATATAATTAATTAAAAACCATACGTAATATAGAATTGTTAACTATATTTATTATAATAATGATGAGTTGTTTATTAAAATTTATACGAAAAACTAATGAGTTTTTTATAATTAATTGCTAAAACAATAATGAGTTTTCTGATAATTAATTGATAATGAGTTTTTTGTAATGAATATTTTAATCAGTTATTTGTGTAGATTAGTAATTACATTTTTAATATTTATGTAATGTTAATTAATGTCTAAAAAATATTTAAAATATATGCAAAGTTTATTACTGTAATGTGTTGCATTAACGGCTAAATTTATTTACATAATAATAATGCGTTGTTTTTTTAATTTATAAGTAAGAATAATGAGTTTTTATTACAATTTATAGGTAAAAATAATCAGTATATGATTAATTTTTATGAGTTTTGTGTTAATGCATAACATTTTGCATCTTATTAGAAAATATTAATTAGTTTAGTGATATAACTAATAATTTAGAAACGACTGCTCATAAAAAACTCTACTTCACATAGAATTTATTAAGTAGTTAAATTTAAAACACTATTTAATACAAAATTTATTAAGTAATTATATTAAAAAGAGTACTTAATACGGAATTTATTTCGTGTTGACATTATACATATGAAAAATTTACTATTGTTATTTCTGCTTGAGTTGACGAGCTGATATTAAAAATAAGATAGTAATAATGTCATATGACTTTAACTAAAGTCAACTGACATTATTACTACCTTATTTAATAAATATCTTAAAGGCGGCTACATAAGCCAGTCCTGGCGTCCCTCAGCGCGTGAGGTGGGACTAAAAAAGCGCCCCTTCCACCTCCCCCGCGCCGTGAATCGTAGAAGAAAAAAAATAATGATGACAAAAAATAAGCCCACCTGTGCTTGCACGCCGCAACTGCGCTTAATCGGTCCGGCCCGATCAAGCCGGTGACGAAAGGCCGGCCTTCGGCCCAGCTACGGCCTGTAGCACAGGCCAGCAGGCAGTGATGGCGGGAGGCGGGAATCGAGGAGTTCGAAACGGTGGTGGGAGCTTGGTATATAAGCCGGCCGCGGTGTCGTTCCACGGGCGAGGTGGGACTATACTTTAGTCCTCACCCCCGCCGACCCTGCCCCCGCACCGCGCGCACACTCAATGGGCCGGCCTAGGCGCGCCGTCGGGCATAGTCACTGGGCCGCAAGACAGTCAAGACTTTTGTTTTGTTTTAAAAAAATAGTATTAAGTTTTTTAGTTATTTATGCCTGGCTTATAGTATAAAGAAATTATATAATTAATTAAAAACCATACGTAATATAGAATTGTTAACTATATTTATTATAATAATGATGAGTTGTTTATTAAAATTTATACGAAAAACTAATGAGTTTTTTATAATTAATTGCTAAAACAATAATGAGTTTTCTGATAATTAATTGATAATGAGTTTTTTGTAATGAATATTTTAATCAGTTATTTGTGTAGATTAGTAATTACATTTTAATATTTATGTAATGTTAATTAATGTCTAAAAATATTTAAAATATATGCAAAGTTTATTACTGTAATGTGTTGCATTAACGGCTAAATTTATTTACATAATAATAATGCGTTCTTTTTTAATTTATAAGTAAGAATAATGAGTTTTTTATTACAATTTATAGGTAAAAATAATCAGTATATGATTAATTTTTTATGAGTTTTGTGTTAATGCATAACATTTTGCAGCTTATTAAAAAATATTAATTAGTTTAGTGATATAACTAATAATTTAGAAACGACCGTTCATAAAAAACTCTACTTCACATAGAATTTATTAAGTACTTAAATTTAAAACACTATTTAATACAAAATTTATTAAGTAATTATATTAAAAAGAGTACTTAATACGGAATTTATTTCGTGTTGACATTATACATATGAAAAATTTACTATTGTTATTTCTCACGCGAGTTGATTTAGCTGATATTAAAAATAAGATAGTAATAATGTCATATGACTTTAACTAAAGTCAACTGACATTATTACTACCTTATTTAATAAATATCTTAAAGGCGGCTACATAAGCCAGTCCTGGCGTCCCTCAGCGCGTGAGGTGGGACTAAAAAAGCGCCCCTTCCACCTCCCCCGCGCCGTGAATCGTAGAAGAAAAAAAATAATGATGACAAAAAATAAGCCCACCTGTGCTTGCACGCCGCAACTGCGCTTAATCGGTCCGGCCCGATCAAACCGGGTGGCGAAAGGGCCGGCCTTTCGGCCCAGCTACGGCCTGTAGCACAGGCCAACGGGGCAGTGGCGGGGCGGGGCGGGATTCAGGGGAGTTCGAAACGGTGGTGGGAGCTTGGTATATAAGCCGGCCGCGGTGTGGATTCGTGAGGCGAGGTGGGACTATACTTTAGTCCTCACCCCGCCGACCCTGCCTCAAGACCACAAGACACTCAATGGGCAGCCCAGGTGCGCCGTCACGATCAACATCGGGCCGTCGCGCAAGATGAAGACTTTTGCTTTGTTTTGTTTTAAAAAAATAGTATTAAGTTTTTGAGTTATTTATGCCTGGCTTATAGTATAAAGAAATCCTATAATTAATAAAAAACCATACGTAATATAGAATTGTTAACTATATTATTATAATAATAATGAGTTGTTTATTAAAATTTATACGAAAAACTAATGAGTTTTTTATAATTAATTGCTAAAACAATAATGAGTTTTCTGATAATTAATTGATAATGAGTTTTTTGTAATGAATATTTTAATCAGTTATTTGTGTAGATTAGTAATTACATTTTTAATATTTATGTAATGTTAATTAATGTCTAAAAAATATTTAAAATATTTGCAAAGTTTAGTTCTTTAATGTGTTGCATTAACGGCTTAATGTGTTTACATAATAATAATGCTTTGTTTTTTAATTTATAAGTAAGAATAATGAGTTTTATTAAAATTTATAGGTAAAAATAATCAGTATATGATTAATTTTTATGAGTTTTGTGTTAATGCATAACATTTTGCATCTTATTAAAAATATTAATTAGTTTAGTGATATAACTAATAATTTAGAAACGACTGCTCATAAAAAACTCTACTTCACATAGAATTTATTAAGTAGTTAAATTTAAAAACACTATTTAATACAAAATTTATTAAGTAATTATATTAAAAAGAGTACTTAATACGGAATTTATTTCGTGTTGACATTATACATATGAAAAATTTACTATTGTTATTTCTCTTGTGAGTTGACGAGCTGATATTAAAATAAGATAGTAATAATGTCATATGACTTTAACTAAAGTCAACTGACATTATTACTACCTTATTTAATAAATATCTTAAAGGCGGCTACATAAGCCAGTCCTGGCGTCCCTCGGCGCGTGAGGTGGGACTAAAAAAGTGCCCCTTCCACCTCCCCCGCGCCGTGAATCGTAGAAGAAAAAAAAATGATGACAAAAAATAAGACCACCTGTGCTTGGACGCCACAACTGCGCTTAATCGGTCCGGCCCGATCAAATCGGGTGGCGAAAGGGCCAGCCTTTCGGCCCAGCTACGGCCTGTAGCACAGGCCAACGGGGCAGTGGCGGGGCGGGGCGGGAATCAGGGGAGTTCGAAACGGTGGTGGGAGCTTGGTATATAAGCCGGTCGGCGCTGCTCGTGGGCGAGGTGGGACTATACTTTAGTCCTCACCCCCGCCGACCCTGCCCCCGCACCGCGCGCACACTCAATGGGCCGGCCCAGGTGCGCCGTCGGGCACAGTCACTGGGCCGTCGCGCACAGTGAAGACTTTTGTTTTGTTTTGTTTTTAAAAAAATAGTATTAAGTTTTTTAGTTATTTATGCCTGGCTTATAGTATAAAGAAATCCTATAATTAATAAAAAACCATACGTAATATAGAATTGTTAACTATATTATAATAATAATAATGAGTTTTTTATAATTAATTGCTAAAACAATAATGAGTTTTCTGATAATTAATTGATAATGAGTTTTTTGTAATGAATATTTTAATCAGTTATTTGTGTAGATTAGTAATTACATTTTTAATATTTATGTAATGTTAATTAATGTCTAAAAATATTTAAAATATATGCAAAGTTTATTACTGTAATGTGTTGCATTAACGGCTAAATTTATTTACATAATAATAATGCGTTGTTTTTTAATTTATAAGTAAGAATAATGAGTTTTATTATTACAATTTATAGGTAAAAATAATCAGTATATGATTATTTTTTATGAGTCTTGTGTTAATGCATAACATTTTGCAGCTTATTAAAAAATATTAATTAGTTTAGTGATATAACTAATAATTTAGAAACGACCGTTCATAAAAAACTCTACTTCACATAGAATTTATTAAGTAGTTAAATTTAAAACACTATTTAATACAAAATTTATAAAGTAATTATATTAAAAAGAGTACTTAATACGGAATTTATTTCGTGTTGACATTATACATATGAAAAATTTACTATTGTTATTTCTCTTGTGAGTTGACGAGCTGATATTAAAAAATAAGATAGTAATAATGTCATATGACTTTAACTAAAGTCAACTGAAATTATTACTACCTTATTTAATAAATATCTTAAAGGTGGCTACATAAGCCAGTCCTGGCGTCCCTCGGCGCGTGAGGTGGGACTAAAAAAGCGCCCCTTCCACCTCCCACGCGACGTGAATCGTAGAAGAAAAAAATAATGATGACAAAAAATAAGCCCACCTGTGCTTGCACGCCGCAACTGCGCTTAATCGGTCCGGCCCGATCAAACCGGGTGGCGAAAGGGCCGGCCTTTCGGCCCAGCTACGGCCTGTAGCACAGGCCAACGGCGATGGCGGGCGGGCGGGAATCAGGGAGTTCGAAACGGTGGTGGGAGCTTGGTATATAAGCCGGCCGCGGTGTCGTTCGGCGGGCGAGGTGGGACTATACTTTAGTCCTCACCCCCGCCGACCCTGCCCCCGCACCGCGCGCACACTCAATGGGCCGGCCCAGGCGCGCCGTCGGGCATAGTCACTGGGCCGCCGAGCACAGTCAAGACTTTTGTTTTGTTTTAAAAAAATAGTATTAAGTTTTTTAGTTATTTATGCCTGGCGTATAGTATATTGAAATTATATAATTAATTAAAAACCATACGTAATATAGAATTGTTAACTATATTTATTATAATAATGATGAGTTGTTTATTAAAATTTATACGAAAAACTAATGAGTTTTTTATAATTAATTGCTAAAATAATAATGAGTTTTCTGATAATTAATTGATAATGAGTTTTTTGTAATGAATATTTTAATCAGTTATTTATGTAGATTAGTAATTACATTTTTAATATTTATGTAATGTTAATTAATGTCTAAAAATATTTAAAATATATGCAAAGTTTAGTATTGTAATGTGTTGCATTAACGGCTAAATTTATTTACATAATAATAATGCGTTCTTTTTAATTTATAAGTAAGAATAATGAGTTTTTATTACAATTTATAGGTAAAAATAATCAGTATATGATTAGTTTTTATGAGTTTTGTGTTAATGCATAACATTTTGCAGCTTATTAAAAAATATTTATTAGTTTAGTGATATAACTAATAATTTAGAAACGACCGTTCATAAAAAACTCTACTTCACATAGAATTTATTAAGTAGTTAAATTTAAAACACTATTTAATACAAAATTTATTAAGTAATTATATTAAAAAGAGTACTTCATACGGAATTTATTTCGTGTTGACATTATACATATGAAAAATTTACTATTATTATTTCTCTTGTGAGTTGACGAGCTGATATTAAAAAATAAGATAGTAATAATGTCATATGACTTTAACTAAAGTCAACTGACATTATTACTACCTTATTTAATAAATATCTTAAAGGCGGCTACATAAGCAAGTCCTGGCGTCCCTCAGCGCGTGAGGTGGGACTAAAAAAGCGCCCCTTCCACCTCCCCCGCGCTGTGAATCTTAGAAGAAAAAAAATAATGATGACAAAAGATAAGCCCACCTGTGCTTGCACGCCGCAACTGCGCTTAATCGGTCCGGCCCGATCAAACTGGGTGGCGAAAGGGCCGGCCTTTTGGCCCAGCTACGGCCTGTAGCACAGGCCAGCAGGCGATGGCGGGCGAGGCGGGATTCGGGAGTTCAAACGGTGGTGGGAGCTTGGTATATAAGCCGGCCCATGGTGTCGATTCGTGAGGCGAGGTGGGACTATACTTTAGTCCTCACCCCGCCGACCCTGCCTCAAGACCGCGCACACTCAATGGGCAGCCCGGCGCAGGCGCCGTCGAACACGATCCTTGGGCCGTCAGCGCCTGATCAAGACTTTTGTTTTGTTTTGTTTAAAAAAAAATAGTATTAAGTTTTTTAGTTATTTATGCCTGGCTTATAGTATAAAGAAATCCTATAATTAATAAAAAACCATACGTAATATAGAATTGTTACCTATATTATAATAATAATAATGAGTTGTTTATTAAAATTTATACGAAGAACTAATGAGTTTTTTATAATTAATTGCTAAAACAATAATGAGTTTTCTGATAATTAATTGATAATGAGTTTTTTTGTAATGAATATTTTAATCAGTTATTTGTGTGGATGAGTAATTACATTTTTAATATTTATGTAATGTTAATTAATGTCTAAAAACTATTTAAAATATATGCAAAGTTTATTACTGTAATGTGTTGCATTAACGGCTAAATTTATTTACATAATAATAATGCGTTGTTTTTTAATTTATAACTAAGAATAATGAGTTTTTATTACAATTTATAGGTAAAAATAATCAGTATATGATTAATTTTTATGAGTTTTGTGTTAATGCATAACATTTTGCAGCTTATTAAAAAATATTAATTAGTTTAGTGATATAACTAATAATTTAGAAACGACCGTTCATAAAAACTCTACTTCACATAGAATTTATTAAGTAGTTAAATTTAAAAAAGTACTTAATACAGAATTTATTAAGTAATTATATTAAAAGAGTACTTAATAGGGAATTAATTTCGTGTTGACATTATACATATGAAAAATTTACTATTGTTATTTCTGCGCGAGTTGACGAGCTGATATTAAAAAATAAGATAGTAATAATGTCATATGACTTTAACTAAAGTCAACTGACATTATTACTACCTTATTTAATAAATATCTTAAAGGCGGCTACATAAGCCAGTCCTGGCGTCCCTCGGCGCATGAGGTGGGACTAAAAAAGCGCCCCTTCCACCTCCCCCGCGCCGTGAATCGTAGAAGAAAAAAAATAATGATGACAAAAAATAAGCCCACCTGTGCTTGCACGCAAGAAGCGCTTAATCGGTCCGGCCCGATCAAACCGGGTGGCGAAAGGGCCGGCCTTTCGGCCCAGCTACGGCCTGTAGCACAGGCCAACGGGGCAGTGGCGGGGCGGGGCGGGAATCAGGGGAGTTCGAAACGGTGGTGGGAGCTTGGTATATAAGCCGGCCGCGGTGTCGTTCGGCGGGCGAGGTGGGACTATACTTTAGTCCTCACCCCCGCCGACCCTGCCCCGCACCGCACGCACACTTAATGGGCCGGCCCAGGCGCGCCGTCGGGCATAGTCACTGGGCCGCCGCGCACAGTCAAGACTTTTGTTTTGTTTTAAAAAAAATAGTATTAAGTTTTTTAGTTATTTATGCCTGGCTTATAGTATAAAGAAATTCTATAATTAATTAAAAACCATACATAATATAGAATTGTTAACTATATTTATTATAATAATGATGAGTTGTTTATTAAAATTTATACGAAAAACTAATGAGTTTTTTATAATTAATTGCTAAAACAATAATGAGTTTTCTGATAATTAATTGATAATGAGTTTTTTGTAATGAATATTTTAATTAGTTATTTGTCTAGATTAGTAATTACATTTTTAATATTTATGTAATGTTAATTAATGTCTAAAAATATTTAAAATATATGCAAAGTTTAGTACTGTAATGTGTTGCATTAACGGCTAAATGTGTTTACATAACAATAATGCGTTGTTTTTTTTATTTTTAAGTAAGAATAATGAGTTTTTTGTAATGTGTTTTCGGTGCCTTTCACGGAGAAAACCATAGGAAATTCATACGATGCCTATAATTATGAGAACTTGCATGCATGATGGCCCTGGCAGTGAGTGCGTGTGGAAAAAGTTAGGGGTCCACTGGCTGAGTCAGAAAAGAGAACGTAGTACGGGGCTGACATCGTTCATATCCGATCAGTGCCGGTTGCATGGGTGGTATGAGGTGGCACTCACGGAACGTAACCCAAATTTGGGATGCAGTGGGCATGCCCATCTTAGGGCCCCACGCAAAAGTTGAACGAATTCGGACACCAAACGCACGTTGTGTCACGCCCGGTCAGTGTTTTCGGTGCGTTTCACGGACAAAAACCATAGGAAATTCATACGGTGCCGGAAAATTATGAAAACTTGCAGGCATGATGGCCCTGGCGATGAGTGCGTGTGGAAAAAGTTAGGGTCCACCGGCTGAGTCGGAAAAGAGAACGCAGACGGGGTGACATCGTTCATATCCGATCGGTGCCGGTTGCATGTGGTACGAGGTGGCACGCCGAACGTCACCCAAATTTGGGATGCGATGGGCATGCCCATCTTAGGGCCCCACGCAAAAGTTGAACGAATTCGGACACCAAACGACGTTCGTCACGCCCGGTCAGTGTTTTCGGTGCGTTTCATGGAGAAAACCATAGGAAATTCATACGGTGCCGGAAAATTATGAAAACTTGCAGGCATGATGGCCCTGGCGATGAGTGCGTGTGGAAAAAGTTAGGGGTCCACCGGCTGAGTCAGAAAAGAGAACGCAGTACGGGGCTGACATCGTTCATATCCGATCAGTGTCGGTTGCATGGGTGGTACGAGGTGGCACGCACGGAACGTAACCCAAATTTGGGATGCAGTGGGCATGCCCATCTTAGGGCCCCACGCAAAAGTTGAACGAATTCGGACACCAAACGCACGTTGCGTCACGCTCGGTCAGTGTTTTAAGTGCGTTTCACGGAGAAAACCATAGGAAATTCATACGGTGCCGGAAAATTATGAAAACTTGCAGGCATGATGGCCCTGGCGATGAGTGCGTGTGGAAAAAGTTAGGGGTCCACCGGCTGAGTCAGAAAAGAAAACCATAGGAAATTCAAACCATAGAAAAATTATGAATGTTGCATTAAGAAATGCATTAGTATTTTCTGTCGTTAAAAAAACATCAGAGATAATGGCTCTCTTTTTGAAGAAAATGCATGATCCATGTGAACCTTCACAAGCTCTGAGCAGGTGAAGACTCACATCGATCCTGCATATCCTCCAAATAGAGTCCCATAAACTGAGATGTTTGTGATTGACAAAAATAAAACTATATAAAGGAGTGAACGGCGCGCCGGCTTAGCGATGTGGTATTAAACTGAAATGTCAAAGTAGAATGCATGTTTTTAATAAATTCATCGTGGGCCAGCCGGCGGTTGTTATACGGGACAGGCGAAGTGGCCCACTATGGCGTGACCACGTATATGACGCCGTACGTGGGTGCATGGCTTGGAAACCATGCCGTCATTACCTCGCCCCAGGACCGCCTAACCCCGCCGCCTCCACGCACGCCCTCCCCCCGATCCGACGGTCACACCGCCGTGGCCGTCCCAACTCCCGTCCCTGCCGGCCTGACGGCGGCCATACAGTCCGGCATCTGCGCGCGCGACTTGGATCTCAGTCCCGGCCATGCCGTCTCGGCAAAGTCGCCCGCACCCTAAACCCTAGGATGGGCCGTCGGCCAGTGCGCTGGTGTGGGCAGAGGGCGCGCGGCTGCCACGACTAACCCACACCGGGTGGGGTTAGGCAATGTGGGCTGCCGGTGCACGTCAAGACGCCGTAAGGTCTGGTATTAAACCTTCACTTATGTAATGTTTTTTGAATCTCGTAACTAGTTAGGTAACTGTCATCTCATTTAGAAATTAGAATGCAAGAATTGGGAGATGTGTACTGCTCAGTTGAGAAGTGGTGCGAATTGGTGGGAAAATTCACACCCAGACAGCGCATGATGCTACGTGGCACAAATTTGGACAGTATGTTGAGAATTCCTTCAGTGAAAATGAGGAAAAATTTATTGGAATTTATGATTACAACATATAATAGTAGTAGAAAGCGATTTATTATTCGGCTAAATACTGACGGCATCAGTGTGCTTAATGAAGATGTTTATGACATATTCGGGCTACGTAACGAGGGTGATGATGTCAGTAGCATGATAGCAACAGTACAACTAGATGCCAAAAAAATTGTTCTGAATCGGTTTCTAGACAAAAGAACAGGCCTAATCCTCATCGATGAGTTGATAAAAATATTGTTGATACTCAGTCATATGATGATGATTTTGTAAGAAGGGACGTACTGGTTCTTATGGGTACAGTCTTAGCATCACAATCTACCAAGTTTGTTCCTTATCGTTATTACAAAATGGTGGAGGACATGAACGCTATCAAGTCATACAATTGGAATGATTTCACGTTGGGGGTGTGCATGGATGCTATTAAAAAATCGGTCGAAGATCTTGAAAAATTCAAGTGGCCTATCGGGAACTTGGCTCTTCTTCAGGTACAAGTCATTTCGTAATAGTTGTATGTACATATAATTTTTATGTGATCTATGTGTCTGACTAGTTGTGTTTACTATCATGCAGTATATATACTGGAAAAAAGTTGAGCCAATTGGTGTGGATATATTTGATCCTTTGTCTCATGAATACCCACTAATGCTTAACTAGCCAGAAACAGAAGGGAAAAAGCGAGACGACTATGACAACATGCACGGGCGTGGCACCGGCAATATGAGTCAATAAGTATAGTCCTTATTGGTTGCACATAGTAATTAAGTATATTTGTTAGTTAATTTATTTTTTTGTTTGTTGTATAGATTGAAAACTGCGTTAGCGAAGAGTACAGACGTGCTAAGGTAGCACGTGAAGGGACTGTCCCGGAGGAAGAAACGAAGAAACCTAAACGGAAAGGTGGTGGCAGGAGTAGAAAGCCAAGCACGTCCGCGGTTTCATCGAACACGACTTATAGTATGGACAGTGTGATGACATACATAAAGCTGCTTCACAAGGAGGTTCTCAATATACCCGAAAGATGTGCACAGGTAATTTAGAAGTTGTATTGAACATGTTTTAATTGTTCAACTACTTATCGTGTTTCATTTGTGTTTGCAGATGGTAATGGAAAGGTTGAACACGGAAGGTGTGCTGTACAAACCCAATAAGAGGGACAACAATGACGAATTTGATAATGTAGGTGAAGGAGTTGGGATGGAGAATGGCCAATACAAGTCATCAAAATATTGGCCAGATATTGATTCACCTACCGATGTAAAGATAGGAACATCTTTCACGGGTATCAATGATACATTCGTGCCCGTTGATGACACGGGTGCTCCAGCGACGACACCGGATAAAGGTGAAGCTACTGATCCTTTCATTATAGACGATAATGGAAACTCTCCATCTTCGGCATCAACTGTACGTACAAAAGACTTTCCGTCTATGTGCCGAACTCCGCAGAATGCTGATATTTCTGGTGAGTCTATGGATGCTTTGTCACCAACAAAGTCCGAAGACACGTTCGAGAGTTACCCGGCAGAAAGCAACATAGGTAGTGATGAAGGCAGTCAGGAAAATGATGGTAAGCGCAAAAGAAAAAAGTCGAAATATTTCCAATCCCCCTACGACATTCTCATTACCCGCAAGAAACATGTTAAAAAAAGTAAGTCAAGTACTACTTTATAATTCATTCACGCGTTATGTAATTTTTTTATTATTTTTAATGACTGCAGCTGCATTATTTTAGATCTGTTTTCATCGTCATCACATTCAATTCTAGCAAGTTCTCTTAATATGACTCCGGATCACATAGAGGCAGCCAGAGTTTTTGTTGAGACTCTCGCATCGATAAAGAAGCATGCACACCGAACCGTGGTCGATATGCCGCCACCAGATGGGGACATATGCACGCCAGCTATGCTTCACGATGTCCTCACGTTTAAATGGTTGAATGGCGCTGTAAGTATGAGTTTGGTTTTAACAAAACTCTCATTTGTACTTCAGAACTTGATACAATTTTTTTGTTTATCTATGCAAATCATCAATGCATATTGTAAACACCTACAACACCGTGATTTTTATGATCTTTACATATCAACAACGTGGTTCCCCAAATTTATGTTGAGTAGGGCAAGGGAAAAGACCAAGTCAGTAAATGATTTAGACTCAGAACTTGTTACAAAGAAAACAAAAGTCATCACAAGAGTAATGGATGAGTATTGTAGACGGGACAAGGTATTGCTTTCATATTTATCTGTTTTTATTAGTCATTACTATTTAATTGCACTAACGTCATTTGGTTACTATGTAGGCGTATTTTCCTATGCACGTTAATGATAATCATTGGATAACCATAGTGATGCACACCGTCAAGGAGGAGTTTCAAGTTCTTGACTCAAATTCTAAAGGCGCAATTAGTCAAAGAATTCGCAATATGATTGCCACCCTGGTACGCTATAATTTTCACACTCGTATTCAGAAAAATATTGAGTCATACATTAAATTCTGGTTTTGTTAATTTGTTTCAGAGAGCTGAAATTTCTAAGGATATTATGGAGGCCAACTCAACTCTTGAATCAAAAAAAAAATTCTAGATGTCTCATCGTGGCCAATTAATGAGTATAAAATACTGAGACAAAAAGATGGGTAAGTTAAATGAGTACAAGCAAGTGCGTGCTATATCATAAGCTGATCACACATGTTTATTACAGAGTGTCTTGTGGACTTTTTGTGATGTGGTGCATAAAATACTGGGACGGAGATCGCTGGACACATGAATTTGACCAGGAAGAGATTAATGAGTCAAGGCCACGTATTGTCGCGGAAATCATTTTTTCAGAGGTGAACAAATTAGAGAAGGTCAAGATGAAAATTGTTAAAATCATGGACAAGGAATAGGTATTAGCATCAGTAGGGTTTTAGTCCCGTAGAAATTTTCCCTACCGTTATTCGATACTTTGATCGATTGTAATGCGACATGGCACTTGGACAGGTTTCGACAATTTTTCACGTTTTATTTATCGCTTTCATGTGAGACTAAACATTTAAATGCGTGTGGGCAAGTAATATTATTGATGTCCGAAAATGTATCAGTTTGCGGCTGCGATGTTATATGTATTTTTATTGTTTCAACTCGCGGCGGTCATTTATTTAGTAAAAATATCCCTGCCGTCCTGACTTGGTGCGATGTGAACAAAACCTGCATAATTTCCCACGTTAATTCTGGTGGCAGCAGCGGCGCTCGATCCGACTAATATTCCAGCCCAGCCTGCGGCGGTCGCCGATACCGAGGCAGATGGCGGCCCACGACTCCAGCTAGTGCGGGCTGGCGCGATTCGCCGTGCGCCACGCGCGGGAATGCTGGCCCAGCAGCCGACCGACCGACAGCCGCGCGCCCGGTGGCACACGTCTCGTCCCGCCCCACCCAGCGGGCACATGCAACGATCCCGAGGGGGAATATGGCGATTTGTCGGCTCATAAATGACGCGCGTCAGGCGCGTGGGCCGATCCTCTTCGTGTGCGGATGGGGACGCTGGCCCGTTGTGCCGACTAGGTTTTGTCCCACCTCGCCCGTGGAGAGACACACCGACCGGTTTATATACCCGCGTCGTCGCCTTCTCACAACCTCGCTAGAGAACACTAATGAATGCCCTGTTGTACGCCGTGGCCTCCCCGCTCGGCGGCCGAAATGCCTCCGAGGAAGACAATTGTAGTATACTGTCCGTGCGCCCGTCCGGCCACGGCGTGGCCTTTTTTTCAAAAAAAAAATTCACATACGTTATATTTTTTAAATGTTAATCAGTTGACAAATTCATGTTTCACACCTAATAATAAAAATCGCATGTCTCATAACATCGAACAAGGTGGCATAAAGATTAACTCAAAGTGCCATGTCTCTTATGCTTAAACAAATAAACTGAAAGTGCCAGTGCCTTCCATCGAACAAGGTGGCTTAAAGAATAAACTCAAAGTGCCATGACTCTTATCCTTAAACAAATAAACTAAAATTGCCAGTGCCTTCAATTGATTATGAGTACTTCATCTTTATGCCTGGTTCCTACATAATAAATTGTAAACAACTCATCAGACAATTGTAAAGAGAGAAACCAAAAATAATTAAAATAATGTAAAACTTACTTTTCATTCTCAGGGCACGTTTGCCGTCTATGCCCCTCTTTCTTACAAATGCCACAAAGAGGACCGGGTTTTTTCTCAGAAAATGATTTTGGTCTTCCATTTTTTGTAACATTTGGATCTTTCTTTGCCCGCCCTGTCGTGTTCTGTTTAGGGGCGCCCTTCATGGAAACTTTCACAGGATCACCTATGACATCAACATGATGTTCCGGCTGACGTGGCTCTTCATGCACATTTCTTCTACTACCAACAACATCATTTTCAAGGACCTTTTTCTTTGCTATTATATTATCCAGACACTGCATCAACTCATCAAAGACGAATGGATCATTTGAAGCAACATGAAAAGCTTCAGCTCCTGTTATACTGAGTTGACTATAGCGAGCACGCTGCTCTTCCCCTGTCCAACCCCAGCCAAACATGTCACTCTTCCGCTGTGCAGGCAACCCACCTCTCGCAACTTTCGACATCCTCTTAAGGATGCAACACTTAGGTATTTTAGATATTTTCAGATGAACCAACACATACAGAATGTGTTTGCAAGGAAATCCTTTCCGAAGCATTCGTCCACAACTGCAGTCTATCGTATTCTCAGAGTTTTCAGCTCGATAATTCACGCTGAACTAAAATTTGCGGTTATTTCTCCATGTCACGATGAAGGTGTGGCAGTCAACTCCCACTAACGTCTCAAAAATCTCAAGCTCTCCCATCTTCTTCAGATCTTGTTGAAGAATATAAAAATTGGAATGAGTGAATACTTCGGCAGCATGCTTCTCAATATCCTTATATTCTGTGACTGATGGTGGCAAAGACTGATTTGAAACACAGTCATCATGCGCCTCGTTCTCACGTAGTCGAACTATGCAATTCTCATAATGCACAACTAGGTCAACAGTAGTCATACCGCCGTCCAGGTGAAGGTGAAGACAAGAGTTAAGGCTTTCACTCCTCTGATTACTGCGCATACCCAGAAAAAAACCATCTGACAGATATGATGCTGCCCACAGACTCCTCTTCCTGTACATCCTACTCAGCCACTCTTCTGTTTTATCAGTCTTCCATTTACGGACGAAAGCGTGCCATCTCGCCTCAAAGTTAGCTGGAGAGGTGGAGTAGTACAAGAGTGACCTGAACTCATTTAGCGATTTGTAATTAAGGTGCTTCTACATGTTTTTTTCCACGTGCCATGAGCAGAGACGGTGTAACACATCAACCAAAACCAACCGAATAGCTCGTATCATTGCAGCGTCTCCATCTGTGATGATTGACCTTGGCTTTTTCTGACAATTGGCCTTCAGGAATGTCTGGAGCAGCCACACGTACGTCGCTTTGGTCTCGTCGGACACAATGGCACAGCCGCAAACTGTGGTGCAACGGTGGTTATTTACACCAACAAAGGGGATGAACGGCATACCATATTTGTTCATCTTATGCGTGATGTCGAACACAGTCACATCTCCATACAACTGATAGTCCCGCCGCGACTGTGCATCGCACCAGAACATGCTCTTCAAACGGCCCTCCTTATCGAGCACATACTCAAAGAAAAAGTCTGGATCCTTCTCCTTTCTGCTCCTCATAATACCGATTGCTGTGTTAGCATCACCCTTCGCAATCAACTTCATTTTTTCTCGGCAACATAGGTTGTACACGTCTCGTCTCAGAAACCCACACTTATCATATGAGCCATACCTGCTAATAAAGTTGTCGACGATGATATGCTTTCTGATCCCAGCTCCTTCCATCGCCAAGATCTCAGCTATCTGGTGATCTCCCATCACTCGATGTGACCGCAGAAATACCACCTCATCTGGTCTAGCCAACAAATGGTTGTGATCATCCATAAAAGCTGCCACGAACCAAACTCCACGTCATTTGTCCAACTTCACGACTAAATGTGCGCCACACTCGCAACGAGTC
The DNA here is from genome assembly GCA_021605145.1 of Aegilops bicornis. Lineage (NCBI taxonomy): Eukaryota > Viridiplantae > Streptophyta > Magnoliopsida > Poales > Poaceae > Aegilops > Aegilops bicornis. The sequence goes on along the minus strand of CM038675.1, from coordinate 63,869,362 downwards.
TCAGGTCTTAGCCTGCGGGTACGGCCCTCCGGGTTTAAAAATTTATTGAGACGTTTTCCTGCCCTCGAGCAAACGTATCGCCTATACCGAACAGTAGTTGAAAGTCCTTTTCCTCGTTTCACCTTATCTTTTCTGATACTGAATCCACGGTCTTTGGTGCGTAGTTATTATAGAACATGTACGGCTCCCATTGTGATGCAAATGTCATACCCATAACCTTCAACTGTGTCTCCAGCGCACGTTGCTGGATTTCAGCTTCCTCAATGTCCATATTAACTCCATCCTCATGCTCATATCCATCATCACCACTCCAACCATCAAAGTTAGCCTATAATATTCCACATAAGCAAGTGTAAGTCGTCATTAACAAGTTTTTATTATTCAATGACATCTTAAATTTTGGACCGAACCTGGCTTATGTTATCCGCGAAAGATTCAACACCATGATTTGCCTCGTTCTGGACGTCAATATCCTCCTGCACATAAAAAAATCATATGCACATGTAAGTACCATATGGTTCTTCATCCGACGAAAAGAATGTACACGTCACTTACGTTTTCACTACAAGCACCCTCCTCATTCTTTTGAAAATCCTCCTCAGGTAAATTATCGCATTTGACGACCAGGATTCATTGTCGCTGCTATCATCATCATTTTTACTATCATCACCATTAGTACGATCAACACTATCACTACCATCCCACTCACTCGTGTCCAAAAAAGATCCGTAAATCCAGTTTCTTTATCCATTGAATGATCTCACAACCAACACTGCAATATTATAATAAAATTGATCTATCAATTTTAAATCAAATTATATGTACTACGATCATACAGATGAGAACTTCTTATCTAACAAGTGATTGCACATAATTATTTACAGATACAATTTTTTTACAAACTAGACGGCTTACATGGCATGCACGTGCTTTTCGGCCGGCCTGGCGTGGCTGCGGACCGCGAGGACGTTCCCGGAGAGGTTGATCACGGAGTTGCGGGCGGCGACGGCGTCCACGTAGGCCATGTCACCACGAAAACCTGCACGGAGGCGACATCACGTACGGCAGCCGACTCCAACAACGTCCGCGCCGGCCAGATTCCGGGTGAAGACGGGGAGAATGGTCGGCGATCGGCAGGGAAAGGCGGCGATCGGCCGGACGGGTAGACGTCGGAATTGGCAGCGTGATCACGGCTAGATCGGCGGGGAAAGGCGGCGATCGGCGGGGCGGGGCGACGTTCGAATGGGCCGCGTGATCAACGCAGGTCAAAGGTAATTTTTTTTTCGTGCGACGGAGAGAGGGTAGATACGAGCCGGCCGTATCGGCTCAAGCCGTGCGCTCGGCTCTACCCGTATGGGCACGCCGCATACAGCGTGGGATACGTTAAGCACCGTATGCCCAAAATGTCTTTATACGTTAAGCGGGGGTGTACCGAAGCAGACCTCATTTATTTATGTCAATGGTAATTTGTTTGGGATCATTGGTAACTAAAGGAGATTGTTGGAATTCCGTCCACGGATCGATCACATAAAAACACAAAGAACACGCACGTGTGGCTTTTTTTTGCCAAATGCACATGTCGTGCCTTCTTTTTCCTCTTTATTGCTTTTCTATTTTCTCTTTTTTCTTACAAAACACAGATCCTAGACATATACGGACACTAGGTCCTGATGGCTCCTATACTGAGACAGGACCTGCATACAAGTCCTATCCGGACACTAACTCTAAGACTTACTTGGACTAGTACTTTGACACAGACTCCAAACACACATGGGTCAACCTAAACCGTGGACTATTGCTAGTACGTGTACCACTTCCAGCTACTAGCAAACACACTAAGCTCAAATATAAACTCATGATTATTGCTAACAGAGATCGATAAGCTGCGTAGGAATTTCTTCCATAGATTTACTGTAGAGACAAATTTCACGGAGGTTGTATGTTTGGTCGGTTCATGGAGTTAGTTGGGGGCATCATCCTTAGAAAGTGATAAATCAATCAGTGAACAGACGGCAGACGATCCAAGATCGGCATCCTGACTCTCGGTGGCACAAAGGATTCCTGTTTTCCATGCTTCTACAACAATTTAGAGCATCTTCAACAGCCGCGCTAAATAAGCTCTGCGCCGCAAATTTATCCTCTTTAGTGCACGCGCAATCGGTTATTGGGCTCCAGCGGACGCACGATAAACGCGCGCGCGGCATATAGAGTACAGCATGCCATCCGAATCACCATCGCGCACATCACCTCGATATATCTATTCAATGAAAAGTCCTTTATCGAAAAATGTATTTGGTGCGCCCGCTTCCGCGCGCCGTACACTCAAGGGCTCGCGCCGTACTCTCTCCGCCGCACCACCTTCGCCCCGCCCCGTGCCACCGCCGGCGAATTGACTCGATGGACGCCCGCGCCGGCACCCCCTCACCCCTCCCTAGACTCGCGACCCCTCGGCCACCGCCACCGCCGCAAACCGTAGCGCGGGGATCTTTGGCTTCGCCTCCGCCGGCGCTCCTCCAAGCACCGGTATCCCACGCGGCCTGTGCATGCCGCCACGGACCTTCGTGGCGGGTGGCGTCACGCCGGGTTCTGCCGTGAAGCCACGTGCCCCCCTCTCGAAGCTCCCAAATGCGGCGCGGCCGAAGAAGGGCAAGGTATCCGCGAAGAAGAAAAAGGTGTCGGACAGCTCCGGCTCCTCCAAGCCATCGAGAAAGAAGCTTGCAGGCCGTGCGACGGACGCGGTGGCTACCGAAGCGCCGGCGAGCTCACTTGTTGAGCCGGCGGCCGACGCGCACAAGGTGTTCGAGGAAATGCCCCAAAGGTATAAAATTTTGCCAACTTTCTGTTTTTGTTATTTTTTGAATGCATACATATAGATAGCTTATTTGCTTCGTTGTATATACTTTGTAATTTTAACGATGAGGCATATATGTCAACTATGGGTGTTGGCTCCAACAATTCTCATTGGTCTCAAACCAATGACATGTATTTTGATGACCATGAGTTCGTGGTGGACGAGGATGGCGAGGGCATTGTCGACGCTCCGAAAGGAAGAGGAGGCAACTACACCGATGATGAAGACGTCTTGCTATGCAATACTTGGTTGCAAGTGTCGAGGGATCCATCTGTTCAAGGTGATCAAAGTAGAGATGCATACTGGAGCCGGATGAAGGAGCACTTTGATCTACACAACAAGAGTGGAATTGACCGCTTTGCACGATCTCTTCGCTCCTGGTGGTCGACAATTAACCGAGATTGTCAAAAGTGGGCGGCCGCACAAAAGGCGGTTGACAACTTGAACCCAAGTGGCACTAATGGTATAGATAGGGTAAGTGCCATTTCATCCATGTGCATCATGCTTGTTCTTGTTTGTAGTGCTCTTGTTTTGTTTTTTTGTAGTTCAATATTACACACAACTTGTTCAAAGGAGAGGAGAAGAAGAGCAAGAAAGGGAAGATCAAGAAAGAGAGACCATTTACCTTGCCTCATTGCTATGAGGAATTGAAGGATGATGACAAATGGAAGAAGCGTGACAGCATCGATGATGTTGATGAGAGCAACAAACGCAAGCGAACAATTGAGTTGGATGATGATGAGGAGGAGACATCAAGTGATGGCGGCAAAAGAAGCCCTACACCAAACTCGGTTTCATACTCGAAGCCAAAACGACCGGATGGGTGCAAGAAAGACGCAAAAAAAGAAGAAGGAAGGGGATGATGAGCTCAAAAATGCTATGGAAGCAATTGTGAAGGCAGGAAAAGAAGCAAATGAGGTGAGGAAGATGGCAAGGAGCCAAGATGCCGCGGCCGAGGAGAGGAGGGTGGCTGCGGCGGAGAGGAAGGTGGCATTGGAGGAGAGGAAGAGGTGGGCATGGAGGAGCGATCTAGGTTGTTGGAATGGGAGAAGTACTTGTTCTTCTTGGACACATCTATCCTTAATGAGGCGCAAAAGGAGTATGTCAATCTTGCTCGTGAAGAAGTCTTGATCCAAAAAAGAGCCATGATTCGTGACATGGGTGGCGGTGGCATTGGCGGCATGGGTGGCGGTGGCATTGGCGGCATGGGAGGCATCGGTGGCTTCGCAGCTACCATGGACGGCATGGGTGCCATGGGTGGCTTTGGAGCTACAATGGAGACACATGGGAGGCATGGGTGGCTTTGAAGCACCTCCGGGCGGCATTGGTGGCATGGGAGGCATGAGTTTTGCGTCTCTCATGGGAGGCATGGGAGCACCTCCGGCCAGCATGGGCGAAATGTCTTCTGGTGTGCCAACACCTTCGCAGGATGCCGTTGAAGATCTTGCCAACACCGTGCGCGACAATGAAGAGGAGGAGGAAGAATCGTCTTCGGATGATGAACCGGAGGAAGAGGAAGAGGAAGATGAAGATGAAGATGAGGACGAGGCTTGATTGTTCATGGGCCATTTGTTGGTGTGAACTTTTGTGTCATGTACTTGGTTCGGATTTTGAACTTGGTTGGATGATGTTGTGTGCATGAATTTGAACTTGTGGGCATTAACTTTTTATGTTATCATAAACTTGTTTGTGTGATTTAAATATGCCATGTCTTTGTTTTGATGTTTGAAATTCGTTTCGTGTCCAAATTGCAACATATGACAAGCGCCGGCTACATTTTAGCGCGCCTGTTGGAGCTACGCGCTCGCTGCATTTTACTGCGGCCGCTGGAGTCAGTGCTGGCCGTCGCGCCAAAACAGGCGATCGACACGCTGCAAATACATTTTTAACGCGTCATGCGTTGGGTAGCTGTTGAAGATGCTCTTAGAGTGGTAACGGCGAAATGGCATGTTTCCCTACCTCCAGGTCAAGGTCGCTCAATGACAAAAATGTTGAACAACATTGTGCATGGCTTATTCAGTCCTCAACTCTGCCATCTTTGTGGCCAGTTGGCTGAAACACAGAGGCACTTGTTGTCCTCCCCTACGCAATGGGGGTGTGGCAGCTAATTGGAAACTAGGGGGACGGGGTGCCCGCTACAGCGGGAACGGACGGCTGCCTCGGCCGCGGCACCGCCACCATGGAGCAAGAGGCGGACGAGAGGAGGGTGGTACCGGTGCCGCCCGGCACGGCGGAGCACCAGCTGTACTCCGTGCCGCACACAGCGCGGGCGTGCCACGCCGCCGTGCTGAGATCGGCGGTGCCCACGTGCTCTGTTCCGGAATCCATGCGAGAGAGGTCGCGGTCGTGGCCGCCGCCGCTGCTGCGAGTGGCAAGCTGGCGTTTGCCGGTTCGGAAGTGTGTGGTTGGTGACTGGTCGGCTCCGGCGGTGTGGCGCCTTGTCAGCTATATTTCGTTTTGTAGTACTCCGTATGAGACAGTACGACGACGACAAGATTCCTTGCAAATCCGTGGCCAGAATGGGACGCTTGCAGTACGAGATAGATCGTGGTCGTGGCCGCTGCTCCCTGCAGTCCGTGTTGGGCATGAACATGCGGTACATCCACTACAACATCACGGCGGAGGAGAGCACGCTGTCGGAGCTGTACCCTCGCGGCCACCCGGTGTTCCTTGAGGCGCTCGACCTCCTCCGGCGAGAGCTACATCGCGGCCTTGTCCGTCCTGCCGTCGCCGGAGTGCGCGCGCCTAGTGTTCGATGAAATGCATCAGACCAATTGTAAGTTTACTCCACTAAATTTAGGGGATCGGCTAGGTCCGGCCAAAACTTAATGAAGTAAATTTACTCCACTAAAAGTTTACTTCACTTGATACTCTACTATTTATTGAGGATCGGTTAGAAATGAACAAATCTCAGCCCGAGAGACTTGTAGAACTACATCGCCTGCTTTCCTTATGTTGGAAAGCTAACAATTGTAATGCTCTTAGCAGGTTTGGTCTGAGAAAAATACGTACAATTTTGTCCTAATTAATTCGCAAAGAGTGAATCAAAACGAAATCAAAAAAAATGAAGAGCAGGAGGATCCGGCCCAGGAAGACCTCCGTGACTTCTCCACGGCACTATACTGCGCCGAATCAGCAACGGACGTATGCATGATAGCCGGCGCCACTAGATCCGGCCGGGGGTTCATCCTTCACCTCCCCACGTCAATGTGCTAGATCTGGACCGTGTGTTGCGATGTGTTTCGAATAGGTGGGGAACCCTAACACCCCCTCGATCAGCACCTTTGCATAATTGCATTATGGGCTTAGTGGCAAGGGCGGTAGGAGATGACCTCGTCGCCATTAGAGTGCATGGCGCGGGAGAAGCGATGACAATGAGAGGCGGTTGATAGTGATGACGCTGATAGAAGGGGTGTAGTATCTGTGTGTCCCCTGTGTGCAGCCAACAGGCAAACGAAATCATTGTTCCAAACGCGATAGATATGTACCAAAAGGATACCGGCGCATTGTCCCATTTTCTTGTATACAGGAAGGTATGCCTTTACGTGCTTTACAATTCCGCATCCCAATGCCCAAAGCAAACACTAGCAATAAAGAGCTACTTTTTAGCTCATCTCCTAAAACGTGACACTACTGCATCCGTAGGCTGCACCCAGTCAAGCTGGGAACAACAATGCCCAGGGACAAGAGGATAAGATTATGTAAAGTAGAGAGCTCGCTACCAATTCCCCACGCCTCTCAGCCCCATTTGTTGCTTTTTACTAGCTTCCTTCCGAAAGCCATATCAGAACCATGACAATCAACTAGTTATTTCTCACTCCCTTCCTTTGTTCAACTTTGCAACAGTTGTAGGTGAGAGTATTATGATTTCTCTATACTAGTGCATCTACCTTTTTATAACATGGTTTGGTTTTGGCCAGCTGCACGTGTAGGCGGCTCCACACTTTTTAGTTATCATTTCGACACTACAATAATGATCTACTAGATAATAGTCACATACTCCTTCCCTTTTGGTTTATATGGTTTATCTAAAGAAATCAGTTTATGTGTTATATGTCTCAGTTTTATTGCCTCCCATAGCATGTTTGGATTTCAAGGTCCATTAAATTGTTCCATTCAAGGATTAAGAGAAAACTCCCCAATGCATGTAATTTTTTTGATTATTTATTGATCACGCATGCATGCATTACAATTAATGCATTGGTACATGTTTTTGAGCAAACAAGTGCATTAATTGAGTACTTGTATAAACTAAAAAAAATATTCCATCACTCGCCATTTAGCTTGGTTGGTGAGTATTATTCGATTCTTATCTACGACCACTTCTATTTTTCTTTCTTGGACTTTTAGTACTCATGTTTATGCATGAGGCCTCAGTGCTAGGATCTCACAACCCTTGAGCTGCTAGTGCATCATAGTACTTGCGCTACAAATGAAATACTACCCTACAACAATCTCGCCTGAAAGAAACAGTGATATTGAATTACAAACAAGTTAACAAAGTGCTAATCCGAGAACGAAAATCAAATAGGCATGCTTTATCTGACAAAAAATAATGGTGCACATTTGACATATTTCATGTGCCAGTTCAATAGTTCCCCTTGAAATATATATGATTGTTTCTGCATTACAACAAGATCATTAAGGCTGAACTGCAGCCTGTCTTGGATAAAATTGCCAGCAAATTATAGCAATTAGGAGGAAGGATGCAGATCAACACTAGTAGGCTCTCATTCATCCCGATTGATATATGTTACCTTTATTCCGTGGTCTCCTGGGTAATCAAAGAGACCGATAAGCTTCGTAGGAATTTCCTATTTAAATCTCCATTAGAGGCAAAATGTACAAACGTTGCCTGTTTTGTCAGCTGGAATCAGGTTAGTGTAATACTTGGAGGTTAGTGGCCTTAGAATGTTCGGTTTGCCACGGTTGAGCTAGAAGCTGGGAAGTGATATAAGTGAAAAGATGAAGGACCGGTTTGGAGCGGCATCCAGGTTCCTTGTGGTAGAGAGAATGTCATCTTGTTGTACGCTTCTTAAATATTTTGAACAGAAAACTACAAGCCACGTTTCTAGAGCTCAAGGTCGCTCAGCTAACACTTTGAGATGTTTGTATCTCGTAAAATATACAATAATTAACTGAAAGTTGTTTGCATCAATCTATGCAGATGCAACGATGTTATCCCTCTTTTTTAAAACTAGGTATTTGCCAGTGCGTTGCTATAGGGTGTAAATATTCTAGTATACATGAAACCATAATTTATCTGTTCGTATTATATGATTGTGTAAATAAATGTTTACCAAATCCTGTCGTGATTTTAATTTCTAATCACTTATTGACTTATCAAACAAAATATAATTTATTTGGTATGTCGATAGATTTGGGACAATTAATGCGGTTTTCAAGGAATGATCATCGGAAAAATGTGAAATGTTGGATGAAGCACTGTGCCTGACAGAGAAAAGAACACCATTCTTTTTTTAAGTAGTTGAGAAAAGACACCAAGTGTCATTGTTCATAGCTTATTCAGTCATCAACTCTGCCCCTCATGTGCCCAACTGACTGAAACCCATAAGCATGATTTCCTTCCGTGCCCCTATGCAAGTACTCTAGCAGCTAACTGCAAACTAGGAGTAGCTAAACTTTAGCACAAATCCTTACGCTGAGCAACTTGTGGAACTCCATCGCTTGCCTAAAGTCTAGGAAAATTACAATGGTGCCAGCAGATTTGGTCGAAAGAAGTCTGTAGAATTTTTTATCATGAGGTAATGGATAGCATGGTATGGCCTGGCTGGCTCAATGCAGTTTTATTTATTCTTCTCTTATGATTGTCAGCCGTTTCTCTAAAACCTGTTTGATAATGTAAGAGAAGTTGTTTCGATCCATAGACAGAGCTTGCTTCTAGTTGGATGCAAATGGGGAAATGTATACACGAGAAGGGTGGTGCTTACATCAAAGTGACTTTATGTTCTTCCCTTTAATATTTGGTGCTGTAAAGTGTTGTACCGGCTAGGCATGGGAAGTAATTAATTAGTCATGTCATTAGAAAAGTTTTCTTAGCCCGAAGGTCGATCGTAACTGAACTGCGGGCTATGGCATATAGCGGCAACCCTTAAAAACAGCTATAGCTGGGCTATAGCGGGCTGTAGCGGCAAATTGTATATGAAATCATTTAGCGGCAACATGCTCAAACAGCTATAGCGGAGCTATAGCGGGGCTATAGCCGGCTATTTGAAACTATGCTCAGGATCGAACGCTGGAAGAAAATTGCAAACGAAAAGAAACCTGTGTGGGAGAATTGAACTTCATATATATCTCCTATACCTAGAATTCAGAAACATCTTTGTCTCCTTGGTCTAGCGGCGAACGGGCCCAGGACAGCACAAACTCATCCTTTCTACTAGTAGGAATTACATTTTCAATGTATCATATTCTCAAGCTCGTATCCCTTATTATTTGTTAAGAAGGTTTGTGTAGGAGAGCAAAGTGCTGAAACTCTATGACTCATGAAGCATGGCCTGCGCACACGCCATGGTTGGTCATATTTAGATGAATGGTAAGCCATGCATGGTATGGTCGTTGGAAACATTTATATGAGATTATTTCAGAGATATTTATCTGCGTAATATCTTCATAAACAATGGTAGGGTCTTCAGTTCTATACACCAAGTGTATGCCCTATATTTTACTTCATACTTGGTTGAGACTCATGCACTCTTTCCTATAATTTAATTTATTTTAAAACATAGATAAATATTTACCTCATCCATTAATTAAGGAAAAGAGCTGGTGATCATATAGGTTTGCAACAAAAAGAAAATAGTTGTTTTTATAGGTGTAAAACCTGAGCCTGCTCTCCCAGCATTTTCAATAGTGCCCCCTTTCCCCAATAAAAAATTGATATTTGGGGAGAATTCGGCAAAAATATCCTGCTCCAACATAGTCCCAATCCCTAGCGCCACCAGCCCTCCTCCCTGGCAAATTCCTACGGCCGCTACCGCCAGCATTGGTTGATGTTGCGGCGGTGCCATGCGCAAAGGTGCTAGGGCGGGCGGCTTGCGGCGGCTCCCCCACAAGGCTGCTGGGGCGGCTTGTGTGGGGTGGCCTTGTGCAGCTGTCAGGGCGGAAGCCTTGACCGTACAGCGGTTGCCGTCGCCCCCATGGCCGACGGGGTGATCCGTTCGGCTTTCATATTGTGTGATGGGCTACGACGGTGGCCGTGGTTATGGTATCCCAGTCAGATCCATCGCGGTGTGGCTTCGGCCAGTCGAAAACACGAGATGGGACCAGTGTGGGGTGGCTGGAGCCTCTCTAACAGCATTTCGGTGGCGCCGTATGTCTATATGGCAAGGATGTGTTCGGATCCAGTCAACAGTGAGGTCGAGGTGCAGCGACTTTCGGTGAAAATTTTGCCAACACCAGTCATGGTGGACGGTTACGGCGTCCCTGACGTCATTTCGTTGGGGAATCAACATTGTAGGTTGTGTTACCACGCTTGGGATGTGCTGAGGGAAACCCTAGATCTCGGTCACCCAGATCAGAGAATGACCGATCTTCAGTGTCGTGCTCCCTCTTGGGGGCATCGTTTTAGAGCAGGTGCGGGCTAGAGGTGACAAGAGGTGGAGCGGTGATGCATCTTCAGCATTGACGACAGTCGACAGCGGGTGTCAGCATGGTGCAGTGGGGTCTCCGTGTTAGACGCGTGTTGATGAGCGTGCGCAAGATGGTGGTGTTGTCTGGCATCATGGTGGGGTCGACGGCAGAAGAGTTTGAAAAGGTCAATGCATTGATCACTCCTGAAGATGAGACGGCGAAATATGGCGGTTGCAGAATATAAAGCATGTCCATAAGATGCGTGTTTTGGGTCAGGTTGGTGCACCCGGTTAGCCGGCGAGCAGCTTGGTTAGGCCACCAGATTACTTCTGTGTGTTGGTGCGAGGTCAGTGGATATCTCAAGTTTGTAAGGATGATGGCAGTGCTCGTCGGAAGGTGGATTTGCGTTGATTCATGTATTTATTATATAAGGCTTTGTTGAATAATATAATAACGATGGCTCGATGTAGATGCAGGAGGTTATCCTCCTTTCTGTAAAAATTGCCTCAATAACAAAGGTAAAACAATGTTCCTGCTCCCCAACGATTAAGTTTCCCATCTGTTTTACGCCCATGAGTGCCCAACATTGGGCCTCGCTCTTAATATTGACAAGGATACATGAAAGCCCATAGGGTGGACTTATTCCTAAGGGAAACGTTTAAAGCCGGTGGACCTGCTGAGACTCCGCCGGTCACCTCCATGCTGGTAACAGGCCCATGCACCACCTCTTAAGTCTCTCTCACTTATCCCCCACGAGGCGCTCCGCCATCCATTCCCTTTCCTTATTCCCTCGCCCGCATTCTTCCCATGTGGCCTCCCAAATAATGTTTCGCTGGTGATGACCGACGTCGATCTCACACCAACCTACCAACCATCCCTCCCCGCGTCAACCTCCCCTACATATGGGCACCCACCACCGCACGCGGCAAGGAGGGAGGTCATGGACTATGGTGGTGATGAGGTGGTGTGCTGGGGACCGGCCGAGGGATTTGCTTTCGACTGGTGAGGATGGTAATGGGTGGCGACAACGGTGGCCGCCATGAATTTTTTACTGCATATTTTTTTTGCTGGAACCTTCTTTTGATTTTGAGGATGGTGGCATTGTCCCCGCCATGATGTTTTGCTACATCATTTTTTTTTCTTTAACTAGCATTTGTATTTGCAGCATAGGCTGTGGTGATACTGGGGTTGCTACGAATGGCGGCTGACATGTGTTTTTTTGCTGGACCCAGAAATCGTTATTGCTAAAACCAGCTTAAGAAGAGCTGGAACCGATGAGATTATTTTTGTTTGTGACTGTCGGCGGTGTCGCATTTTTTGCTGGAACGGTGATATTTTTTTGGCTGGAACAATTTTTGGTTTTTGCTACCACTAGCGAAACCCCCCCTATTAGTTGCAAAGCTTTTTTAGACGAACACGGTGGTGGAAGCCGACGTCAGCGGTGAGTGGAGACGGTGATGGCAGGGGGGGGGGGGGGCTTGCAAACATGATGCCCACATGTTGGAACCAACTAACGAAGTGTTGCAAACAATAGTAGTTGGATTTGGATCTTCACAGGTAGTCATGCTATAATCCCAATGTTGCAACAAGAAGACAAGGATGCGAGGAGGCGGTCAGCGGGGGCGGGGGCGGCACTCTCTTCCTCTCCTTTTCTGCTATGCAGGAGGTTGATGAAAGGGAAGGATGGGGGACAGATCTGACGGCTATGCATGTACATATCGACCAACTCTATGGTGACCGGCCGAAAGTATGCGCCGGCCGGCCGGCACCTATCGCTGGACTATTCCTGAAGATTATTTCATCAGAGCTCTTTTTGATCGTAGCCCGTGATGAATATGCATCGTCCATTCATGAAATTTAAGGGTTGTGATTGATCTATACTATTGTAGTTGGCCAAGAAGCATCGCCAACAGTAGCCCTGTTACTATCTGCTCAACACGCAATAGTATATGTGATGTGAGGGCGTTTTAGGGAAATGGAATTTAGCACACCAATCCCAACGGCCCCATCCACCCACCTCATTCGTTCTTTGATTTCCTTCACGCCTGCAGAACCCATCGGCTAGGGTTCCGGTGGCCACATGTCATATGTTTCATGGGATTGGTGGGTCCCGGGTGCGGATAGTGCTCGAACGGGTTTGCGACCATGAAACCTGGCGGGTTCCAAATGTTACCCACAAGAAGCGCCATGGGAATAGAAATAGGGCATCCCCGTCCCAAAATAGGGTAAAAATCCACGGGACACGGGTCTCAGGGGACCGTTGTCATCTTGAATCCTGTGTACAAACTTCATTGTTATATAAGCCGATTTCTACATTGTGAGCGGGCATGAGGCGAAGGAGCAACGAAGGTACAGTAGACAAGTGTGGCTCTCCCATCTTGTCAGCTCACAGAGGCGGAGAACATGGCCGTGAAAACAAGCACCTGACTGGTCGGAGCGGCTGCCCACAGGTCTTGTGAATATGTATCGAAGCAAATTATCTGGCAAGGGGAGAGGCAACAAGGTGCTTGCAAACGAGAAAAAGTGCACACCATCTTTACTTAGTCACTCATGCTCTCTACGGAGCACATGCGCAAAATCCTCACCCTTGGTTAGCAGAAAATAATTCTGCACCGAGACAAAACTAACAGCACTACAAATACAGGCGGACGTGTCTGCAACGTTCTTACCTGTTTCGCGCAGGAGCTCCAAGTTGAGATGGTTATAGAACTGAATTTTGGTTACGTGCAAGGAAGGAGCGGTGTTCTGGCCAAGCTTGTTGAAGAACTGTGTTTTGCTCGTGCGGATGGGGAAGAGGTTGTTCTGGTCGAGCTTGTTGTATAATTGCGTCTTTCTCAGGCAAACAAACATGGACTATGAGGACATGTCCTCTTGTGTGCCCAAGTAGCAGTGCATCATCTTCACATAATACTAAGCACTCAATTCCCGGTGTCTCATATTCTCAAGCAAACGCCCTTTTTTCTTGCAATGATTTGGCTAATAGGTGGTGTAGGAGAGATAGATGTCGAGACACCATGAGTTGTTTCCTAGTTATGAAGCATAGAGACAGCACAATCCATCAAGGTCATATTTATAGAGATAATTTGGCCGTGCATGATTCGGTTGCTCGAAACATTTATATCAGATAATATATCTCTATAAATTTGAACTTGGAAGGTCTTCGTAAACATTGGAAATCTCCAATGATGTAGAACAAGGACATGTGACATCATTTTCATTGAACTTGGTTCATACGTGTCCTTTCAAACTAATTCATTTTTCTCGTATGCTGCAGGAAAGCTCAGATGTAGCAAGTATTCGCTTTGATACATGGATGTTCGCCGTGTATTTTTTCTAAAAAAATGTTCGATGTGCATTTAACAAAATGTTTAGCATGTATTTAGAAAAATGTTCAACGTCTATCTAAAAAAGTTCAGTTGTTATATAAAAAATGCTCAATATGCAATTGACAAATTTTCAACATGTATTCGGATAAAAAATTTAAACATATATTCAAAAAATGTCTACCTTGTATCTAAAATATTCAGTGTGTGTACGAAAAATGTTCAGTGTCTATTCAAAAACGTTTACATGTATTTGAAAAATGAAGAGAGAAAAATAAAAAAGGGAAAAACAACAGAGGAAAACAGAAAAAGCCATGAAAACTGATATAGGAAACACACAAAAAAGAAAAGAAAACAATGGTGAGGAAGCTTCTAAAACTATTCTGACCGATCCACAGAAATTTTTCAAAACCGCTTCAGGAAGGATGCACCTTTATTGGGCAGGCCCGCGAGCTGAAGCGCTAGAGGCACGACGGTGTCAGGTCGTGCAATGAGAAAGTTATAGGGACTGTCCTATATGACGCGACAAACTATCGCTGAAACGCACAGGCAAGACGTGCGAGCGAACACCATGGGCGGACCCATTTTTAGCAGCATTAGCTTGCTGCAGAATCCGAGTTTTGGGAAGCTTCTAGAAGTTTCCTGAACATTTAATTGTTTTTTCGGCTTTTCTCCTTTTCTTTTTCCATTTATTTCCTTTTTCAAGTTTATTTTCCTTTTTCTGTTTCTTTTTTATTTTATTTTCGAAAACGTTTGAATTTAGAATTTCAAAAACTTTCCTTTTCAAAAAATTCACAAATTAGAGTCCGGAATTTTAGAAATGATTGCTTTTTTCAAATTTGTTAAGAAATTCATAAAAATCTGAAATATCAAAAAAATTGTTAGTTTCAAATTTTCCGAAATTGGTAATCTTTCCTGTTTATCATTTCCTTTTTTGTAAATTTCAGAGAATATTCAGGGGTTTCCAAATTTGTTAAGAATATTATTAGTTGTTCGCATTTTAGAAAATATTCAGAATATGAAAATTGTTCATAATTTCATGAAATGATCACTTTTTCAAAACAGATTGTTCATGCTTTTTTTCCACTTATTTTTTCTTTTCATGGCTCTTGCGGAAACTACTTTGTTCCTCCACGAGACGTAAATATGTGTCTCCCATGAAAGGAAAAAAGAAAAAATAATAAGATTTGTTTTCTTTCCATGGAAGCATATTTCTGCCTTCATGACAAGTAAATTTGTGCCTCACCCGCGAAAAAAAAAAGTAAATGTGTGCCTCCTGTGAAATCATAAAAAAGGAGGAGGGGGTGTTCCTTTCCCGAGAGGCACAACTCGCGGAATCAAATTTTTTCCTCCATGAGAAGCAAATATATGCCTCCTCCCATTGAAGAAAAAACTAGGTTTTCTTTTTCTTTTTCGCAAGGCACAATTGTGGCTCTCCTGGAAAAAAAATTGTGCCACACTTCGAAGCAAAAAAAAAATAGTATTTTTTTCCTTTTCTGTGCATCTCGCGGAAGGAAATCTATGACCTGTTGTGGAATAAATTTATAGATCTTTCCCCTTTGAGCAAACAACAACAACAACAACAACAAAGCCTTTAATCTCAAACAAATTGGGGTAGGCTAGAGGTGAAACCCATAAGATTTATAGTAAGCTATCACGCACCCCTGTCCATAGCTAGTTCTTTGGTGATACTCCCATCCTTCAGGTCTCTCTTAAAGGACTCATCCCATGTCAAATTCGGTCTACCCCGACCTCTCTTGACATTCTCTGCTCGCTTTAACCGTCCGCTATGCACTGGAGCTTCTGGAGGCCTACACTGAATATGCCCAAACCATCTCAGACGATGTCAAGAGTTTGGATATAAGTTCAGACTGCATCATGTGTTGGTAATTGCTCCTGCCTCCTGGTGCCTCGCCGGCCTCAGCTGACAGTGGTATTCATCGGAGATAACTCGAGAATACTCAGCTTCGGCGGCGATATCTACAGCAGGGGACCACTTCAGGATTCAGTTGTAATGGTAAATGCCCAAAGGAGTGCTAGGGTCTTCTGGATTTTTCTTATTTTCATTTTCTAGTGGAGGGTGTGTTCTGGATATTAGATAACTTCAAGTACTAGCTTTACTTAAATATGGAGCTGTGATTCCCGTCATCACTTATTAGGATAAAACCCGGGGTGTACCGTTCCCTTGCCAATGATTGGCACGCTCTTCCGGTTGAAATTCATCTGGTAAAGCTCTAACTTCATCCAGTGTCAACCTTTGCTACGGTAGAGTGCAAAATGTAAAACGAGTTCAACGAAAGACAAATGCCCTACTGTATAATATGTACAGTTTTCTCCGTACAACTCTCCTGGACTAACCAACTTTAATATTTAATAAATATTTCGGTGGGGCATTGCACTATGGTATACAGCTAAAAAAGACAAATGCAAAGATAATTATAAACTATAATACATGTAACATGCCGGCATGGAACAATATAAATTTGGTCTTACCTACTCTGAATATTGAAAATACAAATCAATGTTTTTATGTCCCTTGGACAGTTGACTTGTCATTCTCAAGTACAAGCACAGGTTTTAGATTGCTAGGAGCGGAACTTGTGTATTCCATATATATAGGGCCACTAGGCCAATATAGAGTACAAGTATAGGTACACAGGGACAAATACAAGCAGTTTATAAGGATACATGTTAGCAGCCGTGTGTCACCCACCCTTGAACTCATGACAGTTAATGATTTGAAGAATTTTTCTATTTTGCAAAGAATTTCTCTAAGACTTGGAAGAGGCTAGTCAATTTGTCTAGACTCTATAGAGACCCACCAGCAGCTTCAATCATCCGCTGCCTTCTTGCTTGCAATGGAGGCTACCATATCTGCAGTTGCAGGTGAACTCGTGAGCCGTTTCATCTCCTTCCTCATTAACAAGTACCAGTTGATACGTCCATTTTGCATCATGTTTTTATATCGATATTTATCGCATTATGGGCTGTTATTTAACATTATGCTACAATAATTATGGCTATTTTCTCTTATTTTACAAGGTTTACATGAAGAGGGAGAATGCCGGCAGCTGGAATTCTGGGCTGGAAAAGGAGCAAATATTAGAGACATATTCTGTGCAACTCCAAAAGTCCTGAAACTCCACGGAATATCTTAAAATAAATAAATAAAAATAAATCGCCAAAGATGAAGGCCAGGGGGCCCACACCCTGCTCACGAGGGTGGGCGCGCCCCCTACCTCGTGGGCCCCCTGGTGGCTCTCCGATGCCCATCTTCTCCTATATGAAGTCTTTCGATGAGAAAAAAACATTAAGCAACCTTTCGGGACGAGACTCCGCTGCCACGAGGCGGAACCTTGGCGGAACCAATCTAGGGCTCCGGCGGAGCTGTTCTGCCGGGGACACTTCCCTCCGAGAGGGGGAAATCATCACCATCATCATCACCAGCGCTCCTCTCTTCGGGAGGGGGCAATCTTCATCAGCATCTTCACCAGCACCATCTCATCTCCAAACCCTAGTTCATCTCTTGTATCCAATTCTTGTCTCCAAGTCCGGGATTGATGCTAGTAGGTTGCTAGTAGTGTTGATAACTCCTTGTAGTTGATGCTAGTTGGTTTATTTGGTGGAAGATCATATGTTTAGATCCTTTATGCATATTATTACCCCTCTGATTATGAACATGAATATGCTTTGTGAATAGTTATGTTTGTTCCTGAGGACAAGGGAGAAGTCTTGCTATTAGTAGTCATGTGAATTTGGTATTCGTTTGATATTTTGATGAGATGTATGTTGTCTAGCCTCTAGTGGTGTTATGTGAACGTCGACTACATAACACTTCACCGTTATTTGGGCCTAGAGGAAGGCATTGGGAAGTAATAAGTAGATGATGGGTTGCTAGAGTGACAGAAGCTTAAACCCTAGTTTATCCGTTGCTTCGTAAGGGGCTGATTTGGATCCATATGTTTCATGCTATGGTTAGGTTTACCTTAATACTTTTGTTGTAGTTGCGGATGCTTGCAATATAGGTTAATCATAAGTGGGATGCTTGTTCAAGTAAGAACAGCACCCAAGCACCAGTCCACCCACATATCAAATTATCAAAGTACCGAACGCGAATCATATGAACGTGATGAAAACCAGCTTGACGATATTCCCATGTGTCCTCGAGAGCGCTTTTCCTATTATAAGAGTTTGTTCCGGCTTGTCCTTTGCTACAAAAAGGATTGGGCCACCTTGCTGCACTTTATTTACTCTTGTTACTTGTTGCTTGTTACAATTTATCTTATCACAAAACTATCTGTTACCACTTATTTCAGTACTTGCAGAGAATACCTTGCTGAAAACCGCTTATCATTTCATACGCTCCTCGTTGGGTTCGACACTCTTACTTATCGAAAGGACTACGATAGATACCCTATACTTGTGGGTCATCAAGACTCTTTTCTAGCGCCGTTGCCGGGGAGTGTAGCGCCTTTGGTAGGTGGAATTTGGTAAGGAAAATTTTATATAGTGTGCTGAAATTTTCTGTCACTTGTTACTATGGAAAGTAATTCTCTGAGGGGCTTGTTCGGGGTATCGTCACCCGTCCAGTAGAGCAAACAGGTGCTCCTCAACCTACTGAACCTATTGAAAATGAAACTCCTTTTGAAGTTCCTTCGGGTATGATGGAAAAACTGCTAGCTAACACTTTTACAGGAGATGGAACAAAGCATCCTGATGAACATCTACTCTATGTGGATGAAGTTTGTGGACTATTTAAGCTTGCGGTATACCCGATGATGTTGTTAAGAAGAAGGTCTTCCCTTTATCTTTGAAGGGAGACGCATTGACATGGTATATGCTATGTGATGATACGAGATCATGGAACTATAAAAGATTGAAATTGGAATTTCATCAAAAGTATTACCCTATGCATCTTGTTCATCGTGATCGCAATTATATATATAATTTTTGGCCTCATGAAGGAGAAAGCATCGCTCAAGCTTGGGGAGGCTTAAATCAATGTTATATTCATGCCCCAATCATGAGCTCTCAAGAGTGACAATTCTTCAGAATTTTTATGCTCGGCTTTCTGATAACAATCGCACCATGCTCGATACTTCTTGTGTTGGCTCTTTTATGATGAAGACTATTGAATTTAAATGGAATTTATTGGATATAATTAAACGCAACTCTGAAGATTGGGACCTCGACGAAGGTAAGGAGCCAGGTATGACACCTAAGTTTGATTGTGTTAAATCTTTTATGGATACCGATATTTTCCGTAAGTTTAACACTAAATATGGACTTGACTACGAGATAGTAGCTTCTTTCTGTGAATCTTTTGCTACTTATGTTGATCTCCCTAAGGAGAAGTGGTTTAAATATCATCCTCCCATAGAAGTAAAATTAGCTGCACCTAATAAAGTTGAAGAAAAGGCTGTCACTTATAATGATCCTATTGTTCCTACCTCTTATGTTGAGAAACCACCTTTCCCTGTTAGAGTAAAGGATCATGCTAAAACTTCAACTGTTGTTCATAAAAGCAATATTTGAACTTATACACCTCCTGAGCAAGTCAAAGTAGAACCTAATATTGCCATTGTTAAAGTTCCCTTGTCTGATAATATTGATGGGCATGTTATTCAATTCTGCGGTGAATCTGCTAGAATTGCTAAACCTAGCGTTAAAGATAAACATAGACCTGTGGTACGCGTGCCTGTTATTTCTGTTAAAATAGGAGATCATTGTTATCATGGCTTATGTGATATGCGTGCTAGTGCTAGCGTTATACCCATTGGCTTATACAAAGAAATTATGCATGATATTGCACCTGCTGAGTTAGAAGATATTGATGTTACAATTAAACTTGCCAATAGAGATACTATATCTTCAATGGGAATTGTTAGAGATGTTGAAGTCTTGTGTGGAAAAACCAAATATCCCGCTGATTTTCTTGTTCTTGGTTCTCCACAAGATAGCTTTTGTCCCATTATATTTGGTAGATCCTTCTTGAATAATGTTAATGCTAAGATAGACTGCAAAAAGAATGTTGTTACTATTGGCTTGGATGATATGGTTCATGAGTTTAATTTCTCTGAAGTTAGTAAACAACATCGTAAGGAAGAATTGCCTAGTAAGGATGAAATTATTGGTCTTGCTTCTATTGCCGTACCTCCTAGTGATCCTTTAGAACACTATTTGCTAGACCATGAAAATGATATGTTCATGAATGAAAGAAGGGAAATAGATGAAGTATTCTTTAAACAGGAACCTATTCTGCAACACAATTTGCCCATTGAAATCTTAGGGGATCCCCCTCCACCCAAGGGTGATCCCATGTTTGAGCTTAAACCGTTGCCTGATAATCTTAAATATGCTTACCTTGATGAAAAGAAAATATATCCTGTTATTATTAGTGCTAACCTTTCAGAGCATGAAGGAGAAAGATTATTGAAAACTCTGAACAAAGCACCATGCCGCTATTGGATATACTCTTGATGATTTTAAGGGCATTAGTCCCACTCTATGTCAACATAAAATAAATTTGGAAGCGGATGCCAAACCAGTTCGTGATCCTCAACGACGCTTGAATCCTAAAATGAAAGAAGTGGTAAGAAAAGAAATACTCAAGCTTCTAGAGGCAGGTATAATTTATCCCGTTGCTGGTAGTCAGTGGGTAAGTCCTGTCCATTGTGTCCCTAAGAAGGGAGGTATTACTGTTGTCCCTAACGATAAAGATGAATTGATCCTGCAAAGAATTATCACAGGTTATAGGATGGTAATTGATTTCCATAAATTAAATAAAGCTACTAAGAAAGATCATTACCCTTACCTTTTATTGATCAAATGCTAGAAAGATTATGCAAACATACACATTATTGCTTCCTAGATGGTTATTCTGGTTTCTCTCAAATACCTGTGTCGGCTAAAGATCAATCAAAGACTACTTTTACATGCCCTTTTTGGTATTTTTGCTTATAGACGTATGCCTTTTGGTTTATATAATGCACCTGCTACCTTTCAAAGATGCATGATGGCTATATTCTCTAACTTATGTGAAAAGATTTGTGAGGTTTTCATGGACGACTTTTCCGTCTATGGTTCCTCTTTTGATGATTGCTTGAGCAATCTTGATCGAGTTTTGCAGAGATGTGAAGAAACTAATCTTGTCTTGAATTGGGAGAAGTGTCACTTTATGGTTAATGAAGGTATTGTCTTGGGGCACAAAGTTTACGAAAGAGGTATTGAAGTTGATAAAGCCAAGGTTGATGCTATTGAAAAGATGCCATGTCCCAAGGACATCAAAGGTATAAGAAGTTTCCTTGGTCACGCCGGATTTTATAGGAGGTTCATTAAGGACTTCTCAAAAATTTCTCGGCCTCTGACTAATTTATTACAAAAAGATGTACCATTTGTCTTTGATGATGATTGTGTAGAAGCATTTGAAATACTTAAGAAAGCATTAGTCTCTGCACCTGTTGTTCATCCACCTGATTGGAATTTACCCTTTGAAATTATGTGTGATGCTAGTGATTATGCTGTTGGTGCTGTTCTAGGGCAAAGAGTTGATAAGAAATTAAATGTTATTCAATATGCTAGTAAGACTCTAGACAATGCTCAAAGAAATTATGCTACTATCGAAAAGGAACTTTTAGCAGTTGTATTTGCTTGTGATAAATTCAGACCCTATATTGTTGATTCTAAAGTAACTATTCACACCGATCATGCTGCTATTAAATATCTTATGGAAAAGAAAGATGCTAAACCTAGACTTATTAGATGGGTTCTATTGCTGCAAGAACTTGATTTGCATATTGTTGATAGAAAAGGAGTTGAGAACCCCGTTGCAGACAACTTATCTAGGTTAGAGAATGTTTTTGATGACCCACTACCTATTGATGATAGCTTCCTTGATGAGCAATTAAATGTCATAAGAACTTCTCGTAGCACTCCATGGTATGCTGATTATGCTAATTATATTGTCGCTAAATTTATACCGCCTAGCTTCACATACCAACAAAATAAAAAGTTTTTCTATGATTTGCGACATTACTTTTGGGATGACCCACATCTTTATAAAGAAGGAGTAGATGGTGTTATTAGACGTCGTGTACCTGAGCATGAACAGGAACAGATCCTACGCCAGTGTCACTCCGAAGCTTATGGAGGACACCATGCTGGAGATAGAACTGCACATAAGGTATTGCAATCCGGTTTTTATTGGCCCACTCTTTTCAAAGATGCTCGTAAGTTTGTTTTGTCTTGCGATGAATGTCAAAGAATTGGTAATATTAGTAGACGTCAAGAAATTCCTATGAATTATTCACTTGTTATTGAACCATTTGATGTTTGGGGCTTTGATTATATGGGACCTTTTCCTGCCTCTAATGGATATACACATATTTTAGTTGTTGTTGATTACGTTACTAAGTGGGTAGAAGCTATTCCAACTAGTAGTGTTGATCATAACACTTCTATTAAAATGCTTAAGGAAGTTATCTTTCCGAGGTTTGGAGTCCCTAGATATTTAATGACTGATGGTGGTTCACACTTTATTCATGGTGCTTTCCGTAAAATGCTTGCTAAATATGATGTTAATCATAGAATTGCATCTCCATATCATCCACAGTCTAGTGGTCAAGTAGAATTGAGCAATAGAGAGCTCAAATTAATTTTGCAAAAGACTGTTAATAGGTCTAGAAAGAATTGGTCCAAGAAACTTGATGATGCATTATGGGCCTATAGAACTGCATATAAGAATCCTATGGGTATTTCTCCGTATAAAATGGTTTATGGAAAAGCATGTCACTTACCTCTCGAACTAGAACATAAGGCATATTGGACTATTAAAGAGCTCAACTATGATTTCAAACTTGCCGGTGAGAAGAGATTATTTGATATTAGCTCACTTGATGAATGGAGAACCCAAGCTTATGAAAATGCCAAGTTGTTTAAAGAAAAAGTTAAAAGATGGCTTGTGTTAAGGATACAAAAGCGTGAGTTTAATGTAGGTGATTATGTATTGCTATACAACTCTCGTTTAAGATTTTTTGCAGGAAAACTTCTCTCTAAATGGGAAGGTCCCTACGTTATCGAGGAGGTCTATCGTTCCGGTGCCATAAAATCAACAACTTCGAAGGCACAAATCCGATGGTGGTGAACGGTCAAAGGATCAAACATTATATCTCAGGTAATCCCATAAATATTGAAACCAATATTATTGAAACCGTAACCCTGGAGGAATACATAAGGGACACTTTCCGCACTGCTTCAGACTATCAAAAGGAATAGGTATGTAATGCGGTAAGTAAACCGACTCCAAAACAATTTTTAAGGCAATATTTCTCCGTTTTGGAATATTTAGAAAAATAGAAAAATAAGTAGCAGTCCGGGAAGGACACGAGGGCCCCACGAGGGTGGTGGGCACGCCCTACCCCCCTGGGCGCGCCCCCTACCTCGTGAGCACCTCGTGTGCCCTTCGGACTCCGTTTTCTTGCACGATACGTATTTTGGTCGGTAAAATTTCATTATATATTCTCCCGAAGGTTTTGACTCTCGTATCATGCAAATATCTCATGTTCTTGTTTCGAGCTGTTTTTCTGACAGATCTAGATCATCATGACGTTCCAAGTGCTTCCAAGGACAAGTTCTTCGAGAAGGTGATCAACCCTTACCTCGCGGAGGTGCTGCGACACCCTCAAACCATTGAGATGCGTGATGGGTTGCTGCACATCCGCGATGTTGAGGGACCAAAGGGAACCGGAAGCGTGGAGGCGAGGCTCGAAGCAATGGAGCAACAAGTTTTCAAGTGCCAGGGGATGGTGGAGCGTGGAATTAACGCTAGCCACAAGATGCTCGCGGAGTTCACCAACAACTATGATTCGGATGCCAAGAACACCGAGGAGGCCATCTTCAAGCTACATGAGTAGATCGAGCACCTCCAAGCCCAAATCTATGATCTGCAAAATCAAAACTGTGAGTATGAATATAGATTCAAAAGGATGAGTTTGGCTGCAGATTTGAGGATTCCGGAGACTCGATCATCCTTCTATGATGGTGGGCCTATGCCATGGAAGGTGGACGACAAACCTGCATCATCAACAACACCTCCACCTTCACCGACAAAGAAGGAGATATAATCACATGGCTATGGGCACTCCCCTTGGCAACTGCCAAGCTTGGGGGAGGTGCCCCGGTATCGTATCACCATCACAACTCCTATCTTTACCGTTTTTCTTAGTTTGATCCTATTAGTAGTATCTTGATCTAGTAGAATAAAGTTTATGGCATGATCTAGTTCTGAGTTTTGCTTTATGATCCCTCTATGTAATCGAGTCCGTGAGCTATATATATAATAAAGATTAGTGTTGAGTCAAGGGCTTCATTATTTTGCCATGATCTTGGGTGAATAAAAGAAAGAAAGAAGAAAAAGAATAAAAAGAAACAAAGAGTTCATATTGATCTTATTGAGAGTAATGACTTCACATAGAAAGAGTATGATGATTAAAAGTTGTTGGGAGTTGGCAAATATAGCTTTGGTCATTGTTGCAATTAAAGGAAGTAATAAGGAAAGAGAGGTTTCACATATAGATATATTATCATTGACATCTTTTATGATTGGGAGCACTCATTAAAATACAACATGCTAAAGAGTTGATGTTGGACAAGGAATACAACATAATGAGTTATGTTTTCTTATATCTGAGATAAAGTATGTTGTCATGGATCCTCTAACATGTTGAGCTTGCCTTTCCCCCTCATGCTAGCCAAATTCTCAGCACCAAGTAGATACTACTTGTGTTTCCAAATACCCTTAAACCAGTTTAGCCATGAGAGTCCACCATATCTACCTATGGATTGAGTAAGATCGTTCAAGTAAGTTGTCATTGGTGCAAAGAAATAAAAATTGCTCTCTAAATATGCATGACTTATTAGTGCAGAGAAAATAAGCTTTGTACGAACTTGTTGTGGAAGTGATAAAAGCGACGGACTGCATAATAAAGGTCCACATACAAGGGGCAATATAAAGTGACGTTCTTTTGCATTAAGATTTTGTGCATCAACCCTAAAAGCGCATGGCAACCTCTGCTTCCCTCTGCGAAGGGCCTATCTTTTATTATTATCCTCTACCTTATGCAAGAGTCACGGTGATCTTCACCTTTCCTTTTCATTTTATCCTTTGGCAAGCTCAGCATGTTGGAAAGAACATGATATACATATCTAATTGGATGTAGGGGGGCATGAATTATTATTGTTGACATTACCATAGAGGTAAAAGGTTGTGGGGCAAAACTATAAGCCCCTATCTTTCTCTGTGTCTGATTAAAACTCAGTAACCACAAGTATTGCGTGAGTGCTAGCAATTATGAAGGTCTAAATGATAGTTGAGTATGTGGACTTGCTTTTAAGCTCTGACATAGACTCTTTCCGATGTTATGATAAATTGCAATTGCTTCAATGACTAAGGTTATAATTTGTTGGTGCCCAATAAGGTTTCTGATTCATACATTTGCATTGTGAAAAGATCATCACTTGAACATAAGTAATCATATGACAAAATCTATATATGTTGCTGTTATGAGAATAATCATGATGCCTTCATGTCCGTATTTTATTTTTATCAACGCCTCTACCTCTAAACATGAGGACACATTTATTGTTATCGGCTTTTCGCTTGAGGACAAGCGAGGTCTAAGCTTGGGGGAGTTGAT
The DNA here is from genome assembly GCA_021605145.1 of Aegilops bicornis. Classification (NCBI taxonomy): domain Eukaryota; kingdom Viridiplantae; phylum Streptophyta; class Magnoliopsida; order Poales; family Poaceae; genus Aegilops; species Aegilops bicornis. The sequence goes on along the minus strand of CM038675.1, from coordinate 63,843,902 downwards.
ACGTCCATTTTGCATCATGCTTTTATATCGATATTTATCACATTATGGGTTGTTATTTCACATTATGCTACAATACTTATGGCTATTCTCTCTTATTTTACAAGGTTTACATGAAGAAGGAGAATGCCGGCAGCTGGAATTCTGGCTTGAAAAGGAGCAAATATTGGAGACCTATCCTGTGCAACTTCAAAGTCCTGAAACTCCACGGAATATCTTCAAATAAATAAAGAAAAATCATCACCGAAGATGAAGGCCAGGGGGCCCACACCCTGCTCACGAGGGTGGGGGGCACGCCCCCCCCTGGGGCGCGCCCCCTACCTCGTGGGCCCCCTGGTGGATCTCTGATGCCCATCTTCTCCTATATGAAGTCTTTCAATGAGAAAAAACATTAAGCAACCTTTCGGGATGAGACTCCGCCTCCATGAGGCGGAACCTTGGCGGAACCAATCTAGGGCTCCGACGGAGCTGTTCTGCCGGGGACACTTCCCTCCGGGAGGGGGAAATCATCACCATCATCATCACCAGCGCTCCTCTCTTCGGGAGAGGGCAATCTCCATCAACATCTTCACCAGCACCATCTCATCTCCAAACCCTAGTTCATCTCTTGTATCCAATTCTTGTCTCCAAGTCCGGGATTGATGCTAGTAGGTTGATAGTAGTGTTGATTACTCCTTGTAGTTGATGCTAGTTGGTTTATTTGGTGGAAGATCATATGTTCAGATCCTTTATGCATATTATTACCCCTCTGATTATGAACATGAATATGCTTTGTGAGTAGTTACGTTTGTTCACGAGGACAAGGGAGAAGTCTTGCTATTAGTAGTCATGTGAATTTGGTATTAGATTCGATATTTTGATGAGATGTATGCTGTCTAGCCTCTAGTGGTGTTATGTGAACGTCGACTACATAACACCTCACCATTATTTGGGCCTAGAGGAAGGCATTGGGAAGTAATAAGTAGATGATGGGTTGCTAGAGTGATGAAGCTTAAACCCTAGTTTATGCGTTGCTTCGTAAGGGGCTGATTTGGATCCATATGTTTCATGCTATGGTTAGATTTACCTTAATACTTTTGTTGTAGTTGCGGATGCTTGCAATATAGGTTAATCATAAGTGGGATGCTTGTTCAAGTAAGAACAACACCCAAGCACCGGTCCACCCACATATCAAATTATCAAAGTACCGAACGCGAATCATATGAACGTGATGAAAACTAGCTTGACGATATTCCCATGTGTCCTCGGGAGTGCTTTTCCTATTATAAGAGTTTGTTCCGGCTTTTCCTTTGCTACAAAAAGGATTGGGCCACCTTGCTGCACTTTATTTACTCTTGTTACTTGTTGCTTGTTACAATTTATCTTATCACAAAACTATCTGTTACCACTTATTCCAGTACTTGCAGAGAATACCTTGCTGAAAACTGCTTATCATTTCCTTCTGCTCCTCGTTGGGTTCGACACTCTTACTTATCGAAAGGACTACGATAGATCCCCTATACTTGTGGGTCATCACCAGTCCTCCTTGTGTCATGCACAATTAGAGGAGGAAAAGGTGGCAGAGACATTGCAACACCTCCTGATGAGAGTAGCCACCGTGGTCGAGGAGGCGGATGCGCGGTACATCACCAACACCGGGATGATGATGCAGCTCAAGATGCTCTCAGAGGCCATGTATGGAGGACACCGCATGCTGGACATCTTGAGGTACCAAGAAGTGCAAAAAAGTGTTTGCTTTGATGAGGTTAGCAGTAATGACCCCTCTAGCAACCGCTTCTATTTAGCCAAGCGGTCTAGGCCAACAACTGATAAGGTCACATATATCGAGTCACGTGGTGCCTTGGAAATCTTAGGAATTGTTGTTGATAACATGGCAGAATTTTTTGTGCTTCTAAGTGGATGCGAGCACATGTCTCATAGGCCCTATGATGTTTACCTTTACACTGACAACTTCATGTTCAGCCGACACACTGAAAAGCAGAAGATCTTGAGATTCTTGTTGCAGCATAATGACCCTCCTTGTTATCATGCACCAGCCGATCTTCCAGTCATAGGTGGTGGTGCAATTGGGAAGAAAACTTTGGTTGCTCATGCATGTGGCGACGAAAGGGTCTGCTCGAGCTTCTCCTCTGTTTTGCATTTGAAAGGAGACGGGCTTTTGAAAATACTTGACCATGGAAGTACCATGCAAGGGATGAGAATGTTGGTAGTTATTGAGTTTGCTTTTGATATAGCCATATAGGTGATGATGACTGGAAATTTTTTCACTCATTTTTCATAGGAATGGACAGAAGATGCAAGATCATCATCATAAGTAGACTCCAAAGCTTAGCCAGATTTGGATCGGTGAAACCAGTTTTCCTAAGTGCTCTATCTTACGATGAGTTGAGGTACCTTTTTAAGACACTGGCATTCGGAAGCGTTGACCCCGCACAACATCCACTATTAGTACATGTAGCAGATGAATTCGCCAAGGTGTTGCACGGTACGCCAGGTGCACTTGTAGCGACAAATACGTTCGCAGATGTCTTGAGAAGGAACCACAATGTTCAATATTGGCATTGTGTATTGGACAAGAGGAAAAGAATGGTTAAATGAAACCTCTCCATGTATGGTGGACACCCAAGCATGCTTATAGGAGAAGGACATCCAGTGGACATAACGGACTTTGCTTTGCATCCACTTAGCATGACACGTTATACAATTAATGGTTCAACCAAGAATGTCACGCCCAAGATGCAACCCTATCCTAAAGGAACTCGAAGGTCCCACCAAGGATAGAAGCGCATCTTGAAGACGCTTTTGCAAGGTGGATATCATTACATCAACATTACATAATAGTGGGGATACATCCAAGACATACAATGTCACATGAAAACAACAATATAACATACAAGATCAACATCTGACTACGGATGATACATAAACAGAAACTCAAACAATATCCACCCTGCTAGCCCAGGCTGCCGACCTGGAACCTATCCACGATCGAAGAAGCGTAAGAACTCCAAAACAAGCAACATCGCTCTCGCGTCATGATCATTGCAAACCTGTACACTGGCGGTGGTGTAGTAATCTGTGAGCCACGAGGACTCAAAGCAATCCCATTACCATGGATATCAAGACTAGCAAAGCTTCTTTGGGAAAGGAAGGGGTAAGGTGGTGAGGTTGCAGCAGCGGCTAAGCATATATGGTGGCTAACATACGCAAATGAGAGCGAGAAGAGAAACAAAGGAACGGTCGTCAACTAGTAATGATCAAGAAGTGATCCTGAACTCCTACTTACGCCGAGACATAACCCGAAACCGTGTTACGCTCTCGATCAACCCGAAAAGAGACACTCACGATTACGCACACGGTTGGTGTATTTTAGAAGGGTTTACTTCAAGTTTACTACAACCGGATATTAACAAATTCCCATCTGCCACATAACCGCGGGAACGGCTCTCGAAAGTTTATACCCTGCAGGGTGGTCCCAACTTAGCCCATGATAAGCTCTCGCGATCAACGAAGGATATTCCTTCTCCCCGGGAAGACCCGGTCAGTCTCGGAATCCCGGCTACAAGACATTTCGACAGTAATAAAACAAGACCAGCAAGACCTCCCGGCGTGCCGACATCCTGATAGTAGCCGCGCGTATCTCGTCTCAGGCCACGACCGGATGAGCAGTACGTACAACTAGAACCAGCCCTCAAGTTTCCCCGAGGTGGCGCTGCAAGTGGCTCTAGTTTGGACCAACACTTAGACAAGCATTGGTCCGGGGGGGCTAAAATAAAGATGACCCTTGGGATGCGCGACTCCCAAGGGAAAAAGGTAATAGGTGAGGCACAAGTAAAACCAATGTTGGGCCTTGCTGGAAGAGCTTTATTCAAAGCGAACTGTCAAGGGGGTCTCATAAATCATCCAACCGCGTTAGGGACGCAAAATCCGGGAACATAATACCGATATGACGGAAACTAGGGCGGCAAGAGTGGAACAAAACACCAGGCATAAGGCCGAGCCTTCCACCCTTTACCAAGTATATAGATGCATTAATAATATATATAAGAGATATTGTGATATCCCAACATGAACATAATCCAACATGGAGCAATCTTCATCTTCACCGCAACTAGCAACGCTATAAGAAGGGCTGAGCAAAAGCGGTAACATAGCCAAACAACGGTTTGCTAGGAAGGGTGACAAAGGTTAGAGGTTCATGGCAATTTGGGAGGCTTGAGCAGCAAGTGATAGGTAGCGCAGCATAGTGATAGAACGAAGCAACTAGCATAGCAATGATAGTAATGAGATCCAAGGTGACGGTCATCTTGCCTGAAATCCCGCTAGGAAGAAGAACGAGTCCATGAAGAAGACGAACGGAAGTAGTCGAACGAATCCTCACAATCGCAGCATTACCGGAACTAAGAAGCAACACCGGAAAGAAACAAACAACATGGTAAATGCACAAGCATAAACATGGCATGATGCACAATCAAGTATGATGCATGTCCGGTTTAATGAGGCATGGCATGGCAAAGTGCAACAAACAATACTACAAATTAAGTGGAGCTCAATATGCAACGAGTTGCATATCCACAAAACACCACACAGACATATTTAGTTTAATCTCGTTTAAGCTACCAAACAATGTTAAATGTTGTTAAACATGGCAAGAGGTGAAGCATAAATAAACTAACTATTTAGGCAAATTTAAATGAGGTCGGAACAACAAACAACAATTCCGGAAAATCCTCATGTCCATATTTCAAAATTGGTATTGTTCTGCCCTAAACCATATTTTAATGTTGTTAAACAGGAAAATAAAGTGCACCATGTTAAACTAGGCATTTTTCCACCCCATTTACATATAAAGTTTATTTAAAACGGAGCAACGGTTAATTAGTTATGAAATAAATCATTTTAACATGGCATTTATGCAAATTTAAACAAACAGCATTTTAAACATTTTAAACATGGATGAAAGTGGCATATTATGAAATTAGATAAAATTCTAAGCATTTTTCATATATAAATTATTTACATATGATGCATGGTTATTTAGTTATTACATGCATGAACATGAGGGTTTTTCTGTAAAACTGCAGCCTCTGGAATAATAGACAAATGTCCAGAACTGGAAAAAAACAGGAACTGGGCCGAAACAGGGGGCGGCTGGGCGCTCACCATGGGCCAAGGCCCGGTCGGTGGAAGAGGCAGGCCAGTCAAAGGAGCGGCTGGGCCGGCGTGGGAGCTGGGCCTAGCGCGCCTGGCAGCCCACGCAACTGGCCAGCGCGGTGGAGGACGGGGTCAACGCGGGCGAGGCGCTCGTTTCCCTCGCGTACAGAGACGAGCGGGCGAGGTAGAAGCAGGGCACGACGGCGGCAGCGGGGACTTGGCGCACGGCGGTCTCGAGCGGCAGCAGGATGCAGGGAAGGCCGGCGAGGTGGAGACGGGGCGGATCCGGCTGGCCGGCGCCGGATCCGTGCAACGACGGCGCAGCGGAGCTCAAGGGCGGCGTCAGTTCCCTGTGTAAGAAAGACAGGGAGACAGGGAGCATTCAGAGAGAGAGAGAGAGAGAGAGAGAGCAGAGAAGGAGAAGGAAGCAAGGTGAGGGCAGGCGCGGCTTCGGTCGACCTGCTGTTGGTCGGTGGAGGCAAGGTTGCGCAAAGACGAGGAAGACGGGGAGCGGCGCGAGGAGGGGCTTGGCGAGGACGATTCCGCGCGGGAACGACGGAGTCAACGAGCTCCGGCGAGCGGTACTTGGCGCTGGGGTGCTCCAATCGTTCCTGTGAAGGAGAGAGAGGGGCCACCGTGAGAGAGAGATAGAGGGAAAAACAGGAGGAGAAGAGGTCGCGGGTTCGGCCTGGTTGCTGCTGCTGCTTGCCGGCGGCATGCTGGAGAGGAGCTCCGGCGAGGTGGTGCAGGGGATCGGGGCGCAGGCGAGGGCGCGGCTTGGTGGTGGAGCTGCTGGTCTGAGGCGTGGTCGAGGAGGCTGGGAATCGAACAGGGAGGAGCTGGAGAGCGATGGTTGGCTGGTGCTGAAATCAACGAAGGAAGAGAGTGGCGATGGCGTGGGAATTTGAAGAAGGTGGAGGCTTGGCTGCGCTGGGATCCCGAGGAAGATCTTGGAGCGGCGGTGGCGGCTCGATGGGACAAACTCCCTAGAAGTTAGGGTTAGGCAGGTAGGTAGGTGGTCTATTTATAGATAGAGGAGAATGTTTGGATCATCCGATCAAAATCCGACGGTCGAGAAAAAACAGACTAGGGAAGCTCAAATAAGAAGACGGTGATGTTTTAGGGACGTTTGGGGATGATCCGAATCCAACGGTGATGACTGAGCAGGTCGGGTTCGGGGCAGTTTTCGGATGCGCGAGAGGGGGTCTGCACTGTGCAAAGAGGGGTCAAACGGTCGGGCAACAAAAGAATGGTTGGTCCAAGAAAGGTCAACGGACGCAACGGAGAGAAGCAAGCGGCAACTACGAGCGGATGCAAGTTTTAAAAACAATGACAGCAACGAGTGCCGATGCAATGCAAATGATGCGATGATGAAATGCATGACATGAACAAAATGCAAAACAAAACACAAAACCCAACCACGAAGGAAATAATAATATCGCATCTCCGGAAAAGGCAAGAGTTGGAGTTACGAATATGGAAAGTTGTATCCGGGGCGTTACAAAGAAGGAATTACCATGTCTGACATTTGGGGAACTTGTAGCAGATCCTAGTGCTAGACCAAAGCAAGACTTTGTTCTAGTTTCATGGGAATCAAGGATACCCCCACATAATTCGTTTGCTCATTTTGTGACTAGTCATGCTCAGGATACACATGAAGGTGGTGCCTTGTGAGGGAGAAAGCGTCGAGGAGTGTCAATCTAGTTTTGTTCTTCAACTTGTGTAATGTAACTCTTGCAATGTAAGTACATATGCATGTTATATGGGAAGCACTAATCCCCATGCACTTATTAGACAACCAACAACATCATCTAATGTTGTAGTCCCAAAAGTTTGAGAGGATGGAAATTAAGAGGGGTGGCTCATGATATTGTGAAATGTTTTTATTATTGAATTGAATATGATGTTTTGTTAGTGTGTGTTGTGTTATCCAGAGTGACGAGTGGTGTTGTCCATAATTGTATTATTTCTTGATAAAAATATGGTGCGGTTATTTATTTATTTAATAATGTTGCATTCCTACTACTACCGCTACTGCTGCTGCAATCACAAGTTGCCAAAGACTATAAGTCATCACTGACCGGTCGTAGTAGTAGTAAGGCCTGACAGTGTTGATCACATTATGGGCGCCCCACTGCAAAAACATCAATGATCGTGGCTTGTAAATGATGATGTTGTGGTCGCTAACCAATCAAATGGTTTGTAATTATGTAGTCACCACTTACCAGAAAGCACTAGCGGATGAAGAGAGGCCAATGATATGTTTTGGCCTGCCTGCGCCAACAAACCCATAGTTGTACATCTCATCCGGCTGATAAACGTACCGGAACCCAGATTTTGAATCTCAATTTCGTGTACTGATTGAACACCACGTACACTACTCTCTCTCTATTAAGAAATATAAGATGGCTTATATCACTATATTAATGATCTAAATGATCTTATATTAAGAAATAGATTGTTTCACTAGTAGAAAAGGGGGCAATGGTCCAGGCCAGATCAGCCCATTAGTCCCGGTTCAATCCAGAACCGGGACCAATAGTGGTAGTTGCCCCGGTTCGTGAGTCCAGGGGGCCGGCCGGTCCACGTGGGCCATTGGTCCCGGTTCGTCCGGACCTTTTGATCCCGGTTGGTGGGACGAACCGGGACCAATGGGCCTGGCTCCTGGCCCACCACCATTAGCCCCGGTTGGTGGCTTGAACCAGGACCAAAGGCTTCCCTTTAGTCCCGGTTCATGCCACCAACCGGGGCTAATGGTGCTGCCTATATATAGCCCCTCGCGCAAGAGCAGAGCAAACTGCTCTGTTTTTTCTGGCCTTGGGGGAGAGGGCTTGGTGGTGCTCTAGCTCACCTCCTATGCACACAAGGTGTTCGATGGAATGCCCGAGCCACACTACTTAAGGTTTCTCCTCTCCAAGCTCGACCGTCAAGCTCCATTTTCCTTAATATTTATCTATGTTTAGCGGTCCGTCACGCCCCGTCCCCGTCTTCATCGCCGTCGATCACCCGCGCCGATCTCATCGCCGGCACCACCGTGGTGAGCCTCTTGTTGTTATCTTCTTTCTGAAAGAAAAAATATTTTTACTTGTATGTTTAGATAGATACTTGTATTATTTTCTTACTTTTATTATTGCATCTTATATAGTGCGATGGTTTTGGTATCTGCCCTCGTCCTGTCTATGATTCGGATGTGGTATATATTATCTTTTCATAACTATTGGTTCATTTATTGTTTATGAAAATTATGCCGACCAACGTGACATAGATTTTATTTATCTAGGAGGTTGTTGAACCGGAAATTCCAACTGACCCTATTGTCGAGAGGTTAAATTTAGTTGAAGAAGAAAACAATTTCTTGAAGGAAAAAATAAAAAACTTGAGGAGGAGAAGATGATATTGGAGTTGCATGTTGCGGATGTCGTCGATGATCACAAGATCAAGATGGATGCAATGCGCTTGAAGATTAGAAAGATTAGAAAATATGCCATTCATACCGAGGCTTGGTATCATTATGCCGTTGGATCAGTTGTTACCTTGGTTGCGATTATGATCGCATTTGTTTCGCATTGAAATGTTTTACATAGTTTTAATGTATGGTTTAATTAATTTAGATGCTCTGCAGAGCTTTATGTTGTTAGATGAGAACTATGTATGTACTTCGGTTTTTATGTGATGATGAACTTCTATTAATTTGGTCACTTAATTATCTATTCATGATGTTCCGTAATGATTTTTGACACACTTAATTATATATAATGCACGCAGATGAACCGGCAATGGATGTACGGTGACAGACACACCTCCGAGTACACTAAGGGCGTGCATGATTTTCTCGAAGTGGCTGATGCAAACAAGTAGAATGGTTTTATGTGTTGTACATGCCCTATATGTGGGAATACGAAGTCTTACTCTGACCGGAAAATCCTTCACACCCACCTACTTTATAAGGGTTTCATGCCACACTATAATGTTTGGACGAGGCACGGAGAAATAGGGGTTATGATGGAAGACGGCGAAGAAGAAGAGTACGATGACAACTATGTGCCCCTGAATACGGTGATGCTCTTGAACATCAAGAGGAAAGCAGGCGATGTGCACGATGGTGCTGCAACGGTGAAGCTGCTGAAGATCAAGAGGAACCAGACGATGTGCCCGATGATGATGATCTCCGCGGGTCATTGTCGATGCAAGGACATAATCACGAAAGTCAAAAGGAGAAGCTGAAGTTCGATCGCATGTTAGAGGATCACAAAAAGGGTTGTACCCCAATTGCGAAGATGGCAACACAAAGCTCGGTACCGTCTGGAAATGCTGCGATGGAAGGCAGAGAATGATGTGCTGATAAAGGATTTGAGAAGCTACTGAAAATAATGAAGAAGAAGCTTCCAAAGGATAACGAATTGCCCGACAGTACATACGCAGCAAAGAAGGTCGTATGCCCTCTAGGATTGGAGGTGGAGAAGATACATGCATGCCCTAATGACTGCATCCTCTACCGCGGTGCATACAAGGATCTGAACGCATGTCCGGTATGCGGTGCATTGCGGTTTAAGATCAGACGAGATGACCCTGGTGATGTTGACGGCGAGCCTGCCAGGAAGAGGGTTCCTGCGAAGGTGATGTGGTATGCTCCTATAATACCACGGTTGAAACGTCTGTTCGAAGCGGAGAGCATGCCAAGTTGATGCGATGGCACAGTGAGGACCGTAAGAAAGACGGGAAGTTGAGAGCACCGGGTCGCAGTGGAGAAAAATCAAGAGAAATCTTTGGGATGAGTTTGCAAAGGACCCAAGGAACGTATGGTTTGCTTTAAGCGCGGATGGCATTAATCCTTTCGGGGAGCAGAGCAGCAATTACAGCACCTGGCCCGTGACTCTATGTATGTATAACCTTCCTCCTTGGATGTGCATGAAGCGGAAGTTCATTATGATGTCAGTTCTCATCCAAGGCCCTATGCAACCCGGCAACGACATTGATGTGTACCTAAGGCCATTAGTTGAAGAACTTTTACAGCTGTGGAATGGAAACGGTGTGCGACGTGGGATGAGCACAAAAGGAGGAATTTCACCTAAAGGTGTTGCTGTTCGTGACCATCAACGATTGGCCCGCTCTCGATAATCTTCGTGACAGACAAACAAGGGATACCGCGCATGCACGCACTGTTTACTTGACACCGATAGTATATACCTAGGAAGCTGCAGGAAGAACGTGTACCTGGGCCATCGTCGATTTCTTCCGACCAACCATCAATGTCGAAAGAAAGGTAAGCATTTCAAAGGCGAGGCAGATCACCGGAAGAGGCCCACCATGCGTACCGGTGATCACATACTTGCTATGGTCAATGATTTACACGTAATCTTTGGAAAGGATCCCGGTGGACTAGCTGTTCCGAATGACGTCGACAATCACGCACCCATGTGGAAGAAGAAATCTATATTTTGGGACCTACCCTACTGGAAAGACCTAGAGGTCCGCTCTTCGATCGACGTGATGCATGTGACGAAGAACCTTTGCGTGAACCTGCTAGGCTTCTTGGGCATGTATGGGGAGACAAAAGATACACCTGAGGCACGGGAGGACATGCAACGCTTGCACGAAAAAGAGGGCATGCCTCCGAAGCAGTATGAAGGTCCTGCCAGCTACGCTCTTACGAAAGAAGAGAAAGAAATCTTCTTTGAATGCCTGCTCAGTATGAAGGTCCCGACTGGCTTCTCGTCGAATATAAAGGGAATAATAAATATGCCAGAGAAAAATTTCCAGAACCTGAAGTCTCATGACTGCCACGTGATTATGACGCAACTGCTTCCGGTTGCATTGAGGGGGCTTCTACCGGAGAACGTCCGATTAGCCATTGTGAAGCTATGTGCATTCCTCAATGCAAGGTCTCAGAAGGTGATCGATCCAAAAATCGTACCAACGCTAAGGAGTGATGTGGCGCAATGTCTTGTCAGTTTCGAGCTGGTGTTCCCACCATCCTTCTTCAATATCATGACGCACGTCCTAATTCATCTAGTCGACGAGATTGTCATTCTGGGGCCCGTATTTCTACACAATATGTACCCCTTTGAGAGGTTCATGGGAGTCCTAAAGAAATATGTTCGTAACCGCGCTAGGCCAGAAGGAATCATCTCCATGGGCCATCAAACAGAGGATGTCATCGGGTTTTGTGTTGACTTCATTCCTGGCCTTAAGAAGATAGGTCTCCCTAAATCGCGGTATGAGGGGAGACTGATTTGGAAAAACACGCTTGGAAGGGACTCAATAATATGCGAGGACGGATATTCTTGGTCTCAAGCACACTACGATTCTCTGAGAACTCTACCTTGGTGACCCGTATGTCGATGAACACAAGAACGATCTGCGCTCCAAACACCCGGAGCAAAGGCGATTTAATCGGATTACATGTGAACACATCAAGACTTTCAGTAGTTGGTTGGAAACACGTCTTAGAGGTGACATCACTGTTTGTGATGAGCTGTACTTGTTGTCCAGGGGACCATCTTCGATTGTAATGATTTGGAAAGGATACGAGATAAATGGGAATACATTTTACACAATTGACCAAGATGAAAAGAGCACCAACCAAAACAGCGGTGTCCGCTTTGATGCAGCAACCGACAGGGGAAAGGACACACATTATGGTTACATAGTAGACATATGGGAACTTGACTACGGATTAGATTTTAAGGTCCCTTTGTTTAAGTGCAAGTGGGTCAATCCGTCAGGAGGCGGGGTACAGGTAGACCCACAGTACGGAATGACAATAGTGGATCTGAAAAATCTTGGGTACACTGACGAACCATTCGTCCTAGCCAATGATGTGGCACAGGTTATCTATGTGAAGGACATGTCTACCAGACCGAGGAAAAGAAAAGATAAGGAAGCGAATACATCATACGATGAGCCAAAGCGCCACATAGTTCTTTCAGGAAAAAGGGACATCCTGGGAGTGGAGGGCAAGACAGACATGTCTGAAGAGTATGAAAAGTTTCATGAAATTTCCCCCTTCAAAGTCAAGGCTGACCCAAGCATCCTGATAAACGATGAAGATTATCCATGGTTACGGCGCAATAAGCAAACGACACAAGCGAAGAGAAAGTGAAGACTTTCTCCCGCAACTATTATGATGATACCATGCCAACTTTGTAACAGACGAGTATGATACCATTGTCCGTTTTGTACATGCACATGCTATGCCAACTTTTTCAGAGTTCATTTGAAAACTATGAATTTGAAAACCTCGCCAACGAAGGCGCTCACACCGGTTTATAAGCCCGTCCCTCTACGCCTTGTTGAGCTCACAAACTTGTGATTCACACAAATTTCAAAGAATTCAAATTTTATAAAACTAATGGCACTAACAGAAAGTTTATAATTTTGCTGACCTAAAAGCAAAAAAGAATTAAAAATAAAGCAAAAACCAAAAGAAAATAAATAATGCAGAAAACAAAACAAAAAACTTGAAAAAAATAAAAATAGCAACAATAAGTATTTTGTTGTAAGTAGAAACAAAATAAAATAAATAAAGCAACAAAGAAAACAAAAAAGTGTTTTCAAATTTTAAAACTAATGGCACAAACAGAAAGTTTATAATTTTTCTAAAACAAATGGCACTAACAGAAAGTTTATAATTTTGCTGACCTAAAAGCAAAAAGAATTAAAAAAATAAAGCAAAAAACCAAAAGAAAATAAATAATGCAGAAAACAAAACAAAAAAACATGAAAATAAAATAAAAATAACAACAATAAGTATTTTGTTGTAAGTAGAAACAAAATAAAATAAATAAAGCAACAATGAAAACAAAAAAGTGTTTTCAAATTTTAAAACTAATCGCAATAACAGAAAGTTAATAATATTTCTAAAACTAAAAGCAAAAGAAATAAAAAATAAAGCAAAAAAGTGCCACCCTCTGGGCCCCACGGCCTGAATACGACTAGAAACCCTATGGGCCAGGATTCAGGCCAGCGGAAGGCCCAGTGAGGCCTGAGCACAGATTGCAGAGTTAGGCCCAAAGCCTGCTTTAGAGAGGAGCTCGAGAGGAAGCCGCACCGCACCTTATAAACAGGTGCGGCTCCCTCTCAACTAGCGAGGTGGGACTAAACTTTGGGCGGCAGGCAGCGAAGGCCTTTGGTCCCGGTTGGTGGCACCAACCGGGACTAAAAGTGCATTGTCGGTTCGTGGCACCAATCGGGACTAATGCACTTTAGTCCCGGTTGGTGCCACCAACCGACCAAAGGCCGCTTCCCGCCCTTTGGGCTCTTGAAAAGAGGCCTTTGGTCCCGGTTGGTGGCATCAACCGGGACTAAAGGGGTGCATTAGTCCCGGTTGGTGCCACGAACCGGGACTAATGCTCTTACTATATATACAACACTTATCAAAATTTGACGAACACATACTTGATTGCCCCAGCCCGCCCGACGGCAGCGAGCTCGCCAGCGCCGCCAGACTGCCCAGATCGGCGCCGTCCGCTGCCCCGCCGCCGCCCGCCGCCCAGACGCCGTCCATGCGCCGCCCGATGCCGTCCGCGCCCCGTCGTCGCCCTGCCCAGCGCCGCCCGCCGCCCCGACGCCCGTCGTCATCGCCGCGCCCGTCGTCGCCGTCGCCCAGCGCGCCAGTCGTGCCCCTGACCCGCCCCTCACCGTCGCTGTCTTCGCCCACGCCCTGCCCAGCCCACCGTGGTCGTCGCCGAGCCCTCGCCGCCCCGCCGTCGCCCTCGCCCGGCCGCCCCGTGTGAAACGCCGCCCGGCATTATACATACATTTTTTTGTGCTTTGCATTTTTTTATTTTTATTTTTTGTTCATTGCATTTTTTCAGATATATAATGTTTGTATAATGCTCTGTATATGCTCTGTATATGCTGTGTAATGTATGTTTTTTAGTTTAATTTTTTTTCATATATATATATATATATATATATATATATAATGTATGTGTATGTATGTGGCTATATGTTTTTGTTCATATGTTGCAATATGTTTTTTTTATTTTTATTAGTTTATATTCTATTTTCTCTTCCTCTCCACTATTCCTTTCTTCTTCTCCTTTTTTTTCTTCTTTTTTTTCTTCGATCTTCTCCTCTAGCTATTCCTTTCTTCTTCTCCTCTTTTTTCTTCTTCTTCTTCTTCTTCTTAATTTTTATCGGGAACAAGGGTGTCGAGGATCGCCGAGGGGTCGAGGGTCGGGAACTAGGGTAGAGGGTCGAGGGTCGTTAAGGGGTCAAGGGTCGAGGGTTTCAGGGTCGAGGGTTCGAGGGTTCCAGGGTCGTCGAGGGTTCGAGGGGTCGAGAGAGGTTTCCTAGTGTCAAAGTATTGAAGAAATCCATGGCTTCATCATTAGCCGGAAGTAACCAGAGCATGATGGTACGAAGTCCTCCAAAGTTATTCTGGAATGGAGTCCCGGATAGGATAATTTGCCTTTTATGCAATTTCAGCAAAGGCCTTCCAAATAATGATATTCGGAAGGTTCTTGCTAAACTTTGTACCAAAAGCGAATTATCCTATCTCGGGACCTGCTCCAAAATAACTTTGGAGAGCTTCATACCATCATGTACCTGTTACTTTCGCCTAATGATGAAGACATGGTTTTGTTGAATCCTTTGACACTAGGCAACCTCCCGACCCCTCGGCGATCCTCGACCCCTTGACCCTCGACCGCTTGGCGATCCTCGACCCCTCGGCGATCCTCGACCCCTTGATAAAAAAAAGAAGAGGAAGAAGAAAAAAAAAGAGGAGAAGAAAGAATAGAGGAGTTCTTCTCCTCTATTCTTTCTTCTCCTCTTTTTTTTCTTCTTCTTCCTCTCTTTTTTATCGGGAACGAGGGTCGTCGAGGGTCCCCGAGCGGTAGAGGAAACCCTAATTAAATAGCAAGTATCGTCGGTGTGAGATACATGTGGTTGTCGGTGTCGGACACTACATCCACGTCCCACAAGTGACGCGGGCGTCGATGCCCACGTCACTTGTGGGACATAGATGTAGTGTCGTCGTTGTTGTTGTCGATATACCCCTCCCGATAAGCTTCAACACGTGCGGGGGTCGATATTACCCCTCCTTGAAGCGTTCTCGAGGCCACCCCTAACCCTTGAAGCGTTGTCGAGGCCACCCGAAACCCTAGAGAAGCAGCGTCGAGGCCACTAATTAATATGATTCCTTATTGTGATTAGCTAGCTAGTTCTACGTTTGCCACTAATATATCCATATCTATCATGTTTGAATAATAATTTGCCATGTTGTAAATATTTGTAGAAACTATGGAGACCCCGCCCCGAGACGAAGCAGCAGAAGCGTTGTTGAGGCACATAATCGCAGAAGAAAGTGATGCCCTCAGCTTGTTGATGTATCTCAACGACACCGATGGTCTGGAAGGAGAGGGTGAAGAAGCAGCTGGCTATGCTTATGATGGCTCCGATGACCCAATGCCGGTGGAAGAAGGAGAGGGTGAAGAAGTAGACCGTGACTGCTCCGGTGATCACCGAACTGAGTCCGGCCAGGTATATATATTAGTTGAGCCTGTGCTAACTAGCTAATTGATGCATTCATTGTTTTGGTATGTACACATATTAATTAACTCTTGTCTTTCTTCCTTTTTCTAGCCCTCTGGATCGAGCACAACTTTGGTAAAGAGACGAGGCCCGAAGAAAAAGTTGAGCTCGGATGAAAGGTTTGAGATCATAGAAATCGTGCGCGACGGCCAACTGATTGAACCCATCCGGACAAAGAAGGCATTTGTTGCTCGGTCACGGGGTTACGGTTAGGGACAAGATCGATCAGCATCCAGCAATGGTATAAGCCTAAGAACGAAGAGCACGAGGTGTCTTATGTCAATGATCTCTGAGAAAAATGATCTTTGGACTGAGCTGAAGTCAAATTTCACCCTACCACCAGAGGATGATCCGGAGAAGCCAGTTATAGAGCCATTAATCAAGTCTTTTGCTCTTAAGAAGATGGCGGAGCTATTCAGGCATTGGAAGAAAGACCTGAATAAGTTTATCGATAAAAAAGAGACACCAGAATTCAAGGGCAAATATGAGAAGATCAGAGATGACTGGCCCGCATTTGTGGCCCACATGACATCGGAAAAGAGTAAAAATATGTCGGCGACAAACAAGCAAAATGCTGCGAAGAAGAAGCTTCACCATCGCACGGGTCGGTGGCTACCTCATAGCCCGGCCTAAGTGGGCCAAGGCTGAGAATGATCTCGCTTGATAAAGGGATTGAACAGAGACAATGAACTGGCGCAGACCGTTGCGGACTTGGTTCTTGGGGCTGGCGGAACCTTGGACCTATGTCGAGGAAGTGCATTTGGACGGACGAGCAATTGGACATACCAGTCAAGAGGCTAAAGCAATATATCGAAGCAACGCAACAAGGGAAGTTCGTTCCAGACATGGAGAAGGACGAGCTCACAATGGCCCTCGGAATCCTGAGCACCCTGGACGGACACGAGGCACGCCAGGCTCCCTTTCGTGGAAGGCTGGATTTCCGGACGCAGGGTGAGGGAGTTCCGGACTAGGGGGTGTCCGGATAGCCGAACTATCATCATCGGCCGGACTCCAAGACTATGAAGATACAAGATTGAAGACTTCGTCTCGTGTCCGGATGGGACTTTCCTTGGCGTGGAAGGCAAGCTTGGCGTCTGAATATGTAGATATCCTACCATTGTAACCGACTGGGTAACCCTAACCCTATCCGGCGTCTATATAAACCGGAGGGTTTTAGTCCGTGGGGCGAACAACAATCATACCATAGGCTAGCTTCTAGGGTTTAGCCTCTACGATCTCGTGGTAGATCTACTCTTGTAACACACATCATCAATATTAATCAAGTAGGACGAGGGTTTTACCTCCATCAAGAGGGCCCGAACCTGGGTAAAACATTGTGTCCCTTGTCTCCTGTTACCATCCGCCTAGACGCAGTTCGGGACCCCCTACCCGAGATACGCCCGGTTTTGACACCGACATTGGTGCTTTCATTGAGAGTTCCTACGTATGCGTCACCGATAGGCCCAATGGCTCCTTTGATCATCAACAACGACGCAGTCCAGGGTGAGACCTTTCTCCCCGGACCGATCTGCGTATTCGGCGGCTGTGCACTGCGGGCCAATTAGCTTGGCCATCTGGAGCAGATCGAAAGCTACGCCCCTGGCCGTCGAGTCAGATTCGGAAGTTTAAACTATACGGCCGATATCCGCGGAGATTTGATCTTCGACGGATTCGAGCCGCAAGCAGCGCCGCCTTTGTCTCGATGGGCATGATCTAGCTCGCAGGCGAGCGGTGCCCTCGAGGCCGCTTTGCATCCGCTCCGACCCTTAATCCGGGCGGATTCCCGATCAGGGACGAGTGGTTGGACACCGCCTCGGGGCTTTAATCTCTACGGCGATCGAGCGAACTCCATCCCTGTCGCTGCGAAGACCTTGGCTCCAGAAGCGGACTCTGTCCGGACTCCGAACCCTCCGCGCCCTTGCCAATCGAATCCGATTGGGCGCCCGTTATGGAGTTCACGGCGCGGACATCTTTTCAAAGCACTCGCCCTTTGGCGACATCCTGAATTCACTAAAGTCTCTCTCTTTATCCGGAGAGCCCTGACCGGATTACGGTCAGGAAGGTTGGGATGCGGACGACAAAGAAATTCAACGCCCACCCACCACCCACTTGGTAGCGGCATCGACGATCTAACCGACATGCTAGACTACGACTCCGAAGACATCGACGGTATGGATGACGATGCCGGAGACGACCAAGACCCAGCGCCTACAGGGCACTGGAAGGCCACCTCGTCATACGACATATATATGGTGGACATCCCAAAAGATGGAACGGCGATGGAACAACGGAGGATGACCCCTCCAAGAAGCAGCCCAAGCGCCGGCGTCGGCGGCGCCGCTCTAAATCCCGCCACAGCAAGAATGAAGATTCCGGCACCGGAGATAACAATACACCGGACGGTGCGGCGACAATCCACTCCAGCAAGATCCAGCGTAGGAAGATGGAGACGCCAGCCCTCACGAGAGAGCGGCAGAAGAAGAGGTAGAGCATTATATGCCTCCCTCCGGAGACGAAGCAAGCCTCGACGACGATGAATTCGTCGTGCTTGAGAATCCCGTCGAACAAGAGCGTTTTAGACGCAGGCTTATGGCCACGGCGAACAGCCTCAAGAAAATGCAGCAACATCGTAGAGCTGATCAGGATCTGCTAGCCGACAGAGGGTCTGTCGTCCTCGCAGCAGAAGAGCATGAGCTCGAGCGCCCCTGCCAAAGCTACCCTAAGCGCAAGCTGCTCCCACGATTAGAGGAGGAGGCTTACGAACCCGCATCACCAGGGAGACAATACGGCTGACCGACCACCCCGCGGTCGCGACGGAGAGGCCTCTAGGCCCTTCACTAGAACCGTACCCCGGCATCGCTCAAAAAGCACACGGCCAAAGGGGAATGCTCCGGACCTGCGAGATATATTGGAGGACAAGGCAAGACAATCAAGATCGATCTATGGATCGCGTGGGCGCCTACAGTGCGTGGCGACAACCGTCGCGCGGACCTGATAAGTCCGCCGGGCGAACAAATCAGACCAAGCTCTTTTGAGCTCCATCGTGATATCACCCAGTACAGAGGCGCCGCACACCCACTATGCTTCACAGACGAAGTAATGGATCATCAAATCCCCGAAGTGTTTAAACCCGTCAATATTGAATCCTATGATGGCACAACAGACCCCGCGGTTTGGATTGAAGACTATCTCCTTCACATCCACATGGCCCGTGGTGACGATCTTCACGCCATCAAATACCTCTCCCTCAAGCTTAAAGGACCAGCCCGGCATTGGCTCAACAGCTTGCCAGCAGAGTCAATTGGGAGCTGGGAGGACCTGTAAGCCGCATTCCTCGATAACTTCCAGGGCACTTGTAATGCGACCAGACGCTGATGACCTAAGCCACATAATTCAGCAGCCAGACGAATCGTCCAGACAATTCTGGACACGGTTCTTAACCAAGAAAAACCAAATCGTCGACTGTCCGGATGCGGAGGCCCTCGCGGCCTTCAAGCATAACATCCGCGACGAGTGGCTTGCCCGACACCTAGGACAGGAAAAGCCGAAATCCATGGCAGCCCTCACATCACTCATGACCCGCTTCTGCGCGGGTGAGGACAACTGGCTAGCACGCAGCAACAACCTCAGCAAAAATTCTGGCAGTCCGGACTTCAAGGACCGAAATGGCAGGCCGCGTCGTAACAAAAACAAACGACGCGTTAACGGCGACAATATTGAGGATACGGCAGTCAATGCCGGATTCAGAGGCTCTAAACCCAGTCAGCGGAAAAAGCCATTCAAAATAACTACTCCGGGTCCGTCCAATTTGGACCGAATACTCGACCGCTTGTGCGGATACACGGCACCCCGAAAAGCCAGCTTAACCACACCAACAGGGACTGTTGGGTATTCAACGAGGCAGGCAAGTTAATTGCGAAAGCAATGACAAGGGGCTGCATAGCGATGACGAGGACGAGACCCAACCGCCCGAACAATAGAGGATGAAGGGTTTCCCCCACAGTGCGGACGGTGAACATGATATACGCAACGCACATACCCAAAAGGGAGCGGAAGCGTGCACTCAGGGATGTCTACGCGATGGAGCCAGTTGCCCCGAAGTTCAATCCATGGTCCTCCTGCCCGATCACTTTTGACCGAAGGGACCACCCCACCAGCATCCGCCATGGTGGATTCGCCGCACTGGTCTTAGACCCAATCGTCGATGGATTTCACCTAACCAGAGTCCGGATGGACGGCGGCAGCAGCCTGAACCTGCTTTACCAGGATACAGTGCGCAAAATGGGCATAGACCCCTCAAGGATTAAACCTACCAAAACGACCTTCAAAGGCGTCATACCAGGTGTAGAAGCCAATTGTACAGGCTCAATTACTGGAAGTGGTCTTCGGATCCCGGATAACTTCCGGGCGAGGAGTTAATCTTCGACATAGTCTCGTTCCGCAGTGGCTATCATGCCTTTCTCGGACGTACCGCGTTTGCAAAGTTCAACGCGGTGCCGCACTACGCATACCTCAAGCTCAAGATGCCAGTCCCTCGAGGATTCATTACGGTCAACGGAAACACTGAACGTTCTCTCCGCACGGAGGAACATACAGCGGCTCTCGCGGCAGAAGTGCAATACAGCCTCTTAAGGCAATTCTCGAGTCCGGCCGTTAAGCGGCCGGACAGCTAAGCGCGCCGGAGTAACTTACAACAAGACCACCTGGCACGTTGAGCATGCGTGGCGATGCGGCTAACCCCAGCCCCTGCGGAACGTCAAAGCAGG
Source organism: Aegilops bicornis (assembly GCA_021605145.1). Classification (NCBI taxonomy): domain Eukaryota; kingdom Viridiplantae; phylum Streptophyta; class Magnoliopsida; order Poales; family Poaceae; genus Aegilops; species Aegilops bicornis. Next base: position 63,823,446 of record CM038675.1, on the reverse strand, counting down.
TCCTTCGCGTACACCATTATGCTCCGAAGATACCATGGGCATGGGGAGAGGGGCACGACCACGATAAACCCAGACTGCGGCTCAACCACACCAGGGGCTCTCACGTGTGTCGTTCCTTTTTCTTTTCTTTTTTACCTTTTACTTTTTACCCACAGGACTCCGTTCGTGAAGCCACATCGGCGGCCAGACCTGCCGAACTCACGATGCAACAGCCGGGGAAGGATAAAGGCTACAACGAATATACAGGTGGTCTCCATTACGAGCATTTTCATACACCAATCTGCAGCCTACCCCTGTAGGGGGACATGTTTAACAGTCTCATACCTTGCTTATCGCACTATTTGTATCGTTCTGCATTCGTAGCAGCACTTATTGAATAAAACAATGCAGCACCTTTTTGTTTATAATTGCATTTCTTTTTCATACATATGTTCATTCACGACATGTTGCATCCGTACACTTTGGTACGGCTAAAATACACCAGGGGCTTATGTTTCCCGCGTTATGGTGTGATGAGTCCGAACACTTTCACAAGTGCGGCACCCCAAACTTATAGCACTATATGCATCGACTCCGAATCATGTCTTGGGTCAATAGTTGGGTTTGCCCGGCTCCCGTGTTTTGGTACCTTACATTCCATTATATCGGCTAAGGTAGCACCGGGAGAACCACTGCGATTCCGCCCTAGTTCGGCTGGGTTAACGCCTCAGTGGAGAAAGCTAAAACTGACCGTCATGATGAGGCGAGAGACCGATCGTTGTTCGAGAGGTTTTTTGCAAGTCCTTAAAGACATATGCCGCTTAGAGCGAGGAGCCGGATACTGTCCGGCCAAGGCGTGGATAGCGCCCCAAATTGACCTTCGAAGACTAGGGGCTTCGCGAAATTTAAAATTATAGAATTCTATGGCTAAGTGAGAGTGTTCAAGCATTATAAGTCCGGTTGCCTTGTTCGCTGTGTTGAGCGCCTCCCTAGATGGACCCAAAAATGGGAACAAGAGCGCTCAAGTTTATCCCGAACACCCCAAAGCACTTTCGTGGCATGGGGGCTGAAGCCGACGACTTGTCATCTCTCAGATTTGATAAACAGCCGCCTGAAGGTAATATTTTAAATTAACAAGCGTTGCTTAAGCGCATATGAACTAAGTTTTCAGCGCACAGGATAACAAAATGCGAGTCTACTCAAATATTACATCTTTGGAGCACTCACCCGCAATAGTGCGGGCGCCCTTCAGCACACTCTTATAATACATCTCGGGCGTGCGATGCTCCTTGCCCTTTGGTGGCGGCTCCGTCACGAGCTTCTGGGCATCCATCTTGCCCTAGTGCACCTTTGCGCGGGCAAGGGCCCGACGGGCACCCTCGATACAAGCGGAATGCTTGATAACTTCAACCCACGGGCACGCATCCACCAGCCGCCGCACCAGGCCGAAGTAGCTCCCAGGCATGGCCTCCTTCGGCCACAGCCGAACTATGAGGCCCTTCATGGCCTGTTCGGCTGCCTTGTGGAGCTCGACCAGCTGCTTCAGCTGGTCGCTAAGGGGCACCGGATGTCCGGCCTCAGCATACTGAGACCAGAAGACCTTCTCCGTCGAGCTCCCCTCCTCGGCCCGGTAGAATGCGGCAGCATCGGACACGCTGCGAGGAAGATCTGCGAACGCCCCTGGAGAGCTCCGAATCTGGGTAAGCAACAGGTAATTAACACTCACATGCTTACTCTGCATGAAAAATGCCTTACCCGCTGCTATTTTCTTCACCGCCTCAATCTCTGGAGGGCCTTGTAGGCTTCAGCCTTAGCGGCTTTGGCACTCTCAAGAGCCGTTGCAAGCTCGAGACTCGAGTCTTGAGTCACGCTCAAGTTCTCATGTTTTTCACGAGATCCTGGAGCTCTTGCTGTACCTCCATACCCAGCGCCTCCTGCTTCTCTCGCTCGGTGCGTTCCGCGGCCGCATTACGTTCGGCCGCGGCCACCGCCTCTTTCAGGGTCGCCACCTCGTTAGTGGCCCCTACAATACCCACGTTATCCTTGTCATTTTTCTTGCAACCAAATCCTTTTCTGTAAGGTACAATTTTCATAAGGTATTACTCACCTTCTTTTTCCTCGAGCTGCTTCTTGGCATGACCGAGCTCGTTCTCGGACCGCTCGAGGTTTTTCTTCAAATTATTGACCTCCGCAGTCAGTGCGGCGGAGGTCAACAGCACAGCCTGCAATCCCATATTGACATATTTTTTATGACTCCTGCGTTTATCTTTCTAAAGATCCTCAGTCCGGCTTTTCTTTCCGAACACCGAACCGAGCATCAGGGGCTACTGTCTATGCGGTACCATTTTACATGTATTGAAATTTCTTACCTCAAAGCCTGTTAGAAGACTGGTACAGGCTTCGGTCAGCCCGCTCTTGGCGGACTGAACTGTCCGGATCACCGCACTCATAACAGTGCGGTGCTCCTCCTCGATGGAGGCGCCGTTGAGCGCCTCCAGTAAGCTATCCGGTGCCTCCGGTTGGACGAAGGACACCGGCGTCTTACCCTTCTTGCGAAGGGATCGTTTGCCGGACTCCGGAACCACTGAAGGTTCCGGCATGAAGTCCGGACAAGGGTCGGCCTTAGAGCCCCTGGGGGTCTTGCCCCCCACTCGCCTGGAGTCCGGGGGGTTGCCTTGTGGCACCTCCTGCGCCACCTCCTCGGGACCAAGCCCCCTTTGGGGCCCCGCCACGGCGTTGTCCGCAGCATGAGGCGAGGAGGCGGTCGGAAGCGAAGTACTCTCCATTTCCATCGAGCCCAGGGACCCGCTCGATGAATCGGCGAACTCGCCTTTGGGCGGGCTGCACGATTGTTCGACATTAGAGAACACTCTGCAATAATAAAACTCCATGGGTATCCGGACACTTACGATCTCGCCAGGGGCTTGGCCCTTGTAGGCCAATCCCCCTCGTCATCGTCGACGTTGGTGGAGAAGTCCGGAGGAAGGGTTCTTCCCTTCTTGGACCCTTCGGCCTCCCCAGTCGGGGCGGCCTTCCTTTTCCTCTCCTCCCCCGCTGGGGGAGAAGCTTCTTCTTCTTCCGCCTCGTCTTCAGGAGAAGATTCTGCTTCAGAATCTGACAGCACCTGGCGTCGGGAGCTCCTTTGAGCTCCCGTGGCCTCCTTCTTGGCCTTCTTCTCCGGCACCACATGGGGTGCCGGAGCCAGCTGGCTTCCGTCGGTCGGGCGTCCGCTGGTCTTCAGGCAAAGGAGCCGGACAGTTAATCTGTCCGGACGTCTTCAGCCACACTGCCGAAGAATAGGGATTTAATAGATCCCACGTATAGTCAAACTACTGAAAAAGAGTCCCGTAAAGGGTAAAATAACTTACCTCGCCGGCTTGACGCCGCGAGCTGTATCCGCGATCTTTGTTAGCGGATGCGGGGGCTTCGGCGCCCTTGAACAGCACCTTCCAGGCATCTTCGTACGTGGTATCGAAGAGCCGGCTAAAGGTTCGGTGCTGTGCCTGATCGAACTCCACAAATTGAAGTCCCGTTGTTGGCATGGGAGAATCCGGCGGATGAGCATCACCGGATTACGTCGACAAGCTGCGATTCTTGTCCACCAGGTTCGGACGCGTGTTTGGAGTCCGGATAGCTCGTCCGAATCCCCCACTTCAGGCCCGTCTCTTTCCATGACGAGAGCCGTGTGGGGAATCCAGATCTGAATTCGGGGGCCGCCACCCATTCAGGGTCGCGTGGCTCGGTGATGTAGAACCACCCCGATTGCCACCCCTTTATTGTCTCCACAAAGGAGCCCTCGAGCCATAGGACTTTGGCCATCTTGCCGACCATGGTGCATCCGCACTCTGCTTGGCTGCCCTTCACAACCTTTGGCTTGACACTGAAGGTCTTGAGCCACAAGCCGAAGTGGGGATGGATGCAGAGAAAGGCCTCGCACACGACGATAAACGCCGAGACGTTGAGGACGAAATTCGGGGCTAGGTCGTGGAAGTCCAGGCCGTAGTAGAACATGAGCCCCCGGACAAATGGGTGAAGTGGAAAACCTAGTCCGCGGAGGAAGTGGGGGAGAAATACCACCCTCTCATGGGGACTGGGGTTGGAATGAGCTGCCCAGCGTCGGGCAGCCTGTCTGTGATATCGCCCGGACAAGTATCGGCCTCCGCAGTCTTGTAATGTGCCCCTCCGTGACGGAGGAGGCCATCCATCTGCCTCCCGCTCCTGACATGGTTGGAGAAGGTTGAGGAGGAAAGTGCGGACTTGGGCGCTGGAGCTCGAGTGCACGGGAATGGATGAGCAAAGGAGGAAGAAGGCGCAGGTGAAAGGGTGGATCCTTATCCCCTTATATGGGCGGACAAAAAACATGTGTCCCCACCGGCCTGGTAAAACTCGCTTATCTACCAAGCGCCACAATCAATGGCGCAGTTGGGTTACCCACGTCCGTATTGATGGGAATCCCGGAATAAGGGGAACACGATATCTGCTTCGACAAGACGTGCCAAGGAAACCGCTTCACTAAACGCGCTGAGGTGGAACAATAAAAACAATTTGAGTAAAGGCTTGGTAGTGGTGCGACGTCATGCCACAGAATACGCCAGAAGATTGATCTTTTGTAATATTATTCTCTCTACGGTGGTATGTGGAATTTATTTTTGCAGAGCCGGATACTATCCTGGTGTTCACAATCTTCTATAAATTATTCGGGGGAAGAACCCGCCTTGCAATGCCGAAGACAACATGCGCGCCGGACTTGTCGTCATTGAAGCCTGGTTCAGGGGCTACTGAGGGAGTTCCGGACTAGGGGGTGTCCGGATAGACGAACTATCATCATCGGTCGGACTCCAAGACTATGAAGATACAAGATTGAAGACTTCGTCCCGTGTCCGGATGGGACTTTCCTTGGCGTGGAAGGCAAGCTTGGCGATACGGATATGTAGATCTCCTACCATTGTAACCGACTCTGTGTAACCCTAACCCTTTTCGGTGTCTATATAAACCGGAGGGTTTTAGTCCGTAGGACGAACAACAATCATACCATAGGCTAGCTTCTAGGGTTTAGCCTCTTTGATCTCGTGGTAGATCTACTCTTGTAACACACATCATCAATATTAATCAAGCAGGGCGTGAGGTTTTACCTCCATCAAGAGGGCCCGAACCTCGGTAAAACATCGTGTCCCTTGTCTCATGTTACCATCCGCCTAGGCGCTGATTCGGGACCCCCTACCGAGATCCGCGGTTTTGACACCGACACGGGGGGTTACAAAACCCATGAGAGGAGGAAGAAAGCGGAAGCAGAGCCAAATGCAAAGCGCTGCGAAAGGGTAATGGGGCTAGAGGAACGAGAAGAGGAGCGAGAAGCAGCAGATCGCAGCAAATGACCTGCGAAGCTTCCCCGAAGCTACCCGCCATCTCAGCGGAGAAGCAGCGTGGCTTCCACCGAGCTGCTTCAGCCGGAGCATGCTTTGACGGCTCCTGCCAGCTATCCCGTGGATGCTATCACGGAGTCTCAGAATTGCCACCTTATGGCGGAATGGAGCAATTTGAAGGTCAAGGCGGCTGTTGGCTCTGTTTATCCTACTAAACCCGACTCAACTTTTCATTGCCGGCCGATTCGAAGGATATGCAAAGGTGATGGTGGATGAAATAACGGAGGGATTTGAGGACCTCGGCTTGACCACCCTACGGTGAAGGGGCGTATTGGCTGGGTTACGCTCTGAAGACTCCATGCCTATGGCGGAAGGATCTCATCAACCTTCCGAACTGGACGCCTCCGCCTCCTCCTCCTCCTCCGGTGAGTCAGGGCACTCCGCCTCCTCCACCGCCTCCTCCTCCGGCGAGTGACGATCAGGGCACTCGGCCGGCTCCTTCTCCGGCGCGTGGCGGCACTCCGCCTCCTTCTCCGCCTGCACCGACGCGCCCGAGCAGCCAGCCTCCTCCTTCTCTGCCTCGTCAGCAAGGGCGGAAGAGACCCGCCGCCGCTCCGGCTGCTCCGGCGTGTCGTAGTCCTTCTCCTCTGCCTCGTAAGCAAGGAAAGAAGACATCCGCTCCGTCTGCTCTGTCGGCGTCTAGCAGTACAGCCAAAGGCGGGAGGAGATACAGATTCGGTCCTTCTCTGAAGAATCCAGAGAAGTTACCGTACGAGAGGACCGACGAGGAAAACGCGAAGATCGCGCAGACCGAAGTGCATGACTGGTTTGAAGGGTTGAAAGCAAAGAGACATCCACCTCCGGAGGAGAAGGTAGATCCGGTGAAAGCGAAGCGCACTCGCTGCCCCGACAAAACCACCCAAGTCTCCGCGAAAGGCAACTATGAGCGCATTACTGGAAAGGCATTTGCCGAAGCGGAGAGGTCGGGAAGTACTAAAAGTGATCAAAGAATGAAAGAACGACGAGCTGGGAAACAAATTGCCCAGCTCGGCGAACAAGCGAAGCAATCGTGGCCCCCGCTCAAGGTGCCTGCTAGCGACATCGTCGATCCGAGGATGGTGCCCGGTTATGGCAATCCTGAAGATTACACCTTGACGATGTACATTATGATTTCTTGGAGGTGCAGATACAAAGATCTGAGTACGGGAAGCCTCTCGTCAAAGATGAAAGCTCTCTATCAACGATGATGCGAAGATTGCATGATTGGTACATGAAAACTTGCAGATAGTCTGAGGGGAGGAGTACTTTGTATGTGAGAGTTAAAAAGAAGCATGACCTCGTTGGAATTGAACTGTTGCCTATTCCATTTGAGGAGTTCTATCAGTTTTTCAATCAATTGGCCCTCGATAAAGCAATGGTCACCTGCTACATGCGTAAGTAGTACTACTTACATCATTAAGTCTCTCTATATAACTCAGCTCTTTCATTGCATGTATTTATAATTATCCTCACTATATTATGCAGATTGAAGATCGCCGAATTGAAGAAAAGACAAGTGGGTTCCAGTGGGTTCATTAACACATATCTCATAGATGCAACTGAGGTTGAATTTCATGCCGAAAATACCGAGGCCAACTTGCTACAATCGTTCGTAATAAATGAACAAAAGGATATAATACTCTTTCCGTACAACTTCAAGTGAGTGTTATTGTCTTGTGGCATATTCGGTTTCCCTTATTAGTCCAGGTTATAGTAATGTAATATTGATGAGTTATGCATACGTGCGCAGTACCACTATATTCTCCTAGAGATTAAGCTTGAGCAGGAGTAGTAACTGTCTTAGACTCGAGACGAAAAGATCCCAAGGAGTATGCGGACATGACTGAAATGCTCGAGAAGTAAGTTAAATCGATCATTATCCACCATATCAGCAACTCTGTTCATTTCGATATCAAGTAATTGTTTTTCTTTCTATGGCAGGGTTTGGAGAAAATTCACCAAAAAGCTCGGGACTGCCGAAGAAGCTGCAATTTAGACACTTTCAAGTAAGTACTATAATAGCATATTCCACGCATCTCCTAGTGATTCAAGCGCTAGTTTCATCAATACCATTTAACATGCTTGCTAATTATCAGTTTGATTGACCTCTATTTCTTGTAAAGTGGTTGTGGCAGGAACAAGGGAATGATTTCTGTGGATACTACGTTTGTGAGTACATCCGCCACACGATCTGTGAGCGGGGCTACTCTGACAAACAATATGAAGTGCGTAAATAACAATATTCACAATTTTATTTTATTACCATCATTTGATTGACCCCCTTCTTAAAATTAGATGTTTCGGATGCGGGATGAACTACTAGCACCAGATCGCCTGCGAGCAATTCAAGAGGAATTGGCGGCATTCTTTCTTGACCACGTGATCGCGAAGGCGGAGAATACTATGTGGACCACAGCGTCCGTATGTTAGGAGATTATTTTGTAAAAGATAATTATTGTATATATGTAGCCGGTAGAGTCGGATAGATATACGAGAACTTGTTGTTCGACCAATCTCTCGGAGAAGGAGAGGTGGTCGATATCACTTCCCGTGTATGCATATATGTTCATGACGATCTTCTGTTTCCTTCGTTTGCTTACTAGCTAGCTAGCGTGTCTAGCTAGTCCACTCTATACGTATGTATAGTACGTAGCGTCGACCAAGCACGGACAAAAGAGAGGACATTTCTCTCTATTAATTAGCTAGCTAACACAATATATGAAACACCTAAATTAACCCCCAAAACCCCCAAACCCCGCCCTTTTAAAAAAAACAAAACCCCAGCCACGAAATCTTTGACGCATGGATGCCTATTGGTCCCGGTTGGTGCCACCAATCGGGACTAAACCTCTGGCTGGACTCGTATGTGAGCCACGTGGAGGCCCATCGGTCCAGGTTAGATTGAACCGGACTAAAAACAGGTATTAGTACCGACCCTTTAGTCACGGTTCATGAACCGGGGCTAAAGGCCCTCACCCACCGGGTCAATAGGCCCATTTTCTACTAGTGTTTAGATTACTATAGTAATGGTCTAAACAATCTTATAGTTCTTTATAAAGGGAGTACCTTTCAAATCTGACGCCTTCAATGTATATAACTCTATACCTACTAATAAAGCATGGTGCAAACCCACACAAAAAAAGCACGGTGTATTGATCCACTTTTTCCATCCATTCATCGCCGGAAAAAAAAACTCTTCTGTCTGAGGTGGTACTAAACTTTTGTGCGTCAGTCTGCTAGAAAAGGTAAAATGGTTTGTCGAGAATTTTGTATGTGGCCTACGTGCCCTACCGCCCAGTGAAGCCAGCCCACTTATTTTCCTGCCCATGCAGCAGACGGAACCTTATTTGTCGCATGAGCGGATAATAGTTGGAGCTTCGCACAAGGCGCCCAAGACTGGGCTGACCCATTTTAGTATTTTTTTTCTTTTTTTTGCTTCTGTTATTTTCTCTTTTTCTTTCTTGTTTCTTTTATTCATCTTTTAATTTTTTCTTTTACTCTTAAAATCTAAATTCTCAAAAAATGTTATGAATTTTAATTTTTGTTCAAATTCTTGAAAATGTTCAAAATTCCAAACTGTTATTTCTATTTTAAAAATGCTCGGAATTTTCTTCTTGTTTCGATTTTTTAATTTTTTAAAATGTTCCCATTTTCTATTTTTATTTTGTGTTTTCCAAAAAAATTCAAGATCTAATAAAATTCACTTAAAGAAATGTTCCAAATTCCGAAAATAATCTTGTTTTAATGAAATGTTCAGAAATTCAAAATAATGCTCACGTTTAAAAAAACATTTTTCTATAATTCTTTTGAATGTTGAAAACATGTTCCAAAAAGTGTCAACTAATTCAAAAATTCCCCATGTTTTTATAAAAGGTTCATGTTTTCAAAAAATGATTGTGAATTTAAAAACATGTCCCTATTAAAAAAGTGTTATTTTGCAAAATTGTATGGAATTTTCAAATACCAACTCGTAATTTTAAAAACTTTTCACTTTTCCAAGAATGTTTGGCAATTCATAATTATCATTTTTCTAAAAATCAAAAAATCAAAAAAAAAGTTTCGAATCTGATGCTACAGTATGTTCTTAAATATTCGCATTAGCCATTGATTAGCGGGACACGTTTGTTCGATTGGCTAGCAGCACATTGTTGGGTCTTTGAGGTCGTGAGTTCGATCACTCCCTTGCTGGGACTGCTACACATCTGGCCCATCAAGTTAGTGGTCGTAAGGAATCGAAATTGTGACGTCCCATCCAGTTCCTCAGGTGGTTGGCAAATGAGCTAGGTTGGCTTTGTTGTATAAAAATGGTTGGTCCTGCTATTAAATATAGGTATAGATTTTGTTCCATCCTTTCCGCACATTGTTCCTGAATTTTTTTTCCGTTTGTCCCCCGGGTGGGTCGAACTGGGCTTACTACGCATTTTTTTCTATTGCGCGGGCTAGCAACAAAAAAATTAGGCCACAAGGGGATTGAACTATGAACCTTCCCTATTGTGCCGATGGACAAAACCAACTCAACTAATTTGCAATTATGATAGGAATATGTCCCTAGGTTGTTTGTACATAAGGAGATTTTCTGAACATAAGGAAGTTGTCTTGAGAATCTGAGTAAAACGAGAGACTCCATAAATTATTGACGATGATAGGTTGCATTTGCCAATCTTATATACTTAAGAAGTTCACCCCCATTACTTGATTTATATATACATGCAACATAGACACCTGAGCATCCAATCGCATCCAGCCACGTCATGTCATATATCCAACCTATCCACCTCATCAATGGCCAAGTCAGCAATTCTTTACCCACAAATCAATTAATCACGTGATGCAATATTCTGCTCCTTCATGTGTAGCCCTTTCCTGATCACCGAAGTGACAGCTCTTTCGCCTTCCGTAACTGAGGAGCGTTTTTTCTCTTCCACTCCCTATTCCCGAACCATAAAAATCCACCACTAGGCACCAGCCGCATCTCCGCTCCTATCTTGGTCCTTCCATCTTCATCTCTCCGATCTACTCTCGCTGGCTGCTGTCTCGCGGCACAACACCTGCAATCTTGCACCAATCAGTACAAGAGCCGTCGACAACATCTGCAGGGCAGCCGCTCGCTCGCCCGATCGCCACTGCTAGGCTGGACAGTACTCTAGTTTTCTTCAATAGGTAAGTTTCAATGGTTCTCCCGCTGCCTACTATACCCACAAGAATCCTAACGAGTTGTTCTTCGTGGTGAGGACACAGGTCGTTGATGGAGGAACAAGGTTGCTCCGGTGGTGGCTTTAGTACGGCGTGGAAGGACGCTATATTGTCCAATGACATGTTCTGATGTCGCCTGATGCCTACCGGTGATATGCATGACCGGACCATGTCTTTCCGCTGAGGAATCAGGCAAAATCTTCTACTGAGGATGTATGATATATAGGCCGGCATGAGGCGAGCGATGTTGTGGACCAGAACACCAGCTACTGCTATGGTGGGACTTCAAACGTAGGAGATGATGGCTGGCTGTTATTGAAAGAAATTATGGGCACATGCCAATAAAAGAGAATATGCTGGTTTGTCTCTAATTAAAAAAATGTGAGCACGTGAGTGCTAAAAAAGTCAAAGATAATAAACCCTGATAAAGAAGCGCATCATGTTGAACTAGAGAGCTCGGACCCGTGAGGGTCTCGTGCGATTCTTAAATTGAGCTAGATGCATGTAGTTTTATTATCCCATCACAACGCACTGACATGTGTGTTAGTGAATCAAACAAGTGATTAAGGTCGTCTCCAAGGTCGAAGCTAATTTTCCTCGTACGTCCGAGCGTGTTTAGATATCTAACATGCGCCGAACGATCTCCTTAAAATTCAACCGTCTAGACACTTCAGGCTCCCTCAAATCTAGGGTATAGGGAGAAGTGTGGTTGTTCAGATTATCTGCCATGTTATCTCCAACCAATGGTTTTCAATTTCTTTTTTCTCGAATACACACGAATGTGGGTACTATATTATAAAGATATGAGTGGGGTAAAGAGCCCCTCCAAGTCAGTGTTTACAATTTACGTGTACACGACACCACCCTTACTTTCACCTCGCGCATGGCCTAATTTGTTGTTCTAGCCCACATTTCTACTGCATTAAAGAAAGCACATGTGTCTCCTTTTAGTAACCCCGCTTGTTTCCACGCTCTTCCTTCCTTGCCTATCCAAAGTAAGACATAGTTCTCAGACGGCGATGCTTCATAAAAAAATATGGCGTTGTGATGCTTCCATAGCTCCCACATGGCAAGAATGAAGACTGTCTCTCGGTCTCTGTTTTGCCACGTTGTACCTCCCTTGTCCGCGCACCAATCCACGATGCTTTGTCCTTCCGTTGGCATCCATTCCGGATTGCCCAATGATTGCAGAACCACCGTCCACACCTCTCTTGCAAACACACAATGCAACATAATATGGTCTGTGGTCTCTTCCTCTTGATCGCACACAGGGCATCTATCTTGATGGTCCAGTCCGCGTCTTGCTAGCTGGTCGAACGTCCAACACCTGTTGCGGCCGGCAAGCCATATAAAGAATCGGCATTGCATTGGTGCCTTTGGATCCCCAGGTGAACTCCGCTGTTGGCACCACCTCACGCCCCCAGAACCTGGCATCGTAGGCCGACTTTGTAGAGAACTCTCCATTCCTTTCCCATGCCCAAGTAACCGAGTCATGCTCCTCCTGCACTAGCTCCACTTCCGTGATCCTCGATCCATAGTTGCATATATTCATTTATCATGCCTGCTGAAACCTCTGGTCCAACATCTCTAGCCCACGTGTGCTCGTGCAAGGCTTGTGCTACAGTACGGCTCGCTCTCATCTAGCTTTTCACCCAGGCATATAACTGTGGGGCAATGTCCTAATCTTCTCCCCATCTAGCCATTTATCCTCCCAATAGAGTGTGTCCATGCCGTTACCTATCTTCGAACGAATAGCCGCGCGACAGATCTGGGCGGTAGCTTCTAGTACTTTGATCTTGAATTCGTCCCAAGGCCTTGAGTGATCCAACTTTTACAGCCATGGCCAACGGGCCTGCATTGCGACATTCATCAACTTTAGGGTCGGTACATTCCCATTGCATGCAGCGAATCACACACATAACGGACTTGATTAGAAGCAGCCTTCCACTCCGCGGCATCTTTGATGCTTTCTACCTGGGAAGAGCCCCAGCAAGTTGATCAACCAGCCCGGATAACTGGGCCACTGTCTGCTTACGTATGGTGAGCAACAACCCTAAATACTTGCATGGGAACGTACCGGCATTGCATCCCGTTATCCTCTCCACGAATTCTGTCGTACATCAAATCGGAAAAGCTGCACTCTTGTTCAAGTTTACATGCATACCGAATGCCTCTCCAGAAAGTTGTAGGAGAGAGACACACGCTTGGAGATCTCTCTCATTTGGTCTCACAAACACCATGACATCATCAGCATACATGGACAGCGTGTGCTTCAGTCCCGTGCTCGCGAGCGGTATCAACAGATCCCTCGCCGTCGCCATTTCAAACATGCGCTGTAGTGGCTCCATAACCATGATAAAAAGCAGGGGGGAATTGGATCCCCTTGCCTCAATCCGATGCAGTTTAAAATCGGTCTTTCATGTTGTCGATTTCAAATCCTTCATACTTTCATATGGAAGGAAACGCAGCTGATTACCAATCTGCCATACTAATTTTGGCAAGTGGATTATCGTATTGGTCATTTCGAATTACTTTCCAAAAAAAAAATCCTTTTTGAAATGCACGCGCTGTCCAGTGCCCACCTTCAAAAAGACCTATTTGCCTCCGCCGGTTCGCTCCCATTCTCCGCCGCCGCCCCTTTCGTTTCGTCTTCCTCGACGCCCCTGCCCTCGCCACCACCACCACCACCCGAGGCGCTCGCCCCTGCACTCGCCGCCTCGGCTCCCTCGACCAACGCCGGCCTCGCCGCCCGTCGCCGTCGAGGCCAGTCAAGATGGTGGTCGCCGTTGCCGCCGCCGCCGCCGCCATCACGGCCGCCGACGCCGATTCCCCTGCATCCGTCCTGGAGGACGAGGTGATATATATTCCTCACACCTTTCGGTTTACATTCTCTAGATCGACTCCGCTTCCGCTGGTCGGGCGCGATGTTTGAATTTCGTCCGGTTAGGTTTTCGAACAATTTCGCTCCTTTTTGTTCCTCAAAAAGAAATCTCGAACCTTTTTGTGCGAGATTAGAAAATGCCCGAGGCCAAGGACGAGAGAAACGCCGGCGATTTGAAGCGCGAGGCCACCGCAGATCAGTTACTGAACTCCGTCAGAGGGGAGGCGGCAGATGAGTTCCAGGACGACGCGGGCCTCCTCGTCACGCACGTGATGGCCAAGGAGGAAGAGGAGCTGTACCAGGCCCGGCGCAAGGCAGAGGAGGAGGAGGAGGCCAGGAAGAGAGAAGCTCGGAAGGCTTTTGATCCGAACGAGCGGTTCAGCAAGTTGGACGAACTGCTGACAAAGACACAGCTGTTTTCTGAATTCCTGCTTGAGAGGATGGAGCAGATCACAGATGTATGTGGGCTATGTCTCTCACCGTTTGGTTTATCGATCACTACTTCCTGGTAGTTATTTTAACTGCTCTTCTTTGTTGACATTTGCGGTGTTGCAGAGAGCTGTTGAAGTTAAAGATGAGGAGGAACCTGTGGAAGAGCAGAAGAAAGGGCGCGGCAGAAAGAGGAAAGCAAAGGCTAAGCCAAAGTACAATGATGTGAGTTAACGAATTCATACGTTGTCTTTCCTGATTCGTAAATATGCTACTGTGTCTCTCTTCCAGGTTATGCAAATGTTTGGTTGTCATGTACTGTCGATGCGCTGCAGTTCGTCTGTATTACCTGTTCAAAGGATTTTGCTTGCATAATTCCTGGGAGGCCAGTTGATCTGTTATTGTACAATAGTAGCATCCTTCTAGTACATGTACTACAAACGTCTTAGTTAAAGGTGTTGTTTGAGTTTTGTTGGAGTATAGCTACTGCTGTCTACACACTAGAATAAGATCAGCGTTACTTTGATTTGTCTGGACTTGTTGATGTCAATGCGATCTAATAGTTCTATAATTGTGAATATCTTTGTTAATTTTTTCCTCAAGATGGATCATTGGTCATTTTCTCTGGTCAGACATTATGTTAACCTTCTGTTGCTTCTCACTATGGTATATAAATATTGTTCAGAAGAAGGCTAAGACAGCAGTTGCAGCCATGCTTACAAGATCGCGTGAAGACCGTACTGCTGATGATAGTACTCTCACTGAAGAAGAAAGGTGGGAGAAAGAGCAAGCCAATCTTGTTCCATTATTGACTGGAGGAAAGCTGAAATCTTACCAGATAAAGGGTATTAAGTGGTTAATATCGCTGTGGCAAAACGGCCTAAATGGAATTCTAGCTGATCAAATGGGCCTCGGGAAAACAATCCAGACAATTGGATTTCTTGCCCATCTCAAAGGAAATGGTATGGACGGTCCGTACATGGTTATTGCTCCCCTTTCCACTCTGTCAAACTGGTTAAATGAGTTATCAAGGTAAAGTATCCATGGTTGTCTGTCACTGTATATGTTCTTAGTTTGCTGTCTCATGTGGAGTTCTTGATTTCAGGTTTGCTCCATCTCTGATTGGTCTGATTTATCATGGAGATAAAGTGGCTCGGGCAGAGCTAAGGAGGAAATTCATGCCCAAAAAGTTGGCCCTGATTTTCCGATAATAATCACTTCATTTGAGATGGCCATGTTTGATGCAAAACTTCTTGCTAATTATCAGTGGAAGTATGTTGTTGTCGATGAGGTGATGGAATTTCATCTGCTCCGTGTTTTTGTCCTTGTATTTTTCTCCCCCATCCCTATGTATTGACATGTCAGTTTGATATTTCTTTTTCCAGGGGCATCGGTTGAAAAATACGAATTGTAAATTATTGAGGGAGCTAAGGCGCATTCCAATGGAGAATAAGCTCCTTTTGACTGGGACACCTCTTCAGAATAACCTAGCAGAGCTGTGGTCACTACTGAACTTCATTTTGCCTGATATATTCTCATCCCATCAGGAATTTGAGTCATGGTATGATCCGCTGAACTAACACCTGCACTGCTGTCTGCCCCTTTACTTTATGTAGTTTTTGTGCATGCCATTTTTCTCCATAGTCTTCATATCCTGGAAGCAATTCTTGTGCTTGCCGCCAATCTTGTGGCCTTTTTTATTCCCTTATATTGATTATAATTAGATAAGCTACCTGAATCATCCAATGTAACATTTGTCTAGCTTTCAGATAGTTCGCTCTGTCATTGGCTAGATGTTGTATTAATAGTCAAATGATGTATGAATCTAATTGCGGAGATATGTCTGTCTGTTCTAGTCAGGAGTTATGTCATTTGTCAGGATCCGTAAAGTTATAATGTTTGGTCCTTAAGAGCGCATATTGTGGTCAACCAATGCAAACAAATCTTTTGAGTTTAATTAAGTGGGTTATCAATTCCCCAGCATATAAACAAATATATGGTGTAATCCTAGTAATTTATTATTCATACAACTCTTGAAACATCTTGGTTTTTGAGTAACCTGGCAGGGGCACTACCCATTTATTAGAAAGAATATAGAAATGGTTAACCACAAAGGTGGCAATGCAGCCCTGTTCCAAATGTTACAGGCCAGAACAATTGCACTCCACATGGGTAACTCCCCAAAAATGAGGGATTGCCATTGGCCACAGTGGGCACTGCCAGGGCTCTCTGGCTGATATTATTATTTCCTGAGCAGCCATCTCACTGTGTATTAGCCACTTGTGGGTATACAGCTCCGTATGCAGATGTTCTTAATTGTAAATTTGGGACATGTAGACTTTAAGAACCAGTAATAGAAAACAGTTGTTATGACAATTCTTCCTGATTTATGTTGTGTACCAGACACTGATATGCCATGCCTATCAATTTGTCTATTAAACATTAGCAGATTTCTATCTTGTAGCTTCTCTTATTTAGGTTACCTTTTCATATGTTATGTTTGCTTAGTTGTATACCGATGAATTATGAAATATGGACATACTACTTGAACTATTCGGATGGATTTGATACCCTAGCATGTTTTTTTTTTGTCGTAAAGATGGTGAAGTTATTGTTGAATACTTCATGGATATCTGTATCATTTTGCCTCTGTTGATCTGATGGCATTCTTATTCTTACAGGTTTGATTTTTCTGGTAAGGGAGATGGGGAACAACCGGAAGAAACTGATGAGAACAAAAGAGTCCTTGTTGTCTCAAAGCTTCATGCCATTTTGCGTCCATTCCTTCTAAGGCGGATGAAGGAGGATGTAGAACACATGCTACCACGAAAGAAAGAGATAATCATTTATGCTAACATGACTGAACATCAGAAACAAATCCAGAATCACTTGGTTGAGAGGACATTCGACAACTACTTGCATGAGAACACAGATATTGGTATGCATGTGTACGCTCATCTCATGCATCTCTTCATGCGTACTTATTGTCCAATCTGCCCATACGTAAATAACATATGAGTGTGACAAGTTTTTGCTATACTGCAGTTTTGCGGAGACCTGGCATCAAGACGAAGCTAAATAATCTACTCATTCAGCTCAGGAAAAATTGTGGCCACCCTGATCTTTTGGATGCTGCATTCGACACAAGCTGTGTGTATCATTGCTCATTGGGCATATGCTAGTTTCATCGCTCTGTTTGATTTATTTTCTTTTATCCACATTGTTATTCACTTTGTTTGCAGACTTCTATCCACCTGTTGAAAAGCTTCTCGAACAATGCGGCAAATTTCAGCTGTTGGATAGGTTACTGGATGCTCTACTCAAACGAAATCACAAGGTTGGGCACGTGCAAGCACATTGTTCATGATTGTAATTTTCGGACCTGACTTATAGTTCAATTGTGATATGTTTGTAGGTCCTTATATTTTCGCAGTGGACAAAAGTTTTGGACATCCTTGACTATTATTTGGATACAAAAGGTCTGAAGGTTTGCCGAATTGATGGTAATGTTAAGCTGGAAGATAGGAGGAAGCAGGTAATGTGGCAGTCTGCCAATTTATTACTAGTTTACTGGACATCATCTATCGTACGTATGCTTGTACATACTGAGATAACTACCACTAACTATGCTAAGAAAGAAGGCTAAACTAGCTTAGATTGATTCTTGGCATGGCTATAATAGACGTGGCAGCCCTGTTTATATAGGGAAACACACCTAACAACCGAGAAACTAAACAATCATATTCTTGTTTCTACATTCACATTGTACTATCGTTGTCCATATATGATGGATATCCGTATTCGGCAGCCTTATGCTATGAATGCAAGTAACAATCAAGATCCTGAAGAATTGCACGATGCTCCTTTATATTTATGCATTGAGTATGTGCGCACCTTTCCTATTTGCGCACGTGAGCAGTTTTGGACACATATGTGTCCTATGGGCATGTTAATTTAACATCCACATTGGGCACATGTGCGGTAGCATAAACATGAGTTTAGGACACAAACCCCTGAATTGGTTCCCGGGTACTGGTATTAATTTGCATGATTGTTATCCTATGGGCATGTTAATTTAACATCCAGATTGGGCACATGTGCGGTAGCATAAACATGAGTGTAGGACACAAACCCCTGAATTGGTTCCCAGGTACTGGTATTAATTTGCATGGTTGTTCCTAAATTTATTTAGAAAACTGTAATTAGGGAAAAATTAGCTACAACCATACATACTGCGTTAGAAACCTGTGGTAGGTATCTCATCGGAAGGAAGAAAACTCGGAGTAATTTGGCAGCTTGTCCGTATCACACCGGATGGTGTTTCATTACCCTATTCTAAGGCGGTTTAGCAAATGTGTGTTAGTTAAAATAATAAAAATAATTAAAAACATATTTAGACATAACTACTTTAAAACTTGGATTAGATATCTTGTTGAAAGGAAAAATACTTAATTTGCAGCTACTAGGTGTCAAAGCTGGATGGAGTTTAACATCCCTACCAAACCAGCCAGAACGCAAACTTGTGGGGAAAGAAACTGCGGATTCAATGATTTTATGAATCCTTGTGTTAAATGGGCCTGCTGGATGGTTATTGTGGAACCTGTGCTCTAAACAATAACATGTTCCTTTATATTACTTTTTTGTTACATGATAATCCTTTTCCCTTAGATAACTGAAGGCTGTCTATAGATGTTGCCATTCACTATTTGTTTACCTGCGGCAGATAGCGGAGTTTAATGACTTGAACAGTGGTCTGAATGTCTTCATTCTAAGCACCCGTGCTGGTGGGCTTGGTATCAACCTTACTTCTGCTGATACTTGCATCCTGTATGACAGTGACTGGGTAATTTTCTGTCTATCTGGATAGTTTGTAGGTGTCGTTGATACAATGCTTGCCTTCAGTTTAGCTTTCATAGCTGTGGCATGCTGAATTTTTGCTCTGTTTTGCAGAACCCTCAGATGGATTTACAGGCTATGGATCGATGCCATCGCATTGGTCAAACAAAACCGGTTCATGTTTATCGGCTGGCAACATCGAATTCTGTTGAGGTATGTCTAGGGGATGATCTTCAGACTCTTACTTGGCCAATTTTTCTGGCATCAGGGCTCATCTCCTCATTGTCACAGGGTCGGATTATCAAGAGAGCTTTTGGAAAGCTGAAGCTAGAGCACGTGGTGATTGGGAAGGGACAGTTTCAACAAGATGCCGCCAAGCCTAACGCCTTAGATGTAAAAAATTCTGTCTGGAATATAGAAGATTGTGTCCGGTGTACCGTGTAAATTGTCTCTTCAGGGATCATCAAATGATTGCTGATGTGTTCCTTCTCTTTGTTGAGAACTGCAGGAGGCGGAGCTGCTGGCGCTGCTGAGAGATGAGCAGGGCGAGGAAGACAGGTTGATCCAGACGGATATCAGTGACGAGGACCTTCTGAAGGTGATGGACCGGAGCGACCTGACCGGCCCTGCTGCGGCTGCCAGTGCCGCCCCTCTTGTCCCTCTGAAAGGGCCTGGCTGGGAGGTGGTGCTGGCCTCGAAGAGCGGTGGTGGCATGCTCTCGGCGCTCACCAGCTGAGCCATCGATGGTGACTCCTCACTGTTTTGATGCTTGGGCTTGTTGGCCGCCTAATGGTCGACAGCGGTTCAAGCTATGTTTTGGCCGGTTGTGTTCTAAACTTATGCTTGTGCCTTCTTCCGAGCTAGCTAGGCAACCTAAGGAAGACTAGATCTTTCAGGTTTTGGTGTAGGACTGCCGATCTTTATTAGGTCATGCAAACACATGCGGAGATCGTGTGTGATGGCGATGAAATGCAGTTGCTCATGCTGTGTTGTGCACTTTGTGCTTCCTTGCAAGAATCTGGAGAGAATGCAGGTTAACTATTTTAATTGTTTTGTCTTTTATTTTTCAGTCTTGCCTAATTACTACTCTCTCCATGGCAAAGTATAGTGCATTTTAACTTGCAGTGAAAGTTTATGAATTTTGATGAAGTTTATAGATAAATTATCAAAATTATCAATTAATTACCATTTGGTTCGTCATGAAACATACATTCATATCAAATATGGATGCAGCTTTGTAAGAGTTGTTGTGACTTGTGATGTAAATACATCACTGAAAGAACCCTATCATAGGTGATGGTTAATCATACAAACTACAAGTTCTAGATGGGTTTTCCATGAGTCAAACATAGATTTTTTTTTGTAGAGGTCCTTCCTAGTCAGCGGCGACAGTACTATATTTTGGGAGGATCCCTGGCTTGAGTCACGCTTCTCAGTCAGCAATGTCCTTCGCTGTATGAAATTGTGCGCGTCACACATGTTGGGAGGGGGGGGGGGGGCAAGTCTTTCTGTAATCCAATATAGATCTGGTTCAGAGACTGGTGGAGGTTAACATGCCTCAAGAATTAGATGTATTCATATGGAATCTACATATCCATGATTGTTTTCGGTAAATATCCATGTATGTGGGCATGGTGAACCATAACCGCTCCTTCAGGATAAATTCATTTGGAACATATGAGTCCCCTTAGAATAGAAATATCCTTTTGGCACCTCTCTTGAGGAGTTATTTTAGCCAAAGACAATATGACCAAACACAACTGGAATGGTAGTAAAAATGTTGTTTCTAGGACAAAGACTGTGATCTAACATTTGTTTTCGTCATGTGCCTTTTCGCGGGTCTGTTATGGTGAACTAGTATTGCAAATATGTTCAGAAATTCATTTGGTGGGGGTGAATAGGCAACTTAAGTCTCAAATCCGATCCGGAGTATCTCTCTTATGTTGGAAAATTAGGTACTCTCATGATTACATTGTTTCTAAATTGATGAAAGTTTTTACTTTTGTGCAGGCTATCCACATGGCTGCGCACTAGACCTGTATGTTGTACTTACTTCAGTGTGCGAAAGCATATGAGCTTTTAGACTATTGGTGTAATAAGGTGTAATAGTTTGGATGATAGTCTAGCTATAGGGTGAGTAATGCATAAGTGCATCTAGTTCGTCATATGCTAGTCTGAGTATGACATCACGCAGATCCGTATGACAAACAAGAGGCTATACTCAGACTAGCATAGAACAATAATGGGTAAGGAGAAGATGGGGGACAGCAACAGGCACTCAACAAGTTCCCTGTGTCTCTCAATCCCACGGGATGCTATTGGGCTCCCATCCAAAGACCAGATCAGAAACATGGTGATCAACCTGCTTTGTCTCTATTCTTTCCTCTCGTCAACTTTGTCATAAATGTAGGTGGTATTGTCATGTTTGCTCTATGCTACTACATCTACCTTTTATAACACGGTTTGGCTAGGTCCACATGTAGGCTCTTTAGACTTTATTTTGTCCTTCTGGCACTATAATAATGTTCTAATAAATAACGGCTACATATGATTTATTACATCTGTGAGGGAGCATGCGGTACTTATCAACGGCGGAGGACAGAGAAAAGTTAATGTGGGGCAAAGTTAAATAAAGTATCAAAATGAAATAGTGATACAATTTCAAAGTAATCTATACACACTATATTTCTATATGATGCTAAACCGAATCACCAATTTGAATAGGAATATAAACATATTTAGATTGAACTTTTAATAGTAATTTCTTAGCTATTTATTTAAATCTTGCTTAACTTTATTGATCAAGAATTTTACTCACGCAATGATGATTTACCCTTCCTCTGCCCCCCGCAGCCCAGAAACATCGCCACACTGCTATGCTTGGATTGCACACACAATGCATGCGTGCGTGCACCATGCGGTCTGGATCCCCCGCGCTATGTCGTCGCATTTTAGCCTTTGACCGTCTGCCTACCGGCCGCGCTGCTGCATGGTAATCCATCAGCCATGCCATTTTTGAGTATAGAATCCATCGTTCATCATGCCTATGTCATTGATGTTATTATATGGTCGATCGACTAGTTTCGCTGACCAGTGCCTACCGGGAAGGCTTTGGTCAAGTCCAACGAGGGGCCCAAATAACACGGCCCACATGCACCACAACACCAGGCAACTAGGTCGTCCTATCTCGTTTTATTTTCCACCGAGGAGGCGGAGCTGGTGGCGCTACTGAGGGACGTGCAGGGCGAGGAAGACACGATGATCCACATGGATATCAGCGACGAGGACCTTCTGAAGGTGATGGACAGGAGCGACCTCACTGGCCCTGCTTCGGCTGCCAATGCCACCCCTTTTGTCTCCCTGAAAGAGCCTGGCTGGGAGGTGGTGCTTGCCTCGAAGAGCGGTGGCGACATTGCTCTCGACGCTCACCAGCTAAGCCATCCTAGCAATGGTGACTCCTCGGTATTTTGATGCTTTGGCTTGTTTCGCCTAATGCTTGACAACACAACAGTGCATTGCACCCCCCTAGGTTAAGGAGCTGATTTTTTGGTGGGCTGTGTTCTCAGCCTATGCTCGTGCTTTCTACCAAGCATGCAACCTACCAAAGACTGTCATGGTATCGTAGATGAGTCTGGTAATCTTGGTGTAGGATTGCCTAGCTTTATTAGTACATGCATAGACATGAAGAGGTTGTGTACGATGATGATGAAATGTGGTTACTCCCGCTGTGCCGGGTTTCGTTGCAAGAATCTGGAGAGAATGCAGTGTAACTTTTTTATCATTTGTATTTTATTTTTCAGACTTGCCTAATTAGTACTCTCTCCATGTCAAAATTGTGCATATTAGTCTTTGGTCAAACTTAACGAAATTTGATAAAGTGTATAGAAAAAATATCAATAACTGCAATATCGATTCAATACCATTAGGTTCATCATGAAACATACCTTCATATTAAGCGAGGATGGACTTTGGTATGAGTTGCTGTGAAGTAAATACACCAATGAACTAACCGTATCACAGCTGATGGTTAAACCTACATACTACCAAGGGTTTTCCATGAGTCAAACATAGATTCTTCACTAGGGCTCCTTCCTACTCAGCGGCAATACTAGCTAGTAGTTGTACTCCCTCCATTTTTATTTACTTTCAAACTTCCTTCTCCAAGTTTGTACAAAAAAATTAAATTAACATCCACAACACCAAATTAGTACCATTAGAATCATCATTCAATATATTTTCATATGATATATATTTTTTATTATAAAAATTTAGATTGTTTTTGATAAATTTGGTCAAACTTTATAAACTTTGACTTAGATTAAAGCTAATATGCCGAGTAAATAAAAATGGTGGGAGCATTTTGGGAAGATCCCATGCTTTGTTTTGAGCTTCAGATCCCAGGCTTGGATACACGCTTCTCAGTCAGCAATACCGTTCGCTGTATAAAATTGTGCATCAGACAACTATTGGGTGGGGTGGCACAAGTGTTGCCCTATTGAATATCTAACCAGAGGCTACACTCAGCCTAGCATAGAACACCAACGGCTAAGGAGAAGGGTCTTAGCACCAAGATGCACGCAACAAGTTCCCCACGTCTCTCAATCCCATGGGATGCTATTGGGCTCCCAGGCCAGATCAGAAAGATGGTAATCAACCTGCTTTGTCTAGTTCCCTTCTCTCTTCAACTTTGGGACAACTGTTGGTGTGGTACTCTCATGTTTGCTCTTTGCTACTGCATCTACCTTTTATAACATGGTTAGTCTAGGTCCACATGTAGCTCTTTACACTTTCATTTATCCTTTTGGCACACACTAAAGTTCCAATAAATAATGGTGACATATGGTTTATTGCATCTGTGAGGGGTATGTGGTTCTTGTCAGTGACGGAGGACGTAGAAAAATTAAGGTGAGGCAAATTTAAATAAAGTATCAAAATAAATGTATGATACAATATCAAAGTAATCTGTACACACTATATTTCTATATGATGCCAAACCGAATCACCAATTTCAATAGGAATATAAATATATTTAGATTGAACTTCTAATAGTAATTGCTCAGCTTTTTAATTAAAATTTGCCTAACTTTACTGATCAAGAATTTTACGCACACAATGGTGATTTACTCTTCCTCTGGCCACCGACAGCCCAGAAACATTGCCGCGCTGTTGCGCTCCCAACGCCCACGCAATGCATGCGCGTGTTCGCTATCCGGCCTTGATCCCGCATGCGCTGTGTCATCGGATTTTGCCTCTGACTCACCTTCTACCTATCGGCCGTGCTGTGGCCTGGCTAATCCATCAGCCCCACCCTTTTCAAAGTAGAATCCATCGTTCGTGCCTATGTCATTGACATCATTCTAGTCGCTCGATTGTTTTTGCTGACACCTGCACAATGCCCAGCGAGAAGGCTTTGGTCTAGTCCAATGAGGGGCCCAAACAACACAGCCCGTATGTACTACAACACCATGCGGCTAGGTCCATCCTATCTTGTTTTATTCTCCCATATGTTGAACTTCTTATGGCATTTTCCCATACGGCGCTTGAGGCGCCGCTTAAAGGCCATCCAGGCGCACCCCCTGTATTATAGGTCTTTTAGTGGGCTGGCCCATTTCTTTCTCTGTTCGGTTTTTTAGCGTCATCCACCTGGGTTTCTATGTTTTGTTGTTACCTGTTTCTCTTCTCCTTTCTTAAATATGTGAAACATTTTCAGATTGATGTCTGTTTTTTCCAAATTGATGATTTTTCTAAAACAATGATTTTTAAAAAATCAATGATTTTTCTCAAGTTTGATGAGCTTTTCAAAATTCTATAAACATTTTTTCAAAATAAATGATTGATTTTTGAAAATTTAATGAATTTTTTTGAATTTTCTTGAATTTTTTCCAAATTCATGAATTTTCGAAATCATTGAATTTTTTGAATTCACAACCTTTTTTAAGTTTTGTGAAATTTTTTAAATACTTGAAATGTTTCCAAATTTATGAAACTTTTGTCAAATTCATGAACTTTTTTCAAATTCGATGAACATTTTTTAAAAATCATTGGTTTTTCTTAATATTGTTGAACTTTTTAAATTCTATGAAAAAATGAAAATCAATGCACTTTTTTAAATTAGTATGTTTTTCTCAAAATCGGTGAATATTTTTGACTTCACCAACTTTTTTCATATTCTGCATTTTTTCATTTTTCTGCTTATGTTTTTAAAAGCCAACAGTTGAACGGTCAACCGTGACCGGTCAAAATGCGATCGAGCGACTAGATGAGAAACCGGTTAAATGCTACCTAGCGGCACGCTTTCTACATGGGCCGGCCCAGGAGCAGGCGTGCACATGACCACCGGTTCCTCCAAGTGCAGTTTACAGAATCTCGAACAGAGGATGTAAAATACATCACAAAAAAAGTTAGATGTAAAATTTACATCATCAAAAAATGATTTTTACATCACCAGAAAACATCCAAGGCCAACAGATGATGTAAAATACATCAGCCAAGTGGCACTGCTCCAATAAATGATGTAAAAACTGTTATCTCTACACTTAACTTTCAAAACTGAATTTTTCCATGGGAATGTGCAAAACAGAAACTAAACTAAACTAAACTAAATCGGAACGGCTAGTACTCAATCGAAGCCGCTTAAACTAAATTAAATCGGAGTGGCCAAAACTGTTTTCACATGCTAGAATTAGAAATAATGTGCAATGTCAAATAAGATGTGTCCGCATGGCATTTGCGTTGCGCTAGTAGCAGAGAAGCAGCACCGAAGCAGCAATAGCTCGTGCAGCACAAGTCGCGGTGCGTGACCGAGCTCAGGCCATGGCACCATGGCGGCCAGCCTTGAGCAGCAGCGTCACCTCGTCCTCCGTCGGGGCTGGATGTGGAGCAGAATAAGCGCGGGCGTGGCCAAGCTCGGGCCATGACGGCCAGCCTCGAGCAGCAGCAACGTCCTGGCGGCTGGATGCGAAGTGGAGCCCGTTGAGCTTCATCTCCTCCACGGCCAACAGGAGCGGGCGCACCTCGAGGATTACCGGCGGCGCTACCACAGAAGGACGAGCACGGGAGCGGCGGCAACGGCCGCGGGGTCGCAGAAGGCGGCCATCACGGCCCAGTGGCGAGGGGAGGGAGGGGGGATGTGCCGGATCTAGCCGGGGCCGCGGGGAGGAGCCGGATCTAACCGATTCCGGCCGGGGACGGTGGCGGAAGAAAGGGGGTCGAGCAGTGGCGATGCAACGGGAACCCTCCGAATGGCAGTTGGTCTTCGCGCGGCCTGACTGCGTTTTATATTAGTGATGTATATCTGCGTCCATGTGACGCATCACTTGATGATGCATTTTACATTTGATGTAGAAAATTTGCATCTACATCTGTTGGAGTGATGTTTTTAGGCCTTGGTGGTGTATATTTTAGTTATTTTTACATCTACATCGTCTATTGAAGATGCTTTTAAAGCGCCACATAGGCGCTGCCACTTTTTTGTTCTGCAGAATCCTCAGATGTATTTATACCATAGTTTTAAATAGCCGGCTATAGCAGCTATAGCATTTTCAGCAGGGTGCCGCTAAATGATCGCCTTCATGAATAGCCCGCTATAACTCCGCAACAGCTGATTTGGAGGCCTGCCGCTATTTTTCATAGCCCACTATTTAAAACATTGATTTACATGCTATGGTTAGGGAAATGATGTGCAGACTCTTGCTTGGCCAATTTTTGTGGCACCGGGGCTCATCTCCTCAATGTCACATGGTCGGATTATCAAGAGAGCTTTTGGAGAGCTGAAACCAGAGCACATGGTGATTGGGAAGGGACAGTTTCAACAAGATGCAGCCAAGCCTAACGCCTTAGATGTAAAAATTTATGTCCGGAGGGAGCACTGGCGTAGCTACATGTTAGGAAAATGAGCCACGGCTTGCCCAACCCATATCAGCAAACACACAGTGCGTTACTGAGAGTAATCTGGGCCATGGGAGAAAAATAGTAGGCCTTCCTTTGTATCGACACGTCCAGTTTTGATTGTGTAGGTCCGCCACTGTGAGGGAGTACTATATTTTGTGGAGATCCCAGACTTCGACGCACGCTTCTCAGCAACAATACAATTCGCTGTACGAAATTGTGCTCACACACACGTTGGGTGGGGTGGCACAAGTGTTACCCCATTGAACATCTAACCAGAGGTTATACTCAACCTAGAATACACTACAAAAAGACCTGTTAATCCATGATGAATTTCTGATGACGTCTTGGGAAACCGTCATGGAAATCGTCACGGATCATCAAGACTTGAACACCCCCTAAACTATAGCCCCTTTATGGCGGACATCGACAGACCGTTACAAAAACTGTCATGGATTGAGTAGACAGACTATTGTTCTAACATTGTATATGGTCCGTCACAAACCAAACATCCTCAGGGCCAGACTTAGTAGGTCGCAGGCCGTTGTTGGACCTGACAGTCACGTGTCGGGTTGCTTAGGGACCCACCGCATGGCCCACGTAAGGCCATATAAAAGCAGAAGCTTGAAGCTGGCCAGTGCTTCTAGGAAATTCGTTAGCTCTAATAAAAATCATATATTTTCTGATTTTTTTTGCCATTTTATTCTTGTTTACTGTTCACACACATGCTTATCTGCCCCTGTATACAGAGAAGCCACTCGTTTTTGAAGACCGGCATAATTAGTCACCGATTCTGTTAAAAAAGTAACCGGTTTGAAACTGACGCCTTTATCCTAAAAACTCCCGTCAGCTTTAATAAAAAAAATCAGATTCTTGCTTAATTTTGCTGCTATTGTTTAATTTTTTATTGTACACATGCATGCTCATATGCCCTATGTGCAGAAAAGCTGCTCTCGTTTTTAAAGACCGACATAATTAATCACTGGCTTAAAAAGTATGGCTCACGCATTGAGTCCTTGGGCGTTACCACCACGCTATGTATTCTCGCATGCGAGACAGACGCTCATTTTTTTAAACGAAAGAAATAGAAAAAGGTACGTCGTTGCAAGCAACTCCGCCCACCTCGCAATCCTGGCTATTTGTAGGGTTTTATTATTATTTTCAGTTTTCTTAAGGTAACTAGAGCCGGTTTTCTCAGTTTTCTTCTTCTATTATTTCTTTTCTTTTTTCTTCTCCGGTTGTTTTGTTATTATTTTTATTTTTATATACATGATCAAATTTTTTCATCATTTTTAATACATGGTCAACATTTTCCTACACACATTTAGGATTTTCAAAATGCTAGTTTAACATTTTTAAATACTTTTTCAACATTTTTTTTCAAATTGTTTATTAACATTTTATATACATGACCAAAAAAATTCATAATTTCTTTGATACATGATCAACAATTTGTCTATACATGTTCAATATTTTCCGAATGCTTGTTTAACATATTTGAAATACTTGTTCAACATTTTTTCAAATTCATTATTAACATTTTATATACACGATAAAATTTTCATTTTTTTAATACATGATCAATATTTTTTATATACACGTTCACCTTTTTTCCGAATGCTTAATAAACATTTTTCACATATTTGTTCAACATTTTCCGAATGCTTAATTAGCATTTTTTCAAATACTTGTTTAACATTTTTCAAATACTTGTTCAACATTTTCAGAATGCTTTACTAGTAATTTTTAAATACTTGTTCAACATTTATCGAATGTTTGATTAAAAAAATTCAAACACGTGCTCAACATTTTCCGAATGCTTGGTTTGTCATTTTCTGAATGCTTGTTCAACATTTTTCAAATAATTGTCACCAAAGTTTGAGCATAGTCTCATGATTTTGTAGCATGACTTCATGCCAGTTCCATGTGAGTTTATTGGTTATTTAATAACAAAAAGTGTAAATGAAGGTTCTGGTAAAAAATGAGAATGTTTTGCAAAATTTTATCATGTTGCTTAGGAACGGTCCGTCTCTAGGAATTTGGGGGTCCGGGACAAAATACAAAATGATATCCTATTTTTTTAAAATTTGTATAACCAAAGAATATCTACACTGCCAAATAATACCTTGCTATCCAAGGAACTCCTCGTCCCAAACATCATAATGCCAAGACTAGACCCCCAAACATGGAGTTTAGTCTGATTTTAATTATATAAAATGCAAACAGAGAAGGAAAATCATGAAACTTGTGATGGTATCATTATATGATCTCTACAAGCATTTCCAATGAAGAATCATGGTTTCTATAAGGAATGAGTTAGGTTTGAAGGTAAAGTCGAGGTTGTCGCATCGTTTGACACTAAATATTTTTTACACTTAACATACACCATTATACATTGATATATACATGCTAAGATGATGTTGTGATACGAATGAACTCCATTCTGTTAGTACTATACATAAAAATGAGAAGAAGAAAAAACCTTACGAGCGAGGTTCGAACCATGTACTTGCATGGTTTGAATATAGTTTCTTGGGGCATCCCCAACACATTCGATCAAAACACCTGTAAATGTCTGAACCACGTGGTCGAGACACTTTTTACCCTCTAGTGTCCTGCATTAAACATTCAAGGACCAATACGCATGTCTGGTTGTCCACAAACCCAAACAAAACTTGGAGGAACTTTTGGGGAGTCTCGATAGTCCGCCTGCCTTACTGTTAGTTGGACCACACATCCTCACATCCCCATGTGTTTTTTCCTCTATGTTGGACTCCCCTACCAGGCTACCATTGTTCCCGGACACGCCATGATATGACTCACAGAGGATGAGATAAAAAAAAACGAAGAAGGTTTAAAAAAAGATTCCATGTAAAGTACATACAAACTGGATTATCTTTGAGGAAGAACAATTGTTTCGAGAGAGAATGCAATACGTGACCATCTGTGCACAATGTATAGTCTAATATCCATGAAATCTTATGAAAATTTAGTCCAATCTCAGGCATGCATAAAAATTATACAATGTCAAATTACATAATGTTTTGAACACTTCTCAATAATTAGAAGTTTGAATTGTTCATAACAAACAATTAAAAATTTCATCCATTTTTAAGATATGAGCTAAAATTAAACATATACACATAAATATAATTTTTGCGATTTGTAGAAGTTTTCTGAGATACATGCAGTTCAAATTCGCATTTTTATCATTAAACACACGGAAATTCACTTGAACTGTAGAAAATACTATATCTTTGGAAAGTTGTTGTAAGTCCTACAAAAAAATATTTACTATATCACATGTAAAAAATTATTGGTGTATATAAGATTTTTTTTGCAAGTTACTTCACATAGGGTGTCTTATTTAGTTATTGGGAAAATAGGAAAAAAATTGTTTTATTGGCATCCATTTTGTTTTTGTTTCTTTTCTTAGTTGTGTAATTTGTAATTTATTAACTGATATGAGCAGAAATCCTAGAAATATTTATTGGATGATAATGTTAACCTTTTTTTCGAGCAATTGATGATAATATTAACTAACAACAGACCTTTTTTTCAAATAACTAACCATACATTAATGAGCTTCTAATATGGACTAATATCGGGCTGAAGATGTATTGGACCGAATTGGCATATGGGCCAAAACTGAAATAAGTGGGCCAAAGTTAAACTAGGTTAATTATTATATGGGCCAAAACAGAATTTTGCTGACAAGCACATGGGCTGCCATGTCAGATAAATCTTGGATGCCATGTCACACAATGACGTGGCTGGCGTGTTAATTGTGACGGTCAGGAGTCATCATGATCTGGACTGAAGGAAATATGCCCTAGAGGCAATAATAAAGTTGTTATTTATATTTCCTTATATCATGATAAATGTTTATTATTCATGCTAGAACTGTATTAACCGGAAACTTGACACATGGGTGAATACATAGACAAAACGGAGTGTCCCTAGTATGCCTCTACTTGACTAGCTCATTAATCAAAGATGGTTAAGTTTCCTAGCCATAGACATGTGTTGTCATTTGATCAACGGGATCACATCATTAGAGAATGATGTGATGGACAAGACCCATCCGTTAGCTTAGCATAATGATCGTTTAGTTTTATTGCTATTGCTTTCTTCATGACTTATACATGTTCCTCTGACTATGAGATTATGCAACTCCCGAATACCGGAGGAACACCTTGTGTGCTATCAAACGCGTCATAACAATCTGGGTGATTATAACGATGCTCTAAAGGTGTCTCCGATGGTGTTTGTTGAGTTGGCATAGATCGAGATTAGGATTTGTCACTCCGAGTATCAGAGAGGTATCTCTGGGCCCTCTCGGTAATGACCATCATTATAAGACTTGCAAGAAATTTGACTAATAAGTTAGTTGCGGGATGATGCATTACAGAACGAGTAAAGAGACTTCCGGCAACGAGATTGAACTAGGTATGATGATACCAATGACCTAATCTCGGGCAAGTAACATACCAATGAAAAAAGGAACAACATATGCTGTTATGCGGTTTGCCCGATAAAGATCTTTGTAGAATATGTAGGAGCCAATATGAGCATGCATGTTCTGCTATTGGTTATTGATCAGAGATGTGTATCGGACATGTCTACATACTTCTCAAACCCGTAGGGTCCGCACGCTTAACGTTCGATGACGATTTGTATTATGAGTTATGTGATTTGATGTACCGAAGTTTGTTCGGAGTCCCGGATGAGATCGCGGACATGACGAGGAGTATCGAAATGGTCGAGAGGTAAAGATTCATATATTGGAAGGTTGCATTCATACATCGGAATGGTTCCGAGTGATCCGGGCATTTTTCCGGAGTATCGGGAGGTTACCGGAATCCCCCGGGGAAAGATATGGTCCTTATGGGCCATAGGAGGGAGGTTAACCAGCCCACAGGCGGCTGGTGCGGCCCCCACAAGGGAGGATCCCGAATTGGACTTGGGAAGGGGGGCGCCACCCCCTTTCCTTCTCCTACTCCCTCTCCTTCCCCTTTTCCCCCTCCGGTAGAAGGAAAAAAGGGTGGGGCCAAATCCTACTAGGACTCCTAGTAGGACTCCCCTCTCCGTGGTGCACCCCTTATTGGCCGGCCTCCTCCTCCCCTCCTTTATATACGGGGGCACGGGGCACCCCAAAGGCACAACAGACAATCTGTTAGTCGTGTGCGGTGCCCCCCTCCATAGTTCAACACCTTGGTCATATCGTCGTAGTGCTTAGGCGAAGCCCTGTGATACGTCTCCGTCGTATCTATAATATTTGATTGTTCCATGCCAATATTCTACAACTTTCATATACTTTTGGCAACTTTCTATATTATTTTTGGGACTAACATATTGATCCAAAGTGCCCGTGCCGGTTCCTCTGCATTGCATGTTTTATGTTTCATGAGAATATCCATATCAAACGGAATCCAAACGATATAAAAATGGACGGAGCTTATTTTTGGAATATTTGGAAAATTCCGGAAGAAAAATCCACGCGAGACGGTGTCCGAGGTGGGCACGAGGTAGGGGGCGCGCCCTACCCCAGTAGCGCCTGACCCTCGTGGGCCACCCAGAAGGCGGTTGATGCCCTTCTTCGTCATAAGAAAGCTAATTTTTGGTAAAAAATCACAGCAAAGGTTTCAGTCCAATTAGAGTTACGGATCTCCATATATATACAAAACGGTGAAAGGGCAGCAGAGAAGAACGCAAAAACAGAGAGAGACAGAGAGACAGATCCAATCTCGGAGGGGCTCTCGCCCCTCCCATGCCATGGAGGCCAAGGACCAGAGGGGATACCCTTCTCCCATCTAGGGAGGAGGTCAAGGAAGAAGAGGAAGAAGGGGGCCCCTCTCCCCCTCTCCTCCGGTGGCGCCGGAACGCTGCCGTGGCCATCATCATCATCGCCGCGATCTTCACCAACACTTCCGCCATCTTCACCAACATCTCCATCACCTTCCCCCCTCTATCTACAACGGTCCACTCTCCCGCAACCCGCTGTACCCTCTACTTGAACATGGTGCTTTATGCTTCATATTATTATCCAATGATGTGTTGCCATCCTATGATGTCTGAGTAGATTTTCGTTGTCCTATCGGTGGTTGATGAATTGCTATGATTGATTTAATTTGCTTGTGGTTATGTTGCTGTCCTTTGGTGCCCATCATATGAGCACACGCGTGGATCACACCATAAGGTTAGTTGTATGTTGATAGGACTATGTATTGGAGTGCAAGAAGGATAGAAGCTTCAACCTAGCATAGAAATTGATGCATACGAGATTGAAGGGGGACCAATATATCTTAATGCTATGGTTGGGTTTTACCTTAATGAACGTTAGTAGTTGCGGATGCTTGCTAATAGTTCCAATCATAAGTGCATAGAATTCCAAGTAAGGGATGACATGCTAGCAGTGGCCTGTCCCACATAATACTTGCTATCGGTCTAGTAAAGTAGTCAATTGCTTAAGGGACAATTTCACAACTCCTACCACCACTTTTCCACACTCGCTATATTTACTTTATTGTGTCTTTATCTAAGCAGCCCCTAGTTTTATTTTCGTGCTCTTTACTTTCTTGCAAGCCTATCCAAAAACACCTACAAAGTACTTCTAGTTTCATACTTGTTCTAGGTAAAGTAAACGTTAAGCGTGCGTGAGAGTTGTATCGGTGGTCGATAGAACTTTAGGGAATATTTTTCTACCTTTAGCTCCTCGTTGGGTTCGACACTCTTAGTTATCAAAAACTGTTGCGATCCCCTATACTTGTGGGTTATCAAGACCTTTTTACGGCGCCGTTTGGGAGTTATAAGCGTGGGGTGAATATTCTCGTGTGTGCTTGTTTGCTTTATCACTAAGTAATTTTTATTTGTTGTTCTTAGTTTTTTTTATCTTTAGTTTTGGGTAGGAAAGCATAAAATACCAAAAAATTAGTTGTACCCTCTTGAACCAGTGGTTGAAGAACCACTCAAAATCTATCATACTCCTGAAGCTTTTACTTGGATCATCTTCGATCCCTATGTGCTCGTCTGAAACCCCAACTAGCTTAGTTGAGGGAAAATCTTTAGATGAGCATGCTTGTTATATGCTATAATCGAATATCTGAAAAAGGAAAATTCTATTGGGTCAAATTCATCGTTTGCAATGCTATGCTTGGAATTTATGTGAAATATATGATGTTACTTGTTGTTCTGAAAACCCTAAGAAACACCTTCACTACCAATGTGAGTTTATTGATAATGGAATCTTATCTTCGTATGCTAAGGGTGTTTATAATTACTATGATATTCAACAAATTGAAGAATTTGTTGCTTTTAAGGGTGCTTATGAAATTGATTCTTTGATTGAAACATATGATGCTACTTTTCACAAATCTGAAAATTTTGCCATACTTAAATATTGCTATGATAATTATGCTTCTAATGCCTATGTTGAACCATATATTGAGGACTACCCCGCTGTCCAAGAAGAGACTAATATTTTGCAGGAGTCTATGGAAGAAGAAATTGATGAAACCGTGAGCTCATTGGATGAAAAAGATGAGGAGGAGAGCGAAGAACAAAAGGAGGAAGAGCGGATTAGCTACCCGTGCCCACCTTCTAATGAGAGTAACTCTTCCACTCATACATTGTTTAATTTCCCTTCGTGCTTATCGAAGGATGAATGCTATGATGATTGTTATGATCCCATTGATTCTCTTGAAATATCCCTTTTTGATGATGCTTGTGCCAAGATGCCAATATGAATCATGCATATGGAGATGAACTTGCTATAGTTCCTTATGTTAAACATGAAGTAGTTGCTATTGCACCCATGCAAGATAATCCTATTATCTTTTTGAATTCTCCCGATTACACTATATCGGAGAACTTTGCACTTATTAAGGATTACATTGATGGGTTGCCTTTTACCGTTGCACATGATGCTTTTGATAGATATTATATGCATGTGCTTGCTGCTCCTACTTGCAATTATTATGAGAGAGGAACTATATCTCCACCTCTCTATGTTTCCCACACGATAAAATTGCAAGAAACTGTTTATACTATGCATTGGCCTTTACTATGTGTGCATGAATTGTTCTTTTATGACATGCCGATGCATAGGAAGAGAGTTAGACTTAGTTGTTGCATGATATATGTTACTTTGTGCTAACTACTAAATCACAAATCATTGTTAATTAAAATTGGCTTTGATATACCTTGGGATCCGGGTGGATCCATTACTTGAGCACTATATACCTAGCTTAATGGCTTTAAAGAAAGCGCTGCCAGGGAGACAACCCAGAAGTTTTAGAGAGTCATTTATTTCTGTTGAGTGCTTTCATATATTTTAAAAACAACAAAAATAAAGAGGGGAACCTAAAACTTTTTCAAAAAGAAAAGCGAAAGTGAGAAAGACGAGCATTGTTGAAGTGGGAGCTAGCCTTGAACTTTGTTCATGCTCACGGAAACTTTGTGAATCTTGATTATAGAAACTTTTCAACAAAAATAATTATACACTTGTATAATTACATTGTATTATAACAAATAATGTGCTAATGTTTGCCTTTAGGATGTTTACAATGCTTGTTGGTTTGTACGGTGCAGGACAGAAACTTTGGCTGTAGTGCGTGATTTTTCATTTTTTACTGGAACGTCAAATGGTTCTGAAACTTTTTGAACTGTCTTTATATACAAATTCTTTATTTTTCCTAGTTTTGGCAGAATTTTGCAAGTATCAAAAGTATGGTGAATGTTCATATTATTACAGACTGTTCTGTTTTAGACAGATTCTGTTTTTGATGCATAGTTTGTTTGTTTTGATGAAACTATCGATTTGTATCAGTGGATTAAGCCATGAAAACGCTATATTACAGTAGACACAATGGAAAAACAAAATATGAATTGGTTTGCAACAGTACTTAGAGTAGTGATTTGCTTTATTATACTAACGGATCTTACCGAGTTTTCTGTTGAAGTTTTGTGTGGATGAAGTGTTCGATGATCGAGAAGGTCTCGATGTGAGGAGCAGGAAGAGAGGCAAGAGCTCAAGCTTGGGGATGCCCAAGGCACACCAAGTAAATATTCAAGGAGACTCAAGCGTCTAAGCTTGGGGATGCCCCGGAAGGCATCCCCTCTTTCTTCAACAAATATCGGTATGTTCTCGGATTCGTTTCGTTCATGCGATATGTGCAAATCTTGGAGCGTCTTTTGCATTTAGTTTTCATTTTTCTTTTATGCACCATGCTGGTATGAGATAGTACTTGGTTGATTTATAGAATTCTCATTGCACTTCACTTATATCTTTTGAGTATGGCTTTATAGAATGCTTCATGTGCTTCACTTATATCATTTGAAGCTTGGATTGCCTGTTTCTCTTTACATAGACAACCGCCATTTGTAGAATGCTCTTTTGCTTCACTTATATTTGTTAGAGCCTGGGCATATCTTTTGTAGTAATAATTAAACTCTCTTGCTTCACTTATATGTATTTAGAGAGATGACAGGAACTGGTCATTCACATGGTTAGTCATAAAATCCTACATAAACTTGTAGATCGCTGAATATGATATGTTTGATTCCTTGCAATAGTTTTGCGATATAAAGATGGTGATATTAGAGTCATGCTAGTGGGTAGTTGTGGATTGTATAAATACTTGTGTTGAAGTTTGTGATTCCCGTAGCATGCACGTATGGTGAACCGTTATGTAACGA
Organism: Aegilops bicornis; assembly: GCA_021605145.1. Lineage (NCBI taxonomy): Eukaryota > Viridiplantae > Streptophyta > Magnoliopsida > Poales > Poaceae > Aegilops > Aegilops bicornis. Next base: position 63,787,143 of record CM038675.1, on the reverse strand, counting down.
AGTCGGAGCATGATTTATTTATTGATTGTCTTCCTTATGAGTGGCGGTCGGGGACGAGCGATGGTCTTTTCGTACCAATCTATCCCCCTAGGAGCATGCGCGTAGTACTTTGTTTCGATGACTAATAGATTTTTGCAATAAGTATGTGAGTTCTTTATGACTAATGTTGAGTCCATGGATTATACGCACTCTCACCCTTCCATCATTGCTAGCCTCTTCGGTACCGTGCATTGCTCTTTCTCACCTCGAGAGTTGGTGCAAACTTCGCCGGTGCATCCAAACCCCGTGATATGATACGCTCTATCACACACAAGCCTCATTATATCTTCCTCAAAACAGCCACCATAACTACCTATTATGGCATTTCCATAGCCATTCCGAGATATATTCCCATGCAACTTCCATCATCATCATATACATGACTTGAGCATTTATTGTCATATTGCTTTGCATGATCGTAAGATAGCTAGCATGATGTTTTCATGGCTTGTCCGTTTTTTGTTGTCATTGCTACGCTAGATCATTGCACATCCCGGTACATCACGGAGGCATTCATATAGAGTCATACCTTTGTTCTAGATATCGAGTTGTAATGTTGAGTTGTAACTAAATAAAAGTGTGATGATCATCATTATTAGAGCATTGCCCGGTGAGGAAAGGATGATGGAGACTATGATTCCCCACAAGTCGGGATGAGACTCAGGACGAAAAAATAAAAAAATAAAAAGAGAAAGGCAAAACAAAAAGAGCAGGCCCAAAAAAGAAAAAAAAAGAAAAAAAGAGAGAGAAAAAGAGAGAAGGGGCAATGTTACTATCCTTTTACCACACTTGTGCTTCAAAGTAGCACCATGTTCTTCCTATAGAGAGTCTCTTGAGTTATCACTTTCATATACTAGTGGGAATTTTCATTATAGAACTTGGCTTGTATATTCCAACGATGGGCTTCCTCAAATGCCCTAGGTCTTCATGAGCGAGCAAGTTGGATGCACACCCACTTAGTTTCCAGTTTGGGCTTTCATATACTTATAGCTCTAGTGCATCTGTTGCATGGCAATCCCTACTCCTCACATTGACATCAATTTATGGGCATCTCCATAGCCCGTTGATTAGCCGCGTCGATGTGAGACTTTCTCCTTTTTTGTCTTCTCCACATAACCCCCATCATCATATTCTATTCCACCTATGGTGCTATATCCATGGCTCACGCTCATGTACTGCGTGAAAGTTGAAAAAGTTGGAGAACGTCAAAAGTAGGAAACAATTGCTTGGCTTGTCACCGGGGTGGTGCATGATGTGAATATTTTGTGTGGTGAAGATGGAGCATAGCCAGACTATATGATTTTGTAGGGATAACTTTCTTTGGTCATGTTATTTTGAAAAGACATGATTGCTTTATTGGTATGCTTGAAGTATTATTGCTTTTATGTCAAATGATAGACTATTGCTTTGAATCACCCGTGTCTTAATATTCATGCCATGATTAGATACATGATCAAGATTATGCTAGGTAGCATTCCACATCAATTTTTTATCATTTACCTACTCGAGGGGCAGTAGGAATTAAGCTTGGGGATGCTGATACGTCTCCGTCGTATCTATAATTTTTGAGTGTTCCATGACAATATTCTACAAACTTTCATATACTTTTGGCAACTTTTTATATTATTTTTGGGACTAACATATTGATCCGATTGCGGGTGCGGTTCACTGCATTGCATGTTTTATGTTTCGCAGAATATCCATATCAAACGGAATCCAAACGGGATAAAAACAGACGGAGCTTATTTTTGGAATATTAGGAAAATTCCGGAAGAAAAATCCATGCGAGACGGTGTCCGAGGTGGGCACGAGGTAGGGGGGCGCGCCCTACCCCCCAGGGCGCCCCCTGACCCTCGTTGGCCACCCGTTAGGCCGTTGATGCCCTTCTTCGGCCGCAAGAAAGATAATTTTTGGTAAAAAAGCACGGCGAAGCACTACAAAAAAAATACACTTCCGTGATGATACGTGTTTGTCACAGTAGGTCGCGTTTTTTGTCATGCATGTACATCCATGACAAATTTATGACAGAATCAAGATAGTCATACATGTGCTGTCGTAGAAGTGTTCCATGACATTACCAAAATTATCATCATGGAAGTGTCCACTTCTATGACGATAAATCGCGCGTCACAGAAGTGCTTTCGTCAAGGGTGACCGACACGTGGCATCCACCGTAAGGGAACGCCGTTAAGCTATCGGGTCGGGTTTTGGATCTGATAACCCGTTAACAGCCCCGACCAATGGGGATTTTCCATGTGTAAAATCATCATTGGCTAGAGGAAACACGTGTCGGCTCACCGTTGGGACAGATGTCATCCACTCATTGGACAAAAGGCGCCTATGATACGTCGACACGTGGCACGACCCAATAGAGGCCCATTCCTGTGACAAGGCCGGCCCGTTTGACTTGGTCAAAAGGTGGCGGGCCGGCCCATGTAAAGCCTGTTAACGACATGTTCGCATATAGCCCATTTACAGCCGCTAACCCAAGGCCCGCTACACCCTATCCGAATTTGGCCCAGTAGCGTCATCTGGGCCACCCAATATGATTCCAGCCCGTTTTCACTTCTGGCCCATGTATGGCCCATGACGTCTTTCGGCCCATATGAGGCCCTATGTAACTCTTGGCCTATTAACGACCTGTGGTGAAACTGGCCCGTAATGAACAGTGTATCACTTTATACCCATTAAGGGCCCGTTATTCCGTTGGGCCGTTTCCAGCCCATGTTATCTTTCGGCCTTCTCAGAGCCCATTTATTCTTGGGCTCATTTCCAGCATTCGTTTACTTACGGCCCGTTACTGTCATTTTCTGCTTATGGGCCAAATTCAGCCCGTGGTTACAGTCGGCCCATTAACACGTTGGGCCGTTTTCATAGCGTCATGAAATACGGCCTATTAACGATGGCCCGTTATGGTCGGCCCATGAATGGACGATTCCAACTCTAGCCCGTTTACGGCCATAATGCGGCCTGTTATTGGCCCATGTTTGGCCAATCGATCATACTGCCTGTATAAGGCCCATTGATGATACGGCCTGTAGAAGGCCCATTGTTTATGCGGCCCGTAGAAGGCCCATTGTTTCTATGGCCCGTAGAAGGCCCACTGTTTATACGGCCCGTAGAAGGCCCACTGTCTCTACGACCCGTAGGTCCAGTGTCACTATAGTAAATATTAGCCCATGGTTATTGTGGCCTAGTTTAAAAAAATAGGTTATTGCAGCCACTAGCAAACCGCAGAAAAAGAACTGCACTGACTACAAGCAAACAAATAAACAAGACAACAAGGAAATAAATAAGCAAGCAACTTACACTAGGCTATCACGCTATTACACATATTACATCCACTGGGCATCAAAGTTCGCCACCAGTGCAAATATAGGGAACACAGCAGCATATAAATGCATGACAAAACAATTCCAGGCGAAAGCACTTCAGAAGAGCTCAAGAAACAATATCCTGGGTACCCATAATGCTGGCAAGTTGCTTAGCAAGCTTATTAACTTTCTCTTGTTTGGCGCTTAAGTCCTCCAGCGCTTGCTGTTGCACTAGAAAGTATGCATCTAAATTCTGCAGGGACTTCCTTAGTCCTTCGGCTTCCTGTCGCATAACATCTGATCGATGTCTTTCAACTTGAAGTTGAGACTCAAGAAGCCGAACTAATTCAGGCAACGAGTTCGAAGAGCTGGTGCCAAAGTGGTAGCCCGATGCTTTCGAACATACATCAAGACAGGACTTTGGGGTTGTCTCGGTGTCCTCAATATAGTTTTTATCAGCTTTCTTGGAGACCAACAGGGATGTCTCACTATCTTGAACCTTATCTGCATTACTTCCTTTACCATTGCATAACAGGTACTCTTCTCCAATATTTTATCCGCGTTCTAAAGAGAAACAAACAAACACATCTCAGGTTTACAATGTAGTATATGAAACTCATTTTGGTAAACCAGTTCAGTAGTAAGGTGGACAGGATAACATCATGAAACAAACATATATCTATGTAGTATGGTCACTGTATGGTCTATATCATTCTAGTTTATGTTGCCAAATCAAGATAGATACAGTTCAAATCATATCTATTTAAGACGAAGCATCATAGACATAATATAAGTGTGGGAAACTACACAGCAATAACAACACTTGTAATGTGCATGGCATGAGAACATAACTGTTTATTCAATTGAAACTGAAATCAACATAGAGCAAGTTACAACAGCAAACAACCAAACACGTTGAAGAAACAGGTTTTAAACATACCATTGCGCCATTGGAGTTTCAATTGCATCCTTCAAATTTGAAATTGGTTGGTATCAAGAAATCTGATGATGCAAGAGCAAAGTAGTATGAACCATAGCTACAGAACCTGACCTGAGAACAATTCTTCTTCTGCTTTAAGCGTTGACTTCGGGTTCGGAGTGGTGGTCCTCGTGATTTGGGCACTGCAGTTGCCTTACTAACTGCTCGTGTTTGGGTGCTCTGTGGTGGAGACGGTGTTGTGTCAACGGGAACTGGGTGTCTATCTACTGGGGTTGGGGTTAGAAGGGGTGTAGCTGGTTCTCTGTCCAACTGGGTAGGGGTACAATCTGCATGAGTGTGGGTTATGTGTGGTGGGGCTGATTCTTGGGCAAGTACAACCGTGGTTCTATCTGCATCGACAGTGTAGCACGATCTTTTCTGAAGACCATGTTTTTACTCCCACAGATACTGCCATCACTCCCTCTAATTGAAATGGCTGATAAACAAGAAAAGTAATTGAATGTACAGACATTGTAAGATAGACAGGTGCAATGGATAGTAGGGAAGAAAACAACGCATGAAATAATTCACATTTATGTTGTCCAAGCAAGCAGAATAGCAGGACATAATTTCACATATATGATGGCTAATTAAACAGGATAGCATGACACAATTTCACATGTATGATGGCTAACTAAACAGGATAGAATGACATACTTCAAAATATGATGACTATGTAAACAGGTTGACATGATATAACTATACGATGTGTCTATTAAAGTGGTTGGCATGCCATAAATCACAAACATGCCGTCGATGGAAACATGATGGCATGATATAATTCACGGATAGAATGACATAATTTAAAATATGATGACTATGTAAATAGGATGAGATGATATAACTATATTATGTCTTTAGAAAATGGGTTGGCATGCCTTAATTCAGATACATGCTGTCTATGTAAACATCATGGCATGACATAATTCAAATATATGATTTATATACTAAGGAAGTGAGCAGAGGGCAATTGCATATATGATGTGTCAACTAAGGAGATGTCATTCAATATTGTGTATATGATGTAAAAACTAAGCATTGCAATACAACATATGCATTATATGAGTAATATAACCCTGCCAAGTTTGAGCATGCACCTCAGGGGGATAATAGGACTGGTCATCTGCCTCTGAATCCTCCTCTGAAGAGCTATCTGTAACCAGCAAGATATCTGCTTCAGCAGGTAGCATTGTCTGCTCTGAAGACCTTGTTTTCACTCCAGATTTCTCCATCACCAATTCAAATGGCTGATGCACAGGAAGAGCAGTTGAATATACAAACATTGTCGACAAAAGCAATGAGAAATACAAAAAAGGACGGCATGATATAATTCACATATATGACGCTTGCCTAAACAGCATGTCATTGCATAATTCACATACATAATGCCTTGCAACAAGATAACATTGCATAATACACATATATAATGTCCTGCAACAAGATGGCATTGCATAATTCACATATATGGTAATTAGGCACTAAACAGGTGGCATTCACACAAAGCATGTCTAAACTAAGCAAATGACATAGCAACGCAAGATACCATACGCACGATATGAGTAACATAACCCTGCCAAGTTAGGGCATGCACCTCAGGGGGGAAATATGACTGGTCATCTGTCTGTGAATCCTCCTCCGAGGAGCTATCGGTAACCAGCAAGATATGCGCTTCGTCAGATAGCATTGTCTGCTCTGAAGACCTTGTTTCTATTCCAGATTTTTCCATGACCGTGCCGAATGGCTGATGCACAGGAAGAGTAATTGAATGTACTAAAATTGTTGACAAATTTAACACATAATAAAAAAAATGATGGCATGATATAATTCACATATAAGATGGTGGCTAACCAGGGTGGCATTGCAAAATTCACATATATGATGCCCGGCTAGACAAGATGGCATTGCATGATTCACATATACGATAAAGAAACTAAGCAGATGGCATTGACACAAAGCATGTCTAAACTAAGCAGATGACATCTTTAATGTATACGATAAGCAATGCAAGGCACCATATGCATGATATTACCAACATCAAGATGCCAAGTTAGAGCGAAGACCTCATGGGGTAACTAGGAGTGGTCTTCCTTACGAATCCCCTCGAACAGTTATCTTCCTCTTGATTACGACCCGAAATGGGTGGAGGGGGGGCTGCCTTTGCGCCCACCATGGAACGACGTCTGCATGAAATTTAATTGCCACACAAGGCTCGTCTCTTTCGCTCTACATGATTAGTTCCATTGTGTACAATAACTGGCATGCATAGGAATAAAACATAGTGAGATTATGTAAGGAGTGCATGCACAAATCCAGAGTGATGGTAGCAAACTGTGGATAGACCCAAAACCAATGATAGCAGGCAGATAATAGCTTTAGTTAAAAATACAGATTATGGCTCCTTTAATGTTTGTTTGCACCCAACATGAAACTCATAGTAGACACCGGAGATACCCCACAACCATTTAAAAACTCAAGTTTCAGCATTAGTTTGGACCTGACTCGGAGTCTAATAGGTGAACACGACGATAATGTAGCATGTCATCATATTAAGCGACGCATAACGTAAGCAGACACGGAAGAGTGCGACCTCTCTTGCGGACCCGTGTAGTCCTCAAGGTCATCTGCTCAGTTGATGATGGTAATGCAGTTGTCGTGGCTGCCGGCGGCGGGGAAGAAGATCTGAGGCAGCGAAAGACAGTCTGGAGAGCGGATCCCTGCTGTGGTGAACCCTTCCGTCGTTGGAGCAGCTGAGCTGGGGTGGAACCTGACTGTCGCGAGGAGCGGGAAAAAACCACACAAGGTTTTCTTTGACACATATCTGTAATGTGAAGTAATTGAGTAAGGGCTTGTTTGAATTTGAGGATTCTAACAATGCAGGGATAGGAAATAGACAGGAATAGGATAGGAATGCACGTGCAAAATAGAGAATTTAAAAACACAGGATTTACGCCAACTGGGTGTTTGATTCACAACAATTGGAAGATCACAGGATGCAAAAAGCATGGTGAGATTAAGTCAAACCACAAGAAAATGTATGGTTATAATGCTATTATGCTACTATCTCTTAGTCTTGTGCTTGATGAACAGGAATATGAAAAGGAGGAGAAGTGGAAATTAGAATTCCTACGGGTTTTCTTTCAAGGAGACACTAAAGGAACAAATCCTACAGTTTTCCTTTGCTCCATTCCTTTGCACCAAATTCATGAAAAGTAGTACCATAGGAAACTTTCCAATTCCTATGATTTTCATTCACTTTTCCTTTCAAGCACTGGCTATTCTAGTAGGCAGGCTTGAGAAAGGAAAATCCTACACTAAAAAAATGTTTTTGTGCGGGACCCAGGCCACTACCATACTAGCTCAACTCCCAGGCCCATCGACAAATGCACAGCTCAAACGCGCAGAGATAAATAATGATGGCGTTCAAGAGAGTCCATCACGGATAGCTAAGTTGCCTGGTACCTCACTCCTTGTCATATAGTAGGATAAAATAATCGTATTTGCCGTTACTACGAAAGTGCTCGATGGACAATATATATAACATGTGGAGTAAAAAGAGATGCAACAAGTGTACAACCTCTTTGGCGAAGCCATGTCGATCTCGGCGTGATTGGGTTGGCGGTGAGGATGCTCCAGCTGACTTTGCTATCGGAGGAGGGAAGAAGATCCTAGGCGTCAGTAGATGGAGCCCGAGGTACTCTCCGCTGTGATGGAGGGTTTAAATCGTTGGAGCAGCTCCGGTGAGTTGTACGACGCCGAGGTCAAGGTGACAAGAGAGACAACGAATAACCTGAGTGGAATTCTAATAGCATCTCCAATACATGACGTAAAATACATAACCACAAAGTGCTAGATGTAAAATACATCAGCCGCTCATCTCTGAACTTAACTGTTAAACTGAACTTAATCGTCAAATCGAACCTAATCGCCGAAACTGAATTTTCTTTTAAACTGAATTTTCTTTGTAAACTGAACACACTAGCAAGGTGAGGCTACATGTCGGTCGACTGAATTTTTCATCTCTGGTCAGTCGATTTTGCAGCCGTTGGATACAAAATCAAGGGCCTGCGGTTCATCTTCAACCTCCACCCCCCTGAGCCGCCAGCCACCACCGGCCAACAAGCAGCCCCCGCCCATGGCGGCAGCGCCGCCCGCCCGCCGAAAACACTCCCCACCGCCGGTCCTCCGCCGCCCGGCTATCCCGCTTAGGCCCCCACGTGCGAGCTTTTCTCCGGCGATCCCCACGCCACCGCCGCTAACGCCCGCCACCGCCGCGACCACCTCCCCATCACGAACCCTAAGATAGATAGTGGGGTACCTCTTGGCGAGCCCCTCCTCCTGCGGGCTGGTTCTTTCTTCACCCGGTGAGCCCACCCTTGAAAATCGACTGACCCAAAAGTCGATTCAGTCGACTGAAGTGTAGCCAAATCGAAGTAGCATCGCAAGCAAGAGCAAGAGCGAGAGCAGCAACGCGAGCAAGAGCAGACCAGGCAGGGGACCGAGAGCAAGAGCAGAGCAGCAGCGCGAGCGAGAGCTAAAGAAGCAGCAGCTCCTACTGATGTGGACGTCGCCGCCGAGGGAGCGACGCCGTGGAGGAAGTGGCCGGCGACGCCGCCGTGGATGGAGCCGCGCCGTGTCGGCTCGGGACCGAGCACCGGCAGCACCGTGAGATTGAATCAAGAAGAAAATGCGGCGATTAGTGTACAACCTCTTTGGTGGCGCCGATAAGGCCGCAGCTTCATCCGAGGAAACGGTGATGATGATGCTCTTCCGGTGGTGCAGGTGAAGACGGTGGTGTGGGAATGGAGGTGGCGCGAAAGACGAGGGGAACGTCGGGGCAGCTCCTTGATACGTCTCCAATGTATATATAATTTTTGATTGCTCCATGCTACTTTATCTACTGTTTTGGACTATATTGGGCTTTATTTTCCACTTTTATAATATTTTTGGGACTAACCTATTAACCGGAGGCCCAGCCCAGAATTGCTGTTTTTTGCCTATTTCAGTGTTTCGAAGAAACAGAATATCAAACGGAGTCCAAACGGAATGAAACCTTCGGAAACGTGATTTTCTCACCGAACATGATCCAGGAGACTTGGACCCTACTCCAAGGAACAAAAGAGGAGGTCACGAGGGTGGGGGGCGCCCCCCTGGGCGCGCCCCCTACCTCGTGGGCCCCCTGTTGCTCCACCGACGTACTCCTTCCTCCTATATATACCTACGTACCCCCGACAGATCAAATACGGAGCCAAAAACCTAATTCCACCGCCGCAACTTTCTATATCCACGAGATCCCATCTTGGGGCCTGTTCCGGAGCTTCGCCAGAGAGGGCCGTCATCACGGAGGGCTTCTACATCATCATAGCCTCTCCGATGAAGTGTGAGTAGTTTACCTCAGACCTTTGGGTCCATAGTTAGTAGCTAGATGGCTTCTTCTCTCTTTTTGGATCTCAATACAATGTTCTCCCCTCACTTGTGGAGATCTATTTGATGTAATCTTCTTTTTGCGGTGTGTTTGTTGAGACCGATGAATTGTGGGTTTATGATCCAGCTTATCTATGAATAATATTTGAATCTTCTCTGAATTCTTTTATGTATGATTGAGTTATCTTTGCAAGTCTCTTGAATTATCTGTTTGGTTTGGCCAACTAGATTGGTAGTTCTTTCATTGTGAGAAGTGCTTAGCTTTGGGTTCGATCTTGCGGTGTCCTTACCCAGTGACTGAAAGGGTTGCAAGGCACGTATTGTATTGTTGCCATCAAGGATAACAAGATGGTGATTATAAAGATGCTCTAAAGGTGTCTCCGATGGTGTTTGTTTAATTGGCATAGATCGAGATTAGGATTTGTCACTCCGAGTATCAAAGAGGTATCTCTGGGCCCTCTCGGTAATGACCATCACTATAAGACTTGCAAGCAATTTGACTAATAAGTTAGTTGCGGGATGATGCATTACAGAACGAGTAAAGAGACTTCCGGTAACGAGATTGAACTAGGTATGATGATACCAATGACCTAATCTCGGGCAAGTAACATACCAATGAAAAAAGGAACAACATATGCTATTATGCGGTTTGCCCGATAAAGATCTTTGTAGAATATGTAGGAGCCAATATGAGCATGCAGGTTCTGCTATTGGTTATTGATCAGAGATGTGTATCAGACATGTCTACATACTTCTCAAACCCGTAGGGTCCACACGCTTAACGTTCGATGACGATTTGTATTATGAGTTATGTGATTTGATGTACCAAAGTTTGTTCGGAGTCCCGGATGAGATCGCGAACATGACGAGGAGTATCGAAATGGTCGAGAGGTAAAGATTCATATATTGGAAGGTTGCATTCATACATCGGAATTGTTCCGAGTGATCCGGGCATTTTTCCGGAGTATCGGGAGGTTACCGGAACCCCCCGGGGAAAGATATGGGCCTTATGGGCCATAGGAGGGAGGTTAACCAGCCCACAGGCGGCTGGTGCGGCCCCCACAAGGGAGGAGCCCGAATTGGACTTGGGAAGGGGCGCCACCCCTTTCCTTCTCCTACTCCTCTCCTTCCCCTTTTCCCCCTCCGGTAGAAGGAAAAAAGGGTGGGGCCGAATCCTACTAGGACTGGAGTCCTAGTAGGACTCCCCTCTCCGAGGTGCACCCCTTATTGGCCGGCCTCCTCCTCCCCTCCTTTATATACGGGGGCACGGGGCACCCCAAAGGCACAACAGACAATCTCTTAGCCGTGTGCAGTGCCCCCCTCCATAGTTCGACACCTCGGTCATATCGTCGTAGTGCTTAGGCGAAGCCCTGTGATACGTCTCCGTCGTATCTATAATATTTGATTGTTCCATGCCAATATTCTACAACTTTCATATACTTTTGGCAACTTTCTATATTATTTTTGGGACTAACATATTGATCCAGTGCCCAGTGCCAGTTCCTGTCTGTTGCATGTTTTATGTTTCGCAGAATATCCATATCAAACGGAATCCAAACGGGATAAAAACGGACGGAGCTTATTTTTGGAATATTTGGAAAATTCCGGAAGAAAAATCCACGCGAGACGGTGTCCGAGGTGGGCACGAGGTAGGGGGCGCGCCCTACCCCCCAGGGCGCGCCCCTGACCCTCGTGGGCCACCCGTAAGGCGGTTGATGCCCTTCTTCGGCCGCAAGAAAGCTAATTTTTGGTAAAAAATCACAGCAAAGGTTTCAGTCCAATTAGAGTTACGGATCTCCATATATATACGAAACGGTGAAAGGGCAGCAGAGGAGAACGCAGAAACAGAGAGAGACAGAGAGACAGATCCAATCTCGGAGGGGCTCTCGCCCCTCCCATGCCATGGAGGCCAAGGACCAGAGGGGATACCCGTCTCCCATCTAGGGAGGAGGTCAAGGAAGAAGAGGAAGAAGGGGGCCCCTCTCCCCCTCTCCCCGGTGGCGCCGGAATGCTGCCGTGGCCATCATCATCATCGCCATGATCTTCACCAACACCTCCGCCATCTTCACCAACATCTCCATCACCTTCCCCCTCTATCTACAACGGCGCACTCTCCGCAACCCGCTGTACCCTCTACTTGAACATGGTGCTTTATGCTTCATATTATTATCCAATGATGTGTTGCCATCCTATGATGTCTGAGTAGATTTTCGTTGTCCTATGGGTGGTTGATGAATTGCTATGATTGATTTAATTTGCTTGTGGTTATGTTGTTGTCCTTTGGTGCCCATCATATGAGCACGCGCGTGGATCACAGCATAGGGTTAGTTGTATGTTGATAGGACTATGTATTGGAGTGCAAGAAGGACAGAAGCTTCAACCTAGCATAGAAATTGATGCATACGGGATTGAAGGGGGACCAATATATCTTAATGCTATGGTTGGGTTTTACCTTAATGAACGTTAGTAGTTGCGGATGCTTGCTAATAGTTCCAATCATAAGTGCATAGAATTCCAAGTAAGGGATGACATGCTAGCAGTGGCCTCTCCCACATAATACTTGCTATCGGTCTAGTAAAGTAGTCAATTGCTTAAGGGACAATTTCACAACTCCTACCACCACTTTTCCACACTCGCTATATTTACTTTATTGTGTCTTTATCTAAGCAGCCCCTAGTTTTATTTTCGTGCTCTTTACTTTCTTTCAAGCCTATCCAAAAACACCTACAAAGTACTTCTAGTTTCATACTTGTTCTAGGTAAAGTAAACGTTAAGCGTGTGTAGAGTTGTATCGGTGGTCGATAGAACTTTAGGGAATATTTTTTCTACCTTTAGCTCCTCGTTGGGTTCGACACTCTTAGTTATCAAAAACGGTTGCGATCCCCTATACTTGTGGGTTATCAAGACCTTTTTCTGGCGCCGTTGCCGGGGAGTTATAGCGTGGGGTGAATATTCTCGTGTGTGCTTGTTTGCTTTATCACTAAGTAATTTTTATTTGCTGTTCTTAGTTTTTTTCTATCTTTAGTTATGGGTAGGAAACGCAAAATACCAAAAAAATTAGTTGTACCTACTGAACCAGTGGTTCAAGAACCACTCAAAATCTATCATACTCCTGAAGCTTTTTACTTGGATCATCTTCGATCCCTATGTGCTCGTGCTGAAACCCCAACTAGCTTAGTTGAGGGAAAATCTTTAGATGAGCATGCTTGTTATGTGCGACACCGAATATCTGAAAAAGGGAAAATTCTATTGGGTCAAATTCATCGCTTGCAATGCTATGCTTGGAATTTATGTGAAATATATGATGTTACTTGTTGTTCTGAAAACCCTAAGAAACACCTTCCCTACCAATGTGAGTTTATTGATAATGGAATCTTATCTTCGTATGCTAAGGGTGTTTATAATTACTATGATATTCAACAAATTGAAGAATTTGTTGCTTTTAAGGGTGCTTATGAAATTGCTTCTTTGATTGAAACATATGATGCTACTTTTCACAAATCTGAAAATTTTGCCATACTTATATTGCTATGATAATTGTGCTTCTAATGCCTATGTTGAACCATATATTGAGGACTACCCCGCTGTCCAAGAAGAGACTAATATTTTGCAGGAGTCTATGGAAGAAGAAATTGATGAAACTGTGAGCTCATTGGATGAAAAAGATGAGGAGGAGAGCGAAGAACAAAAGGAGGAAGAGCGGATTAGCTACCCGTGCCCACCTTCTAATGAGAGTAACTCTTCCACTCATACATTTTTTAATTCCCCTTCGTGCTTACCAAAGGATGAATGCTATGATGATTGTTATGATCCCATTGATTCTCTTGAAATATCCCTTTTTGATGATGCTTGTGCCAAGATGCCAATATGAAATATGCATATGGAGATGAACTTGCTATAGTTCCTTATGTTAAACATGAAGTAGTTGCTATTGCACCCATGCAAGATAATCCTATTATCTTTTTGAATTCTGCCGATTACACTATATCGGAGAAGTTTGCACTTATTAAGGATTACATTGATGGGTTGCCTTTTACCGTTGCACATGATGCTTTTGATAGATATTATATGCATGTGCTTTCTGCTCCTACTTGCAATTATTATGAGAGAGGAACTATATCTCCACCTCTCTATGTTTCCCACACGATAAAATTGCAAGAAACTGTTTATACTATGCATTGGCCTTTACTATGTGTGCATGAATTGTTCTTTTATGACATGCCGATGCATAGGAAGAGAGTTAGACTTCGTTGTTGCATGATATATGTTACTTTGTGCTAACTACTAAATCACAAATCATTGTTAATTAAAATTGGCTTTGATATACCTTGGGATCCGGGTGGATCCATTACTTGAGCACTATATACCTAGCTTAATGGCTTTAAAGAAAGCGCTGCCAGGGAGACAACCCGGAAGTTTTAGAGAGTCATTTATTTCTGTTGAGTGCTTTCATATAGTTTAAAAACAACAGAAATAAAGAGGGGAACCTAAAACTTTTTCAAAAAGAAAAGTGAAAGTGAGAAAGACGAGCATTGTTGAAGTGGGAGCTAGCCTTGAACTTTGTTCATGCTCACGGAAACTTTGTGAATCTTGATTACAGAAACTTTTCAACAAAAATAATTATCCCTTGTATAATTCCATTGTATTATAAAAAATAATGTGCTAATGTTTGCCTTTAGGATGTTTACAATGCTTGTTGGTTTGTACGGTGCAGGACAGAAACTTTGGCTGTAGTGCGTGATTTTTCATTTTTTACTGGAACGTCAAATGGTTCTGAAACTTTTTGCACTGTCTTTCTATACAAATTTTTTATTTTCCTAATTTTGGCATAATTTTGCAAGTATCAAAAGTATGGTGAATGTTCATATTATTACAGACTGTTCTGTTTTAGACAGATTCTGTTTTGATGCATAGTTTGCTTGTTTTGATGAAACTATCGATTTGTATCAGTGGATTAAGCCATGACAAAGCAATATTACAGTAGACACAATGGAAAAACAAAATAGGAATTGGTTTGCAACAGTACTTAGAGTAGTGATTTGCTTTATTATACTAACGGATCTTACCGAGTTTTCTGTTGAAGTTTTGTGTGGATGAAGTGTTCGATTATCGAGAAGGTCTCGATGTGAGGAGCAGGAAGAGAGACAAGAGCTCAAGCTTGGGGATGCCCAAGGCACCCCAATTAAATATTCAAGGAGACTCAAGCGTCTAAGCTTGGGGCTGCCCCGGAAGGCATCCCCTCTTTCTTCAACAAATATCAGTATGTTTTCGGATTCGTTTCGTTCATGCGATATGTGGAAATCTTGGAGCGTCTTTTGCATTTAGTTTTCATTTTTCTTTTATGCACCATGCTGGTATGAGATAGTCCTTGGTTGATTTATAGAATTCTCATTGCACTTCACTTATATCTTTTGAGTATGGCTTTATAGAATGCTTCATGTGCTTCACTTATATCATTTGAAGCTTGGATTGCCTGTTTCTCTTTACATAGACAACCGCCATTTGTAGAATGCTCTTTTGCTTCACTTATATTTGTTAGAGCGTGGGCATATCTTTTGTAGAAAGAATTAAACTCTCTTGCTTCACTTATATCTATTTAGAGAGCTGACAGGAACTGGTCATTCACATGGTTAGTCATAAAATCCTACATAAACTTGTAGATCGCTGAATATGATATGTTTGATTCCTTGCAATAGTTTTGCGATATAAAGATGGTGATATTAGAGTCATGCTAGTGGGTAGTTGTGGATTGTAGAAATACTTGTGTTGAAGTTTGTGATTCCCGTAGCATGCACGTATGGTGAACCGTTATGTAACGAAGTCGAAGCATGATTTATTTATTGATTGTCTTCCTTATGAGTGGCGGTCGGGGACGAGCGATGGTCTTTTCCTACCAATCTATCCCCCTAGAAGCATGCGCGTAGTACTTTGTTTCGATGACTAATAGATTTTTGCAATAAGTATGTGAGTTCTTTATGACTAATGTTGAGTCCATGGATTATACGCACTCTCACCCTTCCATCATTGCTAGCCTCTTCGGTACCGTGCATTGCTCTTTCTCACCTCGAGAGTTGGTGCAAACTTCGCCGGTGCATCCAAACCCCGTGATATGATACGCTCTATCACACACAAGCCTCATTATATCTTCCTCAAAACAGCCACCATACCTACCTATTATGGCATTTCCATAGCCATTCCGAGATATATTCCCATGCAACTTCCATCATCATCATATACATGACTTGAGCATTTATTGTCATATTGCTTTGCATGATCGTAAGATAGCTAGCATGATGTTTTCATGGCTTGTCCGTTTTTGATGTCATTGCTACGCTAGATCATTGCACATCCCGGTACACCGCCGGAGGCATTCATATAGAGTCATACCTTTGTTCTAGATATCGAGTTGTAATATTGAGTTGTAAGTAAATAAAAGTGTGATGATCATCATTATTAGAGCATTGCCCCAGTGAGGAAAGGATGATGGAGACTATGATTCCCCCACAAGTCGGGATGAGACTCCGGACGAAAAAATAAAAAATAAAAAATAAAAAAGAGAGAAAGGCCAAAAAAAGAGAAGGCCCAAAAAAACAAAAACAAAAAAATGAGAGAAAAAGAGAGAAGGGGCAATGTTACTATCCTTTTACCACACTTGTGCTTCAAAGTAGCACCATGTTCTTCCTATAGAGAGTCTCTTGAGTTATCACTTTCATATACTAGTGGGAATTTTCATTATAGAACTTGGCTTGTATATTCCAACGATGGGCTTCCTCAAATGCCCTAGGTCTTCATGAGCAGGCAAGTTGGATGCACACACACTTAGTTTCCAGTTTGAGCTTTCATATACTTATAGCTCTAGTGCATCCGTTGCATGGCAATCCCTACTCCTCACATTGACATCAATTGATGGGCATCTCCATAGCCCGTTGATTAGCCGCGTCGATGTGAGACTTTCTCTTTTTTGTCTTCTCCACATAACCCCCATCATCATATTCTATTCCACCTATGGTGCTATATCCATGGCTCACGCTCATGTACAGCATGAAAGTTGAAAAAGTTTGAGAACGTCAAAAGTAGGAAACAATTGCTTGGCTTGTCATCGGGGTGGTGCATGATGTGAATATTTTGTGTGGTGAAGATGGAGCATAGCCAGACTATATGATTTTGTAGGGATAACTTTCTTTGGCCATGTTATTTTGAAAAGACATGATTGCTTTATTGGTATGCTTGAAGTATTATTGCTTTTATGTCAAATGATAGACTATTGCTTTGAATCACCCGTGTCTTAATATTCATGCCATGATTAGATACATGATCAAGATTATGCTAGGTAGCATTCCACATCAATTTTTTTTATCATTTACCTACTCGAGGACGAGTAGGAATTAAGCTTGGGGATGCTGATACGTCTCCGTCGTATCTATAATTTTTTCTTGTTCCATGACAATATTCTACAAACTTTCATATACTTTTGGCAACTTTTTATATTATTTTTGGGACTAACATATTGATCCAGTGCCCAGTGCTAGTTCACTGCATTGCATGTTTTATGTTTCACGTAATATCCATATCAAACGGAATCCAAACGGGATAAAAACAGACGGAGCTTATTTTTGGAATATTTGGAAAATTCGGAAGAAAAATCCACGCGAGACGGTGTCCGAGGTGGGCACGAGGTAGGGGCGCGCCTACCCCTGTATGCCGACCTCGTGGGCCACCCGCTAGGCGTGATTGATGCCCTTCTTCGCCGCAAGAAAGATAATTCTTGGTAAAAAATAACGGTGACACTACAAAAAATACACTTCCGTGATGATACATGTTTGTCACAAGAGGGTCGCGTTTTTGTCATGCATGTACATCCATGACAAATTTATGATGTAATCAAGATAGTCATACTGTTGTCGTAGAAGTGTTCCATGACATTACCAAAATTATCATCATGGAAGTGTCCACTTCCATGACGATAAATCATGGCGTCACAGAAGTGCTTTCATCAAGGGTGACCGACACGTGGCATCCACCGTAAGGGAACGCCGTTAAGCTATCGGGTCGGGTTTTTGATCCGATAACCCGCTAACAGCCCCGACCAATGGGGATTTTCCACGTGTAAAATCATCATTGGCTAGAGGAAACACGTGTCGGCTCACCGTTGGGACAGATGTCATCCACTCATTGGACAAAAGGCGCCTATGATAGGTCAACACGTGGCACGACCCAATAGAGGCCCATTCTTGTGACAAGGCCGCCCGTTTGACTTGGTCAAAAGGTGGCGGGCGCCCATGTAAAGCCCGTTAACGGCCTGTTCACATATAGCCCATTTACCGCTCACAACCCAAGGCCCGTCCACGCCTATCCGAATTAGGCCCAAGAGCGTCATTTGGGCCACCCAATATGATTCCAGCCCGTTTTCACCGGCCCATGTATGGCCCATGACGTCTTCGGCCCATATGAGGCCCTATGTAACTCTTGGCCTATTAACGACCAGGTGAAAGCGGCCCGTAATGAACAAAGTGTATCACTTTATACCCATTAAGGGCCCGTTATTCCGTTGGGCGTTTCCAGCCCATGTTATCTTCGGCCTTCTCAGAGCCCATTTATTCTTGGGCTCATTTCAAAGATTCGTTTACTTACGGCCACATCGCTATTTTCTGCTTATGGGCCAAATTCAGCCCGTGGTTACAGTCGGCCCATTAACACGTTGGGCCGTTTTCATAGCGTCATGAAATACGGCCTATTAACGATGGCCCGTTATGGTCGGCCCATGAATGGACGATTCCAACTCTAGCCCGTTTACGGCCTTAATGCGGCCTGTTATTGGCCCATGTTTGGCCAATCGATCATACTGCCCGTATAAGGCCCATTGATGACACGACCCGTAGAAGGCCCATTGTTTCTGTGGCCCGTAGAAGGCCCATTGTTTCTATGGCCCGTAGAAGGCCCACTGTTTATACGGCCCGTAGAAGGCCCACTGTCTCTACGGCCCGTAGGTCCAGTGTCACTATAGTAAATATTAGCCCATGGTTATTGTGGCCTAGTTTTAAAAAATAGGTTATTGCAGCCACTAGCAAACCGCAGTAAAAAGAACCGCACTAACTACAAGCAAACAAATAAACAAGACAACAAGGAAATAAATAAGCAAGCAACTTACACTAGGCTATCACGCTTATTACATATTACATCCACTGGGCATCAAAGTTCGCCACCAAAGTGCAAATATAGGGAACACAACAACATATAAACGCCGCAAAGACAAAACAATTCCGTAACTGAAAGCACTTCGTAAGAGCTCAAAAACAATATCCTGGTACCCATAATGCTGGCAAGTTGCTTAGGAAGATTATTAACTTTCTCTTGTTTGGCGCTTAAGTCCTCCAAATATTGCTGTAATTGTAAAGTATGCATCTGAATTCTGCAGGGACTTCCTCGGTCCTTGGCTTCCTCGTCGCATAACATCCGATCGATGTCTTTCAACTTGAAGTTGAGACTCAAGAAGTTTAACTAATTCAGGTACCGAGTTCGAAGAGCTGGTGCCAGCAGTGGTAGCCAGTAACTCGAACACTACATCAAGACAGGACTTTGGGGTTGTCTCAGTGTCCTCAATATAGTTTTTATCAGCTTTCTTGGAGACCAACAGGGATGTCTCACTATCTTGAACCTTATCTGCATTACTTCCTTTACCATTGCATAACAGGGTACTCTTCTCCAATATTTTATCCGTGTTCTAAAAGAGAAACAAACAAACACATCTCAGGTTTACAATGTAGTATATGAAACTCATTTTGGTAAACCAGTTCAAGAGTAAGGTGGACAGGATAACAGCATGAAACAAACATATATCTATGTAGTATGGTCACTGTATGGTCTATATCATTCTAGTTTATGTTGCCAAATCAAGATAGATACAGTTTGAATCATATCTATTTAAGACGAAGTAGCATAGACATAATATAAGTGTGGGAAACTACACAGCAATAACAACACTTGTAATGTGCATGGCATGAGAACATAACTGTTTATTCAATTGAAACTGAAATCAACATAGAGCAAGTTACAACAGCAAACAACCAAACACGTTGAAGAAACATGTTTTAAACATACCATTGCGCCATTGGAGTTTCAATTGCATCCTTCAAATTTGAAATTGGTTGGTATCAAGAAATACAGTGATGCAAGAGCAAAGTAGTATGAACCATAGCTACGTAACCTGACACGAGAACAATTCTTCTTACGCTTTAAGCGTTGACTTCGGGTTCGGAGTGGTGGTCCTCGTGATTTGGGCACTGCAGTTGCCTTACTAACTGCTCGTGTTTGGGTGCTCTGTGGTGGAGACGGTGATGTGTCAACGGGCAGGGTGTCTATCTGCTTTGGGGTTGGGGTTAGAAGGGGTGTAGCTGGTTCTCTGTCCAACCGGGTAGGGGTACAATCTGCATGAGTGTGGGTTATGTGTGGTGGGGCTGATTCTTGGGCAAGTACAACCGTGGTTCTATCTGCATCGACAGTGTAGCACGATCTTTTCTCAAGACCATGTTTTTACTCCCACGACATCGCCATCACTCCCTCTAATTGAAATGGCTGATAAACAAGAAAAGTAATTGAATGTACAGACATTGTAAGATAGACAGGTGCAATGGATAGTAGGGAAGAAAACAACGCATGAAATAATTCACATTTATGTTGTCCAAGCAAACAGAATAGCAGGACATAATTTCACATATATGATGGCTAATTAAACAGGATAGCATGACACAATTTCACATGTATGATGGCTAACTAAACAGGATAGAATGACATACTTCAAAATATGATGACTATGTAAACAGGTTGACATGATATAACTATACGATGTGTCTATTAAAGTGGTTGGCATGCCATAAATCACAAACATGCCGTCGATGGAAACATGATGGCATGATATAATTCACGGATAGAATGACATAATTTAAAATATGATGACTATGTAAATAGGATGAGATGATATAACTATATTATGTCTTTAGAAAATGGGTTGGCATGCCTTAATTCAGATACATGCTGTCTATGTAAACATCATGGCATGACATAATTCAAATATATGATTTATATACTAAGGAAGTGAGCAGAGGGCAATTGCATATATGATGTGTCAACTAAGGAGATGGCATTCAATATTGTGTATATGATGTAAAAACTAAGCATTGCAATACAACATATGCATTATATGAGTAATATAACCCTGCCAAGTTTGAGCATGCACCTCAGGGGGATAATAGGACTGGTCATCTGCCTCTGAATCCTCCTCTCAAGAGCTATCTCAGAATCAGCAAGATATCTGCTTCAAAGAGTAGCATTGTCTGCTCAAGACCTTGTTTTCACTCCAGATTTCTCCATCACCAATTCAAATGGCTGATGCACAGGAAGAGCAGTTGAATATACAAACATTGTCGACAAAAGCAATGAGAAATACAAAAAAAGGACGGCATGATATAATTCACATATATGACGCTTGCCTAAACAGCATGTCATTGCATAATTCACATACATAATGCCTTGCAACAAGATAACATTGCATAATACACATATATAATGTCCTGCAACAAGATGGCATTGCATAATTCACATATATGGTAATTAGGCACTAAACAGGTGGCATTCACACAAAGCATGTCTAAACTAAGCAAATGACATAGCAACGCAAGATACCATACGCACGATATGAGTAACATAACCCTGCCAAGTTAGGGCATGCACCTCAGGGGGGAAATATGACTGGTCATCTGTCTGTGAATCCTCCTCCGAGGAGCTATCGGTAACCAAAGAAGATATGCGTCACGATAGCATTGTTCCGCTCAAGACCTTGTTTCTATTCCAGATTTTTTCCATGACTGCGTAATGGCTGATGCACAGGAAGAGTAATTGAATGTACTAAAATTGTTGACAAATTTAACACATAATAAAAAAAATGATGGCATGATATAATTCACATATAAGATGATTGGCTAACCAGGGTGGCATTGCAAAATTCACATATATGATGCCTGGCTAGACAAGATGGCATTGCATGATTCACATATACGATAAAGAAACTAAACAGATGGCATTGACACAAAGCATGTCTAAACTAAGCAGATGACATTTTTAATGTATACAGTAAGCAATGCAAGGCACCATATGCATGATATTACCAACATCAGCATGCCAAGTTAGAGCGAAGACCTCATGGGGTAACTAGGAGTGGTCTTCTCCTTCTGAATCCCCCTCAGAACAGTTATCTTCCTCTTGATTACGACCCGAAATGGGTGGAGGGGGGGCTGCCTTTGCGCCCACCATGGAACGACGTCTGCATGAAATTTAATTGCCACGCAAGGCTCGTCTCTTTCGCTCTACATGATTAGTTCCATTGTGTACAATAACTGGCATGCATAGGAATAAAACATAGTGAGATTATGTAAGGAGTGCATGCACAAATCCAGTGATGGTAGCAAACTGTGGATAGACCCAAAACCAATGATAGCGA
Organism: Aegilops bicornis; assembly: GCA_021605145.1. Classification (NCBI taxonomy): domain Eukaryota; kingdom Viridiplantae; phylum Streptophyta; class Magnoliopsida; order Poales; family Poaceae; genus Aegilops; species Aegilops bicornis. Next base: position 63,764,897 of record CM038675.1, on the reverse strand, counting down.
GCAGATAATAGCTTTAGTTAAAATACAGATTATGGCTCCTTTAATGTTTGTTTGCACCCAACATGAAACTCATAGTAGACACCGGAGATACCCCACAACCATTTAAAAACTCAAGTTTCAGCATTAGTTTGGACCTGACTCGGAGTCTAATAGGTGAACACGACGATAATGTAGCATGTCATCATATTAAGCGACGCATAACGTAAGCAGACACGGAAGAGTGCGACCTCTCTTGCGGACCCGTGTAGTCCTCAAGGTCATCTGCCCAGTTGATGATGGTAATGCAGTTGTCGTGGCTGCCGGCGGCGGGGAAGAAGATCTGAGGCGGCGAAAGACAGTCTGGAGAGCGGATCCCTGCTGTGGTGAACCCTTCCGTCGTTGGAGCAGCTGAGCTGGGGTGGAACACAGCTGTCGAGGAGCAGGAAAAACCACACAAGGTTTTCTTTGACACATATCTGTAATGTAAGTAATTGAGTAAGGGCTTGTTTGAATTTGAGGATTCTAACAATGCAGGGATAGGAAATAGACAGGAATAGGATAGGAATGCACGTGCAAAATAGAGAATTTAAAACACAGGATTTCGCTAACTGGGTGTTTGATTCACAACAATTGGAAGATCACAGGATGCAAAAAAGCATGGTGAGATTAAGTCAAACCACAAGAAAATGTATGGTTATAATGCTATTATGCTACTATCTCTTAGTCTTGTGCTTGATGAACAGGAATATGAAAAGGAGGAGAAGTGGAAATTAGAATTCCCTACGGGTTTTCTTTCAAGGAGACACTAAAGGAACAAATCCTACAGTTTTCCTTTGCTCCATTCCTTTGCACCAAATTCATGAAAAGTAGTACCATAGGAAACTTTCCAATTCCTATGATTTTCATTCACTTTTCCTTTCAAGCACTGGCTATTCTAGTAGGCAGGCTTGAGAAAGGAAAATCCTACACTAGAAAATGTTTTGTGCGGGACCCGTGCCACTACCATACTAGCTCAACTCCTGTGCCCATCGACAAATGCACAGCTCAAACGCGCAGAGATAAATAATGATGGCGTTCAAGAGAGTCCATCACGGATAGCTAAGTTGCCTGGTACCTCACTCCTTGTCATATAGTAGGATAAAATAATCGTATTTGCCGTTACTACGAGTGCTCAGTGGACAATATATATAACATGTGGAGTAAAAAAGAGATGCAACAAGTGTACAACCTCTTTGGCGAAGCCATGTCGATCTCAGCGTGATTGGGTTGGCCGGTGAGGATGCTCCAGCTGACTTTGCTATCGGAGGAGGGGAAGAAGATCCTAGGCGTCTGTAGATGGAGCCCGAGGTACTCTCCGCTGTGATGGAGGGTTTCGTCGTTGGAGCAGCTCCGGTGAGTTGTACGACGCTGAGGCTGAAGCAGGACAAGAGAGACAACGAATAACCTGAGTGGAATTCTAATAGCATCTCCAATACATGACGTAAAATACATAACCACAAAGTGCTAGATGTAAAATACATCAGCCGCTCATCTCTGAACTTAACTGTCGAAACTGAACTTAATCGTCAAACTGAACCTAACTGTCAAACTGAATTTTCTGCGAAACTGAATTTTGCTGTCGAAACCGAACACACTAGCAAGGTGAGGCTACATGTCGGTCGACTGAATTTTTCATCTGTCGGTCGATTTTGCAGCCGTTGGATACAAAATCAAGGGCCTGCAGTTCATCTTCAACCTCCACCCCCCTGAGCCGCCAGCCACCACCGGCCAAAAAGCAGCCCCCCGCCGCCCGCGGCCGGCGGTGCGCCGCCCCGCCCGCCCCGAAAACACTCCCCACCGCCGGTCCTCCGCCGCCCCGGCTATCCCGCTAGGCCCCCACGTGCCGAGCTTTTTCTCCGGCGATCCCCACGCCACCGCCCCGCCAACGCCCCGCCACCGCCGGCGACCACCTCCCCCATCCTGAACCCTAAGATAGATAGTGGGGTACCTCTTCGGCGAGCCCCCCTCCCTGCTGCGGCTGGTTCTTTCTTCACCCCGGTGAGCCCACCCCTTGAAAATCGACTGACCCAAAAGTCGATTCAGTCGACTGAAGTGTAGCCAAATCGAAGTAGCATCGCAAGCAAGAGCAAGAGCGAGAGCAGCAACGCGAGCAAGAGCAGACCAGGCAGGGGACCGAGAGCAAGAGCAGAAAGCGGCGAAGCGAGAGCTAAAGAAGCAGCAGCTCCTACTGATGTGGACGTCGCCGCCGCCGAGGGAGCGACGCCGTGGAGGAAGTGGCCGGCGACGCCGCCGTGGATGGAGCCGCGCCGTGTCGGCTCGGGACCGAGCACCGGCAGCACCGTGAGATTGAATCAAGAAGAAAATGCGGCGATTAGTGTACAACCTCTTTGGTGGCGCCGATAAGGCCGCAGCTTCATCCGAGGAAACGGTGATGATGATGCTCTTCCTGTGGTGCAGGAGAAGACGGTGGTGTGGGAATGGAGGTGGCGCGAAAGACGAGGGGAACGTCGGGGCAGCTCCTTGATACGTCTCCAATGTATATATAATTTTTGATTGCTCCATGCTACTTTATCTACTGTTTTGGACTATATTGGGCTTTATTTTCCACTTTTATAATATTTTTGGGACTAACCTATTAACCGGAGGCCCAGCCTGTAATTGCTGTTTTTGCCTATTTCGGTGTTTCAAGAAACAGAATATCAAACGGAGTCCAAACGGAATGAAACCTTCGGAAACGTGATTTTCTCACCGAACATGATCCAGGAGACTTGGACCCTACTCCAAGGAACAAAAGAGGAGGTCACGAGGGTGGGGGGCGCGCCCCCCTGGGCGTGCCCCCCTACCTCATGGGCCCCCTGTTGCTCCACCGATGTACTCCTTCCTCCTATATATACCTACGTACCCCCGACAGATCAAATACGGAGCCAAAAACCTAATTCCACCGCCGCAACTTTCTGTATCCACGAGATCCCATCTTGGGGCCTGTTCTGGAGCTTCGCCAGAGAGGGCCGTCATCACGGAGGGCTTCTACATCATCATAGCCTCTCCGATGAAGTGTGAGTAGTTTACCTCAGACCTTTGGGTCCATAGTTAGTAGCTAGATGGCTTCTTCTCTCTTTTTGGATCTCAATACAATGTTCTCCCCCTCACTTGTGGAGATCTATTTGATGTAATCTTCTTTTTGCGGTGTGTTTGTTGAGACCGATGAATTGTGGGTTTATGATCCAGCTTATCTATGAATAATATTTGAATCTTCTCTGAATTCTTTTATGTATGATTGAGTTATCTTTGCAAGTCTCTTCGAATTATATGTTTGGTTTGGCCAACTAGATTGGTAGTTCTTGCAATGGGAGAAGTGCTTAGCTTTGGGTTCGATCTTGCGGTGTCCTTACCCAGTGACAGAAAGGGTTGCAAGGCACGTATTGTATTGTTGCCATCAAGGATAACAAGATGGTGATTATAAAGATGCTCTAAAGGTGTCTCCGATGGTGTTTGTTTAATTGGCATAGATCGAGATTAGGATTTGTCACTCCGAGTATCAAAGAGGTATCTCTGGGCCCTCTCGGTAATGACCATCACTATAAGACTTGCAAGCAATTTGACTAATAAGTTAGTTGCGGGATGATGCATTACAGAACGAGTAAAGAGACTTCCGGTAACGAGATTGAACTAGGTATGATGATACCAATGACCTAATCTCGGGCAAGTAACATACCAATGAAAAAAGGAACAACATATGCTATTATGCGGTTTGCCCGATAAAGATCTTTGTAGAATATGTAGGAGCCAATATGAGCATGCAGGTTCTGCTATTGGTTATTGATCAGAGATGTGTATCGGACATGTCTACATACTTCTCAAACCCGTAGGGTCCACACGCTTAACGTTCGATGACGATTTGTATTATGAGTTATGTGATTTGATGTACCAAAGTTTGTTCGGAGTCCCGGATGAGATCGCGAACATGACGAGGAGTATCGAAATGGTCGAGAGGTAAAGATTCATATATTGGAAGGTTGCATTCATACATCGGAATTGTTCCGAGTGATCCGGGCATTTTTCCGAGTATCGGGAGGTTACCGGAACCCCCCGGGGAAAGATATGGGCCTTATGGGCCATAGGAGGGAGGTTAACCAGCCCACAGGCGGCTGGTGCGGCCCCCACAAGGGAGGAGCCCGAATTGGACTTGGGAAGGGGGGCGCCACCCCCTTTCCTTCTCCTACTCCCTCTCCTTCCCCTTTTCCCCCTCCGGTAGAAGGAAAAAAGGGTGGGGCCGAATCCTACTAGGACTGGAGTCCTAGTAGGACTCCCCTCTCCGAGGTGCACCCCTTATTGGCCGGCCTCCTCCTCCCCTCCTTTATATACGGGGGCACGGGGCACCCCAAAGGCACAACAGACAATCTCTTAGCCGTGTGCAGTGCCCCCCTCCATAGTTCGACACCTCGGTCATATCGTCGTAGTGCTTAGGCGAAGCCCTGTGATACGTCTCCGTCGTATCTATAATATTTGATTGTTCCATGCCAATATTCTACAACTTTCATATACTTTTGGCAACTTTCTATATTATTTTGGGACTAACATATTGATCCAAAGGCCCAGTGCAGTTCTATGCATTTGCATGTTTTATGTTTCGCAGAATATCCATATCAAACGGAATCCAAACGGGATAAAAACGGACGGAGGATATTTTTAGAATATTTGGAAAATTCCGGAAGAAGAATCCACGCGAGACGGTGTCCGAGGTGGGCACGAGGCAGGGGGCGCGCCCCACCCCCCTGGGCGCGCTCCTGACCCTCGTGCTCCACCCGTAAGGCGGTTGATGCCCTTCTTCGGCCGCAAGAAAGCTAATTTTTGGTAAAAAATCACAGCAAAGGTTTCAGTCCAATTAGAGTTACGGATCTCCATATATATACAAAACGGTGAAAGGGCAGCAGAGAAGAACGCAAAAACAGAGAGAGACAGAGACAGATCCAATCTCGGAGGGGCTCTCGCCCCTCCCATGCCATGGAGGCCAAGGACCAGAGGGGATACCCGTCTCCCATCTAGGGAGGAGGTCAAGGAAGAAGAGGAAGAAGGGGGCCCCTCTCCCCCTCTCCCCCGGTGGCGCCGGAATGCTGCCGTGGCCATCATCATCATCGCCGCGATCTTCACCAACACCTCCGCCATCTTCACCAACATCTCCATCACCTTCCCCCCCTCTATCTACAACGGCGCACTCTCCCGCAACCCGCTGTACCCTCTACTTGAACATGGTGCTTTATGCTTCATATTATTATCCAATGATGTGTTGCCATCCTATGATGTCTGAGTAGATTTTCGTTGTCCTATCGGTGGTTGATGAATTGCTATGATTGATTTAATTTGCTTGTGGTTATGTTGCTGTCCTTTGGTGCCCATCATATGAGCACGCGCGTGGATCACAGCATAGGGTTAGTTGTATGTTGATAGGACTATGTATTGGAGTGCAAGAAGGACAGAAGCTTCAACCTAGCATAGAAATTGATGCATACGGGATTGAAGGGGACCAATATATCTTAATGCTATGGTTGGGTTTTACCTTAATGAACGTTAGTAGTTGCGGATGCTTGCTAATAGTTCCAATCATAAGTGCATAGAATTCCAAGTAAGGGATGACATGCTAGCAGTGGCCTCTCCCACATAATACTTGCTATCGGTCTAGTAAAGTAGTCAATTGCTTAAGGGACAATTTCACAACTCCTACCACCACTTTTCCACACTCGCTATATTTACTTTATTGTGTCTTTATCTAAGCAGCCCCTAGTTTTATTTTCGTGCTCTTTACTTTCTTTCAAGCCTATCCAAAACACCTACAAAGTACTTCTAGTTTCATACTTGTTCTAGGTAAAGTAAACGTTAAGCGTGTGTAGAGTTGTATCGGTGGTCGATAGAACTTTAGGGAATATTTTTTCTACCTTTAGCTCCTCGTTGGGTTCGACACTCTTAGTTATCAAAAACGGTTGCGATCCCCTATACTTGTGGGTTATCAAGACCTTTTTCTGGCGCCGTTGCCGGGGAGTTATAGCGTGGGGTGAATATTCTCGTGTGCTTGTTTGCTTTATCACTAAGTAATTTTTATTTGCTGTTCTTAGTTTTTTCTATCTTTAGTTATGGGTAGGAAACGCAAAAATACCAAAAAAATTAGTTGTACCCTCTTGAACCAGTGGTTCAAGAACCACTCAAAATCTATCATACTCCTGAAGCTTTTTACTTGGATCATCTTCGATCCCTATGTGCTCGTGCTGAAACCCCAACTAGCTTAGTTGAGGGAAAATCTTTAGATGAGCATGCTTGTTATGTGCGGCACCGAATATCTGAAAAAGGGAAAATTCTATTGGGTCAAATTCATCGTTTGCAATGCTATGCTTGGAATTTATGTGAAATATATGATGTTACTTGTTGTTCTGAAAACCCTAAGAAACACCTTCCCTACCAATGTGAGTTTATTGATAATGGAATCTTATCTTCGTATGCTAAGGGTGTTTATAATTACTATGATATTCAACAAATTGAAGAATTTGTTGCTTTTAAGGGTGCTTATGAAATTGCTTCTTTGATTGAAACATATGATGCTACTTTTCACAAATCTGAAAATTTTGCCATACTTATATTGCTATGATAATTGTGCTTCTAATGCCTATGTTGAACCATATATTGAGGACTACCCGCTGTCCAAGAAGAGACTAATATTTTGCAGGAGTCTATGGAGGAAGAAATTGATGAAACTGTGAGCTCATTGGATGAAAAAGATGAGGAGGAGAGCGAAGAACAAAAGGAGGAAGAGCGGATTAGCTACCCGTGCCCACCTTCTAATGAGAGTAACTCTTCCACTCATACATTTTTAATTTCCTTCGTGCTTACCAAAGGATGAATGCTATGATGATTGTTATGATCCCATTGATTCTCTTGAAATATCCCTTTTTGATGATGCTTGTGCCAAGATGCCAATATGAAATATGCATATGGAGATGAACTTGCTATAGTTCCTTATGTTAAACATGAAGTAGTTGCTATTGCACCCATGCAAGATAATCCTATTATCTTTTGAATTCTGCCGATTACACTATATCGGAGAAGTTTGCACTTATTAAGGATTACATTGATGGGTTGCCTTTACCGCTGCACATGATGCTTTTGATAGATATTATATGCATGTGCTTTCTGCTCCTACTTGCAATTATTTTGAGAGAGGAACTATATCTCCACCTCTCTATGTTTCCTACACGATAAAATTGCAAGAAACTGTTTATACTATGCATTGGCCTTTACTATGTGTGCATGAATTGTTCTTTTATGACATGCCGATGCATAGGAAGAGAGTTAGACTTCGTTGTTGCATGATATATGTTACTTTGTGCTAACTACTAAATCACAAATCATTGTTAATTAAAATTTGCTTTGATATACCTTGGGATCCGGTGGATCCATTACTTGAGCACTATATACCTAGCTTAATGGCTTTAAAGAAAGCGCTGCCAGGAGACAACCCGGAAGTTTTAGAGAGTCATTTATTTCTGTTGAGTGCTTTCATATAGTTTAAAAACAACAGAAATAAAGAGGGGAACCTAAAACTTTTTCAAAAAGAAAAGTGAAAGTGAGAAAGACGAGCATTGTTGAAGTGGGAGCTAGCCTTGAACTTTGTTCATGCTCACGGAAACTTTGTGAATCTTGATTACAGAAACTTTTCAACAAAAATAATTATCCCCTTGTATAATTCCATTGTATTATAAAAAATAATGTGCTAATGTTTGCCTTTAGGATGTTTACAATGCTTGTTGGTTTGTACGGTGCAGGACAGAAACTTTGGCTGTAGTGCGTGATTTTTCATTTTTACTGAACGTCAAATGGTTCTGAAACTTTTGAACTGTCTTTATATACAAATTCTTTATTTTTCCTAGTTTTGGCAGAATTTTGCAAGTATCAAAAGTATGGTGAATGTTCATATTATTACAGACTGTTCTGTTTTAGACAGATTCTGTTTTTGATGCATAGTTTGCTTGTTTTGATGAAACTATCGATTTGTATCAGTGGATTAAGCCATGACAAAGCAATATTACAGTAGACACAATGGAAAAACAAAATAGGAATTGGTTTGCAACAGTACTTAGAGTAGTGATTTGCTTTATTATACTAACGGATCTTACCGAAGTTTTCTGTTGAAGTTTTGTGTGGATGAAGTGTTCGATTATCGAGAAGGTCTCGATGTGAGGAGCAGGAAGAGAGACAAGAGCTCAAGCTTGGGGATGCCCAAGGCACCCCAATTAAATATTCAAGGAGACTCAGCGTCTAAGCTTGGGGCTGCCCGGAAGGCATCCTCTTTCTTCAACAAATATCGGTATGTTTTCGGATTCGCTTGCTCATGCGATATGTGGAAATCTTGGAGCGTCTTTTGCATTTAGTTTTCATTTTCTTTTCTGCACTTTGCTGGTATGAGATAGTCCTTGGTTGATTTATAGACTTCTCAGTGCACTTGACTTATATCTTTTGAGTATGGCTTTATAGAATGCTTCATGTGCTTCACTTATATCATTTGAAGCTTGGATTGCCTGCTTCTCTTTACATAGACAACCGCCATTTGTAGAATGCTCTTTTGCTTCACTTATATTTGTTAGAGCGTGGGCATATCTTTTGTAGAAAGAATTAAACTCTCTTGCTTCACTTATATCTATTTAGAGAGCTGACAGGAACTGGTCATTCACATGGTTAGTCATAAAATCCTACATAAACTTGTAGATCGCTGAATATGATATGTTTGATTCCTTGCAATAGTTTTGCGATATAAAGATGGTGATATTAGAGTCATGCTAGTGGGTAGTTGTGGATTGTAGAAATACTTGTGTTGAAGTTTGTGATTCCCGTAGCATGCACGTATGGTGAACCGTTATGTAACGAAGTCGAAGCATGATTTATTTATTGATTGTCTTCCTTATGAGTGGCGGTCGGGGACGAGCGATGGTCTTTTCCTACCAATCTATCCCCCTAGAAGCATGCGCGTAGTACTTTGTTTCGATGACTAATAGATTTTTGCAATAAGTATGTGAGTTCTTTATGACTAATGTTGAGTCCATGGATTATACGCCGTCTCACCCTTCCATCATTGCTAGCCTCTTGATGCCGTGCATTGCTCTTTCTCACCTCGAGAGTTGGTGCAAACTTCACGGTGCATCCAAACCCCGTGATATGATACGCTCTATCACACACAAGCCTCATTATATCTTCCTCAAAACAGCCACCATACCTACCTATTATGGCATTTCCATAGCCATTCCGAGATATATTCCCATGCAACTTCCATCATCATCATATACATGACTTGAGCATTTATTGTCATATTGCTTTGCATGATCGTAAGATAGCTAGCATGATGTTTTCATGGCTTGTCCGTTTTTGATGTCATTGCTACGCTTAGATCATTGCACATCCCGCATTAATCACGGAGGCATTCATATAGAGTCATACCTTTGTTCTAGATATCGAGTTGTAATATTGAGTTGTAACTAAATAAAAGTGTGATGATCATCATTATTAGAGCATTGCCCCAGTGAGGAAAGGATGATGGAGACTATGATTCCCCCACAAGTCGGGATGAGACTCCGGACAAAAAAAATAAAAAATAATAAAAAAGAGAAAGGCAAAAAAAGAGAAGGCCAAAAAAAAGAAAAAATGAAAAAAATGAGAGAAAAAGAGAGAAGGGGCAATGTTACTATCCTTTTACCACACTTGTGCTTCAAAGTAGCACCATGTTCTTCATATAGAGAGTCTCTTGAGTTATCACTTTCATATACTAGTGGGAATTTTCATTATAGAACTTGGCTTGTATATTCCAACGATGGGCTTCCTCAAATGCCCTAGGTCTTCATGAGCAGTGCAAGTTGGATGCACACACACTTAGTTTCCAGTTTGAGCTTTCATATACTTATAGCTCTAGTGCATCCGTTGCATGGCAATCCCTACTCCTCACATTGACATCAATTGATGGGCATCTCCATAGCCCGTTGATTAGCCGCGTCGATGTGAGACTTTCTCCTTTTTTGTCTTCTCCACATAACCCCCATCATCATATTCTATTCCACCTATGGTGCTATATCCATGGCTCACGCTCATGTACAGCATGAAAGTTGAAAAAGTTTGAGAACGTCAAAAGTAGGAAACAATTGCTTGGCTTGTCATCGGGGTGGTGCATGATGTGAATATTTTGTGTGGTGAAGATGGAGCATAGCCAGACTATATGATTTTGTAGGGATAACTTTCTTTGGCCATGTTATTTTGAAAAGACATGATTGCTTTATTGGTATGCTTGAAGTATTATTGCTTTTATGTCAAATGATAGACTATTGCTTTGAATCACCCGTGTCTTAATATTCATGCCATGATTAGATACATGATCAAGATTATGCTAGGTAGCATTCCACATCAATTTTTTTTATCATTTACCTACTCGAGGACGAGTAGGAATTAAGCTTGGGGATGCTGATACGTCTCCGTCGTATCTATAATTTTTTATTGTTCCATGACAATATTCTACAAACTTTCATATACTTTTGGCAACTTTTTATATTATTTTTGGGACTAACATATTGATCCAGTGCCCAGTGCTAGTTCCTGTCTGTTGCATGTTTTATGTTTCACAGAATATCCATATCAAACGGAATCCAAACGGGATAAAAACAGACGGAGCTTATTTTTGGAATATTTGGAAAATTCCGGAAGAAAAATCCACGCGAGACGGTGTCCGAGGTGGGCACGAGGTAGGGGGCGCGCCCTACCCCCCAGGGCGCCCCCTGACCCTCGTGGGCCACCCGCTAGGCGGTTGATGCCCTTCTTCGGCCGCAAGAAAGATAATTTTTGGTAAAAAATAACGGCGAAGCACTACAAAAAAATACACTTCCGTGATGATACATGTTTGTCACAGTAGGTCGCGTTTTTTGTCATGCATGTACATCCATGACAAATTTATGACAGAATCAAGATAGTCATACCTGTCTTTGTCGTAGAAGTGTTCCATGACATTACCAAAATTATCATCATGGAAGTGTCCACTTCCATGACGATAAATCGCGCGTCACAGAAGTGCTTTCATCAAGGGTGACCGACACGTGGCATCCACCGTAAGGGAACGCCGTTAAGCTATCGGGTCGGGTTTTTGATCCGATAACCCGCTAACAGCCCCGACCAATGGGGATTTTCCACGTGTAAAATCATCATTGGCTAGAGGAAACACGTGTCGGCTCACCGTTGGGACAGATGTCATCCACTCATTGGACAAAAGGCGCCTATGATAGGTCAACACGTGGCACGACCCAATAGAGGCCCATTCTTGTGACAAGGCCGGCCCGTTTGACTTGGTCAAAAGGTGGCGGGCCGGCCCATGTAAAGCCTGTTAACGGCCTGTTCACATATAGCCCATTTACCGCCCGCTAACCCAAGGCCCGTCACGCCCTATCCGAATTAGGCCCAGTAGCGTCATTTGGGCCACCCAATATGATTCCAGCCCGTTATCACTTCTGGCCCACGTATGGCCCATGACGTCTTTCGGCCCATATGAGGCCCTATGTAACTCTTGGCCTATTAACGACCGTGGGTGAAATCGGCCCGTAATGAACAAAGGTATCACTTTATACCCATTAAGGGCCCGTTATTCCGTTGGGCCGTTTCAGCCCATGTTATCTTCGGCCTTCTCGAGCCCATTTATTCTTGGGCTCATTTCAAAGATTCGTTTACTTACGGCCCGTACATCGCTATTTTCTCGCTTATGGGCCAAATTCAGCCCGTGGTTACAATCGGCCCATTAACACGTTAATGCGTTTTCATAGCGTCATGAAATACGGCCTATTAACGATGGCCCGTTATGGTCGGCCCATGAATGGACGATTCCAACTCTAGCCCGTTTACGGCCTTAATGCGGCCTGTTATTGGCCCATGTTTGGCCAATCGATCATACTGCCCGTATAAGGCCCATTGATGACACGACCCGTAGAAGGCCCATTGTTTCTGTGGCCCGTAGAAGGCCCATTGTTTCTATGGCCCGTAGAAGTCCCACTGTTTATACGGCCCGTAGAAGGCCCACTGTCTCTACGGCCCGTAGGTCCAGTGTCACTATAGTAAATATTAGCCCATGGTTATTGTGGCCTAGTTTAAAAAATAGGTTATTGCAGCCACTAGCAAACCGCAGAAAAAGAACTGCACTGACTACAAGCAAACAAATAAACAAGACAACAAGGAAATAAATAAGCAAGCAACTTACACTAGGCTATCACGCTATTACACATATTACATCCACTGGGCATCAAAGTTCGCCACCAGTGCAAATATAGGGAACACAACAACATATAAACGCCGCAGCAAAACAATTCCAGAACTGAAAGCACTTCAGAAGAGCTCAAAAAACAATATCCTGGGTACCCATAATGCTGGCAAGTTGCTTAGGAAGATTATTAACTTTCTCTTGTTTGGCGCTTAAGTCCTCCAGCGCTTGCTGTTGCACCAGAAAGTATGCATCTGAATTCTGCAGGGACTGCCTCAGTCCTTCTGAGTTCGTAGCACATCTGATCGATGTCTTTCAACTTGAAGTTGAGACTCAAGAAGCCGAACTGATTCAGGCAACGAGTTCGAAGAGCTGGTGCCTGCAGTGGTAGCCAGTAACTCGAACACTACATCAAGACAGGACTTTGGGGTTGTCTCAGTGTCCTCAATATAGTTTTTATCAGCTTTCTTGGAGACCAACAGGGATGTCTCACTATCTTGAACCTTATGTGCATTACTTCCTTTACCATTGCATAACAGGGTACTCTTCTCCAATATTTTATCCGTGTTCTAAAAGAGAAACAAACAAACACATCTCAGGTTTACAATGTAGTATATGAAACTCATTTTGGTAAACCAGTTCAGTAGTAAGGTGGACAGGATAACAGCATGAAACAAACATATATCTATGTAGTATGGTCCTTTGTATGGTCTATATCATTCTAGTTTATGTTGCCAAATCAAGATAGATACAGTTTGAATCATATCTATTTAAGACGAAGTAGCATAGACATAATATAAGTGTGGGAAACTACACAGCAATAACAACACTTGTAATGTGCATGGCATGAGAACATAACTGTTTATTCAATTGAAACTGAAATCAACATAGAGCAAGTTACAACAGCAAACAACCAAACACGTTGAAGAAACATGTTTTAAACATACCTGTTGCGCCATTGGAGTTTCAATTGCATCCTTCAAATTTGAAATTGGTTGGTATCAAGAAATCTGATGATGCAAGAGCAAAGTAGTATGAACCATAGCTACGTAACCTGACACGAGAACAATTCTTCTTACCGCTTTAAGCGTTGACTTCGGGTTCGGAGTGGTGGTCCTCGTGATTTGGGCACTGCAGTTGCCTTACTAACTGCTCGTGTTTGGGTGCTTTGTGGTGGAGACGGTGCTGTGTCAACGAGAACTGGGTGTCTATCTGCTGGGGTTGGGGTTAGAAGGGGTGTAGCTGGTTCTTTGTCCAACTGGGTAGGGGTACAATCTGCATGAGTGTGGGTTATGTGTGGTGGGGCTGATTCTTGGGCAAGTACAACCGTGGTTCTATCTGCATCGACAGTAGCACGATCTTTTCTCAAGACCATGTTTTTACTCCCACAGACATCGCCATCACTCCCTCTAATTGAAATGGCTGATAAACAAGAAAAGTAATTGAATGTACAGACATTGTAAGATAGACAGGTGCAATGGATAGTAGGGAAGAAAACAACGCATGAAATAATTCACATTTATGTTGTCCAAGCAAATGTAATAGCAGGACATAATTTCAGATATATGATGGCTAATTAAACAGGATAGCATGACACAATTTCACATGTATGATGGCTAACTAAACAGGATAGAATGACATACTTCAAAATATGATGACTATGTAAACAGGTTGACATGATATAACTATACGATGTGTCTATTAAAGTGGTTGGCATGCCATAAATCACAAACATGCCGTCGATGGAAACATGATGGCATGATATAATTCACGGATAGAATGACATAATTTAAAATATGATGACTATGTAAACAGGATGAGATGATATAACTATATTATGTCTTTAGAAAATGGGTTGGCATGCCTTAATTCAGATACATGCTGTCTATGTAAACATCATGGCATGACATAATTCAAATATATGATTTATATACTAAGGAAGTGAGCAGAGGGCAATTGCATATATGATGTGTCAACTAAGGAGATGGCATTCAATATTGTGTATATGATGTAAAAACTAAGCATTGCAATACAACATATGCATTATATGAGTAATATAACCCTGCCAAGTTTGAGCATACACCTCGGGGGATAATAGGACTGGTCATCCGCCTCAATCCTCCTCTGAAGAGCTATCTATAACCTGCAGGATATCTGCTTCAAAGAGTAGCATTATGCGCTCACGAAGACCTTGTTTTCACTCGATTTCTCCATCACCAATTCAAATGGCTGATGCACAGGAAGAGCAGTTGAATATACAAACATTGTCGACAAAAGCAATGAGAAATACAAAAAAAAGGACGGCATGATATAATTCACATATATGACGCTTGCATAAACAGCATGGCATTGCATAATTAACATACATAATGCCTTGCAACAAGATAACATTGCATAATTCACATATATAATGTCTTGCAACAAGATGGCATTGCATAATTCACATATATGGTAATTAGGCACTAAACAGGTGGCATTCACACAAAGCATGTCTAAACTAAGCAAATGACATAGCAACGCAAGATACCATACGCACGATATGAGTAACATAACCTCGCCAAGTTAGGGCATGCACCTCGTGGGGAAATATGACTGGTCATACATCTGTGAATCCTCCTCCGAGGAGCTATCGGTAACCAGACAAGATATGCGCTTCGTCCGATAGCATTGTTCCGCTCACGAAGACCTTGTTTCCACTCCAGATTTTTCCATGACCGTGCAGAATGGCTGATGCACAGGAAGAGTAATTGAATGTACTAAAATTGTTGACAAATTTAACACATAATAAAAAAATGATGGCATGATATAATTCACATATAAGACGACTGGCTAACCAGGGTGGCATTGCAAAATTCACATATATGATGCCTGGCTAGACAAGATGGCATTGCATGATTCACATATACGATAAAGAAACTAAACAGATGGCATTGACACAAAGCATGTCTAAACTAAGGAGATGACATCTTTAATGTATACAGTAAGCAATGCAAGGCACCATATGCATGATATTACCAACATCAGCATGCCAAGTTAGAGCGAATACCTCATGGGGTAAATAGGAGTGGTCTTCTCCTTCTGAATCCCCCTCAGAACAGTTATCTTCCTCTTGATTACGACCCGAAATGGGTGGAGGGGGGGGCTGCCTTTGCGCCCACCATGGAACGACGTCTGCATGAAATTTTATTGCCACGCAAGGCTCGTCTCTTTCGCTCTACATGATCAGTTCCATTGTGTACAATAACTGGCATGCATAGGAATAAAACATAGTGAGAATATGTAAGGAGTGCATGCACAAATCCAGAGTGATGGTAGCAAACTGTGGATAGACCCAAAACCAATGATAGCAGACAGATAATAGCTTTAGTTAAAAATACAGATAATGGCTCCTTTAATGTTTGTTTGCACCCAACATGAAACTCATAGTAGACACCGGAGATACCCCACAACCATTTAAAAACTCAAGTTTCAGCATTAGTTTGGACCTGACTCGGAGTCTAATAGGTGAACACGACGATAATGTAGCATGTCATCATATTAAGCGACACATAACGTAAGCAGACACGGAAGAGTGCGACCTCTCTTGCGGACCCAGGTAGTCCTCAAGGTCATCTGCTTAGTTGATGATGGTAATGCAGTTGTCGGTTACAATGGCAAGGGGAAGAAGATCTGAGGCGGCGAAAGACAGTCTGGAGAGCGGATCCCTGCTGTGGTGAACCCTTCCGTCGTTGGAGCAGCTGAGCTGGGGTGGAACACAGCGTAGCAGGAGCAGGACAAACCACACAAGGTTTTCTTTGACACATATCTGTAACAGAAGTAATTGTGTAAGGGCTTGTTTGAATTTGAGGATTCTAACAATGCAGGGATAGGAAATAGACAGGACTAGGATAGGAATGCACGTGCAAAACAGAGAATTTAAAAACACATGATTTCTGCGAATCTGGGTGTTTGATTCACAACAATTGGAAGATCACAGGATGCAAAAAAGCATGGTGAGATTAAGTCAAACCACAAGAAAATGTATGGTTATAATGCTATTATGCTACTATCTCTTAGTCTTGTGCTTGATGAACAGGAATATGAAAAGGAGGAGAAGTGGAAATTAGAATTCCTACGGTTTTTCTTCCAAGGAGACACTAAAGGAACAAATCCTACAGTTTTCCTTTGCTCCATTCCTTTGCACCAAATTCATGAAAAGTAGTACCATAGGAAACTTTCCAATTCCTATGATTTTCATTCACTTTTCCTTTCAAGCACTGGCTATTCTAGTAGGCAGGCTTGAGCAAGGAAAATCCTACACTAGAAAAATGTTTTTGTGCGGGACCCAGGCCACTACCATACTAGCTCAACTCCCAGGCCCATCGACAAATGCACAGCTCAAACGCGCAGAGATAAATAATTATAGCGTTCAAGAGAGTCCATCATGGATAGCTAAGTTGCCTGGTACCTCACTCCTTGTCATATAGTAGGATAAAATAATCGTATTTCCCGTTACTACGAGTGCTCAGTGGACAATATATATAACATGTATAGTAAAAAAGAGATGCAACAATGTACAACCTCTTTGGCGAAGCCATGTCGATCTCAGCATGATTGGGTTGGCCGGTGAGGATGCTCCAGCTGACTTTGCTGTCGGAGGAGGGGAAGAAGATCCTAGGCGTCTGTAGATGGAGCCCGAGGCACTGTTCCGCTGTGATGGAGGGTTTCGTCGTTGGAGCAGCTCCGGTGAGTTGTACGACGCCGAGGCTGAAGCAGGACAAGAGAGACAACGAACAACGTTAACCTGAGTGGAATTCTAATAGCATCTCCAATACATGACGTAAAATACATAACCACAAAGTGCTAGATGTAAAATACATCAGCCGCTCATCTCTGAACTTAAGCGCCGAAACTGAACTTAATCGCCGAAACTGAACTTAACTGTCAGAATCGAACCTAACCGTCAAACTGAATTTTGTTGTCGAAACTGAATTTTGCTGTCGAAACTGAACGCACTAGCAAGGTGAGGCTACATGTCGGTCGACTGACTTTTTCATCTCTGGTCAGTCGATTTTGCAGCCGTTGGATACAAAATCAAGGGCCTGCGGTTCATCTTCAACCTCCACCCCGAGCCGCCACCACCACCGACCAACCAAGAGCCCCCGCCGCCCGCGGCGGTGCGCCGCCCGCCCGCCAAAACACTCCCCACCGCCGACCTCCGCCCCGGCTGTCTCTCTCTAGGCCCCCACGTGTCGAAGCTTTTCTCCGGCGATCCCCACGCCAACGCTTCGCCACCGCGGCGACCACCGCCCATCCTGAACCCTAAGATAGATAGTGGGTACCTCTCCCATGAGCCCCCTCCCGCTGTGGCTGGTTCTTCCTTCACCCGGTGAGCCCACCCTTGAAAATCGATCGACCCAAAAGTCGATTCAGTCGATCAAGTGTAGCCAAATCAAGTAGCATCGCAAGCAAGAGCAAGAGCGAGAGCAGCAACATGAAAGCAAGAGCAGATTGTGCAGGGCCCGAGAGCAAGAGCAGAGCAGCAGCGCGGCGAGAGCTAAAGAAGCAGCAGCTCCTATCGATGTCGACGCCGCCACCGAGGAGCGACGCTGGAGGAAGTGGTCGGCGATGCCGCCGTGGATGGAGCTGCTGTCGGCTCGGGACCGAGCGCCCGGCAAGACCGTGAGATTGAATCAAGAAGAAAATGCGGCGATTAGTGTACAACCTCTTTGGTGGCGCCGATTAGGCCGCAGTTTCATCCGAGGAAACGGTGATGATGATGCTCTTCCGGTGGTGCAGGTGAAGACGGTGGTGTGGGAATGGAGGTGGTGCGAAAGACGAGGGGAACGTCGGGGCAGCTCCTTGATACGTATCCAACGTATATATAATTTTTGATTGCTCCATGCTACTTTATCTACTGTTTTGGACTATATTGGGCTTTATTTTCCACTTTTATATTATTTTTGGGACTAACCTATTAACCGGAGGCCCAACCCAGAATTGCTGTTTTTGCCTATTTCAGTGTTTCGAAGAAACAGAATATCAAACGGAGTCCAAACGGAATGAAACCTTCGGGAACGTGATTTTCTCACTGAACGTGATCCAGGAGACTTGGACCCTACTCCAAGGAACAAAGAGGAGGTCACGAGGGTGGGGCGCCCCACAGGCGTGCCCCCTACCTCATGGGCCCCTGTTGCTCCACCGACGTACTCCTTCCTCCTATATATACCTCGTACCCCTCGACAGATCAAATACGGAGCCAAAACCTAATTCCACCGCCGCAACTTTCTCAGATCCACGAGATCCCATCTTGGGGCCTGTTCCGAGCTCACCGAGAGGGCCGTCATCACGGAGGGCTTCTACATCATCATAGCCTCTCCGATGAAGTGTGAGTAGTTTACCTCAGACCTTTGGGTCCATAGTTAGTAGCTAGATGGCTTCTTCTCTCTTTTTGGATCTCAATACAATGTTCTCCCCCTCACTTGTGGAGATCTATTTGATGTAATCTTCTTTTTGCGGTGTGTTTGTTGAGACCGATGAATTGTGGGTTTATGATCCAGCTTATCTATGAATAATATTTGAATCTTGTCTGAATTCTTTTATGTATGATTGAGTTATCTTTGCAAGTCTCTTGAATTATCCGTTTGGTTTGGCCAACTAGATTGGTAGTTCTTGCAACGGAGAAGTGCTTAGCTTTGGGTTCGATCTTGCGGTGTCCTTACCCAAAGGATGTAAAGGGTTGCAAGGCACGTATTGTATTGTTGCCATCGAGGATAACAAGATGGGGTTTTTATCATATTGCATGAGTTTATCCCTCTACATCATGTCATCTTGCTTAAGGCGTTACTCTGTTTTTAACTTAATACTCTAGATGCATGCTGGATAGCGGTCGATGAGTGGAGTAATAGTAGTAGATGCAGAATCGTTTTGATCTACTTGTCTCGGACGTGATGCCTATATACATGATCATACCTAGATATACTCATAACTATGCTCAATTCTGTCAATTGCTCAACAGTAATTTGTTCACCCACCATAGAATATTTATGCTCTTGAGAGAAGCCACTAGTGAAACCTGTGGCCCCCGGGTCTATTCTCATCATATCAATCTCCATCACTTTAAATACTTGCTTTGTTTTTGCTTTTCCTTTTACTTTTTTACTTTGCATCTCTATATCAAAAATACCAAAAATATTATTTATCATCTCTATCAGATCTCACTCTCGTAAGTGACCGTGAAGGGATTGACAACCCCTAATCGTGTTGGTTGCGAGTAGCTATCGTTTTGTGCAGGTACGAGGGACTTGTGCGTGGCCTCCTACTGGATTGATACCTTGGTTCTCAAAAACTGAGGGAAATACTTACGCTACTTTGCTGCATCATCCTCTCCTCTTCGGGGAAATCCAACGCAGTGCTCAAGAGGTAGCACTCCTTGGAGGTGGAGGACGGGGTGGCTGAACCGGTGGGACGATGAGATCGACGACGGATCCTCATCCGGTACGGTGGATGAGGGACGTCGAGGTGTTGCTGTGGATGACGTCGTCGGGGAAGAGGCTCCGGTTGGGTGGCGGACGGAGCAGGGTGTGGGGTTTCGTCACGGGTTTTTGCGGCCTCGGTGTACGAATGGGTGGGCGGATGGGATGGCAGTGGGGAACCATGGCTTAGAGACGCGCTTTTCCGAAATGTGGGGTAAGTTATGAAAGTACCCCCCACCGATTTGAGGCGGTTCTTTCGGTTCAGGGGTACCACGGGCATTTCGCGTGTCGTGATTTCACAGGAGGTGGGAGTTTTCGCGCGCGTTGTAATTTCGGAATAGCAAGGCACGGGTTGAGATGGAGGGAGTTGTCGGAGCACAACGAGACACAAATATATCTTAAATATTTCGGGCTAACAAGGCGCGGGTTGAAGAGGCGGGAGTTCCGCAGCACGATAGACAGAGACGCTAGCTTCAATTTTCGGCATAACAAGGCGCGGCTTGAAATTTCGGAAGAACAAGCTTAACGTGTACAAAAAAAAGACAATTTGCACCTCAACACGCACAACACACACACAAGCACCATTTAGACTAGAGTAAGGTACATGTGCATTGCACACATGAGATTTGGCAACCAAATTATGAATAAATATCACATTATAGCATGCAAGCTTTGAGACATATATGCATGATGTAGATGTTCGTTTAATTCTTATAGTTCTTTTCATTCAAAATCATCTAGTTTTTATAAGAAAGCTAATCTATTTTAAGATTCATGGAATTGTGCGTTGTAAGACATGAAGTAAAAACAAATAATGGCAAATCATGTAGAAAAACATTTGGGCAATTCTGATATGGAAGATTCTAGAACAAATAAGAAGTGCTTGTGTTTTGATGTTTGTGCATTATGCTTAAGTTCAACCATGGAGTCTTCTAGATTATACATGTGGCGAAATCTGGTGGAATCTAGATGATATCCAACGGCCAATAGTGCTCAAATTTTCCATCTTTGGACCATCGGATTCGCCTCATCCAACGACCATCTTTCAAAGTTAAAGTTACCCACACACAATAAAAAATATATAATATAATATATATATAGGGGTATAGATATAAATATGTGATGCGAAAGCCGCCCATCGTCTCCAATTAGAATAGTGTGTCCATGCACGGATGCGACGTGGGCAAATGATGTCTGCCATCTGTATCTCAAATTCGAATCAGTCTGACCTTGTTCAATGTGTATACATTACAACATGCTCGTTTCCAAACCACACCGCGCAGATCTCCGTTATATTCATGCATGCATGGGTTTCAAACATCAGGATCTCTTATTCAAATATTTGAATTCAACTTTACATTGATTATGACCTCACCTATTCTTTTACACCCACACATTAGTCTTCTCTTTATAATTGTACCACTAACTTTCTCTCGTGCATGTATGCACACACACTACCAGTCGGCATTATCTACCGCACGCATGCAATCTTTTTCTTCAGGTCGGTCTCCCATGAAGGCACACACCCACACACATCCCCCTCTCCATCATACCGGGCATTCTTTATCTCTCACGCGTGCATGCGCAACGATCGGTGTTCCTCTATGTATGTGTGTATATAGCTAGGTCTTTCGTAGTTTTCCACACAAACCGATCAATCGATATATCCAGTAAGGTCTCACCCTCTTTCCCACGTCCACATCGATCAATCTATACCTCTCTATATAGGATTAACATAAATAGCTAATACACCCACATTAATATATATCCAACGTCCCCCTCTCATCATCCATGCCTTTCGCTTCATCTCTCAGACGCGTGCACAATGGCGAAGACAGCGGGCAGTAAGGGCCCTGCCCCCCTTAACATCACCATATATCGAGGCTAATATGAATGTGATAATTAGACAATTGCTGCTAAAAGAGGTTTAATTTCATGAATTGACCCTCCTCGTAAAGGATTAGCAATGCTTGGCCCCCTAGCTCATTTATTTTTCATGGCTCCGCCACTGCGTGCAACAGCGCACGTGTTCGCCCCCTCTCTCTAAATATCGATATCGCACTTGTGCATTCCTTCATAGTCTCCCTCCACTCGGCCCCTCGCACCATCTTCTAGCCCCCACCGGATTTTGCCACATGTACAATCTAGCAGACTCCATGGTTGAACTTAAGCATAATGCACAAACCTCAAAACAACAGTGGTTCTCTTTTGTTCTAGAATCTTTCATATCATAACTTCCCAAACTTTTTTTCTAGTTGAATTGCCATTATTTGATTTTTACTTTATGCTTTACAACGCACAATTCCATGAATCATAAACTAGATTAAGGGCTTCTTTGATTCAAAGGATTCTCAAAGGAATTTTGGAGGATTCTAATCATTAGGAATTTTTCCTATCTTGGTTGTTTGATTCAGTAGGATTGTAAACCATAGGAATTTTTCCATATGATTCATTTGCACTAGATTTCATAGGAAACATCCCATCCATTCAAACCTCTTTGAAAGAATTCTGCGTTTTTTCTATGCACAATCAAACACTCGTACAATCCTGTAGGATTCAAGACAACATTCCACTATAATCCCATGTTTTTCCTATTCACACGTTCTTAGCTTTTTTATAAAAACTAATTGATTTTGAATGAGATGAACTATAAGAATTAAATGAAGGGCTACATCACGCATATATGACTCAGAGCTTACATGCTATAGTGTGGTATTTATTCATAATTTGGTTGCAAAATCTGATGCGTGCAATGCACGTGTACCTTACTAGTACTTCGAGTATGTGCAAAACACGTAAATTAGAATACCAATGGCACGCTACACAGTGTCTCTCTTACAGTTCATGAAGCCACGTGGCACATGTGGAGGCGTTGTCGCGACCTCCTTGCGTGGATTGGTCACAGTGACGTGCTGCTGGTTTCAGAAGAATGTACTCGTCCTCCCTGAGCCATACTGGCGGTACATGCACGAAGCGAAGATGTGCACACACGCCACGCACGCACTCATTCCCTCGCAAGACGCACGCTGCGGTACACGGGCGGACGCAATTTTCTACCAAGATCCACCCCATGTGATAATTTGACACGTGTAAATTCGTTCACTTCATTGATGGTCAATTAATATAGTGCATGCAAATTGAGTGGACGTGAGGGCGGAAGAAAGACATTATTACTCCACTGCGCGCATGCGAGTAGTTAAATCGTGGGTTGCTAGTAGTACTTCCATTGGTCTCCTTCATATTTTGTGCCAATTTTTCACAGTAACATAATATTTACGCATTTGAGCAGTGTAGTACTTGAAATTTATGTTCCGCTAAACTCATCGGGAGCCGTTTCGGGCCTCGAAACCAAAACCATCAACTAATATTTACCTTGTTCCCATCACATTCGAAAGCCTACTCACACCTACTAGTACATACCAAACCTGAACGTGTTCCCACTATGCAGGTATTAGTACTACTAGTGCTAGTACTTAGGTTATAAAAAGGGGAACTACCTAACCAAAAATTACTCTACCTTTCCTCCTCATAAGTGCTTCTTCTTCGTCTGCTGTTATGGCCGGTGAGCAGAGCTCTAGGTTGAGAACTACTCATAACAAGGGAGCGGCAACCAAGGCTGCGGAAAAGAGAGGGCTCGCCGCCACACAGAGACCTCGAAAGATCTCTCACGGGCAGGCGATGGCTCTGTGAGCGCCCTAGCCATGAGGCGAACATGCCGAATCAAGGAGCTGGAGTCGTTATCCCTCGACGGCATGCCCAATCAGCTCAATAAGCACCTCAATAAGCAGAAGGAGTTCATCCAAGGCTTGACGGAGTTGCTGAAGGAGAGCCTCGACGACATGCCCGCTGAGCTCAATCAGCAGGGGGAGTTGACCGCCGACTTGGTGATGCTGTTGAAGAAGAGCATTGCCTCGGAGAAGAAGGCGACCGGCGAAATCCTGCGACTTCAGGAGGACAAGGCGAAGCTGTGCCACGAGATCGACCTGTTGAAGGAGAAGAACGCCGGCTGGAAGAAGCTGCATGAGAATAGTAGTTCCTCGATGAAGATGCTGCAGGCCCTTGTCATGGAACAGAAGGAGGAGTTGGCGAAGCTCCGCATCGAGCACCCGGCTGCTGTCAAGGTACGTAATGCGGCCGTGGAACAGATGATGAAGGCTCGCGTCGAGAAATCCCGCGTCATGGACATAATGAAGAAGATGGCGGAGGAGACGCGCAAGGAGATGGAGGTCGTGGAGGCGATGAAGAAGCAGTTACGACTCCGCGGCGAATTAGATCATTTGGGGTGATAATCTTCCTTCTTCTTTTGCTTCTGTGTTTCATCTTTTGCTTGGTGTTTACGCCAAGACGTGTCATGTTCTCTGTGAGGCATGAATAGAACAATGTTTTTTGTTTTTTGAGGGAATGAATAGAACAATGCTAACAATGAGATGACTAGCAAATTAGATCATTTTTATCGCCATATGGCACTGGGCTGCCGTGTTTCGTGCTCCTCCGTCGCAGTACTACTCCAGTGGAAAACTTGAGTATACCGCACGGTTCTTTGCTCCTCCTCGATCAGGTCATCGGCGCATTTATACGAGCAGTCAAATCACAAGGCCCCGCCTTCCAGCAGTAATGAGCCGTCAAATCACAAAGGCCCTCGCCTCTCGTGAAACCGACCAAGCTAGACTGCCCCACCCTCTAGCCTTTTGAAAATGTATACTTTTGTACAACAGTAGTATCGATGGATTGCGCCATGGAGCAAAACTTGAAATTAAAAAAAAGGTGGTACATACGGAGAGCGCTCGCCGCCAAATTATGCATATAGTACTATTAAAAAGGCTAGTCACAATAATGGTGTCCAGCACAACCCACCCCTCAAATAAAACTAAGCACCCTGGAATTCTTTGACAAAACTAAGCACCCTGAAATTCTTTGACAACTAAACTGCTAGCTATATGATGTTGGCCATATATATTGTACGTATATAATGTGAAGAGACGAGTGGTAGTACTATACCAACTAAAAGATGAAATGTAAGAAATACTAGTATGTACTTTCATCAAGAGTTAAAGTAACAAGAAGAAACATAACATAGTTCTCATTGGGGCTCAGCACAACACACCCTCAAATTAAATTAAGCACACCTGAAATTAAACTTTGCAACTATTCCGGTAGACACTGCATTAGAACCACCATGAGCAACGACACTGCCACCTTACTCGGAGTCCTCATCCACCACGTCCTCGACTTCGTCCTTGTCCCTCTTCCTCTTGGCCGATACTTCTTTGCTTGAACCGCCAACTTGGCTGTTGCTCTTCATCCAACCCTTGTAGATATTGAAACAAAGGTAGCCATCCATTGCAGCGTACTGGATGTGGGCTATATCTAGTACATTCTGCTGCCATGCATGACGATGAAACGTGTATGGAGGTTTCTCCAGTTTACGGTACGAAGGATGAACCATGGCTCCTGCCAGGGTCAGCATTGAAGGCTGACGAGAGGACACCAGTCGATTCTTTTGGAGGTCGAAGGTGTTGCCTACAACGAGGCCTATCCGACGCAGGACTTCTTTGTCGTTACCAAAGTCTACAGTAACGAATTTGACTAGGTTGATCTCGAGGAAGTCCTTAAAATCCTGGCACTCAACGTCGGCGTGGCATATGTGGTAGACCAAGCATAATTCATGCACGCAAACCTGGATCACGGCGGGCTTCTTCCTCTCTTCGTCCTTTAGATCCTTCTCTCGTCCCACGACTATGGTGTACTCAACATCTAGCCCAGCGACCCACTCATCATCTGAGTCTTCGAACATGCGTCTGAAGCGAGAACGACATCCTTTCACCGTCGCGGAAGTACGGGTGTAGATGACGTCGAACTCATCGCCGGTGATGGTTCTAACCTTGTACTCACAGCTGATCGGGGAGATTTGGGACGCCATGGATTTGGGAGGAGGGTTAGGATTAGTGGAACTGCCGTAATGTGAATGGACGGGACGACTAGGAGCGAACCGCCGTAGTATTAAAGGACGTGCGGGGACGAGTAGGGAGCGAACTGCCAGCGCGAACGGCAGGGTAGTGGCTTTCCATTCTCCCATGATATGGGCTTCCGAGAGACCTTGGATCTGAGATCGAACAGTTGCATGGCGTGATTCTAGACCTATGGGTGAATATCCTATCCTGGAGGGTTATTCTTAAAAGTTCCAGCAACTTAGCATGCGATCGTTTGATCTCAGATCCAAGGGCTGCCAGCAGCCCGTATCATGGTCGCTCCTACCACGACCGTCGCGTCGCTCGCGCGGTCGCGCCCTTGGAGATTTAACACGGTGCGTTAGGCTATCTGATGTTGGCATGTCATACATAGTCATCACTTAGTCACTCATACTACAACAAGGTTGGCTATAAGGTTGGCTATAAGTGTTTTTTTACTCCTCTCTTTCTGTTTCTTCGTACTCCCTCCATTCCATAATATAAGAACGTTTTTTACACAAGCTAGTGTAGTGTCAAAAACGTTCTTATATAATGGGACACAGGGAGTACTAGTATTTATTGCATTTGCCAAGGAGTGACCTCTTCCAATGAAATGGTGTTGCAAAGTTTGCTTCATTTAATTAGCTATAGACTCAAAATTGACTTTTCACCAAGGTACAATCGCTTAGCACCGTTTCTTCCTTGGGTCACCAAACTAGTCTCTCTCTTCTTGATTAACTTGCCACATCGGACTTTATGCCTATGTGGCAAGCTTAAGCACCTGTAGGAGCAAGTAAGTACAATGGCCCTGTTTGGATCCATGAGTTAGAGTTAGTTTAGGTTAGTTTGGACTCAACTAACCCAAAAATATCCAAACATGAGGGTTAGTTTGGGTTAGATGCATCTAACCCATTCAAAAAATCTAACCCACCCAAGAGGTGCTTATTTGGGTTAGTTCTTCTCAGGATCACTAAAAAACATGTTTTTCTCCCACTTCCTCGAAGCTTCTCGTCCTCTCCCTCCTTCCCTCTACTTGCGTCCGTGAAGGCGCCTGCCGTATCCCCGCTCCATCTAACCCTGCCATCCAAACACCTCTTTGGCTAGAGTTAGTTCACGGTTAGTTCATGGTTAGAATCTAACTCTAACCTCTAACTGAGTTAGAGTATCCAAACAGGGCCAATAGTGCGCTTTACATGACATTTTTGCATATGTGGAGGAAAGAGAGGCAAGGAAAAAGTGGAGAAGTGGGCTCTCATGCAAGAGCCAGCCTCTACTACATGGTGGAGCATTGGGAGAGGCACCTGTATGGAGGTGGTCAGGAATCGGAGACTCACGCCCGGTCGAAGCGCCGCATGATTAAAATGATAATGGCAAGTCAAATCACGGGGCCCCACCTGTCCATGATAACTTCATTGTCAAATCACACAGCCCTACGTTTGCAGCAGCCTACTCCCTCGTCTTCTCGCGTCTCTGTTGACCCGACTAGGCGGAACTGTCCCGCCGCCTACCGGGCAGGAAAAGCCCCGCCCTCGACTTTTAAATAGTATGCGGTATACTAATTTTGTATCGATGGATTGCGCCGCGCCATGGAGCAAAGCGTCTAGAAAAGCGGCGGTACACATGTACGGAGTATACAACACGCCCGTCGCGTTCGCGTCGCACCCAGACGGTCGGTCGATGCAGCACGCCGCTCTCCGAATGGAGCAGCGCGTCATATTGCGTTCGCACACACATGTGGGACGACAATTGAGAACCGACCATAGGCACACTCCCTGGCCCCGCAAGTCGGGTGACTTAATAGAAGAGGGATACGAGCGATAGTACTAGAGAAGTGTTGTACTACGTTGGTGCCTGGACGATCCCTGCAAGAAACGGAAGATCAGTTCGTCCATGCATGTGACCAGACTCCAGCAGACACGCCTGGATTGGCTATCTCTACATATCGTGCAGGCTGTCTTGTACATGGTTGTAGTTGTGGTGAGAAATCTAAAAAAAGGTTTCTTGTCATCTCGCAAAATTATGTGTCATGTGCTTCGGATCACTGCGAGGGTTAAACAGCGACAACTGAGTTGGGCTAGTCATTGGGGGCACATGCACGAATAGTGACTACTCGGCTGTCATCTAGGTCAAGCCGGCTATGTTAATTAGGACATCTATCGACGGACCCCTTTTCTACGAGTTTATCTTTAATTTGAGCTTTGTTCCTCGTCTAGTTTGTCCGTCGGGATTCATGTTGTCTCCTTTGGGCAGTGAGGTTATGATTTCTTGTCATGTGGCATTTTTCGTGTTATATGTTATAATCCGGCGCTTCAGATCAAAATGACGACAACTGCGCCTCCGGGCCACGTGCATGAAGACTTCTCGACAGTCATTGACGAGGTCAAGCCAGCTCCGGTAGACAAAATAAAACTAAGTACTACTCCACTATATAGGCAGGAGCCTCCACGCTTGCTTGCTAGTGTTGCTCTCTTCACACTGTCTCGGCCTCTCCAGATCTAAACACGACAGCGGTGGCCACACTCTCTCTCTCTGCTCACCGCTGGTCACAGATCCAGCCGGATCCTCTCCGCCGGGGAAGGTGAGAAGGTGCAACGTTCACGCGGTCGTCCTCGGCGATGGCTCTTACCCACTGCTGGGCGCGTCCTGATCAGCCTGCCTTGCCATTTTCTCCCAAGCACCACTGGCGAGGGAGGGCCTCCGACCCCTTATTCCTCGCTGCCGTAGTGTGGGCAGATCCGGCCTCCCGCCGCCCACCTAGCAACATCCCGGCGACCATCAGGTATAACTTCCTTCGAAACCGGCCTTGCTCTACTTCCGAGCTCCTGACGTCGCTGCATTTGTAACTTTTACTATTTCTCAGGCCCCCTCGTAGATAGGATCGATCGGCTGTTCGAAAACCACCTAATTTTTTACGTTTAAGAGGTAAAACTAGTTCATGCACTCGAATCTAGTACTACTTGGTTCAAACAAGGAAGAAAGGGGGTGGGGGTGGGGGAGGATTTGTTACCTGAATCTAGGACTTGGTCGAAAGAGGAAATAATGGGGGCGAAAAGTAGCAGAGATTGGCTATCCAACTGGTCTCTAGGTCTAATAGGGAAATAAAGGGAAACGCAATACAAACTCAATATAAACCCGATCTATTGGTTGAAAAAGGAAAGAAAGTGGGGCGGGGGACAAGTCAGCGAGTAAGTCCAACACTAGATTTGCTAGCCTCACACAGTATAAGGTGGCTATACCGAACAAAAATGGGACCAACCCGGATATCCTGCTCGATGTTTGTTGCCCCGAGCCACTCTTATGTAATGCCACTTTGGTAAAATGTAGCGATCGCCTTTGTTAAAAGTAAGGACACGTTAAACCAATGTTGTTTTCAATGTAATGCCTCCAGTAATATGAATCAATGGCACTTCTTTACATGTCCTGATAAAATTTACCATTAAGATAAGTTGGTTCTTTTCGTTAGAAATGCAACTGTCCTGGTCCACCTACTCTCCCGTGCCCAAAATAATGTCGTATTTAACGGTTGTCATAGTTAATCCTAATGCCCACATTAATATCTAGCAATGCCACTGCTTTAGATATTGCTACTGTCCTTGTAGGATGCCATTCAGATAAGGAACATGCTTCTTTTCATTTGATGCATGTTTCATCACTTGTTAGTCACCCTCCTTTCCACCTTTTTTGTGCAAACAGAGATATACATTTCATGCTCGATCTTAGTTGAACTGCACAAATGATATCCAAATTATAGTTGAGCATTCCAGGAGCTTCACAACCAACCTTGATGTTGCTCAATTTTATTGAAACTAATGAAGAAGAAGCTTTGTGGGTTATGTTTTCTGATGGAAATGGAACCGGGGTTGGAGCCCTTTTCTTAAAAAAAAATGAAGAAGAAGCTGCTAGCTCACGGTACATTGCTTCATTTTAGGTGAACTGCACCAAAAGGTCCCATGAATTGAATCATCCATGTTGGTGACTGAAAGAGCCAGCTTCAGCATCCCAGTCTAAGCACCCCCGGCCTCCATCCTTGCGACGCACGGTACACCTCGTTTGCCACCTACTCGACCCTAGTGTCACTGATAAAATGAAGTGATAATACAGTTAAAACAGAGCGAGTGTCATCTCTATAATTTCATTTGCAATGTAGATAAAGAAAGTGCTTCTCTTTGTTAAAGTATGTTTCATCAACTAGTCCCATTGTTAACGTTTAAGTGTTTCTGCAAACTGGGGTGCTTAATTTTAGTTGATATGTACAAAAATAGAGATTTGAATATCTCAAGGCGCCTCCTTGTACTATTGCTGTACACTGATGTTCATCACTGGCAGAAGGTGTATCTGGGAGACTTGGGACGATGTCCAGTATGAGGCGTACCGTATGAGGCGTCGCAGGGCCCATCTCACCCTCGCAGCATGGCATACTATGATACTATCGCAATATTTTCTTCTATTTATTTTGTGTGTTTCATCAACTATTGCCACTATAATGTAATCACGCTTTTTCATTATCTGTGCAAACAGGGTTATTCAGCTGCATTTTGGTGGAACTGCACAAATGTACGTATGGAACCGGCATATATGCAGAGTGCGAGGTGTGCCAAGTAAAAATTACCGACACCAACCATGCTGCATGCATGCATTGGCATCCACCACCACCAGTGGGATGTGTGGCGCTCTCTTGGACGTATCTTTCTCGGCAGCAAATCCTCTAACCAAATACTAGTAGCTTATATTGGCAGTTTTCTAGGGAGTACTCTTTTGTGAAAGAAGCACCAATCTATTTTTCTTTATTTGTAAACTGTGTCACAACTTTGACCCAAAGGTCCAGAGCTATTTTAGGGTGATTGGCGTAGTACTCGGAGACTGATTGTAAGCATGATTTTCATTAGCTGTCACACTGATTGTAAGCATGAGCAGGTGGAAGATTAGGTTAGTGCGAAGCTTACCTTAAACCCTACCGCCGCCATTGAAACGAGGCGAGCGTCGAGGGAACCGTGGAGAACGGCGGGGAAGCGGCGTCGCGCCATCCGGCCTCCTCTTGCGGTGGGAGAACAATACTCCTGTGGCTCCGGCTGGCTCTGCACCCTCACGAACGGCACACCATACTCGATCGATTCGTTATCCTCTGGGTGCTTGACCTTCGACCTGTACGCCCACCACCTCCGCCTGACTGTCGCCTTGGGCGAATCTGTCTGCTCCATCGCCCATAGGAGATACTCAATGGACTCGGAGGAATGCGGCGTGACTGCCGCCGAGGAGTACATGTATATTGCCGCCCTCATCGCCGCCGTCTCGCTCTTTCGCATACATTGCCACATGGCCCGCACTGTCCTGGAAATCTCCCACTCATTGTCAAACCAACTAAAGATCTCCTTCAACCTGGCTAACTTTGCCTGGTCGCCGCCGGTGATCTGCCTGATTCGCTCCTGCATCCTCTCCATAGATGTCGATTACAGGTGGTCCGGTGCTAGCTTTGGAAGATGGGAGGAGAGGCGGTGGTCTTGCAATAGAGAAGAGGGAGAGGAGAGGAGGTGGTTTTGGAATGGAGATGATGGAGAGGAGAGGAGGTGGTTTTGCAATGGAGAGAAGATCGAGAAGAGGGAGAGGCGAGGCGGTGGTTTTGGAATGGAGCTGATGGAGAGGAGAGGAGGTGGTTTTGGAATGGAGATGATGGAGAGGAGAGGAGGTGGTTTTGCAATGGAGAAAATAAGAGAAGAGGGAGTGGAGAGGCTGTGTTTTTTGAATGGAGATGATGGAGAGGAGAGGAGGTGGTTTTGCAATGGAGAAGAGGGAGAGGAGCGTGCGGCAGCGATTTAGGATTGGGCGGGAGGGCCGGCGCGCTGTGACTGGATCAAAATCAAAATCAATGTACCCTTCAATTAAGAAAGCGACCCCACATTAGCTAGTCCCCCTTTTATTCTGGGTCATAATTGACCATGATTTTCGCACATAAAATATATGTTATACGTTGCAAAAATAATATAATTTGAAAGTACATTCAGATACGAACCAAACGATACAATGTTTGGTGACATGCATTCACATTTTGCTTGTCACATACAGTACGTGGTCAAACTTTGACCCAAAATACGCAAAACAACACAAAAATACTTCCAAGACCAGCGCCTCTCTTTCCCTCTTCTCCTCTTAAACCACCGCCGCTCCTATCCTCTTCCATTTCAAAACCACCGCCTCTCCTCTCCTGTTCCAGTAGAAAACCAGCGTCGCTCCTCTCCCGTTCTAATCCAAAACCAGCGCTGCTCCTCTCCTCTTCCATTCAAAAACCACCGCCGGCGAGTGAAGGTGTTGTGGAGAAGTAGATCGATGGAGGAGTACAACCAATACGCGAGGATCGCAGACGGCGACCCTGTGAAGCTAGCTAGGATGTTGGAGATACAGTCTTGTTTTGACAACAAGGACCAACTAGCGGCGACGGCGACATCCATGGCCAAATATCTGCAACAGAGCGAAAAGGCGGCGATACTCCCGGAGGGAGTCGCGCCGGAGTACATAGAGCTGCTCCTCTGGGCCATGGAGCAAATAGATTCACCAAATCCGATCGTGAGGGAGCGGTGGTGGAAGTATCGATCCCAGATGGAGCATCCACCAGAGATTGAAGGATCGAGCATCTACAGGGTGCCGTTTGTGAGGGTGTCCTGCCAGAGCGAGCCGGGGGAGTCTTCGTCGACCGAACCCAACTGCAAGAGGAGAAAATCAGTTGGCCCGACGACGCTTCCCCGCCATCGTCTCCCTCACCGTTCACATTGTCTCACGGGGCGGCTGTCTGCCGCCGAAGAATAGGAGGGGGCTGCCCCCCCCCCAGCCCAATAGTCGGGCAGGTTGTGAATTGTCAGGAGGAGCTTAGGGTTGTCAGTATTTGCAGGTTGTGAATTGTGTTTTGTGTTGTGTATTTTGAGAGTACTTTCATATATGAATGTCTTTTGAATTTCAGATTTGCAGTATTGAGCATATGAAGAATTTTATGAATTCTAGAGATCTATTTTAGCACTTAAAAATGTAGTTTCATAGGAGTATAAAAGTCTTGACGAGAAGAAAGCGCAAGTTTCAGTTTCAGATAAGAAATTGCAAGTTCAGTTTCAGATAAGAAACTGCAACTTTCAGAGGCAGAGCATTTATATTAACACGACCTTTTCAAACAGGGTTAACATCATGTTGGAAGTTTTATTCATGGTCGAAAATGGAACTACCAGCCAGTTAACATCATGCTGATCAACATTCATGCATAGCACATCTTCATATGATGCACAGTCAAAATGCCCACACAATGTCGAGTGTGTGAAACACAGAGAAAACGAGGGACGAAGTTTTGACAAGTGTTGGACATGGTTTTGGGCTGCCCCGTCTAGGCTTTCATTTTTAACATGTGCAGCCCACGACCTCGGATGGGAGGGCCTGTTTGTATTTTCTTGGGGCCGTTATGTATCGACCGGCCTATGGACATCCCATCCGAGGTTTTACTTTTGGCAGCCCAATTTATGTATTTTTTTGAAGAAAACGCAGAGGTCTGTTCTATTTTTCTATATATGAATAGGAACTCCATGTACAACTTATGTTTCCCTTTTAACTATATTTTATATATTTAAATTATTTTATATGTTATTATATATTATTTTTATTGTCATCATATATTTAACAGATACTTACATATGTAAGAAAACAATATCCCACATCTTATTAACTTATAAAAATAATTTCTTAACAAATAAAATCCTGGATTGTTTTGGCCTGAAAATCCTAGTGATTGTGTACAAAAGCTTGGTAAGATTTAAGGACGAATGTAATAATATCACTTATTATTTACATATATTTATAATAAAATACTTAGCCCTTTTTTATTTTTTGATAACATTGCTGGCCCAACCCAACATTATAATTAGAATCAACCCAGCAAAATCGTGTATCTAGATAAAGTGCAAATGGCCTGTAATTTTTTAGGAAATTAAATAAATGGGCCGCATGGAAGCTACATTAATTGTTCACCCAGCCCAGCTAATGTCTGTAATTCAAAAAAAAGATCAAAGTGACTGTAAATTCTACCGTGCAAAAAAGAAGACTGTAAATTCTGAAAAAATGGGTTGAATACGTGCCACATTTTTGGAGGCTGAAATGTGGGCCAATAGGTGAAATAGCATGAAGTCGTTGTCAATTTAGTCAACAAATGATTCTGACATGTTAGCCGTTGGATTTACATCCAACGGCCGGCATCCATCTTCAATCTCTCGTCTTCTTCCTCCAGCGCCGCCGGGACCACCTCCCGCCTCCTGCTGCTAGCAGCTCTGCTTAGCACGCTTCGCTATGAAGCGCTACTCCACCGTTGGCCAGGCCATCCCTCCACCCCTCCACACCTCCTGTTCTTCTCCATCGA
This sequence comes from Aegilops bicornis, assembly GCA_021605145.1. Classification (NCBI taxonomy): domain Eukaryota; kingdom Viridiplantae; phylum Streptophyta; class Magnoliopsida; order Poales; family Poaceae; genus Aegilops; species Aegilops bicornis. The sequence continues at coordinate 63,730,871 of CM038675.1, read as the reverse complement.
CTGTCAAACCACACCGCACTAGAACCAGTTAACCCTCGTACACCTCTCCGTCTGCGACTCTACTCTCCCGTCTTCCCATCTCCGGCTCGTTGCTGTCCGGGGCCTCGCCGTCGTCCACCACCTTGGATGCGCTCGGCGCGGCGTGGTCAACATGGTCAACGAACGACACCATCGGAAGTAGACTGTGCGTGGAGAGGTTGATAGCTGGGTCCATGGCTGCACACAAGGAAATGCCTCCTTATTACACGCAAAATAATGATTCCTCCACCTGACATCTGGGACCCACCGGAAGGGCCTCTGTATTTCGCGAAAAAAATGTGCCCCTCGCTGACTTGTCGGACCCACCAGCTATCTTCGCATGCAAGGAAGTGCCTCCTTATTACGCACAAAAAATGAATACTCCCCCTACCAGCTGGAACCCAGCATACTGGGAGGCTGACTTGTGGGCCTAACAAGTTGACGGGGACGAAGGGCTTTGTCAACTTAGTCAATATGAACGATTCTAGCTCCTGTTACCATACGATGTGTTGGAAATATGCCCTAGAGGCAATAATAAATTGGTTATTATTATATTTCCTTGTTCATGATAATCGTTTATTATCCATGCTATAATTGTATTGATAGGAAACTCAGATACATGTGTGGGTACATAGACAACACCATGTCCCTAGTAAGCCTCTAGTTAACTAGCTCGTTGATCAATAGATGGTTACGGTTTCCTGACCATGGACATTGGATGTCGTTGATAACGGGATCACATCATTGGCAGAATGATGTGATGGACAAGACCCAATCCTAAGCCTAGCACAAAGATCGTGTAGTTCGTATGCTAAAGCTTTTCTAATGTCAAGTATCTTTTCCTTAGACCATGAGATTGTGCAACTCCCTGGGATTTGTCACTCCGTGTAAACGGAGAGGTATCTCTGGGCCCACTCAGTAGGACATCATCATAATGTGCACAATGCGACCAAGAGGTTGATCACGGGATGATGTGTTACGGAACGAGTAAAGAGACTTGCCGGTAACGAGATTGAACAAGGTATCGGGATACCGACGATCGAATCTCGGGCAAGTACAATGCCGCTAGACAAAGGGAATTGTATACGGAATCGATTGAGTCCTTGACATCGTGGTTCATCCGATGAGATCATCGTGGAACATGTGGGAGCCAACATGGGTATCCATATCCCGCTGTTGGTTATTGACCGGAGAATGTCTCGGTCATGTCTGCATGGTTCCCGAACCTGTAGGGTCTACACACTTAAGGTTCGATGACGCTAGGGTTATAAAGGAAGTTTGTATGTGGTTACCGAATGTTGTTCGGAGTCCCGGATGAGATCGCGGACGTCACGAGGAGTTCCGGAATGGTCCGGAGGTAAAGAATTATATATGGGAAGTCCTGTTTTGGTCACCGAAAAAGTTTGGGTTTTATCGGTAATGTCTGGGACCACCGGGAGGGTCCCGGGGTCCACCAAGTGGGGCCACCATCCTCGGAGGGCTGCATGGGCCAAGTGTGGGAGGGACCAGCCCGGGTGGGCTGGTGCGCCCCCAAGAGGCCTGCGCCAAGAGATAAGGGAAAGGGAGAGTCCTAAAGGGAAGGCACCTCCTAGGTGCCTTAGGGAGGATGGACTCCTCCTGGCCGCACCCTTCCTTGGAGGAAGGGCCAAGGCTGCACCCCCTCTCCCTTGCCCCTATATATAGTGGAGGGAGGGAGGAAGCCACACTGAAGCCTGGCGCCTACCTCCCTCCCGTGACACCTCCTCCTCTCCCGCAGGTGCTTGGCGAAGCCCTGCAGGATTGCCACGCTCCTCCACCACCACCACGCCGTTGTGCTGCTGCTGGATTGAGTCTTCCTCAACCTCTCCCTCTCTCCTTGCTGGATCAAGGCATGGGAGACGTCACCGGGCTGTACGTGTGTTGAACGCGGAGGTGCCGTCCGTTCGGCACTAGGATCTCCGGTGATTTGGATCACGACGAGTACAACTCCTTCAACCCCGTTCTCTTGAACGCTTCCGCTTAGCGATCTACAAGGGTATGTAGATGCACTCTCCTTCCCCTCGTTGCTGGTTTCTCCATAGATAGATCTTGGTGACACGTAGGAAAATTTTGAATTTTTGCTACGTTCCCCAACAGTGGCATCATGAGCTAGGTCTATTGCGTAGATTCTTTGCACGAGTAGAACACAAAGTAGTTGTGGGCGTTGATTTTGTTCAATATGCTTACCGTTACTAGTCCAATCTTGTTTCGACGGTATTGTGGGATTAAGCGGCCCGGACCGACCTTACACGTACACTTACGTGAGACAGGTTCCACCGACTGACATGCACTTGGTGCATAAGGTGGCTAGCGGGTGCCAGTCTCTTCCACTTTAGTCGGAACGGATTCAATGAAAAGGGTCCTTATGAAGGGTAAATAGCAATTGGCATATCACGTTGTGGTTTTGCGTAGGTAAGAAACGTTCTTGCTAGAAACCCATAGCAGCCACGTAAAACATGCAAACAACAATTAGAGGACGTCTAACTTGTTTTTGCAGGGTATGCTATGTGTTGTGATATGGCCAAGAAGAATGTGATGAATGATATGTGATGTATGAGATTGATCATGTTCTTGTAATAGGAATCACGACTTGCATGTCGATGAGTATGACAACCGGCAGGAGCCATAGGAGTTGTCTTTATTTATTGTATGACCTGCGTGTCATTGAACAACGCCATGTAATTACTTTACTTTATTGCTAGCCGGTAGCCATAGTAGTAGAAGTAATAAGTTGGTGAGACAACTTCATGGAGACACGATGATGGAGATCATGGTGTCATGCCGGTGACGATGATGATCATGGAGCCCCGAAGATGGAGATCAAAAGGAGCAAAATGATATTGGCCATATCATGTCACTATTTGATTGCATGTGATGTTTATCATGTTTATGCATCTTATTTGCTTAGAACGACGGTAGTAAATAAGATGATCCCTCATTAAAATTTCAAGAAAGTGTCCCCCCTAACTGTGCACCGTTGCGAAAGTTCGTCGTTTCGAAGCACCACGTGATGATCGGGTGTGATAGATTCTTACGTTCACATACAACGGGTGTAAGCAAGATTTACGCACGCAATACACTTAGGTTGACTTGACGAGCCTAGCATGTACAGACATGTCCTCGGAACACAAGAGACCGAAAGTTCAAGCATGAGTCGTATGGTAGATACGATCAACATGAAGATGTTCACCGATGATGACTAGTCTGTATCACGTGATGATCAGACACGGCCTAGTTGACTCGAATCATGTAATCACTTAGATGACTAGAGGGATGTCTATCTGAGTGGGAGTTCATAAGATGAACTTAATTATCCTGAACATAGTCAAAAGCCCTTTGCAAATTATGTCATAGCTCGCGCTTTAGTTCTACTGTTTAGATATGTTCCTAGAGAAAATATAGTTGAAAGGTTACAGTAGCAATTATGCGGTCAGTAGAAAGCTTATGTCCTTAATGCACCGCTCGGTGTGATGGACCTCGAACGTAGTCTATGGATGTTGCGAACATCTGACACACATGTTTTGATGACTACGTGATAGTTCGGTAATGTTAAACGGCTCAGAATTGAGGCACCAAAGACGGTTTTGAAACGTCGCGGAACGTATGAGATGTTCTGAGGGCTGAAATTGGGATTTCAGGCTCGTGCCCACGTCAAGAGGTATGAGACCTCCGACGAGTTTTCTAGCCTACAAACTAAGGGAGAAGATCTCAATCGTTGAGCTTGTACTTAGATTGTCTGGGTACAACAATCACTTGAATCGAGTGGGAGTTAATCTTCCAGATGAGATAGTGATGTTTCTCCAAAGACATTGCCACCAAGCTACTATAGCTTCGTGATGAACTATAACATATCAGGGATACATATGATGATCCTTGAAGTGTTCGCGATGTTTGACACATGAAAGTAGAAGTCAAGTAGGAGCATCAATTGTTGATGGTTGGTAAAACCACTAGTTTCAAGAAGGGCAAGGGCAACAAGGGATACTTCATGAAACGGCAAAACAGTTGCTGCTCTAGTGAAGAAACCCAAGGTTGAACCCAAACCCGAGACTAAGTGCTTACGTAATGAGAGGAACGGACATCAAGCGGAACCACCCTAGATACTTGGTAGATGAGAAGGCTGGCAAGGTCGATAGAAGTATATTGGATATACATTATGTTAATGTGTACTTTACTAGTACTCCTAGTAGCACCAGGGTATTAGATATCGGTTCAGTTGCTAAGTGTTAGTAACTCGAAACAAAAGCTACGGAATAAACGGAGACTAGCTAAAGGTGAGCTGACGATACGTGTTGGAAGTGTTTCCAAGGTTGGTATGATCAAGCATCGCACGCTCCCTCTACCATCGAGATTGGGGTTAAACCTAAATAATTGCTATTTGGTGTTTGCGTTGAGCATAGACATGATTGGATTATGTCTGTCGCAAGACGGTTATTCATTTAAGGAGAATAATGGTTACTCTGTTAATTTGAATAATACCTTCAATGGTCTAGCACCTAAAAGGAATGGTTTATTGAATCTCGATCGTAGTGACACACATTTTCATGCCAAAAGATATAAGATAGTAATGATAGTACCACGTACTTGTGGCAATCGCCATGTAAGTCATATTGGTATAAAAGCATGAAGAAGCTCCATGTTGATGGATCTTTGGACTCACTCGTTTTGAAAAGTTTGAGACATGCAAACCATGTCTATTGGTGTATACGCATGAAGAAACTCCATGCAGATGGATCGTTTGGAGTCACTTGATTTTGAATCACTTGAGATATACAAATCATACCACATGGGCAAGATGACTGAAAAGCCTCGGTTTTAGTAAGATGGAACAAGGTAGCAACCTGTTGGAAGTAACACATTTTGATGTGCGCAGTCCAATGAGTCCGAGGCATGCGATGAATATCGTTATGTTCTGACTTCACAGATGATTCAAGTAGATGTTGAGTATATTTACTTGATGAAACACAAAGTCTGAATTATTGAATGGTTCAAGTAATTTTAGAGTGAAGTTAAAGATCATTGTGACAAGAGGATGAAATGTCTATGATATGATCATAGAGATGAGTATCTGAGTTCTGAGCTTTGTACGCAATTAAGACAACTGTGGAAATTGTTTCACAATTAATACCACCTGGAACACCATAGTGTGATGGTGTGTCCGAACATCATAGTTGCACCCTATTGGATATGGTGCGTACCATGATGTCTCTTATCAAATTACCACTATCGTTCATGGGTTAGGCATTAGAGACAACCGCACTCACTTTAATAGGGCACCATGTAATTCCGTTGAGACGACACCGTTTGAACTATGGTTTGGAGAAACCTAAGTTGTCGTTTCTTAAAGGTTTGGGGTTGCGATGCTTATGTGAAAAAGTTTCAGGTTGATAAGCTCGAACCCAAAGCGGATAAAATGCATCTTCATAGGACACCCAAAACAGTTGGGTATACCTCCTAATTCAGATCCGAAAGCAATAGGGATTGTTTCTAGAAACGGGTCCTTTCTTGAGGAAAAGTTTCTCTCGAAAGAATTGAGTGCGAGGATGGTGGAGACTTGATGAGGTTATTGAACCATCACTTCAAACAGTGTGTAGCAGGGCACAGGAAGTTCCTGTGGCACCTACATCAATTGAAGTAGAAGCTTATGATAGTGATCATGAAGCTTCAGATCAAGTCACTACCGAACCTCGTGGGGACGACAAGGACGCGTCTGCTTGAGTGGTACGGTGATCCTGTCTTGAATGTCATGTTGCTAGACAACAATGAACCTACGAGCTATGGAGAAGCAATGGTGGGCCCATATTCCAACAAATGGTTAGAAGCCATGAAATCCGAGATAGGATCCATGTATCGAGAACAAAGCATGGACTTTGGTGGACTTGCCCGTTGATCGGCAAGCCATTGAGATAAATGGATCTTTAAGAAGAAGACGGACGTGGACGGTAATGTCACCGTCTATGAAGCTCGACTTGTGGCAAAGAGTTTTCACAAGTTCAAGGAGTTGACTACGATGAGATTTTCTCATCTGTAGCGATGCTTAAGTCCGTCGGAATCATGTTAGCATTAGCTGCATTTATGAAATCTGGCAGATGGATGTCAAAACGAGTTTCCTTACCAGTTTTGTAAGGAAAGGTTGTATGTGATACAATCAGAAAGTTTTTGTCGATCCTAAGGATGCTAAAAGGTATGCTGGCTCCAGTGATCCTTCTAAGGACTGGAGTAAGCATCTCGGAGTTGGAATATACGCTTTGATGAAATGATCAAAGATTTTGGGTTTATACAAAGTTTGTGAGAAACTTGTATTTCCAAAGAAGTGAGTGGGAGCACTATAGAATTTCTGATGAGTATATGTCGTTGACATATTGATGATCGAGAAATGATGTAGAATTTTCTACGTAAAGCATATAGGGTTATTTGAAAAGTGTTTTTCAAGTGAAAACCTGGATTAAGCTACTTGAACATTGAGCATCAAGATCTATGAGGATAGATCAAACCGCTTAATGGTACTTTCAAATGAGCATATACCTTGACATGATCTTGTAGGTGTTCAAGATGGATCGATCAAAGAAGGAGTTCTTGCCTAAGATGTAAGGTATGAAGTTAAGACTTAAAGCTCGACCACGGCAGAAAAGAGAGAAAGGACGAAGGTCGTCCCCTATGCTTTAGAGGTAGGCTCTATAGTATGCTATGCTGTGTACCGCACCGGAAGTGTGCCTTGCCATGAGTCAGTCAAGGGGTACAAGCATGATCCAGGAATGGGGATCATTGGACAGCGGTCAAAATTGTCCTTGGAGTAAATAAGGACATGTTTCTCGATTATGGAGGTGATAAAGAGTTCGGTGTAAAGGGTTACGTTGATGCAAGCTTTAACACCTATTCGAGTGACTCTGAGTAGCAAACCGGATACCTATAGTGGAGCAACCATTTGGAATAAGCTTCAAGTGGAGCGTGGAAGCAGCATTTACAATATGACATAGAGAATTGCAAAGTACATACGAATCTGAATACTGCAGACCCGTTGTCTAAAACTTCTCTCACAAGGAAAACATGATCAAACCCCAGAACTCATTGAGTCTTAATCACATGGTGATGTGAACTAGTTTAGCGACACTAGTAAACTCTTTGGATGTTGGTCACATGGCGATGTGACCTATCAGTGTTAATCACATGGCGATGTGAACTAGATTATTGACTCTAGTGCAAGTGGGAGACTGTTGGATATATGCCCTAGAGGCAATAATAAATTGGTTATTATTATATTTCCTTGTTCATGATAATCGTTTATTATGCATGCTATAATTGTATTGATAGGAAACTCAGATACATGTGTGGGTACATAGACAACACCATGTCCCTAGTAAGCCTCTAGTTAACTAGCTCGTTGATCAATAGATGGTTACGGTTTCATGACCATGGACATTGGATGTCGTTGATAACGGGATCACATCATTGGCAGAATGATGTGATGGACAAGACCCAATCCTAAGCCTAGCACAAAGATCGTGTAGTTCGTATGCTAAAGCTTTTCTAATGTCAAGTATCTTTTCCTTAGACCATGAGATTGTGCAACTCCGGATACCGTAGGAATGCTTTGGGTGTACCAAAGCGTCCTGGCGTGGCGGGTGGCTATAAAGGTGCATTACAGGTATCTCCGAAAGTGTACATTGGGTTGGCACGAATCGTGGTAGGATTTGTCACTCCGTGTAAACGGAGAGGTATCTCTGGGCCCACTCGGTAGGACATCATCATAATGTGCACAATGTGACCAAGGGGTTGATCACGGGATGATGTGTTACGGAACGAGTAAAGAGACTTGCCGATAACGAGATTGAACAAGGTATCGGGATACCGACGATCGAATCTCGGGCAAGTACAATGCCGCTAGACAAAGGGAATTGTATACGGGATCGATTGAGTGCTTGACATCGTGGTTCATCCGATGAGATCATCGTGGAACATGTGGGAGCCAACATGGGTATCCAGATCCCGCTGTTGGTTATTGACCGGAGAACGTCTCGGTCATGTCTGCATGGTTCCCGAACCCGTAGGGTCTACACATAAGGTCCTATGGCGCTAGGGTTATAAAGGAAGTTTGTATGTGGTTACCGAATGTTGTTTGGAGTCCGGATGAGATCCCGGACGTCACGAGGAGTTCCGGAATGGTCCGGAGGTAAAGAATTATATATGGGAAGTCCTGTTTTGGTCACCGGAAAAGTTTGGGTTTTATCGGTAATGTACTGGGACCACGGGAGGGTCGAGGTCCACCAAGTGGGGCCACCATCCTCGGAGGGCTGCATGGGACAAGTGTGGGAGGGACCAGCCCCAGGTGGGCTGGTGCGCCCCAAGAGGCCCATGCGCCAAGAGATAAGGGAAAGGAGAGTCCTAAAGGGAAGGCACCTCCTAGGTGCCTTAGGGAGGATGGACTCCTCCTGGCCGCACCCTTCCTTGGAGGAAGGGCCAAGGCTGCGCCCCTCTCCCTTGCCCCTATATATAGTGGAGGGAGGGAGGAAGCCACACACAAGCCTTGGCGCCTCCCTCCCTCCCGTGACACCTCCTCCTCTCCCGCAGGTGCTTGGCGAAGCCTGCAGGATTGCCACGCTCCTCCACCACCACCACGCCGTTGTGCTGCTGCTGGATGGAGTCTTCCTCAACCTCTCCCTCTCTCCTTGCTGGATCAAGGCATGGGAGACGTCACCGGGCTGTACGTGTGTTGAACGCGGAGGTGCCGTCCGTTCGGCACTAGGATCTCCGGTGATTTGGAGCACGACGAGTACAACTCCTTCAACCCCGTTCTCTTGAACGCTTCCGCTTAGCGATCTACAAGGGTATGTAGATGCACTCTCCTTCCCCTCGTTGTTGGTTTATCCATAGATAGATCTTGGTGACACGTAGGAAAATTTTGAATTTCTGCTATGTTCCCCAACACGATGTTCATCCAACGGTTGTAGTGCTTCTTCAACATCTGGTCTTCTTGCTCCAGCCGCCCAAACCAGTGCCGGTCGTGCCGCGTGCTCCTGCCTCCCGTGGCCGGCTGTGATGCCGCGGAGGCCTCACCGCCCCCTACTACTCCCACCGCTGGCCAGGCCATCCCTCTACTCACCCACACCCCCTGTTATTCTGCGGCGACAGCAGCCTCACACCGCAGCTGAACCAGTGAACCCTCGTACTCCTCTTCGCGTGGGCATCCACTGCTGCGTCTTCCCCGGCTCCGAGTCGTCCCCTTCCTAGGCCTCGCCGTTGTCCACCGCCGTGGTGCTCTCGGCGGGGCGTGGTCGACGTGGTCAAGGAACGACTTCCATTGGACGTGGACTGTATGTGGAGAGGCTGACAGCTGGGTCCACGGCCGCAGCAAAGAAGTGCCTCCTTATTATGCGGAAAATAATGATTCCTCCACCTGACAGCGGGAACTCACCGGACGGGCCACCGTATTTTGCGAAAAAAAGTTTCCCCCTGACTGCTGGGACCCACCAGCTACATCTTCGCACGCAAGGAAGTGCGTTCGGGCAAAAAAATGATTCGCCCCCCTGACTGCTGGGACCCACCAGCTACACCTTCGCACACAAGGAAGTGCGTCCGGGAAAAAAAACGATTCGCCCCCCTGACTGCTGGGACCCACCTGCTACATCTTCGCACGCAAAGGAAGTGCGTCCGGGCAAAAAAAATGATTCGCCCCTCTGACTGCTGGGACCCACCAGCTACATTTTCGCACGCAAGGAACTGCCTGACAGTCGGGACCCACCTGGTCGAAGCGTACGTAGCATTGTCATTCTAGTTCTTGACGATATGCGTTACATATATACTGGTCGATGTAGAGGCGCCGCGTGTCGTAGTAGAGGCGTCGTGTCGTAGTAGAGGCGCGCACATAGCATGTACACGTCGTACAGCTGACGGTGCAAAAAGAAAATCTGCCACGCATATACATACATCTGGGCGGGGTCTCGAACGCCTACTGGCGACATACGCATACATGGCTGGGTCAGAACGGAGAAACAGAGTCATCGTCGTGTTCATGGGGAGGCAACGGAATGCGTCGTGTTCATGGGGAGGCAACGGAATGCGTCATGTTCATGGGGAGGCAACGGAATGCGTCGTGTTCAATGGGAGGCAACGAAACGCGTGGGAGCCAACTGGCTGGGTCGGAACGGAATGCGTGGTCGTGTTCATCGGGAGGGCTTGGACGGAACAGGCGATGGAAACGAGGCCTGGCGTACCGCAGAACGGAGGAAACGGACCTCCTACGTTCGGAACAGGGTCCTGTTGATCGGGAGGGGTGTGGAGTACCGCAAAACGGAGGAAACGGACCTCCTACGGTCGAAATGGGGGTCCTGTTGATCAGGAGGGGTGTGGCGTACCGCAAAACGGATGAAACGGACTTGTGTTGGAGTGCTACGGCCGAAACGGGGGTCCTGTTCATCGGGAGGGGTGTGGCGTACCGCAAAACGGGACTCCACGGGATACTGTTCATCTCCACCGTCGACCTCCTCCAACCTCCACGGGCTCCTGTTCATCCAGCCTCCACCGTGCGCTACTCCACCGGCTACTGTTCAACCACCCCTCCACCGTCTACTGTTCATCCAGCCCTCCACCGTCTACTGTTCATCCAGCCCTCCACACCACGGGGTCCTGTTCAACCACCCCTCCACGGCCACCCCTCCACCATCTACTGTTCATCCAGCCCTCCACACCACGGGGTCCTGTTCATCCATAGGCAAGGCCACCGCTCACTGTTCATCCAACCGCCCCCATAGCGCCACTTTGTTCATCAATCGATCAGCTTGATTAGCAGCGATGGCGAAGAATCGCTCCATCGAGTTCGATTAACATCCATCGATCGATCGCTCGGGTTCGATAACGTAGCCTGCGGTCTGTCGCTTTCGGGTTTAATTAGAGCCCAACGCCTCGCTTCGGGTTGATTAGAGCCAACGCGCCTGCACGTGTCTGAGAAAGCCCATCGCTCGGCCCCGACCTCCCACCGTAACCGGGAACTCCCCGAAATTTTTCGCCCCCTTGCTTCTACCACGGTTTTTCCGTCATGGACGGCCCAAAGAATGTCATGCAGCTGCGTCTCCGGCCCGCCTAGGACGAAAAGCCCATTTTCTGTCATGATTTTTTGTCATAGAAGTAGGAGCCCACCACATCTATGATGATACCGAGTCTTGTCACAATTATCATCGGACCAAAATGTCACGGATGTGTCTTTTTTTGTAGTGAAGGTCTCAGTCCAATCGGAGTTACGGATCTCCATATATATACGAAACAGTGAAAGGGCAGCAAAGGAGAACGCAGAAACAGAGAGAGACAGAGAGACAGATCCAATCTCGGAGGGGATCTCGCCCCTCCCATGCCATGGAGGCCAAGGACCAGATGGGAAACCCTTCTCCCATCAAGGAGGAGGTCAAGGAAGAAGAGGAAGAAGGGGGCCCCTCTCCCCCTCTCCTCCGGTGGCGCCGGAACGTTGCCGTGGCCATCATCATCATCACCGCGATCTTCACCAACACCTCCGCCATCTTCACCAACATCTCCATCACCTTCCCCCTCTATCTACAGCGGTCCACTCTCCCGTAACCTTTGTACCCTCTACTTGAACATTGTGCTTTATGCTTCATATTATTATCCAATGATGTGTTGCCATCCTATGATGTCTGAGTAGATTTTCGTCGTCCTATCGGTGGTTGATGAATTGCTATGATTGATTTAATTTGCTTGTGGTTATGTTGCTGTCGTTTGGTGCCCATCATATGAGCGTGCGCTTGGATCACACCATAGGGTTTGTTGTATGTTGATAGGACTATGTATTGGAGGGCAAGAGTGACAGAAGCTTCAACCTAGCATAGAAATTGATGCATATGGGATTGAAGGGGGACCAATATATCTTAATGCTATGGTTGGGTTTTACCTTAATGAACGTTAGTAGTTGCGGATGCTTGCTAATAGTTCCAATCATAAGTGCATAGAATGCAAGTAGGGGATGACATGCTATTAATGGCCTCTCCCACATAATACTTGCTATCGGTCTAGTAAAGTAGTCAATTGCTTAAGGGACAATTTCATAACTCCTACCACCACTTCTCCACACTCGCTATATTTACTTTATTGTGTCTTTATCTAAGCAGCCCCTAGTTTTATTTTCGTGCTCTTTAATTTCTTGCAAGCCTATCTAAAAACACCTACAAAGTACTTCTAGTTTCATACTTGTTCTAGGTAAAGTAAACGTTAAGTGTGCGTAGAGTTGTATCGGTGGTCGATAGAACTTTAGGGAATATTTGTTCTACCTTTAGCTCCTTGTTGGGTTCGACACTCTTACTTATCGAAAACTATTGCGATCCCCTACACTTGTGGGTTATCAAGACCTTTTTCTGGCGCCGTTGCCGGGGAGTTATAGCGTGGGGTGAATATTCTCGTGTGTGCTTGTTTGCTTTATCACTAAGTAATTTTTATTTTTTGTTCTTAGTTTTTTTCTATCTTTAGTTATGGGTAGGAAACGCAAAATACCAAAAAAATTAGTTGTACCTACTTAACCAATGGTTGAAGAACCACTCAAAATCTATCACACTCCTGAAGCTTTTTACTTGGATCATCTTGATCCCTATGTGCTCGTCTTTGAAACCCCAACTAAGCTTAGTTGATGGCAAATCTTTAGATGAGCATGCTTGTTATGTGCGACACCGAATATCTGAAAAAGGGAAAATTCTATTGGGTCAAATTCATCGTTTGCAATGCTATGCTTGGAATTTATGTGAAATATATGATGTTACTTGTTTTTCTGAAAACCCTAAGAAACACCTTCCCTACCAATGTGAGTTTATTGATAGTGGAATCTTATCTTCGTATGCTAAGGGTGTTTATAATTACTATGATATTCAACAAATTGAAGAATTTGTTGCTTTTAAGGGTGCTTATGAAATTGCTTCTTTTGATTGAAACATATGATGCTACTTTTCACAAATCTGAAAATTTTGCCATACTTAAATATTGCTATGATAATTATGCTTCTAATGCCTATGTTGAACCATATATTGAGGACTACCCCGCTGTCCAAGAAGAGACTAATATTTTGCAGGAGTCTATGGAAGAAGAAATTGATGAAACGATGAGCTCATTGGATGAAAAAGATGAGGAGGAGAGCGAAGAACAAAAGGAGGAAGAGCGGATTAGCTACCCGTGCCCAGCTTCTAATGAGAGTAACTCTTACACTCATACATTGTTTAATTTCCCTTCGTGCTTATCGAAGGATGAATGCTATGATGATTGTTATGATCCCATTGATTCTCTTGAAATATCCCTTTTTGATGATGATTGCTATGCTTGTGCCAAGATGTCAATATTAATTATGCTTATGGAGATGAACTTGCTATAGTTCCTTATGTTAAATATGAAGTTGTTGCTATTGCACCCATGCAGGATCGTCCTATTATCTTTTTGAATTCTCCTGATTACACTATATCGGAGAAGTTTGCACTTATTAAGGATTACATTGATGGGTTGCCTTTTACCGTTGCACATGATGATCTTGATAGATATAATATGCATGTGCTTGCTACTCCTACTTGCAATTATTATGAGAGAGGAACTATATCTCCACCTCTCTATGTTTCACACACGATAAAATTGCAAGAAACTGTTTATACTATGCATTGGCCTTTACTATGTGTGCATGAATTGTTCTTTTATGACATGCCGATGCATAGGAAGAGAGTTAGACTTCGTTGTTGCATGATATATGTTACTTTGTGCTAACTACTAAATCACAAATCATTGTTAATTAAAATTGGCTTTGATATACCTTGGGATCCAATTTGGATCCATTACTTGAGCACTATATGCCTAGCTTAATGGCTTTAAAGAAAGCGCTGCCAGGGAGACAACCCGGAAGTTTTAGAGAGTCATTTATTTCTGTTGAGTGCTTTCATATAGTTTATAAACAAAAAATAAATAAAGAGGGGAACCCAAAATGTTTTCAAAAAGAAAAGCGAAAGTGAGAAAGACGAGCATTGTTGAAGTGGGAGCTAGCCTTGAACTTTGTTCATGCTCACGAAAACTTTGTGAATCTTGATTACAGAAAATTTTCAACAAAAATAATTATCCCCTTGTACAATTCCATTGTATTATAAAACTAATGTGCTAAGGTTTGCCTTTAGGATGTTTACAATGCTTGTTGGTTTGTACGGTGTAGGACAGAAACTTTGGCTGTAGTGCGTGATTTTTCATCTTTTACTGGAACGTCAAATGCTTTTGAAACTTTTTTCCCTGTCTTTCTACAAAAAAAATTCCTAATTTTGGCAGAAATTTTCAAGATTCAGAAGTATGGTGAATGTTCAGATTATTACAGACTGTTTTGTTTTAGACAGATTCTGTTTTTGATGCATTGTTTGCTTGTTTTGATGAAACTATCGATTTATATCAGTGGATTAAGCCATGAAAAAGCTATATTACAGTAGACACAATGCAAAAACAAAATATGAATTGGTTTGCAACAGTACTTAGAGTAGTGATTTGCTTTATTATACTAACGGATCTAACCGAGTTTTACATTGAAGTTTTGTGTGGATGAAGTGTTCGATGATCGAGAAGGTCTCGATGTGAGGAGAAGGAAGAGAGGCAAGAGCTCAAGCTTGGGGATGCCCAAGGCACCCCAAGTAAATATTCAAGGAGACTCAAGCGTCTAAGCTTGGGGATGCCCCGGAAGGCATCCCCTCTTTCTTCAACAAATATCGATATGTTTTCGGATTCGTTTCATTCATGCGATATGTGCAAATCTTGGAGCGTCTTTTGCATTTAGTTTTCATTTTTCTTTTATGAACCATGCTGGTATGAGATAGTCCTTGGTTTATTTATAGAATGCTCATTGCACTTCACTTATATCTTTTGAGTATGGCTTTATAGAATGCTTCATGTGCTTCACTTATATCATTTGAAGCTTGGATTGCCCGTTTCTCTTTACATAGACAACCGCCATTTGTAGAATGCTCTTTTGCTTCACTTATATTTGTTAGAGCATGGGAATATCTTTTGTAGAAAGAATTAAACTCTCTTGCTTCACTTATATCTATTTAGAGAGATGACAGGAACTGGTCATTCACATGGTTAGTCATAAAATCCTACATAAACTTGTAGATCGTTGAATATGATAGGTTTGATTCCTTGCAATAGTTTTGCGATATAAAGATGGTGATATTAGAGTCATGCTAGTGGGTAGTTGTGGATTGTAGAAATACTTGTGTTGAAGTTTGTGATTCCCGTAGCATGCATTATGGTGAACCGTAATGTAACGTAAGTCGGAGCATGATTTATTTATTGATTGTCTTCCTTATGAGTGGCGGTCGGGGAATGACGATGGTCTTTTCCTACCAATCTATCCCCTAGGAGCATGCGCGTAGTACTTTGTTTCGATGACTAATAGATTTTTGCAATAAGTATGTGAGTTCTTTATGACTAATGTTGAGTCCATGGATTATACGCACTCTCACCCTTCCATCATTGCTAGCCTCTTCGGTACCATGCATTGCTCTTTCTCACCTCAAGAGTTGGTGCAAACTTCGCCGGTGCATCCAAACCCCGTGATAAGATACGCTCTATCACACATAAGCCTCATTATATCTTCCTCAAAACAGCCACCATACCTACCTATTATGGCATTTCCATAGCCATTCCGAGATATATTGCCATGCAACTTCCATCATCATCATATACATGACTTGAGCATTTATTGTCATATTGCTTTGCATGATCGTCAGATAGCTAGCATGATGTTTTCATGGCTTGTCCGTTTTTTCATGTCATTGCTACGCTACATCATTGCACATCCCGGTACACCGCCGGAGGCATTCATATAGAGTCATACCTTTGATCTAGATATCGAGTTGTAATATTGAGTTGTAAGTAAATAAAAGTGTGATGATCATCATTATTAGAGCATTGCCCCAGTGAGGAAAGTATGATGGAGACTATGATTCCCCCACAAGTCGGGATGAGACTTCGGACCAAAAAATAAAAAAATAAAAAATAAAAAAGAAAGAGAAAGGCCAAAAAAAAGAAGGCCCAAAAAAAAGAAAAAAATGAGAGAAACCGAGAGACGCCCCACTGTCACTATCCTTTTACCACACTTGTGCTTCAAAGTAGCACCATGTTCTTCATATAGAGAGTCTCTTGAGTTATCACTTCCATATACTAGTGGGAATTTTCATTATAGAACTTGGCTTGTATATTCAGCGATGGGCTTCCACAAATGCCCTAGGTCTTCATGAGCAGGCAAGTTGGATGCACACCCACTTAGTTTCCAGTTTGAGCTTTCATATACTTATAGCTCTAGTGCATCCGTTGCATGGCAATCCCTACTCCTCACATTCACATCAATTGATGGGCATCTCCATAGCCCGTTGATTAGCCGCGTCGATGTGAGACTTAATCCTTTTTTGTCTTCTCCACATAACCCCCATCATCATATTCTATTCCATCTATAGTGCTATGTCCATGGCTCATGCTCATGTATTGCGTGAAAGTTGAAAAAGTTTGAGAACGTCAAAAGTATGAAACAATTGCTTGGCTTGTCATCGGGGTGGTGCATGATGTGAATATT
This sequence comes from Aegilops bicornis, assembly GCA_021605145.1. Classification (NCBI taxonomy): domain Eukaryota; kingdom Viridiplantae; phylum Streptophyta; class Magnoliopsida; order Poales; family Poaceae; genus Aegilops; species Aegilops bicornis. The sequence goes on along the minus strand of CM038675.1, from coordinate 63,714,259 downwards.
TTGTGTGGTGAAGATGGAGCATAGCCAGACTATATGATTTTGTAGGGATAACTTTCTTTGGCCATGTTATTTTGAAAAGACATGATTGCTTTATTGGTAGGCTTGAAGTATTATTGCTTTTATGTCAAATGATACTATTGCTTTGAATCACTCGTGTCTTAATATTCATGCCATGATTAGATACATGATCAAGATTATGCTAGGTAGCATCCCACATCAATTTCTTTTATCATTTACTACTCGAGGATGAGCAAGAATTAAGCTTGGGGATGCTGATACGTCTCCGTCGTATCTATAATTTTTGATTGTTCCATTCCAATATTCTACAACTTTCATATACTTTTGACAACTTTTTATATTATTTTTGGGACTAACATATTGATCCAGTGCCCAGTGTTAGTTCATGTCTGTTGCAAGTTTTATGTTTCGCAGAATATCCATATCAAACGGAATCCAAACGGGATAAAAACGGACGGAGCTTATTTTTGGAATATTTGGAAAACTCCGGAAGAAAAATCCACGCGAGACGGTGTCCGAAGTGGGCACGAGGTAGGGAGGCGCGCCCTACCCCTCCAGGGCGTGCCCCTGACCCTCGTGGGCCACCCGTAAGGCGGTTGATACCCTTCTTCGGCCGCAAGAAAGCTAATTTTTGGTAAAAATCACGGCGAAGGTTTCAGTCCAATTGGAGTTACGGATCTCCATATATATACAAAATGGTGAAAGGGCAGCAGAGGAGAACGCAGAAACAGAGAGTGACAGAGAGACAGATCCAATCTCGGAGGGGTTCTCGCCCCTCCCATGCCATGGAGGCCAAGGAGCAGAGGGGAAACCCTTCTCCCATCTAGGGAGGAGGTCAACGAAGAAGAGGAAGAAGGGGGCCCTCTCCCCCTCTCCTCCGGTGGCGCCGGAATGCTGACGTGGCCATCATCATCATCACCGTGATCTTCACCAACACCTCCGCCATCTTCACCAACATCTCCATCACCTTCCCCCCTCTATCTACAGCGGTCCACTCTCCCGCAACCCGCTGTACCCTCTACTTGAACATGGTGCTTTATGCTTTATATTATTATCCAATGATGTGTTGCCATCCTATGATGTCTGAGTAGATTTTCGTTGTCCTATCGGTGGTTGATGAATTGCTATGATTGATTTAATTTGCTTGTGGTTATGTTGCTGTCCTTTGGTGCCCATCATATGAGCGCGCGTGTGGATCACACCATAAAGGTAGTTGTATGTTGATAGGACTGTGTATTGGAGGGCAAGAGTGACAGAAGCTTCAACCTAGCATAGAAATTGATGCATACGGTATTGAAGGGGGGCCAATATATCTTAATGCTATGGTTGGGTTTTACCTTAATGAACGTTAGTAGTTGCGGATGCTTGCTAATAGTTCCAGTCATAAGTGCATAGAATTCCAAGTAAGGGATGACATGCTAGCAGTGGCCTCTCCCACATAATACTTGCTATCGGTCTAGTAAAGTAGTCAATTGCTTAAGGGACAATTTCACAACTCCTACCACCACTTTTCCACAGTCGCAATATTTACTTTATTGTGTCTTTATCTAAGCAGCCCCTAGTTTTATTTTCGTGCTCTTTACTTTCTTGCAAGCCTATCCAAAAACACCTACAAAGTACTTCTAGTTTCATACTTGTTCTAGGTAAAGTAAACGTTAAGCGTGCGTAGAGTTGTATCGGTGGTCGATATAACTTTAGGGATTATTTTTTCTACCTTTAGCGCCTCGTTGGGTTCGACACTCTTACTTATCGAAAACTATTGCGATCCCCTATACTTGTGGGTTATCAAGACCTTTTTCTTGCGACAGTTCTTCGTGCTTCCACGTGATGATCGGGTGTGATAAGTTCCACGTTCACATACAACGGGTGCAAGCCTGTTTTGCACACGCAGAATACTTGGGTTAAACTTGACGAGCCTAGCATATGCAGATATGGCCTCGGAACACTTAGACTGAAAGGTCGAGCGTGAATCATATAGTAGATATGATCAAGGTAGTGATGTTCACCATTGAAAACTACTCCATCTCACGTGATGATCGGACATGGTTTAGTTGATATGGATCACATGATCATTTAGATGACTAGAGGGATGTCTATCTAAGTGGGAGTTCTTAAGTAATATGATTAAATTGAACTTTAACTTATCAGGAACTTAGTCCTGATAGTATTTGCATAACTATGTTGTAGATCAATAGCTCGGGATGTAGCTCCCCGTTTATTTTTGATATGTTCCTAGAGAAAAATAAATTGAAAGATGATAGTAGCAATGATGCGGACTTGGTCCGTGATGAGAGGATTATACTCATTGCTGCATAGAAGAATTATGTCCTTGATGCACCGCTAGGTGACCGACCTATTGCAGGAGCAGATACAGACGTTATGAACGTTTGACAAGCTCGGTATGATGACTACTTGATAGTTTAGTGCACCATGCTTTACGGCTTAGAACCGGCAGTTCAAAAATGTTTTGAATGACATGGAGCATATGAGATGTTCCAAGAGTTGAAATTGGTATTTCAGACTCATGCCCGTGTTAATAGGTATGAGACCTCTGACAAAGTACTTTGCCTACAACATGGAGGAGAATAGCTCAGCTAGTGAGCATGTGCTCAGAATGTCTGAGTACTACAATCTCTTGAATCAAGTGGGAGTTAATCTTCCAGATAAGATAGTTATTGACAGAATTCTCTAGTCACTATCACCGAGTTACTAGAACTTCGTGATGAGCTATAATATGCAAGGGATAACGGAAACAATTCCCAAGCTCTTAGCGATGCTGAAATCGGCGAAGGTAGAAATCAAGAAAAAGCATCAAGTGTTGATGGTTGACAAGACCACTAGTTTCAAGTAAAAGGGCAAGGGAAGGTAAGGGAACTTCAATAAGAATGGCAAGCAAGTTGCCACTCTCGTGAAGAAGCCCAAAGCTAGACCTAAACCTGAAACTGAGTGCTTCTACTGCAAAGGGAATGGTTACTGGAAGCGGAACTACCCCTAATACTTGGCGGATAAGAAGGATGGAAAAGTGAACAAAAGTATATTTGATATACATGTTATTGATGTGTAATTTACTAGTGTTTATAGCAGCCTCTCGGTATTTGATACTGGTTCAGCTGCTAAGAGTAGTAACTCGAAACAGGAGTTGCAAAATAAACAGAGACTAGTTAAGGACGAGGTGTTGATGTGTGTTGGAAGTGATTCCAAGGTTGATAAGATCACCATCGAACACTCCCTTTACCTTCGGGATTAGTGTAGAACCTAAAATAAATGTTATTTGGTGTTTGCGTTGAGCATGGATATGATTGGATCATGTTTATTGCAATACGGTTATCATTTAAGTCAAAAAATAATTGTTGTTCTATTTACATGAATAAAAACTTCTATGGTCATACACAATATAAATGGTTTATTGAATCTCGATCGTAGTAATACACATATTCATAATATTGAAGCCAAAAGATGCAAAGTTAATAATGATAGTGCAACATACTTGTGGCACTGCCGTTTAGGTCATATTGGTGTAAAGCGCATGAAGAAACTCCATGCGGATGGACTTTTGGAATCACTTGATTATGAATCATTTGATGCTTGCGAACCATGCCTCATGGGCAAGATGACTAATACTCCGTTCTCCGGAACAATGGAGCGAGCCACTGACTTATTGGAAATAATACATACCGATGTATGTGGTCCGATGAGTGTTGAGGCTCGCAGCAGGTATCGTTATTTTCTAACCTTCACAAATGATTTGAGAAGATATGGGTATATCTACTTGATGAAACACAAGTCCGAAACATTTGAAAACTTCAAAGAATTTCAAAGTGAAGTGGAGAATCATCGTAACAAGAAATTAAAGTGTCTACGATCTGATCGCAGAGGCGAATATTTGAGTTACGAGTTTGGCCTTCAATTAAAACAATAGTTTCACAAACTCATGCCACCTGGAACACCACAACATAATGGTGTGTCCGAACGTCATAACTGTACTTTATTGGATATAGTGCAATCTATGATGTCTCTTACCGATTTACCACTATCGTTTTGGGGTGATGCATTAGAGACAGCTACATTCACGTTGAAAAGGGCACCGTCTAAATCCGTTGAGACAACACCGTATGAACTATGGTTTGGCAAGAAACCTAAGTTATCGTTTCTTAAAGTTTGGGGTTGCAATACTTATGTGAAAAAGTTTCAACCTGATAAGCTCGAACCCAAATCGGAGATGTGCGTCTTCATAGGATACCCAAAAGAAAATGTTGGGTACACCTTCTATCACAGATCCGAAGGCAAGATATTTGTTGCTAAGAATGGATCCTTTCTATAGAAGGAGTTTCTCTTGAAAGAAGTGAGTGGGAGGAAAGTAGAACTTGATAAGGTAATTGTACCTTCTCGCGAATTGGAAAGTAGTTCATCATAGAAATCAGTTCCAGTGATGCCTACACCAATTAGTGAGGAAGTTAATGATGATGATCATGAAACTTCAGATCAAGTTACTACCAAACCTAAATGAGTCAACGAGTACGTTCCGCACTGAGTGGTACGGTAATCCTGTTACGGAAATCATGTTACTAGACCATGACGAACCTATGAACTATGAGGAAGCGATGATGAGCCCAGATTCATGAAATGGCTTAAGGCCATAGAATCTGAGATAGGATCCATGTATGAGAACAAAGTATGGGCTTTGGTTGACTTGCCTGATGATCGGCAAACCATAGAGAATAAATGATCTTCAAGAGGAAGACGGACGCTGGTAGTAGTGTTACTATCAACAAAGCTCGAATTGTCGAAAAAATGTTTTTGACAAGTTCAAGGTGTTGATTACAATGAGATTTTCTCACTTGTATCGATGCTTAAAAATCTGTCTGAATCATGTTAGCAATTGCCGCATTTTATGAAATTTGGCAAATGGATGTCAAACCTGCATTCCTTAATGGATTTGTTAAAGAAGAGTTGTATATGATGCAACCAGAAGGTTTTGTCGATCTTAAAGGTGCTAACAAAGTGTGCAAAGCTCCAGCGATCCATCTATGGACTGGTGCAAGCATCTCGGAGTTGGAATATACGCTTTGATGAGTTGATCAAAGCATATAGTTTTATACAGACTTGCGGTGAAGCCTGTATTTACAAGAAAGTGAGTGGGAGCACTACAACCTTTCTGATAAGTATATGTAAATGACATATTGTCGATCGGAAATGATGTAGAATTTTCTTGAAAGCATAAAGGAGTGTTTGAAAGGAGTTTTTCAAAGAAAGACCTCGGTGAAGCTGCTTACATATTGAGCATCAAGAACTATGGAGATAGATCAAGACGCTTGATAAGTTTTTTCAATGAGTGCATAGCTTGTCAAGTTTTTGAAGTAGTTTAAAATGGAACAATCAAAGAAAGAGTTCTTGCCTGTGTTGCAAGGTGTGAAGTTGAGTAAGACTCAAAGCCCGACCACGGCAGAAGATAGAGAGAGAATGAAAGTCATTCCCTATGTCTCAGTAATAGGTTCTATGAAGTATGCCATGCTGTGTACCAGACCTATTGTATACCCTGCCCTGAGTTTGGAGAGGGGGTACAGTTTTGATCTAGGAGTAGATCACTGGACAGCGGTCAAAATTATCCTTAGAGGACTAAGAAAATATTTCACATTTATGGAGGTGATAAAGAGTTCGTCCTAAAGAGTTACGTCGATGCAAGCTTTGACACCGATCTGGATCACTCTAAGTCACAATCCGGATACATATTGAAAGTCGGAGCAATTAGCTAAAGTAGCTCCGTGCATAGCATTGTAGACATAGAAATTTGCAAAATACATACGGATCTGAATCTGGCAGACCCGTTGACTAAACTTCTCTCACAAGCAAAACATGATCACACCTTAGTACTCTTTAGGTATTAGTCACATGGCGATGTGAACTAGATTATTGACTCTAGTAAACCCTTTGGGTATTGGTCACATGGCGATGTGAACTATAGAGTGTTAAATCACATGACGATGTGAACTATTGGTGTTAAATCAGATGGCGATGTGAACTAGATTATTGACTCTAGTGCAAGTGGGAGACTGAAGGAAATATGCCCTAGAGGCAATAATAAAGTTGTTATTTATATTTCCTTATATCATGATAAATGTTTATTATTCACGCTAGAATTGTATTAACCGGAAACTTGATACATGTGTGAATACATAGACAAAACAGAGTGTCCCTAGTATGCCTCTACTTGACTAGCTCGTTAATCAAAATGGATAAGTTTCCTAGCCATAGACATGTGTTGTCATTTGATGAACGGGATCACATCATTAGAGAATGATGTGATAGACAAGACCCATTCGTTAGCTTAGCATAATTATCGTTTAGTTTTATTGCTATTGCTTTCTTCATGACTTATACATGTTCCTCTGACTATGAGATTATGAAACTCCCGAATACCGGAGGAACACCTTGTGTGCTATCAAACGTCACAACATAACTGGGTGATTATAAAGATGCTCTACAGGTGTCTCCGGTGGTGTTTGTTGAGTTGGCATAGATTGAGATTAGGATTTGTCACTCTGAGTATTGGAGAGGTATCTCTGGGCCCTCTCGGTAATGATCACCACTAGAAGCCTTGCAAGCAATGTGACTAATGAGTTAGTTGCAGGATGATGCATTACGGAACGAGTAAAGAGACTTGCTGGTAACGAGATTGAACTAGGTATGATGATACCGATGATCGAATCTCGGGCAAATAACATACCGATGACATAGGGGAACAACGTATGTTGTTATGCGGTTTGACCGATAAAGGTCTTCGTAGAATATGTAGGAGCCAATGAGCATCCAGGTTCTGCTATTGGTTATTGACCGGAGATGTGTCTCGAACATGTCTACATAGTTCTCGAACCCGTAGGGTCCGCACGCTTAACGTTCGATGACGATTTGTATTATGAGTTATGTGATTTGATGTACCAAAGTGTGTTCGGAGTCCCAGATGAGATCACAGACATGACGAGGAGTCTCGAAATGGCCGACAGATAAAGAGTCATATACTGGAAGGTTGTATTCATGCATCGGAATGGTTTCGAGTGATTCGGGCATTTTGTCCGGAGTACCGAGAGGTTACCGCAACCCCCTGGGGAAAGATATGGGCCTTATGGGCCATAGAAGGGAGGCTAACCATCCCACAAGGGGCTGGTGCGCCCCCCACAAGGGAGGAGGCCGAATTGGACTTGGGAAGGGGGGCGCCACCCCCCTTTCCTTCTCCTACTCCCTTTCCTTCCCCTTTTCCCCCTCCGGTAGAAGGAAAAAAGGGTGTGGCCTAATCCTACCAGGACCCGAGTTCTAGTAGGACTCCCCTCTCCATGGCGCGCCCCTTATTAGCCGGCCTCCTCTCCCCTCCTTTATATACGGGGGCAGGGGGCACCCCAAAGGCACAACAGACAATCTCTTAGCCGTGTGCGGTGCCCCCCTCCACGGTTCAACACCTCGGTCATATCGTCATAGTGCTTAGGCGAAGCCCTGCGCCGGTAACTTCATCATCACCGTCACCACGACATCGTGCTGACGAAACTCTCCCTCGGCCTCAACTGGATCAAGAGTTCGAGGGACCTCACCGAGCTAAACATGTGCAGATCATGGAGGTTCCATGCGTTCGGTACTTGGATCGGTTGGATCGCAAATACGTTCGACTACATCAACCGCGTTACTAAACCCTTCCTCTTTCGGTCTACAAGGGTACGTAGACACACTCTCCACGCTCGTTCCTATGCTTCTCCTAGATAGGTCTTGCGTCATCGTAGGCAAATTTTTTGAAATACTACGTTCCCCAACATGGACGGTGGTCAATTATGACGCGATATACGTGACGGATTCCATATCCATCATCGACGGTGACAGTTTTGCACTGATCGATGACAAACTAGAACGGTCATGGATTAACATATTTCTTGTAGTGATAGAAGAACAATGGCTAAGGAGGAGAATGGCCACACCACGAAGCACACAATAAGTTCTCCGCGTCTCTCAATCCCAGGGTATGCTATTTGGCTCCCATCCAAAGGCCAGATCAACAACATGGTAATCAACCTGCTTTGTCTCTATTCCTTCCTCTCTTCAACTTTGCAACAACTATAGGTGGTACTCTCATGTTTTCTCTATGCTATTGCCTCTACCTTTTTATAACACGGTTTGGCTAGGTCCATATATGGGCTCTTTACACTTTCCTTTACCCTTTTGGCACTGTAATATTGTTCTCATAAATAACTAATGCCTACATATGATTCATTGCATTTGTGAGGGAGCATGTGGTTCTTATCAGTGATGCAGGACGGAGAAAACTTAAGTACCATGCAAACTTAAATAAAGTATCAAAATTAATGTACGATACAATATCAATGTAATCTATACACACTATATTTTTATATGATGCTAAGCCGAATATCACCAATTTCAATACAAATAAAAATGTATTTAGATTGAACTTTAAATAGTAATTGCTCATATTTTTAACTAAATATTGCTTAATTTCACTGATCAAGAATTTTACCAACACAATGGTGGTGTAGCGACCCGACCTCAGACAGTCAAGTCTTTGTGCTTAAGTGTCATCCCTGGATCGGTATGCTAACACACACAATACTCGAGGATTTATAACAGATGTAAATCACATGTGTAAAGTAGCATAAATACTATTACCTCAATCCATATAGTGGAAGTAACAACAAGTTGTGGATTCCCATCAACACCAACGGCAAAGTTGAGTGTAGAAATCGTAACCCTAACGTATCACTTACCCGTCGTAAAATCCTGCAACATGAGACGTTGCAGCCACAAAGGTCGATTACATTGAATGTCTTGGCAAATTCACCTTCAGAGAGTGATACATCTCCAACGTATCTATAATTTTTTATTGTTCCATGCTATTATATTATCTATTTTGGATGTTTAATGGGCTTTATTACACACTTTTATATTATTTTTGGGACTAGCCTACTAACCGAAGCCCAGTGCAAATTGTTGTTTTTTTGCCTATTTGAGTGTTTAGCGAAAAGAAAAGGAATATCAAACGAAATCCAAACGGAATGAAACCTTCGGGAGAGTGATTTTTGGAACAAACGTGATCCAGAGGACTTGGAGTGGACGTCAAGAAAGAAACGAGCAGGCCACGAGGCAGGGAGGCGCGCCTACCCCCCTGGGCGCGGCCCCACCCTCGTGGGCCCCTCGTGGCTGCCCTGACCGACTTCCTTCGCCTATATATACTCATATACCCCGAAAACATCCAGGAGCACCACGAAACCCTATTTCCACCGCCGCAACTCTATCTATCCATGAGATCCCATCTTGTGGCCTTTTCCAGCGCTTTGCCGGATGGGGAATCGATCACGGAGGGCTTCTACATCAACACCATAGCCTCTCTGATGATGTGTGAGTAGTTTACCTCAGACCTTCGGGTCCATAGTTATTAGCTAGATGGCTTCTTCTCTCTCTTTGGATCTCAATAAAAAGTTTTCCTCGATCTTCTTGGAGATCTATTCGATGTAACTCTTTTTTGCGGTGTGTTTGTCGAGATCCGATGAATTGTGGGTTTATGATCAAGATTATCTATGAACAATATTTGAATCTCCTCTGAATTCTTTTATGTGTGATTTGATATCTTTGCAAGTCTCTTCGAATTATCAGTTTGGTTTGGCCTACTAGATTGATCTTCTGCAATGGGAGAAGTCTTAGCTTTGGGTTCAATCATGCGGTGCTCTATCGATGTGAGAAGGGAAAGCGACACGTATTGTATTGTTGCCATCGAGGATAAAAAGATGGGGTTTATATCATATTGCTTGAGTTTATCCCTCTACATCATGTCATCTTGCCTAATGCGTTACTCTGTTCTTATGAACTTAATACTCTAGATGCATGCTGGATAGCGGTCGATTTGTGGAGTAATAGTAGTAGGTGCAGAATCATTTCGGTCTACTTGTCACGGACGTGATGCCTATATACATGATCATGCCTAGATATTCTCATAAGTATGGACTATTCCATCAATTGCTCAACAGTAATTTGTTCACCTGCCGTAATACTTATGCTATCTTGAGAGAAGCCACTAGTGAAACCTATGGCCCCCGGGTCTATTTTCCATCATATAAGTTTCCAATCTATTTTACTTTGCAATCTTTACTTTCAATCTATATCATAAAAATACCAAAATTATTATCTTATCATCTCTATTAGATCTCACTTTTGCAAGTGGCCGTGAAGGGATTGACAACCCCTTTATCGCGTTGGTTGCAAGGTTCTTATTTTTTTGTGTAGGTACGAGGGACTTGCGTGTGGTCTCCTAGTGGATTGATACCTTGGTTCTCAAAAACTGAGGGAAATACTTATGCTAGTTTACTGCATCACCCTTTCCTCTTCAAGGGAAAACCAAGGCAGTGGTCAAGAGGTAGCAAGAAGGATTTCTGGCGCCGTTGCCGGGGAGGCTTACACCAAGTCAAGTCAAGATTTGATCCCCCATCAACGAGCCATTTCTGGCGCCGTTGCCGGGGACTCTACGCACAAGTCAAGACATACCAAGTACCCATCACAAACTCTTATCCCTCGCTTTACATTATTCGCCATTTGCCTCTCGTTTTCCTCTCCCCCAATTCACCCTTGCCGTTTTATTCGCCCTCTTTTCCGTTCGCCTCTTTTCACTTGCTCCTTGTGGTATTTGCTGCCATTATGTCTGAAACTGGGGAGGTTATCGTTGTTAAGGACAATAGTAATAACATGGGAAACTTTGATGCTTTTGATGATCCTCCTGAGGAGCCTACTATCTTACATACTAAAAAGTTTCAAATCGGTAGTGGTAATATTATTGGAAAAGGAGTTATTCAAGATTTCTTTACTTGTGCCGACGCTTTGCCCACTATGGGTGGATCTATTCTTCATAGAACTAGTAGTCCTGCGGATGCTATATCTTTGCTCATAGTTGAACTTGAAAGACAGTTTATTCATATGCATCCTTGCATACAAAGGATGTTTCTAGAATTTTCCAATATTGAGCACTCTTCTGTTAAGCGAGCATCTACTATCTTTTTTGCACATGAGTTCAGATTTATAATGAAAGAGGCCAAAGAAATTTTTGCGCATTATAGGGTGGACACTGGTCGTCCTCCCATATAAGCTATCCTTTTTAATCAAGAAGACATAATGCGCTTACAATCTTTAGATCATGTTGCTTATAATGAAAACCTTAGAAAGAAGGTTCCTACCGAGGATCTAGTTGATAGAATCTCTGAACTCAATGATGATTTTGCTATACAAAACAATGGGTTATGTTTTTATCTTGAACACAGGCTCATGACTTTTTGCCAAAAGAACGTTTATAATGATGAATTGGTTGTGCAATTTGAGGGGCCAAAGGAGGAACCCATACCTCCTGAGCTTGATCTTGGGGATTTTTGTCCCATTAAATTTAGCCCTTTTGATTACTTTTGCTTGCCACAAACAAAACTTGCTGCTGAACGTAGGGAATATGAGATGAGTTTTCGTGATCTGCCATATCATTATGGCAATACCTAGATCTATCATTGCTTTTATGCCTAGCTAGGGGCGTTAAACGGTAGCGCTTGTTGGGAGGCAACCCAATTTTACTTTTGTTACTTGCTTATTGTTCCTGTTTAGTAATAAATATTAGATCTAGCCTATGGTTAGATGTGGTTTTATGTTTTAATTAGTGTTTGTGCCAAGTAAAACCTATAGGATCTTCTTGGATAGTAGTTATTTGATCTTGCTGAAAAAGTCAGAAACTTTCTGCTAACGCAAACAATTGTTAAGAATCACCAGAACGTGATAAAATACTAATTCCAATTGAAGTAGATCAATAATCAAATTATCTAGGTCGTACTATTCTGGTAGATTTTTCTTAGTTACAGAAGTTTGCGTTAGATACAGATTACTACAGACTGTTCTGTTTTTGACAGATTCTGTTTTTCGTGTGTTGTTTGCTTATTTTGATGAATCTATGGTTAGTATCGGAGGTTATGAACCATAGAGAAGTTGGAATACAGTAGGTTTAACACCAATATAAATAAAGAATGAGTTCATTACAGTACCTTATAGTGGTGGTTTGTTTTATTTCGCTAACGGAGCTCATGAGAGTTTCTGTTGAGTTTTGTGTTGTGAAGTTTTCAAGTTTTTGTGTAAAGATTTGATGGATTCTGGAATAAGGAGTGGCAAGAGCCTAATCTTGGGGATTCCCAAGGCACCCCAAGGTAAAATTCAAGGATAACCAAAATCCTAAGCTTGGGGATGCCCCGGAAGGCATCCCCTCTTTAAATCTTAAATCCATCGGTAACTTTACTTGATGCTATATTTTTATTCACCACATGATATGTGTTTTGCTTGGAGCGTCTTGTATGATTTGAGTCTTTGCTTTTTAGTTTACCACAATCATCCTTGCTGTACACACCTTTTGGCGAGACACACATGAATCGAAATTTATTAGAATACTCTACCTTTTGAGCTAGATAATGTTGCTCTAGTGCTTCACTTATATCTTTTAGAGCACGGTGGTGGTTTTATTTTATAGAAACTATTGATCTCTCATGCCTCACTTATATTATTCTGAGAGTCCCTTAGAACAGCATGGTAATTTGCTTTGTCTATAAAATTAGTCCTAATATAATAGGCATCCAAGATTAGTATAATAAAAACTTTCATATAGAGTGCATTGAATACTAAGAGAGTTTGATACTTGATGATTGTTTTGAGATATCGAGATAGTGATATTAAAGTTGTGCTAGTTGAGTAGTTGTGAATTTGAGAAATACTTGTGTTGAATTGAAGTTTGCAAGTCCCGTAGCATGCACGTATGGTAACCGTTGTGTAACAAATTTGGAACACGAGGTGTTCTTTGTTTGTCATCCTTATGAGTGGCGGTCGGGGACGAGCGATGGTCTTTTCCTACCAATCTATCCCCCTAGGAGCATGCGCGTAGTGCTTGGTTTTTGATGACTTGTAGATTTTTGCAATAAGTATGTGAGTTCTTTATGACTAATGTTGAGTCCATGGATTATACGCACTCTCACCCTTCCATCATTGCTAGCCTCTTCGGTATCGTGCATTGCCCTTTCTCACCTTGAGAGTTGGTGCAAACTTCGCCGGTGCATCCAAACCCCATGATATGATACACTCTATCACACATAAACCTCCTTATATCTTCCTCAAAACAGCCACCATACCTACCTATTATGGCCTTTCCATAGCCATTCCGAGATATATTGCCATGCAACTTTACACCGTTCCGTTTATTATGACATGCTTCATCATTGTCATATTGTCTTGCATGATCATGTAGTTGACATCGTATTTGTGGCAAAGACACCATGCATATTATTTCACACATGTTACTCTTGATTCATTGCCCATCCCGGTACACCGCCGGAGGCATTCATATAGAGTCATACTTTGTTCTAGTATCGAGTTGTAATCATTGAGTTGTAAATAAATAGAAGTGTGATGATCATCATTAATAGAGCATTATCTCAAATAAAAAAAGGGAAGAAAGGCCAAATATAAAAAAGAAAGGCCCAAAAAAAAAGAAAAAAAGAAGAAAGAAAAAAAAAGAAGAAAAAAAAGGGACAATGCTACTATCCTTTTTCCACACTTGTGCTTCAAAGTAGCACCATGATCTTTATGATAGAGAGTCTCTTGTTTTGTCACTTTCATATACTAGTGAGAATTTTTCATTATAGAACTTGGCTTGTATATTCCAACAATGGGCTTCCTCAAATGCTCTAGGTCTTCGTGAGCAAGCAAGTTGGATGCACACCCACTTAGTTTTGTTTGTTGAGCTTTAAACATTTATAGCTCTAGGGCATCCGTTGCATGGCAATCCCTACTCCTTGCATTGACATCAATTGATGGGCATCTCTAATACGTCTTCAACGTATCTATAATTTTTGATTGCTCCATGCTATATTATCTACTGTTTTGGACCATATTGGGCTTTATTTTCCACTTTAATATTATTTTTGGGACTAACCTATTAACCGGAGGCCCAGCCCAGAATTGTTGTTTTTTTGCCTATTTCAGTGTTCAAGAAAGCGGAATATCAAGCGGAGTCCAAACGGAATGAAACCTTCGGGAACGTGATTTTCTCACCGAATATGATCCAGGAGACTTGGACCCTACGTTAAGAAAGCCACGAGGTGGGCACGAGGTAGGGGGGCGCGCCCTACCCCCCAGGCGCGCCCCACCCTCGTGGGCCCCATGAAGCTCCACCGACGTACTCCTTCCTCCTATATATACCTACGTACCCCCAAACGATCAGATACGGAGAAAAAGACCTAATTCCACCGCCGCAACCTTCTGTACCCATGAGATCCCATCTTGGGGCCTGTTCCGGAGCTCGGCCGGAAGGGGAATCCATCACGGAGGGCTTCTACATCATCACCATAGCCCCTCCGATGAAGTGTGAGTAGTTTACCTCAGACCTTCGGGTCCATAGTTAGTAGCTAGATGGCTTCTTCTCTCTTTTTGGATCTCAATACAATGTTCTCCCTCTCTCTTGTGGAGATCTATTCGATGTAATCTTCTTTTGCGGTGTGTTTGTTGAGATCGATGAATTGTGGGTTTATGATCAAGACTATCTATGAACAATATTTGAATCTTCTCTGAATTCTTTTATGCATGATTGGGTATCTTTGCAAGTCTCTTCGAATTAACAGTTTGGTTTGGCGTACTAGATTGGTTTTTCTTGCAATGGGAGAAGTGCTTAGCTTTGGGTTCAATCTTGCGGTGTCCTTTCCCAGTGTGATGGGGCAGGAAGGCACGTATTGTATTGTTGCCATCGAGGATAACAAGATGGGGTTTTATCATATTGCATGAATTTATCCCTCTACATCATGTCATCTTGCTTAAGGCGTTACTCTGTTTTCATTAACTTAATACTCTAGATGCATGCTGGATAGCGGTCGATGAGTGGAGTAATAGTAGTAGATGCAGGCAGGAGTCGGTCTACTTGTCTCGGACGTGATGCCTATATACATGATCATACCAAGATATTCTCATAACTATGCTCAATTCTGTCAATTGCTCAACAGTAATTTGTTCACCCACCGTAGAATACTTATGCTCTTGAGAGAAGCCACTAGTGAAATCTATGGCCCCCGGGTCTATTCTCATCATATTAATCTTCCTACGCTTTATTATTGCTTTGCTTTTTACTTTACCTTTTATTTTACTTTGCATCTTTATACCAAAAATATTATCTATCATCTCTATCAGATCTCACTCTCGTAAGTGACCGTGAAGGGATTGACAACCCCTATTCGCATTGGTTGTGAGGAGTTATTTGCTTTGTGTAGGTCACAGGGAAACGCGCGTAGTCTCCTACTGGATTGATACCTTGGTTCTCAAAAACTGAGGGAAATACTTACGCTACTGTGCTGCATCACCTTTCCTCTTCAAGGAAATCCAACGCAAGCTCAAGAGGTAGCAAGAAGAATTTCTGGCGCCGTTGCCGGGGAGTCTATGCAAAAGTCAACATACCAAGTACCCATCACAACACCTTATCTCTCGCATTACATTATTTGCCATTTGCCTCTCGTTTTCCTCTCCCCCACTTCACCCTTGCCGTTTTATTCGCCCTCTCTTTTCCGTTTGCCTTTTCTCGCTTGCTTTTTGTTTGCTCGTGTGTTGGATTGCTTGCTTGTCACTATGGCTCAAGATAATACCAAATTGTGTGACTTTACCAATACCAACAATAATGATTTCCTTAGCACTCCGATTGCTCCTCTTACCAATATTGAATCTTGTGAAATCAATACTGCTTTATTGAATCTTGTTATGAAAGATCAATTCGCCGGCCTTCCTAGTGAAGATGCCGCTACTCATCTAAATAACCCGTTGATTTGTGTGATATGCAAAAGAAGAAAGATGTTGATAATGATATTGTTAAATTGAAGCTATTTCCTTTTTCACTTAGAGATCATGCTAAAGCTTGGTTTTCGTCTTTGCCTAAAAATAGTATTGATTCTTGGAACAAGTGCAAAGATGCCTTTATCTCTAAGTATTTTCCTCCCGCTAAGATCATCTCTCTTAGAAACGATAATATGAATTTTAAGCAACTTGATCATGAACATGTTGCACAAGCTTGGGAGAGAATGAAATTAATGATACGTAATTGCCCTACTCATGGTTTGAACTTGTGGATGATTATACAAAAAATTTATGCCGGATTGAATTTTGCTTCTAGAAATCTTTTAGATTCGGCCGCGGGAGGCACTTTTATGGAAATCACTTTGGGAGATGCTACTAAACTCCTAGATAATATTATGGTTAATTATTCTCAATTGCACACTGAAAGATCTACTAATAAAAAAGTGCATGTGATAGAAGAAATCAATGTTTCGAGTGGAAAGATGGATGAACTTATGAAATTATTTGCTACTAAGAGTGTTTCTTCTGATCCTAATGATATGCCTTTGTCTACTTTGATTGAGAATAATAATGAATCTATGGATGTGAATTTTGTTGGTAGGAATAATTTTGGTAACAACGGCATTATAGAGGGAACTTTAATCCTAGGCCTTATCCTAGTAATCCTTCTAATAATTATGGAAATGCCTGCAACAACTCTTATGGAAATTTTAATAAGATGCCCTCTGAATTTGAGACTAGTGTTAAAGAGTTTATGAATTCACAGAAGAATTTTAATGCTTTGCTTGAAGAGAAATTGCATAAAATTGATGAATTGGCTAGGAACGTTGATAGAATTTCTCTTGATGTTTATTCTTTAAAGCTTAGATCTATTCCTCCTAAGCATGATATCAATGGGTCTCTCAAAGCCATGAGAATTTCCATTGACGAGTGCAAGGAAAGAACCACTAGGATGCGTGCTATGAAAGATGCCTTTATTAAAGCGTGTTCTTCCAATTTCCACAAAAATAAAGATGAAGATCTAAAAGTTATTGATGTGTCCCCTATTAAATCTTAGTTTTGCAATATGAATCTTGATAATGATGGGACTGAATATGATCCACCTTTACCTAGAAGGCGTTCCAAGAATTCGGAGTTTTTAGATCTTGATGATAAATTTGATAAAAGTGGGATTGAAGAAAGCAAAACCCTAGATCTTGCTAAACCCGCTATTTTGGATTTCAAGGAATTTAATTATGAAAGTTGCTCTTTAATTGATTGTATTTCCTTGTTGCAATCCGTGCTAAATTCTCCTCATGCTTATAGTCAAAATAAAGCCTTTACCAAACATATCGTTGATGCCTTAATGGAATCTTATGAAGAAAAGCTTGAGTTGGAAGTCTCTATCCCTAGAAAACTTTATGATGAGTGGGAACCAACCATTAAAATTAAGATTAAGGATCATGAGTTTTATGCTTTATGTGATTTGGGTGCTAGTGTTTCCACTATTCCCAAAACTTTGTGTGATTTGCTAGGTTTCCATGATTTTGATGATTGCTCTTTAAACTTGCATCCTGCGGATTCCACTATTGAGAAACCTATGGGAAGAATTAATGATGTTCTTATTGTTGCAAATAGGAATTATGTGCCCGTAGATTTTATCATTCTTGATATAGATTGCAATCCTTCATGTCCTATTATTCTTGGTAGACCTTTCCTTAGAACGATTGGTGCAATTATTGATATGAAGGAAGGGAATATTAGATTCCAATTTCCATTAAAGAAAGGCATGGAACACTTCCATAGAAAGAAAATAAAGTTACCATATGAATCTATCATGAGAGCCACTTATGGATTGACTACAAAAGATGGCAATACCTAGATCTATCCTTGCTTTTATGCCTAGCTAGGGGCGTTAAACGATAGCGCTTGTTGGGAGGCAACCCAATTTTATTTTAGTTTTTTTCTTTTTGCTTCTGTTTAGGAATAAATATTTGTTCTAGCCTCTGGTTAGATGTGTTTTTATGTTTTAATTATTGTTTGTGCCAAGTTAAACCTATAGGATCTTCTTGGATGATAGTTATTTGATCTTGCAGAAATTTCCAGAAACTTTCTGTTCATGAAAACAATTGTTAAAAATAATCAGAACGTGATAAAATAGTGATTTAAATTTATGCTTATCAATAAACAAATTTCCTATGCCTTCCTATTTTGGCTGATTTTTTGGAGGTCCATAAGTTTGCGTTAGTTACAGATTACTACAGACTGTTCTGTTTTTGACAGATTCTGTTTTTCATGTGTTGTTTGCTTATTTTGATGAATCTATGGCTAGTAAAATAGTTTATAAACCATATAGAAGTTAGAATACATTAGGTTTAACACAAATATAAATAAATAATGAGTTCATTACGGTACCTTGAAGTGGTCTTTTGTTTTCTTTCGCTAACGGAGGTCACGAGATTTCTGTTGAGTTTTGTGTTGTGAAGTTTTCAAGTTTTGGGTGAAAGATTTTTGATGGATTATGGAACAAGGAGTGGCAAGAGCCTAAGCTTGGGGATGCCCATGGCACCCCAAGATAATCTAAGGACACCAAAATCCAAAGCTTGGGGATGCCGGAAGGGATCCCCTCTTTAAATCTACTTCCATCGGTAACTTTACTTGGAGCTATATTTTTATTCACCACATGATATGTGTTTTGCTTGGAGAGTCTTGTATAATTTGAGTCTTTTCTTTTTAGTTTACCACAATCACCCTTGCTGTACACACCTTTTGAGAGAGCCATACATGATTTGAAATTTGTTAGAATACTCTATGTGCTTCGCTTATATCTTTTGAGTTATATAGTTTTGCTCTAGTGCTTCACTTATATCTTTTAGAGCACCGTGGTGGATTTGTTTTATAGAAACTATTGATATATCATGCTTCACTTAGATTATTTTGAGAGTCTTAAATATCATGGTAACTTGCTTAAATAATCCTAATATGCTTGTTATTCAAGATTTGTAAAACTTTCTTATGAGTGTGTTGAATACTATGAGAAGTTTGATGCTTGATAATTGTTTTGAGGTATAAAGATGGTGATATTAGAGTCATGCTAGTGGAGTAGTTGTGAATTTGAGTGATACTTGTGTTAAAGTTTGTGATTCCCGTAGCATGCACGTATGGTGAACCGTTATGTGATGAAGTTGGAGCATAATTTATTTATTGATTGTCTTCCTTATGAGTGGCGGTCGGGGAGACTGACGATGGTCTTTTCCTACCAATCTATCCCCTAGGAGCATGCGCGTAATATTTTGCTTTGATAACTTGTAGATTTTTGCAATAAGTATATGAGTTCTTTATGACTAATGTTGAGTCCATGGATTATACACACTTTTCTTCCTCCCACCATTGCTAGCCTCTCTAATACCGCGCACTTTTCGCCGGTATCATACACCCACCATGTACCTTCCTCAAACAGCCACCATACATACCTATCATGGCACTTCCATAACCATTCTGAGATATATTGCCATGCAACTTTCCACCGTTCCGTTTATTATGACACGATCCATCATTGTCATATTGCTTTGCATGATCATGTAGTTGACATCATATTTGTGGCAAAGCCACCATTCATAATTCTTTTATACATGTCACTCTTGATTCATTGAATATCCCGGTACACCGCTGGAGGCATTCATATAGAGTCATATTTTGTTCTAAGTACCGAGTTGTAATTGTTGAGTTGTAAGAAAATAAAAGTGTGATGATCTTCATTTTTAGAGCACTGTCCCAAGTGAGGAAAGGATGATGGAGACTATGATTCCCCACAAGTCGGGATGAGACTCCCGATGAAAAATAAAAAAAAAGAGAGAAAAGAGGCCATAAAAAAAGAGAGAAAAGGCCCAAATAAAAAAATGAGAGAAAAAGAGAGAAGGGACAATGTTACTATCCTTTTACCACACTTGTGCTTCAAAGTAGCACCATGATCTTCATGATAGAGAGTCGCTCATTTTGTCACTTTCATATACTAGTGGGAATTTTTCATTATAGAACTTGGCTTGTATATTCCAATGATGGGCTTCCTCAAAATGCCCTAGGTCTTCTTGAGCAAGCGAGTTGGATGCACACCCACTTAGTTTCTTTTGTTGAGCTTTCATATACTTATAGCTCTAGTGCATCCGTTGCATGGCAATCCCTACTCACTCACATTGATATCTATTGATGGGCATCTCCATAGCCCGTTGATCGCCTAGTTGATGTGAGACTATCTTCTCCCTTTTGTCTTCTCCACAACCACCATTCTATTCCACATATAGTGCTATATCCATGGCTCACGCTCATGTATTGCGTGAAGATTGAAAAAGTTTTGAGAATGTCAAAAGTATGAAACAATTGCTTGGCTTGTCATCGGGGTTGTGCATGATTTAAATACTTTGTGTGGTGAAGATAGAGCATAGCCAGACTATATGATTTTGTAGGGATAACTTTCTTTGGCCATGTTATTTTGAGAAGACATAATTGCTTAGTTAGTATGCTTGAAGTATTATTATTTTTATGTCAATATTAAACTTTTATCTTGAATCTTTCGGATCTGAATATTCATACCACAATTAAGAAGAATTACATTGAAATTATGCCAAGTAGCACTCCACATCAAAAATTATCTTTTTTATCATTTACCTACTCGAGGACGAGCAGGAATTAAGCTTAGGGATGCTTGATACGTCTCCAACGTATCTATAATTTTTGATTGCTCCATGCTATATTATCTACTGTTTTGGACATTATTGGGCTTCATTATCCACTTCTATATTATTTTTGGGACTAACCTATTAACCGGAGGCCCAGCCCAGAATTGTTGTTTTTTTTGCCTATTTCAGAGTTTCAGAGAAAAGGAATATCAAACGGAGTCCAAACGGAATGAAACCTTCGGGAACGTGATTTTTAGGAAGATTATGACCCGGGAGACTTGGACCCTACGTCAAGAAACAAAAGATGAAGCCACGAGGTAGGGGGGGCGCCCTCCACCCTCGTGGGCCCCCTATTGCTCCACCAACGTACTCCTTCCTCCTATATATACCTACGTACCCCCAAACAATCAGATACGGAGCCAAAAACCTAATTCCACCGCTGCAACCATCTGCACCCACGAGATCCGATCTTGGGGCCTGTTCCGGAGCTCCGCAGGAGGGGGCATCCATCACGGAGGGCTTCTACATCAACACCAAAGCCTCTCTGATGAAGTGTGAGTAGTTTACTTTACACCTTCGGGTCCATGGTTAGTAGCTAGATGGCTTCTTCTCTCTTTTTGGATCTCAATACAAATGTTCTCCCCCTCTCTCGTGGAGGTCTATTCGATGTAATCTTCTTTTTGCGTTGTGTTTGTCGAGGCCGATGAATTGTGGGTTTATGATCAAGATTATCTATGAACAATGTTTGAATCTTTTCTGAATTCTTTTATGTATGATTGGTTATCTTTGCAAGTCTCTTCGAATTATCAGCTTGGTTTGGCCTACTAGATTGATCTTTCTTGCAATGGGAGAAGTGCTTAGCTTTGGGTTCAATCTTGCGGTGTCCTTTCCTAGTGATGAGGGGTAGCAAGGCACGTATTGTATTGTTGCCATCGAGGATAACAAGATGGAGTTTTATCATATTGCATGAATTTATCCCTCTACATCATGTCATCTTGCTTAAGGCGTTACTCTGTTTTCATTAACTTAATACTCTAGATGCATCTTTGGATAGCGGTCGATGAGTGGAGTAATAGTAGTAGATGCAGGCAAGAGTCGGTCTACTTGTCTCGGACGTGATGCCTATATACATGATCATACCTAGATATTCTCATAACTATGCTCAATTCTGTCAATTGCTCAACAGTAATTCGTTCACCCACCGTAAAATACTTATTCTCTCGAATGAAGCTACTAGTGAAACCTATGGCCCCCGGGTCTATCTTCATCATATTAATCTTCCAACACCTATTTATTTCCTTTGCTTTTTTACTTTGCTTTTATTTTAGTTTGCATCTTTATCACAAAAATACCAAAAATATTATTCTATTGTATCTATCAGATCTCACTCTCGTAAGTGACCGTGAAGGGATTGACAACCACTTATCGTGTTGGTTGCGAGGATTTATTTGTATTGTGCAGGTGCGAGGGACTCGCGCATAGCCTCCTACTGGATTGATACCTTGGTTCTCAAAAACTGAGGGAAATACTTACGCTACTGTGCTGCATCACCCTTTCCTCTTCAAGGGAAAACCAACGCAGTGCTCAAGAGGTAGCATAAACCTTGTAAAATAAGAGAGAATAGGCATAAGTATTGTGACATAATGTGTAATAATAGCCCATAATACAATAAATATCGATATAAAAGCATGATGCAAAATGGACGTATCAACTCCCCAAGCTTAGACCTCGCTTGTCCTCAAGCGGAAGCCGATAACGATAAATATGACCACATGTTTAGAGGTAGAGGTGTCGATAAAATAAAATACGGACATGAGGGCATCATGATCATTCTTATAACAGCAACATATATGGATATTGTCATATGATTTCTTATGCTCAAGTAATAATATATCCACAATGTCATGTATGAACTAGAGACTTCATTGAGAACCAACAAACTATATCTCAGTCATTGAAGCAATTGCAATTTATCATAACATCGGAAAGAGTCTATGTAAGAGCTTTTCAGCAAGTCCACATACTCAACTATCATTTAGTCTTTGACAATTCCTAACACTCACGCAATACTTATGGTTACGGAGTTTTAATCGGACACAGAGAAAGATAGGGGCTTATAGTGTTGCTAAACATTTATCTACACAATTTCAGTTTATTTTAATTGTCAAACTTCTCATCAAAATATAAGGTAAATCACGGACATGATTTGATAAACATTTATCTACACAATCGCATTAATATGGGAAGGTAAAGCACAATCTAACGCACTAAAATATTTATATTTCATTGCAACGCACGTGCATTGTTCTATGTATATACTTAAAAAGGAATCCCTTCGTCCAAACTCCCACATAAGCTACCTTCACCTTCAATCGGTTTTTCATCCCTCTTGATATTCTTTGATAACGGTTTTTAATGTGATCGGTGAAATCAGATTAACATATGGTAACGTGATAATTCACGAGAAGGAATCAATCATGTTCAATAAATATTTGGTAACACAATTAATTTAAATTCATGGGAAGGAATCAACCAGGACCAATAATTAATTGGTAACATAATAAATTCAACGAAAGAAATCAAT
Source organism: Aegilops bicornis (assembly GCA_021605145.1). NCBI lineage: Eukaryota > Viridiplantae > Streptophyta > Magnoliopsida > Poales > Poaceae > Aegilops > Aegilops bicornis. Next base: position 63,691,117 of record CM038675.1, on the reverse strand, counting down.
CACAATTGGTCATCATTTCTTTCCCTGTTTCAATGTACGGGAAATTTCCTAGTCTGGTAAAAGAAAAGAAGAATGATATATTAGGCAGGCAGCAGCAGCTTCTGCGAGGCGAAATGATGGGTTATATTAGAAGATAAAATGCAGCGACACAGTATACGGGATCCAGACACGCATACATCGATGCGGCGCTCGGAGCACAACAGTGATCTGCGAGCACGGTGGGTCGGAGGCTAAAACGTGACGACACAGCCCACGGGATCAGGACCTTATAGGCGCACACACACATGCATTCTTGTGAGCGCGGGAGCGCAGCAACACAGGCGACATCTACGGGCTCTTTGGTGGCGGGGAAGGTAAACCACCTGTAACATCCCAAGATTCTAAATTTTGGAATGTTATATTAAATAGATAGATTTGATTGATTGTTTGGTTGTGGTGTGGTTGCTTGTGTGAAATTGAGTGAAATTTGAAACTTTTGAAAGTTAAATGAGAGGGAATAAAATGACTTTTCCAAACTTTCATTTTTGCATTTATGATCTCCGTGAATTCAAATTCTTTTCAAATACAAAACCCTAGAGAGAAGATGACATGACTTCTTCCATTTAATTAAATGAAAAGGGTTTTTGAAAATATTTGAATTTCACTTGGAAATATGTCAAATTCAGAAACTTTAAGCAACTCAATGATTTTCATGAGAGAAGATAAAATGACTTTTTCAAATTGTATGAAATATGAGTTGGAAGTTTCAAAGAATCAAATATAAAATCCTCTGGAATTATTTTTCAATTTGGAGTTATTTGGGTTTTATCAAATTATTTTTCTCCAAAAATAAAATATAAGGAAAATAGGGTAAAATGATTCCCTACCTTATAAAATTGGATAGAAATGATTTTAAAATTATTTTGGTATTTTTAAAATGATTTTATGGTGTTTATTGCAATAGTAGCACTCCTTGCTTTATTTTAAATTTTGTAGATTTTATTTGACTTTATAAAAATGTTCACGTTGTAGAAAATCTTTTTCTGAAAATCTCGATATATTATATGCCTATGTTATATTTCATTTTTATTATATTTGGTTTTATTTTATTTCCTGAAAAAATGTTTAAAAAAACAAGTCCCGCTTGCCGACCGGGCGGCCCAAGGCCCGACATGGCAGCATAGCCCCACCTCTCCCGACCGACTCAGAGGAGTCCGGCCAGTTTCTTGGCGCCGCGTGCCGACTCGGGACACTGCCGAGCCAGCGCCCCACTTTAAATGCGACCCAGCCACCTGGACCCCAGATCGCCGCCCGCCGCCGCACATCGCTCGCCGCCCGCTACCACATCATCGTCGCCGCCGCACTTCGCTGCTCTACTCGCTGATGACCCACAAGTATAGGGGATCTATCGAAGTCCTTTCGATAAGTAAGAGTGTCGAACCCAACGAGGAAGCGAAGGAAATGATAAGCAGTTTTCGATGAAGGTATTCTCTTGCAAGCACTTTGAAATTATCGATGTGAGATAGTTTTGTGATAAGGTAATTTGTAACGGGTAACAAGTAACAAGTGTAAATAAAGTGCAACAAGATGGCCCAATCCTTTTTGTAGCAAAGGACAAGCCTGGACAAACTATTATATAGAGAAAAGCGCTCCCGAGGACACATGGTAATTATCGTCAAGCTAGTTTTCATCATGCTCATATGATTCGCGTTCGCTACTTTGAGAATTTGGTATGTGGGTGGACCGGTGCTTGGGTGCTGCCCTTTCTTTGACAAGAATCCCACTTATGATTAACCCCTATTGCAAGCATCCGCAACTACAAGAGAAGTATTAAGGTAAACTTAACCATAGCATGAAACATATGGATCCAAATCAGCCCCTTACGAAGCAACTCATAAACTAGGGTTTAACCTTCTGTCACTCTAGCAACCCATCATCTACTTATTACTTCTCAATGCCTTCCTCTAGACCCAAACAATGGTGAAGTGTCATGTAGTCGACGTTCACATAACACCACTAGAGGAAAGACAACATACATCTCATCAAAATATCGAACGAATACAAAATTCACATGACTACTTATAGCAAGACTTCTCCCATGTCCTCGGGAACAAGCGTAACTACTCACAAATCATATTCATGTTCATAATCAGAGGGTATTAATATGCATAATGGATCTGAACATATGATCTTCCACCAAATAAACCAACTAGCATCAACTACAAGGAGTAATCAACACTACTAGCAACCCACAGGTACCAATCTGAGGCTTTGGGACAAAGATTGGATACAAGAGATGAACTAGGGTTCGAGAGGAGATGGTGCTGGTGAAGATGTTGATGGAGATTCACCCCCTCCCGATGAGAGGATCGTTGGCGATGACGATGGCGATGATTTGCCCCTGCCGGAGGGAAGTTTCCCCGGTAGAACAGCTCTGCCGGAGCGCTACATTGGTTCCGCCAAGGTTGCGCCTCGTGGCGGTGGAGTTTCTTCCCGAAAGCTTGCCTATGATTTTTTCTCGGATGAAAGACTTCATATAGCAGAAGATGGGCACCGGAGGCCTGCCAGGGGCCCTGAGGCAGAGGCGCGCCCCACCCTCGTGGCAGGTGTGGGCCCCCTCTGGTACTTTCTCCACTCAGTATTTTTTATTAATTCCAAAAATGACTTCCGTGAAGTTTCGGGACTTTTGGAGTTGTGCAGAATAGGTCTCTAATATTTGCTCCTTTTCCAGCCCAGAATTCCAGCTGCCGGCATTCTCCCTCTTCATGTAAACCTTGTAAAATAAGAGAGAATATGCATAAGTATTGTGACATAACGTATAATAACAACCCATAATGCAATAAATATCGATAAAAAAGCATGATGCAAAATGGACGTATGAACTCCCCCAAGCTTAGACCTCGCTTGTCCTCAAGCGGAAGCCGATAACGATAAATATGTCCACATGTTTAGAGATAGAGGTGTCAATAAAATAAAATAAGAACATGAGGGCATCATGATCATTATTATAACAGCAACATATATGGATGTTGTCATATTATTTTTTATGCTCGAGTAATAATCTATTCACAATGTAAAGTATAAATCAGAAAATTCATTGAGAATCAGCAAACTATAATCTCGGTCATTGAAGCAATTGCAACTTATCATAAGATCAGAAAGAGTCAATATAAGAGTTTTTCAGCAAGTCCACATACTCAACTATCATTTAGTCTTTCACAATTGCTAACACTCACGCAATACTTATGGGTATGGAGTTTTAATCGGACACAGAGAAAGATAGGGGCTTATAGTGTTGCCACCCAACCTTTTACCTCAAGGGTAATGTCAACAATAATAATGCATGCTAACTTACATCCAATTGGGTATATATATCAGGATCTTTCCAACACAATCTGCTTGCCAAAGGATAAAATGTAAAAAGGAAAGGTGAAGATCACCATGACTCTTGTATAAGGTATAAGACAAAAGTAAAAGATAGGCCCTTCGCAGAGGGAAGCAGAGGTATTCATGTGCTTTTATGGTTGGATGCATGAAATCTTAATGCAAAAGAACGTCGCTTTATATTGCCACTTGCGATATGGACCTTTTGCCACTTGCGATATGGACCTTTATTATGCAGTCAGTCACTTTTATTGCTTCCATATCACAAGTTAGTATAATGTTTTTTTTCTCCAAACTAATAGATCATACATATTTAGAAAGCAATTTTTATTGCAAGCAACATGACAACTTACTTGAAGGATCCTACTCAATCCATAGGTAGATATGGTGGACTCTCATGGCAAAACTAGGTTTAAGGATATTCGAAAGCACAAGTAGTATCTCTACTTGGTGCAAAGAATTTGGCTAGCATGAGGGGGAAAGGCAAGCTCCACATGTTGGATGATCCATGACAATATACTTTATTTCAGATATAAGAAAACATAACCCATTACGTTGTCTTCCTTGTCCAACATCAACTCTTTAGCATGTCATACTTTAATGAGTGCTCACAATCATAAAAGATGTCCAAGATAGTATATTTATATGTGAAACCTCTCTTTCTTCATTACTTCCTATTAATTGCAACGATGACCAAAGCTATGTTTGTCAACTCTCAACAACTTTTAATCATCATACTCTTTATATGTGAAGCCATTACTCTTCATAAGATCAATGTGATCTCTTTTTATTTCTTTTTATTCTTTCTTTTTCTTTTATTCCCTCAAGATCATAGCAAAATAATCAAGCCCTTGACTCAACACTAATCTTTATTATATAGCTCACGGACTCGATTACATAGAGGGATCATAAAGCAAAACTCAAAATTAGGTCATACCAAAAACTTTATTCTACTAGATCAAAATATTACTAAAAGGAACGAACTAAGAAAAACGGTAAAGATAGGAGTGTGATGGTGATACAATACCGGGGCACCTCCCCCAAGCTTGGCAGTTGCCAAGGGGAGTGCCCATACCCATGTGATTATATCTGTTTTGCTGGTGAAGAGGATGGAGGTGATGATGGATAGTCGCACATCGAGCGTAGGAGGTCCTCCAATTTGCGGATAATGCCCTTGAGTGCGATGATATGCTCCTTCAACAAAATATTTTCACGTGTGAGATACTTGCTTTGTATACGAGCTAACTCAATCATCTTGAAAGCTTCGATCTCAGTTGGGGTAAGAAGATTGTGATCAAGTTGAAGGATGTCTTCTGTTGCCGGAACTTGGTCCTCCGTGGCCTTCTTGATCCCTTCATCCTTGTTGATCTCCATGGGTTGTTCCCCCTTCAGCTCTATCTTCATTAGCCAAGCATCGCTGTCACCGTTGTTGGAGGAGGGGGACGACATGATGACTGGCCTTGACAACCCTGACAGAAAATAGCTCGAAACAAGAACAAAGGATAATTGCATGGTACAGTGGTCAAAACCTTCGGGAGATTATATAATGATTTTTTACTGACCGAAAGAAGTATCATGAAAGAAAACGGAGTCCGGAGAGCGCACGAGGTGCCCATGAGGTAGGGGGCACGCCCAGGGGTGTAGGGCGCGCCCTCCACCCTCGTGGACGCCTCGTGTACTTCCCGGACTGCTTCTTATTTTTCTATTTTTCTAAATATTCCAAAACAGAGAAAAAATGCCATTAGAACTGTTTTGGAGTCGGTTTACTTACCGTACCACATACCTATTCCTTTTTGGAGTCTGAAACGTTCTGGAAAGTGTCCCTTATGTATTCCTCCGGGGTTACGGTTTCAATAACATTGGTTTCAACATTTATAGGATTACCTGAGATATAATGTTTGATTCTTTGACCGTTCACCACCTTCAGATTTGTGCCTTGAAGTTGTTGATTTTATGGCAATTTAACGATAGACCTCCTCGATAACGTAAGGACCTTGCCATTTAGAGAGAAGTTTTCCTGCAAAAAATCTTAAACGAGAGCTGTATAATAATACATAATCACCTACATTAAACTCACGCTTTTGTATTCTTTTGTCATGCCATATTTTAACTTTTTCTTTAAACAACTTGGCATTCTCATAGGCTTGGGTTCTCCATTCATCAAGTGAGCTAATGTCAAATAGCCTCTTCTCACTGGCAAGTTTGAAATCATAATTGAGCTCTTTAATAGCCCAATATGCCTTATGTTATAGTTCGAGAGGTAAGTGACATGCTTTTCCATAAACCATTTTATACAGAGACATACCCATAGGATTTTTATATGCAGTTCTATAGGCCCATAATGCATCATCAAATTTCTTGGACCAATTCTTTCTATATCTATTAACAGTCTTTTGCAAAATTAATTTGAGTTCTCTATTACTCAATTCCACTTGACCGCTAGACTGTGGGTGATAAGGAGATGCAATTCTATGATTAACATCATACTTAGCAAGCATCTTACGAAAAGCACCATGAATAAAATGTGAACCACCATCAATGATTAAATATCTAGGGACTCCAAACCTCGGAAAAATAACTTCTTTAAGCATCTTAATAGAAGTGTTATGATCAGCACTACTAGTTGGAATAGCTTCTACCCACTTAGTAACGTAATCAACAGCAACTAAAATATGTTTATATCCATTAAAGGCAGGAAACGGTCCCATATAATCAAAGCCCCAAACATCAAATGGTTCAATGACAAGTTAATAATTCATAGGCATTTCTTGATGTCTACTAATATTACCAATTCTTTGACATTCATCACAAGATAAGAAAAACTTACGGGCATCCTTGAAGAGAGTAGGCCAATAAAAACCGGATTGCAGTACCTTATGTGCAGTTCTATCTCCAGCGTGGTGTCCTCCATTAGCTTCGGAGTGGCACTTGCGTAGGATCTGTTCCTATTCATGCTCAGTTACACAACGTATAATAACACCATCTACTACTTCTTTATAAAGATGTGGGTCATCCCAAAAGTAATGTCTCAAATCATAGAAAAAACTTTTTCTTTTGCTGGTATGTGAAACTAGGTGGTATACAATGTAATTAGCATAATCAGCATACCATGGAGCAGCACGAGAAGCATTTATGACATTTAATTGTTCATCAGGAAAGCTATCGTCAATAGGTAGTGGGTCATCAAGAACATTCTCTAACCTAGACAAGTTATGCGCAGCAGGGGTTCTCAGCTCCCTTTCTATCAATAATATGCAAATCAAATTCTTGTAGCAAGAGAACCCATCTAATAAGTCTAGGTTTAGCATCTTTTTTTCCATAAGATATTTAAGAGCAGCGTGATCAGTGTGAATAGTTACTTTAGAATCAGCAATATAAGGTATAAACTTATCACAAGCAAATACAACTGCTAAGAATTCTTTTCAGTAGTAGCATAATTTCTCTGTGCACTGTCTAGAGTTTTACTAGCATATTGAGTAACATTTAATTTCTTATCAACTCTTTGCCCTAGAACAACACCTACAGCATAATCACTAGCATCACACATAATTTCAAAGGGTAAATTCCAATCAGGTGGCTGAATAATAGGTGCAGAAATCAACGCTTTCCTAAGTATTTCAAATGCTTCTACACAATCATCATCAACGACAAAAGGAATATCTTTTTTTAATAGATTGGTCAGAGGCCGAGCAATTTTTGAGAAGTCCTGAATGAACCTCCTATAAAAAATGGCATGACCAAGGAAGCTTCTTATACCTTTGATGTCCTTGGGACATGGCATCTTTTCAATAGCATGAACTTTGGCTTTATCAACTTCAATACCTCTTTCAGAAATTTTATGCCCCAAGACAATACCTTCATTAACCATAAAGTGGCACTTCTCCCAATTCAAGACAAGGTTGGTTTCTTCACATCTCTGCAAAACTCGATCAAGGTTGCTCAAGCAATCATCAAAAGAGGATCCATAAACGGAGAAATGAAAACCTCACAAATCTTTTCACAAAAGTCAGAGAATATAGCCATCATGCATCTTTGAAAGGTAGCAGGTGCATTACATAAACCAAAAGGCATACGTCTATAAGCAAAAGTACCGAAAGGGCAAGTAAAAGTGGTCTTATTTTGATCATCAGCTGACACAGGTATTTGAGAGAAACCAGAGTAACCATCTAGAAAGCAAAAATGTGTATGTTTGGATAATCTTTCTAGCATTTGATCAATAAAAGGTAAGGGGTAATGATCGTTTTTAGTAGCCTTATTTAATTTGCGGAAATCAATTACCATCCTATGACCCATAATAATTCTTTGCGGAATCAATTCATCTTTATCATTAGGAACGACAGTAATACCACCTTTCTTAGGAACACAATGGACAGGACTTACCCACTGACTATCAGCAACGGGATAAATTATACCTTCCTCAAGGAGCTTTAATATTTCCTCTCTTACCACTTCTTTCATCTTAGGATTTAACCATCGCTGATGATCAATAACTGGTTTGGCGTCTTTCTCCAAATTTATTTTGTGTTGACATAGAGTGGGACTAATGCCCTTAAGATCATCAAGAGTATATCCAATAGCAGCACGGTGCTTCTTCAGAGTTTTCAATAATTTTTCTTCCTCTTTCTCTAAAAGGTTAGCATTAATAATAACAGGATATATCTTCTTTTCATCAAGATAAGCATATTTAAGAGTATCAGGCAAAGGTTTAAGATCAAGCACGGGATCACCCTTGGGTGGAGGAGGATCCCCTAGGATTTCAACAGGCAAGTTCTGTTTCAGAATAGGTCCCTGTTTAAAGAATACTTCATCTATTTCCCTTCTGTCATTCATAAACATATCATTTTCATGGTCTAGCAAATATTGTTCCAAAGGATCATTAGGAGGCACGACAATAGAAGCAAGACCAATAATTTCATCCTTACTAGGCAATTCCTCTTCACGGTGTTCTCTACGAAATTTAGAAAAATTAAACTCATGAGACATATCATCCAAACCAATAGTACCGACATCATTTTCGCAGTCTATTCTTAGCATTAACAGTGTTCAAGAAGGGTCTACCAAATATAATGGGACAAAAGCTATCTTGTGGGGAACCAAGAACAAGAAAATCAGCAGGATATTTAGTTTTCCCACACAAGACTTCAACATCTCTAACAAACCCAATTGGTGAAATAGTATCTCTATTAGCAAGTTTAGTTGTGACATCAATATCTTCTAACTCAGCGGGTGCAATATCTTGCATAATTTTGTGATATAAAGAGATAGGTATGGCACTAGCACTAGCACCCATATCACATAAGCCATGATAACAATGATCTCCTATTTTAAAAGAAATAATAGGCATGCCTACAATAGGTCTATGTTTATCTTTAGCACCAGGTTTAGCAATTCTAGCAGTTTCCTCACATAAATAAATAACATGCCCATCAATATTATAAGCAAAGAGATACTTAACAATAGCAATATTAGGTTCTACTTTAACTTGTTCAGGAGGAGTGTAAGTTCTAATATTGCTTTTACGAACCACAGTTGAAGCTTTAGTATGATCCTTTATTCTAACAGGGAAAGGTGGTTTCTCAACATAAGCAATAGGAACAATAGGATCATTCACTAGTAGATAAACCACCATTAGTCCCGGTTGGTAAGGGCCTTTTGTCCCGGTTCCTGAACCGGGACTAAAGGGTCGTTACTAATGCCCTGGCCCTTTAGTCCCGGTTCAGTCCAGAACCGAGACAGATGGGCCTCCATGTGGCCGGTGCGCCGAGCCCACGCAGGAGGGCCTTTGGTCCCGGTTGGCGGCACCAACGGGACTAATAGGCATTCACGCGTCAGCATTTCAGGGGCTGTGGTTTTTTTTTAAAGGGGGTTGGGGGTTTTGGGGGGTTAATTTAGGTGTTTCATATATTGTGTTAGCTAGCTAATTAATAGAGAGAAGTGTCCTCTCTTATGTCCGTGCTTGGTCGACGCTACGTACTATACATAGAGAGGCCCTCGACACGCTAGCTAGTAAGAAAATGAAGGAAACCATTAAGTATGAAGTTCGTCATGCATACCGAGAGAAGTGATCGATCGACCTCTCCTTCTCCGAGAGATTGGTCGAACAAAAGTTTTCGTATTATCTATCCGACGCTACTGGCTACATACATATACAATATGTAAGATCTCTTACAATACCCTAGCATTTGAAATCAACTTCCACATGGTATTCTCCAGCTTTATTGATGACGTGGTCAAGAAAGAATCCCGCCAATTCCTCTTGAATTGCTTTCATGCGATCTTGTGGTAGGAGTTCATTCCGCATCTCGCCACGTCTAATTTGAAGAAGGGGTTAATACATATATATGAATGAAACTCAACAGAAATGATGGTGTAATAAAATGAAATTGTGAATATTATTGCTCACGCACTTCATATTGTCTTTTAGAGTAGCCCCACTTATTTTTCAAAGTCGCGTTGTAGATGAACTCGCACACGTAGTATCCACATAAATTATTCCCACTAGTGGAAAAACAGGCTTCCGTCCAGCCCCATAAGTCGCGAAGCTGTAGGAACCGCGACTAATGGGACCTTTAGTCATGATTACGAGGTGAACCGCGACCAAAGGCTGGGCCAGGCGCTCGGTGGCCAGTGGTGCACGTGAGGGCTTTAGTCGCGGTTGGCGGGACAACGCGACTAAAGGTTTTCGGGCACTTTTTAGTCACGGTTTGCTGTGCCAACCGCAACTAAAGCCCCTCCCTATATATACCCATCCAGCAGCCAACACTTAGCCATTTGGAGCCATTCTCTTCACAAGTGGGTGTAGGTTTGCTTTTGGTTCCTCTTATGCACATAAGGTGTTTGATGAAATGCCCCAAGAGCATGAAACAAACATGACATGAAGTGTTGGAGCCACACTCTTGATCGCGGTTAGCAACTTGATGAACCTTTGATGTGTCAATATGCATGTGTGTAGTTCATTGTTTAATTTATATTGTTTGTAGCTAGTTAGTTTAACAAATGCATGATGGTTAATTATATATTTTATATTATAATAATGCAGATGAATCGGCAATGGATGTACGGTAACCGACTCTCCGGCGAGTTCACTACGGGTTTGAAAGATTTCCTCGTAGTGGCTAATGCGAACAAGCGGGGGGTTTTGTTATCTGTCCATGTGTTATCTGTAAGAATGAGAAGGGTTACTCTTCCTCAAGAGTTGTTCACATGCATCTGCTTGAAGGGTTTCATGCCAAGCTATAATTGTTGGACCAAGCATGGAGAAAGAGGGGTTATAATGGAAGAAGATGAAGAAGGATGATTTCATCGATGAAAGCTATCTTGCTCATTTCGGTGATACTTTCATGGAGGATCTGAAGGTGAAGGGAAGGTGAAGAAGAGGCACGTGATGATCCCGTTGATGATCTTGGTCGGACCATTGCGATGCACGGAGACGCTGCGAAACTGAAAAGGAGAGGGAGAATTTGGATCGCATGTTAGAGGATCACGAGAAGGCGCTGTACCCGGATGCGATGATGGTGCGAAAAAGCTGGGCTGCACACTGGATTTGCTGAAATGGAAGGCAGAGGCAGGTGTAGCTGACTCGGCATTTGAAAACTTGCTGAAAATGTTGAAGAATATGTTTCAAAGGATAACGAGTTGCCCGCCAAAGACGTCTGAAGCAAAGAAGGTTGTCCGCCCTCTAGGTTTAGAGGTTCTCAAGATACATGCATGCATCAACGATCGCATCCTCTACCGCGGTGAATACGAGAATTTGAATGAATGCCGGTATGCACAACATTGCGTTATAAGATCGAGGCGATGACCACGGTGACGATGTTGAGGGCGAAACCCGGAAGAGGGTTCCGCCAAGGTGATGTGGTATGCTCCTATAATACCACGGTTGAAACGTCTGCTCAGGAACAAAGAGCATGCCAAGTTGTTGCGATGGCACAAAGAGGACCGTAAGTCGGATGGGGAGTTGAGACACACCGCAGATGGAACGCATAATGGAGAAAGATCGACAGATGGTTCAAAGATTTTGCAGGTGACGCAAGGAACATAAGATTTGCTCTAAGTACGGATGGCATGAATCCTTTTGGCGAAGCGAGCTCCAGCCATAGCACTGGCCCGTGACTCTATGCATCTACAACCTTCCTCCTTGGTTGTGCATGAAGCGGAAGTTCATTATGATGCCGTGCTCATCCAAGGTCCGAAGCAACCCGGCAACGACATCGATGTGTACCTAAGGCCATTAGTTGATGAACTTTTACAGCTGTGGGGTGGTGTCCGTGTGGGATGAGCACAAACAAGAGGAATTTGACCTCTGACGTTGCTTTTCGTAACCATCAACGATTGGCCTGCTCTTAGTAACCTTTCGGGACTGTCAAATAAGGGATACAATGCATGCACGCACTGCTTACATGAGACTGAAAGTGTACATTTGCCAAATTGTAAGAAGAACGTGTACCTTGGGCATCGTCGATTTCTTCCGAAAATTCATCCGATGAAGAAGAAAGGCAAGCATTACAGCGGCAAGGCAGATCACCGGCCGAAGCACTGCGAACTGCTGGTCTTTGAGGTATTTGATATGGTCAAGGATTTGAAAGTCATCTTTGGAAAGGGTCTGGCGGACAATCAGTTCGAAGAAGGGAGCTGGCACGCAGCCATGTGGAAGAAGAAATCTATATTCGGAAGCTAGAATATTGGAAAGTCCTAGATGTCCGCTCTGCAATCGGCGTGATGCACGTTCTGAAGAATATTTGCGTGAACCTCCTAAGCTTCTTGGGCGTGTATGGGAAGACAAATGATACAAAGGAAGCACGGCAGGACCAGCAACGTTTGAAAGACCACGATGACCGGCATCCGGAATGGTTTCAAGGTCGTGCCAGCTACGCTTCGACCAAAGAAGAGAAGGTCATCTTTTTGAATGCCCGAGCAGTATGAAGGTTCCGTCTGGATTCTCGTCCAATATAAAGGGAATAATAAACATGGCGGAGAAAAAGTTCCAAAACCTGAAGTCTCACGACTGCCACGTGATTATGACGCAATTGCTTCCGATTGCTTTGAGGGGGCTCCTGCCGGAAAATGTTCGAGTAGCCATTGTGAAGCTATGTGCATTCCTCAATGCAATATCTCAGAAGGTAATCAATCCAGAAGTTCTACCACGGTTATAGAACGATGTGATCCAATGTCTTGTCAGTTTCGAGTTGGTGTTCCCGCCATCCTTCTTCAATATTATGACGCACCTCCTGGTTCACCTAGTCGAAGAGATTTTCGTTCTCGGTCCTGTATTTCTACACAATATGTTCCCCTTCGAGAGGTTCATGGGAGTATTAAAGAAATATGTTAAATAACCGTGCTAGGCGAGAAGGAAGCATCGCCAAGGGCTATGGAAATGAGGAGGTAATTGAGTTTTGTGTTGACTTTGTTCACGACCTTAAGCCGATTGGTCTTCCTCGATCGCAGCACGAGGGGAGACTAAGTGGAAAAGGCACGATCGGAATGAAATCAACGATATGTATGGACAGCCATTCTCATTGAAGCACACCACCTTGTCTTGACCAATTCCAGCTTGGTGGCTCCGTGCTTTGAGAAACACAAGAATATTTTACGTTCGACAACCGGGGAAGCCTGAATCACGGATTAGGAAGGCCCACATGGAGACTTTCGGCAGTTGGTTGAGAAAACATTTAATGAATGACAATGATGTTGTAGATCAGCTGTACATGTTGGCCAAGACACCATCTTCGACTATAACGACTTTCCAAGGGTACGAGATAAATGGGAATACATTTTACACGATCGCCCAAGATAAAAGAGCACCAACCAAAATAGTGGTGTCCGCTTTGATGCAGCAACCGAGAATGGGCAAGAGGTCACATATTATGGTTACATAGAGGAGATATGGGAACTTGACTATGGACCCTCCTTTAAGGTCCCTTTGTTCCGGTGCAAATGGTTCAAGCTAACAGGAGGTGGGGTAAAGGTGGACCAGCAATACAGAATGACAATGGTGGATTTCAACAATCTTGGTTACCTTGACGAACCATTCGTCCTAGCGAAAGATGTCGCTCAGGTTTTCTATGTGAAGGACATGAGTAGCAAACCGAGGAAACGGAAAGATAAGAAAAGCGATCAGTACATCATGCGATGATCCAAAGCGCCACATTGTTCTTTTCAGGAAAAGAAACATCGTGGGAGTGGAGGACAAGACAGACATGTCGGAAGATTATAATATGTTTGCTGAAATTCCGCCCTTCAAAGTGAACACCGACCCAAGCATTAAGTTAAATGATGAGGATGCTCCATGGATACGGCACAATCGTAAGCAAGCAGGGACACAAGGGAAGAAATGATGTGTAATAATTTATTGTACCAAACTTTGTTGAATGGATCATGTGAATTATATTACCCGTGATGTGTTTGGTGTCCATTTGAATGATTCGAGATACCACCGATGATACATGAAATTTGGAGTGATTTAGTCATACTCCTGCCTAGGCGTATAATATGCATACTCGTAGTCTTCATAGCCGCCGTCGTAAATGCGTTGTCTTGGTAGTAAATCGCCTTCTAAGTTGCCGATAAATGCGTCATTTCTTTGTCGTCATTCTTTGTGATGTAGTCCATGACGCTCTGCAGTCCGCCATACCACCATAGCCGACGGCCGGCCTCGTGGAAGTTCCGGAGGCGGACCGTCCTCCTCATACCGGCGGCGCCCTCTCACGCCCGATTGATGAAGAAGGCGTCCCAAGTATGCTGGTTATCGGGATGCGGTGATTCATCCGCTGCTCCGGCGTGAGGTCGAGGTAGTAGTGGTTCGTGATGGCCGCCTGCGCAGTACCACGAGGGACGGGAGGGACTGCACGCCGCCGGGCGCTTAGGCTCCAGCCGGTGGGGACGCTTGTAGCCCGGTGGACAAGGGTAGTTCGAGGCGCAAAGCTCCTCCACCTGCTGGTAGGTTAGAGTGGGTGCGGTGGAAGCCATGAGAGAGTGATGAGAGATTGTAGAGATGTGATAATGCTGGCCAAGCCGGGCTACATATATGTAGTGAGAAATGGCGGGAAAAATGGGAGCGGGAAGACAGGAGGCGGGAAGAAAGTGGCGGGAAGAAAGAGGCGGGAAGACAGGGGAAGAAATGGCGGAAAACCCTAAACTGCGGCGGCCTTTAGTCGCGGTTGGGCAGCGACCAGCGACTAAAATAGCAACAATAAGTATTTTGTTGTAAGTAGAAACAAAATAAAATAAATAAAGCAACAAAGAAAACAAAAAAGTGTTTTCAAATTTGAAAACTAATGGCACTAATGAAAGTTTATAATTTTTCTAAAACTAAAAGCAAAAAGAATTAAAAAATAAAGAAAAAAAACAAAAAAAATAAAGAATAATGCAGAAAACAAAACAAAAAACTGGAAAAAAAAGTGCCGGCTACTGGGCCCCCACGGCCTGAATACGACTAGAAACCCTACATGGGCCAGGATTCAGGCCCGCAGGAGGCCAAGTAGGCCCACATGCACATAGCTAGTGACTGATTAGGCCCGAAAGCCTGCAGTTGAGAGGAGCTCGAGAGGGTTGGCGCAGGCGGCTTATAAACCACTCTCGAGCTCTCTCAACTAGCGAGGTGGGACTAAACTTTTGGGCGTGAGGCAGCACAAGGCCTTTAGTCATGGTCGCCCGAGACCAGCCGCGACTAAAGGTGGGAGCCTTTAGTCATGGGTCGCGAGACCAGCCGCGACTAAAGGTGGGGCGTGAGCATAAAAACCCGCCCAAAAACCTTTAGTCGCGGTTGGGCAGGCGACCCAGCGACTAAAGGTACCTTTAGTCGGGCCTCGTAGCCCACCGCGACTAAAGGGGGGGCTATAAATACCACGCTCCGATCTATTCTCGTCTTCTCCGATCGGTTCGTCTCTGCCCGCGCCCTCGACGCCGCCCGCCCGTCGCCCTCGCCCCGTCGCGGGACTGCCCGTCCCGCCTCTCCTTCGTCGGTCCTCCCGCGCGACGCCGCCCTCTCCTTAGTGAGCTCCCCGCCGGGCCCGTCCGGCCGTCTCCCGGCCCCCTCGAACGCTTCGCCCGCCCGTCCCGTCGCGCGCCCGCCTCTGCATGGCGGCGCCGCGTCGCGGCTCCCGCACGTCCCGGTTGCGCGCTCGCCGGACCGGCCACTTCCCCTCCGCCTTGCCGCCTGTTCGGCGGCCATCGCCATGACCCTTGGCGCCCGGAGCTTCGTGCCGGCTCCCCCCTCGCCCGGCAGGCTACGGCCTCGGGCATGGGCACCACACCGCTGCCCGCTAAGCGCCGGCATTAAGGCCCCTGGCCCAATGACAATTGGGGCCCACGCCTGTAAACGATTTAAAAAAGGAGAGAAGAGAATTTAGAAAATAAATAAATAAATATATTAATTAATTAATCAGTTAATTAAATTAATTAACTTAATTAATTGTGTTTAGTAAAACTAATTAAATAACTAATATAACTAATCTGTTAATTAATCTAATTAACTTGGTTAATTAGTTAACGGAACAATTTAATTAATTACATTAATTCTAAAAATGATATAAAACTTTAAAAATTAATATAAAATAATCTGTAACTTCGGATGAAAATACTTTGTACATGAAAGTTGCTCGAGCGATGAGGCGGATCCGGATCGCAGCCCGCTCGTCCGCCACACATCCCTAGCATAGCAAACACGTAACTTTCCTCCGGTTCATCTGTCTGAACGCGAATCACCGGGGATACTTTCCGGATGTTTCTTTCACGGCACGACCCATCGCTGCGTTAGGGCACACCTAGCACCGCGTATTGCCAGGTTACGCTTTGTGATGCTTTGATTGCTCTGTTATTTATTGTGTTCCTCCGTTATTTCTTCTTTCAGAGAACCCGAGACTGCGGCGACCCCAAGTTCGACTACGGAGTCTCGCGCTCTACCGCGACACCCTCTCCCACCCCTTCCTCGCCTCCTTTTGCCACCGCCTTTCGCCACCGCCACCGCCACCGCCCTTCTTCACTTAATTAATTTGTTTTACTACATGTTTTCAGGATGACATAATGGCGGACGATAGAGCTGACCCGATTATGGACAACTATGATCCGGACGGTGAAGCACATATGTTCGGCATCATAAACGGCGATATTCAATATGTGCCGACCGGAGAAGAAGAAGATGATATCTCTTCTTATCTGAACCTTGACGGTGAAGATGAAGGGCGCCACAAGAAGAAGATGTCAAGAAAGCGTCGATAAACCATTTATCTTCAAATGGAAGTAGCAACCACCTCCGGCGCCGAGGTATATATATACATTGAGCCTCCGGTGATACAAACTAACTGATTTGAATAAATATGTGTGTACTAACGCAGCGACTCTCTTTCTTATTTTAGCCCTCGGCGGATCGTGAAACAATCGAGTGCGTCGTCAAAGCGTGGGCGCAACCAAGACGATGAAACAAGGAGAAACATGCACCATCGAGGTTGTCGACAAAGGTAACCGCAGGTCAGCCGGAGCCCCGCAAGAACGCCACCAAGTTTGTCAGCCAATGCGGAGCCATTGTTAGAGACAACGTCTCGATCACCGCCCGTGAGTGGAATGAGCCAAAGAAGGCACGAATTGATGGTTTCACTTTTGTCGATAAGAGAACAAAAAGATTGCTTCAAGAAGCTTATGGAACATTTCGTTCTACCTCCGGAATACAACAAATTCGATGAGGAGGGTAACAAGATTGAGGAAAACAAGGAGAGGAGGAGGCTAGTCAAACAGTTCGCTCTTCATAAGATGGCCGACGCATTCCGGAAATTCAAGCAAAATCTAGCCCGTGACTTTGTCAAGCGAACAAGACTCCGGATTTCAAAGGACAATATGAGAAACTGAAACATGATTGGCCAGAATTTGTGAAGCAAAAGAAATCGGAGCAGTTCATTGAAATATCGAAAAAAAAGGAAAATGCGGCTAAGAAGGAGTACAATCATGTTATGGGGCCAGGAGGGTATCGCATTTTGGTGCCTAGGTTGGAGAAGATGGAGAACGAGATGAGGGCGCGAGGAACTGGCCCAGTGCACGGAGGATGGGACCCAAGGGCCAAAAGCTGGTGGTACGGGCATGGGGAACGCTGAACCCGGAGACAGGGGAGTGTGTTTACCGGGCAAATTAATTAAACCCACCCAAGCCCTTATTGACGCAATGAAGGATGCTCAACAGGGAAGATCAAGTTCAACAGAGAGAACGACGCTACCGACAAAAGCCCTCGGGAATCCACGAACACGGAGGACGTGTACGAGGCATGGGGCACATTCCGTGGAAAATAGGGTTCCCCGAGCGATGACCCGACGGTTACTGAAGCCGTAAGAGAAAGATGGATCGGGAATCAGGATGTTGTGGCGGTTGGCATCGGAAATGGATGTGATGAAGAAAACCATGAGTGTACTAGTAGCGAAAGAGATGCAGCTCGGTGCAGCATGAAGATCATCCAGCGGATCTCGGAAGCCAGCGAGAGAAGCAGCGTGGCTTCCACGGAGGCCCCACCGGCTGGTGCAGATGCACCGACGATCGAAATTACTGCACCGAGCCTCCGGTGGTGAAATTACTGCACCGGAGCCTCCTCGCTACCCGTGGGCGATATAAAGGAGATGAAAGAATGTCATCTGTATTATCCTATCGGGAACATGTCCATGAAGGTAGCCATCAGCAGTGCTTTACCATGTTTACTGGAGCACTCCACCACAACAACCCCATTCAAGATGGCTATGCTCGTGTCACGGTGGAGGACATAGTCCAAGGGTTTGAGGACACGGAGATTGACATTGCTACACGAAGGGGAGAAAAGACTTGGAGATGTCAAGCGCCATTTCATTCTATGGCAAAAGAAGTTTATCAAGTTTCCAGGCGAGGCGCCAAGGACAACAAGTCCACCCCCCTACGGTGGTGGTGGTGGCGGTGGCGGTGGTGGTGGTGGTGGTGGTGGTGGCGGTTCACCTACGCCTCCGTCACGTCGACCGACGCCGCCCCAGTCCACAACGTCCGGCGGGTGATCAGCCGCCGCCCCGATCCTCGTCCGTGGGTGATCGACGCCGCCCAATCCACCTCCGACAAAGAAGCGAAGCAGTCCTGGATTATTAACCCGGACCCTTATGTACCTAAGACCACAAAGGTACCGGAGCCATCATGAAGCCTCTCCCCACAAGGCCTTGGGAACGTAGTGCCGAGGAAGTCGGCAGCGCATGGCTGCTCATTATGAGAAATGGAAGGCGGACTACAAGAAGAAAAGAGAGCCCGAGCCCAAGCCAAGATATTCGATGAGCAAAAGAAGTGGGCTAAGTCATTTTTGAGCACACCGTCCCAAGCCGAAGAATCTGCCTAACGACTATGCACGTGAACTTGCAGGCAGGCACTCATGTTCAACGAGAACAAAGAGCGGAGAAGGCCGAAGTAAAATAAGCGGGAAACAAGTTGCCCAGCTCGGGGAACAAAGTAAACAATCGATTGCCCCGCTTATAGTGGAAGCCTTACATCCGGATGACCCGAGATCATACAAGCTGCGACAGCACATGGATTGACTGTAACGAGTGCCGAGAACAAGCGCCAACTTAGGTATTACTCTTCGTGAACTGTTAGGCCTTGATGAGGCGCCGATGAAGGAGGTAGTAATTACATATGTCAAGAATGGGCCTCTCGTCGAGCCTGCGCAGAAAATGATCTACCTCCACAAATGAAAGGTCTGCTGAATTGGTACAAGGGTTACATAAAAATAAAAACGCCAAAGAATATATTTATGCGGAAGTTAGACATGAGCATCACTTCAAACATTACTATGTACAAATTGAACTGAGTGAATTGTTCCAGCTTTTCAATCTGCCTTGAGCTCGACAAATCTATCATCGGTTGCTACGTTACGTAAGTGATTTATTAATTTCTACCCCATCTCGTTCATATTGCCTGCACTATATATATGTCCTAACTATATTGTTGTGTCCGCTATTATACATGCGTAATGAAGATTAAGGAATGCAGAGTAAGGAACATCCATGATGTTGGGTTCATTGACCCACACATCGTTAATGGACATGTGTTGGAGCGTCACCCTTGACGTGGAGGCAGACCTGTGGCGGTTTCTTACAAAGCAGGAACTCAAAAGTGATATTCTATTTCCTTACCATTTTGGGTGAGTGTTTCTGTCTTGAGCACATTCTCTTTTGTTTACTCCATGTGCATGGTATGTGGCCGGCTAATCGATGAGTTATGCATGACGTCTTGTGCATGTATCGTGTCCGCAGGTTCCACTGGATTACGCTAGTAATTAAAGTTAACACCTCGTAATGTCTCGCCCACGACTCTTGAATATGGATCCAAAGCTTTGGGCCGACATGAGAAGAATGCTGCAGAAGTAATTATTTTCATTCATTTGCGCTCTATATCGATCGGCCTATTTCGTTTCATTTCCTAATATCAAGTAACTAATAACTCTCTTGTTCATTTAATTTTCTTTGCCTCGTAGGGTTTGGAGACGGTTCAGAGATACAAAGGTCGGTGAATTCAAAAAAGAGCTAGAATTCAAAATGTTAAAGCCTAAGAATGCTGGGGATATTCAGCCACCGGAGACCAATCTATGTGGATACTATGTTCAGGAGAGGATCCGAGATACACCTCTGGCGGGTTCCGAGTGATACCAATGCTCAGAGGAATAGCCTCCGGATGATGCTTAGTCGTAAGCTCGCTTCCGACCACTTCAAGAGGAACTAGCTGGATGGTTCAACAGGAAGTCCTCCATCCTAAAGGAGAACACTATTACGAGGACGTAGAACTTTATATGCATTAAATCATGTATGGAAACTTGTTCAAAATTGTATATGGTCATCCGATGATATTGAATATATATTGTATATTCCTCTTGAATTCTTTTTGGTTCTAATTTCAAATTTATTTGAAATTGTACATTCATATGCATGTATGTAGTATCGTAGAATATATGAAACTCCTTCAAAATTAAAATAAAGCACAAAAGAAATAAAACAATACAAATTAAACAGAAAACAGGTTTAGGGGGGCTAAAACCCTAAACCTGTGGCGGCTTTAGTCGCGGTTGGCGAAGAACCGCGACTTAAAGGTCCTCCGCCCGACGGCCGCTGGCATACGTGGACGGGCCGTTAGTCGCGGTTCTTAAGCAGCCGCGACTAAAGGTGGGGGGCTTTAGTCGCGCTTATTTGGTCGCGGTTGCGCAACCGCGACTAATGGCAGTTGCGAACCGCGACCAAAGGCCTTTTTTCCACCAGTGTCCCTTCTTCCTGCCACAAGCACTTTACGAGAAATAGAGGTCAATCAAACTGATAACGAAGCATTATAAATGGCATTGATGAAAGTATAGCTATAGAATCAACGGGAGATGCGCGCAACTAGCTAGCTAGTAGTACTTACTTTTGGGTATGTATTATCGCAACTCCTTCGGCGATCCGAGCTTCAAGGTGAACTGTTTACATTCCCTGCAAGACAAAGAAAATAATTATTGTTACTTGAGATATCAGGAAATGAACAAAAAGTTGCCGATATGGTGCGATAATGATCGATTGAACTTACTTGTTGAGCAATTTAGTCATGTCCGCATAGGTTTCGGGATCTTTTCGTCTCGAGTCTAAGACGGTTACTAGTCCTGCCCAAGCTTAATCTCCAGAAGAACATAGTGGAAGCTGCACACGCATGCATAACTCATCAATTACATTACTATAACCTCGCTCAAGTAATAAGGGAAACCGAATATGCACACGACAGTAACACTCACTTGAAGTTGTAAGGAAAGAGTATGGTATCTTTGTTTTGATTTTTGATCAACGATTGTAGCAAGTTGGCCTCGGCCTCTTCGGCGTGCTTTTTAACATGAATTTCATCTATGATATTTGTGTTAATGAACCCAGTATCATACATTTCTTGTTTTCTGCACTCGACGATCTTCAATCTGCATAATATAGTGAGGATAATTAATTATAAATACATGCAATGAAAGAGCTGAGCTATATATAGAGACTTAATGACAGAAATAGTACTTACAAACAGTA
Organism: Aegilops bicornis; assembly: GCA_021605145.1. NCBI lineage: Eukaryota > Viridiplantae > Streptophyta > Magnoliopsida > Poales > Poaceae > Aegilops > Aegilops bicornis. The sequence continues at coordinate 63,669,743 of CM038675.1, read as the reverse complement.
GCAAAAGACCGTTAATTTATCGAGGGCCTTTTGATTGAAGAACTCGAAGAACTCCTCCAATGGAACAGTCAATGATCAGTTCCAACGAGGTCATGCTCCTCTTTAATTCTCGGATACAAAGTATTCGCTCCCCGGACTCTCCGCAGGTTTTCATGTACCAATTATGGAATCTTCGCATCATCGTTGTTAGAGATTTTCATCTTTGACGAAAGGCTTCCCGTGATCAGATCTGTGTTCGTCCACCTCCATGAAATCAAAATGTACATCGTCAGGCAGGTAATCTGCAAGATTGCTATAACCGGGCACCATCCCCGGAGCATTAGCGACTATGTCGCTAGACACATTGAGCGGGGGGCACTATTGGTTCGCTTGTTCGCCGAGCTGGGCAATTTTTTTCCCAGCTGCTCGTCGTTCTTTTAACCTTTGATCACTGACAGTAGTTCCCGACCGCGACGCTTCTTGATATGCCTTTTGAGTAATGCGCTCATAGTTGGTTTTCAGCAAAGACTTTGGTGGTTTCCTCAGGGCATCGATAGTGCGCTTTGCTTTCACCGGATCTACCTTCTCCTCCGGAGGTGGATGTCTCTGCGCTTTCAACCCTTCAAAGAAGTCCTTCACTTCGGTCTGCATGATCTTCTTGTTTTCCTCCACGGTCATCTCGTACGGTAAATTCTCTAGAGGCTTGAGAGGTGGACCGTATCTGTATTGGCTCCCGCCTCTGCCTATACTACTAGACACCGGAGCAGACGGAGCGGCTGCAGCTGTCTTCTTTCGTGCTTGCTTACGAGGCGGAGGAGAAGGACTACGAGGCGCCAGAGCAGCCGGGGCGGCGGCGGGTCTCTTCCGCCCTTCTTGGCGAGGCGGAGAAGGAGGAGGCTGCTGGCTGCTCGGGCGCGCCGGCGCAGGCGGAGAAGGAGGCGGAGTGCCGCCACGCGCCGGAGAAGGAGGCCGAGTGCCCTGGTCGTCACTCGCCAGAGGAGGAGGCGGTGGAGGAGGCGGAGTGCCCTGACTCGCCGGAGGAGGAGGAGGAGGAGGCGGAAGCATCCAGTTCGGAAGGTTGATGAGCTCCTTCGGTCATAGGCATGGAGTCTTCAGAGCAGAACCCAGCCTAGTCTCCCCTTCACCCGTAGGGTGGTCAAGCTGGAGGTCCTCAAATCCCTCCGTTATTTCATCCACCATCACCCTAGCATATCCTTCTGGAATCGGTCGGCAGTGAAAAGTTGCACCGGGTTCAGTCGGATAAACAGAGCCAACAGCCGCCTTGACCTTCAAATTCATCCATTGCGTCATAATGTGGCAATTTTGAGACTCAGTGATAGCATCCACGGGATAGCTGGCAGGAGCCGTCAAGACATGCTCCGGCTGAAGCAACTCAGTGGAATCCACGCTGCTTCTCCGCTGAGATGGCGGGGTAGCTTCGGGGGAAGCTTCGGCAGTTCGTTTGCTGCGATTTGCTTCTCATTCCTCTATCGCTTGTACCCTTGCGTGCATCGCCTGCAGTTGGGTCTGCTGCATTTTTTTCCTCCTCTCCTGGCATTCGTAACAGCCTGCGTCCGGAAAACCAGCATTCCACAGAACGGAGCCTGGTGTGCCTCGTGCCCGTCCAGGGTGCTCAGGATTCCCGAGGGCCATTGTGAGCTCGTCGTTCTCTCTGTCTGGAAGGAACGTCCCTTGCTCTGCTGCATCGATATAGTGTCGAAGCCTCTTGACTGGTATTTCCAATTGCTCGTCCATCCAAATGCACTTCCCTGATACAGGGTCCAAGGTTCTGCCAGCCCCGAAGAACCAAGTCCGGCAACGGTCTTGCCAGTTCATTGTCTCTGGTTCGATCCCTTTATCAACCAGATCATTCTCAGCCTTGGCCCACTTAGGCCGGGCTTTGAGTTAGCCACCTGACCCCGTGCGATGGTGAAGCTTCTTCTTCGCAGCATTTTGCTTGTTTGTCGCCGACATCTTCTTACACTTTTTCGATGTCTTGTGGGCCACAAATGCGGGCCAGTGATCTCTGATCTTCTCATATTTGCCCTCGAATTCTGGTGTCTCTTTTTTGTCGACAAACGTATTCATGTCTTTCTTCCACCTCCTGAATAGGTCTGCCATCTTCTTAAGAGCAAAACACTTGATTAATTGCTCTTTAACTGGCTTCTTCGGATCATCCTCCGGCGGTAGGGTGAAATTTGACTTCAGCTCAGTACAAAGATTATTTTTCTGCATATCATTGACATAAGACACCTCAGGGTCTTCGTTCTTAGGCTTATACCATTGGTGGATGCTGATCGGGATCTTGTCCCTAACCGTAACCCTTGACCGAGCAACAAATGCGTTCTTTGTCCGGATGGGTTCAATCAGTTGGCCGTCGCACGCGATTGCTATGATCTCAAACCTTTCATCCGAGCTCAACTTTTTCTTCGGGCCTCGTCTCTTTACCGAAGTTGTGCTCGATCCAGAGGGCTAGAAAAAAGAACAAAGCCGAGAGTTAATTAATATTTGTACATACCAAAACAATGAATGCATCATTTAGCTAGTCAGCACAGGCTTAACTAATATATATACCTGGCCGGACTCAGTTCGGTCACCGGAGCCGTCATCACGGTCTCCTTCTTGCACCGTCATTGGGTCACCGGAGCCATCATAATCATAGCCAGCTGCTTCTTCACCCTCTCCTTCCAGACCATCGGTGTCGTTGAGAAACAACGAGCAAACGGCATCACTTCCTTGTGCGATTATGTCCCCCAACAACGCTTCTTGTGCTTCGTCTCGGGGGGTGTCCATAGCTTCTACAAATATTTACAACATGGCAATTATTATTCAAACATGACAGATGGATATATTAGCTAGTGGCAAACGTACATGGGAAAATAATATTATCGGGGAGGGGGTATATCGACCCCCCCCCCCACGTGTTGAAGTTATCGGGAGGGGGTGGATATATTAGTGGCAAACATAGACCTATCTTATTCTGGGTTTGAGGTGGCCTCGGCAACGCTTCAAGGGTAGGGGCGCGGTGGGAGGGGGTCGGAGACCGACATCGTTTTTTTCTAGGGTTTGGGTGTCCTCGAGAGTTTTGGTCGAGCGAGAGGGCTGGGGGGGGTGCTCCCGTGGTATAAGTTATCACGATCGAAGTTATCCGGGAGGGGGTTATATCGACAACGATGACATACATACATGGGAAAATAAGGTTATCGGGAGGGGTAGGTCGACCCCCTCGTGTTGAAGTTATCGGGACACGGGGTATATCGACAACGACATATCCGATAAAAAATAAGAAGACGAAGAAGAAATAAAAAGAGGAGAAGAAGATATTAATAGAGGAGAAGATTGAAGAAAAAAAGAAGAAAAAATGAGAATATTCTATTTTCTCTTCTTCTCCTCTATTCCTTTCTTCTTCTCCTCTTCTTTTTCTTCTTTTTTCTTCTTCTTATTTATTCCTCTTCTTATTCCTCTTCTTCTCCTTTCTTCCTCTTCTTATTTTCCTTTTTCCTCTCATTCTTTTTCTTCTTCTTCCTTTCCTAGCTAGATATATCAAACTTTTCTAAAAATGTAACTTTTGCATATATACATGGAAAAAATGTTATCGGGGAGGGGGTATATCGACCCCCCCCCCCCTCAACCCACTTTTCCTTCTTCTTCTTTCTTCCTTCTTCCTCTTTTCTTCTCCAACACAAAACACATCTCATCTCATCTCATTTCATCCAAAAATAATTCTTTGCATATGAATATACATACATTTACTTTTTTTCTTAAATGTTACATATGAACATTTTCTTAAATGAGCATATGAACATTTTCTTAAATATTAATGAGCATATGAACATACATATCACCAAAAAATAGACCTTTTTCTTGGTAACAAAAAAAAATGCAAAAACGAGCATTATACAGTGAACATACATACATACATACATACATACATACATACATACATACATACATACATACAGTGAGCATATACAGAGCATTATACGGCGACGGCGACGATGGTTGGCAGTGGCGCACGCTTACGGATGGCGTGCGGGGACGGCAATGAGAAGGAAAGGGGAGGAGGCAGGGGCTCATAGTGCGGGGAGGGGTCGAGGTCGCCGGCCGGAATCGGTGTGGCGGCGGACGAACGGCCTCGGGGATGAACGGGTCGCGGGAGCCGGCGTGGTGCTTCCCCGCAGGGACGGCGACGACGGGCGCGGGCGACGACGGCGGCGTCGGGCGGGGCGGCGGGCGGCGTTGGGCAGCTCGGGCGGCGACGGGCAGGGCGACGATGGGGGCACGCGGACGACATCGGGGCGGCGCGCAGACGACGTCTGGGCAGCGGGCGGCGTCGGGGCAGCGGACGGCGTCGATCTGGGCAGCCTGGCGGCGTCGATGAGCTCGGCGTCGTCGGGCGGGCCGGGGGGCAACTGGCGATGAGTTCGTCAAATTTCCCTAAGTGCTACTTATATACATAGGCCTTTGGTCCCGGTTCGTGGCACCAACCGGGACCAAAGCACCCCTTTAGTCCCGGTTTGTGCCACCAACAGGGACCAAAGGCCTAGTTTAAGCAGACTAAAGGGGGCATTGGTGGATTGGTGCCACCAACCGACCAGTGTTATTGGTCCCGGTTCGTACCACCAACCGGGACCAATGGGCTTGCACAGCGGCGTGATGGTGGGAGTTTAGTCCCACCTTGCTAGTTGAGAGCGTCGACCACCTGCTTATAAGCGCTGCTGCCTCCTCTCTCTCGAACTCGTCTGAACTGCAGGCCTATGGGCCTAATTTGACACTACTTTGCCTGTGGGCCTCTTTGGGCTTCTGCGGGCTGAATCACAGCCCATGGTAGGGTTTCTAGTCGTATTCAGGCCGTGGAAGCCTAGTAGGAGGCACATTTTTTTTCTTTACTTATTGTTGCTATTTTTATTTTTTTTCCAGTTTTTTGTTTTGTTTTCTGCATTATTTATTTTCGTTTGTTTTTTGCTTTATTTTTTTAATTCTTTTTGCTTTTAGTTTTAGAAAAATTATAAACTTTCTGTTAGAGCCATTAGTTTGCAAATTTGAAAACACTTTTTTTGTTTTTTTGTTTTCTTTATTGCTTTATTTATTTTATTTTGTTTCTACTTACAACAAAATACTTATTGTTGCTATTTTTATTTTTTTCCAGTTTTTTTGTTTTGTTTTCTGCATTATTTATTTTCTTTTATTTTTTACTTTATTTTTTAATTCTTTTTTGCTTTTAGTTTTACAAAAATTATAAAATTTCTGTTAGTGCCATTAGTTTTCAAATTTGAAAACACTTTTTTTGTTTTTTTGTTTTCTTTGTTGCTTTATTTATTTTATTTTGTTTCTACTTACAACAAAATACTTATTGTTGCTATTTTTATTTTGTTTCTAGTTTTTTTGTTTTGTTTTCTGCATTATTTATTTTCTTTTGTTTTTTGCTTTATTTTTTAATTCATTTTGCTTTTAGGTCAGCAAAATTATAAACTTTCTGTTAGTGCCATTAGTTTTCAAATTTGAATAGTTAGAATTTGAATTCTTTGAAATTTGTGTGAATCACAAGTTTGCGATTAACTTTACTAAAAAAATGAACATAGATGCCCCTATAGAGAAAATTCAAGCTAAATTCATAATAAATTTCTATGAATTTCAGAGAAACTCACTATGAATTTAGGTCAAATTCCTTGTATAGGGGCATCTATTTTCACTTTGAGAGGAGCTCAACAAGGCAGAGAGGGACGGGCTTATAAACCGGTGTGAGCGCCCTTCAGTTGGCGAGGTGGGACTAAACTCGAGCGTTAACGAGGACCAACCCTTTAGTCCCGATTTGTGGCACAAACCGGGACTAATGGTCATGGGCCAGGGGCGAGGCGCATTGGTCCCGGTTCGTGCGTGGAACCGGGACCAAAAGGTCCAAACGAACCGGGACCAATGGCCCACGTGGCTGCCCTCTTGAGAGTGTTCTTGGTGAGAACATAGTTGACAAGGAGCGAACCGGGATTAATGGTATTACGAGGGCCGAACCATAAGACATTAAAGCATTTAAAATGAACTCTGAAAAAGTTGAAAGTTGGCATGGTATCATAATTTGACCCACATAGCATGTGCATGTACAAAACAGACAATGGTATCATACTAAATGCACATTACAAAGTTGGCATGGTATCATCATAATAGTTGCGAAGAAAGTCTTCACTTTTTCTTCGCTTGTGTCATTTGCTTATTGCGCCGTAACCATGGATAATCTTCATCGTTTATCAGGATGCTTGGGTCAGCCTTGACTTTGAAGGGAGGAATTTCATGAAACTTTTCATAATCTTCAGACATGTCTATCTTGCCCTCCACTCCCACGATGTCCCTTTTTCCGAAAGAACTATGTGGCGCTTTGGCTCATCGTATGATGTATCCGCTTCCTTATATTTTCTTTTCTCGATGCGGTAGACATGTCCTTCACATAGATAACCTGTGCCACATCATTGGCTAGGACGAATGGTTCGTCGGTGTACCCAAGATTTTTCAGATCAACTGTTGTCATTCCGCATCGTGGGTCTACCTGTACCTCGCCTCCTGACAGATTGACCCATTTGCACTTAAACAAAGGGACCTTAAAATCATGTCCGTAGTCAAGTTCCCATATGTCCACTATGTAACCATAATATGTGTCCTTTCCCTTCTCGGTTGCTGCATCAAAGCAGACACCGCTGTTTTGGTTGGTGCTCTTTTGATCTTGGTCAATCGTGTAAAATGTATTCCCATTTATCTCATATCCTTTGTAAATCAAATACAGTCAAAGATGGTCCCTAGACAACAAGTACAGCTCATCACAAACAGTCTTGTCACCTACGAGACGTGTTTCCAACCAATTGCTGAAAGTCCCGATGTGTTCACATGTAATCCAGTCGTCAGACCGCCTCCGGGTGTTTGGAGCGCAGACTGTTCTTGTGTTCATCGACATACGGGGTCACCTAGGTAGAGTTCTGTAGAACTGCGTAGTGTGCTTGAGACCAAGAATATCCGTCCCTGCATATTATTGAGTCCCTTCCAAGCGTGTTTTTCGGTCAGTCTCCCCTCATACCGCGATTTAGGGAGACCTGTCTTCTTAAGGCCAGGAATGAAGTCAACACAAAACCCGATGACATCCTCTGTTTGATGGCCCATGGAGATGCTTCCTTCTGGCCTACCGTCGTTATAGACATATTTCTTTAGGACTCCCATGAACCTCTCAAAGGGGAACATATTGTGTAGAAATACGAGCCCCAGAATGACAATCTCATCGACTAGATGAACTAGGACGTGCGTCATGATATTGAAGAAGGATGGTGGGAACACTAGCTCGAAACTGACAAGACATTGCACCACATCACTCCTTAGCGTTGGTACGATTTCTGGATCGATCACCTTCTGAGATATTGCATTGAGGAATGCACATAGCTTCACAATGGCTAATCAGACGTTTTCCGGTAGAAGCCCCCTCAATGCAACCGGAAACAGTTGCGTCATAATCACGTGGCAATCATGAGGCTTTAGGTTCTGGAAATTTTTCTCTGGCATATTTATTATTCCCTTTATATTCGACACCTCAGGGTCTTCGTTCTTAGGCTTATACCATTGGTGGATGCTGATCGGGATCTTGTCCCTAACCAGAACCCCGCACTGAGCAACAAATGCGTTCTTTGTCCGGATGGGTTCAATCAGTTGGCCGTCGCACGCGATTGCTATGATCTCAAACCTTTCATCCGAGCTCAACTTTTTCTTCGGGCCTCGTCTCTTTACCGAAGTTGTGCTCGATCCAGAGGGCTAGAAAAAAGAACAAAGACGAGAGTTAATTAATATTTGTACATACCAAAACAATGAATGCATCATTTAGCTAGTCAGCACAGGCTTAACTAATATATATACCTGGTCGGACTCAGTTCGGTCACCGGAGCCGTCATCACGATCTCCTTCTTGCACCGTCATTGGGTCACCGGAGCCATCATAATCATAGCCAGCTGCTTCTTCACCCTCTCCTTCCAGACCATCGGTGTCGTTGAGAAACAACGAGCAAACGGCATCACTTCCTTGTGCGATTATGTCCCCAACAACGCTTCTTGTGCTTCGTCTCGGGGTGTCCATAGCTTCTACAAATATTTACAACATGGCAATTATTATTCAAACATGACAGATGGATATATTAGCTAGTGGCAAACGTACATGGGAAAATAATATTATCGGGGAGGGGTATATCAATTTCCCCCACGTGTTGAAGTTATCGGGAGGGGGTGGATATATTAGTGGCAAACATAGACCTATCTTATTCTGGGTTTGAGGTGGCCTCGGCAACGCTTCAAGGGTAGGGGCGCGGTGGGAGGGGGTAGGAGACCGACATCGTTTTTTTCTAGGGTTTGGGTGTCCTCGAGAGTTTTGGTCGAGCGAGAGGGCTGGGGGGGGTGCTCCCGTGGTATAAGTTATCACGATCGAAGTTATCCGGGAGGGGGTTATATCGACAACCATTTACATACATACATGGGAAAATAATGTTATCGGGAGGGGTAGGTCAATTTCCCCCCGTCGTGTTGAAGTTATCGGGACACGGGGTATATCGACAACGACATATCCGATAAAAAATAAGAAGACGAAGAAGAAATAAAAAGAGGAGAAGAAGATAATAATAGAGGAGAAGATTGAAGAAAAAAAGAAGAAAAAATGAGAATATTCTATTTTCTCTTCTTCGCCTGTCTTCCTTGCTTCTTCTCCTCTTCTTTTTCTTCTTTTTTCTTCTTGTTATTTATTCGTCTTGTTATTCGTCTTCTTCTCCTTTGTTCCTCTTCTTATTTTCCTTTTCCTCTCATTCTTTTTCTTCTTCTTCCTTTCCTAGCTAGATATATCAAACTTTTCTAAAAATGTAACTTTTGCATATATACATGGAAAAAATGTTATCGGGGAGGGGGTATATCGACCCCCCCTCAACCCACTTTTCCTTCTTCTTCTTTCTTCCTTCTTCCTCTTTTCTTCTCCAACACAAAACACATCTCATCTCATCTCATTTCATCCAAAAATAATTCTTTGCATATGAATATACATACATTTACTTTTTTCTTAAATGTTACATATGAACATTTTCTTAAATGAGCATATGAACATTTTCTTAAATATTAATGAGCATATGAACATACATATCACCAAAAATAGACCTTTTTCTTGGTAACAAAAAAAATGCAAAACGAGCATTATACAGGTGAACATACATACATACATACATACATACATACATTCATACATACAATGAGCATATACAGAGCATTATACAGCGACGGCGACGATGGTTGGCGGTGGCGCGCGCTTACGGATAGCGTGCGGGGACGGCAATGAGAAGGAAAGGGGAGGAGGCAGGGGCTCACAGTGCGGGGAGGGGTCGAGGTCGCCGGCCGGAATCGGTGCGGCGGCGGACGAACGGCCTCGTGGATGACCGGGCCACGGGAGCCGGCGTGGTGCTTCCCGGCAGCGACGGCGACGACGGGCGCGGGCGACGACGGCGGCCGGGCGGGGCGGCGGGCGGCGTTGGGCAGCTCGGCGGCGACGGGGCAGGGCGACGACGGGGCGCGCGGACGGCGTCGGGGCAGCGGACGGCGTCGATCTGGGCAGCCTGGCGGCGTCGATGAGCTCGGCGTCGTCGGGCGGGCCGGGGGGCAACTGGCGATGAGTTCGTCAAATTTTCCTAAGTGCTACTTATATACATAGGCCTTTGGTCCCGGTTCGTGGCACCAACCGGGACCAATGCACCCCTTTAGTCCCGGTTGGTGCCACCAACTGGGACCAAAGGCCTCTTTTCAGCAGACTAAAGGGGGGGCATTGGTCCCAGTTGGTGCCACCAACCGGGACCAAAGGGTGTCATTGGTCCCGGTTCGTGCCACCAACCGGGACCAATGGGCTTGCACAGCGGCGTGATGGTGGGAGTTTAGTCCCACCTTGCTAGTTGAGAGCGTCGACCACCTGCTTATAAGCGCTGCTGCCTCCTCTCTCTCGAACTCCTCTGAACTGCAGGCCTATGGGCCTAATTTGACACTGCTTTGCCTGTGGGCCTGCTGGGCTTTCTGCGGGCCTGAATCCTGGCCCATGGTAGGGTTTCTAGTCGTATTCAGGCCGTGGAAGCCTAGTAGGAGGCACATTTTTTTTCTTTACTTATTGTTGCTATTTTTATTTTTTTCCAGTTTTTTGTTTTGTTTTCTGCATTATTTATTTTCGTTTGTTTTTTGCTTTATTTTTTTAATTCTTTTTGCTTTTAGTTTTAGAAAAATTATAAACTTTCGGTTAGAGCCATTAGTTTGCAAATTTGAAAACACTTTTTTTGTTTTTTTGTTTTCTTTATTGCTTTATTTATTTTATTTTGTTTCTACTTACAACAAAATACTTATTGTTGCTATTTTTATTTTTTTCCAGTTTTTTTGTTTTGTTTTCTGCATTATTTATTTTCTTTTATTTTTACTTTATTTTTAATTCTTTTTTGCTTTTAGTTTTACAAAAATTATAAAATTTCTGTTAGCGCTATTAGTTTTCAAATTTGAAAACACTTTTTTGTTTTTTGTTTTCTTTGTTGCTTTATTTATTTTATTTTATTTCTACTTACAACAAAATACTTATTGTTGCTATTTTTATTTTGTTTCCAGTTTTTTGTTTTGTTTTCTGCATTATTTATTTTCTTTTGTTTTTTGCTTTATTTTTAATTCTTTTTGCTTTTAGGTCAGCAAAATTATAAACTTTCTGTTAGTGCCATTAGTTTTCAAATTTGAATAGTTAAAATTTGAATTCTTTGAAATTTGTGTGAATCACAAGTTTGTGATTAACTTTACTAAAAAATGAACATAGATGCCCCTATAGAGAAAATTCAAGCTAAATTCATAATAAATTTCTATGAATTTCAGAGAAATTCACTATGAATTTAGATCAAATTCCTTGTATAGGGGCATCTATTTTCACTTTGAGAGGAGCTCAACAAGGCAGAGAGGGACGGGCTTATAAACCGGTGTGAGCGCCCTTCAGTTGGCGAGGTGGGACTAAACTCTGAGCGCAACGAGGACCAACCCTTTAGTCCCGGTTTGTGGCACAAACCGGGACTAATGGTCATGGGCCAGGCGAGGCGATTGGTCCCGGTTCGTGCGTGGAACCGGGACCAAAAGGTCCATTTAACCGGGACCAATGGCCCACGTGGCTGCCCTCTTAAGAGTGTTCTTGGTGAGAACATAGTTGACAAGGAGCGAACCGGGATTAATGGTATTACGAGGGCCGAACCATAAGACATTAAAGCATTTAAAATGAACTAAAAAGTTGAAAGTTGGCATGGTATCATAATTTGACCCACATAGCATGTGCATGTACAAAACAGACAATGGTATCATACTCGTCTGTTACAAAGTTGGCATGGTATCATCATAATAGTTGCGGGAGAAAGTCTTCACTTTTTCTTCGCTTGTGTCATTTGCTTATTACGCTGTAACCATGGATAATCTTCATCGTTTATCAGGATGCTTGGGTCAGCCTTGACTTTGAAGGGAGGAATTTCATGAAACTTTTCATAATCTTCAGACATGTCTGTCTTGCCCTCCACTCCCACGATGTCCCTTTTTCCTGAAAGAACTATGTGGCGCTTTGGCTCATCGTATGATGTATCCGCTTCCTTACATTTTCTTTTTCTCGGTCTGGTAGACATGTCCTTCACATAGATAACCTGTGCCACATCATTGGCTAGGACGAATGGTTCGTCAGTGTACCCAAGATTTTTCAGATCAACTGTTGTCATTCCGTCTTGTGGGTCTACTCGCACCCGCCTCTGACAGATTGACCCATTTGCACTTAAACAAAGGGACCTTAAAATCATGTCCGTAGTCAAGTTCCCATATGTCCACTATGTAACCATAATATGTGTCCTTTCCCTTCTCGGTTGATGCATCAAAGCAGACACCGCTGTTTTGGTTGGTGCTCTTTTGATCTTGGTCAATCGTGTAAAATGTATTCCCATTTATCTCGTATCCTTTGTAAATCAATACAGTCAAAGATGGTCCCCTAGACAACAAGTACAGCTCATCACAAACAGTCTTGTCACCTCCGAGACATGTTTCCAACCAACTGCTGAAAGTCTGATGTGTTCACATGTAATCCGATCGTCGCCTGACCGCTCTGGGTGTTTGGAGCGCTGACTGTTCTTGTGTTCTTCGACATACGGGGTCACCTAGGTAGAGTTCTGTAGAACTGTGTAGTGTTCTTGAGACCAAGAATATCCGTCCCTGCATATTATTGAGTCCCTTCCAAGCGTGCCTTTTCCAGTCAGTCTCCCCTCATACCGCGATTTAGGGAGACCTGTCTTCTTAAGGCCAGGAATGAAGTCAACACAAAACCTGATGACATCCTCTGTTTGATGGCCCATGGAGATGCTTCCTTCTGGCCTACCGTCGTTATAGACATATTTCTTTAGGACTCCCATGAACCTCTCAAAGGGGAACATATTGTGTAGAAATCTGAGCCCCGTAATGACAATCTCATCGACTAGATGAACTAGGACGCAAGGCGTCATGATATTGAAGAAGGATGGTGGGAACACTAGCTCGAAACCCGACAAGACATTGCGCCACATCACTCCTTAGCGTTGGTACGATTTCTGGATCGATCACCTTCTGAGATATTGCATTGAGGAATGCACATAGCTTCACAATGGCTAATCAGACGTTTTCTGGTAGAAGCCCCCTCAATGCAACCGGAAGCAGTTGCGTCATAATCACGTGGCAGTCATGAGACTTTAGGTTCTGGAACTTTTTCTCTGGCATATTTATTATTCCTTTTATATTCGACGAGAAGCCAGTCGGGACCTTCATACTGAGCAGGCATTCAAAGAAGATTTCTTTCTCTTCTTTCGTAAGAGCGTAGCTGGCAGGACCTTCATAGTGCTTCGGAGGCATGCCGTCTTTTTCATGCAAGTGTTGCAGGTCCTCCCGTGCCTCAGGTGTATCTTTTGTCTTCCCATACATGCCCAAGAAGCCTAGCAGGTTCACGCAAAGGTTCTTCGTCACGTGCATCACATCGATCAAAGAGCGGACCTCTAGGTCTTTCCAGTAGGGTAGGTCCCAAAATATAGATTTCTTCTTCCACATGGGTGCGTGTTTCTCAGCGTCATTCGGAACAGCTAGTCCGTCGGGACCCTTTCCAAAGATTACGTGTAAATTATTGACCATAGCAAATGCGTGATCACGACGCATGGCGGGCTTCTTCCGGTGATCTGCCTCGCCTTTGAAATGCTTTCCTTTCTTTCGACATTGATGGTTGGTCGGAAGAAATCGAGGATGGCCCGGTACACATTCTTCCCGCAGCTTCCTGTATATACTATCGGTGTCAAGTAAACAACGCGTGCATGCGTGGTATCCCTTGTTTGTCTGTCCTGAAAGGTTACTAAGAGCGGGCCAATCGTTGATGGTCACGAACAACAACGCCTTTAGGTCAAATTCCTCCTGTTTGTGCTCATCCCACGTACGTACACCGTTTCCATTCCACAACTGTAAAAGTTCTTCAACTAATGGCCTTAGGTACACATCAATGTCGTTGTCGGGTTGCTTAGGGCCTTGGATGAGAACTGGCATCATAATGAACTTACGCTTCATGCACATCCAAGGAGGAAGGTTATACATACATAGAGTCACGGGCAGTGCTGTGATTGCTGCTCTGCTCCCGAAAGGATTAATGCCATCCGCGCTTAAAGCAAACCATAGGTTCCTTGGGTCACTTGCAAACTCATCCCAGATTACTTTCTCGGATTTTTCTCCACTGCGACCCATCAGCGGTGCTCTCAACTTCCGCCTTTCTTACGGTCCTCACTGTGCCATCGCATCAACTTGGCATGCTCTCCGTTTACGAGCAGACGTTTCAACCGTGGTATTATAGGAGCATACCACATCACCTTCGCAGGAACCCTCTTCACGGGGCTCGCCGTCAACATCACCAGGGTCATCTCGTCGATCTTATACCGTAATGCACCGCATACCGGGCATGCGTTCAGATCCTTGTACGCACCGCTGTAGAGGATGCGGTCATTAGGGCATGCATGTATCTTACGCACCTCCAATCCTAGAGGGCATACGACCTTCTTTGCTGCGTATGTCTTTGCCGGGCAATTCGTTATCCTTTGGAAGCTTCTTCTTCAATATTTTCAGTAGCTTCTCAAATCCTTTGTCGTGCACATCATTCTCTCGCCTTCCAATCGCAGCAGCAATTCCAGTATGGTACCGAGCTTTGTGTTGCCATCTTCGCAACTGGGTTACAACCCTTTTTTGTGACCCTCTAACATGCGATCGAACTTCAGCTTCTCCTTTTGACTTTCGCATTGCGTCCTTGCATCGACAATGACCCGGCGGAGATCATCATCATCGGGCACATCGTCTGGTTCCTCTTGATCTTCAGCAGCTTCGCCCATTGCAGCATCATCGTGCACATCGCCTGGTTCCTCTTGATGTTCAGTAGCATCACCGTATTCAGAGGGCACATAGTTGTCATCGTACTCTTCTTCTTTGCTGTCTTCCATCATAACCCCTATTTCTCCGTGCCTCGTCCAAACATTATAGTGTGGCATGAAACCCTTGTAAAGCAGGTGGGTGTGAAGGATTTTCCGGTCAGAGTAAGACATCGTATTCCCACATTTAATGCATGGACAACACATAAAACCATTCTGCTTGTTTGCCTCAGCCGCTTCGAGAAACTCATGCACGCCCTTAATGTACTCGGAGGTGTGTCTGTCAGTGTACATCCATTGCCGGTTCATCTGCGTGCATTATATATATAATTAAGTGTGTCAAAAACCATTACAGAACATCATGAATAGATAAATAAGTGACCAAATTAATAGAAGTTCATCATCACATTAAAACCAAAGTACATACATAGTTCTCATCTAAAACATATAGCTCTCCAGAGCATCTAATTAATTAAACCATACATTGAAACTATGTAAAACATTTCAATGCGAAAACAAATGCGATCATAATCGCAATCAAGGTAACAACTGATCCAACTGCATAATGATACCAAGCCTTGGTATGAATGGCATATTTTCTAATCTTTCTAATCTTCAAGCGCATTGCATCCATCTTGATATTGTGATCATCGACGACATCCGCAACATGCAACTCCAATATCATCTTCTCCTCCTCAATTTTTTTTATTGTTTCCTTCAAGAAATTGTTTTCTTCTTCAAATAAATTTAACCTCTCGACAATAGGGTCGGTTGGAATTTCCGGTTCAACAACCTCCTAGATAAATAAAATCTATGTCACGTTGGTCGGCATAACTTTCATAAACAATAAATGAACCAATAGTTATGAAAAGATAATATATACCACATCCGAATCATAGACAGGACGAGGGCCGACGGGGGCGGATACCAAAACCATCGCACCATATAAGATGCAATAATAAAAGTAAGAAAATAATACAAGTATCTATCTAAACATACAAGTAAGAATATTTTTCCTTTCAGAAAGAAGATAAGAACAAGAGGCTCACCACGGTGGTGCCGGCGATGAGATCGGCGCGGTTGATCGACGGCGGTGAAGACGGGGACGGGGCGTGACGGACCGCTAAACCTAGACACATATTGAGGAAAATGGAGCTTGGAGGTCGAGCTTGGAGAGGAGAAAGCTTAAGTCGTGTGGCTCGGGCATTCCATCGAACACCTTGTGTGCATAGGAGGTGAGCTAGAGCACCACCAAGCCCTCTCCCCCTCGGCGGCCAGAAAAAATAGAGCAGTGTGCTCTGCTCTTACGCGAGGGGGTATATATAGGAACCTCATTGGTCCCGGTTGGTGGCATGAACCGGGACTAAAGGGCAGCCTTTGGTGCCGGTTCAAGCCACCAACTAGGACCAATGGTGGTGGGCCAGGAGCGAGGCCCATTTGGTCCCGGTTCGTCCCACCAGGCGGGACCAAAGGTCTGCATTTAACCGGGACCAATGGCCCACGTGGCTAGGCCGGCCCCCGGGGCTCACAAACCGGGTCCAATGCCCCCATGGGTCCCGGTTCTGGACAGAACCGGGACTAATGGGCTAACCCGGCCTGGACCTTTGCCCCCTTTTCTACTAGTGATTATAAGTGATAGTCTTTTCTTGAACTTTAATAGGTGCAACTAATTTTACTTCAATGGGAGGATTATATTTAAACCACTTCTCCTTAGAGAGATCAACGTGAGCAGGAAAAGATTCACAGAAAGAAGCTACTATCTCAGAGTCAAGTCCATATTCAGTGCTAAATTTACGGAAAACATCGGTATCCATAAAAGATTTAACACAATCAAACTTAGGTGTTATACCTGACTCCTTACCTTCGTCGAGATCCCAATCTTCAGTGTTGCATTTAATTCTATCCAACAAATTCCATTTGAATTCAATAGTCTTCATCATAAAGAAACTAGTACAAGAAGTATCGAGCATGGAGCGATTGTTGTTAGAAAGCCGAGCATAATTTTTTTGGATAATCATTTCTCTTGAGAGCTCATGATTGGGGCATGAATATAACATTGAATTAAGCCTCCCGCAAGCTTGAGCGATGCTTTCTCCTTTGCGAGGCAAAAAATTACATATATAATTACGATCACGATGAACAAGATGCATAGGGGCAAAATTCTGATGAAATTCCAATTTCAATCGCTTATAGTCCCATGATCCCATATCATCACATAGCCTATACCATGTCAATGCATCTCCCTTCAAGGATAAAGGGAATACCTTCTTCTTGATAACATCATCGGGCATACCGCAAGCTTAAATAATCCACAAACTTCATCCACATAGATTAAGTGTAAATCGGGATGCAATGTTACATCTCCTGCAAAAGGATTAGCTAGCAGTTTCTCTATCATACCTGAAGGAATTTCAAAGTAAACATTTTCAATAGGTTCAGTGGGTTGAGGAGAAACTACTCTACCGGTCGGGGTGAAGATACCCCGAACAAGCCCCTCAAAGGATTACTTTCCATAGTAACAAGTGACAGTAAATTTCAGCACACTATATAAATTTTTCCTTACCAAATTCCACCTACCAAAGGCGCTTCACTCCCCAGCAACGGCGCCAGAAAAGAGTCTTGATGACCCACAATTATAGGGGATCTATCGTAGTCCTTTCGATAAGTAAGAGTGTCGAACCCAACGAGGAGCAGAAGGAAATGATAAGCAGTTTTCAGCAAGGTATTCTCTGCAAGCACTGAAATTATAGGTAACAGATAGTTTTGTGATAAGGTAATTTGTAACGAGAAACAAGTAAAAAAAGTAAATAAAGTGCAGCAAGGTGGTGCAATCCTTTTTGTAGCAAAGGACAAGCCTGGACAAACTCTTATATAGAGAAAAGCGCTCCCGAGGACACATGGGAATTATAGTCAAGCTAGTTTTCATCATGCTCATATGATTCGCGTTCAGTACTTTGATAATTTGATATGTGGGTGGACCGGTGCTTGGGTGCTGCCCTTAATTGGACAAGCATCCCACTTATGATTAACTCCTATTGCAAGCATCCGCAACTACAAAACAAGTATTAAGGTAAACCTAACCATAGCATGAAACATATGGATCCAAATCAGCCCCTTACGAAGCAACGCATAAACTAGGGTTTAAGCTTTTGTCACTCTAGCAACCCATCATCTACTTATTACTTCCCAATGCCTTCCTCTAGGCCCAAAAATGGTGAAGTGTCATGTAGTCGACGTTCACATGACACCACTAGAGGAGAGACAACATACATCTCATCAAAATATCGAACGAATACCAAATTCACATGACTACTAATAGAAGGACTTCTCCCATGTCCTCGGGAACAAACGTAACTACTCACAAAGCATATTCATGTTCATAATCAGAGGAGTATTAATATGCATATAGGATCTATACATATGATCTTCCACCAAATAAACCAACTAGCATCAACTACAAGGAGTAATCAACACTACTAGCAACCTACAAGTACCAATCTCAGACTTAGAGACAAGAATTGGATACAAGAGAGGAACTACGGTTTGAGAGGTGATAAACTAGTGAGCGTTCGCTATATAACTAAACCTAATAATAAACCGATCAAATAAAACTAAACCGAACTAAAAGAAAAACCGGACCGACCTAGCGGTTTTCTACCGGTTCGGCAGCGGTTCTCGACGACGACGGCGGTTTCCAGCGGCTTCCCGCGGCAGCGAGCTTCGATGGCAAGGTGTTGGCGGCGGCGGTAGCTACGCGAGGCGGCGGATCTAGGCGCGGGCGGCGGCGGCGTGCAGGCGGTGGCGCGGGCAAAGTGGGGCGGCGAGTGACACGTCCATTTTGCTTCATGCTTTTATATCGATATTTATTGCATTATGGGCTGTTATTATACGTTATGTCACAATACTTATGCATATTCTCTCTTATTTTACAAGGTTTACATGAAGAGGGAGAATGCCGGCAGCTGGAATTCCGGGCTGGAAAAGGAGCAAATATTAGAGACCTATTCTGCACAACTCCAAAAGTCCTGAAACTTCACAGAAGTCATTTATGGATTTAATAAAAAATACTGAGCGGAGACATTGCTTCTGGGATGACCCATATCTTTATAAAGAAGGAGTAGATGGTGTTATTAGACGTTGTAGACCTGAGCATGAACAGGAACAGATCCTACGCAAGTGTCACTCCGAGGCCTATGGAGGGCACCACGCTGGAGATAGAACTGCACATAAGGTATTGCAATCCGGTTTTTATTGGCCTACTCTCTTCAAGGATGCTCGTAAGTTTGTCTTGTCTTGTGATGAATGTCAAAGAATTGGTAATATCAATAGACGTCAGGAAATACCTATGAATTATTCACTTGTTATTGAACCATTTGAAGTTTGGGGTTTTGATTATATGGGACCATTTCCTTCCTCTAATGGGTATACACATATTTTAGTTGCTGCTGATTATGTTACTAAGTGGGTAGAAGTTATTCCAACTAGTAGTGTTGATCATAACACCTCTATTAAGATGCTTAAAGAAGTTATTTTTCCTAGGTTTGGAGTCCCTAGATATCTAATGACAGATGGTGGTTCACATTTCATTCATGGTGCTTTTCATAAAATGCTTGCTAAGTATGATGTTAATCATAGAACTGCATCTCCATATCACCCATAGTCTAGAGGTCAAGTAGAATTGAGCAATAGAGAGCTCAAATTAATTTTGCAAAAGACTGTTAATAGATCTAGAAAGAATTGGTCCAAGAAACTTGATGATGCATTATGGGCATATAGAACTGCATATAAAAATCCTATGGGTATGTCTCCGTATAAAATGGTTTACGGAAAAGCATGTCACTTACCTCTCGAGCTAGAACACAAGGCATATTGGGCCATTAAAGAGCTCAATTATGATTTCAAACTTGCCGGTGAGAAGAGGTTATTTGACATTAGTTCACTTGATGAATGGAGAACCCAGGCCTATGAGAATGCCAAACTGTTTAAAGAAAAAGTTAAAAGATGGCATGACAAAAGGATACAAAAGCGTGAGTTTAATGTAGGTGATTATGTGTTGCTATTCAACTCTTGTTTAAGATTTTTTGCAGGAAAACTTCTCTCTAAATGGGAAGGTCCTTACATTATCGAGGAGGTCTATCGTTCCGGTGCCATAAAAATCAACAACTTCAAAGGCACAAATCTGAAGGTGGTGAACGGTCAAAGAATCAAACATTATATCTCAGGTAATACCATAAATGTTGAAACCAATGTTATTGAAACCGTAACCCCGGAGGAATACATAAGGGACACTTTCCAGAATGTTTCAGACTCCGAAAAGGAATAGGTATGTGGTACGGTAAGTAAACCGACTCCAAAACAGTTCTAATGGCAATTTTTCTCTGTTTTGGAATATTTAAGAAAATAGGAAAATAAGAAGCAGTTCGGGAAGGACACGAGGCTTCCACGAGGGTGGAGGGCGCGCCCTACCTATCGTGGTTCTAAGTCTGACAGTAGAGTGGGGGGTAGGTATGTAGAGGCAAGATCTTAGCTATGGAAGAGTTGTACACGCAAGTTTTACGAGTTCAGGCCCTTCTCGGAGGAAGTAACAACCCTACGTCTCGGAGCCCAGAGGCAGTCGACTGGATTATATGTGTGTGAGTTACAGGGGGTGTGAACCCTTGTCCCAGAGGAGGGGGTGGCTTATATAGAGTGCGCCAGGACCCCAGCTCCCCTCCGTTACACAGGGTTAAATGTACATCAAGAGGGGGGCGTTACTGGTAACGCCAGCAATAAAGATACATAATGACCATAAAGCTATGACTTAATTCCCGACCGTTGCAGTGCAGAGTGGCTCTAGATCTTCTGGTAGTCGAGTGATAGTCTTCACGGTCGAGTGACTTCAAGACTGCCGAGTGGAACATAGCTTCATGGTCGAGTGGATGATGATTCTTCTTCAAATGCTTCTGGTTTTTTAAGGGATGTCCTTGGGGAGGGTATCTTGGACAGGACCATGACCCTACCCTAGGTACATAGCTTCATCACTACCCCCTTGGGCGCGCCCCCTGCCTCATGGGCACCTCGTGCGCTCTCCGGACTCCGTTTTCTTGCACGTTACTCCTTTTGGTCGGTAAAAATTCATTATATAATCTCCCAAAGGTTTTAACCATCGTACCACGCAAATATCCTCTGTCTTCTTTTCAAGTTGTTTTCTGCCAGGGTTGTCAAGGCCAGGCATCATGTCATCCACTTCCCCCAACAATGGTGACAATGATGCTTGGCTAATGCAGATAGAGCCGAAGAGAGAAGAACCGGGAATATCAACAAGGATGATGGCGTCAAGAAGGCCATGGAGGACCAAGTTCCGGCAGCGGAGGACATCCTTCAACTTGATCACAATCTTCTTACCCCAACTGAGATCGAAGCTTTCATGATGATTGAGTTAGCTCGTATACAAAACAAGTATCTCACACGTGAAAATATTTTGTTGAAGGAGCATATCATCGCACTCAAGGGCATTATCCGCAAATTTGAGGACCTCCTACGCTCGATGTGCGATTATCCATCATCACCACCCCCGAAGGAGACATAATCACATGGGTATGGGCACTCCTCTTGGCAACTGCCAAGCTTGGGGGAGGTGCCCCAGTATCGTATCACCATCACACTCCTATCTTAACCGTTTTTCTTAGTTCGATCCTTTTGGTAATATCTTGATCTAGTAGAATAAAGTTTCATTATGATTTAGCTTTGAGTTTTGCTTTATGATCCCTCTATGTACTCGAGTCCGTGAGCTATATAATAAAGATTAGTGTTGAGTCAAGGGCTTGATTATTTTTCTTTGATCTTGAGGGAATAAAAGAAAAAGAAAGAAATAAAAAGAAATAAAGAGATCATATTATTCTTATGGAGAGTAATGACTTCACATATAAAGAGTATGATGAGTAAAAGTTGTTGAAAGTTGGCAAACATAGTTTTGGTCATCGTTGCAATTAATAGGAAGTAATAAAGAAAGAGAGGTTTTCACATATAAATATACTATCTTGGACATCTTTTATGATTGTGAGCACTCATTAAATTATGACATGCTAAAGAGTTGATGTTGGACAAGGAAGACAACGTAATGGGTTATGTTTTCTTATATCTGAAATAAAGTATATTGTCATGGATCATCCAACATGTGGAGCTTGCCTTTCCCCCTCATGCTAGCCAAATTATTTGCACAAAGTAGAGATACTACTTGTGCTTTCGAATATCCTTAAACCTAGTTCTGCCATGAGAGTCCACCATATCTACCTATGGATTGAGTAAGATCCTTCAAGTAAGTTGTCATGTTTCTTGCAATACAAATTGCTTTCTAAATATGTATGATCTATTAGTGTGGAGAAAATAAACTTTATACGATCTTGTGATATGGAAGCAATAAAAGTGACTGACTGCATAATAAAGGTCCATATCGCAAGTGGCAAAAGGTCCATATCGCAAGTGGCAAAAGGTCCATATCACAAGTGGCAATATAAAGTGACGTTCTTTTGCATTAAGATTTCGTGCATCCAACCATAAAAGCACATGACAACCTCTGCTTCCCTCTGCGAAGGGCCTATCTTTTACTTTTGTCTTATACCTTATACAAGAGTCATGGTGATCTTCACCTTTCCTTTTTACATTTTATCCTTTGGCAAGCAGATTGTGTTGGAAAGATCCTGATATATATACCCAATTGGATGTAAGTTAGCATGCATTATTATTGTTGACATTACCCTTGAGGTAAAAGGTTGGGTGGCAACACTATAAGCCCCTATCTTTCTCTGTGTCCGATAAAAACTCCATACCCATAAGTATTGCGGAGTGTTAGCAATTGTGAAAGACTAAATGATAGTTGAGTATGTGGACTTGCTGAAAAACTCTTATATTTACTCTTTCTGATCTTTTGATAAATTGCAATTGCTTCAATGACCGAGATTATAGTTTGCTGATTCTCAATGAATTTTCTGATTTATACTTTACATTGTAAATAGATTATTACTCGAGCATAAAAAATAATATGACAACAGCCATATATGCTGCTGTTATAATAATGATCATGATGCCCTCATGTTCTTATTTTATTTTATTGACACCTCTATCTCTAAACATGTGGACATATTTATTGTTATCGGCTTCCGCTTGAGGACAAGCGAGGTCTAAGCTTGGGGGAGTTCATACGTCCATTTTGCATCATGCTTTTTTATCGATATTTATTGCATTATGGGTTGTTATTATACGTTATGTCACAATACTTATGCATATTCTCTCTTATTTTACAAGGTTTACATGAAGAGGGAGAATGCCGGCAGCTAGAATTCTGGGCTGGAAAAGGAGCAAATATTAGAGACCTATTCTGCACAACTCCAAAAGTCCTGAAACTCCACGTAAGTTATTTTTGGAATTAATAAAAAATAGAATTAACCCGAGGGGGCCCATACCCTAGCCACGAGGGTGGGGGCGCGCCCTACCCCCCTGGGCGCGCCCCTTGCCTCGTGGGCCCCCTGGCAGGCCTCCGGTGCCCATCTTCTGCTATATGAAGTCTTTCATCCGAGAAAAAATCATAGGCAAGCTTTCGGGAAGAAACTCCACCGCCACGAGGCGCAACCTTGGCGGAACCAATATAGGGCTCCGGCAGAGCTGTTCTGCCGGGGAAACTTCCCTCCGGCAGGGGCAAATCATCGCCATCGTCATCGCCAACGATCCTCTCATCGGGAGGGGGTGAATCTCCATCAACATATTCACCAGCACCATCTCCTCTCAAACCCTAGTTCATCTCTTGTATCCAATCTTTGTCCCAAAGCCTCAGATTGGTACCTGTGGGTTGCTAGTAGTGTTGATTACTCCTTGTAGTTGATGCTAGTTGGTTTATTTGGTGGAAGATCATATGTTCAGATCCATTATGCATATTAATACCCTCTGATTATGAACATGAATATGATTTGTGAGTAGTTACGTTTGTTCACGAGGACATGGGAGAAGTCTTGCTATAAGTAGTCATGTGAATTTTGTATTAGATTCGATATTTTGATGAGATGTATGTTGTCTTTCCTCTAGTGGTGTTATGTGAACGTCGACTACATGACACTTCACCATTGTTTGGGCCTAGAGGAAGGCATTGAGAAGTAATAAGTAGATGATGGGTTGCTAGAGTGACAGAAGCTTAAACCCTAGTTTATGAGTTGCTTCGTAAGGGGCTGATTTGGATCCATATGTTTTATGCTATGGTTAAGTTTACCTTAATACTTCTCTTGTAGTTGCGGATGCTTGCAATAGGGGTTAATCATAAGTGGGATTCTTGTCCAAGAAAGGGCAGCACCCAAGCACCAGTCCACCCACATACCAAATTATCAAAGTAACGAACGCGAATCATATGAGCATGATGAAAACTAGCTTGACGATAATTCCCATGTGTCCTCGGGAGCGCTTTTCTCTATATAATAGTTTGTCCAGGCTTGTCCTTTGCTACAAAAAGGATTGGGCCATCTTGCTTCACTTTATTTACATTTGTTACTTGTTACCCGTTACAAATTACCTTATCACAAAACTATCTGTTACCGATAATTTCAGTGCTTGCAGAGAATACCTTACTGAAAACTGCTTATCATTTCCTTCTGCTCCTCGTTGGGTTCGACACTCTTACTTATCGAAAGGACTATGATAGATCCCCTATACTTGTGGGTCATCAGCGAGTAGAGCAGCGAAGTGCGGCGGCGACGACGATGTGGTAGCGGGCGGCGAGCGATGTGCGGCGGCGGGCGGCGATCTGGGGTCCAGGGTGGCCGGGGTCGCATTTAAAGTGGGGGCGCTGGCTCGGGCGGTGTCCCGAGTCGGCACGTGCGGCGCCGGCGTGTCCTGGCCGGAATCCTCTCGGAGTCGGTCGGGGAGAGGTGGGGCTATGCCGCGGCTGCGGTGGGCCTTGGGCCGGCCCAGTCGGCGGCGGGGACTTGTGTTTTTCTCAAAACATTTTTTTCAGGAAATAAAATAAAACCAAATATAATAAAAAATGAAATATAACATAGGCATATAATATATCGAGATTTTCAGAAAAAGATATTCTACAACGTGAACATTTTTATAAAGTCAAATAAAATCTACAAAATTTAAAATAAAGCAAGGAGTGCTACTATTGCAAGAAAACACCATAAAATCATTTTAAAAATACCAAAATAATTTTAAAATCATTTCTATCCAATTTTATAAGGTAGGGAATCATTTTACCCTATTTTCCTCATATTTTATTTTTGGAGAAAAATAATTTGATAAAACCCAAATAACTCCAAATTGAAAAATAGTTCCAAAGGGATTTTAAATTTGATTCTTTGAAACTTCCAACTCATATTTCATACAATTTGAAAAAGTCATTTTATCTTCTCTCATGAAAATCATTGAGTTGCTTAAAGTTTCTGAATTTGACATATTTCCAAGTGAAATTCAAATATTTTCAAAACCCTTTTCATTTAATTAAATGGAAGAAGTCATGTCATCTTCTTTCTAGGGTTTTGTATTTGAAAAGAATTTGAATTCATGGAGATCATAAATGCAAAAATGAAAGTTTGGAAAAGTCATTTTATTCCCTCTCATTTAACTTTCAAAAGTTTCAAATTTCACTCAATTTCACACAAGCAACCACACCACAACCAAACAATCAATCAAATCTATCTATTTAATATAACATTTCAAAATTTAGAATTTTGGGATATTACAGGTGGTTTACCCTTCCCCTGGCCCCCAGCAGCCCAGAGATGTCGCCCGTGTTGCTGCACTCCTGGCGCCCGCGCAATGCATGTGTGTGTGCGCCTATAAGGTCTGGATCCCGTGGGCTGTGTCGTCACGTTTTAGCCTCTGACCCACCGTCTGCCTGCAGACTGCGCTGTTGTGCTCCGAGCGCCCGCACGATGTATGCGTGTCTGGATCCTGTGCGCTGTGTCGTTGCATTTTATCTTCTAATATAACCCACCGTCTGCCTACAAGCTGCGCTGCTGCCTGCCTAGTATATCGTTCTTCTTTTCTTTTACCAGACTAGGAAATTTCCCGTACATTGCAACAGGGAAAGAAATGATGACCAATTGTGATTGATTTCTTTCGTTGAATTTATTATGTTACCAATTAATTATTGGTCCTGGTTGGTTCCTTCCCATGAATTTAAATTAATTGTGTTACCAAATATTTATTGAACATGATTGATTCCTTCTCGTGAATTATCACGTTACCATATGTTAATCTGATTTCACCGATCACATTAAAAACCGTTATCAAAGAATATCAAGAGGGATGAAAAACCGATGGAAGGTGAAGGTAGCTTATGTGGGAGTTTGGACGAAGGGATTCCTTTTTAAGTATATACATAGAACAATGCACGTGCGTTGCAATGAAATATAAATATTTTAGTGCGTTAGATTGTGATTTACCTGCCCATATTCATGCGATTGTGTAGATAAATGTTTATCAAATCATGTCCGTGATTTACCTTATATTTTGATGAGAAGTTTGACAATTAAAATAAACTGAAATTGGTTTAGAAGGTAAGTAATGAAGATGATGGATTTTCATACAGTGAATATTGGACGAAGGGGTGGCGAGAAGAAAAGTGAAACATGAGATCTTACGGTCTTTTTAAGTAGTATAGAGATAGAGAATGGAGACTAGGGAAATTGCCCGTTGCAATGTAATGAAAAAGTGGTTGAGTTGGTTAGGTGGACAGTGGTATCCCCAACCCACCAGGGTTCAAATCCTGGTGCTGGCATTATTCCTGGATTTATTTTAGGATTTCCGGCGATGCGCTTTCAGTGGGAGGAGACGTTCAGGT
This sequence comes from Aegilops bicornis, assembly GCA_021605145.1. Classification (NCBI taxonomy): domain Eukaryota; kingdom Viridiplantae; phylum Streptophyta; class Magnoliopsida; order Poales; family Poaceae; genus Aegilops; species Aegilops bicornis. The sequence goes on along the minus strand of CM038675.1, from coordinate 63,643,500 downwards.
CGACGACGAGGCGCTTTCGGTGACTTCGTAAATCTCAAGCTCATAGGGGTAGGGTGTGCGTGTGTGCGTTCATAGGGGTGAGTGTATGCGCGTGTATATGAGCGCTTGTGTCTGTACTGATGCTCAAAAAAAAATCACACACCGATAGTCTATGCTTCGCTACGTATCAATTGAACCTTAGAGAATGTCAACTATGTTCTCGATGCACCACAAGACTGCGATTTAGTCAGCGAGGTTGCAACGAGAGGCCACATACATCCATGATGCTGACCTTCGTCTCCATAGTGTCGAAGCAAATGAGTATGGATCCCACCGCAGCGCCAGCTAAAGCCATCCATGATATTGGCCTCCATCTGGGTAGGTAATATTTTGCTCTTAAAGTCCCCACCAACACCAATATCTCATGGTGCTCAATTAATATCCATGCTCGTTTGGCAAGAAGCGCGTTGAAATCCCTCATGCCCCTAAAGCCTATACCACTCATGGACTTTGAAAATATCGCCTTATCCCATGCAAGCCTCGCCATTTTCCTTTTACCTTGTTCTATGATAAAAATCAGAAGAAGAAAAACCTATACCATATTTTTTATTAATATATTGCATCTGATCGATAACTATATTTCCGGTATATTGTTTCGGATCACATAATGCACACCATAAGCATCCAGACGAAGCACAAGCGAAATGTGGAACGTTAAGAAGAAGAACAAGACAGAGCTAGTGAGTAGCTGCATTGAGCGATCCTGGGGCCGGCTCCCCTTGAGAGGATAAATATCTCAGAGCTAGTGAGAAGAACAAGAGAGAAGAGACGTATAAGCCGTCTGACCGATGGATCGACTCTGAGTCTTCACTACAAGGTGCAGCCAGCTAGCCACAGGCAGAGAAGGAAGGCACAGACCATGGCCGCCAGGGTGACGACTTGGCGACGGCGAAAACGCCCTAGAGCGCGGTGTCGACAAGCAGCAGTCCGGGCCAGCCGCGGAGGAGGTTGTAACTCATAAGGCGAGTGCAGCGCGCCACGAACCCAGCCGCACGACCCACGCTCGAAGTTGTAGATGCTTAGCTAGTGATGTTTCAGGTGGCTTCGTAGAGATCTCTCCTTGTCCAGGGTGACGCGCAGAGAACCTACGTGCTCGTCTGGCGCACATCGGCACATGTCTAGGCGAACAGGTAGAAAGTACGTCTTCGATGATGGAAGAAAGAGATCCAAAAAATGACAAAGAAAAAGTGCGTCTGCCGGGAGTCGAACCCGGGTCTATTGCTTGGAAGGCAATTATCCTAACCGTTGGACTACAGACGCTTTGAATGCTAATTTTCATAATACATTTCATTCATAAGATCATTTGTACAATAAGGATGCAAGTCACAGGCATTACACCATGCCCCTTCATGATCATGAAGAAAGAGTACAGTACGAAGCTGCAGGTGTTAAATATATCGTACCGTCTCTCCCATCAATAAGTCTTTCTTCTAGGCAACTCAAAAATAGAAAGAACTTAGTCTTCTAGGGGTGGACTTGATTAATAAAGTACTAACATGAACATGTTAGAGCTAGCATCTTTTGCCCGTAATCAGACCGCAAAACATTGGCCAGATCAAGGTGCTAATTGGCGCTGCAAATGAGCATTGCCATGCAGAGGCTTCAATTGTTCTTATTGTAACGCACGGTAGTTGATTAATCAGTCTATGGCAACAAACAAAAGTACACATGAGTAATAAAGGATCCAGCCATCCAGGGTATGTTTGGTTCATGACTAATTATGCCACAATTTTTTCAACATCTCGTTGATAGAGTTTGTCAACGCCTAAAAGGATGGAAACAAAAGGTACTATCCATGCAAGGTAAGGAGATTTTGTTGAAGTCTGTAGCTCAAGCAATTCCTTCATATGCCATGTCAGTGTTTAAATTGCCAAAAGGAATTTGTAAATTAATTACTAATGAAATGTCGAGTTTTTGGTGGGGAGACAGTGAAAGAAGAAGATGCATTGGTATGCATGGTGGAAAATGTGTATTCAGAAGAAAAGTGGGGGCATGGGTTTTAGAGATGTACAAAGCTTTAACCTTGCTATGTTAGCAAAGCGGTGTTGGCGTCTAATTCAGAACCCTGATTCTTTTGTGTGCGCGTGTGTGTTAAGTGCAAAGTATTATCCTAATAGAAACATATTGAACGCGGGTCCAAGAATGGCTCTACATTTACTTGGCAAAGTATTGTTTCAGGGATTATTTGGCAAGATCCTTGGATACGGTCCAATGTTTCGGAAAGTAATCATTTTCAGCGGAGGAAAACTTTATTGTCAAAGGTACAAGACTTGGTTGACCCCTACTCTGGTCAATGGGATGAATGACTTTTACGGTCTGTTTTCAACCTAGTTGATGTTGCTAGAATCCTACAAACCCCTCTTCTCGTACGTGGATGTGGTAAAGGATTTTGTAGCATGGAACAACACAAGGTATGGTACACTATCGGTGCGATCTTCATATAATGTTGAGCTTGATCACCAATATGCAGGATGATTGGTATATCCTAATGGTCAAGGTAATATTCAGTTCAATGGAATCTGGATGGACACTTGACGCCTGCGAGGCCCTGGCAAAATAAAACACTTTACATGGAAGATGCTGAGAGGAGTCTTGCCGTGTTACGGTGTGCTTGCTGGGCGTCAGATTCCAGTCACGGGTATATATCCGGTGTGCAAAAGTGGGCTAGAAGACATACAATACTGCCGATTCATGTGTCCTTGTGCGTCCGCAATTTGGGCTGAATTGGGATTGGAAGGTGTTATCCAGAAAGCTATATTGGTAGATCGCTCAGGATCTGTTACAATAGAGATTCTAGAGAGAACTCAAGCAAATGTTGGGGAGCTGCCAACAACGGAATTGATAGTAGTAGCAGCGTGGTACATGTTGTGGCAACGGCGCCAGTTCATGGAAGGTGAAGCAGTCCAATCTCATGATCGTGTTGCTATCTCTATCAAAGTGCTGGCCACAAACTTCGTAAGGGTAACAACTCCTAAATAAATAGTTCGGAAGCATGATCATATGTGGGAACGGCCTAATCAGGGATGTGTAAAGGTAAATGTAGATGCTTCATTTCAATCTAAAATGCTGCTGGGCGCCACGAGAGTTGTTCACGCGATGACAGAGTTAACTTTCTGACAGCAGCAAGCTGGTTTGCGTCTCATGTCAAGAATGTCGATTCTGTAGAATTGAGTGCTATTCCTAATGGGTTCTCTTGCTGCAAATATTGGATGTAATCACGTGATCATTGGATGTAATCACGTAATGGGTTTTCTTGGTGTACCTTCACAGTGGAGGTGGTGACTAGCAGGACGCTTACTTTGCCCCAGAAGTGGCCTTGTTTATGGAATGCAATACTCTAGCTTCTGATTTTCTGAAAGTCGCAAATGTCCATTGCTTCCGAGAAGCAAACGAGATATGAAACTACCTAGCTAAATCTTTCTTTAAATCTAGATCCTCTTCCATTCGGGATTCCACCCCTAACTCTATTTCTTATATGCTTGTAAATGTTATGGCTATCATCTGAGAAAAAAGTCCTAATACTACAAAAAAAACTTAAGGCAAGTTATGACTGCCAAAAAAGTGTGGTGGACAAAATTGTCACCAAAAGTGTGGCAAGGTGTAGCAAAAAGCCCTATGACATATGGACCATGTAGATAGAACAGTTTGCAAAGTACTAGTGTGTCAATGATTCAAACACATGCCTAAGATAGTGTGACATGACTAAGATTAAGTGTGGCAACCATAGGCTATAAACCAAACATGCCCCTAGTAAGAATTACATTCGTGAGAGAGCAATATGAATGACAATGGCTACTAAGGTTCAGCTATTGTACCTCAACAATTACATTATGAATGTTGTCATCTCTTAGCTCACGCTCTATCAGCAACTAATTAGTAAAGGTCACGGTCATTGCGGCCATAGTTAGTTCCGAACAATGTTTTCATCTAGGTTGCCGACATTTTTTTGGCAAAGACTGGAATTTATTGACTCAAAATGAAGCATAAAGGAGATACAATTAACAAGTACATCCCCGACCTTTGCATTACTAGGATGAACACAACCAACATTAAGGCGCACACACAAGGAATCATGCAAACATTAAGGCGCATACACAAGAAAATATACCTCGGCCAAAGAAAAATAAGGAAAAAACACCAAAGTGATCAAAACAACAATCAATGAACTACAACGAGGAACTTCCACACCAACCATCCGTTGGCCTCACAAGGACAATGAGAAATGCCAATCAATTCTGTTGTTAACCTTAGTACTGAAATTGCAAATATGTTTGGTTGTAACACTAATTCAATGCCATTGATATATTTAGGGCTTCCTCTGGGTACGACTAAACCCTCCGTCCAGGACCGGGCAATACTACATCTACGTAAACACAGCTAAGTGTTTTACGTAGACTGCCAGATGGACTATTGTGACCAGAGAAGGGAGAGGAAGGGGCCCCACCCACCCGAAATTCACGGGGGCGAGAGTTTTTAGTTAGTTTACGTAAAAGCTTTCGTAAAGCTAAGTAGATGTACGATATCGGTCCAGGACATAATGCCCCTTGTGTGCAACGTGGAATGAAGACTCTCTGACACTCTGAGAATGATGTCATATGCATGGGGCCAAGCTCTCTCCTGTTAACTCAGTGATCACTTCCTCAACTATTTTTGTGATTTTCACACTTAAGTTCCCATCAATATACTTGATCTCTTTGATAAACATCTAGAACATGCCTCAGGACCAAGATAACATATCAAGGCGACAAGTGCAACTTACTGAGGGCATGGGACATGGTTTGCTGCCCCAAAGATAGCGGTGGACTTGGTATTATCAACCTAAAAATCCAAAGTGATCCTTTGCTTCTTAAATACCTACACAAAATCTATAATCGATATGATCTTCCATGGGTTGAACTTATTTGGTCCACGTACTACAACACAAAAATCAGACATGCTTCGCAGCCTTGTGGCTCATTCTGCTGGAGACATCCTAAAGCTCACCCGTGTGTACCATGGCAATTTAAAGGTTGATGTGAGACCAATGTTGAGGAAATCGTTATGTGGTAGCTACTTGCTCGGCTTGGGAGTAGCGATTAATCAGTCTGGATTAATCGGTTGACAACTAATCGATGAAATTTTGAACTCAATAGGAAAATATTTGTATGGAGGAATTTGTTCAATAGAACTTGAATGTATAAAAGAAATCTACATTGCAAATATGAAGAAAATGGCACCATTTTGTTTTCTTAATAGATCAATCATCACCAAACATCCATGGGAAGAAGGGGAGTAGCGGCGCACAGAGGGAGGAGAGGAAGAGGCAACACACATGGGAGGGGGAGCGACGACGCACCGACGAGGACCTAAACAACCACCATCTAGGTCAGGAGGGGATGAGAGAAGCGAGAGGGGTGGGAGGAGATCCAAACCTACCTATTTAGGATCATGAGGGGGCTGGCAGGGGTTACGGTCCAAATAATTGGGCTTTGTTTGCCCACAAGTTAACGAGCCAGCAACAATTAATCGGCCCGGCAACTAATTAATCGGTCTGACAACGCATTTAATCGGCGTGGCAAGTTAACGCGACGAATATGTGCTATTTGATTCGGCCACCTACGAGTAGCGATTAATTGGCCCGTTAATTGATTAATCGGATGAATTCTTGAAAAGTGGGTGAGACATGGAGACAACGTCCTCATGTGGAAAGATCTTTGGACATGAGAAATTCTGGCGGACTCACATCCAAGGGCGTTCTCATTTGCTCATGATGAGGACATCTCGGTTTGGGCTTTCTTGGGCATCACGTCACTTGCTGAGGCATTCCACCTCCCCCTCTCCATGCAGGCACATGATGAGGTACGACACCTCCTGGAAATCACTGCTCATGTGGGCTCGCTCTTTGTCTGGAGGCAACAGATCTTTGGTCCTATGTTTGGGGATCAGCTGATTACACCTCTCGTAGATACTTCAAAATTTATTTTAGAGATGTCAAGGCCCACAAAACATACAAATAGTTTTAGAAATCAAAGGTGACTATGAAAAATCAAAGTTTTTGGTTGGTTACTCCTCTCTTACCACCCTCACACTGGAAATATGCTCAAATGACGACATTGTGATATTAGGGACGATCATGATTGCCTCTTGTGTGGAAAACCAACTGAAGAAACGATTGACCACGTGATCTTCCATTGTCAATTCAGTGGTACTTGTTGGTCAAAGCTGGGTATTTGATGGAATTTGCAAGAATCGAGGTTAACTCTGGTGGAATCTGCAAAAGAAGCTTGAGGTGGACCTATGTTCACGGAGATATTCTTGCAGGCAGCATGGAATCTTTGGAAAGAAGGAAAAAACAAGCATTTCAAGGGACCTCCTCCCCCTCTCCTAGGGCCCGACTCCGAAGATTAAAAGAGGACTTTGTCTTGCTCTAATATAGGGTTAGTGAGGACAAGAGAGCCTTCATTAGTTAATCCATACCTTCGTAGACTCTCCCCCGTCTAACTAGTGTTTAATTTGTCTCCTCCTTGCTCTATCCTGCTACCCCCAACCCACAAAGTGGGCTGGTTGTTAATATGGCTTACAATGTAACTGCAACCCTGTTAATATGTTCATAGTAGGAGGCTCTCCTACTGTTTCCATGTAAAAAAGACAATGATAAAAGTTCTCCAGCAGCAACGCCTCCTGAACAAGCACCACCATCGCGGGATCTAATCACCAAAGGTCATATGTCACATGCTAAAGTTTCACCTTGAAGAAATGTTTGATAAAATGAGATCAATGACTTTAACAAGGTATCAACAAGTTGCCAGCGATTTAGTTGAGCACCATAACTAATGGAATCAATGTGTCCCCCCTCCCCCCCTCCCCAAAAAAAAAGAATGCATGCGCTAATTATACTCAGTCCGTATAATGCAATTTCTTGATTGGTACTGGTAATGCTAATGTAATTTATGATTTACCGTGCATATACAAAAAGGGATTTTGGAGCTATTTTTTTCTAGACTGGTGGGAGGAAGCGAACTTCCCCACTGCTTTTTGTACCAACTCGAATGCTACAGGGGTGGTTGAGGAACAACTACAGCGTCATGCGACATTATAGAGAGGGGCACAAAAAGAAATAACAGTGAAGAAAAACAACATTAGGCATTTTAATGTATGTTTCTATGACAAAGACTACGCGATCCAACATTGTTTTCACCATGCCTTTTTGTGGGTATGTTAAGGGGGTGGAATGAATAGGCAAGTTAAGTCTCAAATCCGTCTGGGAGTATCACTCTTATGTTCAAAAATTTGGAACTGTCACGATTATATTGTCCTAGAAAAGGTGAATGTTTCTAGTTTTTCCTAGGTTATCCACATGGCTATACACTTTACCAGTACGTGGTGCTTCCTTCATTGTGCGGAAGCCTAGGATCTTCTAGAATGTACAATAATTTGTTCAGTTGATTGGGATGGCAGTCGAACAATAAGATGAGCATTGCAGAAGTGCAATGTGTTTATTTAATATTATTGGAAGCTTTTATTACACAGTTATTATATCATCAAGAAATATGATCTCAATTAAAACTGAAGAGACCAAAACATCATGACAAACATAGCTTAAAAATGTTAGCCCGCCAAGAACGACTACGCTATAATAAACTAAGAAGTCTATATCTAGCACACCAATTTATTGGAACATAAATTCTTTATTAATCTTTTCAAGCCACTTGGTGCAAAGTTCTATCTGCTCTTGCGCTACTCCTTTTGTAACAATGGTGCCCAAGACCAGAGCCAAGTGGTACACGCTAAGACCCAAAAATATGAGAAACTAGAAGATATCTTGCGCGTTGTTGCGGGAATTGGTTGTTGAAATTTTGGGTTGATAACATTGAGAACCATAACTAAAAGTATATATGACTTATTATGTATAGTTGCTACAATATTTATTAAACATGAGTAGAATAATTGAATGTACAACATTTGTTCGTGCATTGTTGAATATTGTGGTGGGTCTTTTCCCATGCATTCTTGCACATTGAGACGGGCCTTATCCCGTTGATAATTATATGGTGAGGTAGCATGCTTACATGTTGAGATAAATAAGGTAGTGGAAATGACTCTCTTAGGTGTATATAGGATATAAAAAAAGTGGTGTGATATGAGGCAATTCACAATAAAAAATGATTATGGATAGTTTCCTTTTCATACAAAAAGCTACAACGTGAATTGTGTCCCCTACGACTTACGCTTAATAGTGTATCTTATTTTATTGCTAAGGTCCTCTTTTCCTTGACTATGTACTAGATAAAAAACTCACAATAATAGGTTCCAAATTTGGAACTAGATAATCACAGTAGTTACATTGCTGGAGAAGGGCTCATGAGCAGGCAAACATTTCTGCACCGGCCTCTGCACCTTAATCACCTCGTGTGCATGAATGCGTGGTGTAGTGTGGTGGAAAATATTTAGAAGAAATATGGTCAATATCCGAGCCAAGTCCCGACACATGGTCCGACCGGAAACAAAGATCTCACGCACATCAATGGGTCTATCTAGAGACTACACTCACCCTAGCATGGAACAACAATGGCTAAGGAGAAGAATGTCCATATCATGAAGCACACAACCAGTTCCCTGTGTCTCTCAATCCCATCTCTCAATCCCACGGGATGCTAATTGTTCCCATCCAAAGGCTAAATCAGCAACATGGTAGTCAACCTGCTTTGTCTCTATTTGATTCCTCTCTTCAACTTTGTAACAATTGTGGGTGGCACTCTCATGTTTGCTATATGCTATTGCATCTACCTTTTATAACACAGTTTGGAGGTCCACATGTAGGCTCTTGAAACTTTCTTTTATCCTTTTGGCACTATAATGATGTTCTAATAAAATAATGGTCACATATGATTTATTGCATCTGTGTGGGAGCATGTAGTTCTTATTAGTGGCGGAGGGCGGAGAAAAATTGAGGTGGGGCAAACTTAAATAAAGTACCAAAAGGAATGTACAATACAATACGTAATCTATACGCACTACATTTCCAGATGATGCTAGACCGTATCACCAATTTCTATAGGAATAGAAACATATTTCGATTGATCAATAATTTACCCACGCAATGGTGCTTTACCCTTCCTCTAGCAACCGACGTAGAAACATCACCTCGCTGTTGCTCTTCCGGCACCCGCACAATGCATGCTCATGTGCGCTACGTGGTCTTGATCCTGCGCATTGTGTCGTCGTGTTCTAGCGTCTAACCAACCATCTGCCTACCGACCTCGCTGCTACCTGGCTAATCCACCGGTCATGCCTTTTTTTTAGTAAAATCCATCGTTCGTGCCTATGGCATTGATATCGTTCTGGTCTCTCGACTAGTTTCGGTAACAACTTTTATTTTAGGCAAGATTCACTTTTGGTGGGCTAAGAGCATGCCACTTGGTGCGCCCTCTGCCGCCGCCACATGTCATGTGTTGGGCACTCCCTTAAAATTTTAGGTTATTTGTTGTTTTTCTATACGTGTTTTAGGGCTTCAGATGATTTTTTTTTCCTGGTTTTTTGGGTTTTGCCCTGTTTTTTAAGATACTGAAGAATTAAAAAAACATATTTTGTGTGAAAACGTGTTTTTGCTTTCGCGAGAGGCATGGGTTTGCTTCCGCAAGAGGCACACCCGTGCGTCTCGGAAAGGCAAAAAATTTGTGGTTTTTGCTTCCACGAGAGGCATAGGTTTGCTTCTTGTGGAGTCACAAGCTTGCTTCCGCGAGAGGCACAGATTTGCTTCCGCGAGAGGCACGACTCTACTTCTAGAAAAGAAAAAAAAACTGTTTTTTTTTTCACGAGAGGCACATGTTTCGTTCTTGTGGAGGCACAAGTTTGTTTCCACCAGAGGCACAAATTTGCTTACACGCGAGGCACAGATTTGATTCTTGTGGATGCATAGATTTTCTTCCGTGAGAGGCATATGTTTGCTTCTCGTGGAGGCACGGGTTTCCTTCCGCGAGAAGCCAATCTGTCGATGGAACTCCGTCACGAACGACGTCCTGCCCTGGCGCACCGCTGCTCTGCTCCTCTCTAGCCGCTGCCTCTGCTCCTCGATGAGGTACGCAGCCCATGCCTGGTCACCGCCGCCCCCGGCAGACCAGTTCGCCTCCGTGCTCCAGGAGGTCCGCCTCTCTGCCGGCCTGGCAATTAGGTCGCCTCTGTCCCATAGCAGATCCGCCACGCTAGCCTGCGGTGAGAGAGAGAGAAAGAAAAGGGGCGGTCTAGCGCAGCCGCCGGTCGCCTCCCTTCAATGGGCGGTGAGAGAGGAATCAAAGACGTTGCAGAGACGCGAGAGGATAGGGGTCAGGATGTTGCATGCGGGGAGAATGAGTGATGGGTTCCATGGCCGGGTTCCATGTGGTTCGCTTGAATCTGAGGTGTCACTTGGTTGCCCATAAAGAGGGAGTATTCCATTCTCTGGAACTGATGGATTCACGACCCAAACACGGGAATGGGCTCTTGGAATGGAACCGACTCATGACATTATACTTGATGACAGAAACCAAACACACCCTAACGTCCACCCAAACCAGCTATCACACAAACTTGTGGGGAAAGAAACAGGGGATTCAATGGTTCTATATATGCTTGAGTTAAATGCGCTTAGCTTGTTATTGTGGAGCCGGTGCTCTAAACCATACATTGTTCCTTTATTTTGCTTTTTTATTGCATGCTAATCCTTTTCCCTTATATAATTGAAGGTTGTCTATAGATGTGGTTATCTCACTATTTGTTTCCCTGCGGCGGATAGCGGAGTTTAATGACTTGAAGAGTGGTATGAATGTCTTCATGCTAAGCACGCGTGCTGTGAGGCTTGGTATCAACCTTACTTCTGCTGATACTCACATCCTGTATGACAGTGACTGGGTAATTTTCCTTCAACTTTTGGAGAGTTTGTAGCTGTCCTTGGTACAGTGCTTGATTTATGGTTAGGGGCATGGGGGATCATCTCCTCATTGTTGCAGGGATGGAATATTAAGGGAGCTTTTGGAAAGCTAAAGGTAGAGCATGTGGTGATTGGGCAGGGACAGTTTCAACAGGATGCCGCCAAGCCTAATGATGTAAAAACTGTAAACCCCCTTTTTTACATAATCATCAAACATTGGGAATGATTGTTGATTTGTTCTTTCGATGTCGAGAAATTCAGGAGGCTGAGCTGCTAGCATTGTTGAGGGACGAGCAGGGCGAGGAAGACAGGATGATCTAGATGGATATCAGCGATAAGGACCTTCTGATGGTGACGGACCGGAGCGACCTCACCGGCCCCGCCGCAGCTGCCAATGCTGCACCTCTGGTCCCCCTGAATGGACCTTGCTGCGAGGTGGTGCTGGCCTTGAAGAGCGGTGGTGGCATGCTCTCGGCGCTCACCAGCTGAGCCATCCTAGCAATGGCGACTCCTCCGTATTTTGATGCTTTGGTTCGTTCGCCGCCTAATGGTCGACAATAGTGCATTGCACCCCTTAGGTTCAGGAGCTGATGTTTTGGTGGGCTGTGTTCTAAGCAAATGCTCGGCAGCCTATGTAAGGTTGTCATGGTATGCTAGATGAGACTGGTAATGGCATTATTCTGCTGCTCTGCAATGCTAGATCTTCCAGGTTTTAGTGTAGAACTGCTGAGCTTTATTAAGTATCAACACATAAACATGAAGAGGTAGTGAGTGATGTTGTTGAAGAATGCAGGAAAACTTTTTTAATCATTTGTTTTTAATATTTCAGACTCGCCTCGTTAGTACTCCATCCATGTCAAAATATAGTGCATATTATTCTTCAGCCAAACTTTTACGGATTTTGATAAAGTTCATAGAAAAGTTATTAATAACTACAATATCAATTCAATACCATTAGGTTCATGAAACGTACTTTTGTATCAAATGAGAATGGAGTTTGGTAAGAGTTGTTGCGAAGTAAATACATCACTGAAACAACCCTATCATAAGTGATGGTCAAACCTACAAACTACCAATTCTAAAAGGGTTTTCCATCATGAGTTAAAGACAAATTCTTTAGTAGGGATCCTTCACAGTCAGCGGCGGCACTAGCTAGTAGGAGTACTCCCTCTATTTTTATTTATTTTGCATATTAGCTTTATCTCGGGTCAAACTTTCTAAATTTTGATCAATTTTATAGAAAAAATAAGTTAACATCCACAACCAAATCAATACCATTAGAATCATCATACGATATATATTTTTTATTGTGAACGTTTAGATTGTTTTCAATAAACTTGATCAAACTTTATAAATTTTGACTTAGGTCAAAGCTAATATCCGTAGTAAATAAAAACGGAGAGAGCATTGGGGGAGCTTTATGTTAGGAAAATTGTCCACGGCCTTCCCAACCCATAGCAAACACGCAATGTGTTATTCTCAGTACCCTTCGCTATACAAAATTGTGCATAAAACACATGTTGGGTGGGGTGGCACAAGTGTTACCTCATTGAACATCTAACCAGATGCTACACTCAGCCTAGCCAAGAACAACAGTGGCTAAGGAGAAGAATGGCCGCACCAATAAGCACACAACAAGTTCCCCGTGTCTCTCAATCGGACTGCATGCTATTTGGCTCCCATCCAAAGGCCAGATCAGCAACATGGTAATCAATCTGCTTTGTCTCTATTCCCTCCTCTCGTCAACTTTGCAACAAATGTAGGTGGTACTCTCATATTTGCTCTATGCTACTGCATCTACCTTTTATAATACGGTTTGACTAGGTCCACAAGTAGGCTCTTTACACTTTCCTTTATCCTTTTGGCACTATAATAATGTTTTAATAAATAAATAATGGCTACATATGTTTTATTGCATCTGTGAGGGAGCATGTGGTTCTTATCAGTGGCGGAGGACGGAGAAAACTTAAGGTGGGACGAACTTAAATCAAGTTTCAAAACGAATGTACGATACAATATCAAAGTAATATGTACACACTATAATTTTATATGATGCTAAGCCGAATCACCAATTTCAATGCAAATATAAGCATATTTAGCTTGAACTTTTAGTACTAATTGCTCAGCTTTTTAATCAAATCTTGCTTAATTTTACTGATCGAGAATTTTACCCACGCAATGGTGATGTACCCTTCCTCTGGCCACCAGCAACCCAGAAACGTAGCTGTGCTGGTGCACTCCAAGTGCCCCCACAATGCATGTGTGTGTGCACCCATGCGGTATGGATCCCGCGCATTGTGTCGTCGCGTTTTAGCCTATGACCCGGCATCTGCCTGTCAGCCACGCTGCTACATGGCTAATCCATCGTCCGTGACTTCTTTTCTTTTCAGTAGAAGTCCATCGTTTGTGCCAATGTCATTGATATCGTTCTGGTCATTCGACTGGTTTTGCTAACATTTCTTAGGCAAGGTTTCGCTAACAGCTGGCCATAAGAGCTCCTAATTAGCGCATTTTGCCCCAAGTAAGCGCAGCGGCACTCACGCGCTACACAAGTGGGCAGTCCCAGCACGGAACATAGAACAGCTCGCTCCCCCTCCCTCGTTTTTCAGGATTGACTGATCGACCATTGACCAATTGACTCCTACCAAATTGACTGTGTTAAATAATTACAAAGTTCAAAAAAAGTTTGAAAAGGACCCAACAATTTGTACTTTGAGGTTGTGTGGCATTAAAGGCTAAATATACAACAATGCCACACAACATGAGTAAAAGTACACAAAAAAAGATGTTGAATAATTTCTTATTCATAGAAAAAGCTATAGGGTGTGTCCCCGCCAAATGGGCAATATCCGGTGCAAGTCCCGGCACATGGTCTGACCGGAAACAATGACCCCACATGCATCCATGTGCCGTAAGACCAGATCGGAAACAATAATTGGTAAAGAGAAGAAGGACAATACCGAGGCGCACACAACAAGTTCCCCACGTCTCTCAATCCCACGGGATGCTATTGGGCTCCCATCCAAAGACCAGATCATAATTGTGGTGATCAACCTTCTTTGTCTCTATTCCCCCTCTTGTCAACTTTGCAACTACTGTAAGGGGTATTCTCATGTTTGCTCTATGCTAACGCATCTACTTTTTATAACAAGGTTTGGCTAGGTCCACATGTAGGCTCTTTATACTTTCTTGAATCCTTCCTGCACTATAATAATGTTCTAATAAATAAGCGCTACATATGATTTTATTGCAGATGTGAGGGAGCGTCTGGTTCTTATACAGAGAAAAATTAAGGTGGCAGCAAAGCTAAATAGAGTATCAAAAATGAAAGTATGATATAATATCAAAGTAATAAATACACACTATATTTCTATACGATGCTAAGTCGAACCACAAATTTCAATAGGAATATAAAGACATTTAGATTAAACTTTTAATACTAATTGCTAAGCTTTTTAATTAAATCTTACTAACTTTAGCGGTCAAGAGTTTTACCCACACAATGATGATTTACCCTTCCTCTGGCCACCTGCAGCAGCCCGGAATTGCAGCCGCACTGCTGCGCTCCCAGCGCCCACGCAATGCATGCGCGTGTGCGCCATGCAGTCTTGATCCCGCACGTTGTGTCGTCGCATTTTAGCCTTTGACCCACCGTCTGCCTACAGACCGCGCTGCCGCATGGCTAATCCATGGGTCATGCCTTTTTTCTAGTATAAAATCCATGTTCGTGCCGATGTCATTAATATCGTTATGGTCGCTCGACTGGTTCCACTGACAGCTGACCAACGCCTAGGGAAAAGGATTTGGTCTAGTCCATCTAGCCCAAATAACACGACCAATAACACTTCAACACTGGCGGCTAGGCCTGTCCTATCTCGTTTTATTTATTTTCCATATGCTGAACTTCTTATGGCATTACATATACGACGCTCAAGGCGTCGCTTAAACGCCATCCGATACAAGGCGCACCCCATGTACTCTAGGCCTTTTAGCGGGCTGGCCCATTTCTTTCTATGTTCATTTTTTCAGCGTTGTACAGCTAGTTTTCTACGGCTTCTTCTTTTCTTTTCCTTTTTTGTTACCTGTTTCATTTTTTCGTAAATGCGTGAACTTTTTGAAAATTGATGACCTTTCACATTGATAAACTTTTTCAAAATTAGATGATTTTTTTAAAAATCGATGAACCTTTTTCTTGATGAACTCTTTTTCAAAATCGATCAACTATTTTCAATTTTGATGACCTTTTCAACTTTAATCATTTTATTTTTATTTTTTGAACTTTTTGCAATTTGATGAACTATTTTTAAAATTCATGAAATGTTTTTCAAAGTCAGTGAATATTTTCAATTCAAAATATTTTCATTTTTTCCAAACATTTTCTTAAATGCGTTCCTTTTTTCAAATTTTGAAATTTATTCCTA
This sequence comes from Aegilops bicornis, assembly GCA_021605145.1. Lineage (NCBI taxonomy): Eukaryota > Viridiplantae > Streptophyta > Magnoliopsida > Poales > Poaceae > Aegilops > Aegilops bicornis. Next base: position 63,628,155 of record CM038675.1, on the reverse strand, counting down.
ATCAGTGAACTTATTTTAAAATCTATTAAATTTTTAAAAATAGAATTTTTTCCAAATTTGATGAACATTGTTTCAGAATCAATGTACTCTTTTCAATTTTGATGAACTTTCTTTCAGAATCAATTTATTTGTTTTCAAATTTGATGAACTTTTTTCAAATGTTTTGATTGGTTTAATTTTTTAATTTGCAAAAAATGGATGAACTTTTCAAAATTGATATTTTTTCAAATTCATGATTTTATTTTCAAAACCGATGAATATTTTTAATTTAAGAACTTTTAGGATAAAAATTCCTTATTTTTTATAAGTTAACGTTTGATCGGTGAACTGGTCAACCACGACCGGTCAAAGTGTGTCCGAGCGACCAGAAGAGAAACCGGTCAAATGCGATTGGGCGGCCCACTTTCTACATGGGCCGGCCCACGAGCGGCCACGCGTAAGCGCCGGTTCCTCCAAGTGGCGCTTAGAGCATCTCCAACAATTGTTGTAAAATATATCACTAAAAAGTGCTAGATGTAAATTTTACATCACAAAAAGGTAGTTTTTACATCACCAAAAATTAGTATCCAACTCCAATAGAATACATCAGCCACACCGCGCCGCTCCAATAGTGCAGATTTGGATAAGAATCGGATGGACGACGCGGTATATACAGATTGAGCAGGGGCGGGCGCAGCGCAGCACCCGCCACAACAAGATTAAGTACGAGTGGCTTGCAAAATTTTCTTCAGCCACTGTAATGTTTTACAAATTTTTCGTTGCCAGGGTTATATTGACCGTTGTACGGTTATATTATTTCAACCTCAAACTTTCCCCATGAAAAATACACACCACTCTAAGTCAAATGGTTAATTTTGGTCACCTTTTAAAATGGTTTGCTATTTCTGAACCATTAACTGAATTTCCGGCCAAAAAAAAGTGAAAACACAACTCCATTTTTAAAAATCTTTAGATATTTAGGTCCCTCGCCTCCGGCTGCCATCATGGCGCTGAGAGGTGGGGGGACCTCGGATCTTCAAGATCTCTATGTTCTCGTCATCGTCTAGTGATGATCATAGTTTTGTGAGAATAAATTTCCTCTCATTCTTTTGGCGGTGCTATGAGGTTAGAGAGTTTGTTGTCCTCTCAGATCTGATTATTCAGATCTGATGAGTTTATGTTGCTGTGTCAAGCCTTTTTTAATGGTTTGATTCTTTGTGGAGGTGAAATCTTTCATCGACAACATGGTGAAGATATAGTGATTCGACGGCCTGCACTTCAAGGGGATCATCCCCCGCGCAAGTACGCTCATTGATCAAGTCTTCCCATCTCTTTGGATGGATGACTCAAGGAACTTTCAAAAACTATTATTGGTAATGTTCGTGCGGGTGAAAGAGTGACAACATCGTTGCTTCAGTCATTGTAGCCTCTTTATTAAAGCCTGTGGAGTATTTCTTTGAGCAGAGATTAACGCCGTGAAGAAGGTGTTTTAAAGAGATTTCATTGTAATTCTTAATCATAGGAGTTACTTTGTATTTTCTTGGATTTTAGGTCAAAATTAATTTACCTATAATTGTTACGGATATAGATAAAGTTGCATACGTGTTTCTGAAAAAATATACAAAGTCAAATTCGGTCACTTTTTGAGTTGGTCTGCTATTTTCCATGCAGTAGCTAGTTTTCTGGTCACTTAAAAGGGCAAATCACACTTCGGTTTGAAATTGCAAGTGAGATCCAAAAGGGATGAAACTTAGCATGGTCTATTCATTGCACCCTTGCACTACTAGGAAAAGCACTAGCAGTAGTGTAGGTTTTTTGCATACCAGTAGCACGGTTACCCGCGCTACTGCTACGACGCTACAACTAAATTTTAGCAGTAGCGCGTTTTTTAACCCGCGCTACAGCTAAAAAGTTAGTAGTAGCGCGTGCCACCCACGCTACTACTATTTCTAACCCACGCTACTACTATTCCTAAGTACTAGTAGAATGCCCTTCTTCCCCCACGCTACTGCTAAGTAATTAGAAATTAAAAAAAAAGTTACATGCAATATTCATAGATGGAAATCAAGACACATCCAGCGCAAAGGTCACAGAACCATCTTAGCATTTACATTCTTAGCACTTGCAGCGTTCATAGATACAACATTGAACATCCCAACTCAGAAAAGATCATGAGATCCCATTTATACATCAGACGCACACAACCATCACCGAACGGTGGGTACCTTCCGTAGCGTCCCACCACCAACCTAACCAGACCACTTTTCTAGATGTATCTACCAAGGCGTTGAGGTCCTTCACCTTGGCAACCTCCAGACGGTGGCGTCGAGGTCCTCCACCTCGGTGACCTCCGGCGTCGCAATCACCTGGACAATCATCTGTGTGACGCGGTCGCCGGGCTTCACGGTGAAGTCCGTCTCCGAGTGGTTGAAGAGCACGATGCCCACCGGGTTGCGGTAGTCCGCGTCGATCACCCCTGCACCCACATCGGGAAAGTGAAAACTTGTTAGTTCACGTCCTTGTGCAGGTCCAATAGGGCTTTTTCTTCATTTATCAGTCTCTTTTAGTCATTATGAATCGGAAAGACACCTACTAAATGCATACCCTAGCTATACATGTTCATGCTATCTTGTTGTTTTGGTGCATACAAGAAATTAATACTTGTGTATTTGAGCTATATATGCTTGAAATATTTGAAAGTTAACATTCTGTTCAACATTTATTATTGCATGGATAGGGAAATAGACAACCAAGGACATCAGAAAATCGATTCCCACTGCTTTTCAAAACAGGGAATAGGCGAAGTCTATTTTGAACTTTGATATTCCATGCCATCTTTAAGTATATATGCTACCATGTAATCTTTGAACGTGGGTCAAAATGGGATTTCGGGCTTTGTCAACCTTACCATGATCAGTACTAAATTCTCTAGATTTCTATACAGAGCAAAGAACAATTAAAATTAAATTTCAGCAGACATATATTTCCTTGCATGTTGTGATGTACAGTAGCTACGGAAATAAATATACGAAAGCGAAAAAATGAGTGATTTCTATTAACAAGACATCGCCTATGTAATATTGTACTGAGACGGACAAATTGAAATATTAGAACAATCTTATTATCTACTGAACACTGACCCTCACTCATTAATCTTGTTCGGATGTTCACTTACTGCACATCTAAACATCTGCATACAGCTTCAGAATTTAGACAAACAAACAGGCTTCTGATGCCAAACAACATTTTTATAAAAATCAAAAACTACTTTATTTTGAGGTTGTACTTGCAAGTTACATAAAGCAATTATTCATAAATAAAAAGAAACAGCAGGTGCAGTGTTGTAATTGCAACGCAAGCTGATCACTGAAGCTCAAAATGGAAAACCACTTGGCCAACAACAAGAAGACATGGGCAGTTATGAATGATCATTTAATACTGTAGGACATAGAGAACTCCCAACAGAATCCTCAGTCGTTGAACACATTTAATTCTAAATAAAAGGAATATACATTTATGCAGTATGAGATCATGTTAATTGGTTGCAAGACTGAAGATGGTCCAATGCTAGTGCCATCAGAACTGAGTTATTCAAATTCAGGATACTGAAATATGAAAACAGCATGCAACTACTACCCATGGTGGAAAGTAAAATGGACCCAATATATAAGTTAAATAGGACCTAGTTAGTTAGTGGACCTCAATTCATCAGCCACATTAGTATGAACGTTACGAATTGCCATAAGCAAAGCAGCAGCTGCCTGTTTGTCGGGCACCCACAAATTTTAAAACAGAAATGCACGTGCGGGGCTAATAAGCAGCTGATATGCCACAACAACACAGAAAGATTGCGCAAGGAAACGCATACCCCTCGGTTTTATTTCCTCGGACCGCAGCAATGCGGACAGGGCCGGTCCTGAGATTTCAGGGGCCCGGGGCGAAACTAGAACCCGGGGCCCTTTAATACAAACTTTGTAATAATGACGAGAAAATTTCAATTATATCGATTGGATGGGGAATACATTTAAATTTGACAACAAAGCTAAAGGTAACCCATTGGCAAGAACATGTGACAACTATTTTCTATATATTAGTCCATGATAAGTAACTATAACATAATGAGGCGAATGTAAATCTAATTTTCACACACCTTTTAGGAATTAAGGCATAAGTGAAACTTCACACATTAGGAGGGCAAGAAGTTGAGATATCCATTGATAACCTTCTCTGTCGGTAAGATCCACCGATAATCTACCCTGAAAGAAAAGGAATTAAACAGATGCATATAGATAGGTGGAGCTTGTACATTGTATACTAGGAAAAATGAAGAATTAGTACATAAGTAAAATTTCTGTGCATGAGTGCAATGTAGCAAACGTTGGTATTACAGCCACATTGAAACACCTGAAATTGCATTGTGTCGCTGCCATGAACTTGCTTTGGATAATTCTAAGCAAATTATTGGCCTACTTCAATAGTCTCTAACAGTTCCCTTGACATAAATCTCCCATGAGGATGAGTGACCTCAAAATGTGGCTGCTACAGAGCACAACACGAAGAAGTCTAACTAATTGGGATAATCATAAATCACATGGCTATGATTCTGTTGTTCGTGGCCATTATATTATTTAGAATAGAGAGATCCTCAGAAATGTGTAGTTATAATTGTGTGAATCATGTCACCAAAGTTGTGAACAGCGAAATACGATCAGTATATATCAACATTGAAGCCTCCGTTACGAACCATTGGATCACTAATTGAAGACTATATCGGAATAGCAGTCTCCAAAGCTACGGCAGTGAGATCGATTGCTTTTCTGGAACGAGAAAATGAGATGGTTTGCCGCATTACCCCAGGCACCGGACTATGCGGAAGAGCGAGAGCTGTGATCCAGCCGCGATGGCGCTGCCCCGTGCTTCCTTCCCTCATCCACAACCAAGACTCTGACCGCCATCCTCCACCAATCCTCGATCGTGGCGGCCAGATCCGGCACGGACGCGCGCGGCGACGTCCAGATCGGGCAAGGATGCGCACGGTGGCACCCAGATCCAGGCATGTGGCGGCGCCCCAAAACCGTGTCCTCCCTTTCTCTGTCTCAATCGGCGTGGGTAGGGGAAGCGGGTGCTACGGCATGATGCGGGGGAATGGAGCAGCAGTCCTGGGCGGGGCTGTGTGGATGCGGGGGATGGGTAAGCGGCGGTGTTCACGGCGATGAGAGCGGCGGCTGGGTCGGCTTCAGAGGGAAGAAGTCGTGGGGAGGGGCTGAGTGTGGGGTCGCTTGGCATGTGGAGGCTAGTGGGTGGGAGTGGATCGGGGTGGGCGGTGCTCCTGTAGTCAGTAGTAGCACAGGTGTCTCGCCTGCGCTGTAGCTATTCGTCTAGTTGCAGCGTAGGTTTTACGACCAACGTTACTATTATGTCCTATCCGCAGGCATGTGGTGTGGCACACTCAGCAGTAGCGTGGTCCAAGTAAACCAACGCTACTGCTAATGTATACCAGTAGCGCTTTCTCTATCCAACGCTACTACTAATTACTAGTAGCGTGGGATCATAAACAAACGTTACTGGTAAACTTCTATCTATAAGCATTTTTCTAGTAGTGTTGTAGGGTGTGGTCAAAAATTGAAAGTGTTACGGTAAAAATTTGATGCACCTCATGTACAAACCGAACACTCTCAAGCGAAGTGTAAGGGTTTCGAACGTAAACCGTCGCCTTTCTCACTCGACTCCATTTTTAAAATATTTTGGACATCAAACTTTAATATGATATTAAACAAATACAAAACCCCATGACAAAATTTGGCTAGTTTTTGAGTTGGTCTGCTAATTTCGATGCATTAGCAGATTTTCAGGCCAATAAAAAGGGCAAAACGCTCTTCCGTAGGAAATAGCATGCAAACGAGCTCTGAAAGGGATGAAACTTGGAATGGTGTCTTCATTGCACCCTTGTAGGGCATGCACAAAATTGAGAATGTTACCGTAAAAAATTGATGCACCTCATGTACAATCTAAACACTCTCGAACAAATTGCAAGGGTTTCGAAAGTAAACCGCCGCCTTTCTCACTCAACTCCACTTTTTTAAAATCTTTTGGATTTCACAATTTTTCTAGGATCAATACACAACATATAAAACCCTAGGACCAAATTTGGCACCTTTTTGACTTGGTCTGCTATTTGCGATGCGAAAAATATTGAACAAATATTTGAAAAATGTTAATCAAGCAATTGGAAAAATGTTGAATGTAAATAGAAAAAATATTGATCATGTATTGAAAAATGATGATTTTTTTATTGTGTTAACAAGTATTTGGGAGAAATGTAAACAAGTATTTTTTTAATCATGTTAACAAGTAGTATTTGGGAAATCTTAAGCAAGTATTTGGGAAATGTTAAATGTTTATAGATTTTTTTTGACCATGTATTGAAAAATGATGAATTTTTTTATCATGTATATAAAAATGCTAATCAAGCATTTGAAAAAATATTGAACAAGTATTTGAATAATGTTAATCAAGCATTTGGAAATTTTAATTGTGTATAGAAATAATGTTGACCATTTATTTAAAAAATGATGGAAAATTTTGATCATGTATATAAAAATGCTAATCAAGCATTTAAAAAATGTTGAACAAGTGTTTGAAAAACGTTAATCAAGCATTTGGAAAATGTGAAATGTGTATAAAAAAATGTTGACCATGTATTCACAAAAGATGTTAATATTTTTATTTCAAAACTGTTAGTTTAGCATTTTTTTAAATGTATAGATATTTTTTTGACCATATATCGAATAAACATTAATCTTCTACTTTAAAGTTAATCAAGTGTTTAAAAATATTGAAAATGTGTATAGAAAAATGTTGACCATATATTACAAAAAGGTTTAGTTTGTATTGGAAACATGTTAGACATGTATTAGAAAAAATGTTGTTAACATATACAAAAAATGTAGAATAATAACCAAAAGAACAAACAAAACTGAAAAAAAAACAAAGTAAAAAATGAAAAATAAAATGAAAAAAGAAACAAATATGCAAAAAATAAAAAAAAATGGAAAAGAAAAACCTGAAGAAAGCGGGCTCGCCTCAAGTAGGATCTGCTCCTAATACTTAAGGTGAACAAGACTTGGTATAGTGGCTAGCTGCGCCAGGGATCTCCTTGGAGACGATGATTGGTCCCTACTTCTCCTATTTTCGTTGCTCTTTTTACTTACAATTCTCGCGCGAATGGGCCGGCCCAATATGATGCGGGGTAGAAAAACCTTCAGCGAGACAACTGCTACCGTCTCGCTTAATGCGAGACACAGTGCTCGCAGTTCAACAAGGGGGCAAGCCGGGGGCAAACCTCTCTGATTGGTCCAAACACCCAGTTAACTGTGTTTTTTATTTGCCATGCTAAACTGTAAAATAAAACATCGGAATCATTATCTGGCGAATGTCAGTCATTGATGTTTTGCCATGGAACCCCCTGAACAGCTGAACCGCACTATCTACATCCGCTTGCACACACAAAAAAGCACACTCAAAAGAAGGAACTGCCATGACAGTTTTTAAAGAGTCAATTACACCGGTGATGCTAGAACTTGGCGTAAACGGTCACTTCAGTGCTAGAACTTGCGGCACACATTGAAGTGGTGCAAAAACTTGGCTTGAACGTGTAAATACGGTGCTAATCGCGTTTGTATACACCAATGATGCTGACGGGGCATGACAACAAATGATGTCAGTGACTGCATGGTGAAGATGGGCATGTGGCGTTTTTTTCTTTCAAGAAACGCCTGTATTTTTTTTCTCTTTTTTTCAAGAAACAACTGTATTTTTATATTATTTTTTTTCTCATAAAAGGCCCATGTCAGGTATAGACCTCGGTCACCCAGCCCAGAGTTAAGTTGATTACACAGAAGCATATGTGAGGTTTATATCTTCACACTAAATAACATAAATTAAGAATTTCAATCCAGTTACGGGTTTCTAACCAGCGACCCGTGTAAAAGAAGGAAGGCGTGCCACTCTAAGTTATGGAATCTCAAGCCTATGTAGAATTCTTGTAGTTTTTTTGTCTATAGCAGAACCTGCCCGTGGGCTACAATTTCTGTTAGTTTCTTTCATTTTTGGTTTTCTTAAAGATAAATTACAATATAAATAATATACAATAAAATATACTAAAAATGTTCACGTATTAATTTAGAAAATCCATCAAATTAAATTATGAATTATTTGTATAATTTTAATAAGTGTGTGCATTTAAATTAATAGAAGATATATTTAGAAAAATCGATCATATAAGTTCAAAAATAAAATGGTTTTAATCAATATTAATGTTTTATATAAAAGTGTTCATGCTTTAACTTTTTATGGTGTTTTAAAACTGTTCATGCATTTTAATAAAGTTTATGTATTTTATAAAAAATGTATTTAAAACAAATATAACTATACGTATGGAAAAATATGAGCCTAGTGTGCCAGCAGACTATGGACTCTCAAACTATAATTGTAATTATAATTTACATATTCTTTACAAATTTGGAGAAATGAAAAGAAAAAAATAATACGTTTAAAATCCGTCGCTCGAATTGTAGTCTGGTTTTGTCCAGCGGGCGATCTATCGTAGACATAGATGCTAAAAATCAGTTCTAGCTAAGCCGAGCCAGTGGCTGTATTGGTAGTTCTTCCTGCTGGTATGGTATCTATCAGGTCGCTGGGTTGAAACCCCTCTGCCCTGTCTTTTTTTCCTTCGAATAAAATTCCGGAGTTCATATCATTTAGCTAAAAGATATGAATGGTCACTATCCTAATAGGACATGAATGACAGTGAAATAGTGCACTGTAGCGTGATTGAGGCCATAGCAAGCAAATTAGTTAAAACGTAATGTGACCCTATAACTCGGAAATAGCGCGCTATTTTTTCCGATGCAGAAAACAGGCTTGGTGATAAAGGAGTAAACAATAACCTCGTCTCTCTGAAAATGATTCGGAGTGCGTACGTAATCGGATCCGTCAGAACGACGAGACCGACCCGCCAGGCCACAACGCGCCTATATAAAGTTACAAACAGTCAATCAAAACACACGACGGGGATAAGCGATAGCATACCACCAAGGACCGAGCGCATCGGCGTGACAGCTAAAAAATTTCGTGGGATCCCCAGCCCCGCGCGCGCAGGCGCACCTCAATGGCGACCGCGTCGTCGCTGCCGTGCCTCGTCTTCCACCACGGCGACGACGGCGAACGTACCACCACGTTGTACAGCGTCTCGGACGGCGCGCGCGCCGCCCCGGCGAGGAGATGGGGGAGGCGCTGCGCGGCAAGCGGAGCTGGGTGACCGCGCGCGGCTGGCTGCTCGTCTGGGACCCGGCGACGCTCGCCACCTTCCTTTGGGACCCGCGGGCCGCCAACAAGATCGCTCTGCCGCAGTGGGCCTCGCCGCCGGCCGCGGGCACGGACTGTGCGCTGTCCGGCGACCCCACGGGCCCCGGCGGCTGTTTCACGGTGGTCGTCCTCGAGCCGTTCGAGTCGGAGTCGGACGACACGGCCCTGTGGTACTGCCACGCCGGCGGCACGTCTTCGTTGCCGTCGCCATGGACCAGGCACGTGTACGACCTGGGCGGCTCCTGGCTGTCCGCCCCGTGGGGCAAATTCTGGACGAAGCGGTTCGTGTCCGGTCTCACGGCGTGCGGCGGCAAGTTCTACTGGCCGTCTTCGGCGGACAAGTACGGCGTGCTCGAGTTCTCACCGGAGCCGTCCCTAACCACCATGACCATGGCAAAACCGGTAGAGGTCACCGTCCCTCCAGGGGCGGCCTACGCCCAGGCGTTCAAGTACTCGCTGGACCTCGACGGGGAGGTGCACGTGGCTTGGATCTTCTTCACCGGGCACGAGGCCGAGGCCGTCGTAAACATCGCCGTCTACAGGGTGGATCTCGCTGGCAAGAGGTTCGTCAGGGTGGACAGCATCGGCGACCGGGCCATCCTCGCCGGCGGCTCGAGCTGGCCTTTCGCGGGCTGGTGCCCGGCCACCGAGTTTGGGCTGCTGCCCAACAGCGTGTACTGGATGCACCCCTACCAAAGCCGCATGTACGTGTACGACGTTGGCTCCAACACGGAGGAAGTGCACGAGCTGGGCGAGGGAGTCCGTGAGCCGTCTCGCCCGCCGTTCTGGATAGTACCCGCGCACTACTGATTTGAGAAGATGATGATGAAGTATTCTTGGTTATCATGTAATTCTCATTTCTCCGCGAGTAGAACTCAAGACAACTCGAGATAATTCCAACTTCCAAGTATGGAGTTCAAGCTCCAAAAGCAATTTTTGTATGTACTATGTAATTGCCCGTGCGTTGTTACGGGGACATACCGGCTCAACATCAATCAGGTTTAACATATACTTGTATCTACATGCACATCAAGCAACATTGTCAACTGCTTTTACCATGTCTCTCTTCTTCTTTCTAGAAATTCCTTATACCTCAGTTGTTATTTCTTTGAATATGCACTTGGCCCAGTGTCTACCAACCTAGAAAGCTGCATCATTATCGAAGAGTGACCGGCTCATCCTGATGGTTTTGGTCCTATGTCGGTTCCAATCCACGCGATACTAGTGCTCAACATTCCTACAAAAATCATCAAGGCCATGAACACGATCATCCGAGGCTTTCTGTGGTGTGGGAAAGCGCAAGCTAACGGGGACATTTCTCCGTTGCATGGGATATGGTATGCATGCCCAAATGGGCCGGCAGATTGCGAATACTGAACTTGGCTTGGCTAAATATCGCCATGCAAGCCCGCTGGCCTTGGCTACAACGCGTGGGTAGTGAAAGGCCGTGGAAGGAATTCAACATAAGCTCCGAAGGAATCAATGGCTTTGTTTCGGGCAGCCACGAGGGCCCTGGCAGGAGATGGAGCACTAATATCCTTCTGGGAGGACCGATGGTTGGATGGCATGAGAATAGCGGATATTGCCCCCCTAATCTATGCAAGCGTTCCTCGACGCTTAAGGGAGGCCCGAACGCTTAAGGATGCTTTGTGCACCGGATCATGGGCCATGGATGTGAGGCCGAGCCTAAACTTCCTAGCTCTACAGCAAAACCTGTCTGCATGGCAGCGGGTGAATAGCTTCTAGCTCCATGATGGCACACATGATGTGTTATCCTGGTCCTGGGAACGGGATGGCAGATTCTCCCTCTGTTCGGCGTACGCCGCCAAGTTTACTGGGAGAGAGGTAGCTCCAACAGCAGAATTCACATGGAAATCTAAAGTCACATTGCGATGCCGGTTCTTTATGTGTTTTGCGGTGAAAAACCGATGATGGACCGCGGATCGCCACCCGTTTTTGTGAGTAGGAAGTGGAGACATTGGATCACATCTTGGTCACGTGTGTTTTTGCAAGGACGATATGGCAAACAATATGCACGACGATTGGTAGGCCAACATGGACACCGACGATGCATGACAGTATGGTGGGCTGGTGCACAGACAAGCCAAAGAAAATGATAGTACTTGTCTCGCTTGCTCTGTGGGAATTGTGGAAACACAGGAACTCCATAGTCTTCGACAGAGCCTCGCCCTCGCTCGAGGTGGCCATCAGGAGAATTGTAGAGGAAGGAAATGGAATCGGGCAGGGCGGCTCAAGAGCAATTGGGAGAGGATCTCGGCGGAGCTGCTATGAGGTGGGCCAGACGTGAGTAGTCCATTTTGGATCTAGAGTGGATGTATTAGCCTAGGCCGTGGTGTTGATTCTTGTACATCGTTCTCTTGTATCACCAACTGTGGAATTGGGCTCTCAACCCACCCCTATCTATATAATATGATACACAGACATGTGCGTATTCGAGAAAAAAACGGAAACAGTAGTTGTCGTACCATGGTCCATGGTACCATAACCATGAAAATTTTCATAATATGATGAGAAAAATCAAACTTTAGCATAATTCCAAAACACCAGCATGCATGTACGTACATTCCGCGCATTTTCTAATTTGCATCTCGCTGTACACTTGTAGTAACCTTTACCAACTGTTTGTCTCCTTCCCTTTCTTGAGACAGCACGTAGTACCAACTACATTGGTGCTTCATCCACCTAGTATTTGCAAACCACCAAGAAACAGACTATGGTGTCGACACCAGCCTTGAAATTATAATGTCTCGTATACAGAGGGCAGCTATCTTCTTTGGAAATTAAGCATCTTGATCGAAAACGCGTAAACTGAGAAGAACAAGACGCAGAAGGCAATGAGTACTGCAATAGTGACACCCGTCATCCCCTGTTCACATCCCAGGTTTTGCTTGATGAACTCTTGGACTGTCCCGTCAAAACCAGGACCCACGATCCTCGTGTCGACATCTCCCAATTGCGATGTAATGATGCCTTTCAGGGTCCAGGCCACTGGGCAGATGTAGTAGAACCAGATCCACCAACCTGGGATTCTCTGGAGGGGGAGAAAATAATCATCAGAAGAGAAATATCTCATAGTTCAAAAGCTAATGCATCTTCTGCATCAGTCTTATGCTAACCGAAACAATTTGTCTAACATGAAGATTTTCTCGCCATTTCATCATTTAGTGGAAAATGAGGAGCATTTTTCAACTAGCTAGAGATGGTTACAAACTGCCTCAATGAACTGAAGAAAAATGTTATGATGCTTTTAGCAACTTACAGATTGGGGAATTAGGAACCCAGAGAAAAGATTCCACGAGGAGTAAAATGCTGAGGCTACCACTGCTGCCACGGATTGTGTTGGCGTCAAACCTACCGCCACCATCCCATAGAATGTGAAGTAGGTGAAAGTAAGGAACATGTAAAGGAGGTAAAGGAGCAATTTCCCTGCAGTTACGAGACAGGTTTCTTTTATCAGGATACAAATGGGGAAAGCTACACTAGAACATAAATGACCCAACAACCATGCATGTTGCCCTGCACATCAAATGGAGAATGGTTTTCCCAGGGTGACGAAGAACTTGCCTAGGTTCCTCTCGTAGTTGATCATGAAGTAAGTGATGAGACCGAATATTAGTGTCTGAGTCGCAATATAAGGTATCTCTATAAGGCCCTGAAGATTTCATGCAATTGTTAGACACGGGATTTTCCAGCAACCAAAATGGATACTAGCAAAATGTTAGCAAACCTGAGCTGCTGCATATGGGAATGATGAGTACATCTTAGCAGCCCGTTCTCTGTAGTAGACTGCTCTCTCAACGGAAATTATAGGCTGTACTGACGAGGCATTATTTATTCCAAGAAATAGGCATGCAGAATATAAAGCTCCCATGACAAGATACAAATCCCCTGTTGTTTCTCTGCAAAATTATTTTATGTTAGTGAGACTAACTAAATACACACTTTCAAACTTGTATCAGATATTCGAAATGCAGGACCAGATCACGTATTGGACACATAGTGTTCCAACAAGAACCTTTGATGTTACTCTTTTCATACAAAATAAAATAAATTATATTACAAAAAAAATGTTTGTCATGGAAAATCTAATGATAACATTTTCACCTGAACAATATAGGGGGTGATTGAAAGAGCTCCACCCCACCTTAACTCCACTTCTCCTCTACATCCCATGTTACTAATTTTATAATATACTGTTGTTTCAAAGGGAAAAATATTTAACTATTTTTCTATCAGATGAAGAATTACTAATTTTCAAATTATTCCTGTTACTAATTTTATTATGAGCAGTTTAAAAGGGAAAACACAGAATTGTTGGAGACGCAAACTAATGACATGTAATATATAAGTATTCATGTGGATCACATTTATCTGAAGGAAACACGGATAAGAAAACATAGTAGAAAACTATTTGCTGAATATTTACCTCTTCATACCAACGTTCCAAAATATTGAACCAAATATAAGAGAAGCAATTGCTGTGTAAAACAATCTCACGACATTGTACTCAGGGCTTCTCCAGTAAATAAGGCCTTGCTTAAGTAGGCATACACGAAATTGAGTAAGACAACCGTGTGAAAACTCGGTTGTGAACTTTAAAGGTTCTGTGCCTGAATCCGGAACACTTAGTTCTTCTATTAAATCTTCCACACTCCTACAGTGTAACAGATAGATCTGTAAATCCATCTTGTGGAACACAAGAATTGCAGTTGGTGGAACTTATTAAATATAGCAGGAATCACCTGAACTGATCTGAGTTCTTGTACAGTGTTGCAAAATCTAAACCAAGCCTTTCTTCACACGCTTGTGTGCTCACTTCAAGCATCCATGTTGCTGGGTTATAGCCTTCGCGTATGGGAGGGACTCCAGGAATTCCCTGTGTTGCCCAGATAAATATATGAAATATTACAAGTTGAAAACCGAAATTACCTACAAATTAAGACATCAAGCTTGCATACCAAACATAGATAGAAACTAGATTTTTTTTAGTACGACAAGATACCAGTTCTTAAGAAGAAAAGAATTTTCTCCTGTGTATATGGACACTAATCAGGCACGTGGTCAATTTTTTTCATAAACAAATATTGCATGCTTCTACTTAAATTATTACAGATCAAGAAAACAATTGTTATAAAAAACGATGGACAAGATAGGCATGTGCAAATTATCTAGAGATGAAATTCACTCCAAGAGGCTAATCCATATCCCAAAGTTTCCACTATATCACCCCATTCCTCCATTTTTTTTCTTTTCCTGGTACCTCCAAACTTTTTCTTTCCTGTACTACCGAATAGACTGATCCAGATGAGCGAACCAATTTTCCTTAGTCTATCCCATTACTGCTGAGTTATTTACCCCGGCACCTCTGAGCCTTTGATTCGAGCTTTTGATCCATTTCATACAATCTCTGTTAGCTCCAGTACCGCCGAGTTCAACTATATCCGACACTTCCGAGCTGGAACTTTGTCGTTGGTGCAAGAACTCCACTCCAATACTTATTATAGTCTTGGTACCTCCGAGTTTTATTTTCTCGTGCACTTCCGAACAAGTTATTCCTTCACCAGAGAGATTAGCAATACCATTGTCTGGTACCTCCGAGCTTCTTGGATACGGTTCCTCTTAAGAATTTGGATATCAAATAGTGCTACTGGATAGTCTGGTACCTCTGGGTACTTAAACTTACGGGGAATCTGCTTCCCACCTGGCCGATTCAAAATAGTGAATATGTCCCGTACCTATGGGATTTCCCATCCAGTACTTCCAGGCTAGTTCATTTCTACTATTTCAATGGTTAGGTTTCCAACTTTTAAATAAATAGACCACAGACCACTCTGTATGGAAGAGCTAAGTGTGCGAGTTAGAACTAGTTGTGAAGACCACATACCACTTTGCTTATTACTCTTGGAAGGGCGTGCATGTGCATCTCCTAGATGGTTATGAGTCACTTGAGAGCCTTAAACGAGTGAAGGAATCAAGAGTGTGTACATGACCTGGTGATCGCCTTCTACATGAAGAATAACCCGAAGTGAGGCCTCCTTAGTGGTTGCAATGGTGGGAAATTAAGATCCTTTGTGGAGAAGAGCTTGGTGGTCTAGGCCATTTTTTTTGCGGGATGATGGTCTAGGCCTTTTTTTTTGCGGGATGGTGGTCTAGGCCTTTGTGGCCAAGCTAGCCGAAGTCTTGTCTTTGTGGCTTTTGGACTCTAATTCGGAAAACCACTACGTTTCGCTTTGTGGTCTAGGCCTTTGGACTTTGTATCTAAATCTTCACCAATGAGTAGGATTGCGGCCAACAATCGAAACCTTAAGAAAACATACTCATGTTTGCTATTCCTTTCTCTCACTGTCTACTTTCTTACAAGTTTTTGCTTCTGCACTCTGAATTTCACTTGCTTGTTTAGGTTGTTCTAGGTGACTAGAAATAGAAAGGTTAAAACTTGCCAATTAAATTATGTAATTTAAAAGTATGTACCCCCTAACAAGACTTAATCTTCGATCCTGCGGTTAATAAAGAAACAATAAAATTTCTGTGGTTACCTGAAAATAATGAATCATATCAACTGAGTTAACCCCAAGTGAACCTCCATATATTACTCGACCTCCTCGTTTCAAAAGAAGTAGCTGCAAGAAAAGGATGAGAACCATCAGCACACAGAGAAACAATAAGCAATGGTTGGTAAAAAATGAAAAGTGTGCCAACCTCATCAAATGATTCAAAAATATCGATGCTTGGCTGGTGTATCGTGCAGACGACAGTTCGTCCGGTATCAACAGCATTTCGAACAGTGCGCATCACAATGGCAGCTGCTCGTGCATCCAAACCAGAGGTAGGTTCATCCATAAAAATTATGGAAGGATTTGCAACTAGTTCCACAGCTATTGTAAGACGCTTCCTTTGCTCCGTTGAAAGTCCACTAGAACCTTGTTTCCCTACTAATGCATGTCGCAGTTCATCAAGCTCTACCAATGACATGACTTCTTCAACAAATGCCTGCAGGGTAATTATAAGTATGTATCAACAAAAAGAACTAACATTCTAGAGCATTAAGATTGTGTCAAAACAAAAAACACACCTTTTTTGTTTCTCTACTTATGTCAGTTGGAAGCCGTAAGGCTGATGAAAACCACAAGGACTCTTCAACTGTTACTTGTGGTGAATGTATGTCATTTTGTTCAACATATCCCGCTATCCTAGCAAAGGTTTGTTGTTCTTTTGGATGGCCAGAAATCTTGATATCACCTTCTATACATCCACTAGTTTTTCTGCCTGCTAAAACATCCATAAGTGTTGTCTTTCCAGCACCACTTGAGCCAACAAGTGCAGTCAGGACACGTGGCCTAAATACCCCGCTTACTTCAAACAACAACTGCAGTCTTTTTTCAGTTATTCCTCTTGCTTGCATTTCCTATGTATGAAATGCTGGTTTAGCTGAGGCACAACAGTAAACCTATTCACAATATAGAGATTTTGAATGTAACCTTCGGCATGTCAACAAAATAGTTAACATTGTGGAACGTCATGGTTAGGGGTTGAAATGGTAACGTCCCGTTCCTTCCGGTGCCTTGAGTGCTCACTTCAAGCACATTGGTCCTGTCACATTTTTCTGCAAATTCGTTCCATAGATAGATTTTAGTTGTTACTATATAAGTTTTGAAGTTGAAATAATAATAATAATAATAATAATAATAATAATAATAATAATAATAATAGTAATAATAATAATGTACTAGTGTAAATCTTCTCAAGTCGCACAAGGCTAGAATACTGATAGTTAACCAAATCAGATATGATATCATTTGTGAGTGATTATATTGTACAGTGAGATAAAATGAAAATAGAACACATACTCTGAAGAAAGAACATAAACAAAAAATAATCTAAATTGACTCCAGAACTATCACTAGGAATAACAGTCATACCTTGAACAAGAAAAATCAAGTCGCGCTAATAAATCATGAAATTACCTGTAGTTGTGTTTCTATATGAGGTAGCACCATCAATTTTCAAATCTTTGGATTCCTCGGAATTAGCCGGGATTAGTGCCTGTGCCTTTTGAAGGGCTATAAGTTTTATTCTTAAGTTAGAAAAATAAAATAGCTGCCACAAAATGTAATTTTATGAATTACTTCATTTCAGTACTTACGGTTAAGGTATGCCAATGCAAGAGTAAACAAAACATTGAACAAGAGGGCGTAAGCCAATAAAACACCAACCCCAATCCAGTACCAGTAATCCTGTGTCCCCAGATCGTGTGCAAGAAGTACATTGGTTCCAATTGTATTGTTCATATAACCTGAAACCTGGTATAAAAATATGAGTAAGGGAAAGTTAGTATATCAACCAATAAGGGGAGGATTTACAACAAAAATGCATGCTAGTAAACAGACCTTTGACCACCTAGAATCTGAGAATTCATTAACTGAAATTGCACGTTGCCCATACATTAATGGGGAAACCCAGTACGCCCACTCCCACCACGGTTTTATGGCCTCTAAAGGAGTTAAATTTTACAACATATAATCAGTTGAATTAATAAGGGAGAACATAGGAGTCACTAATAACCTATCAAAGATAGAAAGAAGTGATTTTCTAGCACTATTAAAAGATAACACGCAAGAATATGAGGACACTAACCTTTAGGAATAATAAATCCCCCCAAAAGAAAAATAGCCATCATGGCTGCTGATCCAAAAGTGTTAGCGATGGTCATGTCTCGTGCAATAGCACCCATCATCCGGAAAAGGCCCAAAGCCATTTGATGTATAGAGAACAATAGCAACATAAAGCGAAAAAATCTGCAGATGATTTGGTAATTATGATGCTCAAATAGAAACGCAGTAATAGATAAGATTATAGATGAGAAGGGTAAAAATTTAGGTACCTATCAGCAGTCGGTGCAAAGCCTACTGTGTAATAGACAACGCAAGACCACACTGTGGCTTCAATAATAGAATACGGAATTCTTAGTATCCAATTCGGAAGTGAGAAAGCCCATGCAGGATGAAAGCAATTATCTCTTTGCTTATAGAACACCGGAAGTCGAAAAATAGTTATAGACAGTTCTGAAAAACCATTAAACATTATATGTACAAGCCCAAAAAAAAGACATGAGAGATAGAGCTCTCCATTTTGCTCATCAATTGGATGTAATCTTGTCCGTAAAAATAGTGTGCTTGTAATGAGCCCAACAAAAGCAACCTGCATGAAATTATGCCATCGTTACACATATAGTCATATATTTGATAAATAAACTATGAATGAAACAAACTGAAAAGCCTTGCATTTTACATATTCTAATTGTAATGCACAGAAATATAGCGTAGAAGAAAATATATAGATCAACAGAAAGCTGCAGGCATTTAAGCCCATATCAGACATTTTGCACAATTATTATCAAGGATGGTGACGTAGTGCAACCTTTGAAATGTTCTAATGTAAAAATGTTCATGTTTGTGTACTTCTGGACCTAAATGACCATTTATACCACCAATTCAAATTAAAACACATTCATTTTCCTAAAAATTAGAACAAACAAGCAAGAGAATCTCAAGTTACACCGCATGTACAGATGTTAAAGTCATTGCGCATCTGCATGATAATTCTATGCATGTACCCTAGTTACATCACCAAAGGTAGCCATTGTTTTGAGGAAAACTCTTTTTACAGCTGTCAATGTTGACGACAGTTGAAAAAAGTTCATCTATAGTGTATTATACTTTGTAAATAATTTTGATCCATCTTAAACATTGCATAATTTTTATCCATCTTGTAGGTTATGCACACATTTGCTACAAAGCTCATGTAATGTAGTGATGATTTGGAAGTTACAGAAATCCACTACCAGTTAATTTATGAGAAATGATGCAAGGAATATGTATTGTAGTTACATGAACGTACTTGGCATGTCCTAAAAGTGTAGAGGAAACTGTGACGGCTTATTAGAATAAGCTCCCTGGCAAAACAAGCTCTGATGAGGCTATATTTTGATATGGCAAACTTGGACTGGGCAAGAGCCTCAGGAGAATTTGTATGACCGTCTGAGTTATGTGGATGGAACTCAAGATTTCTACCATACTGGGAATCTGTAAATGCAGCAGCCATTGCTGACACAGGAATAAACGAATATGGTTTTGACAGGTCAGACCAGTACTGAGCTTGATCTTTCTTTGAAGTTACCTGAAACCGAAATTACTTCCAAGTTAATCTTATCATCCTTTAAAAATCATATGGAATTATCAGCTTTAAATCAATACTTACCTCCTGGAGAAAATCTGCAATACCCTTGCGTGGTGGCAATGAAAATCCTAATGATTTAAAGTACTCTACAACATGGTCAATCTGGCCTTGGTAGACGATCTTCCCTTCTGACAATAGAATTAGGTCATCAAATAGTTCAAACGTCTCTGGTGCAGGCTGAAGAAGTGACATGAGCACGGTTGCCTCCATCTCATGGACGAAGTTCCTCAGGCACTTCACTATTTGAAAAGTTGTTGAGCTGTCTAGACCTGTTGATATTTCATCCATGAGAAGTGTTTTCCTAGGTCCAACAATCATTTCACCTGCAAGAACAGACCAGTATCACAAGAACTGTCTTGTACCACACAAGACCCACATCTAGAAAATGCATGGTGTGCCTTTCAGTTTATTCAATACGACAATAAATACCAAGAGCACACGCTACATGGGAAAACGAAAATGATGGAAGGCATCAGAGAAAATTTAATGTAACAATCCTATGAACCTGTTGTCACTCTCTTCCTCTGACCACCAGAGACACCTCTTTCCATGTCGCTGCCTACAAGGGTATCCGCACATATATCCAGCCCAAGCACTCTCAGTACATAGTCCGTAACAAGATTATGCTTATCTCCTCCGACTGATGCTGTCTGACCACACAAAATAAATCACTTTGCGGAACAAGATATGCCATATCAGAAGTTTAGCCAAGTAGTTAAGTAAGAACCTTCATAAAAGCGTCTATCTCAGGACTAGGACGCATGCCTCTTTCTTGTTCAAGATTGACCAATTCTTTCAAGCATTCTACACATGTAATAAATTGTAAGAAACACTAGTACTAAAGAAGGAAATGAAATATAATGCAACTGAATAACTGATACATGTAGGTCACCAGCCTGGAAACAAACGGATTACACCTTTCATATCCAAACACTGAAGTTCAAGTAATACAAAATGATTAGTAGTAAGGTTTTACTGAGAAATGGGCCTTCCATTCTATTTTGGCATAATTAAGTTAGTAGCAAGTAAAAGACGAAACAGGTTTGTAAATTCGAACCCTGTACTGCATTAACATAATTTTTCTACAAAAATTATATATATATAATCTACAAAAATAAGCTATGGCATGGAATGTAAAAAAGAGAAGCCGAACCTCCCCAGTTTTCGCTTGCACCTTGGCATTTTGCAGCAAAATCTAAAGTTTCCCTTACTGTCAGCTCCCCAAGATGGTTATCTGTTTGACTAATATATGCAGAAGTTCTTTGTACACAAAATTCATCCAAAGCAATTCCATTGTAGGTAATTTCTCCACTTTTCTGCTCAAGGATCAGGAGAAAAAAATGAGCAAAATAAAGGAAAAATAACCTGTTCTCTCAACCAGAAAGAACAATTTATGGTGGTTGCATGAAGAAAAAAACAAGCCCAGGAGCACACGGGAAGAGGCCACTTGACCTCACCTTTAGCTTAGTATCCAGTTTGCCAGCTAGGGCTAACAAGAGCGTTGACTTCCCAGATGCAGGAGGTCCCAACAATAACGTCATTCTTAGATGAAGACAAAAGGAGCAGTGTCAAAAAATAGACAGCTTAAAAAATAGAAGCAACATGTTTACATGCAGAGCTATAATGTGTACATTGCAGGGGAAAAACTGTCAACATACTGGAATTCAAGTATGCAAAGACACGTGTTGTTTTTCATGTAAGTTGATATTGATGTGCATTACACATCATTTTAGAGTTTTGATATATACCATGTGTGCATCTAATATAGAGAATTATGCAGTAAGAAGAGTTGCCCTCACCTCCCAGGTCTCACAATGCCACTGACATCATCCAGAATAGTGAGCTTGTGCTTATTAGGGCGCAGGAGCCGACAAGCAATAAGAATTCTCTGGTTGCGATTACATGACAAAAAAGAAAACATATCAGATTAGATCGTTTAATAGGAAGAGTAACAAATTTCAACCAAAAATAAGGTAATTAACCATCCAGATAATTCAGGACACCATACCCACTCTATTTGAAAGAAATATAGATAGCAACATTTCCTCCCGAATATTATAGAATACAACCAAGGAGAGAGAGAGAGAGAGAGAGAGAGAGAGAGAGAGAGAGAGAGAGAGAGAGAGAGAGATGTGCTCACTCACACCGATTGGGCCGGTGGTTTGGAGGATTCGACGGCGGCAGTAGCTCACATGAGAGGAATAGCAAGGAACTAAATCTACTCAGTAATGGAGATCAGCTCTTGTATGGTACCGTGCAATGAATAATGACCGTCCATTTCTGAAGATGCAACAACCCAAAGAGATGTTGGAGTTGCGTTAGCAGTACTACAGTGTGCACTGCTCGGTCAATGTGATATGTGATTTGAGGGCAATTTGAGAAGAATTTTATATTTAGCTCGTCCGACAGATTGAGGCGATCCACCCGTTCTCCCTCTCATTCGGTTTCCACAGCCGCCGCCATCACGCGCATGCATCCTCTTCTTCCGCAAGTCCATCTCCCATCACTTTTGTCGGCCAGCCTATGCTAGTGGACTAGGCGCTCGGCAGCACTTCTTATTCGCCAACCAGATGTGTGGCACTGGCTTACGCTGGCTTGGTTCATTGGTGGACAACCTAACGAGCTTGCCGTTGTCTACAAGAAGGCCATACGGAATACATTAATGTTCACCTTAGTAGAGTTGGCCATGTCCAATGCAAATTAAGGTTTTAAGTTTAATTGTTCAGTCCGTTAGTAACTTCAATGATGGCTCGGTTATTTCCTAGCAGCCGCAGCTAGCTCCTGGAAGAAAGTATTAACATCACTCAGTTTCTACGATGCAATCATGCAGCCAAGCTTGGATAACTGAAACTTCTAATACATAACAAGGCGGTGGACGTTCGAGGCCTGCCGCAAGGTCACCAATTTGCAAGCATTGCAAGGTCTACATGAGGAGGAGCATGGCGAAAGCTAGATGGACGGAGCGAACTAGAATGCTGGCAGCAGCAAGAGTGGCAGAGGACAGATGCACGGTAAGGCGTGCAATACGGAAGCAACGCATCGGGATTGAGGTGGATCTTGGCTGCTTGGGGCGTCGGCGGGAGGTAAGATTGCTCGGCGGCGACGTTTTCTCTCGACAGCAATGACAAATTCCAGATACAAACGAAGAGTTTAATGCGAAAAATATGGAGGGTCTAAACTACCCTTAAGAAATCAACGGTGAGATTAGTTATATACTGCTTCCTTCCTCTAGCAATGCAGGGTACCATAAAAAAACTCCAATATTAAGAGTTGAGGGACAAAGGTTACAACAACAAAATGTCAAGAACCAGATTAAACCAAGGAATGCTGCTGCCTATTAAGAGTTGAAGGACGTAGACTACACTAAAATAAAGTTTTGGGGTGATGGAAAGAGGGGGTTGGCAGCTCTAGGGTTAGGGTCGCCACCGGTGCTGCCCACGCAGGCCGAGCCGGGAATCGTTGTTTTTCATATCTTCTCCTTTAGCAATTTGGATTATCAAACAATTACGAATTCCAAAGTAGAACCCGATAGATCAAACATCTAATAAGCAAATTAAACAATTAAACTGAACGTTGTAATCCCAGATTGTCATCTGACAAGGACGCAAACTAGCAAAGCCATTTGAAAGCTGAATAGCAAAGTACGAAGAGCCTAATGGTATTGCACGTGCGTATGTGTCGTCGGGTGAAAGTGAAACAAGGAGTGGCCGCATGCACGAGCAAACCAGAGGCCTTCTGACTTGCGGTGGTTACCACACGTGAAACAGTTTAAGTTGGCCACATCATGTGAGGTGGGCAGGAAAGCTCGCGTGACAGGGAAACATTTATTCACGTGAACTTTTGTCGCATGGATCCCCTTTTCGCCCGGCCTCTCTTGACGCGAATTATGTATCGATCACATCAAAAATATTGGCCCTCTCTAATTTACTTTTGTTTTTTCTACTACACCCGCGCAAGTGCCGAGTCTCTTAGGGTGTTACCATCCATCTCACAACCATTCGTTAAACTGGCCAAGATTCTACTAACAAACAAAACAAACCGATCTGCAAATATATATAGTACACGTACCTCGGCGACGTCGCGCACGTAGTTGGGGAGAGTCGGCAGCGCCCTCCTGCCGACGTTGACCTCCGTCGAGACCCTCAGGTTGCGGAACCTCACCTCCACGCGCGGCACCTCCAGCCCCACCCTGCAGGCAACGGCGATCAACAACACAGAACAAGGATCTCCATGGAGGAGTTGGGACGACCATGCATGAAGTCGGATGCATTACGCGTCGAAGCGGGCCTTGATGCCGCGGAGGAGGTTGGCGTTGTCGAGCTCGGCGGTGGCCAGCGCGCGGCGGAGCACGCGCTGGAGCCCCGGGCGGTCGAGCCTCCGAACGTCCACCACCTCGCCCCCTTGGCCGTCGCCGTCGGCGTCGGGATCCGGGAGGACGATGGCGTGGTTGCGCCGCTTGGCGGAGGGGAGGCGCTCGATGGCGGCCCAGAGCAGGTCCTCCTCGTCCCGCGCGGCCGTGCTCGCCATCTGCTCCTCCTCCACGTCCAGAGCCACGTGGGCGACGCCGCTCGCCATCGCCATCGCCGCCGCCCCGCAGTGATGCGCTTGGGACGGGCAGGTGGTTTTGGGGTTTTGGAGCGGAGGAGTCCTAGGAGGCGACGTGTGGGGAGGGAGTTTATACGAGGCGGGTCACGCTCACGCGGGCGTGATGAGGCGCCGATCTCGCCAGGGAGTTGGATCTCCCGGCAGAAGAGGGCGGGCGAGAGTTCGGGTTTTCTTTCTCATCATGCATCCATGCCCATGCCCATGCATGCATGCTTGCGGCGTGAGGCCTCTTAGAACCCACGCGCGCCTACGCCTCACGCACGCAACAACAACACTAGCTAGGTCCACGGCTCGACCTACCTTGCCCCTGCCAGGTGGGCCCGCACCCCCGCCTAGTAATCGATATTATCAAGGGTGAAGGAGCATTTGGAGGTCGATTAGAGCACCGCGAGCACGATCCGAACATGCTCAGGATGAGTATATATACAGACTAACAAAACTAACCAAAACCAGGACGTGGAGCTTCTGCACCCAAGCTCATATGAGCTCGGGTGAACAGTAAAATCAAAAGAAAAATTCAAAAAATTCTATTTTTTTTGGTAGAAACATTGACGAAAGTTTTAAGTGCTTGCAAAAATTCGTCATGAAATCACATTTCTAGAAGGCGTGGCAAAAAAACAAAATCGGTACTCTGAAAATGTTACTTTCAAAAGCATTTTGGAGGCTGAATTTGTTTTTTTTGCCAGGCCTTACAGGAGTGTTATTTCATGATGATTTTTTGCAAGCACTTAGAACTTTTGTCAATGTTTCTTTGAGAATTTTTTTGGAATTTTTTGAATTTTTTTTTTGATTTTACTGTTCACCGAGCTCAAATGAGCTCGGGAGCAGAAAGGCACTTTCGCCAAAACCATCACAAGTATGCACAGACGCATACTAGCACATTCAACTTTACCCTATGTACTCAGGTCCAAACCCATGGACGCGCGACTAGTGTGCGGCAGAATAGGCCCTCAATTTCCATGGGAAAAGGGCAGCTCATAGCCGCCAATGACTTTTAATCCGGGGTCTCCTATTTGAGGGCGATATTCTGCCTGAGTAGTTCGCATGACGCATCCCCAATCCCCAATGTAACGCTCTTCCTCCTTGGCTCTCTAGTTCCGGTATTAGAACATTGCTTGGGCACCTTGTACTCTTTTTTTTTGCAGGAAAATTCAGAGAGCTTTATTGAGTAAATGCATTCTTGGAACAATCAGCCAAGAGGCTGGACACCAAGAAGCTAGGAGTCTCGTCAAGCCAACTATCGGTCACATTAAGTGTGCAGGCACGTTTTGCACACAAGTGAGCCGGTAAATTGGCTGACCTGTTTACATGTTGAATAACAAAAGAGGAAAATTAAGAACTAAGCTCTCCAATCTTTAAAAGTAAAGGAGCCACAATTGAACGAGAATTGTAACGAGTGGTCCAGAGTGTCACCAACTCCAAGCAATCGACTTCCATTATCACATGCGAGAATCCACGAAGAGCAGCGAGCCGAACACCATCTCGCAAGGAAAGTCCCTCCATGATCAAGGGATCCGAAATCCCCACATAAGGCTTGCACCAGGCACCCAGGAGAGCCGTAGGAGATCAAGCAATGCCTCCCGCGCCTCCCCTGCCATCTGCCAAGTTGAGAGCTCCATCGGTTGTGATTTTCACAAACCCAGCATCAGGAGGCCGCCACCCATAGCCAGGCAAGACCAGCGCGTCCTTGCGCGGCAAGTGAAGAAGTGCAATAACCTCCTTTGTAGCTCGGATCGTCTCTGTAGGGTCTCGACCTTCTTCACCGTGCTTGATACGATTCCTGGAATGCCAAATAGACCATATAATAGTGGTGATATTTGCACGGTCATCATCTGTAAAGCGCGGGTCACATAGAATGTCCCGAGCCCACGAGTCTGGGTGTAGCCGTGGAAACCGGAGCCCGAACCATGCACACGCCTCCTCCCAAAAGCGCTTAGCATGCGAGCAATGTATCAACGCATGCTTTAGATCCTCATCCATAGCAAGACAAACTTTGCATCTGCGAATTTCTGCAATGTGTCTATAATTGAGAGTAGCTTCATCTGGAAGAATCCCACGAAGAACTCCACCAAAAGACTCTCACTTTTGGGATAACATTCAATTTCCACAAGGCTTTCCACATCTGTTGTTCATCATTGGAGGTACCGGTAGCCGTCCCTTCATCTAGAGCCAAACGCTCGTTCTGAGTCACAAGAGCACGGTACGCCGACTTCACAGTGTAGTTGCCTGATCTTTCGAATGCCCAAGCAAGGTAATCATCCCCTCCCCCTTGCCGAATAGGAATATTAAGAATGGCCTCAGCATCCGGGGCAATGAAATTCTCCCGGACCACCTCATACTTCCAAGTCCAGTTTGATGTATCAATGAGATCTTCCACCCTTTGGATAGCAGTGTTTGGTGGTCTTGAGATAGGTGACATAGAAATAGTACCTGGAATCCATTTATCATTCCAAACATCAATAGTAGCGCCATCTCCAACACGGGAGATCAAGTCGGTCCGAAGTGGCCGATGATGAAGTCATATACCTAGGGTAGGGTCATAGACCTGCCCAAAGGTACCCTCCCCAAGGACACTCGGTGCGCTCACGTTCGGCGCCGACGACTCCGCTTGGCTTCAGGAGGCTCCACTCGATGTGGACGCGCTCCCGTCTGCTGGGCGGCGACTTTCGCGTGTGTCACATGGCGTCCTCCTGCGGCAACCGTCGACCCAGTATGGGTCGGCTCCTGTGCCGTCCTCGCTCCCAGTCTCCCACCGGCACAAGCGTTCCGGTCGGTCGAGGCTTCAGCGGTGGGTGAGGCATGCGGTGGCTCGCCAGTCGGCCACCCCCCAAGTCGCGGCGATCGAGCCCGACGAATCTCTCTACGGCCTGTTCGACCTGGCCGACCGCTCCGCAGAGATCAAGGCCCGAAAGTGCGATAGCGATGACCCCGGCAGAGGTTCTGATGGTCGATGGACCATGCAGTCCCCCCGGATTCCCCCGCACCAACGGAGGTGACGGTGGAGGCGATCCGGCGCAAGCCCACGAAGAGTACCTGCCCGAGCCCCTCACTTCGCTTCAGAGGGAGGAGCTTCGCCGTCGAAACATGGATGCGCTTCACACTCCTATCGTTGGAGAAACCCCCGAGGCTCGTGCCTTGGAGGATGCGCGCTTGGCCAACCTGGCTGAGCGCACTCGACTGGAGAACCTTTAGCGAGTACTCGACGAGCACGCGCGACCAAGGGTTCCAGAATCCAGTCGA
The DNA here is from genome assembly GCA_021605145.1 of Aegilops bicornis. Classification (NCBI taxonomy): domain Eukaryota; kingdom Viridiplantae; phylum Streptophyta; class Magnoliopsida; order Poales; family Poaceae; genus Aegilops; species Aegilops bicornis. Next base: position 63,600,708 of record CM038675.1, on the reverse strand, counting down.
CGTCAGCTCTTCCAGCCACCAACTCAGGTATATCGAACTCCGATTCAGAATTTAGCAGCTGCCGCCCGTATAGCAGAGTCAATTCAGCCTTCCCAGTCGGAGGCATGTAGAGGTTTGCTACAAATCAGAGATTTGCTCCGGGCGGTAGGAGACCAAAACTCAGTCGTATCACAGTCGCGGAACAGGATTCACAGCCGATGCAGCCGCTGCGAATTCAGTCGATCGGCCCATAGTCCGAGATCGCCCCCGAGGCGTGAGGAACGTGGGGGCCGGCGTGATGATCAGTACAAGAGCCGCGAGCAATATGAGCATCGATTCGATCGCAATGATCGACGTCGAGTGCCCACTCCTCCCCCAAGGGTTGGATCATACGCTCCTCGGCAGCAGGACGACAGACGCCAGCACAGTGTTGGGCGAAGAGTTCCAGTCGACCCCAGGGAACCAGGCTTTGATGCGAGATCTATTATCGTTCAAGGTTTGGTCGACAGGAACAGAGCTCACCGAGAAGGCCATGACAGAGATGTTCCCTCCAGCAGCAGAGTTCATGTCTCGTGGTCGAGTGTTTCAGCAGAGCCATCGAGTCAGCGGTGATTCCTCCCAACTTCAGGTTGGCGACTGGAGTCAGTAAGTTCACTGGTGAATCCAAGCCTGACACTTGGCTTGAAGATTACCGAGTGGCTGTTCAGATCGGCGGCGGCAACGATCGACAACGATGAGGTAGCCATGAAGCATTTGCCTCTTATGTTGGAGGGTTCAGCCAGAGCGTGGTTGAATCAGTTAGCACCGAGCAGTATTTACACTTGGGAAGATCTTGCCCGAGTGTTTGTCAGGACATTTGAAGGACTTGCAAGCGACCAGCAGGGTTGACGGAGTTGCGATCGTGTGCGTAAGTCGAGTGAAACTTTGAGAGATTATATCCAGAGGTGGATCACTTTGCACCACGATTGAGAATGTATCGATCACCAAGCGATCTGTGCCTTCAAAGAAGGTGTCAAGAACGAGAGAGTTGAGTTTGAAATTCGGTCGAACCGGAGATATGACCACGAGTCGGATGATGGAGATTGTCACCAAGTATGCAAATGGTGAAGAAGAGGATCGGCTCGGAGTGGTAAATACAAATCGGCCGCTAATGAGGCCGGCAGAGGAAATTCCGGAAGGTGGAAAGCGCAAAGCCGAGCCAGCTCCCGGAGAGGCCTTGGCTGTGACCCCAGGAAAGTTCAAGGGGAAACCCAAGGGTCGTTGGAACCCCAGGAAGGTGAAAGACCGGGATGGAAATGACGTGTTGGATTTGCCATGTCACATTCACACGAAGAAAGATGAAGAGGGTAAACTCATTTACCCGAAACATACCACTCGACAGTGTCGGCTCTTGATTCAGCAGTTCCAAGGGAAACAACCCAAGGATAAGGATAAGGAGACAGACAAAGTTGAGGACAAAGATGACAGCGATGATGGATATCCCAGTCAATTCCACCACGATGATTTTTGGCCGACGCCGAAAGCAAAAGTCGATTGAAGGTTATCAACCGGAAGTGAACATGGTCGCTCGGCGATGCCCAACTATCTGAAATGGTCCTGACCGCCATCACATTCGACCAGTCCGATCACCCGACGACATTGCCACCCCCGGGAGGCAAGCGTTGCCAGGAGTCTACCAGTCGTCGAAGGCACTCGATCGACCAAAGTTACGATGGATGGTGGTAGTGGCTTGAACATATTGTACGAGAGGCGTTGAAAGGGATGGGCATTCCGATGTCCGGACTCGATTACCGATAACATGAGCTTCCACGGAGTCATTCACGGAAAGAAGGCTGAGTCACTCGGCCAAATTGCTCTTGATGTAGTTTTTGGTGATTCAAGCATTTCCGGAAAGAAAAGTTGACCTTTGAGGTCGTGGATTTCAGGCGCTTATCACGCTATTCGGGAAGGCCAGCATATGCACGTTCATGGCCCGACCATGTTACGTGTATCTTAAACTGAAGATGCCTGGCCCCAAGGGCGTGATCACTGTTACGGGCAATCGGAAGAAGGCAGAAGAGTGCTTCCAGAAGGGCTCTAAGATCGCCGATGCTCAGTTGGCAGTGGTAGAGTTACAAGAGTACCAGAAAACTGCAGATCCGAGTGATTTGTTGCGAGCTAAGAAGCCCACGAGTCAGCATTCCAGTCGTCTGATGAGACGAAACAGGTTCACATTCACCCGACTGATCCCAATGCTGCTCCGACCAACATCTCAACAACACACGACTCAAAATAGGAAGAAGCGCTCATCCAGTTCCTCCGTGAGAACTGGGACATCTTTGCATGGAAGCCTGCTGACATGCCGGGTGTTCCCAGGGGGCTGGCTGAGCATCGCCTCTGAAGTCAACCCAAAAGTCAAACCGGTTAAAGAACATCTTCGACGGTCCGCCGTCCAGAAGAGAAAGGCCATTGGTGAAGAGGTGGCTCGGCTCTTAGAGGTAGAGTTCATCCGAGAGATCTACCACTCCGAGTGGCTCGCCAATGTCGTCATGGTCCCCAAGAAGGACAAGTCGTTGCGCATGTGCATTGATTTCAAGCATATCAATCGGGCCTGCCCGAAAGATCATTTCCCTCTTCCTCGCATTGAACAAATAGTCGACTCAACTGCGGGATGTGAGAGGTTGTCTTTTTTAGACGCCTATTCCGGGTACCATCAGATCCGCTGCAGTATGGACCCGATGAGATCAAAACAGCGTTCATCACTCCATTCGGGTGCTTCGTTATGTCACCATGCCATTCGGTCTCAAGAATGCCGGAGCCACATTCATGAGGATGATTCGAAGTGTTTGCTCACTCAAATCATTCGGAATGTGGAAGCGCACATGGATGATATAGTGGTCAAGTCACGAAAGGGTTCCGACCTGTTGATCGACCTTGCTGAGACATTTGCCAATCTCGGGAGGTATGATATCAAGCTTAACCCATCAAAGTGCACATTTGGAGTTCACGGAGGAAAGTTACTCGGTTTTCTCGTTTACGGCGAGGAATCGATGCTAACCCCAAAAGGTTGGCACTATACTCAATGAAGCGCCTGTTGTAAGGGCATATTTATCCCGTAAGTGTTTTGGTGATTGATGGCGATACTTTTGCGGACTAATCGTATGCCTTGAGTTTCTCAGATGTTTCATCACTAGGCACGAGACGATTCGGTGCCCCTCGGAGACTATTGAAGACGGCGTCGTTCTACGTTTCTTTTTGGTGGATTTGAGTCGTAGGAGAGCCGTACTATTAAGAGAGGGTCCGCGTCGGAAAGGTTTGGGTGGAATCAACACGTACACTTGTCCTTCCTTTCCTTGCACTTTGGAGCATCTTCCCGTTGTCATAGTTGTGCTGAAAACCGGCGGCTACTGATGTTCTTGCGGTAGTACTACTCCAGGGAGCGGTAGTACCGCAAGCACCCGCGGTAGTACCGCTGGGGGTCAATGTAGTACCGCTCCCCTGGAGCCGTAGTACCGCGACTCCCAGGCCTTGTGCTGCTCCGGTACGGTAGTAGGCGCGGATGTAATTTTTTACATCCGCGCCCACACGGTAGTACCGCACATCTTGCGCGGTAGTACCGCGAGTGGACACGGTAGTACCGCTCTCTTGGAGCCGTAGTACCGTGGCCCTCATGCCCCGTACCGTTGCGCCGCCGTTGTAGGAGCGGATGTAATTCTACATCCGCGCCTCCACGGTAGTACCGCGCCTCGGGCGCGGTAGTACCGCATCGGGTTTTCGCACTGGTTCTTTTTCAGCGGAAGTAGGCACTGATGTAATTTATTTCATCTGCGCTCTTCGTAGGCTGGGGCTTGCCTGCCTTGCGGTAGTACCGCAAGTGTGCGCGGTAGTATCGCGCCAGCGGTAGTACTACGCTCAGTCAGGCCAGTCCCAGGCTCTGCTGCTGCCGCGGTAGTACCGTGGCCCTCCACGGTAGTACCGCGTGGCCGCGCGGTAGTACCGCGTTTTCAGAGCGGTAGTACCGCGTTTTCAGAGCGGTAGTACCGCGTGTCGCGGGCTGAACAAGAGGATAACGGTTGGATCTTTTCCCCGAGTATAAAAGGCGTGTCTCCTACCTCTAGTTGACCACCTCTTCCATCTCTAAGCTCCATTGTTGCTCCAAGCTCCATTTTGGCCGATCTCTCCCTAGCCAATCAAACTTGTTGATTTGCTCGGGATTGGGTGACAAGGGCCCGATCTACACTTCCACCAACAGACTTTTGATTCCCCCCACTTATCCCTTGCGGATCTTGTTACTCTTGGGTGTTTGAGCACCCTAGACGGTTGAGGTCACCGTGGAGCCATATTCCTTTGTGGTGAAGCTTCGTGGTGTTGTTGGGAGCCTCCAATTAAGTTGTCGAGATTGCCCCAACCTTGTTTGTAAAGGTTCGGTCGCCGCCTTCAAGGGCACCAATAGTGGAATCACGGCTCTTGCATTGTGCGAGGGCGTGAGGAGATTACGGTGGCCCTAGTGGCTTCTTGGGGAGCATTGTGCCTCCACACCGCTCTAATGGAGACGTACTTCCCCTCAAAAGGAAGGAACTTCGGTAACACATCCTCGTCTCCACCGGCTCCACTCTTGGTTATCTTATCCCTTTACTTGTGCAAGCATATTTGTGTTTCTATCCTTGCTTGCTCTTGTGCTTGTGTTGATTGCATCATATAGGTTGTCCACCTAGTTGCACATCTAGACAACCTTTATTATTGCAAAGTTTAAATTGGTAAAGAAAAGCTTAAAATTGTTAGTTGCCTATTCACCCCCTCTAGTCAACTATATCGATCCTTTCAATTGGTATCAGAGCCTCGTCTCTTTTTAAGGACTTTACCATCCGAAGAGTATGGTTGACGTCGTAGATGATGTGGGGGAGCACTCCGGTGCGAATCCGATATCATCTACAGGAGATGGGGGTACCTCGATCTCTCGTGAGGAATTCAATGTGGCGTTGGACACATTGAAAACCTCCATGACGACCGAGGTCAAGGACATGTTTAAGGAATTCCTAGAAGGGATTAAACTTTCCACCGCACCCGTGAAAGTGGGTGATCCCGCCAACACGGGAGTGGATGCTAACTCCGATAAGGGGGAAGCTACTAGTGAGAAAGCCCCCCCGTCTAGTGGTAAGAATGGCACCGACATCTTTGCCCATGTGCAACCTCCTCCCGTTTATGATGGACCGATTCCTTCCACTCATTTGAATCATGCCGGTCCACCACCTAAGATTGATAAAAAGGAGGATTTTGATTCTTGGGTTTATCGTTTTAAGCGTCATTTAAATCATGTGAACACTAACCTTTGGAGAATCATTGAAGAAGGTTTCTATCCGCATGATCCGAGCAACTTTTATCCAAGAGAAGTCGTGGACCATCAATTCAATGAGAATGTTCTCTTCATCATCCAAGAAGTAATCCTTCCCGAAGACCTCCCTCATCTCCGGCCCTACTCCCTTGCCAAAGATGCTTGGCTCAAGGTGGTTTCCCTTTATCGAGGAAGCGCAAGCATTCAACGTTCCAATTATGAAGTGGTCCAAGATGAAGCCAATGAGTTTGCAATGAAAGAAGAAGAAGAACCTCGTGAGCTCTATCGGAGAGTAACCAAGCTTGTAGTCTTCCTCCAGGATCATGGAAGTAAGGACACAGATGACAACTAGATCAAGCGCAAATTCCTCAAGGCAATGATGCCCTACCACAAAGCCATGTCCTCCATCATCCGTCAACGGCCGGACTTCCACACCCTGTCCTCAAGTGATGTGTTGGATGAGTTTGTGGCTATGAGCATATTGGACAAGACCGCCGACAATGCGGTGCTTCGCTCCCAAAGATCAAAGAAGCCCAGCCTCGCTTTGAAGGCCAAGATTTGTGTCGAAGAAGATGGAGAGGAGGAAGAAGAAGAGAGCAACCTCTAAGATACAAAGTATGACTATCATGAACACATGGCCCTTGCTTCAAGGCAATTTTGGAGCAAGAAGAACTCAAGGCCCAACTACAACAAGAGCAACTCAAGTGGCACTAAGGGCAAGCAACGAGTGAGGACTTGTTTCAATTGTGGCAATGTGAGTCACTTTATTGCGGAGTGCCCATATGAGAAGAGGGAAGACAATGGTGGCAAGCTCATCCGTAAGGACAAGGCCAAGTCTTTCCCCAACAAGAGCAACTTCACCAAGAAGGCTCCTCACAAAGCTTTGGTGGTTCAAGAAGAGTACAATGAGGATGATGATGATGATGAAGATGGCGAGTCGGTTGCCATGGCCTCCGTTGCCATTGCAACGACTCCTTGGGTGTCTCTCTTCGATTCACCCAATGAAAGCATCACCGCGAAGTGCCTCATGGCTAAAGCCACCAACAAGGTAAACCCCAACATCAAAACTACCATAATCAATCATTCTTCTTTGACGGATTGCATTGATGAACATGAGGGACTAATGTGGAGGAGAATGAGTTTGAGATCTTTATGGGTAAACTCAAGGGCAAATCCAAGAAGCACTTCGCCGTTGCTCTCTTGGAACAACTTGGTGAAGCCAATGTCATGATCGAGGCTCATGAAGAAACCATCTCTAAGATGGAAGGGCATAGTCGTGACTATGCCGATGAGATTTCGGATTTTTCCAATGCTCTTGAGGAAGAGCGTGGTCTTCGTTTGGCTCTTGAGGAGTCATACAACGATGATCATGCTAAATTAAAGAAAGACCTTGATCATGCTCTTGTTGTGTCTCGTGTGCTTAGCTCCGAGAAGGCAAAGCTTGGAGTTGATCTTGCTAGACTCAACGAGGACTTTGACATTCTCGACAAGGCTCACAAAGTCTTGAAGGGTGCTCATACTAGTCTCAAAGAATCTCATGATCAACTCCAAGTGAAGCTAACCAAGGAGAAAGCCACCTTTCCTCATATGATATTGATTGATAATACAAATGCTACTAACCCTTGTTGTGAGCATGTGCATCTTGTTGAGGAGAATGCTAAGTTGAAGGAGCAACTTGAAAAGGGCCTTGTCACATGCATACATGGTGAGAAGAACCTTAACGACCTTTTGAGTAATCAAAAGGAAGTTGTGGCCAAGGAGGGGATTGGGTTCGCGCCCAAGCCCAAGAGCAAGAAGAAGAATGACAAGACCAAGCATCCTCCTCCTCTCAAGCAAACTTTTGTGAGGGAGGGAGAGGGTGCTTCCAAGAAGAAGAAGAACCGTGCAAAGGGTGGCAATGCCAAGAAGGACAACGTCATCCCCTTGAACATAGCCGACGACTTTAACCCCTCATATGTGTTGTGCCGTGCTAGTGATGGGCACGTTTATGCTAAATTTGTTGGTTCTTCTTATGAGTACATTGAATGGTCTATTTGGGTTCCTAAGACCCTCGTTACTAACATCAAAGGACCCATTACCAAATGGGTACCTAAAACCAAGGATTGATCTCTTGTAGGGGTTTGCTTCCGGTGGGGGACCATGGTTGCTCGATAGTGGAGCAACAAATCATATGACCGGGAGCAAGGACATGGTGGTGGGCGTGCAAAGGATCCCATCTATGCCCACCAATGTCGAGTGGGGTGATGCCTCACATTCTAAGGTATTGGGTCTTGGCAAGGTTGTCGTTTCTCATGATCTAACGATCAAGAAAGTCATGCTTGTTGAGTCCCTTGCATACAATTTGATTTCCGTTCGTCAACTTGCACTCATGGGCTTTGCCACCTTCTTTGACATTGATACCGTGGCCCTCTTGTGGAGAAAGACTCTTAAAGTAGCCTTTGTTGGGCATGTCGAGAACGGTCTCTATGTGATAGACTTTTCGGAGCGACCCACTAAGACCGCGACATGCCTAATGGCTAAAGTTGACATGGGATGGCTTTGGCATCGCCGTTTAGCCCACGTCAATATGAGATCCTTGCAAAGTCTTCTCAAGGGGGACCATGTCCGTGGACTAACAAATGTTAGCTTTGCCAAAGATCGTGTTTGCAGTGCTTGTATCGAAGGAAAGCTTCATGAAACGGCTCACCCTCCCACGACTATCATCTACTCGAAGAGACCCTTGGAGCTCCTGCACATGGACCTCTTTGGACCTCCATCCTTTGATAGTCTTGGGGGTAGAAAGTGATTATTCAAGATACACTTGGGTATACTTCTTCAAGAGGAAGAGTGAGACTCAACAAACTGTTATCGACTTTGCAAATGAAGCTCAACGTCAACATAATGAAAAGATCTTGACAATAAGAAGTGACAACGGCACCGAGTTCAAGAACTACACCTTGGATGAGTTTCTTAGTGAAGAGGGATCAAGCATCAATATTCGGCACCATATACCCCTCAACAAAATGGTGTTGCGGAGAGGAAGAACCGGACGTTGATGGATGCGGCAAGGACCATGATGGCGGAGTTCAAGTCTCCATACAACTTTTGGGCCGAAGCCATCAACACCGCATGTCATGCCTCCAATCGGCTCTATCTCCACAAAGGCTTGAACAAGACTCCTTATGAGATACTCACCGGTAACAAGCCCAATCTCAAGTATTTCCGGGTGTTCGGATGTAAGTGTTTCATTCTCAAGAAAGGTGTTCGTTTGTCTAAATTTGAAGCTAGAGCTTATGAGGGCATATTTGTTGGTTATGCTACAAACTCTCATGCTTACCGTGTCCTCAATAAATCCACGGGACTTATTGAGGAGACATGTAACGTGGAGTTTGATGAGAATAACGGCTCCCAAGTGGAGCAAAGTGGCACTTGTGATGTAGGTGATGAAATTCCTCCTCAAGCCATAAGAAGAATGGGTGTTGGTTTTATCCTACCCATTGAGGAACCCCTTGTGGCGAAGGAGAAGGACAATGCTCCACTCAAGTGGAGCCATCACCAACTCAAGGCCCACACGCTCGAAGAACAAAGTGAAGGCCCTCAACCTCATGAACATGACCAAGGGCAAGATCGTGCTCAAGACGATGGTGATACACCAAATGATGCCCAAGGTCAAGTTATCTTCCCCGAGCATGCTCAAGATCAAGAACATGTTCAAGACGGCGCTCAAGATGATCAAGTGACTCCTCCTCATCTCACCTCCGAGGAAGAATTAGAGCGTCGTGCCGCCAAGATTGCATCCAAACTTACTACCAAAGGCCATCTCATGGAGAATGTGGTTGGAAGCCTAATGAAAGGGGTAAGCACTCGTAGACAATTGGCAAACTATTGTGAACATCACGCGTTTGTCTCTTGTGTTGAACCCCAAAAGGTCTATGAGGCGCTCGAAGACTCGGATTGGCTCAATGCCATGCATGAAGAGCTCAACAATTTCGAGTACAACAAGGTGTGGAGATTGGTGCCAAGGCCATCGGGGAACCACAACGTCATTGGAACCAAGTGGATCTTCAAGAACAAGCAAGATGCTCATGGGAACATCATTACGCAACAAGGCAAGATTGGTAGCACAAGGCTACTCCCAAGTCGAGGGTATCGACTACGGTGAAACCTTTGCTCCCTCGTCTTGAATCCATTCGTTTGTTGATTGCTTATGCTGCCCATCACAACTTTAAGTTGCAACAAATGGATGTGAAAAGTGCTTTTCTTAATGGTCCTATTAATGAGTTGGTCTATGTCAAGCAACCCCCCGGGTTCGAGGACCCCTACTTCCCGGATCATGTGTATCAACTCGATAAGGCACTCTATGGCCTTAAACAAGCCCCACGTGCGTGGTATGATCACCTTACCGAGTTGTTACAAGATCGTGGTTTTGAAGTAGGGCAAATCGACCCCACTCTTTTTACTAAGAAGGTCAATGGGGAGTTGTTTGTATGCCAACTATATGTTGATGATATTATTTTTGGTTCCCCTAACAAAGCTTTCAATGAGGAATTTGCCGCTCTCATGACCTCCAAGTTCAAGATGTCTTCTATGGGAGAGTTGAAGTTCTTCCTTGGTTTCGATATCAAACAAAGAAGAGAAGGAACCTTCATCAACCAAGCCAAATACACTCAAGACATGCTCAAAAGATTCAAGCTAAGTGATGTCAAGCCGGCTACTACACCAATGCCTACCAAGTGCCAACTTGACATTGATCCCAATGGTAAAGCGGTGGATCAAAAGGTATATCGCTCCATGATTGGCTCCTTGCTTTACCTTTGTGCATCTAGACCGGATATCATGTTGAGTGTGGGAATGTGTGCACGGTTTCAAGCCGCATCGAAGGAAAGCCACTATGTGGCGGTCAAGCGAATCTTTCGATATTTGGCTCATACCCCAAACTTTGGCTTATGGTACCCAAGAGGAGCAAACTTCAAGCTTGAAGGATTTATGGATTCCGATTGGGCGGGAGACAAAGTGGATAGGAAGTCCACTTCCGGAGGGTGCCAATTTCTTGGTTGCTCTTTGGTAAGTTGGTCTTCCAAGAAGCAAAGTTGTGTGTCTCTCTCGTCCCAATCAAGCGGAATATGTGGCGGACGGTAGTTGTTGTGCTCAACTCCTATGGATGAGGCAAACTTTAAAGGAGTACGGTGTCATTTGTGACAGAGTGCCTCTTTGGTGTGATAATGAAAGTGCCATCAAGATTTCTCTCAACCCGGTGCAACACTTCAAGACGAAGCACGTTGAGATTCGGTATCACTTCATCCGGGATCACATTAGGCGAGGGGAGATCGAGCTCAAGTATGTCAACACTCATGATAACCTTGCAGATATTTTCACGAAGCCCTTGGATGAAGCAAGATTTCGTGAGTTAAGGCATGAGCTAAATATCATTGATTTGAGCAATGTGACTTGAACCCGTGCACCCCCCCACCACACTCAACTTGTTGTCTAGTTTAGGTGTAGGCATGGACAAAGGGGGAGTGTTGTTCTCTCAATGAACTCTCCCTCCCCCCTTCATGCATAAATAGATCAACTCTTTCACATTAGCCATTTTTTTATGGTACTTGTGCTTCAAAGACGAGTTTTGGTCATGGGCCCAAGGATAATTCTTCACGGTGCCATACCATCTAACTCAAACATAGGTGGCTTCGGCCACCGCCCTCTCCTGTTGAGAGGTTGTGTCGCTTGGTGTTCTCTTGTTGTCTTTCTGCCTTTGGGTTGTGCGTGTGCTTGTGGCTTCCTTTGTGTGAAAAGTTTCCGTGCAAAGACCTTCTCTTTTATGTTGAAACCAGGGATGTCTTGAGCTCGCGGTACTACCGCGGCCGGCTACGGTACTACTGTAGCCAGCCACGGTACTACCGCATGTGGGAGCATGGTACTACTACCCCCACGCGGCAGTAATTTTTACTGCCGCCTGGGTGAGCGGTACTACCGCTCCGGTGCGGTACTTCCGCCCGAGCGGTACTGCCGCGATGACCTCTTGGTACTACCGCGCGTCGTGGTAGCGTGGGGATAAGGGCGGGCAGGGGAGTTCTAACTCCCCATACCCATTCGCAGTTCCTCCACGTCGTCTCATCTCTCTCCCGCTCAAGATAGGAGCCGGCGTTCGTCGCCGGATCTCCTCCTCCGGCTGCCCTCCCGTGATTCCGTCCGGTGGGATCCTTCCCCACCTCGTGCTCTTGCTATGGACCCAGGTTTTTCCCCAATCCTTTCTCGTTTTATTGCGTTCTTTGTCTTTAGGTTGTTGGGGAAGACTTGGATGTTCTAGAGATTCGTCAGTCTTCTCTTTGCAAGAATAGGATGATGGAGAGTAGCCTTGCATAGGAATTATACTTGTTTTGTTGTCTTGCGCGAGATCTGGTTACCGTAGCACTGCCATTGTTTCGCGGGTCTTTTCAGATTCAAACTGCCGTTCGGATCTGACGCGGCGCGGTACTACCGCCCGTCGGGTGTGGTACTACCACTTGCACAGTACTACCGCCCCTCTGGCGCGGTACTACCGCACACACTGCGGCACTAGAACCTTACTACTGCTCCAACCATGGTACTATCGTGGCCTAGCACGGTACTACCGCGACTTGGAGCAGTACTAATTTTTTAGTACCGCAGACACTGGCAGTCCTACCGTGGCTCACATCTAACGCTGGCCAACCTTCACGTATATTTCCTATGTGTTTCTTGTACTTTGTTGTGGTCTTTGCATTGATCCTCTTCGCGTTCGTTGGTGTTTTGCGTGTGTGTCTCAGGTGGTGGCTCTCGCCGTTCCAATCCCAGTCGTGACACTGGCTCCAAGCGTCACAAGAACCTGTGTGACGCACCAGAGGGCTCTTCTGCCCCCAAGCGCAATGTCAAGACTACTGCTAGCAAGTTCAAGGAGCCCGCCAAGGGCATGGATGAGATGCCCCAATCTGACTACGTCCGTCTCAGGCAAATTGACCCGTATGTGACCCCTCGTTCCTCTGTCAGGGGTTGTGAGCTGTTTTGGAACAAGCATCAAACCAACATCTATCTAGATGTCATCAAGAACAAGCAGAATACCTATGTGGATGTGAAATGGATTGACATGCATCACTTGAGGAAGGACAAGTTCCGTGCCTACTTTGGAGAGGCTCGGACTTGGTGGAGCAGTTTGGCATTGAGCATGTGATATCCTTTCACCTTGACTATGATCCGGAGCTTATCCGCCGGTTCTTTGCTTGATTTACTTTCACCTGATGAGGAGAGGAGGATGACCTGGATGACCAATGGCCGTAAGTCGATTGCTACACGGAAGGAGTTCATGGTTTTGCTCCAAGTGCACGATGACGGGCTCGACACTCCGTGGGTGTTCACCCCATGCCAACTCGACTCTGCCAACAAGGACAGGCTTGCACCGTACTATGTTGAGAAGACGCTTCAAGTGGCAAGATAGGGTTGGTGCTCAACTCTTTTCGGATATCATGTACCGCATCTTCCGCAACTCCTTGTTCCTCGCATTGGTGACAAGGACAAGGTCCATGCCTATATGGTGGATATGATGCTCATCTGCGAGGAGGCTCGTTTGTCTCAGACTCAGCCACTTGATGTCTCACACATCATGTGGTGTGAGCTTCGGTTTGCGGTGTTCAACCGCAAAGTGCCTATCTACGGGCCCTATCTGTTTCTGCTGATCTCGAGGACCTGGGAGAAGATGTTCCCTGGTGAGGAGTTCCTTGCCCCTAACTGGATTCGCCATGATCCCATCTATCTGCGTGTCAAACCCAACTGGGCCAACACTACTACTCGTGTCGAGGCGTCTGCTGCTAGGGCTGCTGTTGGTGAGGAGGATGCTGGCGCCGAGAATGTTGCTGAGGGCCATGCTGCTAGGCCTTCCTAGAGCTCCTCTATGCCTTCATGGGCCAAGAAGCTGAAGGACAAGATGAAGACTCTTTTCTGCATGCAAGCCAAGGGGCAGTACAGGACTCACGTGACATCCAAGGAGAGTCGTCGCCGGGACAGGAAGATCTTGCAGCTCTATGGTGAGGATGTGTCTGGCAGGTCTGAGGAGCGCATCATTCCAGAGGCCGAGTGGATGGAGAAGAAAGGCTACAGGTGGACATATTCGAGGAGGACGCCGAGGAGTCCATCCTGCCGCCGAGGAGTCTGACGGAGAGGGTTGGGATGAGTTCCCCGCTGCTTGAGCCACCGCTTGTGTGTAGGTGTCCTCTCTGCCTTTTGGCGTCTCGATGCCAAAGGGGAGAGAGTGTAGGATTCTTGAGTCTTGTGTCATGTTCGTGTTTGGTGTGTTTATTGCGTTCTCGGTTGAACCTCGTTTGAACCTCGTTTTAGTTGCATTTCCTTCATATGGTGTAAGACATATGCACTCTATCTATCTTAGCGAGCTTGTGTTATATTGTGCTATATGTTGCTTAGATGTTACTCTTCGGGCCTTTGTCTCTAAAATATAGGGGGAGTGGTGATCCTAGTATGTGTGCTATGCAGTCCAAAGCATTCATCCCGAGTGCACACATCTAGGGGGAGCCCATCTATATTTTGGAGAGGAGGGGTTTGCCCTTGCTCAATATTATCGTATCTTTGTGCAAATCCCGTATTGTCATCAATCCACCAAAAAGGGGGAGATTGTAAGGGCATATTTATCCCGTAAGTGTTTTGGTGATTGATGACGATACTTTTGCGGACTAATCGTATGCCTTGAGTTTCTCAGATGTTTCATCACTAGGCATGAGACGATTCGGTGCCCCTCGGAGACTATTGAAGACGGCGTCGTTCTACGTTTCTCTTTGGTGGATTTGAGTCGTAGGAGAGCCGTACTATTAAGAGGGGGTCCGCGTCGGAAAGGTTTGGGTGGAATCAACACGTACACTTGTCCTTCCTTTCCTTGCACTTTGGAGCATCTTCCCGTTGTCATAGTTGTGCTGGAAACCGGCGGCTACTGCTGTTCTTGCGGTAGTACTGCTCCAGGGAGCGGTAGTACCGTTGGGGGTCACGGTAGTACCGCTCCCCTGGAGCCGTAGTACCGCGACTCCCAGGCCTTGTGCTGCTCCGGTACGGTAGTAGGCGCGGATGTAATTTTTTACATCCGCTACCACACTGAGTACCGCACATCTTATGCGGTAGTACCGCGAGTGGACACGGTAGTACCGCTCTCTTGGAGCCGTAGTACCGTGGCCCTCATGCCCCGTACCGTTGCGCCGCGGTTGTAGGAGCGGATGTAATTCTACATCCGCGCCTCCACGGTAGTACCGCGCGTCGGGCGTGGTAGTACCGGGTCGGGTTTTTGCACTGGTTCTTTTTCAGCGGAAGTAGGCACGGATGTAATTTATTTCATTTGCGCTCTTCATAGGCTGGGGCTTGCCTGCCTTGCGGTAGTACCGCAAGGGTGCGCGGTAGTACCGTGTCAGCGGTAGTACTGCCCTCAGTCAGGCCAGTCCCAGGCTCTGCTGCTGCCGCGGTAGTACCGTGGCCCTCCACGGTAGTACCGCGTGGCCGCGCGGTAGTACCGCGTTTTCGGAGCGGTAGTACCGCGTGTCGCGGGCTGAACAAGTGGATAACGGTTGGATCTTTTCCCCGAGTATAAAAGGCGTGTCTCCTACCTCTAGTTGACCACCTCTTCCATCTCTAAGCTCCATTGTTGCTCCAAGCTCCATTTTGGCCCGATCTCTCTCCTAGCCAATCAAACTTGTTGATTTGCTCGGGATTGGGTGACAAGGGCCCGATCTACACTTCCACCAACAGACTTTTGATTCCCCCACTTATCCCTTGCGGATCTTGTTACTCTTGGGTGTTTGAGCACCCTAGGCAGTTGAGGTCACCGTGGAGCCATATTCCTTTGTGGTGAAGCTTCGTGGTGTTGTTGGGAGCCTCCAATTAAGTTGTGGAGATTGCCCCAACCTTGTTTGTAAAGGTTCGTCGCCGCCTTCAAGGGCACCAATAGTGGAATCACGGCTCTTGCATTGTGCGAGGGCGTGAGGAGATTACGATGGCCCTAGTGGCTTCTTGGGGAGCATTGTGCCTCCACACCGCTCTAACGGAGACGCATTTCCCTCAAAAGGAAGGAACTTCGTAACACATCCTCGTCTCCACCGGCTCCACTCTTGGTTATCTTATCCCTTTACTTGTGCAAGCATATTTGTGTTTCTATCCTTGCTTGCTCTTGTGCTTGTGTTGATTGCATCATATAGGTTGTCCACCTAGTTGCACATCTAGACAACCTTTATTATTGCAAAGTTTAAATTGGTAAAGAAAAGCTTAAAAATTGTTAGTTGCCTATTCACCCCCCCCCCCTCTAGTCAACTATATCGATCCTTTCACCTGTGCGTGTGCACGATGTCCAGAAGCTTACTGGATGCTTGGCCGCTTTAAGTCGATTCATCTCTCGCCTCGGTGAAAAGGCATTGCCTCTTTACCGATCGATGAAGAAGTCGACAAGTTCGAGTGGACTCCAAGCTGATGCAGCGTTGCGAGCTAAAAGCTCTGCTCTCCACCCAGCCGGTGCTTGCTGCTCCTATCAGCAAAGAGCCTTTGTTGCTTTACATTGCAGCCACTGGACAAGCCGTCAGTACCGTACTTACGGTCGATCGGGAAGAAGAAGGAAAAGCCTTCAAAGTTCAACGCCCAGTTTATTATCTTTACAAGTGCTGACCCCATCAAAGCAAAGATACCCTCACTACGGAAGCTTGTTTATGGGATTTATATGACCACAAAGAAGGTTGCTCATTATTTCTCCGATCATTCCATTACGATCGTCGGTGACGCCCCATTGTCGGAAATTCTTCATAACAGAGATGCAAGCTGGTCGAGTGGCTAAATGGGCGATTGAACTCCTTCCCTTGATATCAAATTTGAGGCAAAGAAAGCCATCAAGTCCCAAGCAATAGCAGACTTCCTCGCCGAGTGGATGAACAGCAGCTTCCGACTCAAGTTCACTCGAACCTTTGGACTATGTTTTTGATGGTTCCAAGATGCTGAGCAGTTACAGTGCGGGGTTGTATTGGTTTCCTCGAGGAGATAAGCTCAAATATGTTCTCCAGATTCACTTTGATTCTTCCAACAACGAAGCAGAATATGAAGCACTCATGTATGGGTTGCGTATGGCCATTTCACTCGGCGTCCGTCGCCTTATGGTCTACGGCGACTCGGATCTGGTTGTTAATCAAGTGATGAAGGAGTGGGACGTCAGAAGCCCAGCTATGACAGGTTACTGTAATGCAGTGAGAAAGCTGGAGAAGAAATTCGAGGGGTTAGAGCTTCATCATATACCCCGACTGAAAAATCAAGATGCGGATGATTTGGCGAAGATAGGATCCTTTCACAGAAGAAGTCCCGCAGCAAAAGAGTGCCAATGATCCGACTGAAGTTGAGGTCCCAGCCGTGGTCGACCTGATTATGGAAGTTGTGGTCATCACTCCCGATTGGACAGTGCCGTACATCGCATATATCCTAAGGAAAGAGCTCCCAGAGAATGAAGAAGAGGCTCGACAGATCGTCCGTCGATCCAAGACCTTTACAGTGATCAAGGGACAGTTGTACAGAGAAAGCGCGACTGGAGTCGGCCAGAAGTGTATCGCGCCAGAGGAAGGTCAGATAATTCTTGAGGATATCCACTCGGGGACCTGTGGCCATCATGCGTCCTCTCGGACCATTGTGGCTAAAGCATACCGAGCAGGATTTTATTGGCCGAAAGCAAATGAAATGGCAGAAGAAATAGTCGACAAGTGTGAAGGGTGTCAGTTCTATTCCAACATGCCACACAAGCCCGCCTCAGCCTTGAAGACCATTCCACTCGTCTGGCCCTTCGCTGTTTGGGGATTAGACATGATTGGACCGCTGAGAACTGGCGAAGCGGCTTCACTCATTTGCTAGTAGCAGTCGACAAGTTCACCAAGTGGATCGAAGCCAAGCCCATCAAGAACCTCGATGCATGCACTGCTAGCAGTTTCATCAGAGAGTTGATATTCAGATATGGAGTTCCGCATAGCATCATCACCGACAATGGGTCAAACTTCGATAATGACAAGTTCAAAGCCTTCTGCGCCTCTCAGGGCACGCGGGTCGACTATGCTTCAGTTGCTCATCCTCAGTCGAATGGACAAGCAGAGCATGCAAACGGCCTCATTCTCAAAGGGCTGAAACCACGGCTGATGCGTGATCTCAAGCACGCAGCAGGAGCTTGGGTCGACGAACTTCCATCAGTTCTCTGGGGATTGAGGACCACTCCTAATCGGTCGACTGGGAGAACTCCATTCTTCCTGGTCTATGGAGCTGAAGCAGTTCTGCCGAGTGACCTGCTTCACAATGCGCCTTGAGTCGAACTATACTCTGAAGAAGAAGCGGAACAAGCCCGGCAAAATGCAGTCGACCTCTTGGAAGAGGAGAGGGAGATGGCCTTGATCCGCTCGACTATCTATCAGCAAGACTTGCGTCGATTCCATGCCAGAAATGTGAAGAGTCGAGCCTTCCAAGAGGGAGATTTAGTCCTCCGAGTGGATCATGAAACCACACAAACTCGCTCCCACTTGGGAAGGTCCTTCATCGTCACGAGAGTTCTCCACAACGGAGCATATCATCTCTACAACGTTGATCGCCAGATCGACGAGCCTCGAGCTTGGAATGCGGAGCTGCTCCGCCTTTATACTTAAATACTCACTCGGTTGAGATGTAATAAAAGTACTTTTGTAGTTCGTTTATCTAAGACAAGAATGTTATAATTTTCCCAGTGATTGTTATTACTTTTTGTTGAAATTTCCCCCAGTGGGTGGCTTAGCTGCGAATCCGGTTCGCCTAAGTTTGTAAAAAAAAATCCTTTCCGAGTGGCGAGCCAGTCTCCCACTCAGAGGCTTAGCTGCGAATCCGCTTCGCCTAAGTATTCAAAATCCTACCGAGTGGAGAGCCAGCCTCCCACTCGGGGGCTTAGCTGAAGTCCAAGTACTCGCCTAAGTATTCAAAATCCTACCGAGTGGTGAGACAGCCTCCCACTCGGGGGCTTAGCTGCAGTCCAAGTACTCGCCTAAGTATTCAAAATCCTACCGAGTGGAGAGCCAGCCTCCCACTCGGGGGCTTAGCTGCAGTCCAAGTACTCGCCTAAGTATTCAAAATCCTACCGAGTGGAGAGTCAGCCTCTCACTCGTGGGCTTAGCAACAACCCAAGGATTCGCTTAAACATTCAATATAATGAATGCTTCGCAAGGACGACGAGGTGCAGGTCGGTTGCTACCTTCTCCTTCAGAGCTACACCATAAAAATCCTACCGAGTGGAGAGCAAACCTCCCACTCGGGGGCTTAGGTGCAGCCCAGTGCTCGTCTAAGTAATAGAAATCCTACCGAGTGGAGAGAAAACCTCCCACTCGGGGGCTTAGCTGCAGACCAGTGCTCGCCTAAGTAATAAAAACCCTACCGAGTGGAGAGCAAACCTCCCACTCGGGGGCTTAGTTGCAGCCCAGTGCTCGCTTAAGTAATAGAAATCCTACCGAGTGGAGAGCAAACCTCCCACTCGGGGGCTTAGCTGCAGCCCAGTGCTCGCCTAAGTAATAAAAACCCTACCGAGTGGAGAGCACACCTCCCACTCGGGGCTTAGCTGCAGCCAGTGCTCGCCTAAGTGATAAAAATCCTACAGTGGAGAGCACACCTCCCACTCGGAGGCTTAGCTGCAGTCCAAGATGCTACGCCTAAGTAAGGAATTCATCCCAATCCGCAAGGACGACGAGGTGCAGGTCGACTGCTACCTTCTCCTTCGGAGCTTCGCCACAAGTACAACGTACGGTCCATCCCAATCCGCAAGGACGATGAGGTACAGGTCGACTGCTACCTTCTCCTTCGGAGCTTCGCCACAAGTACAACGTGCAGTCCATCCCAATCCGCAAGAACGACGAGGTCAGTCGCAGTCTGTGCTCCGTCTCTACCTGCAAGATAGATGAAGTACAAGTCGATCGGAGTTTCACCTCAAGGATACTACTTACAACAATGAAATATATTCGAATGAAGAGCAAAGTTCTCTCAAGGCAAATAAAGCATGTTCAAGGATAGATCAAGTTCGGATAAACGTCCCACGGATCCGAAAGTGCTCAGGTGTTAAGCCCGTTAAAATTTGTCGATTCTGAAAACCACTCGGCATTCGAGGCAAATTTAAGGTGGGACTTAGAAGTTTTTACTCCTCCGTGGAGGACTGGAAGGTGCAACAAACTGGTCGAGGTCGATTCCGTCGGCAATACGGGTAGCAGCAGCGATGAAGGTGTCCATGAAAGATCGGAAGTCGTACTTCCTGGTGTTGGCAACTTTGAGGGACGCCAGCTTTTCCTCTTGCGCTTCCTTGCAGTGGACACGAACCAGAGACAGGGCAACATCAGCACCACACCTGGCAGAAGACTTTTTCCATTCTTGCACTCGACTTGGAATCTCATTCAGTTGAGTCATTAAGGATTCAAGGTCATTCTGAAGTGTCTGCTCTGGCCAGAGAGTTGAGTCGATCCGCGACACTGCAGCTTTCAGTCGAGCAAGATAATCCACCACGCTAGCAACACGAGACTCGATCGGAGCACATTCATAGCAGCCGTCCTTCACGGGAGAGTTGATGGGGTCCAGCTGGTTTCCACTCGACTAGTTTCTTCTTGAAGTTTTGACAGAATTCTGAAAACACAGCTCGGACTCAAAACAACAATCATGCGATGAGCGGTGATAGCAAGACAATCGGATAAAAGAGATTACCTTCAAGCATGAGGAACAGCTTCTTGGCGAGCCCTCCAAGATAAACCTCCAGTCATTTCGCTTCCCCGCCAGCCACAGCCTTGTCGACAGAGCAATCTTGTCGTTCTTGATCGACTAACTTCCTTTGTCGGCCGCGTCAAGAGCGGCTTTCAGCTTGGCATTTTCATCTTCAAGTTTGCCGACCGAGGCAATTTTCTCTTCAGCGAGCTTTGTTTTCTCCAAAGCCGCCTTATACGTCCTCTCTGCAAGGTCAAGGTCCTTCTTCTTGAGTCTCCTCGGTTTATCTGCAAAGCAACAATGAGAACAGAGTTGAGAATGAACAGAAAAACAAAGACAGTCGTCAAGTTCTCACCAGCCATACCTTTTGCTTCATCCTTCGCTTACGCAAATTCTCACGAGCAAGCTTCAAGTCGAGGTTGAGCTGGATCTGTTTGTTCTCTAACTTCGGTATAGCGAGCCACAAGCTCGCAAGATTTCTACAAAGAGTCAATCAACAAAAGACATCAAAGACAGATCACTTCCGAGTGACTAAGGAAAAATCGTAGCATTTCTAAGACTACAGTCGAATCAAAACATTCGACAGTAGTCTCGGGGACTACACCCAGCGGGTGCACTCAACGTGCCCCTTGGTTTTACCAATTTGGTTCGTCCGATTCGACCAAAAGAGGCAAAAGGTTATGATTCTAAAACCATGGCTAATTGTCAGCGGTCAGCCGCGGTAAAAAAACAGTTCTTTAGACTATAGCCGACTGCCCGCAGTCCACCATAGTCTCGGGGACTACACCCAGTGGGTGCACTCAGCGTGCCCCCACCGGTTTTACGGTTCCATTCGACTTGGTCCGACCAGGCCGAGTGAAGAAGTTCAAAGTGTAAAGACTATAGTCGACTGCACGCAGTCCACCATAGTCTCGGGGACTACACCTGGGTGCACTCTGTGCCCCACAAAAACTCAATCGATACACCCACCCGGTGGGTGTACAGATATGGAAATCTTGAGAAGAAGCAGTTTGTGTAGCATGTCCTAACAGAGCAAGCAGTTTGGTAGCATATCCTAACAGAGCAAGCAACGATCGACTTACTTGGACATTGCTCACGGAGAGCTGAACTAGCATCATAGGCCGCCTGGCTGGCCTCTCGGACTGCCTTCACTTGCTCCATCATGATCCCTCGTCATGATAGCTTCCTTAGCAGCACTCACTTGGTCTTCCGGACGTGGTGTGTAGCAAAAAGGGATGGTGGATCAGCAGTCGACGAAGTGGGTCGGGCACTTGTCAGCGGTACAGCAAAAAACACTGAGGCCCGAGCGGTGTTGCCTCCCTCGGAAACCAGTGTCTCAGGTATCGTCACAACTGGAGCAGCCTTGCTAGCAGGCACCCTCTTGTTCTTCCTCTTCCTCAACGGCGTTTCCTCATCATCATCAGGGAGATCAATGAAATGAGGCGGAACTACAAGAAAGATTCAAAAGTAAACATGGAAATCCAATCGACTAAAAGCGAAACTGCAGAGATCATACCAAGGTTGGAGGTGACGGCATCTTCCATTTCCTGATCTTCGTGCTTGGCTGAGGTCTCGGAGGTAGCAGCACTGCAGATTTCAAGAATCGGCTGAACAGTCATCGAGTCGACCAAAAGTACACTCATGTTGAATAGGGAAATTCAAGTTCTGCTGATTACACGGAGATGGTGGGAATGACCATCCGCATCTTGGGCAGGGCCTTTGCCGGCTTCGACGACGTTGCTCGAGGTTGCTTTGGCGGTTTCTCAGTCGGCGCAGGGGAAGTTGTCCGAGGTCGCTTGCCGATCGCCTAAAGGGCGCAACAGCTTTACCTGGCCGCCACCGGGTCATGCGTCAACTTGGACCTTCCTTCCGAGCGGGGAGGATCGACGTCTTCCTCCTCTTCCTCCTCCTCCTCCTCTTCACCGTGAGCTGTCGTCCCCTCATCCTCCTCGCCGTTGGACTCCCATTCCTCCTGGCTTTCACCTCCGCTTCCTTCTTCTTCTTCGACTGGTTCCTGCGCCCTGTTGGGCATCGAGTACATCTCAGTGGTGGCCTAGAAGACAACAAAACAAGGCAAAAGTCAGTCGACGAATTGGCATCAAACAGAATGAATGCAGCAGAATCACAGTCGGAGATAAGTGGTTATACCTTGTCTGGATCGTAAGAATGGTCGAGTGGAGGAATCCTCCTAGCTCTGCGAGGATTATCTTTGTTTCCTGTGATGGCAGTCATCCACTTCTCCAGCGTGGCGTCATTGACCTCCTCTGGATGGACCCGAGTGGTATCATTCGTACCAGAGTACATCCACATCGGATGGCCTCGGTATTGGAGTGGATGAATACGCCGTCGGAGGAAAACTTCCAGAAGATCCATGCCGGTCACCCCGTCGCGAATGAGCTGGACTACGCGCTCCATCAACAATTTTACTTGGGCCTTCTCCTCTGGTAGCACCTTCAGGGAAGATGGCTTGTTCACTCGACTCATGGAGAAAGGAGGGAGTTCAATGACCGCCTCGGCCGGGCTGGTCTTGGCAAGAGAACTGTGTCGACTGCCACCCTCTAACCGAGTCGGGGAGAGTCATAGCCGGAAAAGCACTCTTCCCCCTCATCTGGACCCCGAGTCCCCCACACATCTGGATTACTTGGGTCCTCTCGTCATTCGGGTTCGCTTTCTTCACCGTCTGAGAGCGACAAGTGAATATATGCTTGAAGAGGCCCCAGTGCGGCCGACAACCCAAGAAGTTTTCGCACAACGACGCGAAAGCAGCAAGATAGGCAATGGAGTTGGGAGTGAAATGATGGAGTTGCGCTCCAAAAAAGTTCAGAAACCCCGGAAGAAAGGAGTCGTGGCGGAGAAAATCCCGATCTACGTTAGTGGCTAGGAGAACGACTCACCCTCTTCAGCTGCGGCTGCCACTCCGTTCCGGAAGCCTCGCCGACCCATGGGGATCAGTCCCTCGTTGGCGGATCGTTGAGGTCCTTCTCGGTGATGGTCGAGCGGATCCAATCTCCTCGACCCAACCTTGCGGCAGTTTGGACCGCAAAGAAGATCCGCCCGGTAGGCGCTCTCCCTTCGCCTTCGCCGCCGCCTTCTTCACCCGCTCCAAGGCTGCGGTCTTCTCCTTCACCATGGTCGCGCAAAGCAGGTCTTCGAGCTGCGGTCTTGAAAGCAGGCTAAGGCGCAGCAGAAGGATTTGGAGGCGGAGGGAGGGAAGATTGGGGTCACACTGCTCAAAATACCCCGTCCGATGCCTTATATGAGGCCGCTTCCAGTGGCTGATCGGTAGGCCCAGCAATCTGTCAAATCCCGCATAGCAGGCGTATGCGATACGTGGCAAAAAAGGCGTACGAAGATCGAGGCGTCATTGCCTTATCCCATCTGAGTGCCGCAGTTTTCTCGCTTCGCCGCTTCCCAAAATTCAGATCTCGCGAAGTCCGCTAATCATGAGCAACCTATCGACAACAGATTTCCTCCGATCCGTCGCTCAGAAATCCTCAAGTTCACAAAGTTCACTCGACAAATGTGAAGAATGGATCAAGGCGACTGAAAGAGAAGTTGATGCCATCACTAAAAGGTCGTTGATCCAGAGTAAGACACACTCGCAACACAAAGAACAGGTCGGAAAGATTATCAACTCCTTCCTCACTCAAATCTCGATCCATTCGGGGGCTAATGATGAAGTCATGTACCTAGGGTAGGGTCATAGACCTGCCCAAAGGTACCCTCCCCAAGGACACTCGTGAAAGAAGCTGCCTTCCAGTCGACCTGGTAGGCTTCCACTCGACAGAATCAGAGACACTCGACCAAGAAGGCTCACTCGACCATCAGGTGCTCAGGAATCACTCTGTATCCAAACGGTCTGTAATTAAGTAGTCTTTATGGTCATGATGACACTTTATGTCCGGCGTTACCAGTAACGCCAGGTCTTAACGTACCTTAAACCCTCTGTTACGTGGGCTGGATGGGGTCCTGGCGCACCCTATATAAGCCACCCCCTCAACAGGCAGAAGGGTTCGCACCCCTGTAACACATACGCATATAATCCAGTCGACCGCCTCCGGGCTCCGAGACGTAGGGTTGTTACTTCCTCCGAGAAGGGCCTGAACTCGTAAATCCCTTGCGTATACAACTACTCCATAGCTAGGATCTTGCCTCTCCATTCCTACCCCCCATTCTACTGTCAGACTTAGAACCACGACAGCCGAAGCCGACTTGGGTAAGGCAGCATGCATAAAATCCGTATCAGGAAAGTACCTGCCCTTCAATACTCTTGCACAAAGGGAATCAGGGTTCGTTAGAAAACGCCATCCATGCTTCCCCACCATGGCAAGATTGAACATGTGTGGGTCTCTGAAACCCATACCGCCTTTGCACTTGGGCGTTGCAAGCTCCTTCCAAGACACCCAATGCATTGATTTTTTGTCAAGAGAACTACTCCAGAAATACTTGGCCATAGGAGCCGTCAAACTCTTACAAACTTTCTTGGTTAACAGAAAAGTACTCATTGGATAGGTCGGAATTGCTTGAACCACTGATTTCAACAAGGTCTCATGACACACTGGCGAGTAATTTTTCCTACCATCCCTGCATTCTAGCCCTGGCTCTCTCACTGATGTGATCAAATGTCCCACTCGTAATCCGGCCCACAACAGTAGGGAGACCCAAATACCTCTCATTAAACGCCTCAACCTGGATGTTCAGGGTTGTCTTCAAAAGTTGCCTCGGATCTGTGGGAGTATTTGAATTGAAATATATAGCACTTTTCTCCTTATTGATACACTGGCCCGAGGCCTCCTCATAAATCCTCAAGATGTCATTTAACCGGAGAGCACTTGGGTTGCTTGCATTGATGAAGATGAGACTATCATCTGCAAAAAGCAAATGGGTTACCCACGGTGATCTATAGCTCACCCGTAGTCCCCTATCAATGGTTCCCCCATTGTAGTGTTTCAACAATGATGAGAAACCTTCGGCACACAGTAGAAAAATATATGGTGACACTGGATCTCCTTGCCGAAAACCTCTGGTAGGTGTAAAATAAGGAAGTAATTCCCCATTGAAACGAACAGAAAACCGGATAGAGGAAACACACTTCATTATTAGTCTGACAAAGCCCATACTGAAACCCAAACGTGACAATATTGCCTCGAGATAATGCCACTCGACACGGTCGTATGCTTTCATCATATCAAGCTTAACCGTGAAAGAGAAGTTCTTTCCCTTCTTGCTCCTTTTCATCGTATGGATACTTTCATAAGCCACAAGTACATTGTCTGTAATAAGACGTCCGGGAACGAAGGCACTTTGCTCCTCACTGATTATCAAATCCATCAAGCTTCGTAGCCGGTTTGTTATTGCCTTGGCTGCAATCTTGTAAAGCACCGGGCACAAGGCAATGGGACGATATTGTGTGATCGATTGGGGGTGACGTACCTTAGGTATCAGTGTTATAGACGTGTCATTCAGTCATGTCGGTAGTTCCCCTCCATTGAGAAAATCCAAAACTGCCAAGGTTACCTCGTTACCTAACAAATCCCAGTGACGCTGGTAAAACCCTGCAGTAAAACCATCCACACCAGGGGCTTTGGAGGGCGCCATCTGAAACAGTGCGACCTTGACCTCCTCTCCTGTGTAGGTTTATTCAAATCATCATTCATGGCTTGGGTGATTCTCTCCGGTACATGCGATAATAGCAAACTGGAGTCTCCCCAACCTTGGGAACGATACAAATTCTGATAGAAGTTTTGTACCTCTTCCTTGTCCTCACTTTCAGAAGCACAAGTAGAACCATCGGCACGTCTCAAACCCGATATCCTATTCATTCGTTTGCGTTGGGTTGCTTGAGCTTGAAAGTAGGAAGTGTTTCAGTCACCATCCCGGAGCCATGGAACATGGGAACGTTGTCGAAGCCAGATTTCTTCCTGATGCAAGGCCTCCTTTAGATTCTTGACAACAGTTTCCTCCTCCTCCGTCAGACCTGTACCAATGGACCGGCAACGAAGACGATCCAGTCGCTTCTGCAACTGCCTGACAGAACGTGTCAGGCTGCCAAACTCCTTGGAGCCCCAGGGTTCCAGCGTTGCCTGCAAGGTACTCAACGCGGTAGCTACGCCTCGGAGCCCTGGTGTGCGTTGTATGCCCCGCCAGGTATTGCTTACCAACCGGTCATAATCTGCATGAGTCTGCCAAACGTTCTCGTATCTAAATTGTTTCCGTTTAGGTGTTGACGTTGGCAGGCTCTCCTTAACCTCCGCAAACACGAAACAATGGTCAGACTCTACCGAGGGAATATGCCTGACACGTATATGCTGAAAGAGCTGCCTGAAAGCTTCATTTGCAAAAGCGCGATCGAGTCTAGCCTTGACGTTTGCTCCTCCAGCTTGATGATTATCCCAAGTATAGGCCGTACCGGACCAGCCCAAGTCTTGGAAAGAGATCTCATCTATCACCTCCCGAAAAGCACGCATATGATTTTCAGATCTCGCTGATCTACTAAAGTGCTCAAAAGGGTATAATGTTTCATTGTAATCTCCCATGCTCAACCATGCAGCATGGGGTAACGTATAAAGTGTACGCAAGAACCTCCAGGAATGATGCCTATCTTCTGCTCGCGGAGCTCCGTAAAAACCAGTGAAACGCCAAGTCAACTCCTGAATATTACTCCTGACAACCACATCAATGTGACTCTGGCTATAGTTTTTGACCTCGACAGATACATCTCGAGACCAAAAAAGACCAATACCGCCGCTAAGGCCGGCACTGTCTACAGCAAAACACCCACTGAAACCTAGCGAGTGCTTCAAATCCTCAACTCTTTTTGCTTTGATTTTCGTTTCCATTACAAAGAGAAGAGTGGGTCCTTCCAACTTCACAATGCTGCGAAGTTCACGAACTGCCTCGGGGTTCCCAAGCCCCCGGCAGTTCCAGCTTAAACAGCTCATTGCTCCTGGCAGGACCGCGACGCGGTCTCTGCCGAGTTTTCTGGTGTGGGTTTCTTTTTCTTCGGTTCACGGAACAGTCCCTCGCTCTCTGTTTCATTGCTATCTGAGGTTGTATCGTCTTTGCTCAAGGTTGTGCCTGCCCCATCAGCCGCTATTCCTCCATCAGTAAGAAGTAAGGTTTTAGCCACTGGCCTATAAACCCGCGTAGGAGCCTCTTTGCGTTTTGACTATTGCTTGTTCTTCTGCGGAGACACCACTTCCTCTCCCAAATCCTTGTTGGTGCTTGAATTCTTGGTGGTTGCCTTGCTTTGAGCACCGGCTCTCGGATCCCTAGAGGAGTTATCATTGGATCCCTGCTTCTTGGATTCATCCGGCGCACGAAGCGAAGGGCCAAACGGCAAGTTCCCGTTCTCATCACGTGAACCTGGGGTAGGGCAGTATAGATCTGAATGCCCCAATCTGCCGCAGGAGAAACAAAAGTATGGTAGCTGTTCATACTGAATGCCGTACATGTCTACCTTCTTTCTCCTGGCAGAGTCTACCAGGATCCACCTCCTGATCGGTTTTGCTATCTCAATGGAAACCCGCGCCCGCAGATATCCGCCATTGTGATCAAACTTCACCAGTTGCGCATCCTTATCCATCTGCTTGGCTATTGGATTCCACCATGCCTCATCCCTCAAATTGTAGGGTAAGTTTATGACCCTAGCCCAAACTTGCAGCCGATCAAACTTAACTTCATCCGGCCTCATACACTCATCAAACTCAGCTAACATCACAGCATTCTTGTTGATGTGCCATGGCGATCCTCCCCAAACACGGTCCCTGTCTCGCTGATTTTCAAACTCAGCCACAAACACGTTGATTCCTGCAGATCGGAATTGCAAACCACGCAGGTTCCCCCACGCCGGCCGAAGAGCGTTGGTGATAGTCTGGATATGAAACTGGTTCCGATGCAGTACCTTCCCTGCCAACAGCCACTTCGCCGGTCCTTCCTCGATCCGATCGTCAAGAACCAGAGGAGTCGCCTCTTCTTCAGATATGTCGAGCTTTCCCAGGGCCTCCTCCAGTTTCTTTCGCACCAGCGCCCACCTCAGGATCGCTCCCTCCAGCGCCACGGCCCGCCATCTGCGCGCCCTCCTTCGCTCTCCTCTCGCTTCGCACCGGCGACAAATCCCCGGGCGTAATCTTGATTTCACTCCGAAACCCTAATCGCCTTGGGCGCCGCCAGAGCTTTTAGGGTTTTGGGGGAAAAAACTTAAATTCAATTTTGGGTTGCTCGGCACCTTGTACTCTTTGTACTCTCTTTCTTCAATCAATGAAAGATACACAAGCTCATGTGTATTCGGCAAAAAAAATATCGCTTGATGACTAGCGTCAGACGTCTCCCTCTCCCTGGATGCCGCCGGCTCAATACCTCTGTTCGCCTAGCTCCTGTAATGTGTAACCTAACGTAGATCAATTTGTTGGTTTTTTTTCTTTCCATTCCACTACACCCAAAAAAACCAACATAATGTAAAAAAACTCACAAATTTGAACCAATTTCCTGAACTAAAAAAGTTCATGATTTAAAAGAAGTTTGTAAAATCAATAAAGGTCCTCAAATACGAGAAATGCCCAAAAATTCGTTTTTTTGTTCAAATTGGAAAAAAAGAAGAATTCAGAAAACACGAATTAAAAAATGCATGGAGAATTTTAGAAATATTCATGAAATAAATAAATTTTCACAATTGTTTTGCAAATTTGAAAAAAAAGGTCGCCAGTTTGAAAAAAAATCCTGAATTACAAAATGTCCACGAACTAAAAAATGAATCTCTTTTGAAATAATTGAACAATTTCTGAAACCCCGAACAAAGATTTTAAAAACTATTACATTTTTTAAAATTTTCGAAACATCTCTTGAAATTTTGAACAACAGTTGTAATTCCGAACATGAAAGTTCAAGTATTTTGTAAAAAAAATCCATCAAACATTTGCATATTTGGTAAAATTGGGAAAAATAAAAAGGAAAATTTTGAAGTAATTGAAAATTGACAACAGACTATAGAAAAAACATGAAAAATGAAAAACAAAAAGAAAACCAAGTAAAACCAGCTTCCTCGTGAGCACACGTCGCACGATTAATGGCCCAGACCAATCCAAGTGTGTACGTGATCGGACATTTAACGCTCACAGCGGGTGATATACTGCGGGCCCGTCTATACCTCGCTCCAGGTTAGTTCGACGCTAGCCTCACGTGAAGCAAGCGCCATGCGAGGCCAACCCAGGCGCGCGGGAGTCTAGTGCCTCTTTTTTTCCGTTTTGATTAATTTTTGGTAAAAAAAATTTATACTTCCAAATATTCTAAACATTACAAATATATATTTTACGTACATTTTGGAAAAAAGTTGATCATGCATTTGAAAATTATTTAATATGTATAGAAAAAATGTATCCGACAAAAAATTTACAATGACCATGGAACAAAGAAGACATAAAAATAAGTTTAAAAAATGTAAATCATTCATTTCGAGACATTTAAACATGTATAAAAATATGTTCCCTATGTACACAAAAATGTATAATGTGTATGGAAAAGAGTAGACATTCAAAATATA
Organism: Aegilops bicornis; assembly: GCA_021605145.1. Taxonomy (NCBI): domain Eukaryota; kingdom Viridiplantae; phylum Streptophyta; class Magnoliopsida; order Poales; family Poaceae; genus Aegilops; species Aegilops bicornis. The sequence goes on along the minus strand of CM038675.1, from coordinate 63,571,186 downwards.
TCCTTTCAAAACATGTTAATCATTTGTTTAATAATGATAAATGTGAAAAAAATGGTTCCTGATGTATACCAAAAATATATTCAAAAAATGGAACGTAAAAATAAAATTTTCTAAAATGTAGACCATGTATAAAAATAATGATAATCATATATTATGAAATTTTTGAACGGGCATAAAAAATGTTCCTAATGCATACAAAAAATGTACACGAAAAAGTAGTCCTCAAACACAATTTTTTCAAAAATGTTAATCATCATTCCGCAAATGTTAATCATGTACAAAATGTTCCTTGTGTTTACAAAAAATGTAGAACTTGTAGTAAAAACATTGAATAAAATTACAAATTATGAAAAATGTTGGTCATGTATAATTTTTTAATATTTTATTTAGAAAAGTTTCAACATTTATTAAAAAATGTTCCTGATATATAACGAAAATGTGCAAATGTGTATGGAAAATATAAACTTGTGTTGATGGAGAAGCAAATAAAAACTTTGAACACCAAAGAAACGAAAGAAAGAAAAAAAATAAACATGTCAGAAAAAACAGAAAACCCGAGAAACCCCTGAAGACACATGAGGAAACAAAGAATAATTAAGAAAAGCATAAGAAAACCGAAGAAAACTGATGAAAAATAACAAAGGAGCAAAAACAATCGATGAAAAATAAATTTAATATAAAAGAAAGAAAACTAAAGAAAGAAACAAAAGAAGACCAAAAAGAAAAGGGAAAACAGGAGACCTGGAGAAAAGCAGTTCAGAAAACAAATGAAAACCAAGGATAAAAAAACGGAAACAAGAAAAGCCGTTGAAGAAATAAAAAAACCCGAAAGAAACTTAAACAAATATGAGGCTAAAACTGGAGTAGAATCCTACACAAAAAAACAGAAGATAACCACGAACTAAATCCAGCTCACGAAACTCGGCGAACCCGAACAAAAGACAGCGAATTTAAAAAAGAACAGACGAAATGGATCGGCATTTTTTGGAATAGGAACTAATTTTCTAAAACAAAAGACAAATTGTGAAACAACGGACGAATATATCAAATACTTGCTCAACATTTTGAATAGGAACACTTGGTCAACATTTTCCAAAATTGAAAAAAACAATTTTCAAATACTTGCTCAACATTTTTGGGATTTGAACTAATTTTATCAATTGAAATAAACATTTGTCAAAATTTTAACAGACGATTTTTTTAACAAGGAAGGAAAAAATGAAACAGAAAAATTAAAACTAAAAAATAGAAAAACCTGTAATAATGACGATGGAACCATGTTCCCTAAACCGGGAGCGCTTTGCTCATAAAATTGGTCGGCTCTTATCTTGATGCTCATTCGGTCCCTATACATAGCGTTGACACTTTGCCGCTAGGTGCGGCAAATAGAAAATCACTCTAAATCTGGCCTGGTTTTTTTTTTTTGAGGTGAAACTAGGGCTTTATTCATCAACCAAAACAGGCGGAATACAGATAATGTCTGGTAAGTTCCCTAGCCACACATGTCAACCAACAGGGAGTGTCGAGGCTGCCTTTGCCAAGGCATGTGCCTCAACGTTTGCCTCCCTATTCTCAAAACGAAAAACTACTTTAACAAAATCTAAAGTTCTAGTTCTAATCTCATCCAAAACAAAAGCATAAGAAGACGATGACGCAGAACCATTAATATCTGAGACGACTTGCGAGCAATCTGAAGCTATTATCACATGTGATAGTAGGAGATCTTGAGCAAGGGCGAGGGCCTCGTTGCATGCTTGAGCTTTCAAACTTGCTGCCTCCACTAGGCCATCAAAAACCACCGCTGACGAACCGATATAGCAGCCATCTTTGTCCCTGCATATTGCCGCGCTTGCCCCCATCCTTCCTGAGCGGGAAACTGCTCCATCAACATTGATCTTTACCGCATCTTCGCCTGGTGGTATCCATCTCCGACCTCTTGGTGTTGCTTCAAGAAGCAGGCCACAACATCACGCACCAGCAGACCTACCAACTCGATGGGCGCCCCTATGTCACATTAATCGAACAGGCGCAAGCCCCTCCTTAAAGCGAACCGCCAGTTGGGCAGCCCACACGCGAGGGAAACACCAGCCAATATTCTATTTTGTTTTTTTTACATTTTTGTCTTCATTTTTTGCTTTCTTTTTTAGTTTTGTTATACTTTAAATTATTATATATATACATACATACATACATATATATATATATATATATATATATATATATATATATATATATATACATTACAAAAAACTCTCTTCAAAAAACATTTGAAAAGATGTTGAACAAGTATTTGTCAAATGTTGAGCAAGTATTTTAAAAATGTTAACAATTATATGAACAAATGTTGATCATTTATATAAAAATATGGAACATGTATTTGAAAAAATATTGAAAAAGTATTTGAAAAATATTGAACAAGTATTAGAACAAAATGTTGAACAAGTATTTTAAAAAAATGTTGATATTGTATATAAAAATGTTGAACAAGTATTTGAAAAATGTTGAACATGTATTTTAAAAATGTTGAACAAGTATTTGAAAAATGTTGAACAAGTATAGAAAAATATAGATCATGTATATAAGAATGTAGAATGAAAAGAAAATTAAAGAATATTGATAAATGAAACTAAAAAAGAAACAAAATAAAGCAAAGGAAAAATGTTGACCATGTATTCAAAAAATGTTAATCTTGTATTTGAAAAATTTTCATCAAGCTTTTGAATTATATTGAAAAACGTGTATATAAATAAATATTGACCACATATTAGAAAATTGTTAAATTTGTATTAAAAAGTGTTAAACTTGTATTAGAAAAGTTGTTGACATATACAAAACTATATAGAATGAAAACCAAAAGAAACAAACAAAATCAAAGAAATGAAAAACTTATATGTGATTACCGAATGTTGTTCGGAGTCCCGGATGAGATCCCGGACGTCACGAGGAGTTCCGGAATGGTCCGGAGGTGAAGATTTATATATGGAAAGTTGTCATACGGACACCGGAAAGTTTCGGGGGCATATCGGTATTGTACCGGGGCCACCGGAGGGGTTCCGGGGGTCCACCGGGAGGGGCCACCCCTCTCGGAGGGCCTCATGGGCTGCAAGGGGCAGGGAACCAGCCCCTGGAGGGCTGGGCGCCCCCCTGGGCCCATGCGCCTAGGGTTGGGGGGGGGGAAACCCTAGTGGGGGCGCCCCCCTCCCTGGCCGCCGCACCCCCCCCCCCCTCTAGATCTCATCTAGAGGGGGCCCCTCCCCTTCCCTATAAATAGAGGCGGGGAGGCTGAACACTGATCCAAGGCGCAGCCCTCCCTCCCAACACCTCTCCTCCTCCGTTGAGTGCTTGGCGAAGCCTGCCGAGATCTTGCCTCTCCACCATCATCACGCCGTCGTGCTGCTGCTGGAGCCTTCTTCCTCAACCTCTCCTTCCTCAACACAATTTGAATCTTGAAAATTTTGAATTTGAGAAATAGAAACAATAAACAAAAATCAAAAAGTCAAAGAAGATGAAAAAGGAAAAATAAACAGAAAAAATAAATTAGGACAGGAAATAAAAAGAAAAAATAAAACAGGATAGGAAATATAAGATCGTGGAAAAATTGGAGTCATTTGATGGATGCCAAAAATACAAGCTCTCAAACGAACCCTTCTCACCTACTCGAACACCCTCTGTTGAATGTGATCTATTTCTGGCATGCATGAAATGTCCTCAACTTTTTATATTAGTGGGCATGTCCATTGTAGGCATCCATGCGAGGTTTGAATGAATTTCCAACACAGTATGCAAGTTGTGTCACGTCCGGCCATTTATCGGCCAGTTTTCATCGAGAAAACTCCAAAAAATGCAACAATTGTCGAAAACTCAAACAAATTGGCAAGGTGCCTTGATTTGATCACAGAAGTCGGTGGAAAAAAATTTGAGACCATTTTAATTATGTCAAGAAACAACGAACCCTCAGGTGGAGCCTTCTGGCCATCTCAAACACCTCCCATTGAAACATGGTCCAGTTTTAGACATTCTTGAAATAACCCCAACTTTTTCAAGCATGTGGGCATGACCATGTAGTTATCCATATCAGGTTTGAACAATTTCTGACACCATATGCAAGTTCTGACACGCCTGTCCATTTATCGGTCTTTTTTTACCAAGAAAACTCTGAAAAATACAAAATTTGTCGAAAACCAAAACAACTTGGCATTTTCACTTGAATTGGTCATACAGGGCCATGAATAATTTGGGGTCATTTCAAGGATGTCGAAAAACAACATACTCTCGCACGAAGCCTTCACGCCTACCTTAACACCCTCCGTCATGGTATATGTTTGGACATCCTTCAAATCACCCCAACTTTTGCAAACAGGTGGGCATGTTCATGGTAGACATCCATGTCAGGTCTGAATCATTTCCGACATAGTATGCAAGTTGCTACACGTTCGGCCATTTATAGGTCTTTTTTGGCCGAGAAAACTCCAGAAAATGCAGAAAGATTTGAAAACCAAAACAGCTTGGCACTGTGACTTGAATTGGAACGTACGAGGTCCTGGGAACCGGCCCGGTCGGGCGGCCTCCTATGAATAAAGTATTTAATTTGTGAACTTGTTTTCAAATCGATGAACTTTTTCAATTTTGCAAACTTTTTTTGTCAAATTCGTGAACTTTTTTCAAATCGATTAACATTTTCAACTTCGTGAATGTTTTTCCTCCTTGGAGATTGGGGTGTTCGTGTGTTCAAGGGCGGTCCATCAAAATCGAGGTCCCTGTGTCAAAATCTAAGATGGCCCTATCTTGTTACAGAAAACGTCCTACTAGATCAATTTGTCGTCTATGGCAGGCAGGTTGCATGCATAAAAAGTATTTTAGGTGTTCTTTTTAGTTGCATTCATATATATAGAGTTTTAGCATTTTAGAAAATATCTCCACAAGCAGAAAGCCTACAGTTTTTTTTAGGCAAGAAAGCCTACAATTGATAATCGAGTCTTGAGAAGTGTGAATAAAACACATAATTTTTTCTTGGATGGTCCAGATTGATGGGCCGATGGACTAATTTTGCGCACCGGCGTAGTATGTTCTTATAAATCTTGTGCTACTTTTATCACCAATGGGCATCGTAGTGGATTGGTAAGTTGTGAAGTTTGGGAGACGTGGTCAGGAGCTCGATTCGTTCATCAAATTCGATATTTGTTCATCGATTTTGATTTTTTTATCAAATTCAATTTTGTCCGTCAAATTCAAATTTTTTTCATAAATGTTTTTTGCAATAATTGTTCATCTAACTGGAAAAAGATTCATCATATTCAAAATAAATCAAATAAATTTTCATAAAATGTTGATCAATATCCAAATACATTATCACTTGATTTTAAATAACAAACATTTTTCAGATTCATGATCATTACAGGTATTCAAAGATATAATTTGGCTACACGAACTTTTTCAAAATTATTTTTTTGAATTTTTGGAACTAGTTCGAAATGCCTAATTATCTAAATAGGAAAAGACAAAAATAGAAAAAGAAAATAGGGGGCGCCCCGCCGCCACACATGGCCGGCCCAAATGCGCCGGCCCTCCAGCGCGCCGTGCGCAGGTCTAGGAGGCCGGGAGCGGGACTGCCTATATGACGTTCTTTCCTTCAAAATGCTGGGGCTTCGTACAGAGCGTCTCAGCTCGTAGGCTTTCTGGCCCTTTTTTATCCACAGTAGCGACTGGCTAAAAAAAAAAGGAGCACGCTCGCGGTGAATCGAAACCAGTATTCCGTCCTGGAGAGAAGGCAATATAACTATTAAGAACCAAACTCCAGCGCAGATTCGAAGAATTTCTGAGCAGCTAAAATCATATATGCTGAAAAACATTTTCCGAAAATCGTGAACAGTTTTCTGAACTGGGAACATATTTTGTAATTCCAAAACAAAAGTTGGAAATGCAAACATTTTTTGGGGGGGAACGTAAAGCGGAAATTTTTCTGAAACTCCTAAAAAATGGAAACATCAACATTTTAAAAGATTTATAAACAATTTTTGAGAATGGGAACAATTTTGAAGTTCCAAATAATTTTTGAATAAACTTCTGAACAAATTTTTAAAACAAAAAGGAAATTTGAAAACACAATTTTTTTATAAATTTGCGAACAATTTTTGAAACACCTACAAAAATGGAAACAAGAACATTTTAAAAACAAATCTGTGAATATTCTTGAAAGCACGAACATTTTTCGAAATTCCGAACAATTTCTGAAAAGTCGTAAACATTTTTAAGAAAAAGATACGGAACAATTGTTTTTTAAAAATTTGTGAATATTTTAAAAGCACAAACAGTTTTCAAAATGTTGAACAATCTTTGAAAAAGTTGTAAACATTTTTCAGACAAACTTCCCGAACAATTTTTTGAAATGGACATTTTTCGAAAATCGTGAACTATTTATGAAACATGAACAATTTTTAAACTACTGAACATTTGTAAAACATGAAAAAAATTTAAAAATTGAGAACAACTTTTTTAACATTAACATTTTGTGAAGTTGTGAACAATTGTTTATAATGGGAACATTTTTTGAAATTGTGAACATTTATTTGAAAAGTACAATCATTTTTTGAAAATCTTGGAAAAATTTCGGATTTATGAACAAAAAAAACACAACTATTTGAAAAATAAAAAATAAATGAAAAAAGTAAAAGAAAAAACGAAATAGAAGCAAAAGAAAAATGAAACAAAAGGGGAAAAGGAGAGACAAGAAAAAAAGGGAAAAAGAAAATGAATTTTTTTCTGAAACTCCAAACTACTTTTGAATTCTAAAATGCGAACATTTTGTGAATTTGTCTTTTTTTAAAAGGTACTCCCTCCGTCCCATAATGTAAGACGTTTTTTTGACACTACACTAGTGTCAAAAAACGTCTTACATTATGGGACGGAGGGAGTAACATTTTTGAAATTCCAAACAAATTTTTAAACCCATGAACATTTTTTGAATTTGTGAACAGAATTTTAAAAACAAGAACATTTTTTGAAAATTCAAAGCAATTTTTTGAAACCGAAACATTTTTTAAATTGGTGAACAAAATTTAAAAAACGGGAACATTTTTTGAATTTGTGAACAAAATCTGAAAAACAAGAACATTTTTTGAAATTCGGAAACAAAATTTGAAAATAAACATGAAAAGAAAAAAGGAAAACCCAAAAAGGATAAAGAAAAAATAAAGAAACAGAATAAAGAAAGGAAAAAACGAAAAAGAAAAGAAATAGAAAAAAGAAAAAAATAACCTGAAAAATAAAAGCCGGTTCTACAAGGTTCCCAGAACCGAAAGAAAAAAACCTGGCTGGAAACATCATAGAAGGTTCCCCAAAACAGGTGTCTGCGGAAACGCTAAAACAGGCCGGCCCACTTGGCCGCTCGCTCGCACCTCTTTCTGTGCGAAGCGTCGACAGCTTGCCGCAACAAGCAGCGAGTAGGATTTTCCGCCGGGAGCTCCTATGCAGGGAATTTCTTTTTTTTTTTGAAACGGAACACCCTTGTTTCCGTTACGAAGACAATCTTGCTAAGTCGCCAGTTACAGAGTTTTGTACAAACTCAGGGAAGTGGCCTAACCAGGTCTCACATCTGCCACTCCCTAGACCATGACCATACGCAGCTAAACAATGCGCTGCATTGTTACAAATTCTAGGACATACATTCAGTTTAGCAACATCAAAAGCAACATTCAACTGAAATTTAATCTCCTGAAACAATGATCCTAAGGTAGATTTATCATACTCTTCACTTGTTGCCACCTGTTTCAGCACCATAGAATCAGTTTCAAAGATGACTTGGTTACCTCCCATCCTTGCCGTGGCATGGATTGCATATAGCATGGCTAATGCTTCAGCATGGAGTGGACTGGATACAAGTTCTAGGTTTCCTGCTCCTGTAGCCAAAAGTGTGCCTTCATCATTTCTCAGAGTAAAACCCCAACCTCCAGAGTTTGATGCTTCATTAAACACACCATCAGAATTTATTTTAAGGAATGAACTTGGCGGAAGAGTGTAACCCCCCGAGAATCATGATACAGTAACCCTCTGTTGATGGTGCCATGTCATCACTCCTACTGTTGCTAATCCTCATTTGCTTTCGAACTCAATTCAAATTCAAATCCAAATTATGAGTGAATTCAAAATTATTCAAACATGAAAACTAAAATGTTCATCATGTGGAAAATATTCTTTTGATAGTATCGGTGGTGGACCAACATTTTTTTTTCCAAATATCTAAGTGCCCTTAACTATTTAAAAGAGTGGCTAAAGCAATTAAATTAAATGCTTTCTGAGTTAAGAAAATGCTAAACTAGTTTATTATAATGTTAAACTTAATGTGGCAGTAGCCTAAGTTATACTAATATTTTAGGTGTAAGTTTTATAAATTATATAACTGTTTTGCTTTTTGAAATAAAAGAAAGCAGAGAAGTTTTTTTAAGGAAAAGGAGGCCCTTGCCCCCTGGACCTAACCTACCTGGGCCGGCCCAGCCGGCCCACCTAACCTCACCCGAGCCAGCCTGCCTCCCCGGTCGCCTTCCCTGTACAGCCGACCGGGGCAAGGCCGAGTGCGCCCAGCCGCACCACCTCACCGGCGACAACGGCGGATAAGGCCCCCGCGCCTTCCCGCCTCCTCGATCCCCGCCTCCACTCACCTCGCTCCTCTGTCGCCCCACTCCCCTCTGGGCTCTCCCCAGATCCCCTTTCCCTCCACCTCCACGAGGCGCTTGTCGCCGGCCACTTCGCCCCGCAGCGACCACCGCCGCCCCCGCACCTCGTCGACACGTCTACGAGGTCCACCGTCGCCTTCTCCATCGGTTGGTGCCGCGCGTTGGAGCTCCTCAGCTCTGCATCGCGAGATCGCCGTCGTCTTCTTCCTTTTCGGTCGCCGGCGTCGTCGTCGATTCCGACGAAGCCTGCAGCTCCGAAGCCTCCCAACGGCCTCCGTGTGCCTCTGTGGTGAACTCCTCGACTGATTCCCCTCGTTTACCCCGTCGATCCGTCGCCGTAGTGTCACCTCGTGAGTTCGCGCCCGCCGTGGCCGAAGCCTGCCGTACCCGCGCCCGGAGCTCCGCTCCCGCACGCTGGTCACATCACCTGCTGCGCTCTGCCTGCCCCGGGGCCGCGCCCGCCTCTGGCCTCGCCTAGGCTCGCCGTTGCCTGCCTTGCTTCTGCTATCGCATGCTGCTGCTTGCTCTGCTTGTGCTAAGTACTGCCTGCTGCTACCACTGCTCCCCGCGCGCCGCTGCCGTCTGGCCGCATCCTGGTTGTGTCCGCCGTTGCTAGCCGGCGATGTCCATGCACGCGACGCCGCGCTCGGCGCTGCTTGTTGTCGTGCCTGCTGTGCTCTTAGGTGACTGCTTTCTGCTACTACGTGCCGCTGATGTTGACTACTGTCGCTACTGTCTCTACTATCTCTGTGTGGTACTGCGCCGCTTCTGCTGCCGCTGCTAGCGCTGCGTACTGCTGCTGATAGCTCCTGCCCGTTGCCAATTGCTAATGCGCTTAGTGCTGCCCGCTGCTGCTATCGGCCATGGCCATGGCCATGGCTGAGTGTGTGCTGTGTGGTGTGTGGCGTGTGTGTTCTGTGTGGGTGGGTGGCCGGCCCAAGAATTAGTTAGGGCTAATTTTGTTGCTAGTTAGGCTAATCAGTACTACTCCCTCCGTCTTAAAATAAATGTCTTGAAATTAAGACAAATTTGTCTTAGGCCAAAGACAAAAGCCGGTAAACTTATTTCGGCATTTTATGAAAGTACTACTTAAATCAGTTGCTACCCTAAGACATGTGGCCTCCCCTCTAATTAGGATTGCTTTATTTATCTGATTAGGTAAATAGTCTATGTCAATGGATCACTGCTAAATTAAACTAAACAAGCAAATCTGTTAAAATTTTAGTCTATGCCATGTGGGTCCATTGACCCTGTTGACCAGTCAAAGTTTGACTGGTCAACTGTTTGACTGGCCTGCTGACTGGACCCCACTGTCATACACTTAGGCTAACCGCTAGTGGGTATAAAAAGTAATCTGACATATTTAATGTTTGAATTAACTAGGTAAAGAAAATTTCAAAAATCAATGAAACTTTGAAAATTAATAGAAAATAATTCGTAACTCGGATGAAAATATTTTATACATGACAGTTGCTCAGAAAAATCCAATGAATCCGAATACGTGGTCCATTCACCTGTCACATGCCCCTAGCATACTGAACATGGAACCGTCCCCTCTCTTTTCATCTGTGCGGAAAACGTTAGATGCAGCGTCAACCCCTCCGGATGTTTTCCCTCTCCGTCTGCAACGTCTAGCACTGCGTTAGTTCACCCTAACACCGCGTATTACCATGTTATGCTTCATGATGTTTTGTTTGCTTTATATTTATTGTTTCTTCCCCCTCTACTCTCCGGTAGACCCCGAGACCAATGCCGCCCCTGTGATCGACAACGTGATCGACGACACTTCTTCCTTTTTAGCAGAGCTTCCAGGCAAGCCCCTCATTTTATCATCCTGATATCGCCCATTCCATTCTCTCATGCTTGCATTAGATTTTGCTACTGTTATTGTTTGCTCCTATTCTGATGCATAGCCTGCTTTTGTAACCTGCTCTTTGTACCTTACCTGCTTATCCTAAACTGCTTAGTATACATTGGTTAGTGATGCATCAGTGACCCCCACCTCGCCCTTGTTGCCCCTGCTTCATCATCGAAGACCCGATCAACGGGATCGAAGACCAAGCCCCGGCACCGCACATCACTTTCCCCTTAGTTGCTCGACACTGCTGGATTACTATCGAGTGCTGAGGGTGAGACCCCTACAACACTTCTGATGTTAACCCTGTAGTGTAGCTATTCGGTCGTGGTAATCGAGGGTGATTCCGCCTTAACCACTTCCGATACGACTCTGTCGTGCAACCCCTCAAGTGTGAACCTTCGGGGTGGTTCCTCTTACGTTCACCTTGATGATTACATCGAGTGGAATTCACCGGGGGTGATTCCTCGTGTTTTCCCCTGATGTTTGGACACACGGATACTTGGACTTTACAGCTGTTACTTGGAAAGGCGGGTCGACCCTGAGGGGTACCCGCGAGTGATGTGGAGTAGGGTTGACCTGGTAGGTGCCCGTGAGATACTTAAGAGGCGTGGCCGGGCATGCTTAGCCCTTGCCGCAAGTCCTCGAGACGGGGCAACGGGGTCACATCTTTCGTGAGTCGCTGCTTGTTACCACGTGCTCCTAATCCACTACGATTTGGATATTTGATCCGAGGGGCATCTGGCCTGATAGCACTAACCATCACGTGGGCATAGTATGGACGTTCTGCGTCGTATGCATCAGCCGAAGCTTAATAGACGTCAGCGACTAAGCGGCACGCGCCAGGTTGGATTGCGTAAGCACCCGCCTTTTTGAAGGAGGTAGCTAGGTCTGCTCACCGGCCGCCCTCGCAACGTGCAGGAGTTCCCGGGGAGATGGCCCATGACCCTTGGGGGCATAGGTTTAGTCCGGCGTGCTGTAAGTGCATCTAGTGCCCCTTAGTGATTTTGGTGTATTGAAGACTTATATGTTAAGGGAGTAATGTGTTTATGAGTGTACACAGGTCTATAAGTCTATGAGGAGTTTGATATTCTGAGAGAAAGTCGACCCTAAAAATGAAGTTCTTCGTCTGAAGACTTTGGTATTCTGAAGACTTTGAAAGTGAAGAAATTGGTGTGACCTTGAAGACTTGGTATTCATTTGAGGAACATGAAGCGTGAAGACTTTTGTTTTCGAAGTTTCGTTTTCTCTTTCTTGAGTCATAGGAAACACCGTCTTTGTTAAAGGGGTCGAGGAAATACTAAGGAAAAATTTCCATGTGATGCTCAACTCAAAATCCTACACCTACCAATACCTTCGAAAGTGAAGCCTTTGGAAATCTCATACAGTTCGGTCAATTTCTTCAAAGGATGAGACGAAGTTCTTACGTCCTTGAGGAATTTGTTCGACCGAGGAGTTAGGAATTCGCCAAGCGAATTGCCTACACAAATGAGGAACATGATAGCCCCGAGGAATTTGAGAGTCAAAATTCCGACCGTTCTTTGTCTTCTTGGCCACTGTCCCAAAATATCTTGTCCACCTAACGGTCATATCATTGAAGGGCATTTATGTCTTATCATGTCGGGCTGCTCCCTAGGCTATAAATAGCCGCCCCCTACAACCACTAGCTGGTTGGCTGCCCGAGAGAAACCGACACTTGTCATTTGAGAGCATCCCATCCTCCGAGGACTTTGAGCGAAAATCATCGAGTGAGGAAAAACCCATACCCAAACACCTCCGAACCCAAAGTGATGGAGCATCACTGAAGAGATTGATCCTGCGTGGATCCGATGCTTGTTACCTTTGAAGACTGTGCTTCTTCCAGACGGTTAGGCATCATGGTCTAGAGCATCCAAGAGGAATTGTGGATCGCCGAGTGACCGAGTCTGTGAAGGTTTGGAAGTCGCCTGAAGCTTACCACGAGTGATTGGACGAGGTCTGTGTGACCTTAGTTCAAGGAGAATACGGTGAGGACTTGGTGTCTGAGCTGCGTGCTCGCCGACCGGGTGTCCGGACTGTGTGTCCTCGAGTTTAAATACTCGGCCGCTCCAACCAGACGCATAACCGAGACAAAGTTGGAACTGGTCTACCAAATCATTGTCTTCACCAACCTTCTTGGTTCTATTTCCTCAACTCATTCATTTCCTCATTCTTTGTGTTGAGTGATTGTTCATATCTGTGTTTGAAGACCTTGGTGAAGACTTTCTCAATTTCCTCGGTTCAATTTCTTGATCTGTTTGTCTTCATCTTGTGTTATCCTGTGATTACGCTTTACGTACTTTGTGATTGTCTTCATTTCATCATGATGACCATGCACAGATTCTGTTATGCTTACTTCGAGTACTTATTCCGCTGCAAGTAGTTCTTCGCTAAGGAATTTCCTCACCGCAAATTCCTCGGTGAAGAATTCATAAAAATCGCCTATTCACCCCCTCAAGTCGATATAACGCACTTCAATTGGTATCGAGCAAGGTACTCCCTTGTTACGTGTGATTTTGGTTTAACCACCTGGAGTTTTAGTTATGTCGACCGCAGGTATGATCAAGGTCTCTGCTGGCTGTCCTACCTTCGATGGGACAGACTATCCTTACTGGAAGAATAAGATGCGAATGCATCTTGAGGAAATTGATAACGATCTCTGGTATGTTGTGGAAAATGGTGTTCCCACTATCTCACCCTCACTGAACGCTACCGATGTGAAGAGATTCAAGCAACTCGATTCTCAAGCGAAGAATATCATATGTGGCCATCTGAGCAAAGGACGGTATGGAAGAGTGAGTGCTTTGGAGACTGCTAAGCTTATCTGGGGTAGGCTGTCCAAAGTAAATGAAGGAGTCTCAACTCAGCGTGACTCTCGAGTTGATGTTCTTCGCAATCTCTTCAACCGCTTCAAAAGACTCAACAATGAAAATGTTCAACAAACATTCGATCGCCTCACTGACATCTCAAATGAGCTTCAAGCACTTGGTGCCACTGACATCACCGACCATGAGGTGGTGAAGAAATTGTTGAGATCGCTTGATTCCTCATTTGATACTCTGGCACTGATGATACAAGAACGTGCTGACTACAAGTCACTTGATCCCGCTGATATCCTCGAGAGGCTAAATACTCATGAGTTCCAGCTTGCTGAAAAGAGAGATCTCTATGGTTCGAGCTATGGCAAATCACGTGCCACGAAGGCCAAGGCTGTATGCGAATCTGAGTGTGAAGATTCTGGTAGCAGCCTTGGTGATCCTGAAGAATTGAGCCAGGAGCTAGCATTGCTCGTGAAGAAGTTCCAGAAGTTCTCAAGACGTGGTCGCTTTGGAAAATCCTCAAGGAGCAGTGATTCCTCATCCAGTGACTATAAGAGAAGGCTATGCCACAAATGCAAGAAACCTGGTCACTATATTCAAGATTGTCCTCGGTGGGAAAAGGAATTAAAGAAGAAGAAATACAAGGATTACAGTTCTGATGACGCTAAGAAGAAGAAGAAATCGTCAAAATCTTCATCATCAAAATCCTCAAAGTCTTCATCTCACAAGAAGAGAAGCTCCAAGAATGCTCGGGCATTCATTGGCAAGGAAATGGACTCTGAAGCTGAATCTGAGGAACATGAGGAAGAGGAGGCATCAGAGGAGTCCGAGTCTGGTGTGGCGAAGTCTGGCATCGCTCTGCATTAAATCGACAAGTCCATCTTCAACTCTGAAGAAACTGACCTCACCAACACGGCTGATGAAGATAATGATGACTACGCTCCCACCTATTGCTTCATGGCAAAGTGTGCCAAGGTACTCAAATATACCTCCTCTGAATCTAGTGAGAATAAATTTGATGAAGACCTCAAGCCCAGCTACTCTAAACTTGCTAAGATTGTTGTAAAACAACAAAGGGCTTTTGAAAAGGTTCAAAACATGCTAGACAAAAGTGATAATATGTTGGGTGAAGAAATGGATCGCACTAAAGCCACATTTGAAAATCTTGAGACTTGAGTCTAGGTTTGACAACTTTCAAGGTCATCATAACACTCTCTTATCGATCATGAGAAGCTTTCTTATGATTTTTTCAAAGAAAGCAAGATCTTGAGAAGCTAAGAGTGAGTTATGAAGATCTTGAAGGAGCGCGATTCATTACTTGCTCAACAAATCAGCGCTTCTCGGGAAGAATTTGTTCCTCCATGCTTAAAGTGCATTGAACATGAATACGCTAATTCTTCACCTGAATGTTCAAATGCTTCAACTGTTACAAATTCTTCACCTGCCCTGCTATCACTAATTCCTCATCCGAGGACATTGCTAGTATCCTTGACGATGCGAAATTTGAAGGAATTGTACATGATGAGGCATGTACAAAAGCCTCAAAGGGCATCAGACTCTTTGTGATGTGCTTAAAAAGCAGATCCTCAACAGAAACCCTAGGAAAGAGGGTATTGCCTTTGAGAGGAAACTCAATGCTGATGGAACATATTTGAAGCCTGAGTAGTACCCCAAAACCTCATGGGTTGCTGCAAAGGGACCTCCAGTTGATCCATCCAACTTATCTGGCTTTACATGTGAATCTCCTCATTCTTCTGATGAGTCATTTGACTCCAACTATAAACTGTTCAAAAATCAGAATGGTGAAGTATTTGCTAGATATGTTGGCACTAACTGCGAGAACGGTTCTCCTATGAAGAAAATATGGGTTCCCAAGAAGTGCCTTGAAAGTCTTGGTGAATATCCTCATGACACCACACATGAAGAATAGGAACCTCAGATCAAACTCTTCATATTGACCAAATTCTTCATATGGATCCAAGTCCTCATATGGACCAAATTCCTCACGTGGATCAAATTCCTCAAAAGGATCAAAGTCCTCATATGATTATCATCGTGCTAACAACTCTGTTTGTGAGGTAGAGCCAAGGGCTATGAATATGTGCATTATTCTTCAAACCAATATGTTCATAAGTCCTCGAAGAATTTATCTCGCTTATTCATATGCTTACCCTAACCCTCTTATGTGAAACAAAATGGATTGGCTTCTATGCCACCATTCTCATATGGAGCTCGTGAGAGTGATGAACTCTTTGCCACCCCTTCAGATGTGGGTGGTGAAGAAAAAGAACTAATCTCTTCTGCAGGGTCAGGTCTCCAGACGAGCTTTAACGTCTGAAGAATTTGCTGGGGCCTGACAAAATTGCATGAAAAGACGCAGGCTAATCATGAAGAAATGAACTTTCATTTCACACGTCCTCATACTGCTATATCTGTTTTACTGCTTGATGAAATTCATCTGATGAAATTGATATCATATTCTTCATAGATGAAGAATATGAGATCGTAAGTAGCAAAAATTCAACTGAAGGATGATCAACCCAAAGCCAATGAGTGGGTCCTCGATAGTGGATGTACAAATCACATGACTTGGTGACAAGAATCCATTGATGGATGCTCCTTATCACCGTCACATCTGAAGCATATCATCTTTGGCGACAAAGGCAAAAGTCAGTATTGGGTCTAGGTAAGGTTGCGATCTCTAAGGACATAAACATGGACAAAGTCATGCTTCTTTGAGTCCTTAGGATACAACCTCATGTCGATCTCAATGCTTTGTGATCTTGATATGGTTGTTGTCTTTGGCAAGTATCGTTGTGTTGTGATTATGGAAGCTGACAATTCCAAAGTCTTCGAAGGCTTTAGGAGAGGAGACTTGTATATTGGTGATTTCTCTACAGGACTGAAAGTGCGTTATATCGACTAGAGGGGGGGGGTGAATAGGCGATTTTTAAGAATTCTTCAATGAGGAATTTGCCGGTGAGGAAATTCCTAAGTGAAGAACTACTTGCAGCGGAATAAGTACTCAGAAGTAAGCATAAGAGAATGCGGGCATGGTCATCATGATGAAGTGAAGACAATCAAAGAGTACAGAAGCGTAAACACATGATAGCACAAGATGAAGACAAACAGATCAAGAAATTGAACCGAGGAAATTGAGAAAGTCTTGATCAAAGTCTTCAAACACAGATATGAACGAACACTCAACACAAGTAATGAGGAAATGAAAGAGTTGAGGAGATAGAACCAGTTAGGGTTGGTGAAGACAATGATTTGGTAGACCAGTTCAAGCTATTTGTCTCGGTTATGCGTCTGGTTGGGCGGTGAGTATTTAAACTCGAGGACACAGTCCGGACACCCAGTCGTGAGCACGCGCTTTCGGGACACCAAGTCCTCACCGTATTCTCCTTGAACTAAGGTCACATAGACCTCGTCCAATCACTCGTGGTAAGTCTTCAGGCGACTTCCAAACCTTCATAGACTTGGTCACTCGGCGATCCACAATTCCTCTTGAATGCTCTAGACCATGACGCCTAACCGTATGGAAGAAGCACAGTCTTCAAAGGTAACAAGCGTCGGATCCATAGGATCAATCTCTTGATGATGCTCAATCACTTTGGGTTTGTAGGGGTTTGGTTTTTGGGTTTTTCCTCACTCGATGATTTTAGCTCAAAGTCCTCGGAGGATGGGATGCTCTCAAATGACAAGTGTCAAGTTTCTCTCGGAGCAGCCAACCAGCTAGTGGTTGTAGGGGGCGGCTATTTATAGCCTAGGGAGCAGCCCGACATGATAAGACATAAATGCCATTCAATGATATGACCGTTAGGTGGATAAGATATTTTGGGACAGCTGGCGCGCAACACAGCAACGGTCAGAAATTTGACTCTCGAATTCCTCAGGTGAAAGGATCGATATGGTTGACTAGAGGGGGGGGGGGTGAATAGGCAACTAACAATTTTTAAGCTTTTCTTTACCAATTTAAACTTTGCAATAATAAAGGTTGTCTAGATGTGCAACTAGGTGAACAACCTATATGATGCAATCAACACAAGGACAAGAGCAAGCAAAGATAGAAACACAAATAAGCTTGCACAAGTAAAGGGATAAGATAACCAAGAGTGGAGCCGGTGGAGACGAGGATGTGTTACCGAAGTTCCTTCCTTTTGAGGGGAAGTACGTCTCCGTTAGAGCGGTGTGGAGGCACAATGCTCCCCAAAAAGCCATTAGGGCCACCGTAATCTCCTCACGCCCTCGCACAATGCAAGAGCCGTGATTCCACTATTGGTGCCCTTGAAGGCGGCAACCGAACATTTACAAACAAGGTTGGGGCAATCTCCACAACTTAATTGGAGGCTCCCAACGACACCACGAAGCTTCACCACAATGGAATATGGCTCCACGGTGACCTCAACCGTCTAGGGTGCTCAAACACCCAAGAGTAACAAGATCCGCAAGGGATAAGTGGGGGGAATCAAATGTCTCTTGGTGGAAGTGTAGATCAAGCCCTTGTCACCCAATCCCGAGCAAATCAACAAATTTGATTGGCTAGGGAGAGAGATCGGGCCAAAATGGAGCTTGGAGCAACAATGGAGCTTAGAGATGGAAGAGGTGGTCAACTAGAGGTAGGAGACACGCCTTTTATACTCGTGGAAAAGATCCAACCGTTATCCTCTAGTTCAGCCCGCTGCACGCAGCATTACTACCGCTCAAAGCGCGGTACTACCGCTGCCACGCTGGTATTACTACCGTGGAAGGCCACGCAGTACTACCGCAGCAGCAGAGACTGGGACTGGCTTTGGCCCGAGGCCAAGTACTACCGCTCGTCAGGCGGTACTACCACACCCTTGCGGTACTACCGCAAGGCGTAAGCTCCACGATCACGAAGAGCGCGGATGAAATAAATTACATCCGTGCCTACTTCCGCTGAAAAAGAAACATTGCGAAAACCCGACGCGCTACTACCGCGCCCGTGGTGCGGTACTACCGTGGAGGCGCAGATGTAAAAAATTACATCCGCTCCTACTACCGTGACGCAACGGTACTGGGCATGAGGGCCACGGTACTACGGCTCCAAGAGAGCGGTACTACCGTGTCCACTCGCGGTACTACCGTGTGGGCGCGGATGTAAAAAAATTACATCCGCGCCTACTACCGTACCGGAGCAGCACAAGGCCTGGTAGTTGCGGTACTACGGGTCCTGGGGAGCGGTACTACCGTGACCCCCAGCGATACTACCGCTGGTGCTTGCGGTACTACCGCTCCCTGGAGCAGTACTACCGCAAGAACAGCAGTAGCCGTCGGATTTATGCACAACTATGACACGGGAAGATGCTCCAAGGTGCAAGGAAAGGAAGGACAATTGTACGTGTTGATTCCACCCAAACCTTTCCGACGCGGACCCCCTCTTAATAGTACGGCTCTCCTACGACTAAAATCCACCAAAGAGAAAGCGTGAAACGGCGCCGTCTTCAATAGTCTCCGAGGGGCACCGAATCGTCCTCGCGTGCCTAGTGATGAAGCATCTGAGAAACTCAAGGCATACGATTAGTCCGCAAAAGTATCGTCATCAATCACCAAAACACTTAAGGGATAAATGTGCCCTTACAATCTCCCCCTTTTTGGTGGATTGATGACAATACGGGATTTGTACAAAGATACAATAATATTGAGCAAGGGCAAACCCCTCCTCTCCAAAATATAGATGGGCTCCCCCTAGATGTGTGCACTCTGGATGAATGCTTTGGACTGCATAGCACACATACTAGGATCACCACTCCCCCTATATTTTAGAGACAAAGGCACAAAGATTAACATCTAAGCAACATATAGCACAATATAACACAAGCTCGCTAAGATAGATAAAGTGCATATGTCTTACACCATATGAAGGAAAAACAACTAAAACGAGGTTCAAACGAAGTTCACCAAACGAAGTTCAACTGAGAAAGCAATAAACACACCAAACACGAACACGACACACGACTCGCAAATCCCTACATTCTCTCCCCCTTTGGCATCGAGACGCCAAAAAGACAGAGAGGACACCTACACACAAGCGGTGGCTCAAGCAGCAGGGAACTCATCCCAACCCTCGCCGTCGGACTCCTCGGCAGCAGGGATGGACTCCTCGACGTCATAGTCCATCTGGAGCCTAGCTTCTCCATCCACTCGGCCTCTGGAGTGATGCGCTCCTCAGACCCGCCAGACACATACTCACCATATAGCTGCAAGATCTTCCTGTCCCGGCGACGACTCTCCTTGGACGCCACGTGAGTCTTGTACTGCCCCTTGGCTTGCATGCAGAAAAGAGTCTTCATCTTGTCCTTCAGCTTCTTGGCCCATGAAGGCATAGAGGAGCTCTAGGAAGGCCTAGCAGCATGGCCCTCAGCAACATTCTCGGCCTTGACATCCTCCTCATCAACAGCAGCCCTAGCAGCGACGCCTCACTGCAGTAGTAGTGTTGGCCCAGTTGGGTTTGACACCTTGACAGAGATGGGATCATGGCGAATCCAGTCGAGGGGCAAGGAACTCGTCACCGGGAACATCTTCTCCCAAGTCCTTGAGATCGTGAGAAGCAGATGGGGCCCATAGATAGGTACTTTGCGGTTGAACACCGCAAATCGAAGCTCACACCACATGATGTGTGAGACATCAAGTGGCTGAGTCTCGAGACAAACGAGCCTCCTCGCAGATGAGCATCATATCCACCATATAGGCATGAACCTTGTCCTTGTCACCAATGCGAGGGAACAATGAGTTGCGGAAGATGCGGTACATGATATCCAGAAAGGAGTTGAGCACCAACCCTATCTTGCCACTTGGGAGCGTCTTCTCTACATAGTATGGTGCAAGCTTGTCCTTGTTGGCAGAATCAGAGTTGGCACGGGGGCGAACACCCACGGGAGTGTCGAGCCCATCATCAGGTACCTGGAGCAAATCCATGAACTCCTTCCGTGTAGCTTGATCGACTTCTGACCATTGGACATCCAGGTCATCCTCCTCTCTTCATCAGGGTGAAAGTATACTGAGGCAAAGAACTGACAGATGAGCTCAGGGTCATAGTCAAGGTGAAAGTTTATCACATGCTCAATGCCAAACTGCTCCACCAAGTCCAGAGCCTCTCCAAAGTAGGAACGGAACTTGTCCTTCCTCAAGTGATGCATGTCAATCCATTTCACATCCACATAGGTATTCTCGCTTGTTCTTGATGACATCCAGATAGATGTTGGTTTGTTGCTTGTTCCAAAACAGCTCACAACCCCTGACAGAGGAACGAGGGCTCACGTACGGGTGAATCTGCCTGAGACGGACGTAGTCAGATTGTGGCATCTCATCCATGCCCTTGGCGGGCTCCTTGTACTTGCTAGAAGTAGTCTTGACATTGCGCTTGGGGGCAGAGGAGCCCTCTGGTGCGTCACACAGGTTCTTGCGCAGACGCTTGGAGCCGGTGTCACTGTTGGGATTGGAACGGCGAGAGCCACCACCTGAGACACACACGCAAAACACCAATGAACGCGAAGAGGATCAATGCAAAGACCACAACAAAGCACAAGAAACAGATAGGAAATATACGTGAAGGTTGGCCAACGATAGATGTGAGCCACGGTAGTACTGCCAGTGTCTGCGGTACTAAAAGATTAGTACTGCTCCAAGTCACGGTAGTACCATGCGAGGTCACGGTAGTACCGTGGTTGGAGCAGTAGTAAAGTTTTAGTGATGATGCGCGGTAGTACCGTGCCGGAGGGCGGTAGTACCGTCTGCAAGCGGTTCCGCGCCCGACGGGCGGTAGTACCAAGATCGCGTCGAATCTGAACGGCAGTTCGAATCTGAAAAAGACCCGCGAAACAACGGCGATTATACGGTGATCAGATCTAGCGCAAGACAACAAAACAAGTATAATTCCTATGCAAGGCTACTCTCCTTCATCCTATTCTTGCAAAGAGAAAGCCTACGAATCTCTAGAACATCCAAGTCTCCCCAACAACCTAAAGGCAAAGAACGCATAATAAAGCGAGAAAGGATTGGGGAAAAACCTGGGTCCATAGCAAGAGCACGTGGTGGGAAGGATCCCACCGGGACGGAATCACGGGAGGGCAGCCGGAGGAGGAGATCCGGCGTGACGCCGGCTCCTATCTTGAGCGGGAGAGAGAGAGAGATGAGACGACGTGGGAGGAACTGCGAATGGGTATGGGGGAGTTAGAACTCCCCCTGCCCGTCCTTATCCCCACGCGCCCAAGTCGGCGCGGTAGTACCGCAGGTCATCGCGGTAGTACCGCTCGGGCGGAAGTACCGCACCGAAGCGGTAGTACCGCTCACCCAGGCGGCAGTAAAAATTACTGCCGCGTGGGGGCAATAGTACCATGCTCCCACACGCGGTAGTACCGTGGTTGGTCAGCGTAGTACCGTAGCCGTCATGATAGTACCGTGAGCTCAAGACACCCCCGAAAACAACACAAAAGAAAGGTCTTTGCACGGAAACTTTTCACACAAAAGAAGCCACAAGCACATGCACAAACCAGAGGCAAAAAATACAACAAGAGAACACTAAGCGACAAAACCTCTCAAAAGGAGAGGGCGGTGGCCGAAGCCACCTATGTTTGAGTTAGATGGTATGGCACCGCGAAGAATTATCCTTGGGCCCATGACCAAAACTCGTCTTTGAAGCACAAGTACCATCAAAAATGGCTAATGTGAAAGAGTTGATCTATTTATGCATGATAGGGGGAGGGAGTGTTCATTGAGAGAACAACACTCCCCCTATGTCAATGCCTACACCTAAACTAGACAACAAGTTGAGTGTGGTGGGGGGGTGCACGGGTTCAAGTCACATTGCTCAAATCAATGATATTTAGCTCATGCCTTAACTCACGAAATCTTGCTTCATCCAAGGGCTTCGTGAAAATATCTGCAAGGTTATAATGAGTGTTGACATACTTGAGCTCGATCTCCCCTCGCCTAATGTGATCCCGGATGAAGTGATACCAAAGCTCAATGTGCTTCGTCTTGAAATGTTGCACCGGGTTGAGAGAAATCTTGATGGCACTTTCATTATCACACCGAAGAGGCACTTTGTCACAAATGACACCGTACTCCTTTAAAGTTTGCCTCATCCATAGGAGTTGAGCACAACAAGTACCGGCCGCCACATGTTCCGCTTCGGTGGACGAGAGAGACACACAACTTTGCTTCTTGGAAGACCAACTTACCAAAGAGCATCCAAGAAATTGGCACCCTCCAGAAGTGGACTTCCTATCCACTTTGTCTCCCGCCCAATCGGAATCTGTAAATCCTTCAAGCTTGAAGTTTGCCCCTCTTGGGTACCATAAGCCAAAGTTTGGGGTATGAGCCAAATATCGAAAGATTAAACTTGACCGCCACATAGTGGCTTTCCTTGATGCGGCTTGAAAGCGTGCACACATTCCCACACTCAACATGATATCCGGTCTAGATGCACAAAGGTAAAGCAAGGAGCCAATCATGGAGTGATATACCTTTGATCCACCGCTTTACCATTGGGATCAATGTCAAGTTGGCACTTGGTAGGCATTGGTGTAGTAGCCGGCTTGACATCACTTAGCTTGAATCTTTTGAGCATGTCTTGAGTGTATTTGGCTTGGTTGATGAAGGTTCCTTCTTTTCTTTGTTTGATATCGAGACCAAGGAAGAACTTCAACTCTCTCATCAAAGACATCTTGAACTTGGAGGTCATGAGAGCGGCAAATTCCTCATTGAAAGCTTTGTTAGGGGAACCAAAGATAATATCATCAACATATAGTTGGCATACAAACAACTCCCCGTTGACCTTCTTAGTAAAAGAGTGGGATCGATTTGCCCCACTTCAAATCCACGATCTTGTAACAACTCGGTAAGGTGGTCATACCACGCATGCGTGGGGCTTGTTTAAGGCCATAGAGTGCCTTATCGAGTTGATACACATGATCCGGGAAGTAGGGGTCCTCGAACCCGGGGTTGCTTGACATAGACCAACTCATTAATAGGACCATTAAGAAAAGCACTTTTCACATCCATTTGTTGCAACTTAAAGTTGTGATGGGCAGCATAAGCAATCAACAAGCGAATGGATTCAAAGGCGAGCAACGGAGCAAAGGTTTCACCGTAGTCGATACCCTCGACTTGGGAGTAGCCTTGTGCTACCAATCTTGCCTTGTTGCGAATGATGTTCCCATGAGCATCTTTCTTGTGCTTGAAGATCCACTTGGTTCCAATGACGTTGTGGTTCCCGATGGCCTTGGCACCAATCTCCACACCTTGTTGTACTCGAAATTGTTGAGTTCTTCATGCATGGCATTGAGCCAATCCAAGTCTTGGCGCCTCATAGACCTTTTGGGGTTCAACACAAGAGACAAACGGCGTGATGTTCACAATAGTTTGCTAATTGTCTACGAGTGCTTACCCCTTTCATTAGGCTTCCAACCACATTCTCCATGAGATGGCCTTTGGTAGTAAGTTTGGATGCAATCTTGGCGGCACGACGCTCTAATTCTTCCTCGGAAGTGAGATGAGGTGGGGTCACTTCATCATCTTGAGCGCCGTCTTGAACATGTTCTTGATCTTGAGCATGCTCGAGGAAGATAACTTGACCTTGGGCATCATTTGGTGTGTCACCATCGTCTTGAGCATGATCTTGCCCTTGGTCTTGTTCATGAGGTTGAGGGCCTTCACTTTGTTCTTCGGAAGCGTGTGGGCCTTGAGTTGGTGATGGCTCCACTTGAGTGGAGCATTGTCCTTCTCCTTTGGCCACAAGGGGTTCCTCAACGGGTAGGATAAAACCAACACCCATTCTTCTTATGGCTTGAGGAGGAATTTCATCACCTACATCACAAGTGCCACTTTGCTCCACTTGGGAGCCGTTATTTTCATCAAACTCCACGTTACACGTCTCCTTAATAAGTCCCGTGGATTTATTGAGGACACGGTAAGCATGAGAGTTTGTAGCATAACCAACAAATATGCCCTCATAAGCTCTAGCTTCAAATTTAGACAAACGAACACCTTTCTTGAGAATGAAACACTTACACCCGAACACCGGAAGTACTTGAGATTGGGCTTGTTGCGGTGAGTATCTCATAAGGAGTCTTGTTCAAGCCTTTGCGGAGATAGAGCCGATTGGATGCATGACATGCGGTGTTGATGGCTTGGCCCAAAAGTTGTATGGAGACTTGAACTCCCCCATCATGGTCCTTGCCGCATCCATCAACGTCCGGTTCTTCCTCTCCGCAACACCATTTTGTTGAGGGGTATATGGTGCCGAATATTGATGCTTGATCCCCTCACCACTAAGAAACTCATCCAAGGTGTAGTTATTGAACTCGGTGCCGTTGTCACTTCTTATTGTCAAGATCTTTGCATTATGTTGACGTTGAGCTTCATTTGCAAAGTCGATAATAGTTTGTTGAGTCTCACTCTTCCTCTTGAAGAAGTATACCCAAGTGTATCTTGAATAATCATCCACAATCACCAAGCAATACTTTCTACCCCCAAGACTATCAAAGGATGGAGGTCCAAAGAGGTCCATGTGCAGGAGCTCCAAGGGTCTCTTCGAGTAGATGATAGTCGTGGGAGGGTGAAACCGTTCATGAAGCTTTCCTTCGATACAAGCACTTTGCAAGCACGATCTTTGGCAAAACTAACATTTGTTAGTCCACGGACATGGTCCCCCTTGAGAAGACTTTGCAAAGATCTCATATTGACGTGGGCTAAACGGCGATGCCAAAGTCATCCCACGTCAACTTTAGCCATTAGGCATGTCGTGGTCTTAGTGGGTCGCTCCGAAAAGTTTATCACATAAAGACCATTCTCGACATGCCCAACAAAGGCTACTTTAAGAGTCTTGCTCCACAAGAGGGCCACGGTATCAATGTTAAAGAAGGTGGCAAAGCCCATGAGTGCAAGTTGTGAGCGGAAAGCAAATTGTATGCAAGGGACTCAACAAGCATGACTTTCTCGTCGTTAGATCATGAGAAGCGACAACCTTGCCAAGACCCA
This sequence comes from Aegilops bicornis, assembly GCA_021605145.1. Classification (NCBI taxonomy): domain Eukaryota; kingdom Viridiplantae; phylum Streptophyta; class Magnoliopsida; order Poales; family Poaceae; genus Aegilops; species Aegilops bicornis. The sequence goes on along the minus strand of CM038675.1, from coordinate 63,545,819 downwards.
ATACCTTAGAATGTGAGGCATCACCCGATCGACATTGGTGGGCATAGATGGGATCTTTTGCACATCCACCACCAAGTCCTTGCTCCGGTCATATGATTTGTTGCTCCACTATCGAGCAACCATGATCCCCAGGAAGCAAACCCCTACAAGAGATCAATGCTTGGTTTTAGGTACCCATTTAGTAATGGGTCCTTTGATGTTAGTAACGAGGGTCTTAGGAACCCAAATATACCATTCAATGTACTCATAAGAAGAACCAACGAATTTAGCATAGACATGCCCATCACTAGCACGACACAACACATAAGAGGGGTTAAAGTCGCCGGCTATGTTCGGAGGGGTGGTGTTGACCTTCTTGGCATTGGCACCCTTTGCATGGTTCTTCTTCTTCTTGGAATTACCCTCTCCCTCTCTCACAAAAGTTTGCTTGAGAGGAGGAGGTTGCTTGGTCTTGTCATTCTTCCTCTTGCTCTTGGGCTTGGGCGCGAACCCAATCCCCTCCTTGGCCACAACTTCCTTTTGATTACTCAAAAGGTCGTTAAGGTTCTTCTCACCTTGTATGCATGTGACAAGGCCCTTTTCAAGTTGCTCCTTCAACTTAGCATTCTCCTCAACAAGATGCACATGCTCACAACAAGGGTTAGTAGCATTTGCATTATCAATCAATACCATATGAGGAAAGGTGGCTTTCTCCTTTGTTAGCTTCACTTGGAGTTGATCATGAGACTCTTTGAGACTAGCATGAGCACCCTTCAAGACTTTGTGAGCCTTGTCAAGAATGTCAAACTCCTCGTTGAGTCTAGCAAGATCAACTCCAAGCTTTGCCTTCTCGGAGCTAAGCACACGAGACACAACAAGAGCATGATCAAGGTCTTTCTTTAATTTAGCATGATCATCGTTGTATGACTCCTCAGGAGCCAAACGAAGACCACGCTCTTCCTCAAGAGCATTGGAAAGATCCGAAATCTCATCGGCATAGTCACGACTATGCCCTTCCATCTTAGAGATGGTTTCTTCATGAGCCTCGATCATGACATTGGCTTCACCAAGTTGTTCCAAGAGAGCAACAAAGTGCTTCTTGAATTTGCCCTTGAGTTTACCCATAAAGATCTCAAACTCATTCTCCTCCACATTAGTCCCCTCGGGTTCATCAATGCAATCCGTCAAAGAAGAATGATTGGTGATGGTAGTTTTGATGTTGGGGGTTACCTTGTTGGTGGCTTTAGCCATGAGGCACTTGGCGGTGATGCTTTCATTGGGTGAATCGAAGGGAGACACCTGAGGAGTCGTTGCAATGTAGCAGAGGCCATGGCAACCGACTCACCATCTTCATCATCATCATCGTCCTCATTGTACTCTTCTTGAACCACCAAAGCTTTGTGAGGAGCCTTCTTGGTGAAGTTGCTCTTGTTGGGGAAAGACTTGGCCTTGTCCTTACGGATGAGCTTGCCACCATTGTCTTCCCTCTTCTCATATGGGCACTCCGCAACAAAGTGACTCACATTGCCACAATTGAAACAAGTCCTCACTCGTTGCTTGCCCTTAGTGCCACTTGAGTTGCTCTTGTTGAAGTTGGGCCTTGGGTTCTTCTTGCTCCAAAATTGCCTTGAAGCAAGGGCCATGTGTTCATGATAGTCATACTTATCTTGAGGTTGCTCTCTTCTTCTTCCTCCTCTCCATCTTATTCGACACAAATCTTGGCCTTCAAAGCGAGGTTGGGCTTCTTTGCTCTTTGGGAGCGAAGCACCGCGTGTCGGCGGTCTTGTCCAATATGCTCATAGCCACAAACTCATCCAACACATCACTTGAGGACAGGTTGTGGAAGTCCGGCCGTTGACGGATGACGGAGGACATGGCTTTGTGGTAGGGCATCATTGCCTTGAGGAATTTGCGCTTGTCCAGTTGTCATCCGTGTCCTTACTTCCATGATCCCGGAGGGAGACTGCAAGCTTGGTTACTCTCGATAGAGCTCACGAGGTTCTTCTTCTTCTTTCATTGCAAACTCATCGGCTTCATCTTGGACCACTTCATAATTGGAGCGTTGAATGCTTGCGCTTCCTCGATAAAGGGAAACCACCTCGAGCCAAGCATCTTTAGCAAGGGAGTAGGGCCGGAGATGAGGGAGGTCTTCGGGAAGGATTGCTTCTTGGATGATGAAGAGAGCATTCTCATTGAATTGATGGTCCACGACTTCTATTGGAGAGAAGTTGCTCGGATCATGCGGATAGAAACCTTCTTCAATGATTCTCCAAAGGTTAGTGTTCACATGATTTAAATGGCGCTTAAAGCGATATACCCAAGAATCATAATCCTCCTTTTTATAAATCTGAGGAGGTGGACCGGGATGATTCACTTGTGTCGAAGGAATCGGTCCAACATAATCGGGAGGAGGTTGAACATGGGCAAAGATGCGGTGCCATTCTTACCACTAGGCGATGGGGCTTTCTCACTAGTAGCTTCCCCTTATCGGAGTTAGCATCCGCTCCCGTGTTGGCGGGATCACCCACTTTCACGGGTGCGGTGGAAAGTTTAAGCCCTTCTAGGAATTCCTTAAACATGTCCTTGACCTCGGTGCGTCATGGAGGTTTTCAATGTGTCCAACGCCACATTGAATTCCTCACGAGAGATCGAGGTACCCCCATCTCCCGTAGATGATATCGGATTACCGGAGTGCTCCCCGCATCATCTCGGCGTCAACTCATACTCTTGGACGGTAAAGTCCTTAAAAAGAGACGAGGCTCGATACAATTGAAAGGATCGATATGGTTGACTAGAGGGGGTGAATAGGCAACTAACAATTTTTAAGCTTTTCTTTACCAATTTAAACTTTGCAATAATAAAGGTTGTCTAGATGTGCAACTAGGTGAACAACCTATATGATGCAATCAACACAAGCACAAGAGCAAGCAAAGATAGAAACACAAATAAGCTTGCACAAGTAAAGGGATAAGATAACCAAGAGTGGAGACGGTGGAGGCGAGGATGTGTTACGAAGTTCCTTCCTTTTGAGGAAATACGTCTCCGTTAGAGCGGTGCGGAGGCACAATGCTCCCCAAGAAGCCACTAGGGCCACCGTAATCTCCTCACGCCCTCGCACAGTGCAAGAGCCGTGATTCCACTATTGGTGCCCTTGAAGGCAGCAACCGAACCTTTACAAACAAGGTTGGGGCAATCTCCACAACAATTGGAGGCTCCCAGCGACACCACGAAGCTTCACCACAATGGAATATGGCTCCACGGTGACCTCAACCGTCTAGGGTGCTCAAACACCCAAGAGTAACAAGATCCATAAAGGGATAAGTGGGGGAATCAAATGTCTCTTGGTGGAAGTGTAGATCGGGCCCTTGTCACCCAATCTGAGCAAATGAACAAGTTTGATTGGCTGGGAGAGAGATCGGGCCAAAATGGAGCTTGGAGCAACAATGGAGCTTAGAGATGGAAGAGGTGGTCAACTAGAGGTAGGAGACACGCCTTTTATACTCGTGGAAAAGATCCAACCGTTATCCTCTAGTTCAGCCCGCGACACGCGGTACTACCGCTCTGAAAGCGCGGTACTACCGCGCGGCCACGTGGTACTACCGTGGAAGGCCAAGGTACTACCGCGGCAGCAGCAGAGACTGGGACTAGCCTGACTGAGCGCAGTACTACCGCTCGCCGGTACTACCGCACACCCTTGCGGTACTACCGCAAGGCAGGTAAGCCACAGCCTACGAAGAGCGCGTATGAAATAAATTACATCCGTGCCTACTTCCGCTGAAAAAAGCGGTCACGAAAACCCGGCAGCGGTACTACGGCGCCAGAAGTCTTGATACTACGGTGGAGGCGCGGATGTAAAAATTACATCCGCACCTACTACCGTGGCCTTAGCGGTGCTGGGCATGAGGGCCCGCGGTACTACGGCTCCAAGAGAGCGGTACTACCGTGTCCACTTTCATGATACTACCGGCGCAAGGCGTCTTGATACTACAGTGTGCGCGCGGATGTAAAAAAATTACATCCGCGCCTACTATCGTACTGGAGCAGCACAAGGCCTGGGAGTTGCGGTACTACGGGTCCTGGGGAGCGGTACTACCGTGACCCCCAGCGATACTACCGCTGGTGCTTGCGGTACTACCGCTCCCTGGAGCAGTACTACCGCAAGAACAACAGTAGCCGTCGGATTTATGCACAACTATGACAACGGGAAGATGCTCCAAAGTGCAAGGAAAGGAAGGACAAGTGTACGTGTTGATTCCACCCAAACCTTTCAAGCGGACCCCCTCTTAATAGTATGGCTCTCCTATGACTCAAATCCACCAAAAGAAAGCGTGGGGCGGCGCCGTCTTCAATAGCCTCCGAGGGGCACCGAATCGTCACGTGCCTAGTGATGAACCATCTGAGGAACTTAAGGCATACGATTAGTCCGCAAAAGTATCGTCATCAATCACCAAAACACCAAAAAACTTATCTATTCACCCATGATCTAACATGATCTCCACTTTTCAATACGTGGGTGACACATGTCAAGCGAATGAGAAGAATTCGGTAGCGTTCGTCCAAAATCTTGAGCGAACAGTTTTCACCGTGGCTATATATACCCCTCACCCTTCCTCACTTCCTTGACTCCGCTCGACCGCTCTCTCTCTCGCTCGAGCTTCTCAAACCCTAGCGCCGCCGCTACTCCATCATCGCCGGTGAGGAAGAGCTTCACTGCCTCGACCTCGTCACCGTCGTACTCGCGCCGACCGCGGAAATCTTCACTCCGCCGCCGCCGTAGCTGTCTTCCTCCGCCAAGTTAGAGCGTGGAAGATCTGAACTGACGAACTTCTAATCTACACTTCTCAGTTCGTCGTGTTCTTCAGTTCGGGTAATTAAAAGTTACTTTTATTACTCGTTTTGATTCTCAAACCTTCCTGAAAATCTTCAAAGGTGTTTATTCTTCAAATATTCACACATATATGAACACCTCAAACGAAATATGCTCTTGATTCTTTTCTCTAAGCAATGATTTTTCTTCAAGATTCCTCAATTGTGTGGATCCTCGATCTATACAACTCTGGAACCTAAGACAAAGATTGCTTAGTGAAATTCTTCAAAACTCATCTGGTCAAATTCCTCAAACTATTTCTTTTTGAAAAATCTTACGAGAGCATATGACCTCTCCAAATTCCTCGCAACTATACTCTGTTCCACGGTACTCATGTCCGCTGCTGAATCACTAGGTTCTCATCAACTTAACTCATTTGCAGCGTTCCTCGAAGAAAAGTTGCATACTTCTCTAGAGAATTCGATTGTTCAAATTCCTCGGTGAAGAATATGGCGAGAAGGAAGAAAGCCACGAAAGGAGGAAAGATGCACGAGGTCATGACTGCGTTTGAAATTCACGAGGACATCTATGCTGATTATTGCACACTGATGAAGCCGAGTTCGACAAAGAAAACAAAAATCAGCGCAAGGTGCGCATTCAAAGGATTGAAAGGAGATGGGCAAGGGAATGGAGAATGCAGATATGTTACTCCAAAGTACATGAAGAAATTACTTTGAATCCTCCATGCCCAAGAGCTCCATTGGCACACAGTCAAGAAAGTGACCCCACCAGCATTAAGCGTGGTGAGGACTTTCCTGAAGAATGGGCCAAGCGCCAAGCCAAATTGGCAAGACAAGCCAACGAGGCAGTGAGGAAATTTAATGAGGACTCTGCTACTGCTGCTGCCACTGAGGCCTCTGTCCAGCCAAGAAAGACAATGGCAAAGAAGCCCGCACACAAGCCTAGTACTTCACCAACAGTGCCCTCACGGCCAAGTTCCTCAGCAATGCCCTCACGGCAAATTCCTCATGCTGCTCCCGCTCCTCCCAAATCCTCAGCTCCTTCAAAGTCCTCAACAGCTCCTTCAAAGTCCTCAGCAGCTCCTACAAAGTCCTCAGCAGTTCCGACAAAGTCCTCAGCACCTGTGCATCTGGCCACATGCCAAAGGACTGCAGGCATCTCTATTGCCTCTGGTGTTTCAGCAAGTTCCTCAGCTGCACCAAATTCTTCATCTGGGCCAACTCTGTTGAAGACTAAGTCCACAGCTGGACGAGGTCCTCGGCCAAGTCCCAAGAAGAAACAGGTCGCCTTCCAAGAGCCACCTGAAGATGATGAGGCTGATGATGATGAACTTGCGGAAATCATCAGAGACCGTCAAGAAAGGGCCGCTAGAGCCAAAGGCACACTGTGCCCTTCTTTATTGGATCCAAGAAGCGATCCTAGACTACATTGATCTACGGCACAAGGACCCAAACACTCCTATGCACGACTTCAAGTTGACACCTGGCCAAAGTCATATCTTGACTCATTTCATCCAAGAGGAGAAATGGAAATTTGATCTGACGAGAGAGATCAAGAAATCGTGATCTGAGAAAGAGAAAGCTGCTGAAGAAAAATGTTGTCAAGATGACAAGCTGAAGAACTTAATCAAGATGCGGTGACATCAAAGCCCTCGTGACAAATTTGACTCATATTATGCTAATTGGCAAGGAGTCAAAGTCAGATTTGTCAATCGGCGAAGAAATTCTCAAATGTTGCAGCCCCAGCATAGCGAGAAATTCCTCATTTGGAGCCTCCGCTCAATGGTAGGCGGTTTGTCTGACACATTGATGAAGTTCGAGCTGCTTGAAGACAATGCTAGTTCGAGGCTGATGATTCCATTCCAGCATTGAAGAAATTGCGGGGCATCCACAAGTGGTGCGCTGAAGAAGCTGAAGAAAGTCGGGACAACTACATCGATTGCGCTGAGGAAAATCAACGATTCCTCGGCTCCTCCTGCGCCTACACCAACTCAATCCTTCCATACGCATCGATGTGAAGAAGACCAAGGCTGCGAGCGAGCTGCCGTGAAGAAAAGGAAAGCATCGATTGCGTCAAATTCTTGACTGCGAAGAAAATGAAGCCAATGACCGACTCTTTTGAAAATCCTATTGATGCTTGTTCCAATTTCCTCTATTCCATCAAAGGACCTTGTTCCTTTTGGTGAAGATTATGAGATCCCAAGCGGATCAGATGAAGAAAATCATTCTGCTGCTTCGTCAGAGCGGATTGATGAAGAAATTGAAGTGGAAGCAATCCCTTCAACTCCAATCATTTCCTCACCTATGCCTAAGTTCACACCTTAAGAGGCTGGTGTTGAGGAAATTGAAGAAGATGTGGATATAGGAAGCACAACACCAGTGATGAACGATGACTTTTGGGAAAGTCAGCATCCAAATTCTCCACTCTTCACCCCAATCCAGCATTCCTCGGTCCCTGCTCCAGCAGTTCAAATGGGCTCTGAAGAAACTCATCCCACTTCATCTGTACATGAAGAAATTCCAGCCACTAGCGCTGATGAACCTGCTGCTGCTGATCCTCAGACTGCACATGTAGAGGAACCATAAATTCCTCAGCCTGAAGAACCTGAGATTGCGATTCCAGAGGTCGTGATGCAACTCACTGACACTCCACTGCCAAAGCCAAAGAATCCATTCTCAACAAAGAAAAAGTTCAAGGCTAAAGACTTCTTTGGCGAGCACGTGTTCTTCACGGATTACAACCCATACGACTCTGCTCGCATAAGGAAAAGGCATTTCTGGACTACTAGTCAAGCCAACTTCTATTCCTCAGTGCTATTCAACAAAGACAAAGTCTTCGATCATGCACATATTCCTCATGTGGACATGGAATCTCTGCCAAGCTTCGAACCAGTCCTCAGTGTTCTTCACGATGCAGGACTTCTGAATTTCTGCAGTGACATCTGTGATTGGAATGAAGAACTCATTCTTCAATTCTATACAGCTGCACATCACCGGTGTGTTGAAGATGTGAACTCATGGGTGTTGGACTGGATGTCTGAAAACACTCACTACAAGGCACCAGCAACTGAATTGCTTCGTGCCCTACCACTCAGTCCTCCCCTTGATGGCGCTCGTTGTATCTACAACGAACCTGAGCTTTCATATCACTACATGCAAGTATTGATGAAGCCTTTGAAGCCAGAACAGGCACCTCGAACCAAATTCCTTGTCAAGGAATTACTATATGTGCCTCGGACTGTCTATCGGATTACAGCGAAGACAATGAGTCCTATCAAAGGCCACGACTCAAATGATGAAGAAGTCGTTGGCTTCATGAAGAATATGCTTTTCAATATCATTCATGGCGTTCCGTCAACTTCCATGATTTCTTCATGCGGACTACGGCAAACATTGCCATGTCACCTTTTAATTTGAAGCCTTATCGCCTTGGATTATGAGGTTCATCGGGACAAGGTCTTCACTCAATTACAAGGCTGATACTCTGAATCACTGCAGCTACTTGCCTCCAATTGAAGTCCTCAAACAGACATTTTCCTCAGCTGATGACAAGGGCAAGGTTACTGCTGTGATAGATGAAGGCATTCGTCCATTGGATGGTCAGTTTCGCAAAGCTGCATCCTACTCCACCAATGATGACTCTGCCACCCATGACTCTGCCGCAAATACCTCAGCCAAGGAAAACCCTCAAGCCACAGTACCCAGGGTGATGACTGATCGTGAGTTACTCCTCAGTCTTCATCAGAAGGTTGATCGCAATCATGAATGGGTCAAGCGTCAGTTTGGTTCAATTCTTCACAACATGACCTCTACACACAATGAAGTGAAGAAAAACCACTACTACCTCCATGAAACCTTCAAGCGCTTTGGGCTGTTCTTTCCTAATGCCTACGGCGTGGAAGGCTGAAGACAATGGGTCTCAAGGAAGACTTTGACTGATGCGCACCTCCATAGAAGAAATACAAGAAGGTCAAAGTTCCTTCCTTGGTGGCCAGCTCCTATTCTTCATCGCGAGACAACGATGAAAATGAAGACTTGGGCGACAACTGCGGCGAGGCCCTACTACGACAACCGACCCCAACAACGATGGCGCTCCTTCATCAACAGAAATTCTTGAGGCGTTAGTCCTTAGTTTCGATCCTTTTGGTCATTCGATGACAAAGGGGGAGAAATTTGAGTTAGTCTTCAAGCGGGTCTATTATATGGGCATTTTTTTGATAAGTTACAACTCTCGTTCTTCTGAAACTTTTATTGGATCGAGTTGTAATCTTAAACCCGATGGTGCTCTGATACTTTTGATGCACTGTGCTCTGATGCTCTTGATGCGTTATTTTGCATGCTTGTTCCTCATTAATGAAATTGCACGCATGCTGAATTTCATCAAGCACCATTCAGCATGCGTGCAATTTCATTAATGAGGAACAAGCATGCAAAATAACGCATCAAGAGCATCAGAGCACAGTGCATCAAAAGTATCAGAGCACCATCGGGTTTAAGATTACAACTCGATCAATAAATTCGAGATGTAACGAATCAACAAAGATTGAATTTGTGAATCATGAGACTGGTGATGGCGATCTTCAATCGTGTGTGAGATGAACAGGAAGATGGCAGATGCGGCATGACATTTCTGAAAATCATCTGATCGTGAGACTGGAAATTCTTTGAATTTGAAAAGGCTGAATCGGTGTGGCATGAGAGATTGCACTGTGCTTGAGGTGAAGACTTGGTGGTGAGATTTGAGGAAAGTTGGGACTGTGTCTGCGTGGACTTTGACAGGAGGCTCAGAGGTGGGAGGAGGCTGCTGGCGTGATCAAGAAGCTGAAAGTGAGCCTGGCGAACCTTCAGTGTCTGATGGCAAAATGGCTGGCTAAGAGCGAAAAAGCCGGCGCGATGGCAGGCAGCGGCGGCGGCGATAAAAGTGGAATGGTGAATGAATCTATCGTGGGATGCGGAGCGGTTTGGCGGCAAAACCGAAAGTTTGGATAAGATCAGTTTTAAAGTTCCGTTCGCAATTTCTTGGTGACAAGGACACGGTGAAGATTTTGAGCGAGTTTCAAATAGAGCATACATGAAGAATTTGTGAATAGATTGGGTTGAGTATAGCATAGAGGGAAGGGTCCGATCACATTCACTTAGCGAGAAAAAGCAACTTGAAGAAATAGCCATAAGTGAATCTTTGTAGAGGACATAAACCCTTATATATATATATATATATATATATATATATATATATATATATATATATATATATATATATATAGTCAATAAATAAAAAGCAGCGGAATCGGTGAAGATTTTGCAAAGTTGAAGAATTTGAAAAAGCTGAAGAATTTCAAAAGCGAGGAAAAACTCAAATTGAAGATTTTCAACTTTGGTGGTGGCGTGTCCCCTTTGTATAAGAATGATGATTTCAGACACCACGTACAATTGTCGTAGGGTTACGAGAATCAAATTCTTCATTAATTTCTTCACACTTAGAGTGTTATTCTTCATTGATTGAAGAAAAACGTTTCTTCATGTGTTGCACATCTAAGTCATCAATTTTGCATAAGTGTCAGGATGTGCGTCCTTTTCAAAGAACATTCGAAGATTCTAAGATATTTAGCTCACACCGCAACTTGCTAAATCTCTTCTCATCCAAGGGCTTAGTGAAGTTATCAGCTAGCTGTTCTTCAGTCTTCACGTGCTCGATGGAGATGTCGCCCTTCAACCCATGATCACGAAGAAAATGATGACGAATCTGAATGTGCTTTGTCTTCGAGTGCTGAACTGGGTTGTGAGCAATCTTGATGGCACTCTCATTGTCACGATGAGAGGCACATTCTTCACGTTGATGCCATAGTCCTTGAGAGTTTGCTTCATCCATAGCAATTGAGCACAACAAGAGCCAGCAACAATGTATTCAGCTTCCATGATGAAGCGGTGATACACAGTTACTGTTTCTTGAGGACCAACAGACCAAAAGATCGTTCGAGGAAATGACAAGTACCAGATGTTGACTTGCGATCCACACGATCACCGGCATAGTCAGTCGAGAATATCCAATGAGATCAAAAGTAGAGCCCTTGGGGTACCATAATCCTAGTGTTGGTGTGTGAGCTAGATATCGAAGAATATGCTTCATAGCCTTATGGTGTGATTCCTTCGGTGTAGCTTGAAATCGGGCACACATGCAAACACTAAGTATTACATCTACCCTAGATGCACATAAGTACAATAGAGAACCAATCATGGAGCAGTATATCTTGTGATCGAAGTCAATACCATTTTCATCAGTGCATAGATGGTCATTTGTGGGCATAGGAATTTTGACGCCTTTGCAATCTTGCATGCCGAATTTCTTCAGGACATCTTTGAGGTATTTCTCCTGAGATATGAATATGCCATTGTGTTGTTGTGAATTTGAAGACCTAAGAAGAATTTCAATTCTCCCATCATAGACATTTGATATTCTTCACTCATCATATAGGCAAATTCATCACTATAACGTTGGTCAGTACAGCCAAAGATAATATCATCAACATATATTTGGCACACAAACAGTTCACCATCATATGATTTAGTAAAGAGAGTAGGGTCAAGAGAACCGGGTGTGAAGCCATTCTTCACGAAGAATTCCTTCAATGTATTATACCACGCCCGTGGGGCCTGTTTGAGGCCATAGAGGGCCTTGTTGAGTCTGAAGACTTTGTAGGGATTCTTTGGATCTTCAAAACCTGGGGGTTGAGCAACATATACTTCTTCCTCAAGCTTACCATTGAGGAATGCACTTTTCACATCCATTTGATATAAAGTGATATTATGATGGTTAGCATAAGCAAGTAATATGAGAATAGCCTCAAGTCTAGCAACAGGTGCAAAAGTTTCATCGAAATCAATTCCTTCAACCTGTGTATAGCCTTGAGCTACAAGTCGTGCCTTATTCCTCACCACAAGGCCATTTTCATCTTGCTTGTTGCGGTAGATCCACTTTGTGCCAATGATATTATGCTTGCAAGAATACGGGCGTTTGGCGGTTCGAGACATTGTTGAGCTCGAACTGATGTAATTCTTCTTGCATTGCCTAAAACCACTCAGGCTCCAGAAATGCTTCATCTACCTTAGTGGGCTCTGTGATAGAGACAAAAGCATAGTGCCCACAAAAGTTAGATAAATGTGAAGCTTTTGAGCGTGTGAGAGGACACAGTGCTTCAATGTCATCGATGATCTTGTCAACTTGCACTTCTTTTGCAGCGAGGATGAGCTGGTTGTCGTCGAGGAATTTGATCAGCATTTTCTTGATACCATTTTCTTGACATTATCCTCGGGTACATCAGCTCGGCGTTCTTGGCGTCTGAATGAATTCTTCAACAGATTCTTGATGGGAATGACATCCTCGGTTGCCTTGAACTTGATAGATTCCTCGGTGTTGGTTCATCTAACACGGAAGGTAGGTGCTCTCTTTGCGAGCCATTAGTTTCATCGAACCGCACATCTGATGTCAACAATCTTGTGAAGGCGATGTTGAAGACTACTGTAGGTGTGCTGAGTCCTTTCCATAACCAAGCATAAAACCTTCATGTGCTTTGATTGCAAATTTAGCATTGTGATGAGGATCTCTAATCTAGCATTTAGCACCGAAGACTTTGAAATAACTTACATTGGGTTTCTTGTCAGTGAGGAGTTCATAGGCAGTCTTCTTGAAGAATTTGTGAAGATATACTCTGTTGATGATGTGGCACACGGTATCAATTGCATCAATCCAAAAAGAGTTCTGTTCTTGCGCTCCACGACGCCATTTTGCTGAGGAGTATAGGGAGCAGATAACTCATGAGTAATACCAAGTTCATCAAGATAGGCATCAAGACCGGAATTCTTGAACTCAGTTCCATTGCCACTCTGATGTGCACGATCTTCACACCAAAGTTGGTTGAAACCCTCGAGGAGAATCGTTTGAAGACTTCATGCACTTCATGTTTGTAAGTAACAATGTGTACCCATGTGTAACAAGAGTAATCATCAACAATAACAAAACCATATAGAGATGCATCATTAGTGACTGCTGAGTAATGATTAGGACCAAAGAGGTCCATGTGAAGCAATTCGAATGGACGAGTAGTGGTCATGATAGTCTTATTTGGATGCTTGGCCTTGGTCATTTTCCAGCTTCACGGGCTCCACACAAGTGATCCTTGAGGAATTTGACATTATCAATGCCAATGACATGCTTCTTCTTATGGCGTGTGCAAATTCCTCATGCCTGCGTGACCAAGTCATCGATGCCATAGCCAGCCTTCTGAAGCTTTTGCAAGTAGACGCACGGCTGGTTGTGGTCCTGTAGAGAAATCAACAATATACAAGTCTCCTCTCCTAAATCCTTCGAAGACTTTGGAATTGTCAGCTTCCATGATCACAACACAGCGATACTTGCCAAAGACAACAACCATATCAAGATCACAAAGCATTGAGACTGACATGAGGTTGTATCCTAAGGACTCAACAAGCATGACTTTGTCCATGTGTATGTCCTTAGAGATCGCAACCTTACCAAGACCCAATACCTGACTTTTGCCTTTGTCGGCCAAAGATGATATGCTTGAGATGTGGCGGTGATAAGGGAGCATCCATCAATAGATTCTTGTCACCAGTCATGTGATTTGTACATCCACTATTGAGGACCCACTCATTGGATTTGGGTTGATCATCCTGCAGATGAATTAGTGCAACTTACGATCTCATATACTTCATCAGTGAAGAATATGATATCAATTTCATCGAATTTAATTTCATCGAGCGATTATAACGAGATAAGCGGTATGAGGGCGTGTGAAATGAGCGTTCATTTCTTCATGATTAGCTTGCGTCCTTTCGAGCATTTTTGTCGGGCCCCGGCAAATTCTACAGACGTTAAAGCACGCATTATGGAGACCTGACCTATGAAGAGATTAGTTCCTTTTCTTCACCACCCACATCTGAAGGGGTGGCAAAGAGTTCATCACTCTATGAGCTCCAAATGAGAATGGTGGCATAGAGGCCAATCCATTTCGTTTCACATAAGAGGGGTTAGGGTAAGCATATGAATAAGCAGAGAAATTCTTCGAGGACTTATGAACATATTGGTTTGAAGAATAATGCACATATTCATAGCCCTTTGCTCTACGCTGCGAAACAGAGTTGTTAGCACGATGATAATCATATGAGGACTTTGATCCTTTTGAGGAATTTGATCCACGTAAGGAATTTGGTCCGTATGAGGACTTGGATCCATATGAAGAATTTGGTCCATATGAAGAGTTTGATCTGGGGTTCCTTTTCTTCACAGGTGGTGTCATGAGGACATTTACCTGAAGACTTTCAAGGCACTTCTTGGGAACCCTGATTTTCTTCATAGGGGAACCGTTCTCGCTGATTAGTGCCAACATATCTAGCAAATACTTCACCATTCTGATTTTTGAACAGTTTATAGTGGGAGTCAAATGACTCATCGGAAGAATGAGGAGATTCACATGTAAAGCAGATAAGTTAGATGGATCAGCTGGAGGTCCCTTTGCAGCAACCCATGAGGTTTTGGGGTCTTTGCTCGGGGCTTCCAATATGTTCCATCGGCATTGAGTTTCCTCTCAAAGGCAATACCCTCTTTCCTAGGGTTTCTGTTGAGGATCTGCTTTTAAGCACATCACAAAGAGTCGATGCCCTTTGAGGCTTTTGTACATGCCTCATGTACAATTCCTTCAGCCCTGCATCGTCGGTGATACTAGCAATGTCCTCAGATGAGGAATTAGTGATAGCAGAGGCAGGTGAAGAATTTGTAACAGTTGAAGCATTTGAACATTCAGGTGAAGAATTAGCAGATTCACGTTCAATGCACTTTACGCATGGAGGAACAAATTCTTCCTGAGAAGCGTTGATTTGTTGAGCAAGTAATGAATCGCGCTCTTCTGAAGATCGTCATAACTCACTCTGAGCTTCTCAAGATCTTGCTTTCTTTGAAGAAATTCATAAGAAAGTTTCTCATGATCAGACAAGAGAGTGTTATGATGATCTTGAAGACTGTCAAGCCTAGACTGAAGTCTCTGAAGATTTTCGATCGAGGGCTTTAGTGCGATCCATTTCTTCACCCAACATATCATCACTTTTATCTAGCATGTTTTGAACCTTTTCCAAGGCATGTTGTTGTTTGGTGGCAATACAAACAAGCTTGGTATAGCTAGGTTCAATATCATCATCAGATCCATCATAATCTGATTCATCATCACTATACTCGGTTGAGGAACATTCGGTTACCTTGTCACCCTTTGCCATGAGACATGATGCGAGAAGATGATGATTACGGTTCGAAAGTCATCGTTTTGAGAGATTCCTTGAAGTCCTCAAACCAAGGATCATGACAGGTTAGATGACATTCATAGACATCGGAGATTCGGTCCCAGATAATCTTCGCATTGCAAAGATGCATAATGCGCTTGAATTCATCTCTAGATAGGCAGGAGCAGATGATATCCTTCGCCATGATGTCAAGTAGAGTGTACTTGCGAATATCATCTGCGTTCTCCGTCTTACCTGAATCGATAAGACCAATTTCGGTGACGGTCCACAGCTCGCTGTCCATTGCCATGAGGCGCTTCCTCATCATGGCCTTCCACTTGGGATAATCATATTTGTCAAAGATAGGGCATGTCACTTTCTTCATACATGCGGTCGACATAACTAAAACTCCAGGTGGTTAAACCAAAATCACACAGAACAAGGGAGTACCTTGCTCTAATACCAATTGAAAGTGCGTTATATCGACTAGAGGGGGGTGAATAGGCGATTTTTATGAATTCTTCACTGAGGAATTTGCCGGTGAGGAAATTCCTAAGTGAATAACCACTTGCAGCGGAATAAGTACTCGAAGTAAGCATAAGAGAATGCGGGCATGGTCATCATGATGAAATGAAGACAATCAAAGAGTCTGAAAGCGTAAACACAGGATAACACAAGATGAAGACAAAGCGGTGAAGAAATTGAACTGAGGAAATTGAGAAAGTCTTCAGTCAAAGTCTTCAAACACAGATATGAACGAACACTCAACACAGTAATTAGGAAATGAAAGAGTTGAGGAGATAGAACCAATTAGGGTTGGTGAAGACAATGATTTGGTAGACCAGTTCCAACTGCTGTCTCGGTTATGCGTCACGGTTGGAGCGGTGAGTATTTAAACTCGAGGACACACGATCCGGACACCCAGTCGCTGAGCACGCAGCTCAGGACACCAAGTCCTCACCGTATTCTCCTTGAACTAAGGTCACATAGACCTTGTCCAATCACTCGTGATAAGTCTTCAGGCAACTTCCAAACCTTCACAGGCGATCCACAATTCCTCTTGGATGCTCTAGACCATGACGCCTAACCGTCTGGAAGAAGCACAGTCTTCAAAGGTAACAAGCGTCGGATCCACGCAGGATCAATCTCTTCAGTGATGCTCAATCACTTTGGGTTTGTAGGGGTTTGGTTTTTGGGTTTTCCTCACTCGATGATTTTCGCTCAAAGTCCTCGGAGGATGGGATGCTCTCAAAAGACAAGTGTCAAGTTTCTCTCGAGCAGCCAACCAGCTAGTGGTTGTAGGGGCGGCTATTTATAGCCTAGGGAGCAGCCCGACATGATAAGACATAAATGCCCTTCAATGATATGACCGTTAGGTGGATAAGATATTTTGGGACAGGTGGCGCGGCACGACCTTGATCGGAAATTTGACTCTCGAATTCCTCGGGCTATCATGTTCCTCACTTGTGTAGGCAATCCGCCTTTGGCGAATTCCTAACTCCTCGGTCGAACAAATTCCTCGTGACCGGAAGAACTTCGTCTACATCCTTTGAAGAAATTGACCGAGCTATATGAGATGACCAAGGCTTCACTCGAAGGGATTGGTAGGTGTAGGATTTTGAGTTGAGCATCACATGGAAATTTTTCCTTAGTATTTCCTCGACCCCCTTTAACAATACGGTGTTTCCTATGACTCAAGAAAGAGAAAACGAAACTACGAAAACAAAAGTCTTCACGCTTCATGTTCCTCAATGAATACCAAGTCTTCAAGGTCACACCAATTTCTTCACTTTCAAAGTCTTGAAAGTCTTGAGAATATCAAAGTCTTGATCGAAGAACTTCATTTTTAGAAATTCGACTTTCTCTGTAAATATCAAACTCTTCATAGATTTATAGACCTGTGTACACTCACAAACACATTAGTTCCTTAACCTATAAGTCTTCAATACACCAAAATCACTAAGGGGCACTAGATGCACTTACAAGGACCACAACCAGCCGTGTGCCTACTTGCAAAAGCTTCAGAAGGCTGGCTATGGCATCGACGACTTGGTCATACAGGCATGAGGAATTTTCACACGCTTGCGAAGAAGAAGCATGTCATTGGCATTGAGAATGTCAAATTCCTCAAGGATCACTTGTGTGGAGCCTGTGAAGCTGGAAAAATGACCAAGGCCAAGCATCCAGCGAATACTATCATGACCACTACTCATCCATTCGAATTGCTTCACATGGACCTCTTTGGTCCTTATCATTACTCAGCAGTCACTAATGATGCATCTCTATATGGCTTTGTTATTGTTGATGATTACTCTCGTTACACATGGTACACATTGTCACTTACAAACATGAAGTGCAGGAAGTCTTCAAACGATTTTCCTCGAGGGCTTCAACCAACTTTGGTGTGAAGATCAAGCACATCAGGAGTGACAATGGAACTGAGTTCAAGAATTCTGGTCTTGATGACTATCTTGATGAACTTGGTATTACTCATGAGTTATATGCTCCTTATACTCCTCAGCAAAATGGCGTCGTGGAGCGCAAGAACATAACTCTTGTTGAGATGGCTCTTGTTGAGATGGCTCGCACTATGCTTGATGAATACAAAACGCCTCGTCGTTTTTGGATTGATGCAATTGATAACGCGTGCCACATCATCAACAGAGTATATCTTCACAAATTCTTCAAGAAGACTGCCTATGAACTCCTCACTGACAAGAAACCCATTGTGAGTTATTTCAAAGTCTTCGGTGCTAAATGTTGGATTAGAGATCCTCATCACAATGCTAAATTTGCACCGAAAGCACATGAAGGTTTTATGCTTGGTTACGGAAAGGACTCGCACACCTTGTAACGCCCCGGTTTCGATGCGCCAGGTGTCCGCCAGTTATTCGTCGTTCTTGCCATGTCATTTGCTTGCGTGTTGCATTTTGTCATGTCATCATGTGCATTTCATTTTGCATACGTGTTCGTCTCATGCATCCGAGCATTTTCCCTGTTGTCCGTTTTGCAATCCGGCACTCCTATGTCTCCCGATGCCCCCTTTTGCCTCTTTTCGTGTGCGTGTGTTAAACGGTCTCGGAATGGACCGAGGTTTGTCAAGCGTCCTTGGTATAGCACCGGTAGACCGCCTGTCAAGTTTCCTGCCATTTGGAGGTCGTTTGGTACTCCAACGGTTAACCGGGTAACCGCAAAAGCCTCTTTTGTGTGCAGCCCAACACCCCTTCCAAAGTGTCCCAAAACCCAGCAAACTCCCCTCCATGCTCTCGGTCGTTCGATCACGATCGCGTGGCCGAAAACCGCTCCTCATTTGGACTCCCCTAGCTCCCTCTACCTATAAAACTAGCCCCTCCCCCGAAATTAGCGGTCAAATCCCCTAACCCTAGTTTTTCTCCTGCATGCCGCCGGACATGTCCGTCCCTGGCGGACATGTCCGCCGCCCTCATCCAATCGCCTCCTGCCACCTGTCCCTTGGCTCTCTCTCTCCCAGCAGCGCCAGCGCAGCCGCCCGGCCACGGGCCGTCCGGCGCGGGCCGTCGCGCAGCTCCGCCGCCCAGCGCGGAGGCCCAGCGCCGCCAGTCCGTCCTCCGCCGCCTTCGTCGCCGCCGCCGACCCTGCGCGTCGCCGCCTGATCCGCTCCGCCGCCCGGCGCCAGTTGCCGCCCGCCACGGCGCCGCGGAACTCTCCTCCGACGTCCCACGCCTCCGCGACCCGGCCGGCGAGCCCCGCCGCCCGTCGAGGTCGCCGCTGCGCCCTACCGTGCCTCGCCGGACCCAGCGCCGACCATTCCAGCGCCCGGCCTGTCGTCCTCCGGCGCCGCCCATGGCCGGATCCGCCGCCGCCGCCGCCTCCTCCTGCGACCGCGCCTCCCTCCGGCCTCCTCCGCGCCCCGTGCCGCTCGCCGGAGTTCACCTAGCCGGAGCTCCGGCCGGATCCGAGGGAGTGGACGAGATCCACCACTCCCTCGAACCAAACGGCCCCGTCCCTGCCCTGGATCTCCTCGTCTCGCACGCCTCCGTCCCGGGTTGATTTTTTCCCGGAGGTAAAATTCGCCTAAGTCCCTAGATTCTGTAATTTTCATGCCATGTTTGACCTGCTGTATCTCTGCATCTGTAGCTCCGTTTCGTGCGTGTAATATGTCAAATTGTGTGTCGCGACGAGTACGTCATTTCATTCCATTGCACAATGTTCATTTGATCTCATCTTTATGCCTTAATCTTTGTTGCAAGAGTGCTATATGATGTTAACCTGCTGAAACTGTTATAACTTGATGATTTGTCGTTTTTGTTGCATTTGATGTGTGCATTCTATGAGGTTTATGTCTACATGTGTTTTGTGCTACATCATGCCTTCTTTACAGTGGTGCCATCCATGTATTTTTGTGGGTCTTGTACTGAGTGCATCGAGCTTGTTAAGTAGGGTACTTGCTGTTGTTGTTTTGCATGTCTGATTCTGCTATATCATGATGCTATGTTAATCTGCTTCTACAAGTAATTCTATGCATAATCTGGAGATGTCCACTAATGATGTTTTGTTATACATGTCTTTCTCTATCAATTCATTCCTCTGGTTGCATTTATAGCCTGCTGTAACTTGTTGTAATCTTGCTCTGAAAGTTGCTTAATAATGTTGCTGTCAGCCTGTTAACTTTAAGTTCAGTTTTGCCATGAGCTTTGCTAGTGATCCATGGACCCTATGAACTTGCTCTTGTAATTCTTAGCTTCATAAACATGTAGTTTTACTGCGAGTTACTTTTCCATGCCATGTATTGCTCTGTGGTGAGTGGTTCAAGCTCACCAACATGCCTACTTATTGTTGTTCCTGCCATGTATGAATCTGTAATATAACTGGTCATGTTTACATGGGTGCCATCATGTTTTCTGATCCTTTTTGGCTCATGGTCAGTAAAGGACTCTTGTTCGATGCATTTAGTAGTATCATGCCATGCCTTGTTTTGCCATGATAAGTTCTTGTAACATGTTGTTTGATAGCTCTAAACATTGCAACCTGATGTTATTTTCTGCAAAGTCTAAAACTGTTATTATTTGCAATCTTGCCATGTCCTTTTGAGCATGTTTTAGTCATTTCTGGAGATAGCTCAGTTATCATGTTTTGACATGCTTTACCTGTACTTCATGCCCATGCCTTTTGTTCTCATATTGAGGTGTTGTAGCATATTGTTTTGATGCTTGCAAGATGCCTAGTTGCTGTTTTGGACTGATTGTTGCTATAACTTGTTTCATGTGTATGTGTTGAACCGTTGCTCCGTTTTGAGTGTGCTCTATATGTAACTTGCTTGATTTTGCATGTAGTTTCATATTATCATGTTGCATCTTTGTTTTGAGGTGTTTGTTTGATGTTTGTATGCATTTTGCATCAATGCCATGTTTAACTTGTTTTGCTCATATCTTCTAGGCCGTAGCTCCGAATTAAATGAACTTTATATGTAATTTGACTAGAATTTCGTATAGATCATCGTGGTGCATCTTAACTTGTTGTTTAACAACTTGAACATAAGGTTTATTCAGATCTGGACCAATTTCGAAATTTGCATATGAGGACTTCTAGGAATTGTTATATGTTGTTTCCGGCCTCATTTAAACTTGCTTTGATGTGTTGCTCTTGTTTGCATCATCTCTTGCCATGAGTAGCTGCATGTAGCTTTGTCATGCATCATGCTTGTTGTGCATCGTGCCTTGTTCATGTGTGGTGTGTTTACCATGTTGTGTGCTTCTTCTTGTTAGTTCCTGTTTGCTATGATCGTGAGGATTCATTCGCCACGCTTGGTTCGTCTTCGTGGCTTCATCTTCTTCATGGACTCGTTCTTCTTCCTAGCGGGATTTCAGGCAAGATGACCGCTACCCTGGATCTCACTACTATCATTGCTATGCTAGTTGCTTCGTTCTATCGCTTTGCTGCGCTACCTATCAATTGCTGCTCAAGCCTCCCAAATTGCCATGAGCCTCTAACCTTTTGCACCCTTCCTAGCAAACCGTTGTTTGGCTATGTTACCGCTTTGCTCAGCCCCTCTTATAGCGTTGTTAGTTGCAGGTGAAGATGAAGTTTGTTCCTTGTTGGAACATGGAGATGTTGTTCCTTGTTGGAACATGTTTACTTGTTGGGATATCACAATATATCTTATATTATTAATGCATCTATATACTTGGTAAAGGGTGGAAGGCTCGGCCTTATGCCTGGTGTTTTGTTCCACTCTTGCCGCCCTAGTTTCCGTCATATCGGTATTATGTTCCCGGATTTTGCGTCCCTAACAGCGGTCGGGTGATTTATGGGACCCCCTTGACAGTTCGCTTTGAATAAGACTCCTCCAGCAAGGCCCAACATTGGTTTTACCATTTGCCTCACCACCACCTACTTTTCCCTTGGGAGTAATTAACCCAAGGGTCATTTTTATTCAGCCCCCGGGCCAATGCTTGTCTAAGTGTTGGTCCAAACCAGAGCCACTTGCAGCGCCACCTCGGGGAAACTTGAGGGCTGGTTCTAGTTATGCGTCTTGCTCATCGGTCGTGGCACGAGGCGAGATCTGCGGCTACTATCGGGATGTCGGCACGCCGGGAGGCTTTGCTGGTCTTGTTTTATTCTTTGTCGAAATGTCTTGTAACCGGATTCCGAGACTGATCGGGTCTTCCGGGAGAAGGAATATCCTTCGTTGATCGCGAGAGCTTATCATGGGCTAAGTTGGGACACCCTGCAGGTATAAACTTTCGAGAGCCGTGCCCGCGGTTATGTGGCAGATGGGAATTTGTTAATATCTGGTTGTAGTAAACTTGAAGTAAACTCTTCTAAAATACACCAATCGTGTGCGTAACCGTGAGTGTCTCTTTTCGGGGTTGATCGAGAGGAGAACATGGTTTCTGGGTTATTTCTGACGTAAGTAAGAGTTCAGGATCACTTCTTGATCATTACTAGTTGACGACCGTTCCTTTGTTTCTCTTCTCGCTCTCATTTGCGTTTGTTAGCCACCATACATGCTTAGTCGCTGCTGCAACCTCACCACTTTAACCCTTCCTTACCCCTTTAAGCTTTGCTAGTCTTGATACCCATGGTAATGGGATTGCTGAGTCCTCGTGGCTCACAGATTACTACACCACCAGTTGCAGGTACAGGTTTGCGATGATCATGACGTGAGAGCGATGTTTGCTTGTTTTGGAGTTCTTCTTCCGCTTCTTCGATCGGGGATAGGTTCCAGGTCGGCAGCCTGGGCTAGCAGGGTGGATGTCGTTTGAGCTTCTGTTTATGTTTCATCCGTAGTCGGATGTTGATCTTGTATATGATGTTGATGTATTCTTGTGGCACCTTATGTATGTATCCCCATCTATTATGTAATGTTGATGTAATGATATCCACCTTGCAAAAGCGTTTCAATATGCGGGTCTATCCTTGGTGGGACCGTCGAGTTCCTTTTGGATAGGGTCGCATATTGGGCGTGATACACCTACAGGGTCTTCAACAACGCTCTTCACAAGGTTGTTGAAACTGTAGATGTGCGGTTCGATGAAACTAATGGCTCGCAAAGAGAGCACCTACCTTCTGTGATAGATGAACCAGCACCTGAGGAATCTATCAAGTTCAAGGCAACCGAGGATGTCATTCCTACTGAAGAATCTGCTGAAGAATTCATTCCAGAACGCGAAGAACGTCGAGCTGATGCACCTGAAGATAATGCTGAAGAAAATGGTGCTGATCAAATTCCTCGACGACAACCAGCTCATCCTCGCGTTGCAAAAGAAGTGCAAGTTGACAAGATCATCGATGACATTGAAGCACCAGGTCCTCTCACGTGCTCAAAAGCTTCACATTTATCTAACTTTTGTGGGCACTATGTTTTTGTCTCTATCACAGGGCCCACTAAGGTAGATGAAGCATTCGGAGCTGAGTGGATTCAGGCCATGCAAGAAGAACTACATCAGTTCGAGCTCAACAATGTCTGGGAACTGGTCAAACGCCCAGATCCTCGCAAGCATAATATCATTGGCACAAAGTGGATCTACCGCAACAAGCAAGATGAAAATGGCCTCGTGGTGAGGAATAAGGCACGACTTGTAGTTCAAGGCTACACACAGGTTGAAGGAATTGATTTCGATGGAACTTTTGCACCTGTTGCTAGACTTGAGGCTATTCGCATATTACTTGCTTATGCTAACCATCATGATATCACTTTATATCAAATGGATGTGAAAAGTGCATTCCTCAATGGTAAGCTTGAGGAAGAAGTATATGTTGCTCAACCCCCAGGTTTTGAAGATCCAAAGAATCCCGACAAAGTCTTCAGACTCAACAAGGCCCTCTATGGCCTCAAGCAAGCCCCTCGGGCATGAATATCAAATGTCTATGATGGGAGAGCTGAAATTCTTCCTAGGTCTTCAAATTCGTCAACAACGCAATGGCATATTCATATCTCAGGAGAAATACCTCAAGGATGTTCTGAGGAAATTCGGCATGCAAGATTGCAAAGGCGTCAAAATTCCTATGCCCACAAATGGCCATCTATGCACTGATGAAAATGGTATTGACTTTGATCACAAGGTATACCGCTCCATGATTGGTTCTTTACTGTATTTATGTGCATCTAGGCCAGATATAATGCTTAGTGTTTGCATGTGTGCACGATTTCAAGCTACACCGAAGGAATCACACCATAAGGTTGTGAAGCATATTCTTCGATATCTAGCTCACACAACAACACTAGGATTATGGTACCCCAAGGGCTCTACTTTTGATCTCATTGGATATTCTGACTTTGATTATGCTGGTGATCGTGTGGACCGCAAGTCAACATCTGGCACTTGTCATTTCCTCGGACGATCTTTGGTCTGTTGGTCCTCGAAGAAACAGAACTGCGTATCACTGTCTACTGCGGAAGCTGAGTACATTGCTGCTGGTTCTTGCTGTGCTCAATTGCTGTGGATGAAGCAAACTCTCAAGGACTACGGCATCAACGTGAAGAATGTGCCTCTCTACTGACAATGAGAGTGCCATCAAGATTGCTCACAACCCAGTTCAGCACTCGAAGACAAAGCACATTCAGATTCGTCATCATTTTCTTCACGATCATGTGTTGAAGGGCTTACATCTTTATTGATCATGTGAAGACTGAAGAACAGCTAGCCGATATCTTCACAAAGCCCTTGGATGATAAGAGATTTAGCAAGTTGCGGTGTGAGCTAAATATCTTAGAATCTTGAATGTTCTTTGAAAAGTACACACATCCTGTCACTTATGCAAAATTGATGACTTAGATGTGCAACACATGAAGAAACGTTTTTTCTTCAATCAATGAAGAATATCACTCTAAGTGTGAAGAAATTAATGAAGAATTTGATTCTCAGAACCCTACGACAATTTTACACGATGTATGAAATCATCATTCTTATACAGTGGGACACGCCACCACCAAAGTTGAAAATCTTCAATTTGAGTTTTTCCTCAGTTTTGAAATTCTTCAGTTTTTCAAATTCTTCATCTTTGCAAAATCTTCACTGTTTCCGTTGTCTTTCTTCATATATATATATATATATATATATATATATATATATATATATATATATATATATATATATATATATATATATACAGCATTCACTTATGGCTATTTCTTCAAGTTGCTTTTTACGCTAAGTGAATGTGATCGGACCCTTCCCCTCTATGCTATACTCAACCCAACATATTCACAAATTCTTCATATGCGTTCTATTTGAAACTCGTTCAAAATCTTCACTTTGTGTCCTGTCGGTGAAGAAATTGCGAAGCGAAACTTTTAACTTATCTTATCCAAATTTTCAGCTTTACCGCTCAAACCGTTTTGTATCCCACGATAGACTTATCTATTCACCCACGATCTAACACGATCTCCACTTTTCAGTACGTGGGTGACACATGTCAAGCGAATGAGAAGGGTCAGGGGCACGTTCGTCCTAAATCTTCGGGCGAACAGTTTTTCACTGCGACTATAAATACCCCCTCTCCCCTTCCTCACTTCCTTTACTCCGCTCGAACGCTCTCTCTCTCGCTCGAGCTTCTCAAACCCTAGTGCCGCCGCTACTCCATCGTTGCCGGTGAGGAAGAGCTTCACTGCCTCGACCTCGTCGCCGTCGTACTCGCGCCGGTCGTGGAAATCTTCACTCCGCCGCCGCCGTAGCTGTCTTCCTCCGCCGAGTTAGGGCGTGGAAGATCTGAACTGACGAGCTTCAAATCTACACTTCTCAGTTTTTCGTGTTCTTCATCCAGGGTAATTAAAAGTTACTTTTACTGCCCTCTTTGATTCAAAATTTCTCTACAAAATCTTCAAAGGTGTTTTATTCTTCAAATCCTCACACACAAAACACCTCACTAGTCATCTGTTCTTGATTCGTTTCTCTAAGCATCATTTTTCTTCAAGATTCCTTAATTGTGTGGATCCTCGATCTATAGAACTCTGGAACCTAAGACAAAGAATGCTTAGTGAAATTCTTCAAGGCTCATCTGGTCAAATTCCTCAAACTTGTTCTTTATGAAAAACCTTCTGAGAACGCATATGACCTCTCCAAATTCCTCGCAACTATACTCTGTTCACAGGTACTCATGTCTGTTGCTGAATCACTAGGTTCTCATCAACTTAACTCATTTGCAGCGTTCCTCGAAGAAAAGTTGCATACTTCTTCAGATAATTCAATTGTTCAAATTCCTCAACTGAAGAATATGGCAGAAGGTAAGAAGCCACAGAAAGGAGGAAAGAAGCACGAGGTCATGACTACTTTTGAAATACACGAGGACATCTATGCGACTATTGCACACTGATGAGGCCAAGTTCGGAAAGGAGAACAAAAATCAGCGCAAGGTGCGCATATAGTGGATTGAAAGGAGATGGGCAAGAGAATGGATGGAGTACAGGTATGTTACTCCAAAGTATATGAAAAAATTCGCACTAAATCCTCCATGCCCAAGAGCTCCATTGGCACTGGCCAAGAAGTGACCCCACCAGCATCAAATGTGGTGAGGACTTTCCTGAAGAATGGGCCAAACGCCAAGCCAAGTTGGCGAGACAAGACAAAGAAGCAGTGAGGAAATTCAATGAAGACTCTGCTACTGTTGCTGCCACTGAGGCCTCTGTCAAGCCTAGGAAATCAATAGCAAAGAAGCCCACGCACAAGCCGAGTGCTTCAACAACTGTGCCCTCACGGCCAAAATCCTCAGCAATGCCCTCACCGCCAGAATCTTCAATGCCCTCACGGCCAGTTCCTCATGCTGCTCCTGCTCCTCCCAAATCCCCAGCTCCTCCTCCAAAGTCCTCAGCTGCTCTGGCAAAGTCCTCAACACCTATGCATCTGGCCACGTGCCAAAGGACTTCAGGCATCTCTATTGCCTCTGGTGTCTCAGCGAGTTCCTCTATTGCACCAAATTCTTCATCTGGCCCCACTCTGCTGAAGAAAAAGGCAACGGCTGGACGAGGCCCTCGGCCAAGTCCGAAGAAGAAACAGGTTGTCTTCCAAGTGCCATCTGACGATGAAGCTGATGATGATGAACTTGCATAAATCATCAGAGACAGACAAGAAAGGGCCGCTAGAGCCAAAGGCACACCTGTGCCACTGCTTTTGGATCCAAGGGCGATCATCGATTACATTGATCTTTGGCACAAGGATCCAGACACCCCTATGCCTGATTTTCATTTGACTCCTGGTCAAAGTCATATGCTGACCCATTTCATCTCTGAAGAGAAATGGAAATTTGAGAAGGCTAGGCAGATCAAGAAGGCTCGATTCAGAAAGAGAAGTTCACGAGGAAAAGCGTTGTCGAGAATGACGGTGATGAACTCCTCATGATCCAGTCTGAAATCAAAGCCCTCAGCGATGACTTCGATGCTTATTATGCTGATTGGCAAGGAGCCAAAGTCAGATTTGTCAACCTGACTAAGAAGTTCACAAGTGTTGCAGCTCCAACGCAACAAGAAGTTCCTCAGGCTAGAACCTCTACTCAGCCTACTGAAGAACATGCCAGCATCGCTGATGATTTTCAGCCTGCTGAAGAAAATGCTAGTTCCAGGGCTAATGACTCCCTCCCAGCCACTGAAGAAATTTTCAGGGCATCCACTAGTGGTGCGCCTGAAGAAACTGAAGAAGTCAGGGAAACTGCATCAGTTGCACCTGAGGAAATTCAAACAAGTTCCTCAGCTCCTCCCGCGCCTACACCAACTCCTATCCTTCCATCTGCATCAGATGTGAAGAAGACCAAGGCTGCAGAGCAAGCTGCAGTGAAGAAAAGGAAAGCATCAACTGCTTGTAATCTTCAGCTCCAAAGAAGATGAAGCCTATGACAAGCTCGTTTGAAAATCCGATTGATGCTGTTCCGATTTCCTCCATACCATCAAAGGACCTTGTTCCTTTTGGTGAAGAATATGAGGTCCCTAGCGGATCTGATGAATAAAATCATTCTGCTGCTTCGTCAGAGCAGATTGATGAAGAAATTGAAGTGGATGCGATCCCTTCTACACCTGTTGTATCCTCACCAATGCTTGATTCACGGTGAAGAGGCTGGTGTTGAAGAAATTGAAGAAGAAGATGTGGATATTGGAAGTACAACGCCAGTGATGAACGATGATTTTTGGGAAAGTCGGCATCCCAATTCTCCACTCTTCACCCCAATACAACAAATACCTCAGTCCCTTGCACCAACCGTTCAACTGGGCTCTGAAGAAACTCATCCCACCTCGTCTGTGCATGAAGAAATTAAAGCCACTAGTGCTGAAGAACCTGCTGCTGCTGATCCTTTGAACACGCAGACTACATATGAAGAAGAACCAGAAAATCCTCAGCCTGAAGAACCTGAGATTGCGATTCCTGAGGTAGTGATGCAACTCACTGACACTCCTCTGCCAAAACCAAAGGATCCATTCTCGCGCAAGCAAAAGTGCAAGGTTGAAGACTTCTTTGGCGAGCATGTATTCTTCACTAACTACAACCCATATGACTCTGCTCTCATGAGGAAGAGGCGTTTCTGGACTGCTAGTCAAGCCAATTTCTATTCCTCAGTGCTATTCAACAAAGACAAAGTCTTCGATCACGCACATATTCCTCACGTGGACATGGATTCTTTGCCGGGCTTTGAGCTAGTCCTCAGTGTTCTTCACGATGCTAGATTGCTGAATTTCTGCACTGACATCTGTGATTGGAATGAAGAACTCATTCTTCAATTCTATGCGATGCTACACATCACAGGAAATTATGAAGATGTGAACTCATGGGTGCTGGACTGGATGTCAGAAAATACTCACTACAAGGCACCAGCAACTGAATTGCTTCGTGCCCTCCCACTCAGTCCTCCCCTTGATGGTGCTCGTTGCATCCACAACGAACCTGAGCTTACAAATCATTACATGCAAGTGCTGATGAAGCCTTTGAAGCCGTGGCAGGCCCCTCGAACCAAATTCCTCGTCAAGGAATTATCAGATGTGTGCCTCGGACTGTCTATCGATTACAGCGAAGACAATGAGTCCCATCAAAGGCCACGACTCAAATGATGAAGAAGTCGTTGGCATCATGAAGAATATGCTTTTCAATATCATTTATGGCGTTCTCGTCAACTTCCATGATTTGTTCATGAGGACTCTGGCGAATATTGCTATGTCACCATTTGAGCTGAAGCCTTATGGACCATGGATTATGAGGTTCATCATGACAAGGTATTCACTCAATTACAAGGCTGATACTCTGAACCACTGCAGCTACTTGCCTACAATTGAAGTCCTCAAGCAGACATTTTCCTCGGTGATGACAAAGGCAAGGCAAGCTGCTGTGATAGATGAAGGCATTCGTCCATTGGATGGTCAATTTCGTAAGGCTGCATCCTACTCCACCAATGATGACTCTGCCACACATGACTCTGCCGCCAACAACTCTTCCAAGCAAAATCCTCAAGCCACAGCACCCAGGGTGATGACTGATCGTGAGTTACTCCTCAGTCTTCATCAGAAAGTTGATCGCAATCATAAATGGGTCAAGCGTCAGTTTGGTTCAATTCTTCACAACATGACCTCAACACACAATGCAGTGAAGAAAAACCAATACTACCTCCATGAAACCTTCAACCTGCACAGGCTGTTCTATCTCATGTCTACTGTTGAAGATCTGAAGAAAATGGGTCTCAAGGAAGAATTTGACTGGTCTGCACCTCCGCCGAAGAAATTCAAGAAGGTCAAGGTTCCTTCCCTGGTGGCCAGCTCCTATTCTTCATCGCAAGACACTGATGAAAATGAAGACTTGGACGACACTGCGGCAGGCCCTACTACGACAACCGACCCCGACAGACGCTGGCGCTCCTCCATCAACTTGATATTCTTCAGGGGCGTTAGTCCTCAGTTTCGATCCTTTTGGTCATTCGATGACAAAGGGGGAGAAATTTGAGTTAGTCTTCAAGCGGGTCTATTATATGGGCGTTTTTGCTAAGTTACAACTCTCCTCTTACGAAACTTTTATTGGATCGAGTTGTAATCTTAAACCCGATGGTGCTCGATACTTTTGATGTGTTCCTCTGCATGCTTATTCTTTGTTATATGTTAATACACGCATGCTGAATTACATCGATCACCATATTTCATCATGCATTTCAAATTCTTCATATTATATGTCAAATCGTGTATGAATTACAAGATATAGGGGAGATCTCCATGATTCAACTCTTCAAATGTGCATTGCTTCAAAAGCAAATTCCTCACTATGCACATCTTCGTGGGGAGTTCTTCTATATCTTGCAATCAAATTCCTCAATATCAGTATTTACACTTCATATGTTTATCCCCGTTGAAAACTTAACCTATATTGTCATCAATCACCAAAAAGGGGGAGACTGTAAGTGCATCTAGTGCCCCTTAGTGATTTTGGTGTATTGAAGACTTATAGGTGTTTGATATTTACAGAGAAAGTCGACCCCTAAAAATGAAGTTCTTCGTCTGAAGACTTTGGTATTCTGAAGACTTTCTGAAGACTTTGAAAGTGAAGAAATTGGTGTGACCTTGAAGACTTGGTATTCATTTGAGGAACATGAAGCGTGAAGACTTTTGTTTTTGAAATTTCGTTTTCTCTTTCTTGAGTCATAGGAAACACCGTACTGTTAAATGGGGTCGAGGAAATACTAAGGAAAAATTTCCATGTGATGCTCAACTCAAAATCCTACACCTACCAATACCTTCGAGTGAAGCCTTTGGAAAAATCATACGATTCGGTCAATTTCTTCAAAGGATGAGACGAAGTTCTTTTGGTCCTTGAGAATTTGTTCTGACCGAGGAGTTAGGAATTCGCTAGTGCGAATTGCCTACACAAATGAGGAACATGATAGCCCCGAGGAATTTGAGAGTCAAATTTTCGACCGTTCTGTGTTATGCATTGACTGTCCCAAAATATCTTATCCACCTAATGGTCATATCATTGAAGGGCATTTATGTCTTATCATGTCGGGCTACTCCCTAGGCTATAAATAGCCCCCCCTACAACCACTAGCTGGTTGGCTGCTCCGAGAGAAACTGACACTTGTCATTTGAGAGCATCCCATCCTCCGAGGACTTTGAGCGAAAATCATCGAGTGAGGAAAACCCAAACCCAAACACCTACAAACCCAAAGTGATTGAGCATCATTGAAGAGATTGATCCTGCGTGGATCCGACGCTTGTTACCTTTGAAGACTGTGCTTCTTCCAGACGGTTAGGCATCATGGTCTAGATCATCCAAGAGGAATTGTGGATCGCCGACTGACCAAGTCTGTGAAGGTTTGGAAGTCGCTCAAGACTTACCACGAGTGATTGGACGAGGTCTGTGTGACCTTAGTTCAAGGAGAATACGGTGAGGACTTGGTGTCTGAGCTGCGTGCTTTCGGCGATCGGGTGTCCGGACTGTGTCCTCGAGTTTAAATACTCAGCCGCTCAACCAGACGTACAACTGAGACAACAGTTGGAACTGGTCTACCAAATCATTGTCTTCACCAACCT
Source organism: Aegilops bicornis (assembly GCA_021605145.1). NCBI lineage: Eukaryota > Viridiplantae > Streptophyta > Magnoliopsida > Poales > Poaceae > Aegilops > Aegilops bicornis. Next base: position 63,514,756 of record CM038675.1, on the reverse strand, counting down.
TACTGGTTCTATTTCCTCAACTCATTCTTTTCCTCATTACTGTGTTGAGTGATTGTTCATATCTGTGTTTGAAGACCTTGACTGAAGACTTTCTCAATTTCCTCAGTTCAATTTCTTCAGTCTGTTTGTCTTCATCTTGTGTTATCCTGTGATTACGCTTTACGTACTGTGATTGTCTTCATTTCATCATGATGACCATGCACAGATTCTGTTATGCTTACTTCTGAGTACTTATTCCGCTGCAAGTAGTTCTTCGCTAAGGAATTTCCTCACCGGCAAATTCCTCAGTGAAGAATTCATAAAAATCGCCTATTCACACCCTCTCTAGTCGATATAACGCACTTTCACGTGTTGACCTCTCTATTAAGCCTAGGTCGGGTTGCGGCGTATTGTTTGGCCGAGGTCGGGCATGACCCAGGAAAGTGTGTCAGGCCGGAGTTAATCGAGCGTGGTGGGTAAGTTGGTGCACCCTTGCAGAGAGGAAAACATCTATCGATAGCCTGTCCTACGGTAACGGACACTTGGAGTTGTATCCCGATCGATACAACTAGAACTGGATACTTGAGACGAGACTTGGATATGAGGTGATAAATGGATAGTATGGCTCTGGGATTGCTTTCTCGCAGGGAGTCGAGAAAGGATCTCTGGCCGAGGTTGATAACACTTCTACTACTTTACTTTATGCTACTCTACTCCCTCCTGCTGCTGCAAGATGGTGGTTTCCAGAAGATGCTAGTCTTCAATAGGCTAGGTTTTCCCCTTCTCTTCTGGCATTCTGTAGTCCAGTCCACAGATACAGCCCCTTTCCTTGATACAGATGCATATGTAGTGTAGATCCTTGCTTGCGAGTACTTTGAATGAGTACTCATGGTTGCTTTGCTCCCATTTTCCCCCTTTCTTCTTCTTTCCGGTTGATGCAACCAGATGTCGGAGCCCAGGAGCCAGATGCCACCGCCGATGCCTACTACTACATGGAGACCGCCGACAACCAGGAGTAGTTAGGAGGCTCCCAGGCAGGAGGCCTTGCCTTTTCGATCGTTTTTGCTTTTGTGCTAGCCTTCTTAAGGCAAACTTGTCTAACTGATGTCTGTACTCAGATATTGTTGCTTCCGCTGACTCTTGTGTATTCGAGCTTATGTATTCGAGCCCTCGAGGCCCTGGCTTGTATTATAAAGCTTGTATTATTTTAATTTGTGTCTAGAGTTGTGTTGTGATATCTTCCCGTGAGTCCTTGATCTTGATCGTACACATTTGCGTGTATGATTAGTGTACGATTGAATCGAGGACATCACAAGGAGAACATTTTGCCGCGACGGTATGCTTCCGGGCACTCCTTCGTATCTTGAGATTCCTGAAAATTTTGACATTGTAGTAAATAGAAGAAACAATTTCATCAATGGTTTTCATCGTGTCGCCCACGTTAGCTTTATTTCTTTCATGCCACCATAGCCAGAACAGGACACACACCTTTATGCTCTCTTCCTCTGACAGATGAAATACCTCCTCAAACAAGCTGAGGGGATCATTGCATAACACTAACTTGTTTCTAATATCTTCCATCTGTGTTGCGCGCCACAGTTGCTTCACCTTTTTGCATTTGAGGAAACAGTGACAACCATCCTCATCATATCTGACGCACACTGGGCACCTAGTGTCAATATCCATTCCCTTGTTTTTCAACTTCATTCTCAGTGGTAGACTATATGTTGCCATACGCCAAATGAAGTGAAGGACCTTATTTGGGAGAGGTAAAACCCATATTCTCTTCCATTCAAAATCAGTCGCCTCTCCATTACTTCTTGAAGTTGACGTTTGCCCATGGCTTGATTCCTGTTCTGCATTGTCCACTGCAACCTTATAGGCTGACTTGACCGAGAAGATCCCCTTCTTGTCGAAGTGCCATCCAATGGAGTCATCAAAATGATCATGAATGGGGATCTGCAGGATTATCTTTGAATCCTCTGCATTGAAAGTTTGACGCACAAGGTTAGCATCCCAACTATTTGTTAGTGGGTCTATAAGATCCGCAACCTTCGAAATCACTTGTCTCCACAAAATGAGGTGCCCTTCTTGTAGTTCCTCTTGGGAGCCAGGGATCCGTCCAGATTTTGATATTTTGCCCATTTCCGACTCTCCAAATTATACCGCTTTTCAGAAGTAGCACGCCTTTCAAAATTCTACGCCATGAATACGAAATTCCCTTTTTTGGAGTCGCTTCGATTATGCTGTTCACTGGATGATATTTAGTACTTTGGCACATAGTGAGGACGGATTCTAAGGCAGTCGCCATGCTTGTTTAGCAAGCATGGCCATGTTCAAAGCATGGAGGTCCCTGAATCCTAATCCACCTACTCTCTTTGGTTTTGAGAGCTTCTCCAGTGGATTTTGTTGACTTTGTCCACCTGGCTCCACCAGAACTTACTTATCATGGAACTAAGTTCATCACACAAACTTTTTGTTAGGTCAAAGCAGGCCATAGTGTATACTGGGATCGCTTGAGCTGCTGCCTTAATTAGAATTTCCTTTCCTGCTTTGGATACAAGCGGACAAGTTGTCGCTGTTTCGCACACAGGTGAGCGCCTAGCGATCAAGACGGGCTGACCCAACTACGAGATAGCGCACGAGCTACGGTACTGGTTTTGGGTACTTTCTGTAAGGTTTCTGCCGATATTGGGAACCTTCCAGAATGATCTTTAACCGATTTTTCACTGGTTTTTTTTATGTTTATTTGTTTTTCTTTTCTGTTCCTTTTTTTCTTTTTCGTTTTTTTTCTCTTTCTTTCTTTGTTTTTCTGTTTCTTTATTTCATTTTTCAATTCCTTTTTCTTCCTTTCTATTTCCTGTTTGTTCTTCAGATTTTTAAGTTCTTTTCTAAAATTCGGAAGATGTTCAGAATGTCAAATTTTGATCTTCGTTAGTAACTTTTGTCCACAAATTAGAAAAATGTTCTCCATTTTCTAAAAAATGTTCGGGTATTACAAAAAAATGTTCACTTTTCAAAAAAATATACATAACTTCAAAAATTTCACATGTTTATATTTTGTTTAGGCGTTTGACAAAATCTTCCCATTTCAAAATTTGTTCGCCATTTAAAAAAATCATGTGTTCAAATTTTGTTGGGAGTTTCAATAAATGTTTTCATCTAAAGAATTGTTCGAAAATTCCAAAAAAAAATCATGTTTTAGTTTTTGTTCGAGAGTTTTAAAAGATGTGCGCAAATAAAAAAATTGTTCATGTTTTGAAATTTTGTTCGGGAGTTTCAAAAAATGTTCTCAATTTAAAAAAATGTTCGTGTCTAAAAAAATTGATTTGAAATTTGGAAAATGTTGTGGTTTTCCAAAAAATACTCTTGCTTTCTATTTTTGGGGGTATTTACAAAATTTTCCGGTTTTCCAAACATTGCTTGCATTTATTGAAATATTTGAGTTTTTTGAAATTTTATTCAAAATTTAAAAAAGTGTTCGTTGTTTCAAACGGCCTTCACATTTTTTTCTCAAAAGAACGGTTTGCGTACAAATGTTTTAAAACGTTCAGATGTGCGCTGAGTTTGGTTCTTAAGACTTTGCGCTGCATTATCAACCTGGTCAGTCTGTAGTTCAACTGGCTAGCCATACTTGTTTGAAGCGTGTGGTCTCAGGTTCGAACCATGCTTAGCATTGTCTTTTTTACGATCGCTGTATTTTTCGTTCGTCGCCAGCCTATGCGAGCGCTGTACCTTTCGTTTGTCGCTAGCATGTGCGTTCGCTCCACATTCTGCCGCAGATAGCGGCAGATAGTACCTCTCCCTATGCAGCGCTGCAGGCGCCCGTTAACGATCCGGCGCCTACAGCGTTGCCAGCATGGTCCGGCCCACTAGCGTGTTGCACCAGTTTTTTTTGATTTTTTTGCTACGAAAATAAAAATATGAAATCCCAAAAGGTTCACATATTTAATGAAACAAGGTTCAACCATTTGAAAAAAAAATAATGCCTTAAAATATTTCATCAATTTTGAAAAAGTTCATTCGAATTGAAAAAAAGTTCATCCAATTTAGTAAATGTTCATTAAATTTGTAAAAAGTTCATAGAAAATAAAAAAATACATTTACATGTATAACAAGAGCATCATGAGGTGATCCCAACCAAATATGTCTTCCCTGAGGAAGAGAAGTACCAAGCCTAGCTATCTTATGAGCTTCACGATTTGTAGCTTGAAATTCATGCACAAAATTACATGAAATAAAGGACGTTTCTCTTTGCTTTATCTCCATAATTATTCCTCCGAAAGCGTCTCCCGAATTGACCCGTATTCCATTCACCACTGCTGTGTATAGAATTATAAAAAATGATATAGTTAATAAACATGTACGTTAGGAAATGCCTAGGAGGCCTCTGTAACGGGTCCGGAATAGGAAATCCAATTGGAGACAACCTAGTCAGCGGGCGCCCCTGTATCTCCGAAATCACTAATTAAGGAGTACTTGTTGCAAAGATCACTCCAATTCCTCTATTTGCGACAAGTGGTGAACATGCATCACTCCAATTCCCATTTTTTTTTCATGAAAAAAAAGGACGAAAAAACTGAACCGGAAGCACGGGTTTTTTCCCTTTCCGAAAGAGGCACGCCCGTGCCTCTCATGAAATCATAATTGTGCCTCTCGTGGAAGCAAAACTGTGACTCTTACGGAAGGAAAAAAAAGAAAACACGTTTTTTCCGTTTCCGAAGAGGCACCGCCGTGACTCCCGTGAAAGCACAACCGTGACTCTTGCCAAAAAAAAATAGAAAACACGTTTTCCCGTTTCCGAGAGGCACGGCTGTGACTCTCGCGAAAGCACAACCATGCCTCTCGCGGAAGTAAAACCGTGACTCTCGCGAAAGAAAAAAAAACAGAAAACGTGTTTCTTTCGTTTCCGAGAGGCATGGCTGTGACTCTCGTGAAAGCACAACCATGCCTCTCGCGAAAGAAAAAAAACAAAAAACGTGTTTTTTTCGTTTTCGAGAGGCACGGCCGTGACTCTCGCGAAAGCAAAACCGTGCCTTTCGCGGAAGCAAAACCGTGACTCTCGCGAAAGGAAAAAAAACGCGTGCGAAAAAATAAAAAAAATCCGAAGGGAGCGCCCAGAGCGCGACACGTGGCGAATGGCTGAGAGCGCGCTAAGTGGCGCTGATCATTGCGAGGCTCCCGAAGGAGCGCTCGTTAATTAGTTGCTCTCCTGTATCTCGCCTTCAGCGACTCCAGCTTTGGACACAACGAACGGGCCGTCCAATCAAGATAGAGCGCCGGCCCAAGCCACAGTCTCTTTTTTGTTTTTCGACTTTTTTTTTCTAATACTTCAAAATATTCTATATATATTATAAACAACTGAAATAATGGAGAAATATTAAAAAATGTTGAACAAGTATTACAAAATGTTAATTATGCATTCGGAAAATGCAAAACATGTATAGAAATTTGTTTATCATGTATTAAAAAATGAAGAATTGGTCATCATATATATTATGTTAAACAAGCATTTAAAAAATGTGCAAGTATTTGAAAAATGTTAATCAAGCATTTGGTGTATGTTAAATGTGTATAAAAAGATGCTGAACATATATTTTAAATGGTGAAATGTTTTAATCATATATGTAAATGGTGTTTGAATAATGCTAATCAAGCGTGTGGAAAACATTAAATTTGAATAGAAAAAATATTGAACATGCATCGAGTTTTTTAATCTTTTTATTTCAAAATTGTTACTGAAACATTTAAAAAATGTATAGAAAAAAATGTTGACACATATTAATAAAATTTTAATATATTATACGAAAAATGTTAAAAATGTTGACCACATATTGAAAAACAGTTAATTGCTGTTCGAAAATTGTTAAAGGTGTACTCTAAATTTTTTGTTGTCAAATATATAGAATGAAAACCAATAGAAATAAAAAATGAAAACCAAAAGAGATAAAAAGTAATCAAAGAAAAAAGACATTTAAAATTATAACTGTAAGAGGAAATACAAAAATAAATAAAATAAAAAGAGGAAATCGGGTCAGTAATAAGAAAAGAAACAGAAAAAAGAACAAAAGAACCTGTTAGTGAAGCAGTTTTTTAACTACTTCGTGCCCTTCAGAAGCATGAAAGCCAGTAGAAACCCAGTGTTTACATTCAAATATTTCGTGCCCTTCCAATCTAACACAAACTATACCTTCACCTATATGACGCACAACGCGTCAAGTTGTCGAGCGATCGCACATAGTTCACAAATGAGTGATGACTTCGGCCGGCCCGTTCAGCGCTTCATCGAACCCGGTTTCTACCTGGTTTTCACCCCTAAAAAGCCTTGTTTTTTTTCCGGTTTTGGGGACCTTTTCGAAGGTTTCTGAACCCTTTTTTCGTTTTATTTATTGTTGTTTTTCCTTGTTTTTTTGTTTCACATTTTTCTTTGTATTTTACTTTCATTTTTATTTTTATTTTTCTTTTTTTCACAAAAATGTTTGTGTCTTTCAAAATTGTTCACAAGTTTTCGAAAAGTTCATGTTTTGAAATTTATTCAGGAGTTGGAAAAAATGTCCGTGTTTCCAATCCTTGTTCTGATTTTCAAAAAGAATTGGTAGTTTCAAAAAATGTTTACGTTTTCAGGACATTCGTGTTTCCAGAAATTGTTCCTGTCTTCAAATATAATTCTCAAATATTCCAAAAGGAAATCAGTATTCAAATTAGTTCTACAGTTTCAAAAAATAGTCCAGTTTTCAAAAATTGTTCGCGTTTCTGAATATTTTTAAAGAGTTTCAAAAATGTTATATATATATATATATATATATATATATATATATATATATATATATATATATATATATGAAATCATATATATAGACGGCAGTTTGGGACACCTAGGTGCCCAGGCACCTTGCGTGTCTGGCTATGTCTTGCCTTGCTACTTGGGCGCCATTGATGTCCGTTTATCGGTTTCTATGCAGATAAACAGAGCAAAATACATCAAGTGTCTTAATATTTGTACCTACTACTGATACATGATTTTTTTTGCTGAAGCTCTCAAAGGTGTAGCATGCAAGCTTTGTAATATAGGTTTGATTTCAGAGTTGATCTGTGGATTATGGTTGTAACTTGGGTCATTTCCTGCCTTGAAGAACATAACTGCGACTGGAGTGACTGAACACATGCAGCTCTGCAGGCGGACACCTCGAAACAGATACCTCAATGTCCTGGCAAGTTCTACTCCTGAAATCAGCGTTTGTGGCTTGAGCAAATGTCATCGGCATCTGGTGATAGATTTTTAATGTATCTTGAATAATGTATGGTAGTGGATTTTTAATGTATCTTGAATAATGTATGTAACCTGCTAATTTTGCAAGGTAGTTTCTGAAATGTAACTTCAAATGACTTCCTTTCATCACTTTTTGAATAAGGAAATCCGCACATCTATGATTGCTATTTTATCTTCAAAATGACTAAATTTAATATAATTGTATTTTTGAAAGAACTTGCAACCTAAAGAAGTACAGAAACTTAGTGTGCAGTGTAATGTAATAGTAAAGAGCAATTGCCTCTAATGACTCGGTTTCTCTGTACCTCACATCACGTAGGGTGATAGGATCAAGCTTCCCAGTGCCTTATTTAGTAATGTGGAACATGCCTTGCACATGCATCTACTACCTCTATAAAAGCATGAAGGGCGAAGAATAAAATAGTCTTGACCATCCAACCATGCTTATCTGATGGCTGTGACGGTGGGAGGGAATGAGGGAGCCCAAGATCTACCCGTTAACTCAAAATGAATTTTCGCATCTGATTGTAATATTACGTGAATTTTCGCATATAATTATAATATTACGTGCGTTGCACGTGCATAACTAGAGCGGCTGGATCTCTCAAACTGCGACATGATAACCTCCATGAACATACCCCGTGTTTTATGGAAGCTCAAAACAATGTGGGTACGAATGTGCAGAGAGCCTGCTCAATGTGGGTACGAAAGTAAAAACTAAAGGTGGAGAGCTTCAGAGCATGGCTTCAGAGCACCACCAGCCTTTATGATGAATTTGAGACAAGAGGCAAACAAGCCATTATATTCGTCCACATATGCTAATATTATTTGTACCGTTAGATCAGAATATTAAACCTCAGGTTTGACACTTATGCATCTTATAAAGAAAGAATATTCTTTCAAGGAGAAGCAATGTTTCTGTCAATAGAGGTGTATGTGGTTTCTTAATCAATTTCAAGATCTGCCGGCTTGATCTTTTGGAGGTGCTCATCGACCGATCTAGAGCTAGACACAACACATTGTTGACGATGGTGGAACCAAGGAAGAGCTTGGGCGGCGGTGCAAGGAGGGAGGATTTAGAGTGATGGAAGGAGATGTAGTTGCGGCCCGGGTCAACCAGCGAGAGTGGAAAGGGTGGTAAGGTGTCACGGGCTTGGCCTTCATTATTTTCTTGAGGTCACTTGGGTCGGCGTGTAAGATCCCTTGTAAAAAACTTGTACGTCAAAAATGAGGAAGTGATCTATTATCTTCGGGTATTTACCGCATCTATATGCAGATATACTGACCCTACTTAACACATGCTGATAAGTCACCCACAATCAGTTGAAGATTTTCTGCCTGTTTGTCCATCATGCCTCATCTCTATACCACAAGGTGTCTCTCTATTTGATCAAGAATCACTACTTATTCGACATGGATAACTAGTGTGTGTCTCTCGATTTGTGTATGATACATAGACCAGGAAATAGTTAAATTTGTGAGCTCTGATGCCTACAAGGCATGGTGTGGCAAACATTTTGTGAGCCCAAAGGTGCTTTAAAAATCTTAACTCAGCTGGCCACTAAGTACTGTATGTTGTCTTAGTTGATACATTATCCGATAAATTATATGGACACCAATGACATTACTTGTATAACTAGCAACATTAACAACTAAGGTCATTGATATTATTGTACGGTTTTTTCCTGGAATTATCATTTTCACCATTACAAATATATTTCTTGTGCTACACTTAAACTATATTTTGTTATGAAATGTATCAGTTAGTTTACATTATCTAAGAATAACTATTCTATAGTGAGTTTTACCATAAATAAAGAGTAAAACATTAGTTTCAAATTATTCCACCAATTTACTTATGTCCAGCGATGTTTTATAATGCTTTTGCATATATATTGTTAACTATATATAACTTGGTAGAGCGCTTTTAGAGTATATGGATCTAGCCTATAACTTCAGATGTATGGACTTCAAGTTTGTGAAGTTTAGGCATATTAAACAGATATCTGGAAGGTGCATAAAGTGTCAATTAGTGGTTGGAAAACTAGAGGTTGTCAACAAACCACATTGATGCTCTTTATGTTTTATTAGTGCTCCACATTTTGCATATGTTTGATGTAATTCCTAGGTGGAACCACTATGGGGCACATGAGCCTTTATAACCTCCACATTCTAAATAGCTTGCACTTTACGGATGTTGATCTTCTTATGCACAATTCCTACTCCCTCCGTTCCTAAATATAGGTCTTTGTAGAGATTCCACTATGGACTACATACCGAGCAAAATGAGAGAATCTATACTCCAAAATGCATCTATATACATCCGTATGTTGTCCATAGTGAAATCTCTACAAAGACTTGTATTTAGGATCGGAAAGATGTCCTGGCACCCGGGTGTCTAGGCACCCCCTTATCCAGTGCGTCCATTGTTTTAAAGATTCGTGCTGAGTCTTAGCTTTTTAAGTGAGTGGGTTGTAATGGCAGCAAATTGACAGCGGTAGCACGTGAACCTGCTGCAGCGCCTGCACATCTCTCTCCCCTCATGCTAAGTTTCTCTCTCATAGTCATATCAACATGCATGCACAAGTTCTCTCACATACTGAAAAAATATCTCTGTCTCAGGCATAAGCTCTCTCTCACTTGTCACTTCCAGCCCTCTCTCACAAGCGTTCCACTCCATTTTTTCTATGTCACCTCTCCCGAAAAAGGTGAAGTTCTCTCTAACAGGCGTTGTCTCTCTCTTTCTCTCCATTTATTTTTTAAACGATTTCTCTCTTCTTTTTTCTGTGTGTCACTCTCAAAGTCTCACGCAGCAGCGTCTCCTCACTCAACAGTATACTGCATTGAAAAAGAAGAGTATTGCCCTATTGTTTTCACAGCTATCAGAGAAATGGAATCTGTGTCAGAAGAACACCGCAAAGGATACTGTTGACAAAGGGGTGCCTAGACACCCGGGTGTTGAAAATCCATTCTCCTGAGGTAATTTGCCCGCGCAAAGTTAATGGCCCAATATTCCAGCCAGAGGCCCAATATGAAAGTAATTCCTAGGTCTACGCATCAGTCAAATGGGCATACGCGCAGCCGTCGATCGAGTAGACGGTTTCCTTCCCGAGTTCTCTTGGTGCTCCGTCGCCTCTAAGATCTCTTTGCACCTTTCGTCGCCGCCGGAGCACAGGGCGCTCAGCGCTTCTCCTCCAGCGATTGAATCCATGGCTGCTTCACAGACTGATCAAGGCTTCTGCATGAATTCGGAGGTACGATTACTAGTATATACAGTAACAACAATAACCTGCTATACTAGATCTCCAGATCAATCGCACATTACAAATTAAGATTCTGGGTGAATTACTAATCAGATGCGGTAAGATCAGAATTTATAAATCTAATTTGACTCTTTGTGCAATGTTAGGATGAAGAGGAAATATACTAAAATAAATTCATTTTACAAGAGGTGACTCGGTATTTAGTATTACCCCGTCCCAAAAAGCTTGTCTTAGATTTATCTAGATACAGACGTATCTAACACAAAAACGTCTCTTGATAAATTCGTATTTAGACAAGTTTTCTGGGACAGAGGAAATACTATCCACCCAAGTATTCGTACGGATAAATCTAAACTGATATTATGCCCTTCCCAAATTAATTGTCTCAAATTTGTATAGATACGGATGTACATAACACTAAACCATGTCTAAATACATTTGTATCTAGACAAATTTAAAAGAACTAATTTGAAACGGATAAAGTAGAAATTTAGTTTTGTTTATATTGCCAATCAAATGTTGCCATACGTTTGTATCAATGCTTGTTTTGATATTATATTATTGTGATGTGTTTTCTAAGTGTTTCATTTTACTCGCCCCCCTCATGCCTTAATTCTGGCTCCGCCCCTGGTTCCCTTGCGGGCCGCCGGTGACGCCGCCGATTCCCTCTCTCTCCGTCGGACGCTCCGGAGACGCCGCCGAGGCCGTTGCGCTGCCGGTGACGCCGCCGGTTCCCTTTCTCTCCCTCGGGTCTGTTCGCTATGTGGGTGTGCGGTAGGGTTAGGGTTGAGAGAGACGCTATCGAGGCCGTTGCGGTGTTGTCGCGTCAGAATAAGTTTCTCTGGGCTCCATTCGCGGCCAGGCGAGGCTTTTGCTTTCGTCTAGGAGCCAGCGGGGTTGGGGATCCCCGGATCTCGTCGAGGTCGCGGGCTATGTTGGCTGGAGGTCCATCGACACTGGCCGTTTGGGTCTTTAGATGGACGATTGATGCAGGGAGACGAAGATCATTCTTCTTCCTTGTTGGTATGATTTGCTGCTGCTGTTCTTCTCCTTCCTCTGAGCTGATGCTGGTGGGAGATCCTGCTTTTTCGGGCAGATGGCCCGGCCGCGGTGCTGGACCAGTCGGATGACTCAAGTTCTCTTCCTTCCGGAAGGGACACTTTTCGTGGTACTCAAAGCCAAAGATGGCGACGACTGTTGCAGGAGTGTTGGATTGATGTCCATGCCCTCTCAGCGCTGGTGCCAAGAAAGGAGGAAGCAGCGTGGCGGCAATTGTACCGTAGTCGAAGATGATGACCTGCTTGCGACTGGTTGCAGATCCTTCTGCTGCAGGGGTCTTCTCTCACGATTCCGGGATGATGACACAGGGCTCCGGAAATCTTTTTGTGTTATGGTTGTCTTAGGGTACTCTATGTGTTCATAGTCCTTTGTGCTTGCGTTTCAGTGTGCTTGTAAGGGTCAACTACTTTGTACTGATTCGTGATATGAATGGAAAAATTCTAAAAAAGTATGGAGGCCGTTACGATCAGATGGATCGAGCGCATTGTGTGCGCCTCGTGCGCGTGCCCGGATCGTGCCGCCGTAGAGCGCTGTGCGCGTCGTGCGCGCTGGCCGGGCGGATCGCTCGCTACGCTACGTGCATGTATGCGCATGAGACGTGTGTGCTGCGTAGCTGTAGGACTACAAAGCCACGGACGCGGCCATGTATCTGTTGAGAAGAGTTGAGCTCTTGGAATAGTAATGGGGTTGTATGTGCGGCCAGGTGAAACTCCAGTGTATTCTGCTCCTTTTCCTTCTGACATGTTCCTTCTTCTACCTCCAGGCGACTGAGAGAGCGAGTCTAGGGCTGCGCCAACGGGACTGGCTACGGGTCAATCGACTGAAATAAGTTTTGGGTCAGTCGATCGTTTCGATTGACCGGCCAGAGGTGCCGGTGTAACCTACGAACGCATTCCGGCCATGCATGTAGTAGGTAAGTACTGTGTACGTATATTATAGGTGTATAAGAAAGCGTCTAAGCTCATCGATGATAGATGAAGATCATGCATGGTGTGTTCTGAAAAGTAATATCTATTTGCATGCAATGGTTTGTGATTATATGTGGAGTCTCACACATGTATATATATTTTTATAGATGCATACAATGCATATACGCATGTATATATCGAAAAATGCATTACTACTATGCAAATAAAGTATATAATGTTGGGATTTAAGCAAAAAAAATCTAAAACATAAAGGATTAGTGACATCGGCATTACCCTTACAAAAGAAATATATGTATTGCCCTTACATTAGAAATATCTATCTTTCACAACTTCATGAAATAAAAACTAAAAACAAAATGAAGTTCTATATGGAAGAATGAATTCATTGCATTGATATTACCCTTTCAAAAGAAAGAAAAATAAAAAATAAAACAAAATTAAAATAATGAAGTTTTCTAATAAAGAACGAACCCCTTTAAGAAGAAAGCAAATGAAAAATAAGAACCTTTCAAAACTTGCACACAGTTTTTTGAAATATGCAAAAAATAAGCATATGATTTTGCAATTTTTGCATTCTAATATAATTTACACACATATTATTTAGCACTTGCATTTACTTACACACATAAATAAATAAGTTACGTTTTCTAAGAAGGAATGAATTAGTGGAAGTGAAAACAAGAGAAGTAAATACATAGAATTTTCACACATTTTACACAAAAGCTGCATTTTTAGAATATTCAAGAATAACCATATAGTAATTTTCAAATTTCACAAAAAATATATTTACTAGTATTACCATTTAAGAAAAACTAAATAAAAACATAAAATATTTAAATTTCCTAAGGAAGTATGAATTAGTGGCATTGTATTACGATCAAAGGTATTAAACTAACAAAAAACTAAAACAAAATCAAAAAGTTGAAGTTTACTAAAAAATAATGAAACCCTTTTAGAAGAAATAAAATGAAAAAGGAGAAAACTTTCAAAACTAGCACAATTTGCACTGGTATTACACTTTTCAAAATATGCAAAGAATAAGCATGAAATAGCGCATTTTTGCATTCTACTATAATTCCCACATAGTGTAACCGAAATGTTGTATTTCCTTTAAGAAGAAAGATAAGAAAAAAAAACTTGGGCACAACTTTGCACTAAAATTGCAATTTATCGTAATATGCCAAAATAATCATATAATCATGAAATTCTGGCACATATTATATAATATTCGTTTGTATATAATTACACTCAGCCAAAAACCCGCAAAAAAATAACCAATAAAGGAAAGAAAAGGGGGGAAAGAAAAAATTATAGAAACAAAAAAAAATGAAGCAAAAATACCCTTAAATAGAAAAGAAAATGATATAAAAATGAAAAAAAATGACAAAATTTGCACACAATCTGCACATAAATTGCGCTTCATTATAATATGCAAGAATAAACGCATAATAGTGGATTTTTTCACAAAAAATCTAAAGAAAGAATAAATTAGTGGCATTGGTATTTCATCCATGGTGTCTCTACTTCTCCGGATGAAAAAAATGAATTAGTGGTATTGGTATTATCGTTTAAGAAGGAAGAAAACTAAAAAAATGAAGGAAAAATTTGCATGCGGTATGAATAGAAATTGTGATTTTTTTAATATGGAAGAATAAGCACAAATAGTGAAATTTCAGAAAAAAAATCCTAAGTAGGAATGAATTAGAGGTATTGATATTACCCTTAATGACTAAAGAAACTGAAGTAAAAACTTAAACAAAATTAAAATAGTGAAATTTTCTAAGAAATGAATTAGTGTCGTTGGTTTCCCGTTAAGAAGAAAGGAACTAAAAATAATAAAACAAATAATGAAATGTTTTGCAAACAATTAGCACAGAAGTTGCGTATTTTATAATATGCAGGAATAAGAATATGATAGTGCAATTATCACAAAAAGAAAGTTTTCTGAGAAAAAATGAATTTGCGGCATTGGTATTATCATTAAAGAATAAAGAAAATAAAATAGTACTAAAAACCGAATACCAAAATTTTAAGAAAGAATGAAGTAGTGGCTTATATATTACTCTTTACAAAAATAGAACACAATCAAAATAATGAGGTTTTCTAAGGAAGAATGAATTTTTAACATGGTATTACCCTTTAAGAAGAAAAAATAAATAGAAACAAAAAAAATCAAAATAATAAGTTTTTTTAATAAACAATAAATTAGTGTCATTTTCATTACCTTTTAAGAAGAAATTTTTTTAACAAATAAATTAAAATAAAGAAGAATGAATTAGTAGCATTATTATTACCGGTTAAAAAATTAAAATTAAAATTTGCAAAACTTGCACACAACTTCGCTCTTAAATTACAGTTTTTTTAGTATGAAAGTAGTGTAATTTTCGCACATATTGCAAATTATTTATGTCTGTACATTACACTGACCTAACATCCCAAAAATATCCACAAAATAAAACTAAAACCAACTAACATAGTGAAACAGGAAAACAAAAGTAAAAGCGCATAAAAACAAAAAAATATCAAAGAAGCGAATGGGCTTCGGCCCATAAGGAAATCGACTGACCCAAATAAGGGGTCAGTCAAAAAAATAGGCCCACACAACAAACAACGCAGGTTAAGAAAGAAAAACCCAGCACGAATCTCAGAGAAAATCCAATGGCCACAAAATCTACTGACCCAAAAGTAAAATTTCAGCTGACTGAAATGTAGCCAGGACAGACACATCCGTCACATCCACGCCCTCCCCACCATCCTCTTGAACAGGGCCAGAGCCTCGGTGGCCTCCCGATTCTCAGCATACGCCTGGATCATGGCATTCAAAGACAGGGAGTTCTTCACTGGCATTCTATCAAAGACCGCCCTCGCTGCCTCGACCGCCCCGCACCTGCAGTACACGTCAAAGATCAACGTAGTGACATTCACGAGCTCCTCGACGCCACCATGAACCGCGAACGCATGCACCGCAGGAAGCGATTGGGCATTGATGCAGGCGGGCATGACGGGCACGAGCGCGACAGAGCCAGGCCGCTGCCTGTACTCCTGCTGCATCCGAACAACCATCTCCACGGCCGCCCCGGCTAGCCCGTCCTGTGCATAACCGGCCACGAGCGCGTTCCAGGCGACGCGGTCGCCGGACGGGCATAAAGTCAAACACCCTGAGCGCGTCGCCGGGCCTCCACCGCAAGCATACGAGCGGCCAGCTTGCGTGGACTGCGCGGCCGGTCGCGAGGTCAGCGCGCATCGACGCAGAGCATGAGGAGGGAGATGGAGGTTCGGAGGACGAGGCCGGAAGCGGACACGCGCGCTGACGCGGATGAAGACATGGCGACCAATCCCGTGAGCGCGCCCTGCAGTCCTATAGCTGAGTACTCCGAATGGTGCACCATTGACAGGTAGTTCAACATTTCTTTTAGGCTTCATTTGACAGGATGGGATTGTCGAGGTTTTGGAAGGAAGGGATTTTAGGGGATTTGGTGAATCCTCCTCTTTCACCCAATCCCCTTGAAGCCTCAAGTCCCCTCCGCGAGGAGGAGGCCGCGACCGATGGCGACGCATCGAGGATGAGGCTGCTGCCGACGGTGGCGCGTGGCTCCAATTCCACGAGGGCCTCCTCGTGTCAGGTGGATCTGCCAAATGGGCAAAGAGGATTGTAGGGGGTTCTGGGCCATGCGACGAAGCCTTAGGAGACAATTACACTCTACAGTTTTCTTGAAGTGGCAATACAACATAAGTGATATTAATGATATTAATGCCCTTAGATTATTTGTTGATCCTGAATTATGTATCCTAGTTCCTAACCAAAAATGGTAAATTTCTTTGTAAGTTATGTACTTTGGGTTGGAAAGAGATGTCACCAGAGCTGCTAACATGTGTATTTCTTTTTGCGTGTAATAACATGTGGATTTGGAAAGCTAAAATGCCTATATAAGTTCATATCGGTTTTTGGCTGTTGTTCCAAGATGTTGTCGTGAGTAGATTTAACATGAGAAAAAGGAAGTCACCTGGATCTTCCTTATGTTCTTTCTGTGATCCACTTGAAACCGCTGAACACTTCTTTTTTCCTATTTTCAGTGGATTGGGTTATTTGCGGAGTCCCGGGTTCCGTTCTTGGTGTTGGGGCTGGAGAGCAACAATGCGCTGCACAAATTCAACAACATGGCAAATATGCACACTACACAGCCCCCTTCACTTGTGATGAACTTTGAGGACAACTTCAACCAACAAGTAAGCAGCGGAATAACACAAACAACATGCACATGTGACACAGGATTTAATGTGGAACAACCTCCTCAACTTGAGGAGTAAAAAACCACGGCTATGGACCGACCGGTCCACACAACTTCACTATGAGAATGATGAGTACAAGGTCTTCTCTAGAACCTCTAGAGAGATTTACAACACACTCTCCACGTTGCCAACCGGCAACAGCAACAACAACCACAAGAAGTAAGATTTCAGCAAAGCAGAGTTTACACAACTTCTGTACCCTCCAGTGTTTTGTAAACTGCTCTTAAACCGCTGAATCAAACAACACCAAATTTGGCAGACAAGTAGACACACGAGTTCCTGAGATCCCCTCCAAATTTCAGCTCAATCGGACATCGTTTGCCTACCCAAACTGTTCGTCTCCCAAAACTACTCTGTTCTGAAACTGCAACAGTCAAAGCTGACAAAACCACTCTCAAATCTGATGCTCCACTGACCCAATCCTCAAACTAGCTAACCAAATCGAAGTACACAAAGTAAGGAACGGGCTCACCAAGTTTGGGGTCGATCCAAGCACGTTTGAGCCTCCAATCACCAGCTTCAACACTGTCTAGTCAGATGCAGCAAATCTGGACAAAACCTCTGCTTCTTCTTCTTCCTCTCTCTCAGGTTGTGTTTTCTCTTGTGTGCTCTCTCTCTCACTCTCACGAATGGCAGCCACCACCAGCAAGAGGTGGAGTGGCTAGGGTTTTCTCCTTGCTCCCTTCACCAGGAAACACTCACAACCGTTGGATGCAGAACAGATCAACGGTTCATATGTGTTGGACTTGTGTGGGCTGATGTTGGGCTGCCAACACACCTCCATGTGGAGGGACTTAGCCCAACAAACTCCCCCTCCCGACATCATGGAGGGTCTCACTGCCTTCCAGCAGCCATGCCAGCGAGCCGGCGGCATACTTCAAGCTTCTTCCTTGTCACCACTTTAATCAACATATCAGCCCCATTGTCATCGGTGTGAACCTTCTCAAGTTGCATTTTCTTGGAATACAACACATCTCGAATCCAATGATAATGGACTTCTATATGCTTAGGCCTTGAATGAAAACTTGCATTCTTACTCAAGTGGATAGCACTTTGGTTGTCACAAAACAACACATACTTGTCTTGGTTAAAACCAAGCTCACAAGCCAACCGTTTCAGCCACAATAGCTCCTTGCTCGCCTCTGTTACATCAATGAATTCAGCTTCAGTTGTATTCAATGCCACACACTTCTGCAGCCTACTTTGCCATGACACCGCTTCCCCTGCATAGGTAACCAAGTAACCTGAAGTAGACTTCCTTCTGTCAACATCTCCAGCCATGTCAGAATCTGAAAAAGCAATCAGCTTTGCCTCACCGTTACCGAAGCAAAGTTTCAGATTTGTGCTGCCCCGAAGATATCTCAAAATCCACTTCACGGCTTCCCAATGAGGTCTTCCTGGATTGGATATAAACCTTCTCACAGTACTAACCACATGAGCAATGTCAGGCCTTGTACACACCATAGCATACATCAAACTCCCAACCGCTGAAGCATAAGGAACATGATGCATTTCCTTTTTCTGCTCATCAGTGGTAGGACATTGCTTTCTGCTCAACTTGAAATGGGCTGCTAGTGGACAACTCACAACTTTAGCATTTTCATCTTGAACTTAAAGTACTTTCTCAATATACTTCTCTTGAGACAAGTACAACTTGTTGCAATTTCTGTCTCGCTCAATTCTCATTCCGAGAATGTTCTTTGCTGGACCTAAGTCTTTCATGGCAAAACATTTGCTCAACTCCTTCTTCAACTTAGCAATCCTAGAGACATTCTTGCCAACAATCAGGATATCATCAACATAGAGCAATAATATGATGAAATCATCACACGAGAACCTCTGAATAAACACACAATGGTCTGAGCTACACTTCTTGTAGCCTTGCTCCCCCATGACAGTTTCAAACTTCATGTACCATTGTCTTGGTGCTTGTTTCAGGCCATAGAGACTTTTCTTCAGCTTGCACACATAGTCTTCTTTGCCTTTCACAAGAAACCCCTTAGGTTGCTCCATGTATATTTCTTCCTCCAACTCACCATGAAGGAATGCAGTCTTCACATCCATTTGCTCAATCTCCAAGTTGAGACTTGCTGCCATGCCAAGGATTACTCTTATGGATGTCATCTTCACAACCGGAGAAAAGATCTCATCATAGTCAATGCCTTTCCTCTGGCTGAATCCTTTTACAACTAGCCTGGCCTTGTACCTTGGATGTGATGTGTGCTCTTTTTGCTTGATTCTGTAGACCCACTTGTTCTTCAAAATTTTCTTGCCCTTGGGCAACTTCACCAACTCATAAGTGTGATTCTTATGCAAGGAATCCATCTCTTCTTGCATAGCCTTTTTCCACTCCTTCTTGTGCTCATCTTCCATTGCATCTGCAAAGCATTCAGGTTCGAACCAGGGATAATAACACCACGTATTGATCTGAGGGATACCTGCTGGAAGGAATCCGACCCCCTGTTGGATCTTCTGAGTGGAGCAGCTGGTGGACTTTCTGGTGCTGGTGCTTCCTGCTGATCCGGATCATCAACTTCAGCATCATACTCTTGCTGCTGCTGTTGGGGAGCTTCTTCTTCACCTGCACCACCATGTACATCACCATGTACATCTTCTGCATCTGCTTCAACTTGCACAGGAGCTGGAGCTGCAGGAACTGGGTCAGAATCAATCATGTCTTGCTGCTGCTGAGGAGGAACCTGCCCCTTTGTCTTCATAATATCCTCAATTGTTTGGTCTTCAACAAACACAACATCACGACTTCTCACAACTTTCCTTGCTATAGGGTCAAACAACTTGTAGCCAAACTCATCACCACCATAACCAAGAAAGATACATTGTCGTGTCTTCGAATCAAGCTTTGACCTTTCATCTTGAGGAATATGAACAAAGGCCTTCCACCCAAAAACCTTCAGGTAGTCATATGAGACGTCCTTGTCACACCAAACCCTGTTAGGAACATCTCCCTGCAAAGGATAACTTGGTGAGAGATTAGTAACATAAACTGCAGTCATCAAAGCCTCACCTCAAAAGTGTTTGCGTAGCTTTGCACTTGACAACAAGCATCTAACTCTCTCCACAATTGTCCTGTTCATCCTCTCAGCAAGACCATTCAGCTGTGGTGTCTTCGAGGGAGTAAATTGATGCCAATACCTTGCTGCTTGCAATATGCATCAAATGGCCCAATGTACTCTCCTCCATTATCAGTGCGAATGCACTTGATCTTCTTCTCAGTTTCTCTCTCAACCGAGGCTTGGAATTGCTTGAATACACCTAGTACTTGATCTTTGGTCCTCAAAATGAAGTCCCAAACTTTCCTGGAAAAGTCATCAATAAAAGTCACAAAGTACTTAGCACCACCAAGAGATCTTACCGACATTTTGCAAACATCGGAATGTATCAAGTCCAGCTTCTCGGGTTTCTTGTGAGGAGGTAGAGTCTTGAAGGCAACTTCGGTGTTGCTTCCCTGCTAGACAATCTGACCATTTCTTGATGTGAACTCCTTTCACACCCTTCAACAATTTTTTCTTCACTAGCACTGTCATCCCCTTCTCACTCATGTGCCCAAGTCTCTTGTACCATAAAGCACAATGATCATCCTTCTCTAGTGCATTGACAGAAGTACTAAAAAGCTTAGCATGAACATGATACAAAACTGAGACCATTTTACCTCTTGCAACAATCATGTTGCCTTTGGTGAGCTTATCTTGCCCTTTTCCAAAACTGCTCAAGTAATCATCTCCATCAAGCAAACCAACCGAGATAATATTGAGATGAAGTGCCTCAACATGCCTCACAAATTTGAGGACTAACCTTGTACCATTTGCGGTCTCCAAATGCACATCTCCTTTTCCAATGATTGGTGCTCTATCATTGTTCCCCATCTTCACAACACTAAAATCACCTGATATATAGTTAGTGAAGAGCTCTCTGTGAGATGTAGCATGAATGGTAGCACCGCTGTCCGGTATCCAAATCATCTCGTCACCATCCACAAGGTTGACGGTTTTATCAGAAACAACAGTGATCCTCTCCTCAACAGTGGAACCAAATCTGCCCTCATTTTCTTCATGCATAACAAGCATAATGTCCTCTTCTACTGCAGTAACTCCGTTGCCCTCTGTGTCACTATCACTGTCAACTTGCTTCTGATCTTGTTTTTTCTTTTTCTTTTTGTCTTTCTTCCACTTGTCACATTGCCACTTAATGTGGCCCTTCTGATGGCAGTGATGACACTCATAATCCGCATACTTACTTTTTGATTTGCTCCTACCTCTTTCTGCCCCTTTACCTGGACCTCTGCTCTTGCTTCTCCCCTTGGACTGAGTAACCAACACCTCTGAATGTGAGGAAGAAGTGGCTTCAGCCACCTTTCTGGACTCTCATTAGTACCCTGGTTTTCACAATATTCCAAGTGAAAACTCCATTAGGTGCTGAATTGCAAACCGTGACCTTAAAGGTCTCCCAGCTGTCCGGTAATGAGCCTAGTAGCAGCAAAGCTCTCACTTCATCTTCAAATGTTATTCCCATTGAAGAAAGCTGATTTATAATGCCTTGGAATGTATTCACATGATCTGCAATTAGAGTGCCCTCTTTGTACCTCAAGCACATCAATTGTTTGATCAAGAACATATTGTTTGTACCTTCTTTCCGGGCAAACAACTCTTCCAATTTCTGCAACAAGGTGCATGCATGTGTCTCATCAATGATATGGTTCAAAACATTGTCATCGACCCATTGCCGAATAAACCCACAAGCTTGGCGATGAAGTACCTTCCATTGACCTTCCTCAATGCCCTCCGGCATCTCAGTGGAGAACACTGGCTTCCAGTATTCTTTCACATACAACAAGTCCTCCATCTTGCCCTTCCATGCTTGATAATTTGTACCATTCAAAGATATCATCCTGCTAGTGTTCACTTCCATCTTTCACCACAAGAACTCAACAATTTGCACAAGCAAACCAAGGCTCTGATACCACTTTGTTGGCACTGGACAGCAACAATGTGCTGCACAAATTCACCGACACGGCAAATATGCACACTACACAGCCCCCTTCACTTGTGATGAACTTTGAGGACAGCTTCAACCAACAAGTAAGCAGCGCAATAACACAAACAACATGCACATGTGACACAGGATTTAACATGGAAAAACCTCCTCAACATGAGGAGTAAAAAACCACGGCTGTGGACCGACCGGTCCACACAACTTCTTTATGAGAATGATGAGTACAAGGTCTTCTCTAGAACCTCTAGAGAGATTTACAACACACTCTCCATGCTGCCAAGCGGCAACAGCAACAACAACCACAAGAAGTAAGATTTCAGCAAAGCAGAGTTTACATAGCTTCTGTACCCTCCAGTGTTTTGCAAACTGCTCTTAAACCTCTGAGCCAAACAGCACCAAATTTGGCAGAAAAGTAGACACACGAGTTCCTGAGATCCCCTCCAAATTTTAGCTCAATCGGACATCGTTTTCCTACCTAAACTGTTAGTCTCCCAAAACTACTCTATTCTGAAACTGCAGCAGTCAGAGCTGACAAAACCACTCTCAAATCTGATGCTCCACTGACCCAATCCTCAAACCAGCTAACCAAATCGAAGTACTCAAAGTAAGGAATGAGCCCACAAAGTTTGGGGTCGATCCAAGCACGTTTGAGCCTCCAATCACTAGCTTGAACACTGTCTAGTCAGATGCAGCAAATCTGGACAGAACCTCTGCTTCTTCTTCTTCCTCTTTCTCAGGTTGTGTTTTCTCTTGTGTGCTCTCTCTCTCACTGTCATGAATGGCAGCCACCACCAGCAAGAGGTGGAGTGGCTAGGGTTTTCTCATTGCTCCCTTCACCAGGAAACACACAACCGTTGGATGCAGAACAGATCAACGGTTCATATGTGTTGGAATTGTGTGGGCTGATGTTGGGCTGCCAACACACCTCCATGTGGAGGGACTTAGCCCAACACTTGGTACATGCAGGGGCGGAGATAGGGGGGTGCGAGCAGGGTCAGACAGCCCCCATCATCTCGCCCCCTCTATGAATGCTCGCTAAGTATTACACTAATTTAATATGAATATTTAATACACGCATGGCTGAGGTAACGGAAAGGTGTCCTGGGATCCCCTTATCCAGTGCGTCCATTGTTTTAAAGATTCGTGCTGAGTCTTAGCTTTTTCAGTGAGTGGGCTGTAATGGCAGCAAATTGACAGCGGTAGCACGTGAACATGCTGCAGCGCCTGCACATCTCTCTCCCCTCATGCTAAGTTTCTCTCTCATAGTCATATCAGCATGCATACACAAGTTCTCTCACCTACTAAGAAAACATCTCTTTGTCTCAGGCATAAGCTCTCTCTCACTTGTCACTTCCAGCCCTCTCTCACAAGCGTTCCACTCCATTTTTTTATGTCACCTCTCCCGAAAAAGGTGAAGTTCTCTCTAACAGGCGATGTCTCTCTCTTTCTCTCCATTTATTTCTTAAACGATTTCTCTCTTCTTTTTTTCTGTGTGTCACTCTCAAAGTCTCACGCAACAGCGTCTCCTCACTCAACAGTATACTGCATTAAAAAAGAAGAGTATTACCCTATTGTTTCTCTCAGCTATCAGAGAAATGGAATCTGTGTCAGAAGAACACCGCAAAGGTTACTGTTGACAAGGGGGTGCCTAGACACCCGGGTGTTGAAAATCCATTCTCCTGAGGTAATGTGGCGACCGGTTTTCCGGGTAATAAATTCCAGAAAATGGCCGTTGTGCTCACCAGCCCCAGGATTACTGTTAGCTGACGAGGCACCAACTTGATACAGAAATTCCAAGCAAAATAGAACATATGTGGTACAAGACTATTCTGTTCTGTGAGAACATCAAATGGTTTCTAGAGGTTGATGGCGGAAGCGGTTTGTGGATCATCAGCGTCTATGGGACTCCATTTCCCACAGGAACAGCTGACCAGGTTAACTCCTATCTTCGCGAGACTGCTATCACCATTGCTTAGGTTCCGGGGCTGTCATCACGGTCGCTCCTCTCCGCGCAAGAAATCTGGCCAAGACAATAGCCAGGGACAAGCCAGTGAGTACTTTGAATGTACTCGCAAACATTATGAACACAGGTATAATGCAACAACCGATAATCATGCTTTGAAAATATTCTATGATCACAACGTCAGTCATAAAAAATAAATTCCTTGATGCATGCGGGCAGGTTATTAATGTGTAACCATGAATATGTAATGACAGAGTAGGAATAAAGTGCACCATTCGGATGTCTGAAGCGACGTCTCGAATTGATGGTAAATAACAAGTATGCCTCAGTCGGGCGTCTGAGCGACACCACATAAAGGGCTTATAAAGTAAAATAGATATCAAGTATGTCACAGTCGGGCGTCTCAGCGACACCACATAAAGGGCTTATAAAGTAAAATAAATATCAAGCATGCCACAGTCGGGCGTCTCAGCGATACCACATAAAGGGCTTATAAAGTAAAATAACAAGCATGCCACAGTCGGGCGTCTCAGCGACACCACATAAAGGGCTTATAAAGTAAAATAAATAACAAGCATGCCACAGTCGGGCGTCTCAGCGACACCACATAAAGGGATTATAAAGTAAAATAAATAACAAGCATGCCACAGTCGGGCGTCTCAGCGACACCACATAAAGGCCTTATAAAGTAAAATAAATAACAAGCATGCCACAGTCGGGCGTCTCAGCGACACCACATAAAGGGCTTATAATTAATCACAGTGAATACCCAGGAGGTAGAATCATCCCAGGGATGCTTGATATTTCAAATAATATAACGGTTAGTCCATAACAAAATAATAATCATGGTCTTCACAAGTCACAAGTCGTGATCCCAGTTCTGGTTTAATAGTATCTCCTCCGAAGACCGACACTAAGACCGACACTTGACCCATCCCAGACTGTAATCCTTAACCATGGACACGGCTATTCGAATAGGTTTAATCTCTGCAGAGGCTGTACTCTTTACCCACGAGTAATGGATTCCTTTAGTCCATCAGGACTAATTCCGTCTACGGCCTTTTAGTTGAAAACACACCTAACTTGCATACACCAGCTTAACTTACCGGTGTCTGGAATCACCCTGGCCTTTGTCAAGCAAAACTCTAAGTGGGAGGCTACAACCTCGGCGTAGCATGGGATCACAACATTTATACAGCGCAAACTAGGGGAGCTACCCCTTCGGCTACAACCGAAACACCCATGCCCCCGGGTCAGATGGCATGCCTACCGGATGCCTCCGGTATCTTCCACCATGGCCTCTCTGTACGGTGTGTGTTAGGAAAGGGGTTGGCAACTTACTGAACCGTACCCCACGTATGGCAGGGACAAGTGGTAGTACAAAACAAGTATGGGGGTTACTGGAACAAGACTCGATATATGGTCGACTCAGGAGGTTTAAGTATTCCCTGCATGATTTGCATAACGAATATATTTCATCCAACAGATAGAATCACCACTCGTCATACCTCTCATGCCATGCCGGACACATTCGTCTCGACGAGGAACTAGGGACAAGCTCGGGTCTACCCAAGACAGAGACTTTCCCGTCTTCCTTCCGGTAAGCACGAAAAGCACACGAGGATGATCATTATCACAAGAATGTCTATTTCCAACAGCAAGAAAATTTCGAATAAGCATTTATGCAAACAATCACATCACCACATAAAATAACGAGTTCCACGTATTGAGGTGGTGCCATAATCGTGTCAAACCATGTATGCAAAATATTATGCCAGGGTTCAGAATGCTTGCCTTCAAGGTGTGGAAAGGCAGGGTGCACTCCAAAACTTTTGAAAGTTTGCTCCTCTCTCTCCAAAATCATATTTGAAAATATTTTGAATCAGCACACATTTCCAAAACAGCACAAAAAAGTAGTCTGAATTTTTTTCAAATAAATCTTAAAATAAACTAGACAGAATTTGAGAGATGTAGGAAAAAGAATCAATTCATTTGGAGCCATATTTAAAAAGTTATAGCCAGTCAAAGATTTGGTCAAAATCTGTTATTTAAAATAAAACAGAAAAGAAAAACGATTCGAATATATACGTACACGTCGAAAGCGTATTCTGGAAATACGTTTCCACTTATCCAGTGTGGACCGCGCCTGAGTCACTGACAGTGGGCCCAGGGGGCCCACTAGTCATGTTTGACTAGTCTCCCCTCCCTCCTCTTCTCCTGCCCGAGCAGAGGCGGGATTCCGGCGACCGTCGCCGGCGAACGGAGGTTCCTCGCGGGGAGCTGAGGACGGGGATGGATCCGCTGATCAGTGGCGGTCCTCCCGGTGGTCGTAGGGTCGTCGGAGGTGGAGGAAATCGCCGGCGGTGAGCTCTGCGGCGGAGGAGAGCTTCGGTGGATTTGGGGATTCGGGCTAGGGTGTTGCTCCGTCGTCGTTTGGGGTCTGGGCGGCTCCACGAGGCGGTGTGGAGTAGAGTGGTGGTGATGGAAGGGTGGGGGAGGCTCTGGTTGAGGTGAACGGAGCTGGGACGTGACGGCGGCCGAACCGACCGGAGTTGGGGAAGACGGTGTTCCCTCGACGATTGCGGGCTGTGGCGATGCCATGGGGGTGGCCTGAGGTCGACTGCGTGCTCAATCGAGTTCGGGGTCCTCCTTATAAAGCGCTCCCACGTCGGTTCGCGGCGGCAGTGGATGAGCTCGTCGGCGACCGACGTTCCGTAGCTTGCAGGCATCGTGGCGAGGCTGGGGATGGCGGTAGGAGCTAGCGGACGAGCGGGTACTGCTCCAAGGGCGAGCTGGCGAGCGGGAGTGGCTCGGGCGGCGCTGGCCATTGCAGGAGCTGTCGGGCAGCAGTGGCGGCTAGCTGCTGGCCTGCCGGAGACGTGGCGAGGGCTGCCGGGCTCGTGGGGAGCAGAAGGGGACGTGGCGTGCTGGCTGTGGTCGGTCACCGGCCAGAGTGAGTGTGGGGCGAGACGGCGGTTGGCGCAGCGTGCAAAACGCTGCGATGCTCGCTTCGCGCTCTGGCGCAGACCTGAGCACGCGAAACGTGCTCGATGAAATGCTAATGCATGTTAGGGGGCTCTAAACCACAAGAAGGTTAGGAGGGTGGGGTTATAGGCTAGGGAAAATCCATGGGACATGCTGGTATGGTCAAGGGATCAAGATCATAATGCAAACAAAAACTCATGCCAATTATGTCCATGTACTCCAGGTGTTTGACAAAATGCCACAGGCACCTAGACTGTTCTTGGAGTGGCCAAATCTTCCAGAGTGGGGTCTCTTTAGGAGAAAGAGAAGATGGTGAGGTTAGTTTGCCAAATGAAGAAACTTGTTAGTGCAAGTTTTGCAAAACTTCAATTCTGGACAGGAGGTAAGTGGCATCATTTCATGAACCAAAAATATTCCAATGGTTGCATGCTCCTGGACTTAGGGGTTTTGTAGGGTGGTCTACAAGCAGGGGAGGGAATCAAGGGCCAAGGAGCAAGCAAGAATATGGATGCTGTACAGACCATCAGGTTGGACCAGAATGAAGATGAGGTTGATTTACTCAAAATTTTCAAATAACATCACTGGGTTTTTGCATAAAGTTGAATCATAAGCTACTACCAGCATCCCATAATTTTGGTGGATGCTAGAAAGAAGTATTTAAATGAGTTGTAGTGCAAAATTGCCCACTGGACCAGAGAAGAAAAATTGGGTGTAGAGCTCAATATATTTAGGGAATGAAATATCTTTTTGCATAAAGTGGTTTGGTGACATCACAGGTCATCCCCAAATTTTGGTGGAATATTTGAAAGAATTTATAAAAGGGTTGCAGTTCAAAATGGACCATAAAACCATGGGAAACCATTTTTCAAGAAAATAAAGATCATGGAGATTATTATATAATTAATTCCTCTGATGAAAAGAAAAGATTTTTCTTGAGAGGATAAACAAGTCCAATAACATATTTGAAAAGTTTTCACTGAAGGAAATAACTCCGTGATAAAAAGGAAGGAAAAGTTTTAAAAAAACAAAAAGGAGCCCAGAAAATAAAAGTTCTAATTTCCTGGCAAAATTTTAATTAACAAAACAAGATTAAAATTTTGGGGTGTCACAGGTAATTTGCCCGCGCGAAGTTAATGGCCCAATATTCCAGCCAGAGGCCCAACATGAAAGTAATCCCTAGGTCTACGCATCAGTCAAATGGGCATATGCGCAGCCGTCAAACGAGTAGACGGTTTCCTTCCCGAGTTCTCTTGGTGCTCCGTCGCCTCTAAGATCTCTTTGCACCTTTTGTCGCCGCCGGAGCACAGAGCGCTCAGCGCTTCTCCTCCAGCGATTGAATCCATGGCTGCTTCACAGACTAATCAAGGATTTTGCATGAATTCGGAGGTACGATTACTACTATATACAATAACAACAATAACCTGCTGTACTAGATCTCCAGATCAATCGCACATTACAAATTAAGATTCTGGGTGAATTACTAATCTGATGCGGTAAGATCAGAATTTATAAATCTAATTTGACTCTTTGTGCAATGTTAGGATAAAGAGGAAATATACTAAAATAAATTCATTTTACAAGAGGTGACTCGGTTTTTAGGATTACCCCGTCCCAAAAAGCTTATCTTAGATTTATCTAGATACAGACGTATCTAACACAAAAACGTCTCTTGATAAATTCGTATTTAGACAAGTTTTTTGGTACAGAGGAAATACTATCCACCCAAGTATTCGTAAAGATAAATCTAAACTAATATTATGCCCTTCCCAAATTAATTGTCTTAAATTTGTATAGATACGGATGTACATAACACTAAACCATGTCTAAACACTAGTAGAGAAAAGGGCTTTGGTTCAGGCCGGGTCAGCCCATTAGTCCCGGTTCAGTCCAGAACCTGGACCCATGGAGGCACTGGTCCCGGTTCGTGAGGCCAGGGGCCTACTGGGCCTCGTGGGGGCATTGATCCCGGTTCGTCTGGCCCCTTTGGTCCCGGTTGGTGGGACGAACCGGGACCAATGGGCCTCGCTCCTGGCCCACCACCATTGGTCCCGGTTGGTGGCTTGAACCGGGACCACATGCTGCCCTTTAGTCCCGGTTCATGCCACGAACCGGGACCAATGAGGTGCTATATATACCCCTCGCCTGCGAGCAGAGCACTCCAGTGCTCTGTTTTTCTCTGGCTGGCGAGGGGAGGGCTTTGTGGTGCTCTACCTCACCTCCTATGCCCGAGCCACACTAGTTAAGCTTTCTCCTCTCGAAGCTCGACCTCAAAGCTCCATTTTCCTCGAGATTTGTCTAGATTTAGCAGCCCGTCACGTCCCATTCCCGTCTTCACCGCCGTCGCCCGCGCCGATCTCGTCGCCGGCACCACCGTGGTGAGCCTCTTGTTCTTATCTTCTTTCTGAAAGAAAAAATTCTTACTTTAGATAGATACTTGTCTAATTTTCTTACTATTTTATTGCTTGTTATTATATAGTGCGATGGTTTTGGTATCCGCCCCCGTCGGCCCTCGTCCTGTCTATGATTCGGATGTGGTATATATTATCTTTATAACTATTGGTTCATTTATTGTTTATGAAAATTATGCCGACCAACGTGACATAGATTTTATTTATCTAGGAGGTATGTGAACCGGAAATTCGAACCGACCCTATTGTCGAGAGGTTAAATTTAGTTGAAGAAGAAAACAATTTCTTGAAGGAAAAAAAAATTGAGGAGGAGAAGATGATATTGGAGTTGCATGTTGCGGATGTCGTCGATGATCACAAGATCAAGAAGGATGTAATGCGGTTGAAGATTAGAAAGATTAGAAAATATGCCATTCATACCGAGGCTTGGTATCATTATGCCGTTAGATCAATTGTTACCTTGGTTGCTATATGGTCGAATTTGTTTTCGCATTGAAATGTTTTACATAGTTTCAATGTATGGTTTAATTAATTAGATGCTCTGAAGAGCTATATGTTGTTAGATGAGAACTATGTATGTACTTTGGTTTTAATGTGATGATGAACTTCTATTAATTTGGTCACTTAATTATCTATTCATGATGTTTTGTAATGGTTTTTGACACACTTAATTATATATAATGCAAGCAGATGAACCGGCAATGGATGTTCGGTGACAGACACACCTCCGAGTACATTAAGGGCGTGCATGATTTTCTCGAAGTGGCTGAGGAAAACAAGCAGAATGGTTTTATGTGTTGTCCATGCCCTAAATGTGGGAATACGAAGTCTTACTCTGACCGGAAAATCCTTCACACCCACCTGTTTTACAAGGATTTCATGCCACACTATAATGTTTGGACGAGGCACGTAGAAATAGGGATTATGATGGAAGACGGCGAAGAGGAAGAGGACGATGACAACTATGTGCCCCCTGAATACGGTGATGCTGCAACGGGGGAAGCTGTTGAAGATCAAGAGGAACCAGACGATGTGCCCAATGATGCTGCAACGGGGAAGCTGCTAAAGATCAAGAGGAACCAGACGATATGCCCGATGATGACGATCTCCGCCGGGTCATTGTCGATGCAATGACGCAATGCCAAAGTCAAAAGGAGAAGCTGAAGTTCGATCGCATGTTAGAGGATCACAAAAAGGGTTGTACCCCAATTGCGAAGATGGCAACACAAAGCTCGGTACCGCATCTGGAATTGCTGCGATGGAAGGCAGAGAATGCTGTACGACAAAGGATTTGAGAAGCTACTGAAAATATTGAAGAAGAAGCTTCCAAAGGATAACGAATTGCCGACAAGACATACACATCAAAGAAGGTCGTATGCCCTCTAGGATTGGAGGTGCAGAAGATACATGCATGCCCTAATGACTGCATCCTCTACAGCGGTGCGTACAAGGATCTGAACGCATGCCCGGTATGCGGTGCATAGCGGTATAAGATCAGACGAGATGACCCTGGTGATGTTGATGGCGAGCCCCCCAGGAAGAGGGTTCCTGCGAAGGTGATGTGGTATGCTCCTATAATACCACGGTTGAATTGTCTGTTCAGAAACGAAGAGCATGCCAAGTTGATGCGATGGCATAGTGAGGACCGTAAGAAAGACGGGAAGTTGAGAGCACCGGTGACGGGTCATGATGGAGAAAAATCGAGAGAAAGTACTGGGCTGAGTTTGCAGGTGCCCAAGGAACGTATGGTTTGGTTTAAGCGCGGATGACATTAATCCTTTCGGGGAGCAGAGCAGCAATCACAACACCTGGACCGTGACTCTATGTATGTATAACCTTCCTCCTTGGATGTGCATGAAGCGGAAGTTCATTATGATGTCAGTTCTCATCCAAGGCCCTAAGCAACCCGACAACGACATTGATGTGTACCTAAGACCATTAGTTGAAGAACTTTTATAGTTGTGGAATGGAAACGGTGTACGTACATGGGATGAGCACAAACAGGAGGAATTTAAGCTACACGTGTTGCTGTTTGTAACCATCAACGATTGCCCGCTTTCAGTAACCTTTCAGGACAGACAAATAAAGGATACCACCCATGCACGCACTGTTTAGATGACACTGAAAGTATATACCTCGACAAATGCAGGAAGACTGTATACCTGGACAAAATAAAATAAATAAAGCAACAAAGAAAACAAAAAATCAAATAAGCTCAAAAAAAATGAAATCCCTTTGTAACAAAATAACAAAATCTGTTTTTGAATAGAATCATAAAACACAATAATATTAAATAGCAGGAAAAAGAATCACTCCAAAATCTATTTTTATAGTAAAGTTAATCACAAACTTATGATTCACACAAATTTAAAAGAATTCAAATTTTAACTATTCAAATTTGAAAACTAATGCCACTAATAGAAAGTTTATAATTTTTGTGACCTAAAAGAAAAATAATTAAAAATAAACTTTAATAAAATAAATAAAAATAGCAAAAATAAGTATTTTGTTGTAAGTAGAAACAAAATAAAATAAATAAAACAAAAAAACAAAAAAAATGCCACCTACTGGGCCCCCACGACCTGAATACGACTAGAAACCCAACCATGGGCCAGGATTCAGGCCCGCAGGAGGCCCAGTAGGCCCACAGGCACACAACATACGGTTAGGCCCGAAAGCTTGCAATTGAGAGGAGTTCGAGAGGGAAGGCGCAGCAGCGCTTATAAACCACTCTCGAGCTCTCTCAGCTAGCGAGGTGGTACTAAACTTTTGACGCGGGGCAGCACAAGGCCTTTGGTCCCGGTTGGTGCCACCAACCGGGACTAAAGGGGCGCATTGGTACCGGTTCGTGGCACCAACCGGGACCAAAGGCCTCTGCTTCCCGCCCTTTGGGCTGCTGAAAAGAGACCTTCGGTCCCGGTTGGTGCCACCAACCGGGACTAAAGGGTGGCATTGGTCCCGGTTCGTGGCACCAACCGGGACTAAAGGGTGGCATTGGTCCCGGTTGGTGCCACGAACCGGGACCAATGCTCTCAGTATATAAGAAAACACTTGGTTTTTTTCAGACTCATCTCTGCATCAGTTGCCCCGGCCCGACGACGCCGCCAGGCTGCCCGAGCTCGCCACGTCGACGCCGTCGCCGCCCTCTGCTGCCTCGTCGGCCGACGCAGCCACCCCTTCCCGGCACGCCACCGCGGCCCACGTCGACAAGGCCATGAGCCTCGCCCGACCACGTCGTTGCCGCCTCAGCCTGCCCGACCACGCCGCGTGCTCGAGCTCGCCTCGCCGCCTCGCCTGCTTACCACGCCGCCGTCGCCTCGCCCCTGCCCGACCACGCCGCCGTTGCCTCAACCCCGACGCGCGTCGTGCCTCTGCCCCTACCCCGACCACGCCGCACCTCTCCTTCGGTCAGGCCGGCCGGCACCGCCCCCTTCCTCCCTGTTATACATTTTTTTCACATATATATGATGTTTTTTTCCTGATTATATGTATATGTGTGAGTATATATATGTATGTGTGTATATCTGTTTATATGTCCTTTTTTTAGATTTTTCTTTTTTGCATTTTTATAAAAATGTATATATGTATGTGATAACCCACAAGTGTAGGGGATCACAACAGCTTTCGAGGGTAAAGTATTCAACCCAAATTTATTGATTCGACACAAGGGGAGCGAAACAATATTCTCAAGTATTAGCAACTGAGTTGTCAATTCAGCCACACCTGGATAACTTAATATCTGCAGCAAAGTATTTAGTAGCAAAGTAGTATGATAGTGGTGGTAACGGTAACAAAAGTAACGGAAGCAAAAGTAATATTTTTGGTATTTTGTAGTGATTGTAACAGTAGCAACGGGAAAGTAAATAAGCGTAAACCAGTATATGGAAAGCTCGTAGGCATTGGATCGGTGATGGATAATTATGCCCAATTCATAACATAGAGTGACACATAACTAGCTTCAATTCATTAATGTAATGTAAGCATGTATTCCGAATATAGTCATACGTGCTTATGGAAAAGAACTTGCATGACATCTTTTGTCCTACCCTCCCGTGACAGCGGGGTCCTAATGGAAACTAAGGGATATTAAGGCCTCCTTTTAATAGATAACCGGAACAAAGCATTAGCACATAGTGAATACATGAACTCCTCAAACTATGGTCATCACCGAGAAGTATCCCGATTATTGTCACTTCGGGGTTGTCGGATCATAACACATAATAGGTGACTATAGACTTGCAAGATAGGATCAAGAACTCACATATATTCATGAAAACATAATAGGTTCAGATCTGAAATCATGGCACTTCGGGCCCTAGTGACAAGCATTAAGCATAGCAAAGTCATAGCAACATCAATCTCAGAACATAGTGGATACTAGGGATCAAACCCTAACAAAACTAACTCGATTACATGATAAATCTCATCCAACCCATCACCGTCCAGCATGCCTACGATGGAATTACTCACGCACGGTGGTGAGCATCATGAAATTGGTGATGCAGGATTGTTGATGATGACGACGGCGGCGAATCCCCCTCTCCGGAGCCCCGAACGGACTCCAGATCAGCCCTCCCTAGAGGTTTTAGGGCTTGGCGGCGGCTCCGTATCGTAAAACGCGATAATTTCTTCTCCCTAATTTTTTTCTCTCCGAGAGCAAATATATAGAGTTGGAGTTGGCGTCGGAGGAGCTCCAGGGGGCCCACGAGGTAGGGGGCGCGCCCTAGAGGCGCCCCACCCTCATGGATAGGTGTGGGCCCTGGTCTTCATCTTGGCGAGGGTTTATTATTATTTTTTCTAAGATGTTCCGTGGAGTTTCAGGTCATTCCGAGAACTTTTGTGTTCGCACATAAAACAACATCATGGCAATTCTCCGAAAACACCGTCCATCCGGTTAGGTCCATTCAAATCATACAAGTTAGAGTCCAAAACAAGGGCAAAAGTGTTTGGAAAAGTAGATACGACGGAGACGTATCAACTCCCCCAAGCTTAAACCCTTGCTTGTCCTCAAGCAATTCAGTTGACAAACTGAATGAGAAAAAGAAAAACTTTTACAAACTCTGTTTGCTCTTGTTGTTGTAAATATGACTAACCACATTTGCAATAATTCTCAGGTCTCATGTTTACTCATATCAATAGCATAATCAACTAGCGAGCCATAATAATAAATCTCGGATGACAACACTTTCTAAAAACAATCATAATATGATATAACAGGATGATATCTCGCTAGCCCTTTCTGAAACCGCAAAACATAAATGCAGAGCACCTTTAAAGATCAAGGACTGACTAGACATTGTAATTCATGGTAATATAGATCCAGTCATAGTCATACCCAATATAAATTAATAGTAATGAATGCAAATGACAGCTGCGCTCTCCAGCTAGTGCTTTTGATAAGAGGGTGATGACTCAACATAAAAGTAAATAGATAGGCCCTTCGCAGAGGGAAGCAGGGATTTGTAGAGGTGCCAGAGCTCGGTTTTGAAATAGAGATAAATAATATTTTGAGAGGCATACTTTCATTGTCAACATAACAACTAAGAGATGGCGATATCTTCCATGCTACACACATTATAGGCGGTTCCCAAACAGAATGGTAAAGTTTATACTCCCCCTCCACCAACAAGCATCAATCCACAGCTTGCTCGAAACAACGAGTGCCTCCAACATACATCAGGTTCCAGGGGGAGTTTTTTTGCAATTAGTTTTGATTTAGTTTGCATAAAGCATGGGACTGGGCATCCCGGTGACCAGCCATGTTCTCGTGAGTGAGGAGCAGAGTCCACTCCTCTTGAGAATAACCTGCCTAACATGGAAGATAAGGGGAGCCCTAGTTGATACATGAGCTATTCGAGCATACAAAACATAATGTTTATTTGAAGGTTTAGAGTTTGGCACATACAAATTTACTTGGAACGGCAGGTAGATACAGCATATAGGAAGGTATAGTGGACTCATATGGAATAACTTTGGGGTTTAAGGGATTGGATGCACAAGCAGTATTCCCGCTTAGTACAAGCGAAGGCTAGCAGAAGACTGGGAAGCGACCAACTAGAGAGCGACAACAGTCATGAACATTCACTAAAATTAATAGACATTGGATGCAAGCATGAGTAGGATATAATCCACCATGAACATAAATATCGTGAAGGCTATGTTGATTTGTTTCAACTACATGTGTGAACATGTGCCAAGTCAAGTCACTTAAATCATTCAAAGGAGGATACCACCCCATCATACCACATCACAGCCATTTTAATAGCATGTTGGCACGCAAGGTAAACCATTATAACTCATAGCTAATCAAGCATGGCATAAGCAACTATGATCTCTAATTGTCATTGCAAACATGTTTATTCATAATAAGCTGAATCAAGAACGATGAACTCATCATATTTACAAAAACAAGAGAGGTCGAGTTCATACCAGCTTTTCCCGTCTCAGTCAGTCCATCATATATCATCGTAATTGCCTTTCACTTGCACGACCAAACGATGTGAATAATAATAAGAGTGCACGTGCATTGGACTAAGCTGGAATCTGCGAGCATTCAATAAGCAGGAGAAGACAAGGAAATATGGGCTCTTGATTAAATCAACAATAATGCATATAGGAGCCACTTCAACAATTTAATCATGGTCTTCTCCTATCGACCCCCAAAGAAAAGAAAAGAAATAAAACTATTTACATGGGAAAGCTCCCAACAAGCTCACAACAGCTTTCGAGGGTAAAGTATTCAACCCAAATTTATTGATTCGACACAAGGGGAGCGAAAGAATATTCTCAAGTATTAGCAACTGAGTTGTCAATTCAGCCACACCTGGATAACTTAATATCTGCAGCAAAGTATTTAGTAGCAAAGTAGTATGATAGTGGTGGTAACGGTAACAAAAGTAACGGAAGCAAAAGTAATATTTTTGTATTTTGTAGTGATTGTAAC
This sequence comes from Aegilops bicornis, assembly GCA_021605145.1. Lineage (NCBI taxonomy): Eukaryota > Viridiplantae > Streptophyta > Magnoliopsida > Poales > Poaceae > Aegilops > Aegilops bicornis. The sequence goes on along the minus strand of CM038675.1, from coordinate 63,478,657 downwards.
AGTAGCAACGGGAAAGTAAATAAGCGTAAACCAGTATATGGAAAGCTCGTAGGCATTGGATCGGTGATGGATAATTATGCCCAATTCATAACATAGGGTGACACAGAACTAGCTCCAATTCATCAATGTAATGTAGGCATGTATTCCGACTATAGTCATATGTGCTTATGAAAAAGAACTTGCATGACATCTTTTGTCCTACCCTCCCGTGACAGCGGGGTCCTAATGGAAACTAAGGGATGTTAAGTCCACCTTTTAATAGATAACCGGAACAAAGCATTAGCACATAGTGAATACATGAACTCCTCAAACTATGGTCATCACCGAGAAGTATCCCGATTATTTTCACTTCGGGGTTGTCAGATCATAACACATAATAGGTGACTATAGACTTGCAAGATAGGATCAAGAACTAACATATATTCATGAAAACATAATAGGTTCAGATCTGAAATCATGGCACTTGGGCCCTAGTGACAAGCATTAAGCATAGCAAAGTCATAGAAACATCAATCTCAGAACATAGTGGATACTAGGGATCAAACCCTAACAAAACTAACTCGATTACATGATAAATCTCATCCAACCCATCACCGTCCAGCATGCCTACGATGGAATTACTCACGCACGGCGGTGAGCATCATGAAATTGGTGACGGAGGATGGTTGATGATGATGATGGCGACGAATCCCCCTCTCTGGAGCCCCGAACGGACTCCAGATCAGCCCTCCCGAGAGGTTTTAGGGCTTGGCGTCGGCTCCGTATCGTAAAACGCGATGATTTCTTCTCCCTGATTTTTTTTCTTCGAGAGAAAATATATAGAGTTGGAGTTGGCGTTGGAGGAGCTCCAGGGGGCCCACGAGGTAGTTGGCGCCCTAGGGTGGGGCACCCCCCACCCTCGTGGACAGGGTGTGGGCCCCCTGTTCTTCATCTTTGAGGATAATCTTTTATTATTTTTTCTAAGATGTTCCGTGGAGTTTCAGGTCATTCCGAGAACTTTTGTTTTCTGCACATAAAACAACATCCTGGCAATTCTGCTGAAAACAGCGTCAGTCCGTGTTAGTTCCATTCAAATCATACAAGTTAGAGTCCAAAACAAGGGCAAAAGTGTTTGGAAAAGTAGATACGGCGAAGACGTATCAGTATGTATGTTCTCTGTGTATATATATGTTCATGTATGCAAAAGATAGATTTTTAGAAAAGTTAGGATTTTGTTCTGTTCATAGATTTTTTTTGACGATATTAATTATTGCAGAATATGCAAATGTTTGTATTTTCGTATGAACAATGCATTAGGCGAAACCTTTACTTTTTTCTAAATTTTCTATTTTAACATTTAAAAAAACAAGCGCTAAGTGATATTAAGAAGGAAGAAGAAGAAAAAGAATGAGAGGAAAAAGGAAAATAAGAAGAGGAAGAAAGGAGAAGAAGAGGAGAGGAAGAAGAGGAGAGGAAGAAGAGGAGAAATAAATAAGAAGAAGAAAAAAGAAGAAAAAGAAGAGGAGAAGAAGAAAGGAATAGAGGAGAAGAAGAGAAAATAGAATATTCTATTTTCTCTTCTTCTCCTCTATTCATATTCTATTTTCTCTTCTTCTCCTCTATTCCTTTCTTCTTCTCCTCTTTTTTTCTTATTTTTTTTCTTCAATCTTCTCCTCTATTCCTTTCTTCTTCTCCTCTTTTTATTTCTTCTTCGTCTTCTTATTTTTTTTATCGGATATGTCATTGTCGATATACCCCGTGTCCCGATAACTTCAACACGAGGGGGGTTCACCCACGCCTCCCGATAACATTATTTTCCCATGTATGTATGTCTTTGTTGTCGATATAACCCCCTCCCGGATAAATTCGACTGTGATAACTTATACCACGGGAGCACCCCCGGCCCTCTCGCTCGGCCAAAACTCTCGAGGGCACCCAAACCCTAGAAAAAAACGATGTCGCTCTCCTGTCCCCTCCCACCGCGCCCCTACCCTTGAAGCGTTGCCGAGGCCACCCCAAACCCGGAATAAGCTAGGTCTACGTTGGCCACTAATATATCCACATGCTGTCATGTTTGTGTAATAATTGCCATGTTGTAATATTTGCAGAAACAATGGAGCACAGACGAGACGAGGAAGCAGCAGAGGTGTTGGGGGACATAATCTTAGCCGGAGGTGATGTCTTGTTGTATCTTAACGACAATGATGGTCTGGAAGAACAGGGTGAAGAAGCAGGCTACGGTGATCGAAGAATGGAGGAGGAAAGACATGATTATGATGGCTCCGATGACCCAATGCTGGTGCAAGAAGGAGCCCGTGGTGACGGCTCCGGTGACCGAACAGTCCGCCGTGTAAATATATTAGTTAAGCCTGTGCTGACTAGCTAATTGATGCATTCATTGTTTTGGTATGTACACATATTAATTAACTCTTGTCTTTCTTCTTTTTTCTAGCCCTCCGGATCAAGCACAACTTCGGTAAAGATACGAGGCCCGAAGAAAAAGTTGCGCTCGGATGAAAGGTTTGAGATCACAGCAATCGTGCGCGACGGTCAACCGATTGAACCCATCCGGACAAAGGAAGCATTTGCTGCTCAGTGCGGGGTTCTTGTTAGGGACAAGATCCTGATCAGCATCCACCAATGGTATAAGCCTAAGAAGGAAGACCCTAAGGTGTCTTATGTCAATGATATGCAGAAAGATGATCTTTGGACTAATCTGAAGGCAAATTTCACCCTACCACCAAAGGAGGATCTGGAGAAGCCAGTTAAAGAGCAATTAATCAAGTCTCATGCTCTTAAGAAGATGGCAGACCTGTTCAGGAGGTGGAAGAATGAGCTAAAAATGTTTGTCGACAAAGAAGAGACACCAGAATTCATCGGCAAATATGAGAAGATCAGAGATCACTGGCCCGCATTTGTGGCCCACAAGACATCCGAAAAGAGTAAGAAGATGTCAGCGACAAACAAGAAAAATGCTGCAAAGAAGAAGCTTCACCATCGCACGGGGTCAGGTGGCTACCTCAAAGCCCGGCCTAAGTGGGCCAAGGCTGAGAATGATCTGCTTGATAAAGGGATCAAACCAGAGACAATGAACTGGCCAGACCGTTGCCGGACTTGGTTCTTCGGGGCTGGCGGAACCTTGGACCCTGTATCAGGGAAGTGCATTTGGACGGACAAGCAAATGAGAATACCAGTCAAGAGGCTTCAACACTATATCGATGCAGCGCAGCAAGGGACGTTCGTTCCAGACAAAGACAACGACGAGCTCACAATGGCCCTCGGGAATCCTGAGCACCCTGGACAGACACGAGGCACGCCAGGCTCCGTTCCGTGGAAGGCTGGTTTTCCGGACGCAGGCAGTTACAAATGCCAGGAGGTGAGGAAAAAAGTGGAGCAGACCCAAATTCAGAAGCTGCACGAAAAGGATCAAGCGCTATAGGAACGAGACGTAGCTCGCAGCAAGCAACCTGCCGAAACTACCCCCAAAGCTACCCCGCCATCTCAGCGGAGAAGCAGCGTGGCTTCCACCGAGCTGCTTCAGCTAGAGCATGTCTTGACGGCTCCTTCTAGCTACCCTGTGGATGCTATCACGGAGTCTCAACATTGCCACCTTATGACGCAATGGCAGAACTTCAAAGTCAAGGCGGCCGCCGGTTTCTGTCGACCTCCTGAACCGGCGCAACTTTTCACTGTCGTCCGATTCCAGAAGGATATGCTAGGGTGATGGTGGATGAAATAACGGAGGGATTTGAGGACCTCCAGCTTGACCACCTACCGGTGAAGGAGAGACTCGGCTGAGTTCTTGTCTGAAGACTCCATGCCTATGGCAGAAGGAGCTCATCAACCTTCCGAACTGGACGCCTCCGCCTCCTCCGCCTCCTCCTCCTCCTCCGGCGAGTAAGAGCACTCCGCCTCCTCCTCCGGCGAGTGATGATCAGGGCACTCAGCCTCCTTCTCCGGTGCGTGGCAGCACTCCGCCTCCTTCTCCGACTGCGCCGGCGCGCCCGAGCAGCCAGCCTCCTCCTTCTCCGCCTCGTCAGCAAGGGCGGAAGAGACCCACCGCCGCTCCGGCTGCTCCGGCGCGTCGTAGTCCTTCTCCTCCGCATCGTAAGCAAGGAAAGAAGACAGCCGCAGTCGCTCCGTCTGCTCTGCCGGCGTCTAGCAGTACAGCCAGAGGCGGGAGGCAATACAGATTCGGTCCTTCTGTGAAGACTCCAGAGAAGTTATCATACGAGAGGACCCCGGAGGAGAACGCGGAGATCGTGCGAGCCGAAGTGACGAACTTCTTTCAAGGGGTGAAAGCAAAGAAACATCCACCTCCGGAGGAGAAGGTAGATCCGGTGAAAGCGAAGCGCACTCTGGCTGCCCTGACAAAACGACCAAAGTCTCTGCTGAAAGGCAACTATGAGCGCATTATTGCAAAGACATTTGTCGAGGTGGAGCAGTCGGGAAGTACTGTCACTGATCAAAGGTTAAAAGAACGACGAGCTGGGAAAAAAATTGCCCAACTCGGCGAACAAGCAAACCAATCGTGCCCCCCACTCAAGGTGTCTAGCGACATCGTCGCTAATGATCCGAGGATGGTGCCCGGTTATAGCAATCTTGGAGATTACCTGCCCGACGATGTACATTATGATTTCTTGGAGGTGGAGGAACACAGATACGAGTACGGGAAGCCTCTCGTCAAAGATGAAAGATCTCTAACAACGATGATGCGAAGATTCCATGATTGGTACATGAAAACCTGCAGAGAGTCTGGGGGGAGGAATACTTTGACGCTGAGAGTTAAAGAGGAGCATGACCTCGTTGGAATTGAACTGTTGAATGTTCCATTTGAGGAGTTCTTCCAGTTTTTCAATCATAAGGCCCTCGATAAATCAACGGTCACTTGCTAATGTCTGTAAGTAGTACTACTTCTGTCACTAAGTCTCTCTACATAGGTCAGCTCTTTCATTGCATGTATTTATAATTATCCTCACAATATTATGCAGATTGAAGATCGCCGAATTGAAGAAAAGAAAAATCAGTGATATTGGGTTCATTAACAAAAATCTCATAGATGCAACTGAGGTTAAATATCATGCCGAAAATACCGAGGCCAACTTGCTACGATCATTGGTAATAAATGAAAACAAAGATATAATACTCTTTCCTTACAACTTCAAGTGAGTGTTACTTGTCTTGTGCATATTCGGTTTCCCCTATTAGTCCAGGTTATAGTAATGTAATTGATGAGTTATGCATGCGTGCGCAGTTTCCACTATATTCTCCTAGAGATTAAGCTTGAGCAGGGACTAGTAACCGTCTTAGACTCGAGACGAAAAGATCCCCAGGACTATGCGGACATGACTCAAATGCTCGAGAAGTAAGTTAAATCGATCATTATCCACCATATCAGCAACTTTGTTCATTTCCTGATATCAAGTAATTGTTTTCTTTGTCTGGCAGGGTTTGGAGAAAATTCACCAAAAAAGCTCCGGGACTGCCGAAGAAGCTGCAATTTAGACACCCGAAAGTAAGTACTATAGTAGCATGTTCCGCGCATCTCCTAGTGATTCAAGCGCTAGTTTCATCAATACCATTTAGCATGCTTGCTTATCAGTTTGATTGACCTCTATTTCTTGTAAAGTGGTTGTGGCAGGAACAAGGGAATGATTTCTGTGGATACTACGTTTGCGAGTCCATCCGCCACACGACCTGTGAGCGGGGCTACTCTGACGAACAATATGAAGTGCGTAAGCAATAATATTCACAATTTTATTTTATTACCATCATTTGTGTTGAGTTTCATTTATTCATATATATATATATATATATGTGTGTGTGTATTGACCCCCTTCTTCAAATTAGATCTTTCGGATGCGGGATGAACTCCTACCACCAGATCGTATGCGAGCAATTCAAGAGGAATTGGCGGCATTCTTCCTTGACCACGTGATCACTGAAGACGGAGAATACTATCTGGACCCTGTGTTCATATATAATTAGGAGATTATATTGTAAGAGATAATTATTGTATATGTAGCCCGTAGTGTCGGATAGATATACGAGAACTTGTTGTTCGACCAATCTCTCGGAGAAGGAGAGGTGGTCGATATCACTTCTCTCTGTATGCATATGTTCATGACGATCTTCTGTTTCCTTCATTTGCTTACTAGCTAGCGTGTCTAGTCCTCTCTATACGTATATAGTACGTAGCGTCGACCAAGCACGGAGATAAGAGAGAGGACACTTCTCTCTATTAATTAGCTAGCTAACACAATATATGAAACACCTAAATTAACCCCCCAAAACACCCAACCCCCATCCCCTTAAAAAAACAAAAAACCCAGCCCCTGAAATGCTGACACGTGGATGCCTATTGGTCCCGGTTGGTGCTATCAACCGGGACCAAAGGCCCTCCTGTCTGGGCTCGCCGCACCGGCCACGTGGAGGCCCATCTGTCCCGGTTCGTGTAAGAACCTGGACTAAAGGGCTAGGACATTAGTAACGACCCTTTAGTCCCGGTTTAAAAACCGGGACAAAAGGCCCTTACCAACCGGGACAGATGATCCTTTTTCTACTAGTGAAATACAATCTAGACAAATTTAAAACAACTAATTTGAAACAGACAAAGTAGAAATTTAGTTTTGTTTATATTGCCAATCAAATGTTGACATACGTTTGTATCAATGCTAGTTTTGATATTATATTCTTGTGATGTGTCTTCTAAGTGTTTCATTTTACTCGCCCCCCTCATGCGTTAATCCTGGCTCCGCCCCCGGGTACATGCTGCTGGACCTAATTCTTTGTGGCAAGCTTGTGCCTAGTTTCATGTTATTTTACCTTTTGGATATAGATTTCATATGGTGTGTTTGGCTGCTCTTTTGTTGGGGTCGTGGAATGTAAGGAGCAAAGTAACATTATGATAAATATGTCTTGGCATCTCTGTTGAAACTGTTATGTTATGTGCATCTTTCTCTTGTCTTTGGCATGTCTTCAGAAAGAGGATGACATGCTGACATTGAAGGATTGGGCGATGAAGCTGATAAACAAGGCATTGGAGCAAATATGCAGCGAACATGGATGTATCATGGTGATGATCACACTCGTTTGATGATGACTGTCCGCTTCTGCAGACTGGACCATGGATTTCAATTTTCTGGCTATGATGTTTTGTGTTGGCATGTTCCTACTATGTGAATTGCTGGATCTATTACCCATTCTCTGCCTTTGTTGATATTGCTAATGGGTTTTTGCGCCCCATGAAATGCGTTGAGTGTGAACATCTCTAGCGGGTTACCTATTAGTGCTCCAACTCCTCTCTTTTTTTTCCGTTCTCCTGGTTCTTGTAACGAAGAATAGTGTTCCTTTTAAGTCCGCACCAAGAAGGCCATGTTGGCATCCTTCCCCAAGCCAGGTCCTTGTAACGAAGAACTAGATCATGAAGACGCGCGTTGCCGCGCCCGCCCATATTGAGAAAGTATAGATATATGCATTATGATGGGTCAGAAAACACATATGTTAACACAGTTTATCTGTAACAATCTAGGATAACACTCCCTTATGTCAAATGTCAAGTTGGTCAGTGTATCATCTTAACATTGGAAAAAGTAAGACATAATATTTGGCTACTATGAGAAGCAAGCGCCTATGAGTGTGTTATCACAAAGGCATTGAGCAAAGACGTCAAACTTCAGCAAAGTACCAATAATAGAGACTCCCAAGAAAGTACTCCTGAATAGATTCAGCAAACAATCGATAGGAAACATCTCTATGTTGCAACAAAATAGGGACCAAATAAAGTGAAAATATGAGTGAAGATAAGAGCATGGATAGGATAAGGAATGTGTCATTCAACAATATCCGGCTTCAAAATTACACACCTTACATCCTAATGGATAGACTTGTAATTATCAGCATTTGGATACGGCACTTTATTTCTAGATGATCCAGAATAACATAATGCATGGTCAACAAATGATGTTTATCATTCATGCATCGGGGATATTCTACCCATTCCCACTCATTTGAGACTGACGGAGTTTTTTTAGCTAGAACAATTTTAAAGTGTTGATGGCAGTAGCACAGGAAAAGAAGAAAACCAAGAAGCGTTATTCAGTCTTACATACCCAAAGGGGTCATACCAAATAAGCCAATATGCATAGGTCCAGCTCATGCCACAGCCAGATTATATCAAATCTGAAACAAATTGAGGGAAAGGGAGCGTCCGTTGGAATAAAAGTTGAACAAATTGCATATAATGCGGAACTAAACTTGCAGTAATAAAGAAAACAAATATGAACAAGAGGAGAATTTGTTAGTAGTTGCCTTGTCCAGCAGCCATGGTCGCAATTGGATGTGTGACACACCCTCTGAGCAATTCCAACACAGAAACTCCATCGAGTCAGCACTGCAACCCTATAAGGAGGAATAGTAAGTCATTTCCATAGATTTGAAGACATGGGGAAGAATTACGGGGAGGTAGATGGATGGTCTGCAATAGCGAAACTAAGCAACGGGCATGCCTGACGAACGGTGAGAAACAACACGGAAGCGAGGAAGGAGTAGAGGTTGCCAAGAATAATATATGAGGGAGAACGGGAGATTGTGATACCGCAGCGATAACGGAAATCAACTACCATCATTACACGAGGGAAACACTCAGACCTTTATCTTGGCGTGACGGTTTCAGCTTCCACGTTCTGACGTTTCAGTCACGGAATGGGAAAAGATGCGGTCATGATGTGGCATCCTTCCCCAAGCAGGTCCTTGTAACGAAGAACTAGATCATGAAGACGCGCGTTGCCGCGCCCGCCCATATTGAGAAAGTATAGATATATGCATTATGATGGGTCAGAAAACACATATGTTAACACAGTTTATCTGTAACAATCTAGGATAACACTCCCTTATGTCAAATGTCAAGTTGGTCAGTGTATCATCTTAACACTGGAAAAAGTAAGACATAATATTTGGCTACTATGAGAAGCAAGCGCCTATGAGTGTGTTATCACAAAGGCATTGAGCAAAGACGTCAAACTTCAGCAAAGTACCAATAATAGAGACTCCCAAGAAAGTACTCCTGAATAGATTCAGCAAACAATCGATAGGAAACATCTCTATGTTGCAACAGAATAGGGACCAAATAAAGTGAAAATATGAGTGAAGATAAGAGCATGGATAGGATAAGGAATGTGTCATTCAACAATATCCGGCTTCAAGATTACACACCTTACAGCCTAATGGATAGACTTGTAATTATCAGCATTTGGATACGGCACTTTATTTCTAGATGATCCAGAATAACATAATGCATGGTCAACAAATGATGTTTATCATTCATGCATCGGGGATATTCTACCCATTCCCACTCATTTGAGACTGACGGAGTTTTTTTAGCTAGAACAATTTTAAAGTGTTGATGGCAGTAGCACAGGAAAAGAAGAAAACCAAGAAGCGTTATTCAGTCTTACATACCCAGGCGGGGCCATACCAAATAAGCCAATATGCATAGGTCCAGCTCAAACCACAGCCAGATTATATCAAATCTGAAACAAATTGAGGGAAAGGGAGCGTCCGGTTGGAATAAAAGTTGAACAAATTGCATATAATGCGGAACTAAACTTGCAGTAATAAAGAAAACAAATATGAACAAGAGGAGAATTTGTTAGTGGTTGCCTTGTCCAGCAGCCATGGTCGCAATTGGATGTGCGACACACCCTCCGAGCAATTCCAACACGTAAACTCCATCGAGTCAGCACTGCAACCCTATAAGGAGGAATAGTAAGTCATTTCCATAGATTTGAAGACATGGGGAAGAATTACGGGAGGTAGATGGATGGTCTGCAATAGCGAAACTAAGCAACGGGCATGCTCGATTTAACGGTGAGAAACAACACGGAAGCGAGGAAGGAGTAGAGGTTGCCAAGAATAATATATGAGGGAGAACGGGAGATTGCGATACCAAGAGCGATAACGGAAATCAACTACCATCATTACACGAGGGAAACACTCAGACCTTTATGCCGGCGACGGTTTCAGCTTCCACGCTCGACGTTTGAACATGGAATGGGAAAAGATGCGGTCATGATGTGGCATCCTTCCCCAAGCCAGGTCCTTGTAACGAAGAACTAGATCATGAAGACGCGCGTTGCCGCGCCCGCCCATATTGAGAAAGTATAGATATATGCATTATGATGGGTCAGAAAACACATATGTTAACACATTTTATCTGTAACAATCTAGGATAACACTCCCTTATGTCAAATGTCAAGTTGGTCAGTGTATCATCTTAACACTGGAAAAAGTAAGACATAATATTTGGCTACTATGAGAAGCAAGCGCCTATGAGTGTGTTATCACAAAGGCATTGAGCAAAGACGTCAAACTTCAGCAAAGTACCAATAATAGAGACTCCCAAGAAAGTACTCCTGAATAGATTCAGCAAACAATCGATAGGAAACATTTGTATGTTGCAACAGAATAGGGACCAAATAAAGTGAAAATATGAGTGAAGATAAGAGCATGGATAGGATAAGGAATGTGTCATTCAACAATATCCGGCTTCAAGATTACACACCTTACAGCCTAATGGATAGACTTGTAATTATCAGCATTTGGATACGGCACTTTATTTCTAGATGATCCAGAATAACATAATGCATGGTCAACAAATGATGTTTATCATTCATGCATCGGGGATATTCTACCATTCCCACTCATTTGAGACTGACGGAGTTTTTTTAGCTAGAACAATTTTAAAGTGTTGTTGGCAGTAGCACAGGAAAAGAAGAAAACCAAGAAGCGTTATTCAGTCTTACATACCCAGGTGGGGCCATACCAAATAAGCCAATATGCATAGGTCCAGCTCATGCCACAGCCAGATTATATCAAATCTGAAACAAATTGAGGAAAAGGGAGCGTCCGGTTGGAATAAAAGTTGAACAAATTGCATATAATGCGGAACTAAACTTGCAGTAATAAAGAAAACAAATATGAACAAGAGGAGAATTTGTTAGTGGTTGCCTTGTCCAGCAGCCATGGTCGCAATTGGATGTGCGACACACCCTCTGAGCAATTCCAACACAGAAACTCCATCGAGTCAGCACTGCAACCCTATAAGGAGGAATAGTAAGTCATTTCCATAGATTTGAAGACATGGGGAAGAATTACGGGGAGGTAGATGGATGGTCTGCAATAGCGAAACTAAGCAACGGGCATGCCCGATTTAACGGTGAGAAACAACACGGAAGAGAGGAAGGAGTAGAGGTTGCCAAGAATAATATATGAAGGAGAACGGGAGATTGTGATAACGCAGCGATAAAAGAAATCAATTACCATCATTACACGAGGGAAACACTCAGATCTTATGTGCCGGCGACGGTTTCAGCTTCCACGTTCTGGCGTTTCAGTTACGGAATGGGAAAAGATGCGGTCATGATGTGGCATCCTTCCCCAAGCCAGGTCCTTGTAACGAAGAACTAGATCATGAAGGCAGCGTTGCAGCGCCCGCCCATATTGAGAAAGTATAGATATATGCATTATGATGGGTCAGAAAACACATATGTTAACACATTTTATCTGTAACAATCTAGGATAACACTCCTTATGTCAAATGTCAAGTTGGTGGTGTATCATCTTAACACCGGAAAAAGTAAGACATAATATTTGGCTACTATGAGAAGCAAGCGCCTATGAGTGTGTTATCACAAAGGCATTGAGCAAAGACGTCAAACTTCAGCAAAGTACCAATAATAGAGACTCCCAAGAAAGTACTCCTGAATAGATTCAGCAAACAATCAATAGGAAACATCTGTATGTTGCAACAGAATAGGGACCAAATAAAGTGAAAATATGAGTGAAGATAAGAGCATGGATAGGATAAGGAATGTGTCATTCAACAATATCCGGCTTCAAGATTACACACCTTACATCCTAATGGATAGACTTGTAATTATCAGCATTTGGATACGGCACTTTATTTCTAGATGATCCAGAATAACATAATGCATGGTCAACAAATGATGTTTATGATTCATGCATTGGGGATATTCTACCCATTCCCACTCATTTGAGACTGACGGAGTTTTTTTAGCTAGAACAATTTTAAAGTGTTGATGGCAGTAGCACAGGAAAAGAAGAAAACCAAGAAGCGTTATTCAGTCTTACATACCCAGGCGGGGCCATACCAAATAAGCCAATATGCATAGGTCCAGCTCATGCCACAGCCAGATTATATCAAATCTGAAACAAATTGAGGGAAAGGGAGCGTCCGGTTGGAATAAAAGTTGAACAAATTGCATATAATGCGGAACTAAACTTGCAGTAATAAAGAAAACAAATATGAACAAGAGGAGAATTTGTTAGTAGTTGCCTTGTCCAGCAGCCATGGTCGCAATTGGATGTGCGACACACCCTCTGAGCAATTCCAACAGAGAAACTCCATCGAGTCAGCACTGCAACCCTATAAGGAGGAATAGTAAGTCTTTTCCATGGATTTGAAGACATGGGGAAGAATTACGGGGAGGTAGATGGATGGTCTGCAATAGCGAAACTAAGCAACGGGCATGCCCGATTTAACGGTGAGAAACAACACGGAAGCGAGGAAGGAGTAGAGGTTGCCAAGAATAATATATGAGGGAGAACGGGAGATTGTGATACCGCAGCGATAACGGAAATCAACTACCATCATTACACGAGGGAAACACTCAGACCTTTATGCGCCGGCGACGGTTTCAGCTTCCACGTTCTGACGTTTCAGTCACGGAATGGGAAAAGATGCGGTCATGATGTGGCATCCTTCCCCAAGCCAGGTCCTTGTAACGAAGAACTAGATCATGAAGACGCGCGTTGCCGCGCCTACCATATTGAGAAAGTATAGATATATGCATTATGATGGGTCGAAAACACATATGTTAACACAGTTTATCTGTAACAATCTAGGATAACACTCCCTTATGTCAAATGTCAAGTTGGTCAGTGTATCATCTTAACACTGGAAAAAGTAAGACATAATATTTGGCTACTATGAGAAGCAAGCGCCTATGAGTGTGTTATCACAAAGGCATTGAGCAAAGACGTCAAACTTCAGCAAAGTACCAATAATAGAGACTCCCAAGAAAGTACTCCTGAATAGATTCAGCAAACAATCGATAGGAAACATCTGTATGTTGCAACAGAATAGGGACCAAATAAAGTGAAAATATGAGTGAAGATAAGAGCATGGATAGGATAAGGAATGTGTCATTCAACAATATCCGGCTTCAAGATTACACACCTTACATCCTAATGGATAGACTTGTAATTATCAGCATTTGGATACGGCACTTTATTTCTAGATGATCCAGAATAACATAATGCATGGTCAACAAATGATGTTTATGATTCATGCATCGGGATATTCTACCCATTCCCACTCATTTGAGACTGGCGGAGTTTTTTAGCTAGAACAATTTTAAAGTGTTGATGGCAGTAGCACAGGAAAAGAAGAAAACCAAGAAGCGTTATTCAGTCTTACATACCCAGTGAGGGCCATACCAAATAAGCCAATATGCATAGGTCCAGCTCATGCCACAGCCAGATTATATCAAATCTGAAACAAATTGAGGGAAAGGGAGCGTCCGGTTGGAATAAAAGTTGAACAAATTGCATATAATGCGGAACTAAACTTGCAGTAATAAAGAAAACAAATATGAACAAGAGGAGAATTTGTTAGTAGTTGCCTTGTCCAGCAGCCATGGTCGCAATTGGATGTGCGACACACCCTACTGAGCAATTCCAACATAGAAACTCCATCGAGTCAGCACTGCAACCCTATAAGGAGGAATAGTAAGTCTTTTCCATGGATTTGAAGACATGGGGAAGAATTACGGGAGGTAGATGGATGGTCTGCAATAGCGAAACTAAGCAGCGGGCATGCACGATTTAACGGTGAGAAACAACACGGAAGCGAGGAAGGAGTAGAGGTTGCCAAGAATAATATATGAGGGAGAACGGGAGATTGTGATACCGCAGCGATAACGGAAATCAACTACCATCATTACACGAGGGAAACACTCAGACCTTTATGCGCCGGCGACGGTTTCAGCTTCCACGTTCTGACGTTTCAGTCACGGAATGGGAAAAGATGCGGTCATGATGTGGCATCCTTCCCCAAGCCAGGTCCTTGTAACGAAGAACTAGATCATGAAGACGCGCGTTGCCGCGCCCGCCCATATTGAGAAAGTATAGATATATGCATTATGATGGGTCAGAAAACACATATGTTAACACATTTTATCTGTAACAATCTAGGATAACACTCCTTATGTCAAATGTCAAGTTGGTCAGTGTATCATCTTAACACCGGAAAAAGTAAGACATAATATTTGGCTACTATGAGAAGCAAGCGCCTATGAGTGTGTTATCACAAAGGCATTGAGCAAAGACGCGTCAAACTTCAGCAAAGTACCAATAATAGAGACTCCCAAGAAAGTACTCCTGAATAGATTCAGCAAACAATCGATAGGAAACATCTGTATGTTGCAACAGAATAGGGACCAAATAAAGTGAAAATATGAGTGAAGATAAGAGCATGGATAGGATAAGGAATGTGTCATTCAACAATATCCGGCTTCAAGATTACACACCTTACATCCTAATGGATAGACTTGTAATTATCAGCATTTGGATACGGCACTTTATTTCTAGATGATCCAGAATAACATAATGCATGGTCAACAAATGATGTTTATGATTCATGCATCGGGGATATTCTACCCATTCCCACTCATTTGAGACTGGCGGAGTTTTTTTAGCTAGAACAATTTTAAAGTGTTGATGGCAGTAGCACAGGAAAAGAAGAAAACCAAGAAGCGTTATTCAGTCTTACATACCCAGGCGGGGCCATACCAAATAAGCCAATATGCATAGGTCCAGCTCATGCCACAGCCAGATTATATCAAATCTGAAACAAATTGAGGGAAAGGGAGCGTCCGGTTGGAATAAAAGTTGAACAAATTGCATATAATGCGGAACTAAACTTGCAGTAATAAAGAAAACAAATATGAACAAGAGGAGAATTTGTTAGTAGTTGCCTTGTCCAGCAGCCATGGTCGCAATTGGATGTGCGACACACCCTCTGAGCAATTCCAACATAGAAACTCCATCGAGTCAGCACTGCAACCCTATAAGGAGGAATAGTAAGTCTTTTCCATGGATTTGAAGACATGGGGAAGATTTACGGGGAGGTAGATGGATGGTCTGCAATAGCGAAACTAAGCAACGGGCATGCCTGACGAACGGTGAGAAACAACACGGAAGCGAGGAAGGAGTAGAGGTTGCCAAGAATAATATATGAGGGAGAACGGGAGATTGTGATACCGCAGCGATAACGGAAATCAACTACCATCATTACACGAGGGAAACACTAAGACCTTTATGCGCCGGCGACGGTTTCAGCTTCCATGTTCTGACGTTTCAGTCACGGAACGGGAAAAGATGCGGTCATGATGTGGCGGTACAGCCGCAATGGCATGGCGGCCGATACACGACGAGGACAGCCGGGAATGGAGACATGCGGCCGTCGCAGCCGCAATGGAGGAACACAACAGGGTAAGACATAGTAGGAGAGAAGGGACTCACTATGCAGGCCAGCGGAGGAAGAGTAGAGGGCACCGACACTCACACACACGTGCAGTAGAAGCTCGCTGTCGGGACTCGGGACGGCGGCGGCGGCGCAATGCGGAGGAACACGCGAGGTGCTTGGGGATACGGATGTTGAATGGGTATGACGTACGGATAAGGAAGCTGCACAAATTCACGGACTGGCAAGCACGTTCGACAGGCCTTTTGGGCCTTCGACCTGTTCGGCCCGATCATGCACCGCACTTCTAACTCGTCTTGAGGAGCAGCGGCCCAGACAACGGTGCCCTGAATGGCCCAAGCGGGCAGAGTGGTAAAAAACTGGCTCAAATGACGTATGAGACGACCAACCTAATCCTGAGCGTACCTAAGAGTGATCCAACGGCTGAGAGTGTCAAAACGCTGTGAGGGCTCCTAGCTAACCGCGTTATACTGTTTTTTAATAGTGTAATTTTATTAACTCTCTCTCTCTCTCTCTCTCCCTCTAAAAGAATATTAGTATAGAACAAGAAATTGAAGGTGTTTGTTGCTTGATGTTTTTCTGAGCAATGCTACACATACAGGCTATTTTTTACAGAAATGAATTACAGTTTGACGTGGAGGATTATCATTAGTTAGCCCTGAATTACAGAAATACGACTGTTGTATTTTTCCGCATTCACTTTATCTACTTTATTAAAACTAACCTGGTCGGCATAAGAGGTGCTTGCAGTGTTGTGAAGTAGCAGTTTGTAAGATGTATAGAATGAAACCTTAATGTCTCTCACCCCAAAGGTTCAGGGCCCAGGAGGTACCAAAGACCTATGCGCTATTAGCATTTGCAGTGTTGTGTACGATCTTGTCCCAAAAGGGTCTCGCCAATCATCTCAAGATAATTCTTTGGGACTTGCTCTTTTATACGAGGCATGCTCCTCTAAGATAATACCATATTGGCATATGAATTGTCTGATATTTTTGGAAAAAAACGGAGAACCGGATCGGATCATTATGCTTGTCGCCGCGGTAGTTCTGTCAATTATTTTCGGATGTGGTCTTTTCTCGCATATCGTTGGCACAGGTTGTCCTTTACGCGAAAAATCCGATAACTGAAAGGGATCGATACGTAGAATTGAAGTTTGACATGAGTAAGACTTGTGACATATAATTGAGTGGAGTTTTTGTCGTGCCATGATGCTGAAATGTGTTGAATCAGTTATCTATGAATTCTAAGTGAATGGGAATGCTATTGACATGGTGGTTCGAGGCACGGGAACGATCAGTTGGAGGTGCCACCGGCGTCAAACTCACTAGTGGTGATGGTGGCGGCAACAGTTAGGAGGCGGAAAGTTCCTCTGATGCGATTCTAAGTTTTGGAGAGGGAATTGGGATAAGGCACTCGTAGCCAATATATCGGTAGTGGAAAAAGTAAGTTGCAATAAGTGCGACGACGCACCCACAGAACAAAACCACTAAACTAAGTAAATGACTTGGTACACATACTGAGTACTGCATTATTTGCAAGGGATACCACGACTTTTACACGGCACGTGGTTTAAATGCTGGAAGCACGCAGGCACGTGCGAGCTTAGCAGTAAGGGGCCGCGTTGAACACGCGGAAGTTCACCGGCACCACCGAGGAGTACCTCAACACGAGCGGCGAGCCCCTCACCACGGGCTGCTTGAGGACGCACATCCCCTCGTCCACCTCCACCTTGCCGCCGTCCAGCGGCACTGCGCTGTCCTCAAGGCCGCCGCACCACACTCGCACGTCCTTCATCAGGCACGAGCACGTCGTCCCGATCACCACCTCGTACTCCTTCTGCCTCTCCACGACCTTCCCCGTCTTGCGCACCGCGATTGTGATGTCTGACTTGCCGCAAGATCTCTGGGCGTCACCTGCACGCATCCACACACAGTAGATCGATGAGATTAACTAATTAAGATTGATCTTGATGAATCGACATAGAAATGACTAATATGTTTGGGATTGGGACGAGCCTGTGCGCATGTGGCAAAGAAGGGCAGCGAGGAAGAAGATGAGAGCTGCAATATTCTTGGTTTCCATTGTGGAATTCTACTTTTTTTTATCCTTGTATACTTTTGTCTTTCTCTTGTATATATGCACTATGCTGGAAACTGCACACTGTATATATAGCGCTGGTCTTAGCACCTCACATGTATTTGTTTCATTGATTTAATTCCTACTTAAATTATATATTGAATTGTTTGGTTATTACTAATGTACTGCTATGGGATTTAATTGGGTAATACTAAATGGTGATCACAAGGAAAATTTCTTGGGTATATAGCGTTAACCGGAAGGTCATTACTCCCAACGTCTATTATCCACTGATTTTCTACTTAATTATCCTAATGTTTTGTTTTGAGAAGTTATGCATACAAATATAGAACTAAATTTAAAGGGGAACTGTAATTACCCAATAGCCTAAATATCCACACACTAATTTTTACTCTAAGTACCCATCCGTTGCTACTTGCTATGGAAGGATAAACCTGAACTAAATAGGAATTATATTCAAAGAAGATCAACATCCCGTAATGTGCAAGCTATCTAGAATGTACATCTTGTAATAAAGGCCCGTAACTCGCGCAGTTGTTCCCACTAGGTTTATTTGGAGCACGATGACAATGAGGATCTTGGCCGATGGCGAGGTCGACAAGGGGTGCGTGTAGTGGCGGAGCCAGGAAAAAATAATGAGGAGGGGAGGGGGGGCAACTGATGTTAAATCAAATTAGGGAGGGCCAAAGCAAACCAAATGACTGTAATACACAATATCAGCAACGGATAACCACTGTGTATTGAAAAAATCTGCATGTTGGCTCGGGCCGGGGCCCGTGCTGGCACCCCGCTGCCTCCGCCACTGGGTGCGTGGCCAGCAAAGAACGTCATAGCGCACATGGCATGCATGCCTGCGGACAAGTGAGGGGTTTTGTTATTCCCTGCCAAAATTTGCATGAAGCACGGTGTCCTGCTCTATATGTCATCTTAATTTCCTGGTTTTTCTAAGCTCTTGGAGTTTCAATTTTGCGACATGTAATCAATTTATAGACTACATGGTTCTATCATTATTTTTGTTCATCGAGCCGGAAAAGGATTGCAGTAGACCATAGGTGGCGACCATGCAAACATTCCAGAACAGAGTGTATGTGCTCACGATGACAAAAGCATCATTAAACGTTCATTGTATGGGGGTTAGGGTTTGGGCTGAGGGTTTCTGAATGTCTGATAAAATGTCCACTATCACTGATTTTCTACTTAAACGTAAATAATAACTCACAGTGACCACTATCACTGATTTTGTACCTAAGGCCCTGTACAACGCAGGTGCTTAGGCAGGTGCTTCAGCAAGAAAACCGGTTTTTTTTTCAAGATAGCTGGACGCGGGTGCTTAGATGGAGGGACAGAAGCAAAGTCTGGCTTCCAGTGCTAGCCGGTGCTTGACCATCCGTAAGACTGGAGTTAGCCTTGCTATGCCTTAACTAAAGTGGTCTAAGCACCCGTCGGAAGTGCTCACCATTGCGGGGCAACAATATTTTAAAACGCCACACTGCCCTCGCTCTTTAAGCACCGGTCTGTAAGCATCGGCCATTGTACAAGGCCTAAGTACGTAATGTTCTGTTTTTAGTAAATGCGTACGTGCAATGCTCATTGATAATAGAGAGAAAATTAATTGCACATTCATATTAGATAGGATATCAATTATATGTTATTTAACAGAAACGTCAATATTTGGTATGATATTAATTTTATGCTAAACATGTTAAGTGCTCATCATTGGTGCAATCTAGGTCGTTATATTGACATGATTTGAAGATCAAGATGAATTAGAGCTTTTTATATTGATATAGATATAGATGAGTTATGCATGCCAATACAGAATTAAATTAAATTTTGAAAAGGGAATTTTGATTACCCAATAGCCTAAATATCTACACACTGATTTTAACACTACGTACACATCTGTTGCTATGGAAGGATAAACCTTATAGGAATAAGTGCCCAAGAAGATGGACAACCCACAATGTGCAAGCTATCTGGAATGTACATCTTGTAATAAAGGCCCATGCCTCCCATGGTTGTTCCCACTAGTTTTTTTAGAGCACAATGACAAGGCGGATCTTGGCGATGGCTAGTGCGACAATCGGTGCATAGAGCGAAGAACATCATAGCGCCCATGGCAAGCATGCCTGCGAACAAGTGAGTGGGCTTGCTATTCCCTGCCGGAGTTTGCATGAAACATGTTTCCTGCTCTATATGTTGTCTTCATTTCCTTGTTGTGCTAAGCTCATGTGATTGCAATTTCGCGACATGTAATTAGTTTGTAGACCGGGTGACTCCTTCATTATTTTTGTTCATCGGGCCAGAAAAGGATTGCACTGGGCCATAGGTGGTGACAATGGAGACATTGTAGAACAGATGCTATGTGGTCACGACGGCGAAAGCGGCAATAAAAGTTTCAATTTATGGGGTTTAGGGTTGGGACTGAGGGATTCACGACATCAGACAAGTTGGCCCACGCGCGGCATGGTTGCAGAGTTGGGCTCACCAGCTATGGCGGCTGTTAGCTAACGGCGGGTTGATTTCATAAAGTTGCTATGCACCTTAATATCCATGCATGCGTTAGAGCTAATTGACAACAGAAAATTAAACAACATGGCCATCGAAGAAATCGGGCACCAATACACTGTGATGCCTTCATTGACCATGACTCTATTGTTGGTGGTGGTCTGTGTGTCCGTTGATATGATGTGTCTCCTATCTATGTTGCCACACAACCAATATATGTGATATGCTATGGGACGAAGCTACACATGGCCGACCCACGAAAATTAAACTTTAAAATGACAGGCTATAACAACAAGAATGAAAAGGATTTTTGAATAACAAGAATTTAAGCCGCCTTCTAGTGTAACCACTTCCATAAAATTTGCATCATTAACCTTTTTTGGGATATATTGCAATGACAAGATTGGGACTTCTGGAGTTTTGGAATGCAACTATCATTAGTCATCTGCCGTTTTGCAATCTTATATCTTATATTTACTAATTGAAGGCACCATACGAGACACCACGTTAATCCTCAAAAACTTAGCACACTAGCCGTTTGATCTCCAAATTAATGATTTTCCACCGTCAGATGCAATGCCTCAAGAGTCCTTGGCTGTTGTCCCGCCATAAACCATCTTCAGCGAAAAAATATTACCAAAAATAATATAGCAATTATATTTGAAATTTAATGGCCAAGATCTATTAGAAGGTCATGTCTTATTAAAGAATACACCACGTACATATATGGGATGAAAGCCTCCCGTAGAAAGAAAAAGGAGAGAGTCCTGCCGTATTACAAATAAAAAAACACAATCCCCACGGCAAAGTTAAAAAAGGAGAGTCCTGCCTTATTATACTACAACTCAAGAAAAAAGAAGAGAGTCCTGCCTTCTTAAAACCCACCTGTACACAGTTAAAAAACCAACTGCACCTAAACGATTCAATTCACGTACAACAAAAAAGAATCTGCTAAAAAAGAGTTATCACCATGTAGCTAAAAATATATATTACAATTAAAAGAACAAACTCCCACGTCCATCAACAAAAAGGGTCCTCAATATTGACCTCATGTTCCCAGAAAAAAAAACAAGTGCCTTCTTTCTTTGCAAAAAAAAGAAGAAGATTGGACCATATAATTAAAAAAGTTTCATGCCCCGAGCTAAAAAAATATATCAAACATCCCAGTTTATCAAGGGAAAATGTCAGCTTGCCTGTCAAAATAGATATAGAAAACGACACCTCAAAGTAAAGCATTCTCAAGCTTCAGCTAAAATATACTGAAATCTATGCCTGATTAAAAAATAAAAAATAAATTTCATCGTAAGGAGACCTAAAAAGATAACATAGAGATAGAAGATGGGCGCGTACAAGTAATGAGTTCGCAACCCTCAGCTAAAAAACTGAATCTACGCCTGATTGAAAAATAAAGACAAAATTCCATCATAAAAAAAGACATAGACCGGATAAAATAAATCAGCCACGAATATAGAAAACTCTCTCCCTAATGGCTTTGTGTTAAACCACCAACACCAATGTCGTATATTTTGATATATGAAATCACATAATTTTAAGACAAGTAGGAATATATGCATAAGTTCTCATGCACAAGAAAATATGAATATAAACATGTTACTAAATACCAACTGAAGGGATATCAGTGATTTTTGTGTCAAGGGTTGCAAGGTAGACTGTCGACTATTTCAAACATTAGAATTATGCACAAAAAGAATTATGCACAACCACATCCATTACATTTTTGGGGGTAAAAGTAATTTTCATGTAATACGGGATGCTCTAATTTTTTAATATAATGCTAGACAGATACACTCTCCATCTAGCATATTTTTGTCAGTTAAGTTAGGCGCACTACCTAACACACCAAGAAATATATCTTATATCTTATATTTATTAATTGGAGGCACCATAAGAGCTCCCATGTTAATCCACATCATTAAGAATATTTTAGCCGTTCAATATATATAATGGGTTTATCTCGGCCTTACGATTTATGATACATTATTTTTGCTAACAAAGACACCAATCTGACCCAACCTGCACGTATCTGATGACTAGCAGGAAAAAAACCATCCCTCCAAGCAAATGACTTACAGAATTCTCCAAAAAAAAAAACAGGTACACAATTCTCAAAAAAATATATAAATATGTGCTGGTCAAGGTACACGTACATCTTTCTACCTACAGAGTCCATATCGTAAAATAATCATCCCTCCTAGCAAACCGTAAATAGAATTCTAAAAACGCTAAAAAAAACTACATGTAGGTCAACCTGCACGTACAAAATTCTATCTTGATTGCAATCTTTTTCACATACGGAGTCTATATCATCTTCCTCTTCCCAGCATCAACCTACACGTACATAATTGAAGAAAAAAACACATAGAGTCCATATCATTTTCCTCTTCCGATGTCCTATACTATTGATCAATCGATCGACTGCCTGATCCTTCGCATGTTTGCCAGAACCGTAAGAACACAAGCATCAGTTTTTTCGGATGATAACATGTTCCAAGCCCACTGATGTTGTTCGCATCAATCTCAAGTATATTCTCCTCCTCAGTTTAGATGTGCATATTTGTCTTCTATAGTGGTCTATGGACGAAACTGGAATGAACCCACATGCATGCTGCAACGCTCCTATCCTCGATTGCTCTCCTCAGCAACATATCCCTGACTCGCCGCTATAGAGTCAACCATTGATGTGCCTATGTTGGGGTCATCTCATGTCCAGGCCGATCATTTCCTCTTAGACCCAGCAGTCAACAACGAAACATGATCTTGGACTAATAAGCTCCATGACTAGAAGGCGTTGTGATGATCCATGTTTGCCACCAGTCCAAGGTGACATGCCGCCTCATCAGCTGATTTTTCTGTTAGTGGCCGCATTAATTTTTGTTGTATTCATATCTTCGAATATGTAATAATAATAGCCTATACATCAGGTCACTGTGGTGTCTTAATTGGTTTTGTCACAGATATCCCTATTGCTGGATTGGTGGATTTCCATCTTGGAGCATTCAAGCTTTTAGATAATCCTGCGTCTATATAAGTTCTTTGTACAACATTTTAAAGATATTTTTTTCCTCAAGATGCCTGATGAATCCCTTGCCAGAGCAAACATTTTTTTTACTATCAGAGATACGAGTTAAAGTCCAGGGTCATGATCATCAAGTCGGGAAGATTGCAATGTATATGGTATTTACTGATCTACAAGCACCAATAAAATACACTGGCTATTTCTATTAAACATGAAAAATACTTGGGAAGGATTATAATATGTACTAACATTTCTGGTGTCACGGTTGAAATTAATTATACTTGATTAAGTAGCCCAACATAAAGTAAAAGGAGTACTATTACCATATATTTAGGGATTCCACCCATGTAGTAGCCTGTTCTACTGCTATATATGGAGTACTACTACTACCATATATTATCTTACATTAAAAAAAATTCTACATTTCAAAGTATTTCTGATATGATACTGATATGCTATATTTCTAAGCTTATGCATTTCTTGAAATTCATCTATCTAAGATTGCAATCTTCTGATTTTTACTACTCCCTCCGTCCCAAAATTCCTGTCTTAGATTTCTCTAAATACGGATGTATCAAGTCACATTTTAGTATTAGATACATCCTTATCTAGACAAATATAAAACAAGAATTTTGGGACTGAGGGAGTATATATAACCAACATTCTTCCACATATTTACGTCAATATCAATAAGATTGATCACGCATATGGTGCCCAATGGATAGAGATATCCACTTTGTGCAAACGTGTACTAATTGTGCAAACGTCCGTATAATTAATTTTGCGTATCATATGATTGTCCGTGTTTTTCACATTAAATCGACTTTGATGAAGTTCAAAAACAATTTGACTTTTTTAATAGCAAGGTAGTTCTACAAAAAAATGTGAAGAGTAGCATTTCTAACACGGACATTTAAATTCTATGAAAAATACATTATGCACTATTTTACATTAAGTAAGTAAATCATGGACTAGCCCGTGCGAACGCACGGGTTGTCGACTAGTATTATTTAATCAACATGGGTAGCATTGTAGTGTTGGTACATATATACACCGACTGCAACAAACAAATATAAAGTCAAATAAGAGAATCCCACACTAAATGCAACACCTATTCACCCTAAAAATAAATTAATAGAATTATTTAAAAAAACACCCTGCAACTCTTCTGATAGTTTATGCGAATAATTGATATATACATCAGGTTTGGAAAAAAAAACAAAGCTAGCTATGGAACCTATACCTTTCACAGTTCTGTTGAGTTGTGTTGTATCTTGCCATATGGTGGTGTAAGTTCATAAGGAGGTTTATCATTGTTTTTACAATTTAGCATGTGTCCAGTCGTATGATATCTTACATTTAAACACTGGCATGTCCAGCGTAAATACATTCTTAATAACTACGTATCTATAAATCCTAGGCCGTGCAGGTGCACGGGTAGATGACTAGTGCAACTAATGGTAGTTTTGCAATGCAACTATCATTAATGGCAGATGACTAACAAGTAGAGATGGGAAGATAGTAATAGAGAAAAATCGTCCTTCATTTTGAGCTTCATTATTCTTTGCAAACATATTACTCCCTCCGTCCCATAATATAAGATTAGTGTCAAAAACACTCTTATATTATGGGACGGAGGAAGTATATGGAATAACATGGATGCACTTTCGTTAGGTGTTACTTTTCATACCTGAAATATGCTATAACATTGGAACATCGTATTCTTGTAAGTATCTTTTATAGGTGTAATCGTATCTCTCTTGACATCAAAATTACCCAAATTAAAAATCCTCCTTTTATCCCTCACACAACAAACCAAACCCTAATTTGCACATCTCCACACAAATGTAACCCTAGCACCCAAAATCAACCTCAAAACAGGTAGAACCAAGCAAGAGAAGAGATGGTTCAAAGCTAGTGCACTTACCATACACGGGGGTGGGTCACTTTCAGGCCAACAATCTTGCGTTATGGTACGAGGTGCCACATGCGCACACCATTGTCAATTATGTGCATCTTGTTGTTGAGCATATCGGAGAATCACACCGATGAAAAACCCATGACCCATAAACCAACACCGCAATCGCATTCGTTTCATTTGTTTTTGGTGTCTTTCCATCAGAATCATCGAGTGCAGAACGTTGTCAAGGACTGCAAAACTGAATCCCACTCAATCCTTGTGCCATGCCAGAACACCTCGCTGGTATGATTAACTTTGTGAAATCTGGTCTACGTATGCCACAACGGCACATGTCGCAAGATTTACTGCCCGTGAGGCAGCTACCATAGTGAGGCACTACGACAATCATAATGGTTGTATTATGAGGTCTCATAAATACAGTAACCAAACCAAACCCTCATGCCAAGTTTAGGTACCATGGATGTATTTTACTCTTTGGATATTGTACACTTGTGTCTAATTAATCATCATTGATCTTGCACTTTGGATATTTGTTCTGCAATGCACTAGCGGCCTGAGCTTCATAAAGACCAAAACTTCACAGGAGAAAAAAAGTGGTCCTTGATAGGAACCACATGCTCTCTGCTCATGTCCATGATAAATACTTAATAGCCTTCATTTAGTGAAACATCGTAGCTTGAGGAAAAATAAAAACAAAAAGGTGAAGTGGTGTGCATCTGCATCCAGTAAGCCCGTGTTATAAAATGTGGATAGAGTAGCATTGATAAAATATGACACACTACCATCTGAGATCAAGGAGAGACAAAGAAAGTTTGTTGCCATGGGTCTGCCGAGGCCTTTGGATGGGGGCCAAATACTGTGTCCTGGGATTGAGAGACGTGAGGAACAGATCACAAGCTACTATGACATCGTAGACTTCTCCTTTTCCATTGATGCTCTGGTGCTTGCCCTTTACTGTGTGCTGCTTATGACCCATTACGAGCTCGTCTGAAACCAAAAGTCTGAGAATAACTTCGCTCTAGCACACGGTTTAAGATAGTCTTCGCTCAACACAAAAAGATGGTATTATTTCCACGATATCACTGTCAGATCACAGGCAGTATACACACATGATCACGGTGACGGCAAGAGACGCACACAGCAGATCGACACAACGAAGGAGATGATATTGTGTCGCGTAACCTTCTCGGCTTTTCCTCCTCTTTCCTTTTATTTAACGAGAAAACAAACTGGGATAGAGATCCTATAGTTACGCCATAATTCCAGATGAATCGTGCCATCCCATGACTGGCGTTGTGGCCCAACAACACAAGCACGACCCGGCCAAACGTGCACTCCCACGTCAGCCCATAACGAATGCATGCAGCATGTTACATGTACAATGTCAACTACATGCAAACTGAACACAAAACAGAAGAAAGCAAACCTCAACGCGAACGAGCATGTTTCAGCCTACAAATTGAAAACACATGCACGTACAAACTTGCCTACACAACTAGTGCATGGAGCTAATGACTAATGCAATATCTGAACCTGACCTTGTAACAAGATTAGCACCAACAATCACTCCTTGCTCACTGGTTGGCGGGATACTCAGACATAATATCGCATTGGTCGCTCGTCTGCTGGATGCTCGAACATTTGGGCCGTCAAGGAGGAGCTACCGCCGGTGATAAGAAAGGCGCGTGGCCGGATCCTCCATTAGCTCGAGGTGGTGGTGTCAACGGTTCCTCGAGCTCGAGGGCCGTCGTCTCTGAGGAGGAGTGTGCCGCGCGGCAACGGGTGCGGTAAGACTGGCGCAACGCCGTCTGTCGCTCCTTGTTCGCCAAGGCCGACGCGGAGCCGGAAATGGTCCGCAACGAATCGGACCTCGCCGCCACATGGGCCGACGACCGCTCCGATCTCACCAGTCAGAAGGGCACCAAGCGCCGCCGTCGTCTCGACAGCGAGATCGTCAAGTACAACTAGGAGTGGTCTCTTGGCCAGACCTCCACATACACCAGCAAGGGCAAGGCGGCCAGAGGGCTCCGTCGGCGCCAGTAGTGGCCCCGGCGGCAGTTGCACCGCGCAGCAGGAGGCGGAGCGGCTATGTCGTGAGCGTCAGGTAACCGTCGGACAATGCTGCCACGGCCCTCGGGTGCCCTTCCACCGATGTAGGGACGACGGCGGCGGCGGCGCGGACGGCGACGGCGGTGCGACAGGACAGGGCGGCCACGCTTGGTTTCCATTATAGAGTTTAGGATTCTTTTTAGTTTTTAGTTAAACGGTCGAAGTATTTGCTATTTTATATAAATTATATCCGAATTTTAATGAAATTCGCCCAATTTGCTTGAATTTCGTGCGGTTAATTTAAATCATGTTCGAAATGTATACATCTTCTAATGTATTCCCTCCCTGTCAACAGACGGATGGCAGAGAAAATTTGCGGGTCAATGTTGGAGACTTTATTAGCAAAGTGGTATAGGTATAGATGTTGAAGATTATGTTTTGGCGTAGGACGTGTCGAGCACGCACGTACCAGTCGCGAGGTCAGTCAGTCCCGTCATCCGCCGAGCCGAACAAACCGAACAAGGCCACGGTGACCGGAAGGAGACCTGACGTGGTCACCAAGTCATGAAACGGCCTATGGGTGGTCACGTGGAACACGAAACGTACTGAACACACGTATATCTTGCACGTGATTTAACCATACCCAAGCCTCTATTACAGGCAAGGTTTTTGCTCCAAGGTTTCACCACTTGGATGGAAAAGACCCCTGGGTAAACTAGGACATGGCACGTGCCTTTTTTTTGGAAAATGACCGTGTACAAAGGCGTGGTGACTGCAGACTTTCTATCAAAATTTTCTTAAAGTGGGTAGCGATTTCTTGGGTGCCGTTAGCGAATATGGGTGCGTGTGGGCCCCGATGGCCCGTTGACCTGGTTGTGTAGCGTTTCTTCGATGCTTCCGTAACGTGTGCGGGCTTCCTTTCTTATCTGGGCCTCTTGATCGAGAGGTGCCTCTTGATCGTGGTGTGATGTCGTGCATCCGCGCTCTCGGTGCCACTTTCCAGTCAAAAAACGGTGCCACTACGATCGAGTGATCTGGAGGCTCCTCGTGTTCTTGATCGGTGTTGCTTCCATCGTCCGATCTAGAGTCTGCTATTGTTTCTGATCGGCGCCGCTGTCGTCGTTTAATCTGGAAACCTCGCCGCTTATCGCGTGATCTCCCGGTTGTTCTGTGGGCACCCTATAAATACCGTCCATGCATCCCATCCCATCCCATCCCACCACCTCTACCACAGCAGCAGCACGATTGTTCCTTACTGCCGCCGCGGCCGGAGTCCGTGAGGGACGCTCGGGTGGACAAAAACTGGCTCAGCGTGCAGGAGCCCCTCGCCAGGAAGCGATGGAAGCGGCGGTGGCGGGGACGCGTCCTCCTGGTGCGCCTGTGTGCCGGCGATCGTTGGGCCGTTGGGATGCGGCGCCAAGGCGGAGAGGAAGCGGTGGGGCATGATTGTCTCGGCTACGCGGTGCAGGAGCGAGTGGACCGGCAGCTGGCCGTGGTCGAGCGGATTCGGCTGTTGTGGCGGGGGAGGCGCAAGTTGTTGACGAGAGATCAGGTGCTTGGCGGAAATTCCCCACAATCTCACACGCACGCGATCCCGCTCCTCACTCTTTTTCTCCATGTAGCGGCGGCGGCGCCGTTACCTTTCACTGCTAGGCGAGGGCGCGAGGCCATCTGGGTTGCAGAAACACGGAGCTCCCTCCTCACCAGAGGCGGTGGCTTGAGGGAAGCAGGCGAGTTGCTCGCGTCCGGACTCAGCGCGCGGTGGATGCAGGAGGTTGCGCCGCCGTGCTGTGCGCATCCCGCCAGGAGATACCTCACTCCCTTCTTTCATTTTTTAGATGAATTTTCTTTTGTTCTTACATCGTGTGACTGAATCCAACCATGTACGTGCGTATCTGTTAAAGCATATGTGTGCTAGAAGCGATTTTGGATTGTACTATGAATCAGAAGTAGCTTCATTGCATCTGTTCTTTGTTCCTGTCATTGCATGTATTTGACACATCGTTGAACTATTAGGCAGGGTAAGGAGATCAAGTATTTGAAATATAACCTGCTGCTGAGTTTCTGTTTTGTTCATTTTTCAAAAAAAATTCACCTTCAAATAGAGTAATCTATATGATTGACATGTGTATTACCGCAGGATCTGGCCGGACTTTTTGGGTAGCTAACTCTCGGGGTTCCAATTTATCGCCCGTGCACGTATGCGATGGTGTCCGTGATTTTCTGAGATTCGATTGATTTGACTACGCCGTCTCTATTTTCTCATTTTTTATATATTATTTGGATTCCTTCTGTTTGTGGAACAACCATTTGTAATTCTGGGTATACTCGACGTAGGCTCCCTGTGTGCAGGTAATGGCGTTTAGCGGCATTTTTTTTTGTCAAGTTGTCTTCTGGCGAAAGAGAATTGGCTTCTTTTTTTTTTGTTGCTAGTGGGTTGCATGCAGTGATCGGTTGTGGATTTCAGGCTGATGTGACTACGTGCATGAGGTTAGTGGGATGTGACTATGTGCATGGGAAGTTGGGAACCAAATTTTATTTTGGTTGATCAATGTAGGCGGTTTATAGGATTGCACCTGCATGTGCAGGCACACACTCTGCGGCAAATTATTTTCCCAGCCGTTTTTGTTAATTTTCTTTCCCTTTGTTTGCATGCATGGACGTTAGTCAGGCACACCCGGTACTGTTAGTGACACTTTGTTGAAAGGGAAGGAAAGGTTCTATTTATCTTAGCTCTGTTGATTTTTGTATGTAACGGTACTTGCATTGTATGGCCTTTTTCTAATTTATGTTTATGTTTCAAAGTCACATATAGTAGACTGTATTGCTTAACATGGATACAGATGACTGGTACTACTGTTAACATGGAAAGCGATGTGCAAATAACACAAGACTGGATGAGCAATCAGACGCAATTTCCTGAAAATGAAGGAAATATGTTTTTAATTGTAACTCATGTCAATGGTCTATACAATCAAGTACCCGAGGTTGGAACCCAAATATTAAGTATTTAGAAGTTGTTCTTCCTTGTCATTTTTTTGAGAGATCTTGCTTTGATTTGAGGAACTTGCTTTCTTGAGATATATTAGGATGAAGTGGTGATCTGTTAGAGGTACTTATATTATCATGGTATATATTCAGGTAGGTTATATTAGGATAAAGTGGTCATCTGTTAGAGGTACTTATATTATCATGGTATATATTCAGGTAGGTTTGGTTTTTTTATGTCTTCTCCGTTGAAAATAGAGGACATGCAGAACTTGCTTGATGCTTCTCATATTTAGGGAGCACAATTGGTTTCATGGTGTGAACAGCAGTGGAAGTTTTGTTAGTACAGGTTGTCTCTTTTACTTTCATGTCCTGAAATGCTTAAGTTAGAACTGTAGGTAATACTTTCAGAAATATAGTACAGCATTCCACGGAGATGACTCAAAGTTGAATTCAACCGAATTATGCATGGATGATATTAGTTTGGGTAGAGATTGGATGTAAGAGGTTTTTCCCCCTTAATATTACAAAACTTACTATGTGCCAGTAACTTCATTGCCTCTTGAACATGCTCCAAATAATTTCGGGTCAATATATTTTTATAAATCAATGATTCTATGTGCCAAGAACTTTATTGTCTCATGAACTTGTACTCCAAATAATTTTGGGTCAATTCTTTTTTATACATCAATGATTCTTGAACGCCTAACAAAGAAATAATGTCCAAACTAACAACTACGAGTGTATGTAATTTGAACATAAAGTATCATTGGAGCTCTATATCATTTTATCATCTGCGCACATCCAGCGAGCGGTCGAACAAGGATGCTATGAATGATTGAACAATTGAAAAGTTGTCATGCAATATCAATATGTATTCCCTTCATCTACATTGTACTAATTATTTTGATTCAATAAAGTTTTTCTTAATGAAATATTTCTGCACCCGTTCCAATATGATTATTGAACATACGCCATAACGTAAAAATAAAGTGAACACACGAAGATCAAATAATTAATCAAATAATTAACAAATAAAGTTTAAGACCTTACACAAAATTTCTCACATGACGTATCAACAGCACGCCGTGCGGGACAAGTTTCATGTGTAAAAGCTTATGTGATTCTTAATTTGCACATGTATGTAAAAGAAAGAGAATTCTTGTGCACGTGTCTAAAAGCTGGCAACACAACATTATGACCATACTATATTACAAACTCCATAGCTAACACGCAACACAATTCATCACAACATATCAACCGGGCGAGGCGTGCACAATGCGGGCATGGCTTTTAGATGCTCGCAAGAAACCGGTAGTGGTGAATACTGATTCCCCGAAAACTCTTATTTTGAGTGCACTGTATGGTTACTTTTCCATGGCTTGCCTTCTTGTGACTACAAAGTCATGAATACAAACTTACACTGATAAACCTTTAATATTTCATCAAATGAATTTAAAATAACCAAAATACACATAATTTATCGACAGGCGTAGCGTGCTGCCGTGCGGGTATAGCTAGTATATACTAGTCGGCAGCTTGAAACCGAACACGAGATGTAAACACATGCCGGCAGCCTGAAACCGACACGGCCGGAGCTGATGCAACGAGTCTATTTAAAACGACGGGATCGTCACCCAAGCCGCTCAACAAGGAAAACCCAGCAGCGGTTAGGTATATATATACGAAAACACTAACGCCCACACGTATGGACGCTTTCCAACTCATCCACACACCTCTATCGCCATCCAGCGCTTTTTGCACGAACCTTAGCATGAAAAGACTGAATTTATTTGCCACGTAGGACAACTCGTGTGTGTGGCGTGTGAAGGAGTTCGCCCGCACGCCGTTTTCTCTCCGCGGTCAATGGTTCGCCAGTCGGGGCGTGCGATGAAACTGCTGTCGCGCCCGCACGCCACGCACCACTTCTGTTCCCCATCTCCCACGACTGCCCATTTCTCCCACTCTCCGACACCCAAGCTGTCATTTGCCATGTCTTTTGAGGGGTACATGGCAACTGCCCTATTTGTGATTGTAAACAGATGGCAACTCTCTTTCACCCGAACATGTTATTGTTGCCACGTCTGTTTGTAGCGCTACATGGCAACTGTCTAGTGTTAGTAGGTGGCAACTCCTAAAGATACCACCATCGCCCACATGCCCGTCTCCTCTCCCACACACCAAAAGCTATCAGTTGCCATGTGTTTTTGCAGGGTACATGGCAACTGCCTCTAGCGTGCTTGTAAGCAGATGGCAACTCTCTCTTTACCCCGAAACATGTTTTGCCATGTTTTTCTAGTGCTACATGGCAACTGTTCAGTGTTAGTAGGTGGCAATTCCTAAAGTTTTTTCAAATCATGATAACTGTAGTAGACCAGACCATACATGGCAACAGCTGCAGTTGCCCAAAAATGGCATCTGGCACTTGACCTAAGATGGCAACTGCGGTTGAGCAACCATGGCAGCTGTAGTTGTCCAACATGGCAACTGTAGTTCAGCAACATGGCAACTGTAGTTCAGCAACATGGCAACGTGGCAACTGTAGTTCAGCAACATGACAACATGGCAACTGAAGAGGGTCCGGACCATGGCAATCGCGACGGGACGCGTGGTTACTGACACGCGGGGCGTGTGACACACGGGGTGTGTGGCTCGCAGGCGGGGAGGGGCGACGGCCGAGACGAGTCGTGCGGGCCGCGTGCTCGCTCGCCCGTACGTGCTCGTGCGGGGCGATCGCGCTACACCTGGACGTGCGGTTACGTGGCCGCCTTGGCGCCGAACTGTGATGCGTCGCGGCGGGTCGTCTCCGTGCCACACAGGGCATGCGGTACAACCACCCGATACACCACAAGTGTGGCAGTTATTGACGTCCTATATATATATACCTCAAAGAAGAATAAAAAGCATCCAAATCCATCATGACGACATCGTCGACGACCCGGCGGCCGGTGGCCTCGTCGTTGTTGTGCCTCTTCCTAGACTACGGCGACAGGCAACCGGCCACGTGTATAGCGTCTCCGATACCGCGCGCCACCCCTGCGACGTCGACGAGTTGCATATCAGCAAGCGGAGCTGGGTGACCTCACACGGCTGGGTACTCGTGTGGGACCCGGCCACCCTCGCCACCTTCTTGTGGGACCCACATGCTGCTCCCAACTACAATGACAAGATCACCCTGCCATCTCTAACGCACACGCCTATGAGGCTGGTTGTAATGGGGAGTATCATATACTAGTATCATGCATATGATACTAGTGTATGATACTACCTCCCTAATGCATAGTATCATATATTAATATCATGTAGTACTTTATTTATTGCCATGCATGACACAGAGTAGTATAGCATTTAATATGATACGGTATCATGATATGATACTACACTCTCTCTTTCTTCCTTTAATGCTATGACACCTCATCAAAATTGCCTAGTTGGCATGCATGATACTAGCTATGATACTACCATTATAACCAGCCTGAGGGCCGGGTGTGCTCTATCGGCCAACCCCACTAACCCTAATGGCTATACAGTGCTCCTCCTCGACAAGTCCACGAGCCTCATATATACTGCCATGTGGGTCACCCGGCATCTGGGTCGGAATGGGTCAGACACGAGTACGACGTGGGTAGCATCCCGCTGCCCAGCAACGATGGCTCGATGAAAAGGATAATATACCGTGCGGCATCGTGCCACGGCAAGTTCTACTACCTCCGGAAGCATGGCGAGATCGGCGTCATTGAGTTCTCGTCGACGACGGGGGCGCCCGTCTTCTCCACCACGCCGATGAAAGGGGTGCAGCTCGCCCCGGTGGGAGACTACATGGCCGCGGCGTCGGCATACCTCGTTGACCTTGACGGGGAGCTTTACGTGGCATACATATTCTTCCACAACACCGACTTCCGCACCATCGCCGATGTGGGCGTCTATCGCCTTGATTTCGACGCGAAGGAGCCAGTTAGGGTGGATGACATCGGGGACCGGGCGATTCTTCTAGGTTCGAGCTGTTCTTTGGGGGGATGGTGTCCGGCTACCACGTTCGGGCTCTTGCCTAACAGCGTGTATTGGATGAGTCTGCACGACGGGCTCTTGCACGTGTATGACCTCGAACAAAAGATGGAGGAAGTAAGGGAGCCTTGCAGTGGTGTTGCGGAGCCATCACCAAAACCGGTTTGGCTGCTTCCTAAGCATCCATAGATATTGTTGTTGTTTAACAATAATAACAATATTGTACTTTATAGTATAATAATGCTTTAATATGTAAGGAATATAGACTTTCTTTTTCTGGGAAAGCAATAACAATTTCCGTGCAAAATCTGCAAAACACTAGGACTTGATTTGAAGGGCACAGACTAGCTTCTCGAGGTGCACCTTCTCCCTCAAATCCCGAATCATATACTTGGGAAGTGGACCCCGTCCGAGGTATATTCTGCGAGCTCAGATTACCACATGTTCTTTGCTGGCCTCGAGAGATTCCTGTGCGGCCAGGCTCTTTGGAAGGCTTGGGCTCCGGCCAAGTGCAAGCTTCACTTCTAGCGATGAGGCGTCGGATTTGGATGGCGGATAGACGCCTGCACCACGGCCTGTAGTCCCCCATCACGTGCCCGCTATGTGATCAGGGGTCCGAGACTGTAGATCACCATGTGCTGGGTTGTGTGTTTGCCCGGGAAGTGTGGCACTGTGTCCTCTCCCACTGCGGTCTTGGTCGGTTGGTGCCCATCATGGATGCAAATCTCGCGGAGGGTTGGATGGCTAGTGTGCACTGATCCCGAAGACACATAGGAAGGGCTTCGATTCCCTTGCCCTCCTCACCGTCTGGATGCTATGGAAGGAACATAACAATCGTGTCTTCCAGAGGTCGGCGGTCCTTGCTCGGGAACATTGTCGACGCGCCGGTAACAAGGTTGAGCTATGGAAACTCTCTGGTGTGAGGGGGTTGACGGACATTTGGAGATAAGATCTCCTAACAGATAGGGCGCTGTTGTGTGTCTCCACGGTGTCCATGGCTGCCCACCATATACTGCCATGGTAAAGCTTGTAACCGGGGCAAGCCACCCGACTCTCTCTACTTCTATTTTATTTGTGCATTAGTTTGCGCTATATCTTTGTAGTGCCTAAATATTGTTAAACATCTTTCTCATGGTTTATATAGGTCATAAAATGAACTGTTTTTGGCGAGGTTTTTCCTAGAAAAGGAGGATTACCCCCAGTCTTTGCATGAAAACAATGCATGCATCCTTCTTATATTAACCAAAAGATCTAATAAGTATGTAGAAAGATACAAAAACTCATCCAGAGATAAATGAAGGGAGAACACAAAGCCACAACCGGCGAAACATAGAACTACATGTCTATACACATATTCTATTGTTGGACCATAATCCAAACCGATTGTAGGTATCCAGTGCTACCGTCTCCCATCGGTTGCACTCATAAGCCATATGCTCCTTGGCTTCTGCACAGCTGAGTAACCACCACGTATAGATACAACCAGTTGCTCTGTGGATTACCTGGAAAAAAATTGTGATGTTTTGTCTGTTAACAATCGCGTCATTCCGACAGTTTCATACGGCCCAAAGTAATGCACACACTCCGACTCGAATATGCGCCGCTAACTTAGGGTCTACATCATTTAGCCAAGTCCCAAAAAGAGTGTTCATGGTATCAAGTGGACTGGCGTTAAATTTCACATACATTGTGCACCATAGTAGCTTGGCAAGTGGACAATCAAGAAACATATGTTGGATTGATTCATCTCGATCACAGAAATAACATCGTTTACGACCCTCCCAATTACGTTTTCCCATGTTATCCTTAGTCGGGACCTCTTCTTTGTGTACAAACCACATAATTTCTTATATCTTTAAGCCCACCTTAATTTTCCAAATGTGTAGAGACTTTGGGATAGGACCGGTGTTTATCAAGTATGTATACATAGACTTCCGTGAGAATACCCCTAACACCGAAAGCTTCCAGTGTAGTGTATTTGGCTCATCAGAAAGGCTGACCTGGATCAACCTGCGCACAAGATGTAGCCATATATCCCACCGTTCCCCCATAAGAGACCTTCTGAACTGTATGTTTAAGGGAACTGATCCGAGGATTGTAATAAATGATAGCCTGTTTTCATTGTACAATATTGTAGAGGGTTCGATACTGTATGGCCATCAGCGTATCCCCTAGCCATGTATCTTCCTACAATGGGAGCTTTGATGTCGGAGGAGAGTGGAATGAAGTGGCTAGGGTTTGGTCCGCGAGAAGATGGAGAGGAATTTATGTGGGGTCGGGTGGGCCAATGTGGTCCGGGTCCGACGTGGCGGACGCGTCTGGCCACGCCCGGGCATCCCCATATCCGCCCTACATTTTGGCTGGATATGAGGGGTGACGGTCAGCGCGTGCGTTTGTGGCCCGTTTGAGGCGTTCGTCTAGGTCAAATTTTCGTGATCAGTCAGTGACAGGTCCGTCCATCAGGACGTTTGAGCCGGGTTTGAGGCGTCCGGCTGTAGATGCTCTTAGCTTCATAAAGACTAGCACCAAACTGTCACATGAGAAAATAAATGTGGTTCTAGATAGGAACCACATGCCCCCTGCTCATGTATCACTAGTAGAAAACAGGGCTTTCGTCCAGGCCAGTTTAGCCCATTAGTCCCGGTTCAATCCAGAACCGGAACTAATGTGAGCATTTATCCCGGTTCGTGCGGCTAAGGCATTAGTCCCGGTTCACCTGTGCCCTTTAGTCCCGGTTTGTGCCTCAAACCGGGACTAAAGGGTGCGATGCCCAGTAGACTCGGGTCCTGCCTCAAACCGAGACTAAAGAGTAGACCATTAGTCCCGGTTTGAGGCAGGACCCGGGACTAATGGTTGAGACTTAGTCCCGGTTCGTGCCACGAACCGGTACTAAAGGTCCCATTTTCAAACTCTACCCCCCCCCCCTCCCCCCGATCACCTTTTTAGTTTTAAAAAAATAAAATAAAATGATGGAAATGTCAAAAAAATAAAAGAAAATAAGTTTCCCATGTGATATGTGGTCTAGTTGTTGGGAAAATTTGCAAATGTGAATTTTGACTTTATTTGCAAAATCTCTCTGGAATTTGTAAATATGGGCATAACTTTTGCATACTAACTCGAATGAAAAAGTTTTTTATATGAAAAATCATCTGCTCGAAAAGTTACATCCAAATTTAACCGGGGGAACCCCATTAAACATTTTCAAAATCCTCAAAAACCTAACAGAAAAAAAGTTACGGGGCTTTTAATATCTAGAGTGGAAAAAATCGAAAAAATTTCAAACTGTGGTCAAACAATGGTCAAACCATGGTCAAACTAATTATTCTAGAATATTAGTGTTACTAAATAATTTGTTCAGTTATTTTGAATTTTGGTCAAATCTGGTCAAACTGTGGTCAAACTATGGTCAAACCATGGTCAAACTAATTATTCTAGAATATTAGTGTTACTAACTAATTTGTTTAGTTATTTTGAATTTTGGTCAAATCTGGTCAAACTATAGTCAAACTATGGTCAAACTATGGTCAAACTAATTATTCAAAATAACTATTGTTTTCTAAATAATTATTGTTTTTGAAAACAATAGTTTGAAACTCAAACAGTGAAATGTGTCAATTCATGCTCAAGCAAAATTCACGAGGGTTAATAGGATTGACATCTTACTATTGTCAGGAAAACAACAAGTGCAGACTTGGAAACAAGGGAGAATAGAACCCGGAAGTTAAGCATGCTCAGGCTGGGTGAGTGGGAGGATGGGTGACCGTTCGGGAAGTTAGGTGATTTAGAATGATGAGGGTGATTAGAGAAGAGGATAAATTGAGCAGTGATGAGGAGTGCTGATTAGAGATTAGGGGTTAAAATAATTCAGAAATTTGAAAATAAAAAATTATTCAAAAAAATTAAAAAAAATCATAAAATTTCCATTAGTCCCGGTTGGTGTTACCAACCGGGCACCAACCGGGACTAAAGGTGGAGCTCCACGTGGCCGCGGTTGAACCGGGACTAAAGGGGGGAGGCATTAGTACCGACCCTTTAGTCCTGGTTCACCAACCGGGACTAAAGGCCCTTACCAACCGGGACAATAGGCCCTTTTTCTACTAGTGTATATGATAAGTAATTAATAGTCTTCGTTTAGTGGAACATTATAGCTTCAGGAAATATAAAAATAAAAATGTCAAGTGGTGCGCATCTGCATCCAGTGAACCCATGTTATAAATGTGGATAGGGTAGCGTAGAGAAAACATGACACTGCCGCCTATTTAGTTCTTGGAAAGTGGACGAGAACGAGGAGAGATAAAGCAAGTTTATTTCCATGGGTCTTCCATGGCCTTTGGATGGGATCATGGGAGCCAAATAGTGACAACTGGGATTGAGAGACGCGCGGAACTGATCGCAAGCTTCTAAGCCATGATAGACTTCTCCTTTACCGTTGATCTTCTGAGATAGGCGAAGTAACGTCTCTTTGTAGACACTTTGCTCAGGTGCTTGGCCTTTACTATGGGCTGCTTATGACCCATTACCACCTCGTGTAAAACCAAGACTCCGGGAACGAGTTCGATCTCGCACGTAATCTCAGATAGCTTCTGCACAATTTAAGAAAAACATGACAATATGATTTTTATTTCCACGATATCTCATTGCTCATTGATCGGCTGGATACTAAAATTGTAATATCTCATTGGTCACTGGTCGGCTGGATACTCAAACTACAAAATCTGCTCTGACACTCCGTATCTCATGTCCTCCGAGCGCAGAGTAGAAATGAACTGGCTGCAGTTAGCGAGCTCTGCTCCAATCATGTAGCACCCTGGATCGTCCATTGTAGGATGCGAACAGGGCTGTACGCAGTGCGGTGCACTCTTGTTCGTTTCGTCTGTACTCCTTCTAATGATGCTATCCACACTTATAACAAATGTGTGCACCATTTTGTGTTCCAGCTAAAACTTCCTTTATATCATGCGAGCACCACTATTTTAGCAAGCCTATTGGGCTGTCAGTAGGGGATTTGTAGCATGCAGGTGCGGGGGCACGCAACCCATTCTACCTTTTGGCTTTCGATTTTCAATCTTTCACATCCTTTATAACAAAAGTCCAAATTAAATTTTATATTTGTGTTTCCGGTGATGAGGCTTTCGTGTTGAATACGTTTTAACGAGTTTTTTACATTTTGTTAAGTTTGAACTTCTGAAATTTGGTTCAAACGACCGACAAAATCGTAAGTTTCAGAAGCTGCGACACATAAAATCTTAGGTCTCAAAAACTAAAACATACAAAAAATTGTGCTCTCGTGTGGGATCCAACAACTTTGTGGATCGCGAGGTAATCAGGCGGCTGCCATGCCTGGGTAGGTGTGTGCCCCTGTGAATTTCTGCAATCTTGTCTGTATATCTGATCTGATCCTGATCAAGATCAACCATCATTATATACAAGATTTTTAACACCTTTTTCGCGCTAACCTATTTTACCAGGAAGGTCATGTTTTTACCGATTGGGTAAAATTGTATTGCACATAAATCTTAATAAAGTACATTGATAGTTAGTTGATTGGGTAAAATCAATCTTGCCTTGTTGGACTGCGCCCAGCTATGGAGTTAGTTGATTGGTTAGGATGAGCCACCCGTAACCAATATATTGGGAGGGTAGGGGAGTCTTTTTATCCTAAATGCACAAACATAATTTTAAAAGTTGCAAGAAGACACAGAGAAAGCAGAACCACTTAAAATTGAGTAGTGTCTTATTCACGAGGAATTAATAATAGCACGGCTTTTTTCATGGCGCCTGCGGTTTTTGCTGGAAGCACGCACGAGCTTAGCAATAAGGGGTAGCATTAATCACGCGGAAGTTCACCGGCACATCCGAGGAGTAGGTGAAGATGACCGGCGAGCCCCTGACGACGGGCTTCTTGAGGACACAAATCCCATCGTGCAGCTCCACCTCGCTCGCGTCCAGCGGCTCCATGCTGTTCTCGAGGCCGCCGCACGAGATGCGCACGTCCTTCATCGGGCACGAGCACGACGTCCCGACCTCCAGCTCGTAGAGCGGCTGCCTCTGGACTGTCCCGGCGAAGGCGTAGAACCCCGTCCAGTCCGCAGCGACAGTTATGTCGGATTTGTCGCAAGATCGCTGGGCACCACCTGCATGCATGTATACACATGACATAAGATTAACTAGGATCGATCTCCATGGATATAACAATGGGATGGAGACGAACCTGTGCGCAGGTGGCAAAGAAGGGCAGCGAGGAGGAAGAGGAGCGCTGCAATATTCTTGCTTTCCATGCTGGAATTCTACTCCCTTTTGTTTCCTTTTCTTGTATATATACTTTTTCTTTTGAACCGAGTCCTTTCCCCCACTATGCTGGTGTCATGGCAACTCCACGGTATATGTAGTGCAGTGCTGGTTGTAACAGCAAATTAAATATGCATTCGTTTCTTAATTTAATTCCTACTTAAGTTATGCATTGATTTGTTCGGTTGCTAATGTACTATACTACTATGTAATTAAACGGTGTACTACTATGTTATTTATTTTTTACTAAATAGTGATCAAAAACGAAATTACATGGGTATATAGCGTCAAACTGGAAGGTCATAACGTACGGCGTCCAATATGCACTGATTTTCTTCTCAGTATGTAATCATTTTTTTTGGGATAGATAAAGTTTTTTTTCGAACCTTTTGTGCTGGATAATTTGTTCTAAACTTTTGATAAGTTATGCATACTATTATGGGATTCGTTTAATTTTGAAAGTAAAATTTTGACTACCCTCTAGCCACAACATCTACATGCTAACTTATTGGTACACCAACTAATTAAGTAGTGTTGCAAATGCTACGGAAGAACGCATACCTTAACTAAGTACTCCCTCCAATCCTAAATGAGAATGGATTTTCAACACCCGGGTGTCTAGGCACCCCTTTGTCAACAGTACCCTTTGCGGTGTTCTTCTGACACAGATTCCATTTCTCTGATAGCTGTGAAAACAATAGGGCAATACTCTTCTTTTTCAATGCAGTATACTGTTGAGTGAGGAGACGCTGCTGCGTGAGCCATGTGTGTATTAAATACGCATACCCAAGCCTCTATTTCTGGGACCTTTTTTGCACCAAGATTCACCCACTTGGCTGAAAATGACCGATGGTGAAGTTTGGATGGGGTACGTGTATTATTTTGGTACCTGGTCGTGTACAAATACATGGTGGATTCAGGTTTTTGTTTGAAATTTTCTCAACGTGTGTAGCTGTTCTTTTGGTTCGGCTAGCATTTTATGTTATAGGTGGGCCATCTTGGTTGGTTGACTTTGCAGCCCAAGATTTCCTCTGTGCTTCGGTGCTTCTGCGGGCTTGCTTTGCCTTTCGGTCTCTTCCTTTCTTATCTGGGCTGCACGTGGCATCTTCGCACAAGTAAAAATACTTCAGACTCCTTCTGGTCTGGTCGTTTCCTTCGGCTGCATGCATGGGCTGTTGTTGCCGTGCCATCGCTCGCTTGCGTGTGTGCGTCCTCTTGTGCCACATCTGCACGCTCGATCCTTCTGTCGGTGCCGCCTTGGTCGCGCCCTTCAGAGACGCCCTCACTCGATGCATCGCCTCTCTTTTTACATGCGGCCGCCGCCTTGTCGCCATGCCGCGCTTCCCATCCTGAAGGCTCCGGCAGAATCCAGTGCCACAACATTCCATCGTCTTGTCCGGCTATAAAATCCTCTCTGCCTCTCCTTTGGATCCCACAGCATCACCCGTGTTTTGCAAATCCTCATGATGCAACAACCATCATCCCCGTCCTAGCCATCGGCCCGTTCCTCGCCGGAGCCTCAACCGTCGGGTTCCGTCTCTCCTCCCTGTGTCGCCGTTGTATGCCCTCCGCGTGACCAGGTTGATGGCCGTTGGGGCTGCCCGAGGAGGCCATGCCATGAAGGGCCTTTCTGCCGCGGCCAGGTCGCTGCAGATCCCCGTGACTACCATTGCAAACCCCAACGCCTGTCGATACACGCCCATACGCCATGGCCACCGCCGACGGCGGCGTCTTGAGGCGCTTCTGCTAGGATGGTGGAGGCTACTGTGGAGGCATGGGCGATGGTGGGATGAACAGAGGCGGCGTGATGGTGGACCTGGTGGCTTCCGGTTCGCCTGGCTTCTGCCAGGGGCATATTTGCGTCGTCCTCCTGGGGTTCAAGTGGCCGTCATTAATCGGGTGCGTAATGGTGGAAGGCGCCCTGCTGCTCAAGATGCTGCCGTTCTGCTGCGTTAATGAGTGAGGGTGCGTCAATGATCAGCTGTCTGGTGTTCACTCATCGCGTCGGGCTTGGCATGTCGATCGGCGTTCTGCTCGCCATGTAGATCGTGGTTAGTTTAGTCTAGCTGTTTGCTTCTGCGTTATTTTTTCTTCTTTCTTTTCTTGCGTGATTATTGAGTGTTGCGTTTTTGTTTTCTTGTTTTGTGCAGGAGCTGTGTTTTCGTCGCATGAACATTTTCGTGTCAATAGTGCGTCATCCCGGTGGTGGCTACACATGAAGCCGAGCGGCAGGCTGAAGGGGAGGGACAGCAGCTGAAGCACAGACTCCGGCGGCGACTACCGTGCTACAGAGGTGACGCTGAGGCATCGGCTCTGGCTGCAGGACAGCTTTGTGGTGGTGAGTTGGCAGACCCGGAGGATGACTTCCCGGCGAGCATCGTGGTACGCATATGCAACCAGGAAAAAAATGCCTAGACCAGACAGCGAGATAACAAAACGATCTCTAATTCATATGCATGTAGACACATCATATCCTACTCCCATGCACGTGGTCACATCAATCCAAAATTCACGTTTAGCCAATGCATGCAGCAACTAATCCTGTAGGGTGGACAAAGATCATTTAACAAAACAAAAAAAAAAGACACGAATTGCTTGGTGCATGCAACAACCGTACCATCAAGCATCCCAGATTAGAATGGCGGCTCCACAATTTTCATCTACTATCCAAAATATAACTAAAAAAGTCAGTCACTTTAATTAGAAAGAAAGAAACACACGACTATGATATGTCGTGATAAATACTGGACAAACATATATAGCTCATGTTAGTGATATTATGCTATAGTTGCAAAATGTCTCTTTATTAGCATTAGTATCTGAGAGCACCAGATAAATTCATCTCTAGGCAAGAAGTTAATTTTTCTGAACCTGAAC
Source organism: Aegilops bicornis (assembly GCA_021605145.1). Lineage (NCBI taxonomy): Eukaryota > Viridiplantae > Streptophyta > Magnoliopsida > Poales > Poaceae > Aegilops > Aegilops bicornis. The sequence goes on along the minus strand of CM038675.1, from coordinate 63,435,343 downwards.
TGTTTATAACTGAGTTTATAATTATATTAATCTATTGGAGCCGCAAGTCGTTTCGAGCTTATATTCCTTTTCCGAGCAAAATTTTGTTTCATAAATCATTGATAATGTTTCTGCATTATAATAGGAGGATTCAATATTTGAACAATTAACCACTCAACAAAATCAATCAAAAGGATGCGAACAGTACAAGCTATCTATCAAATATTTGAAAAAGAGAATAAGAATCCCAACTGTTTGTAGTATTCACTTTTAATGAGTAGCATGAAAGATGGTGATAGCATTGATCATCTTTGGTTGGTATTCTTTGAGTATTTTGATGCAACTGAGAGTGTAACCTTTGGCAATATCTAAGTTGTTACCTATTTATTATTTAAAGTTCAGTTTCAGTGACATTTAGGGCATGTTTATTTTTATATATATATATAAGGAAACTAGCATATAATTAGTTCAAGATCATGGGAGAAATGTACAGTGTAAAATGGTATTTTTGAATATTTGAATGCAACTAAGAGTGTAACCTTTGGCGACATCTAAGCTTTCACCTATTCATTATTTTAAATTCAGTTTCATTGAAATTTAGGGCATGTTTATTTTTGGGTGGGTGAAGCAAGCTTCCTTTGCATATTCAGATGAAATATAACATGCATTTGGTTGATTAACCATCTCTTGCTACAAACAATTACTTCAGGATCTTGCACAAACACTCTCACGGTACAGAAGAAACATTGACTACTATATTTTTCTTCCCCAAGACAAATATAAGCTATAAAAGATTGTAACGTGTTCGACCTATAATGCGTCCTATCTTAATAGGAATGCAGCAATGTGTACTTTCTACTTCGTGAAATATATCAATTATTTGATGAATAAATCTATATATGTTTCCAAATCTGCCTTTATGCATTGCTTGACTTATTGGAATCCTCAAATTGCACAACAACACTCTTTGTCTTAAGTCCAATTTAGACACAAAAAGTTAGCAACTTTCGTATCGACGCATCAACGGGGCACGGCGTGCCGCCGCACGGGTATGGCTAGTATTAAATTAGTGTAATACTTAGCGAGCATTCATAGAGAGGGCGAGATGATGGGGGGTGTCCGACCCCTGCTCGCACCCCCCCCCCCCCCCTGTCTCCCGCCCCTGAAGGGAATCCTCGTCGCCTCCCTAGATCGCCTCGTGCGATCCTATCGGCCTCCATACTGCATGGTGCATGCACAACTCCTCCAGGCTACATGCACGTCAAGCTAACTAACTCCAACACACGCACGCACACGGACTTACGCACACACACGCACCTACGAACCTGACGCGGCCACACACACATACGCCACGCCGCCCCGCATGTCCCGCGTGCATCGACGCGTCCGACGAGGCCGACCGCATCAGTGCGTCCTGCATGCACCCAACACGTCCGACGAGTCCGACTGCACCATATGCCGTGGCTTATCCTAACATGATTACCATGTTGTCCAAGTGCAAGAGGGCCGACCTTGCTGCCCAGATGTTTGATGAGTTGCGCTACAAGATACAGATCTCCTGGAGTGCCATGATTCTCGGGTGCATGCAGAATGGAATGTCGGATGACGTAGTGCGGCTCTTTTCTAGGATGCAGCTGGAAAATGAAACCTGATTCGTTCACTCTCGTCAGTGTCATTTCTACACTTGCAGACATTTCAGATCCTCTGCAGGCAAGATGGATCCATGGGTACTCTGTCAGCCCTTGTTGACATGTACACAAAATGTGGCCGTATCAGTATAGCCAGGAGTCTCTTCAGCTCAGCAGGCGAGAGACACGGAATGCTATGATCCATGGGTATGGCTTGCATGGTTTTGGCAAGGTCGTAATTGATCTGTTTCAAGAGATGATTTTTCTTGGCAGAATGCCAAACGAGACAACATTCCTCTCAGTCGTCTCGGCATGCAGTCATGCTAGCACAAATCACCAGCAGGCAAAGGCTGTTTATGCAAGGTTAGCTAAGCTAATAGAAGAGATCAAAGCTGTGGGATATCAGATATGTGCCTGACACTGACTCGATACATGATGTAGAAGGTGGTGTCACGGCCAAGTTACTGAACACCCACAGTCAAAAGCTTGTGATTGTGTATGGGCTCATTCGCCCAGCTCCGGGTACAACAATTCAGATAAAAAAAGTACCTGTGAGTCTGTAACAACTGTCACAATGCGACCAAGTTAATATCTTTAGTGACAGGAGGGGAATAATCATGAGAGAAATTCAATGATTTCACCATTTTAAGGATGGTAAATGTTCATGTGGAGACTACTGGCTGCGAAGTGTTGAAGGCAGTCTGAATATGGATTCTGAGATGGTAGAACTTCACACAGCTAATATACAAGTAAGACTATAAGATCAGGTTACCAAACTATCAGGTGGACTTAACTAAATGGCACATATCTTAAGGTAATTACTGAATTTTATTGTGGCACACATCGTGTGCAATGGCACTCTCTACAAATGATTTTCTATTCCTGATGGTCAGACTTTTAGTGCTGCCACCAAAATCTGAATGGGCTTGTACCACACTTTGTTACAGGTCTAGCAGCTACCTTTTGTATTCACACTTCATGGCTAAGACTATGATACATGCTGTAGATCTCTGTCCACTCACATTGGTAGTGTAACACATTTAAAGGTTATGATATTCCTACCTTCATTTGGAAGAGTGCAAATGGAAGCTGTTGATCATAGAAAACACTGCTATTTTATCTCGTCTGGGATTAGATAATGTACATGATGAGATCAAACTGTTGATAACTGAATAAAAGCACCTTTGTTTAATATTTTGTGTGCTTGAGAATTGTGAGCTGAGTATGTAACAACATCTTGCATGTTGCTTCCAGTTATTGTTAAATGATCTGATCTATGGGCATGCAGCTCTCTTTTCTTTCAGTTATTTGAACTTTGCACTGATGGTGTTGACTTTTGCCTGCCAATTGTAGCGATGAACTCCACTGCAAATTTAAGTACATTAATTGATGCCAGGTTCATTAGGCTTGTTGATGACCGTGCTGCCTCCCCTCCAGCCAGATCAGATACTCCACGGAACACAATGACAGGTACGCCAGGAGACGTTGTTGTCTGTTGAAATAGTGAGCTCTCTTAGTTAGTGATGTCTTAAATTTTGTGACTGAACCAACATGTCGGAGTGCAAATGCTGGCAAATATTTAAGTGAAAACTGTAAGAGATATGTTATAGAACCCACCATCACCGCTGCAGCACTCTCTTCATCTGTCGTTGACACCCCAAATGTTCTGAAAAGGTCCTTCCGGTATTCTCTGCATTATCTAGAAACATGTCGGCTGACGCTGCTTTCAGCCCATGAACCACTTGTAGGGTTTTTGGTAAGCAGAAAGTGTTACATCTTTGAAGGTTGACCTACAGAAATTTCATGATTAGGACAAGTTTAAGGCTGTGATTCGATATGCATAAGCCCGTTATTTGCAATACTGCTGAAATATGTATCTCTCACCTTAAGTCCTTGTGCTATTTTCAACCATGCTGAATCTACAGGTAACCAAAAAACTTCTTCCATAGGCTTACCAACAGAGTATAGCTCCTCATTTCTGTATTTCAGGGACCGTAGCAGGTTCTCTCCTCAATTTCGCTCCAAACGTTAGTTCTGTTGATGATTCTTTCAGTGATTTAAACCTCTGAAAATATCAAAATCAAAATACGAGAGGTCTTGTTAAGTACTGAGGCAGGCGTGTGAGATGGTTGATACTTGATAGTAAAATATCCTCGAAATTCTAATGATGAATGATTCTTCTTATAGATTTATCTTCTGTGTCAAGTCTAGATGTGTATACATTGTACTAGTGTAATACCTTGTTCTAGCCTACATCAGAGTTTAAAGTGCACATATGCTTATTGAAGAACTGTTTGCTAGATTTCACCTTCTTAGAGCTAACTTATTAACTGATATTTTAACCCAGCGCAATTAATTTTGTATTCTTGCAAGAACAACAACACAGGACTAGAAGATGACCAGAATCCAGTTGCTTTCTTCTAGCTTTGCCAGCATAACATCATGAAATTTGGGTAGCTAAAGCTAATTGAAGTGCCTGTGTAAGCAACTAACTTGGGGATACTGACATCACCGAATGAGACGGAATCATTACAGCTTCCTGCTGTGCCATAATGGACAATTCCAAACACACTAAAGACGTCAAGGAGAGTTTGTACAGTGACAGCTGCAAACAGAGTAGTGGTAACAGGTAAGCATATTACAAGTCATATTTAAGTCTGCATGTTGTTTCTTTATTACCTAGAAGGCTAGAAAGGAGCACTTCCACTACGGGAATCGCACCCTATGCCGACGGCCAGGGCCGTCGGCATAGCCCTGACTAGCCGTCGGGACAGGCCTATGCACAAGTTCAGGCTGAGCATATCACATTCACACCTCAAATACTGCCGATGAGAAACCTCCGTCCTGAAATGAATATGCGGTGAGACTGCACTCTTGACACCATAGGAAAATAAATACAGATATGCATCAAAGGACTCTATGAAACATTCCTGTTCTTCATCCTTGAAATGTTGAAACACAACCACAGTATCATCTCTACTGGTGTTATGTTGGTTGGGTTCAGCTAGCTAGAGGCAGTTCAGTACTCGCTGCTGGTGCTAGCTGTTGGAGAAAACCCAAAGGAAGTCAACCTGGAAGGGTCAAATTCACCAGGTTTTCATCTGCCCAATCTAGAGGCAAGCAATTTGGATCAGAAACGGGAGGCCGAGACGGGACGAGACACACCATGGAGGTCAACAAAGGGCTGGACAGGCCAGGGCCTGAAGTAACCGGAGGCCTGGAGCGCGGTGTCCTCAGCAACGCACGACATGACGAGACCGATGGACAGGCCGCGCCGGTTCGCACTGTCGACCTGCCACCGCACCCGGTCCATCCCAGGCAGGGCCGTCGAGGCGAGCCAGCCAACAAGCCGAGCAGCAGGACCAGCGGCACCATTTGGCGGCTCAGGCTGAGGAGCTCCATGGCCATGTCCCTGTCATTGATTGGGGTCATTAAGGAATATCACGCTTTAAATGGTACTATACTATATATACTCCTATATAATCTCCTGGAGGATTGGGGTCATCAAGCTTTTGGAGGAGCAACGCTGCAAAACAGAAGAGGATTATATGCACTTGAGAGGAACTGTGACGAGCAATTTGTGCAAGTTGTTAATTACATAGAGTTATGCCCGCGATTATGTTGTATGATTCCACGACTTTAATAATGAGTCAAACTAACAACTCTGATTCTACTATTTTTGTTAGTTGAATCTAAGTTTTTACGATTCTTTTTTTTTTTGCGGGGGTACGTTTTTACGATTCTGATAGTTAAGTTTCTACGATTTGCGATCCTACCATTGGAGTTCCAATACGGTTCAAAATCATGATTCTGACAACCTTTGTTAATTACATGGAGTTACTTAATACGAGTGTTTCAAGTGTAAAAAATACCATTAACAAAATGTTATGTGCATTTACCAACTTAACCGCGACTAGCTTCCTTCTGCACTGGAGATGACAAAAACATGTTCCAATTTAGCCTCCTTGTGCGCCAAAGATACAAATACACGTTACCATGTTTACATCTCAGAGATGTGAAAAGCCATGGTTTGTTGTTCTTGTCTGGTTTTCATTTTTAGTTTGGTTATGCAGTAGCAAAACACAAACTTTGTTTCCGTTAGTGGAGCTCTTTGTGTGTCAAGAATCATAGGAGATGAGGCGGACCGGCGGCAGCCCTCAAGGTAGTGACTTAATCTATCTTTGAGCCCATGTCTGGATTTTTTTGAGCAAAGAACATGAGAAATATATATATCGCTTCTCATCATCCGAGATAACACATGCATCTCAAATCCTCACATTTTAGAGATGAATTGTTTAAATTGAGTTAAATGCACATATTAGTCAACGGGGAGAGAACAAAATGAGTTGGCTCACTAAAATTTACAACGACCATGAAAGAATGGAGCAAGTTGAGTAAAATCACAACACATGCACCATAAACAACCAATATTTATGAAGACCTTCAATACAAAATAACTCATGCATTGATCTGGGATAAATGTTTCTTCCCACCACAACATGAGAGACTAACGATGGCTAACAATGCCTACATATATCACCACGAAGCAAGGGATGCATTCTCTTCACACTTCACAGAGTCCTTTCAATGCATTTCTCCCATAAACTAACTGCTAGAGCAACAATAATTCAAGGGAAGCAGAGAGTTAGCTTAAGAATAGGATACACCGGGATAGGAATACCTAGGATGGACCGAGTTTCTCATGCAGTCAGCTATGCAGCAACGTGAACAGTTTTTGATGCCCAGGCAGCGAAACAATTGACTATTAACGACTACCAGTTGTGACTAGTTTGTGCACCAGGCTTGCAAAACGTCTATACCCGTGCAGCCAATATCCCTACAGAGACAACCATAGTTCAACAAAAGTGTGATGGTTGCCCCAGGCAACACGAACGGCTAGAGCAACACAATTGGAAATCAAGGAGGGGGTAAACCCACCGATGGCCCGAAAAGCTCGAACGACCAAAGCAGGGCAGCTGCCAAGCTAGGTGGTGCCTCTCCGGTCTCCACAGGGAATGAGTCACCGAGCCGCCGGTCCACCCACGTCCTCACCCGGCCATGCCATCTCCGACCAAGCCTCTTGGGCGGCGCCGATGCTACACAAAGGTTGACTCGTTGCAGTTCCGCGCCTTCGTCACCCATCTCGACGGCTCCAGGTCTTTGGCTTGGGCGCGTTGCCGTTCATGACAGGGTTGAGGAGGAGCGCCTCAGCGTCAGCTAGCGAGTGCAGCGACTAGCAGGAGGAACTGAGGAATGGCCATGGCTACTGGCTACGAGAGGATGGCTACCTTGGGGAAACGGGGAAATTTTAGTGAGGGAGACTGATAAATGGGCCAATCTGCCATAACACGCAATGTAATGGTCAAACAAATGGTGTTGACTATCGTGCCGCGTTAGTGTTGTAATGCAGTAACTAGTGTTTTCTGAAGAAAAAAGACTTGAAAGTGGTACTTACATTATTGGCGAAGTATTTGGTGAAAATCAGATTTCAGGGAAAAACTGGAAATTCGCATCGTGGGTCCTCACGTTGACAAGGAACGGCACATATTTGGGATGGGATCACCACGAGCCACTTAAACACAAATTTAAAGATAACCCCCTATTTTCTTGATAAATTAGTTAGGGATTACCTTCTCAGTCACCCCTTTTAATGATAAAGTTGCAAGGCGATGTAAATAAGAATAAAAAGTAAAAGAGCGCAACAAGTGGTTTGTCCTTAGCAGAATAAAAGGTAAAAGAATGTCCAATCCTTAATTCTGCTGAGGACAAACAAGTTGAATTCTTATATGGACTAAACGTTCTCGAGTAGGACGTTCCTACCAACGGAAAAGGTAGTTGCTTTGTAATGTAGCATAAAAGGGGTACGTCCTTTAATATAAAAGAGTTTATTCCCTTATTCAAATTGAACTTTGTACTAGATGTCAATGTGGGTGCATAGGTCATCTCCACATTGTTGTATGATATTTGGATGTGGGGACAACATAGGTTTTCATATATATCATTTAGGAGTTGATAAGAAAGAAATTTCCCTTTTTTTAAGACAGTGGCACGACACACAAAAGAAATATTTCAAGGTTGATCAAAAAGTTGGTTTACAAGACTCTAAACTTGGTATTCAGATAATTTTTCTTTTCAAATAGCATTATTACTTTTCTACAAAAATATGTGTAAGGCATTTTATTTATTTTGAGGTGTTGACAAATTCTGATTGAGTATATATTCTAAAGTGTGGTTAAAATCTTATTATGTGATGTCTTTGCAGCTGATGCAATCAAAATGGTTATTAAATTATGTGAGTCTCTAATTGTGTGTAAAATCGCCCGTTGAATTATGTATGTTGACTTATTCAAAGACTTGACTGAACACATGTATGTAACGTGATAGGCTTTACTGGTCCAAACCAAACAAAACGAGTTGTATGTTACATCCTAAATCCCAACGTGACCCAATTGCACTATCATTTGTGATACCACGATCCGAACCAAACAGGTCCTTAGATGTCTACATGAAAGTAGGAATCAACCAATCATATCATGCAACAGCTAGATAGTACTGAGAAACTAGTGAAACACCAATCAGATGCAGCAAAGGCGCAGGTACAAAAGTAATGGAAGCAATTCAACACAAGAATAGTTCTGGGCTTGCACATCCTTGGAAACCACCTTTCACTAGTAGAAAACATGGCTTTGGTCCAAGCTCAATCTACACATTAGTCCCGGTTGCATTACGAACCGGGACTAATGTGAGCATTAGTCCCGGTTCGAGCGGCTAGCGCGCCAGGCAGGCATTAGTCCCGGTTGAAATGGAACCTTTAGTCCCGGTTGGGGCCACAAACCGGGACTAAAGGATGCGATGCCCTTTAGTCTCGGTTCGTGGCTCAAACCGGGACTAAAGGTTAGAGCTTTAGTCCCGGTTCGAGCCACCAACCGGGACTAAAGGGGTTGAGGCTTTAGTCCCGGTTGGTGGCCATGAACCGGGATTAAAGGGGTTCTGAAATTTGTTTTTTGTTTTTCCATTTGTTTTCTGTTTTTTGTTTCTGTTTTAAATTGCTTATATCTTTTAGGATATTTGATGTTTTTGAGTGATTCTTTTTGCATTAGATTCAAAATTTTGTCTAGTTTATGTTTGTGCCATTAGTTTTCAAACTTGAATGATTCAAAAATGAATTTGTTCAAATTTGCTTCAAATCCTTGATTCCGAATAATTTGAGTTTTAAAATAGTTTTTAATTTAATTCTTTCTGCTCCTAGTCACACGTTAGATTGTTCTCACAGTAACATTTATTTGGTTATTTTTACAATAATTTAAATTAGGATTTTAGTCAAACAATATTGTTTTGCTTATATAGTTGTTTTAGTCCTTTAGTTGTTGTTTTCAGTTATTTTTAGTTAGTTCTTTCTGTAGATTTTAACATGTTGTAGTATGCTTCTGTTAGAGAACAGTAGACAAATTTTATAATTAATTAATATTAATTTTGCTACTATTTTGCATTAATAGTTGTTTAGCCTTTAATGATAGTTGATAGAATTAGATTTGCCATATTAAAAAGTAACTATTTTTGCTACTTTAATAGAACGTGACTCTGGCTTGGTTAACCTTAGTTGAGACTCTGGCTGGGACAGTGCTAGCAGATGTAGTCGACGGTAGGATTGGATGGACACCATCCCGGACTAAAGGAGTTCTGCAATTTTCAAACTCTACCCACTCCCCCCCCCCCCCCCGCGTATCGCCATTTCATTTTAAAAAACACAAAATAAAATAATAAAAACTTCAAAAATTAAAATCCTTCGAGATATAGTTATGCTACTACATCTACTAGTTATAAAAATTAAAAAACATAAATTTCGACATGTGTTGCAAAAAAGTGTTATGAAAAAGTAAAATGGCTATAACTTTTGCATACGATATCGAAAAAAAAGTATAATATATCAAAATGTTCAGCACGAAAACCCGGTTCGATTTTGACTGCAATAGGCCGTTTTGTAAAATTTTAGAATCCTCAAATTCTGAAAGGGAAAAAAATTATCCTCAAATTTAGTTTTTTTTTATTTTTGGTCAAACTCTGGTCAAATTGTGGTCAAACTATGGTCAAACTACCTATTCAAGAAATATTAGTGTTACTAAATAATTATTGTTTTTTAGAATAATAGTTTCAAACTCAAACGGTGAAACGTGTGACTTCATGCTCAAGTTCAACTCCTAAGGGTTAATAGGAATGACAACTTACTATTGTCAGGAAAACAACAAGTGCACACTTGTAAACTAGGGGGAATAGAACTCAGAAGTTAAGCGTTCTTAGGCTGGGGTAGTGAGAGGATTAGTGACCAGCCGGGAAGTTAGACGATTTGGAATGAGTAGTCCATACTTGAGCAGTGATGAGGGGTGATTATATATTAAATTGTCAAATAATTCAGAAATTTGAAAATCGGAGAAAAATCAAAAAAAATTCTTTTTCAAAAATATCAAAAAAACAAAGTTTCAGAAAAAAAAATACCAACCGGGACTAAAGGTGGAACTCCAGACAGCGGCCACGTGGAGATCCTTTAGTCCCAGTTCATAAGCCTACCGGGACTAAAGGTTTTGGGCATTAGTCCCGACCCTTTTGTCCCGGTTCCAGAACCGGGACTAAAGGCCCTCTAGAACCGGGACTAAAGACCCGTTTACTACTAGTGTTTGCTCCAAGTGTTGTTTTCAATGGATTTTGAGGCCTGCTATTCATGCAGTGAAATTTGAAAATCGGGAAAAATTCAAAAAAATAAAAACTTTCTTTTTCAAAAAGAATTAGAAAAACAAATTTCAAAAAAAAAAACCAACCGGGACTATAGGTGGAGCTCCAGACAGCGGCCACGTGGAGATCCTTTAGTCCCGATTTGGAAGCCAACCGGGACTAAAGGTTTTGGGCATTAGTCCCGACCCTTTTGTCCCGGTTCCAGAACCGGGACTAAAGGCCCTCTGGAACCGGGACTAAAGGCCCGTTTTCTACTAGTATTTTCTCCCAGTTTTGTTTTCAATGGATTTTGATGGCTGCTATTCCTGTAGTGGATGTGATGTTATCTTGTCTGATCCATTTGGCATCGGCAACACAGTGAACTTTATGTGCGCAACAGGGTCGCCTGCACAAAGAACAAACTATTAAGAGACAAAACAACCAAGACAGGAGAGAGCAAGAATTAACATCAGATAAGATCAGCAAAAATAACAAATAAGTACACATCAAAAGATTTACACGAACCCAAGGGATTTCAAGCAAGAATTGTACAAACAATTTCTAAAATCTATCTAGATGATTTATGTTAACTACCTTGCTTCTCATAAAGAACATGGTACGCCTGTAAAAGCTGATGAATGCAGCATTCTGTCAAACCTAAGAATTGTCGCTTCCTATCTTCCAATGCCCTGTCACAATTCAAAACATATGTACTCTTAGTAGAACAAAAAAAGTGCATCACAAAAATCAATGTGCATTTACACACCTAAGAGTGAATGGCATGAAAGTGAACTTCTCGCGAATCTCACTGAATATGTAGTTTGATGATTTCATCTTCAACTGATAGTCCTTGTCTACAGCTCTCTTATAGATGGTGGTATGTTTCTCAGACAATGACTTTGGCTGTGAATTACAAAGTTCAACAAAAAGGAAGGAAAATATGGAAGATGGATATCATGAAACCAATAACATCAATTATCATTATCGCCTTTCCCTCACCCGTGCTAGTGACAATATCAATCACATACACTTTATTTTCTAAAAATTCAGCATCACCCACCGCCATATCAGCATTGGAAACACTAAATACCACTTTGTTACCATCAATGACAAATTGATTCAGCTGATGGCTAAGGATTCCTTCCACAATTTTGCAATCGTAAGCAGCACCAACCTTCTGAATTGCATCGACAACATCTTTGTTCTGCATAAAATATAAGTAGTAGTTTACTATAATAAAGCATATTATCAGAATACCATTAACGAAAAAGGCTTTCGTCCTGCTTTATATGTAATGCAACAACCAACAACCGACATACGAAACCGATACAAACACAGCAACCCACACTACACTCACCCTAAGGCCAGATACATAGGTGCCAAAGGGCTACAACAACAACACGGCCGAACCACTCAAAGTAGACTACAAGAGAGGACATGAAGCATTACTACATAGCCGCCGGCGACCTTCCGATGAAGGTATCGCAAAGAGGTGAAGTTGAGACTCGACGAAACAGAGCGCTCCAAGATGGTGCCTTCGGGAGGACACGACATAGCAGTGTCGCCACCGTCCGATCCAAAGATCAGATTTTCATCTGGAGCACGACGAAGGGAGGGACAACCACAATGGAGGCTTTAGGAAGATGGCGACGCCCACAGGCGCCACCTCCATTGGTCTATCCAAAACCAGATAGGGTTTTTAGCCCCGCACACATAATCGGCCTTCGACTTGGTGGGCCAGGCAAGAACCACAGCTACCCACTGCAGAGAACATCAAAATGGCAGCCACCACACCGCTAACGTGACCATGACCACTCCGTCTGCACCTGCGCGGCGAGCTCAGCCCACAATCACCACGGCCACCACCTCCGAGGCCGCTGCCCAGGAAAGAAGATGCCCCAAAGGTCCTCCATGACTGTGAGTGATGAACTGACCGGCATGCTCCGACCGCCAATAGAGCCGCCATCGACCGAAACGACCAACTCGAGCGGGGAGCAACCAGGTCGAATAAGAGGTCGGGCGGGAGCAGACTACGTCGACGTCCAGCACCCCTGCTGCTGACGGGTGGCTCGACCGCATTGGTGCCACCCATTGACCCATATCTACCACCACCTCTTCAAACATCGCCCCTAATACCCAACCGAGACTCCCTACCTAGATATGCACCTAGCCCGAACTTGTCACCCGCTCAACGGCACGAGAGGCCAGACCAGACACCACCTGTAACCACAGGAGAGACCTAAAAGCATCCACAAGGACCAGACGAGCGAAGGTCAGAGCACGCCCAGCCGCCGCTGCGCATGGCCCGAACATCACCATGTGCTGCCAGCAGGCTGTTGCAGCTCTCCCCACGCTTTAGCCCCGTAGGCCTCCACGAACACCCCGCGTCCACCACCACTGGCCAGAGGGACCGGATCCAGCAGCACACACGACCGGAGCCTTGCATAGCCGACCACCACCGGCCTACGCGCCGCTGCCGCATGCCCAGACCCCGACGACGAGGCCCTGTTCGCTGCCAGACCCAGCCAAGATCTGGATCTAGGCGCATGAGGGCAGCTGCTGCCGCCAACACAACATGCACTGCCACCGCCAAGAGCATGCGGCCCTGCTGCTAGCTCCCGGGGGAATGCGACCGCGCCCCACGCAAACACGGCACTGCTGCCCGACGGCCATGCCCCACGCTGAGCCATCCCCAACGGGGGAAGAGGGGAGGCCCTACCGCCGCTGCGCCGGCCGGGCTTTGCCCGCCAGCATGCCAAGGCGGCGACAAGGAGGGGAGGAGGTGGGCAGGGAGGCGAGGGCGAGGTGGCTAGGGCTGCCCCTCTGGTCGCCCGCGGGTGTGTCACGAACGGGAGGAGGGGAGCTGAGAACCCACTGGCTCCCTATACCGGACAGTGGATTAATTTTCCGATCAGAAGACCATTACAAAGAGAAAGGAGAAAACTAGTACATTCCAGGAGCACTATCGACAACGATGCAGTAACAGAGAAGAACTAACTTGTGAAAATGCAACAAATTTGAAATAACAGTGGTAATCAACATGCATGATGTACCTTCTTTCCAGGTCTAACAACTCATTGCGACTTCAGCTGATGTGTTTGCAGCAGCAAGAACATCAGCTGCGCTTCCGATGACTGGCCCATCGCTGATAACATGTGTATGAGCCACCACAGCAATAAAACCATCAATATGGCACCCCATATCTCTGCCAACCGAGAGAAGAATCCTCGGTTCATGGTGAAATAAAAGGAAAATTAAAAACATGGTAGCAAAGGTTAAAGCAAGACGCTACGTTTTGACCATATCATTTCTTCCAAGGACTGCATCGTGAGTCGAAAGGGGGAGAAATGCCAGACAATGTTGTTCACAGATAAGCATGTTGGAAAGCAGTGCCACGTTCACTATTCTTCTTCACATTCTTGTAGACAATCCCAGTTTTCTCAGTTTGCTTGCCATCAACAGAAACACCACGTAATAAGAAATTCAGCAAGGAAATAAAAAGGAAAATATTATGAAGGATAAAAACGGAATGCATTACACTGTTATGAAGTTGTCAACCTTCTCACATATCTCACCAATTTTGGCATCTGGCTTGCACTCTAACACAACCAACTTCAGAGCCTCTGTTCCACAATCAATTTTAACTAAGAGTTTGATAGTTGATGACATCATACATCAACATATCAATGCAAACATATATGCACATTGACATGCCCATACTGCTTGGATGTTCTATAGTGCTGGTGAAAATTGCTTTGGTAACATCTTGACGCGTTGATTGCTAGGATGTTCTATACTGCTGGTGAGTGATTGCTTCAGTAACATCTTGACGCTTTGATTGCTAGGATGTTTGATACTTCTTTTGAATGATTGCTTGACTAACATCTTGACGCTTTGATTGCTAGGATGGTCTATATAGCTGGTGAATGATTTACCATTTTCAATGGTTAACTTACCATTTTGCTAGGATGCTTCTAGGTCTTCCTTCCAATGTTGCAAGCAATGTTTGGTTTAGGAAGGCTTTCAGGTGTGCTGCCAGCAACAATTTGGGAGGCTATGCAAACTGCTTGTGGGGGTGTTAGTGGATCAGAGGTTTTCTCATACTTTCTGGACCCCATGCATGCTTCAAAGAAATGAGCAGAGTATTCAGGTGGCCTGGCCCATCAAAATTCTGCGACATTGGAGGAGACACCCATTAGATATTTGGTGGTGGTGTAGATTTTCGTCAGGAACCCCCATGCTCTCACTAGATGAACAAGACTTGGAGACCTAGCTGGTTGGTATTGGGGCATCATTGGATATTAGAGTTGGAGAGATGAAGATCAACACAACGAATTGAGATTCGTCATTCATGTTATGTTATTTTGTCATGTCATTTACCTGCCCTACTGCCTTCAAACATTATTAGCTGATTATGTAATTTCAGTTTGTTTCATGATTTTTCCAAGTTGTGGATTGTGGTTAGATTAACTTATTATGTACTAGATACCTAAAAGTCTAAAACCTATGTTATGTCGTTGAATTGTACTGTTATTTTGTGATTTATTTGCTGCCTTCTGTGTTTGTAATGTAGAGAAATAGATCAATGGAATAAGACTGGATTAATGTATGAAAAATTGTGGTGCTCTATATTTGCAATGTAAGCATGATGTATCTTTTCATTTATGCTTGCATACATTTGTTTTAGTGTACTAATTCACTCTGTTGTTGGCACTTGGTTTTCTAGGAGGAGAGGAGAATCCGAGAGGGGGAGGCTGCAGCAGCAATAAATAAGCCAATTTGCGGTACTCCTCCCAAGTATGAAATTGTCACTTTTCTGAGTTCTCCTACAAAAATCCCTAATTTCTATTTCTTAAATATTCAGTATCTATATACAAAAATATCCCTGCATCCGCGTTTTCTTTAAAATGACATATCTAAGTATGGCAATGTACGTGCAATTTAGTTTGTCAACACATGCACACCTGAATTTGAAAAATCCACGAAGGTGAACATAATAGAATAGAGATAGCCAACAAAATGGAACAAACAAAGAATGATTCATAAAACTGCAACCAAATTAAACAGCACAGCTCTAACCTTGTCGATGCTATTTTTTCTGAAAGGAGACATATGCATTCTGGACATCTCAACAATATTAACTGTGTAGAAACAATAACCAAGTTGGATAGCTACTAACCGAACAGCTAAATTCAGCAAGGGCTAAACAACAGATGGCATAACCTCAAGACAACCTGCCTAACAGCAAAGACAACGCCATTTGGCAGCGTAGGACACTAAAAATCGCATCCGGCAAGCAGCAAATGAGTTGCTATTAGTTCAGAGAGACGAGATTACTATTTATGATTTTGGTGGCAGCCTTATATTTGTACACGACTTCGCTGGATGAAAGATCAAGCTCCTACTCCCTGACCCCCTTGTCGGATGACATCTGCAAAACCACTCGAAAAGGTTCGAGATGATGACGAAAACACCTGGGGAAATAAGAACTGGCGGGATCGATCGAGCCTTGGATACGCGAGAAGAATCTGAGAATTCCTCACCGCTTCGATCCGAATAGGGGATGCGGAGGGGATTCAAGCGGCGCCGATGGAAGAGTGCAAGTTTTATTACGATCTGGGAGGAGGAAAGGTTTGTGACTTCTCCGTTTCGACTCTCGAGACTGGGATTGGATCAATTTTCCCCTGTTTATTTGTGGCCGTGCTTTCCTTTTTTCCTTTTGATCGTATCATATGCCCTTTCTAAGTGCCACACGTGTGGCATGAAGCAATTCCGCTCTGACATTTTTTGATGGCAACTTTAGTTACCTGGGATGGAAACTTAATTTAGGTTTGAAACATGGCAACTTTCTGTTTGAATGGAAATTTTAGTTATTTTTGTATTTCATTTTTGTGGATGGCAATTTTAGTTGTAAAAATGTCAGGGTGGTTTTACTTCGTGCCACACGTATGACACTTATCATTTGGGCTTTTTATTACTGCAGTTATTCTTAGATTTTCATATGGGTGTGGCACCGGATCATTTGCCCCTCTTTCGCAACATGTACCCATGTGTTTGCAACAACCAAAAACGAGTTTGTAAGGACATTTCTAACTGATCCCCAATAACCGGTTAGAGCAGTAAAATCATGGTTTTACTTCTCTAACCGGGACCTAACTGATCCCCAATAGATCATAGTGGTAAAAATTATACTCAGTCACCGCGAATGTCCCTATATTTACTCCACGGCTCGGCGGCCGAGTAAAAAAACCTCTCCCTCTCTTCCCCTCCTCTGCCTCCTCTTCTCCCCCTCGCCGCGCTGTCCCCCGCTGCCCCCTCTCCTCCCAATGGCCGGAAGCGGTGGCCGGAGGTCCCCGCTGCCGATCTGCAGCGCGGATCCATGCGACCACGCCCGCGGGGCATCATCTAGTGGTGCATCCTCGAGCCGCCGCCGCTCGCCCTGATCTGCATGCCCCCACCCAATTCACTGACTTCCCGGAGCTCCCTCCTTTGCGTCCGCCGCAAAGGACCTACCTCGGCGTCCTGTAGTGCTCGTAGGGGACATGGGTGGCGGAGATCACCGACCAGGAGATCTACAAGAGGAAGTGGGTTGGGTCGTTCCACACAGCGGAGCTCACGGTGATTGAATATGACCAGTGGCAAGTCCGGTACCATGGCTCCGTCAGACGGTGAAACTTCCCGTTCGGGATGGCGCCGGTCCACCTCGTCCCACCAGAGCTGGGTGTGGTGAGCCCGGCAATGGCTCGGGAGGACCGAGAGGCGAGGGAGTGCCTTGAGGCGGAGGCCACCGCCAAGGCATACATGGAGGACCTCCGCCGCCAGCAACCCGGGCTCATGGAGGCAGAGCGGACGATATTCGCCGACAATGGCGGGGTGGTCATCGTCATCTCCGAGGATGAGGTGCAAGGCGGCGAGGAGGGGAGGCAAGGAGGGCGGCGAGGAGGAGGAGTTCGATGTCGAGATGTGGGAGAGCATCTTCCCCGACTGCGATGACGATGGATCCGGCCCGGACCCATGTGTCACCGAGGGTGGCCTGTCGAGGAAGGATTGGATCGACCTCCACTATGGACGATGAAAATGAGTAGTCTAGTGTAGTTTAAGTTTAAATTTATGTTTAATGTTCGGTTGTCAAGACTATCTATGTTGAACTTATGTTTAAATACATGCAAATTTTGGTTGAAACTAGGTTGAGTTTATGCAGATTTACGTTTTACTCCGCTAAATTTTGGTGCTAAATATTTAGATTTTTTTATATTTTTAATATACTATTATTCACTATGGGAGAAGATGAGCCCAAGCTAAAAAAACGCAATCCTCATACTATTAGTGCTTTTTTGTTGATATTCCATACATTTTAAAGTTAATATCAAAGTTGCACACCCGAGATATTTTACTCTAGCTTCGCCCCTGCAGTGAACATTATCCTTCATGCTATAACGTTTGTGTGCTTACCCGGTTACTCCACTTGTGTGCTTAGAGCATCTACAACCGGACCCCTTATACCCGACACAGACGTTTGGACGGTCTTCCTGGTCAGTGACTGGACAAAAAATCATCACCCAACTGGGCGCCCCATTTCCGGTCCAAACGCCCGGACTGTCCAACACTCCCGATATCCGCCCGAACGCTCCCGGACACTCGCCACGTTGGCTCTGTCGAGGCGGACGAATCCTAAATGGGAACCAAATTAACTAGTTCCCCACATCGACTGAACTCCTCCCGCCTCCCGCCTCCATTTCTCCCGCCGCTGCGCAGCCGCCCACCCCCCCCCCCCCCCCCCCCTTGCTAGCCATCCTATTATATTATTTTGCTTTGCTTATGTTTGGTCTAGCTACGTGGCAAATGAATCTGACAAAAATACAGAAACACAATACTATCCGTACCCAAAACCAAGAGTCTAGAGTAGCTCGGGGCCTACCTCTGAGCCTTCCTGTTAGTAATGACTACAATGAAAGAAGGTCCACGGGTGCAAAAATAGAAAAATAAAACGTGTCTGTGCCTTCTGATCCTGGATGAATGGTCCAGATTCTAGTGGAGACACAGGTACCAGGTTCTTTGTAGAAAACTCCCTTGTTTCTACTCGTTTCGCTATCAAAATCACCTTCTTCGGCAGCAGCGCCAAACCCTAGAACCGAATCGAGGTGGTGGCGGCGGAGACAAGCAAAAAGGAAATCGAGGAGACGAAGGAAGAAGAGGCAATCATGTCCGTCCGGCGGTCTGTCGGTTCCCTCCTCGCATGGAGGTTCTCGCCACAGCCACGGACGGCTCCTGCACGCTCTCTCCACTCCTCCTTGGTGAGTCGGATTTACTCAGAGCTGCAACTTGAGGCTCGCTCCTCCCTCATGTTTCTCACCCCGATCGGTACAGAAGGATTTCCCCATCGCTGATGGCATTGGTCGTGCTGCTGTTGTGGCCGCGGCTGCGCTTGCTACTGCTGGAGCGTTGGCCTTGGCACATCAGTATTTCAGGAAAGGCCCAGCAGATGATGAGTCAGGTAGATTTCTCCACGTCTTTAGATTAGCTCCGTTTCATGTCAGGAACAGACCACCACCTCATACCCGTCTTGTTGATTGTTGTGCAGCTGCCCGCAGGAAAGAGGAGGACCTGAGGGTGATGTTCGAGGACTGGGCCAAGAAGTACAAGAGGACATACAGGAAGAGAAGGCTATGCGGTTCCAAGTGTTCAAGGACACTGTTGATTGGATCGAATCAATGCCCCCATCTATGCGGGAAAAGTCGCTTCCATTAAACTGTTTCGCAGACTTTAAACCCGAGGAGCGCCCGTTGGGCCGGTCCGGCGAGTGCTGTATCACTGATATAGATGGCCATGGCCCGGACGCCGAAGAGGAGTACCTCCAGAACAAGTTTCTCGCCGAGAATGAAAACGGTCTCTTCTTCTTTTGCAATTATATATATACATTATGCAGCACTTGCTAGCTTGAATCATTCATGTAGTATGGCTTTACCCTGTTTTGTTTTGGATTGGATGCGCCGTTGATATAGGTCATATATATGGTTTTACCCTGTTTTATAGCCATTCATTGGGCCTTCCAGTCTGCTAACTTGTAGCTTCTCAACAAAAACAGGTGAAGCATTTGTATGGAAGCCAGCCGTGAAGCAGGGCGACAAGCAAGCAACTCAAGTCTCTGCCTAGACCCTAGAAAGAATGGTGTCTGGTTAGTTAACGATATCCAATGCTAGTCAAGTGGTGGTGCAGTTAAAAACTAAATAGCTTGGGGCGCTGCTTTAAGTTTTCTACCATGTTAACCTGAACCATGCATGTACGTGATGACGAACAATCTTATGAGCTCGATCTTGTCTCTCATTGGAAAAAAAAAGAACACAGCAGCGCGAACCCAAATCCCCAACGCGTAGCAGCCGGCTCCAGCACCAACCATCCATCTTACCGACGGTGGCAGCAGGCCAGATCCGTTGCCTAGCCGGGCGATTGCGCCAGGTGGAGGTCCAGATCCATCGTCAACCGTCTTGTCACCGGCCTTCTGGCTGCCCTGACGGACCTCCCCTGTTCTAAGTTGCGACCTTGTGCGGACAAGTTCTCCAAGGTACTCTGCTCCGACATCTAGAGGAAAACCTTGATCCATTCTTTGTCCTACCCCCACCCAACCCGTATCTAGCTCCGCCATCTGGGAACGCCGAACAAGAAATCACCAGTCTTCAGGTATGCTTGTCAAAGGTTGATACCAATTTTCATGGTTGATTCTGTAGTAAATGTCCTCTACACCTAAAGAGACCTGTGCTTGGAGTTCAGACTGAAGTACCAAACATTCTGCAAATATTATGTACGAAATTTCAGACTTGTGCTTGGACAGTCTGGAAGTACTCTACGGAGGAAAATTTCAGACTTTTAGACTTGTGCTTGGATAGTCTAGAAGTACTTGTGCTTGTACAAAATTTCGTGCTTTCAGACTGACAGTCTGAAAGGTAACCTTAACAACAACATTCTGAAATTACTTGTGCTTCTACCAAAATTCAGACTTTCAGACTTGTGCTTGGAAGTGCCAAATTTCAGACTAGTGCTTCGACAGTGTGAAAGTACCAAATACTTGTGCTTTTACATGTCATCTACGACATACATAATATTAGTACTCCCTCCGTTCACTTTTGTAAGTCATTTCAGACAACTCAAAATGGGTTGTTTTGTACATTGTCTGAAATGTCTTCAAGGTCTTATAAAAGTGAACAGAGGGAGTACTTTCAAACTTATTCATGTAAAGAGTACTTGGGGTACATAATATTATCTAGAAAATCATTTTTGTTCAACTCTTACTGCAAACTGGAAGCACAATTCTGTAGCATAATCAAGTTTATTTTAGAGTACATAATATGTTGGCATAGGTATCTGAAAGCCGTTTTGCTAACTGAATCTCGTGATGGTTGGAGTTGGACCAGCCAGAAGCACCTTTTGACAAGGGAAACAGTGCGTGGGAAGGGAGATGGAGTCGCCTGCGCCCGCCTCTGGCGACTGCCGGGCGATGCCCCGACGTGCCCGCCGTTCGCGTGGCCGCCCGGCCTCCCCGCCTGCGTCCCGGCCTCCGCCCCTTCCGATGCCCCCCCTTCCCGCCCCCGGCACCCTCCCGCCCGCCCTCTCCGATGCCTTGACGCCCCTGCTCTGGGCTGACCTTGCGGAGGATGAGGATGTCGCCGCCGGCCGCCCGGTGGTCTATCGGGACCGGGTCCCCCCTCCCGCCCCTGCTTGCTCGCCGACGCTCCGTGCCGCCGGCGGCCTTACCCCCAGGGGTGGGGGTTCGGCTGCCCGTGCACGAGCACAGTCCCGTCGAGGAACGAGCTCGGCTCGGCCCTCTTCGGGGTAAGGCCCGGCCTTGGGGACGGGAGGATCCGCCGCGCCCGGCCTTGGCGGCTGGTGAGGGTATTTGGCGTGCGGACCTGGGCCCTGCCCGGTCGTCGTGGCGGTCTTCGGGCATTGTGGCCATGGCCGGGGTGGCCGCGCCGCCCCCGGAGGTCGCCGCCGACCTGCCCGTGCCCTCCCGCCGCACCCCTTTTCGGCCTTTCATCGCCACCTTCGGTTCCTCCCGGCTCCGCTTCGTCTCCGACCACCGCGCCGGTCGCCCGTGCCCTTCTCTCCGGCGCCTGCCCCGCCCCCTGCCGGCGGCGTAGGAAACCCTCGCCGTCTGCCCGTCCCGGGCTCGCGTGGTGGGCCGCCCCTCTCGGGCTGGACCGTCTCCCGCTGCGCTGCGGCTGGGCTGGTCCTGGGCCTGGGGCTGCCTAGGCCCATGGAGGGTGCTGGCCCATCCTGGGGCCTGCTGCCCCGGCCTACCCCGATGCGATCGATCTGCCCCCCGCAAGGGTTTCCAGTTCAGCCGCCTCGCTCCCTCTCCCTCGTTTCCCCTCGCCGGCTTCCCCTCCCCGCCGTCTCGGCTCGCCCCTGCGTCGGCCCTCCCTCCCTCCCCCGATCTCGGCCCCGCCCCCTCGTCGGAGATGACGCGCGAGTGGGGGGACAACGCCGGCCGGCCCAAGCGCGGCCTGGACGACCGCCGCGCTCCGTCCCGCTCGTCACCCGAGGACCTTCGCGGAGGCGGACTGGCCATGAAGCTAGACTCTGTGGGCCTCGCGCCGCTCTCCTCCCTCATGAGTCTTGGCATTCCCAGCCGTGACAGCCGCCGCCCGGACGGCCAGCCTCCTCGCCGCGATGACCGGCTGGGACCGTCCCGGTCTCCCATGGTTGAGGCGCGGCGCTTTGATCGGGCAGCAGCCCCATCCCCAGCGGCGCTGGGCCCGTTCTCCGTCCCGTCCCCGCACCTCCGCCTCCTGCCGCCGATGCGCCCTCGGGCCGCTACCAACCCCCCCACAACCAGCCCAGCTTCCCTCCCGCCAATGGAGGCAATGGGGGGAGAAAGCGCCAGGGCGCGAAGAAGAAGAAGCGGGGCCCGGCTCGCCCCCCTACTGCGCTCCCCCTCCCCCGCGACCTCGGCGTTGGCCGATGTTGTTGCTACTCGTGACCCGCCCTCGTGCTTCAACTGCGGGATCGCGGGCCACTACCAAGTGGAGTGCACCAACCCTCCGATGTGCTACCTCTGCAAGGATACTGGACACCCGGCGGCCCTGTGCGGATCGTTCGGCCCGATGAGCTCATGATGTATGGCCATGGCATCGAGGGCCTCGGGTTCTTTCACGTCGAGGTGGAGGATCTACCACCCCCTCCCCATCGCTCCGGTGATCGTCACCGTCGTGGGGGTGGTGTTGCTTCTCCGGAGATGATCGAGGCCGAGCTCAACCACTGCGGCGTGTGTGGGACTGGCAGGTGACTCCAACCTCTACCAGTTCTTTCACCATGGTCTTTCCTGACGCCATCAGCCTGGGCCTCTGCACCCGCAGCGACGACATCACCTTGGCCCTGAACAAGCTTGTGGTCAACATCTCTGAGCCTAAGGTCGACCCCAAGGCGGTCGCAGTTCTGGATACTGCTTGGATCCTCATTGTTGGGCTACCTGATGTCGCCCGGTCCAAGCGGGTCATTCGCAGTATGTCCAAGATCCTGGGCAAGGTGGTGGTGGTGGACGAGCTCTCCCTCCACAAAGAGGAGGAGGTCCGGGTCAAGGTTAAATGCCTCGACTCCGACAAGCTTTGTGTCACCGTTCGCGTCTCAACGACATGGGATTCGACCTCAAGATCTCCCCCGAGCCTCCCAACCACGTTGGGCGCCCACGCTCCTCTGATGATGGGCACTTTGGTGGTGGGGGCACGGACCGGCGTGACGACTCCCACTACCGCCGGCCGCGCCCCTCCCGCCACGAGGATCTGGATGACGACGACGAGCGCTCGGGCCACAGCCGCTCTCCCTCGCGCGACCCACCTCCGAGCCGTGGGGGGACGGGCGCTGGCTCGGGCCACTCGCGTGGACTGACCCTTGCTGTCGGGGCTGCTCCCGCGGTGTTGCCGGCGGCCTCTCCCTCCTCCTCCGCGGAGATGAGTGACATCTCCAGCGTCGGCCTTCTCGTCGCTCCGCCCTCCTCACAAGGCCGCTTTGCTCCACCCAGGCGCCCGGCTCCCGCCTCCGACCACAGGCGCCCCTCCCAACCACGGCGGACCCCCCGCCAGACGTGCCTCCCTCAGCGAGCCCCTGCTCGGCTCCCACGAGGCGCACCGGCGCTGCCCGCTGCCGCCTCCCCTGAGGCCGTCGTTTCGGCATCGCCGGAGGATCGCCCGCCGGCCCCGGACCCGCACTCCCCAGCCCTGCCAGGGTCCGACGCCTGCCTGGAGCCCGCGACGACTGCTTCTCCGACCTCTCTGCCCACGACGACTGCTTCTCCAACCACTCTGCCCCTGGGGGTTGCTGCGGACGTGGCCACCCCTGTCCCCCCCCCCCCCCACCCGCCCCGGACGGTGCCGTACGCACGCCGGGCTCGGTCCTCGTCGACTCCGGTGACTGCCTCCCGGCGCAGTGCCCGTCTCGACGCGGACCGCCCTACTGGAGGCCCAGCGCCGTCCATCTCCGAGCGCGCTGAGATCCGGGCCACGGCCCGGAACCTCGAGTCAGGGCGATCGACATCCCACCCAGTTCTTCCAGTTGCTCGTTTTCTGCCTTGAGGCTGTTCCTCTGGGCCACCTCGCCAAGGTGGCCGCGGACTCGTCCGTCGTTTTTAGCAGGGGTGGGCATTCGGCAGAAACCGAAAATTCGGTTTATACTGTTCGGTTTTTTTCAAACTTCGGTTAGCAAAACCAAAAACCGAATAAGACAGTAAAAAATAACTAACCGATAATTCGGTTAACCGACCAGTTCGGTTCGGTTTTTAGTTTATACCGACTGGTTACAGTGTTGCAGGAAAGTAACAGCGAGCGTTTCTTCTGTCTGCATCACGACCTCTTATATAGCTGAGCACCTTGGCCCTTGAAGATTAGCTGAGCGATGTGGGACTAAACAAGTGAAACTCCAGCCGCTGCACACTTCATCAAGCAGGCAATGGAAGTAGTAGTTGTTTCATTTGGGCCTTGCAATTAGTTGGACAGGCCCACGTATCACACCTAGAGTAGTTGGCTGGGCCATTCGTAAGCTATGTGGCTGGACACGTGCGCCGCGATGATGCCCTCAAAAAAATGTGTGCGGCCGTAAGGTGTGAGCGATTGGCATGAGACGTGCTTTTCTAAAAAAAAGGGAAAAAACTGGCGAGACGTGCGGACGTGGGGGAACCTCGTACTGGAATTCCGTCAACTTCTGGCTGGCATTTAGCGAGAAGTGCGGCCGTATGGGAGCCTCGTAGTGCTGGACTTTGGTGTTTGCTTCGATTATCGGTTAAACACCGAACCAGCCGATTTAAATTCGGTTATTAAACATAAAAACCGAATTTAAATATATCTGCAGCAAAAACCGAAAATTCGGTGTTTTCGGTTTCGCATCGATTCAAGATTCGGTTGGTCGGTTTTATGCCCACCTAGTTTTTAGGGGGGAGGTTGGACCCCCCCTTAGAGCAGATTGCTGCGATTCAGGCCCGGGAAATCCTTGATGGGAAACTCGCTGAGACCCAGGCCCGCCTCCTCCGCACTCCGGCTCCCCAGCCCCCTGCGCTGGAAAATCCGTGGCCGCACCCGCTCTCGCACTGCGGCGCTCAGGGCTAGTAGCGCCTCCTCTATTTTGGGGTCAAGCAGCCCCCCTATGGGGGTTTAGATGCGGGTCCGCTTTTGGAACAACCGCGGCTTCAACCATGACGGCCGGCGTCGCCAGCTCATGGAGTACATGCGTGACGAGCACATCGACATCATCGCCATTCAGGAAACCATGCGCACGGATTTTTCTCTTCCCGAGTTGGAGCGTCTTAGCCCCCACCTCTTCGCCTGGCATTGGCTCCCTTCTAGTGGGACCACGGGGCACTCGGGAGGCATCCTTTTAGGTGTGAAGGATGCCACCTTTGAGGTTGGCGGTATGGACCGGGCGAGTTTTTCGTTAGCATGGAGCTCTTCGAGAGGGCGCTCAACTTCAAGTGGGAGGTTGTCATTGTCTATGGGCCGGCAGACCACCGCCGCTCCCCGACCTTCCTTGATGAGCTCCAACGGAAGGTCTCCGCCTCCACCTTGCCGGTGGTTGTTGGCGGGGATTTCAACCTCATCCGCTCTCCCGATGAAAAGAATAATGACCGAATCAACCGCCCTAGGACGCAGATGTTCAACGACTGCATCGCGGATCTCGGCCTCCGCGAGCTTGAGTGGATGGGTGCGGGTTTACTGGACTAACCGCCAAGCCGACCCGGCCTTGATCCGTCTGGACCGCGTCCTAGTCTCCCCGGAATGGGAACTTAGATGCCCCTTGGCCTCGCTTCGTGCGATTACCCGGATTGGGTCGGACCACGTCCCTCTCCTCCTCTCCACCGCCGATGAACACCCTCCCACCCGCCTCGCTTCAGTTCGAGCTCTTACGGCTCAACCAAGCGGGCTTCGAGGCGGTTGCGGCCAAGTGGACCTCTGCACGCTCCTCTCCCCATCGGTCCATGTCGGCTATGGACTCTGGCAGTTTTGTGCCAAGCTCGCCCGCCAATTCATGAAGGGGTGGGGAGCTAACCTTGCCGAGGACCTCCGCGAACGGAAAAAGTCCTCCTATCGGCCATCCAGGCCTTGGACTATCAGCGGACACCTCCGGGATCTCCCCGGATGAGTGGATGGTGCGATATGATCTTGAGGATCAGCTCGCCACCATCTATACGGACGAAGAAGCATACTGGAGGCTCCGCGGTACCCAGCGTTGGGTGCTGCAGGGCGATGCTAATACGGCATATTTCCAGGCGATCGCGAATGGGCGGCGACGTCGGAACTCCATCCACTGTTTATGGGATGGTGATTCCCAGCTCGTCCGCCCCTCGGACATTCGGACGCATGTGGATGGCTTCTATAAAGCCCTATTCTCCCCCCACCCCTCGGGGTGGGATTGCTCTGGTGCCCGACATATGGTCGGGCGCCCAGCTTGTCTGTTGTGGACAATGCCGCCTTAGTTGCCCGTTTTCCGAGGAGGAAGTCCTCATGGCGATTAAGGCATGAACGCCTCCTTGTCGCCGGATGGCCTGCCAGTCTCCTTTTTTAAAGCATTCTGGAAGACCATCAAACATGAGATCATGGCTCTCTTTGACGAGTTTTTCTTGGGACCATGGACCTTGGGTGCCTGAACTATGGGGTAGTCACTCTTATCCCCAAAGTTTTGGGTGCGACGGACATCCGCCAATTCTGACCCATCATTGTGATCAATGTGATTTTTCGGATCCTGGCCAAAGGGTACGCCAATAGGATGACCCTGCTCGCTGACTCGATCACTCACCCCAATCAGTCGGCTTTCATTCAGGGCCGTTTTATCCTGGATGGGGTGTTGGTCTTCCACAAGGTCCTTCACGAAGTCTGCTCCAAGCACCTGTTGGGGAACGTAGTAATTTCAAAAATTTTCCTCACGCACATAAGATCATGGTGATGCATAGCAACTAGAGGGGAGAGTGTTGTCTACGTACCTCGTGAGACCAAAGCGGAAGCGATCACAACGTAGAGGAAGTAGTCAGACGTTCTCCTCGCGATCCAACCGATCCCAGCGCCCGTTACTCCGGCGCCTCCGAAGTTTTGACACACGTACAGCTCGGTGACGCTCCTCAGCTCGATCCAGCAAAGCTCCGGGAGAGAGTTCCGTCAAGACGACGGCGTGGTGGACGATCTTGATGTTCTACCGACGCAGGGCTTCGCCTAAGCACCGTTACGATATGACCGAGGTGGAATATGGTGGAGGGGGCACCGCACCAGCTAAGGAACGATCTCAAGGATCAACTTGTGTGTTCTAGGGTGCCCCCTGCCCCGTATATAAAGGAGCAAGGGGAGGGCCGGCCGGCCCTAGGAGGCGCGCCAGGGAGGGGGAGTCCTCCTCCTAGTGGGAGTAGGACTCCCTTTCCTAATCCAATTAGGAAGGAAGAAGGGGAAGGAAAGAGAGGAGAGGGAGAGGGAAGGGGGCGCGCCCCTCCTTGTCCTATTCGGACTCCCATGAGGGGGCGCGCCACCTCCTGGTGCAGCCCTCTCTCTCCCCTCTTGGCCCAATAAGGCCCATTACTTCCCAGGGGGTTCCGTAACCCTCCGGCACTCCGTTTTCTCCGAAACTTCCGGAACCTTACCGGTGTCCGAATATAGCCGTCCAATATATCAATTTTTACGTCTCGACCATTTCGAGACTCCTCGTCATGTCCGTGATCACATACGGGACTCCGAACTCCTTGGTACATCAAAATACACAAACTCATAATATAACCGTCATCGAAACCTTAAGCGTGCGGACCCTACGGTTCGAGAACAATGTAGACATGACCGAGACACGTCTCGGTCAATAACCAATAGCGGGACCTGGATGCCCATATTGGCTCCTACATATTCTACGAAGATCTTTATCGGTCGGACCGCATAACAACATACGTTGTTCCCTTTGTCATCGGTATGTTACTTGCCCGAGATTTGATCGTCGGTATCCAATACCTAGTTCAATCTCGTTACTGGCAAGTCTCTTTACTCGCTCCGTAATACATCATCTCACAGCTAACTCATTAGTTGTAATGCTTGCAAGGCTTAGTGATGTGCATTACCGAGAGGGCCCAGAGATACCTCTCCGACAATCGGAGTGACAAATCCTAATCTCGAAATCACGCCAACCCAACATCCGCCTTTGGAGACACCTGTAGTACTCCTTTATAATCACCCGATTCGTTGTGACGTTTGGTAGTACCAAAGTGTTCCTCCGTTAAGCGGAGTTGCATAATCTCATAGTTATAGGAACATGTATAAGTCATGGATAAAAGCAATAGCAACATACTAAGCGATCGGGTGCTAAGCTAATGGATTGGGTCATGTCAATCAGATCATTCAACTAATGATGTGACCTTGTTAATCAAATGACAACTCCTTTGTCTATGGTTAGGAAACT
Organism: Aegilops bicornis; assembly: GCA_021605145.1. Classification (NCBI taxonomy): domain Eukaryota; kingdom Viridiplantae; phylum Streptophyta; class Magnoliopsida; order Poales; family Poaceae; genus Aegilops; species Aegilops bicornis. Next base: position 63,407,126 of record CM038675.1, on the reverse strand, counting down.
TAACCATCTTTGATTAACAAGCTAGTCTAGTAGAGGCATACTAGTGACACTCTGTTTGTCTATGTATTCACACATGTATTATGTTTCCGGTTAATACAATTCTAGCATGAATAATAAACATTTATCATGAAATAAGGAAATAAATAATAACTTTATTATTGCCTCTAGGGCATATTTCCTTCAGCACCAACGGGCGGTATTCCTGAAGCTCGATTTCCATAAAGACTATGACACTGTGCACTGGCCCTTCCTTCGGGAAGTTCCACTCCGCAAGGGCTTTGATGACCGTTGGGTGACCAAAGTTATGCAGCTTGTCTCCTGCGGCCGGACCGCTATTAACATTAATGGTGAGATTGGCCCCTTCTTCCCACGCCTGTGGTGTTCGCCAAGGACCCTTTCGCCGTTCTGTTTAACATGGTGGTCGACGCCCTTGCGGCCATTCTCGACAAAGCCAAATCGGCGGTCACATTCACGGCGTGGTTCCACACCTTGTAGGAGGGGTGGGGTCTTCCTCCTACAATATGCCGACGACACCATAATAATGGTTGAGGGCTGCATCCGATATTGCCAACCTGAAGTTCCTCCTCCTCTCGCTTCCAACAGATGTCCGGTCTGACCATCAACTTCGATAAGAGCGAAGTGATGGTGCTGGGATGCCCACCGAAGGAGGCCCAGGGCATTGCGAACCGGTTTAATTGTCGCCTGGGTTCTTTCCCCACGACCTATCTGGGGATCCCCATTAGTGACTCGCGCCTCACCGTAGCGGACCTCCGCCCTTCCGTGACCCGAATGCAACACCGGGTCGAGCCTCAGAAGGGCGGTGGATCTCGGGCGGCTCGGGTAATCCTCATCAACTCCTCGCTGGCTAGCCTCCTCTGGTTCCTCATGAGCTTCTATAGAATCCATGGATGCTACACCAGGAGCTGCCCAAATATCAGTCCAGGTTTTTCTGGGCTGGCGAGGGGGACAAGCAAAAATACCATATGGTGAGCTGGTCGGACATTTGCAAACCCAAGGACCAGGGAGGTCTGGGATCTTGTCCTCCCGTCGCATGAACATCGCTCTCCTGACCCGATGGCTATGGCGACGCTAACGGGAGGGCGGCCTCGGCTTACCATCATCCAGAATAAGTATCTCTGAGGACAACCTCTTGCTTCCTGCCAGCGCTCTGGGGGATCCCAGTTCTGGCAGACTATGATTCAGCTCCTCCCCGTGCTCAATCTCGGTGGGTTCCGGGTCCTCGACCCTGTTTTGGTTCGACCGCTGGCTTGGGGATTCCCCTCTGGCCGCCCTCTTCCCGGGCTTATTTACCATTGTGGCAGACCCCCCGGATTTCCGTCGAGGCGGCCCTTATTGACTTAGGGCGCCTCGCCTTGCGGTGCCCCTTTGGCCCCCAGGAGGTTGACGCATGGGACGCCCTTCTCTGAGACATCGCTCTCTTGCCGATGGATGTAGAGGGCGCCGACTCCATGGCGTGGCGCCTGGTGACCTCGAGAAGCTTCTCCACGAAGTCTTTGTACGCTGCCATCGCCCCTTCGCTGGCCCCTGAGCCCTTTAGCTTGATCTGGGACATTCGTCTCCCCCTCAAGATCCGGATATTCCTCTGGCAGTGGATCCGGGGACGTCTCCCCTCTGGGGTTGAAGTCTGCAAGTGCAATGGCCCTGGGGACGGGATGTGTCCCCTGTGCGCCACGGTTGAGGATTCGAACCACATTTTCTTCAACTGCCCCATTGCCCAGTTCCCGTGGTCGTGCTTCCGTGAAACGGTCGGCAGAAAATGGTGCAATACCAACTTCCCAGACCTACTCACGGGGATCCATGCCTCCTCCCCGCGTTACCGCCATATTAGATGGTTGTGCATTGGGATCCTAGCATGGACACTTTGGAATATTCGCAACAAGCTCGTTATTGAAAGTGCCTCTCTGACGCATGCATCGACGCGATCTTCAAAATGTGTGGCTACTTGCAGCTTTGGCGGCCGCTTAGCCGCCTCAGGACCGGCGTCATCGACACCTCCTCACCGACCTTCGATCGATGGCCTTCCGCATGGCGCCCTGCTTCCGCCGCCACCGCTGGAGCCTGATTAGGCTGGACTCGTCCGTGGCGGTCTTTGTGTGTCCTTTTGTTTTTAGGGCTTGTTGAGCTGTGCCCTCAGCATTAACCCTACTGGTACCTTGATGTGTGCGGATGTGACTTTGAGTGTTTGTGTGTGTGTGTGAACTCTGTTGGATGTTTGGCTCGGGCGGTTTTGCTTTATCTATAAAGCGGGGCGAAAGCCTTTTTGGATAACTGAATCTTGTTTGCTAGGTCTGACGTCTCCCAACACAAGAAGATTGATAAGCAAGAGGCACTAGTACTGGAGGCAAAAGGCGGTAGCTTTTCTGTTGTGTACCATCAACGGAGCAAAACTTGATGCAAATTTTAACGGCAAGCTTGTTCAGCGGACAACGGTGCTTACAGAAGTCCTTTATACTTGTGTTGTCTGTGATATATCAAAAATGATCCTCTCATGCTATGTAACACTTTATATGTATGTGTTTCTTTTCCGTTCTGGTCTCTCTGGGATCATGCAATTTAAAATGTATGCTGAGTTATGATTTAAAGTTGATGGATTAATTTTCTCATGTCTCAAATATTTGTGATGTTCTCATACATTTTAGTGACCAACAGGTTTGGATTTCTTGCATGATTCCAGATGTAGCAGAAACTATACTAATGAAATCAAATATACATCAAGTATCGTACAGTAATTATGTATTTTTTTGCTACTAATGAAATCAAATATACATCAAGTTTCAGTACAGTAATTATGTAATTTTTTGTGACCGGTACTGATCTGAGGAATTGTCTTATTTCTGAGGGGCAAAATGATGGATATATCAGAACTTTGAGGTGGTTATTGCAAAAGTTATCTTCCATATGTAACTAGTAGTAGGAGTTTTTGTAGAAATGTACACTAACAACTCTCCACCTCAATCTGTACCAGTCATCTTCCATCCGATGCCATGGTTCGTTTTATATTCTTTCACTGTAAGCCCATTTATATTGTAGTCGCTCCCTCGTCTTTTTATATTATATTTTTGTGAAGTGCAACTAAGATATAAAGCAGCTGCCGGAGAAATATTTAATTTAGATGTAGTTTACACACTTCATTATACATCGATCAAATGTGTGTAGTACAATATCACTTTCACATGAGTCTCAATTCTTATCAAAATTTCTGTAAGCAGCATCTACCACTAGAAAAATCCATGACCATATATAGCATCTAAGCCTACAATATATAATCTATTGGTAAGTCAGTTAGGTGTAGTTTACACACTTAATTATACATCAATCAAGTGTTGTAGCGCAACATCACTATACTACTAACCCTAAAAGAAACATCACTATACTATTTTGGTTGAGGTCTAAATCCTTAACGTATTTCTATAAGTAGCATATCTACACTAGAAAGATCCATAACCATATAGCATCTACGCCTACAATAATCCATTGACAAGTCATCTAGATGTAGTTTACACACTTCATTATACATTAACCAAGTGCATGTAGTCCACCACAATTAGACTTGTTTGACTTAAGTCTAAATACTCAACATATTTCTGTAAGCAACAACTACAACTAGCTACCACTAGAAGAAATGAAGCTTGCCGCCGTGTAACGCAACACATGCCGGGTCTAATATCATGCATGGAGGTGCAGAAGACACGGTGTCTAAGTGCACCACAGACTGCATGACAATAGAAACGGACGGAGACTCGGGACAACGTTGGTGTGTCCACACTAGTTTGTTGCGGGGTCGTTGTCACAGATGAGCAGAAGGAGGGAAGAGAGGGTTTGAGGATGTTCACATGATGGAGATGAGCGGGGTGCGCGGCGGAGAGAGTGAATACTGAGTAGAGAGCATTGGCTGCACGGTGGTGATGGTTTGGAATGGAGACGGAAAGTGGACTTGGGTTATAATTTGCGGAAACGCTTCTCATCGTACTTCTCAAAGAGAAACTGCATTCCTTTAGTGGTAACAAAGAAGTACTCCCTGTCTCCCTCCGTCCCATAATATAAGAGTTTTTGACACAACGCTATTATATTATGAGACGGAAGGACTATTAATTAAGGCTATCACCCAAGCAATTCTAGAGCGTGCAATGTCGGTTTTCAAGCTACCCAAACATATATGCAAAGGGACCCTACTTACTGCAATGTTCCTTATAGTGGGAGATGATAACCAACAAAAACATATTCATAGTTTTACGTGGTGGGTGATATTCATCTCAAGAATGTTTTAACCCGGTTATGTTATCTAAGTAGTGGTCTCGCCTACCGGATATGCAAAACGGAGCTCGAGCTCAGATGAGCTCTTTATCCAGGCCCTTAGTATGCTCCACGATTCGTGCAGGTCAGTGTATATGGTACTGTATATGTGATGTATTTTTTTCTTTTGATAATTTAAAAGCGCTACACCTGACACCTGGTCAAGTCTGTGTCGTGACAGAAACAGTGCCACTGCTCGACTGCTCCGACATCAGTAGGCCCCGGTAGTTCACGAGCGTGATGGGCATGGACATTGTTTATTTCTGTGAAATTTTAGATCGGCTTAATAATCAAGGAAATGAACTACAGGTTTAGTACGTCGATATTATTACTGAAAAGTAAAGATTAACGTGCATGACACAAAGTCAGCGAGACTGGGAGCCACTAATTAGCATTAACCGATTATTATTCAATATGATTAGCATTCAGCATTGTTCGAGCACAAAAGCACAAAAGATGTCATCATTCAACTAATGAAGTACAACTAACAGAGCCGCAGGCTTGCTTGAGAGCACAGTCTGCAGCCGAACCGTGAACTAATGACAGCGATGCACCACGCTTGACGCCGGCGGCGGTGCCGAAGAAACACCTTATCAGCCACGCAAGAGGCCTGCTAAGTGTGCTCCTTTGGTCCGTTGGCGCCATCGCGTGAAGGCGCCACCTTGTGCTTCGGCTGGAAGTCGGCTGTGGCGGCGAAGACACTACCACCGCTGCGGCGGTGCCCTCGACAACTGGCCGTTGGGGATGTGGAGAAGACTACCTGAGTTCCATGTAGGCCCCGGCCGTGCGCAGCTGCCATTACCATGTCCGTCGTGGACACGGTTGTCCTGCATGCCCAGGCCTGAGCAGAAGGAGAAGATGGCCCTGTTAGAGAGATCGGCATGGGACAGCCTGCTAGCCATTATTGCAAAGAGAGAGAGAAAGAGACGTTGGGGGAGGACGCCGAGTGCCTGACATTCTGACAGTTGGCATCATGTACGTGGATGGTACATGTTAGTACATGACGTATTCTTTTGCGTATAGGCTGTGGTATTTCATCAAAAACTGAATTTGGCTCACATCACGATGCTCCATTGAATGGTACAGATAGCAGGAGCAGCTGAGCTCGAGCCAAAACGCTGCTCTCTCTCGCCTACTCTCTAAACCAGATTCTCTATATGCCCAGCAGTCCTTTAGTTTCATCAGCAATGGCACCCAATTTCCACTAAAACAAACAAACGGTGTATTTTTGGTACGGTATAACAAAATCAAAACGAGACAAGAACAATAATCCATGGCTTTTCCCCTCTGTGAGATAAATACTCCCCGCCCTAAAATAAGTATCTCAACTTTGTACTAACTCTAGTACAAAGTAGTATTAAGGTTGAAACACTTATTTTGGGACGGAGGAGTACAAAGTAATGCGAATTTGCATCTGTAGTGCACAAGGAGGCTAAACTGGCTCAGTTGTTCGCTGAAAACTAACACTGCACATGCAACACTAACTTCAGAGTAACGCTAAAGCATGTGTAGTGTAGCAGTACCTGAAAAAAGATATGTACTGTACTTGCTAAAGCATGTGCACGCTCGCTCCACTGCCGTTGACAGCATCATCAGGATAGCGACCGGGTCAAGGAGTTGGGTCAAGTTCGCATCACTGCCATCAACAACACCATCAAGAATCACTGAGCGAGTGCAAGGTTAGCTCCAGCTGCCGGCTTCGTCGTGAGGACCCCTCGTATAGGCAGAGAGGTAGAGATGTTGCCGTAACGCAGGTTATGCAGGATGACCGCTAGACAAGTCCGCGTGGCCACTTGAGCCCGCTAGAGACGATGCGGTTGGCCCAGGGATGCTCAGTGACGTTGCTTTGCGCGGCGCCGTAGCGGTTAGTTCCGCCTTGCTTGCATCTTGAGTTACGACTACTGCTTATACTACTGCTTATACATAATATTAATACTCCCTCCGTTCATTTTTGTAAGTCATTTCAGACAACTTAAAATGGGTTGTTTTGTACATTGTCTGAAATGTCTTCAAGGTCTTATAAAAGTGAACAGAGGGAGTACTTTCAAACTTATTCGGCGTAAAGAGTACTTGGGGTACATAATATTATCTAGAAAATCATTTTTGTTCAACTCTTACTGCAAACTGGAAGCACAATTCTGTAGCATAATCAAGTTTATTTTAGAGTACATAATATGTTGGCATAGGTATCTGAAAGCCGTTTTGCTAACTGAATCTCGTGATGGTTGGAGTTGGACCAGCCAGAAGCACCTTTTGACAAGGGAAACAGTGCGTGGGAAGGGAGATGGAGTCGCCTGCGCCCGCCTCTGGCGACTGTCGGGGCGATGCCCCTGACGTGCCCGCCGTTGCGTCGCCGCCGGCCTCCCCGCCCGCGTCCCCGGCCTCCGCCCCTTCCGATGCCCCCCCTTCCCGCCCCCGGCACCCTCCCGCCCGCCCTCTCCGATGCCTTGACGCCCCTGCTGCAGGCTGACCTTGCGGAGGATGAGGATGTCGCCGCCCGGCCACCCGGTGGTCTATCGGGACCGGGTCCCCCCTCCGCCCTCGCTTTCGCCCGGCGCTCCGTGCCGCGGCGGCCACCCCGAGGGTGGGGTTCGGCTGCCGATGCACGCGCACGATCCCGTCGAGGAACGAGCTCGGCTCGGCCCTCTTGAGGTAAGGCCCGGCCTTGGGGACGGGAGGATCCGGCCGCCGCCCGGCCTTGGCTGGCTGGGGGGTCATTGGGCGTCGCGGACTGGGCCCTGCCCGTCGTCGTGGCGGTCTTGGGCATTGTGGCCATGGCGGGGTGGCGCGCCGCCCGGAGGTCGCCGCCGACCTGCCCGTGCCCTCCCGCCGCACCCCTTTCCGGCCTTTCATCGCCACCTTCGGTTCCTCCCGGCTCCGCTTCGTCTCCGACCACCGCGCCGTTCGCCCGTGCCCTTCTCTCCGGCGCCCTGCCCCCGCCCCCCTGCGCCGGCGGCGGTAGGGGAAACCCTCGCCGTCTGCCCGTCCCGAGCTCGCGTGGTGGGCCGCCCCTCTCGGGCTGGACCGTCTCCCGCTGCGCTGCGGCTGGGCTGGTCCTGGGCCTGGGGCTGCCTAGGCCCATGGAGGGTGCTGGCCCATCCTGGGGCCTGCTGCCCCGGCCTACCCCGATGCGATCGATCTGCCCCCCGCAAGGGTTTCCAGTTCAGCCGCCTCGCTCCCCTCTCCCCTCGTTTCCCCCTCGCTCGGCTTCCCCTCCCCCGCCGTCGCGGCTCGCCCCGGCGGCGGCCCTCCCTCCCTCCCGATCTCGGCCCGCCCCTCGTCGGAGATGGCCAGCGAGTGGGGGACAACGCCCGGCCCAAGCGGCTGGGCGACCGCCAGCGCTCCGTCCGCTCGTCACCCGAGGACCTTCGCCGGGAGGCGGACTGCCTTCTGAGCTAGACTCGAGGCCTCGCGCCGCTCTCCTCCCATGAGTCTTGGCATTCCCCAGCCGTGACAGCCGCTTCGCCCGGCCAGGGCAACCGCCGCTCCCTGCCCCGCGATGACCGTCGGGACCGTCCCGGTCTCCCATGGTTGAGGCGCGGCGCTTTGACTGGCAGCAGTCCCCATCCCCAGAGCGGCGCTGGGCCCGTTCTCCGTCCCCGTCCCGCACCTCCGCTCCTGCTGCCGCCGATGCGCCCTCGGGCCGCTACCAACCCCCCCACAACCAGCCCAGCTTCCCTCCCGCCAGTGGAGGCAATGGGGGGAGAAAGCGCCAGGGCGCGAAGAAGAAGAAGCGGGGCCCGGCTCGCCCCCCTACTGCGCCCCCCCTCCCCCGCGACCTCGGCGTTGGCCGATGTTGTTGCTACTCGTGACCCGCCCTCGTGCTTCAACTGCGGGATCGCGGGCCACTACCAAGTGGAGTGCACCAACCCTCCGATGTGCTACCTCTGCAAGGATACTGGACACCCGGCGGCCCTGTGCCCGGATCGTTCGCTGACTGATGAGCTCATGATGTATGGCCATGGCATCGAGGGCCTCGGGTTCTTTCACGTCGAGGTGGAGGATCTACCACCCCCCTCCCCATCGCTCCAGGTGATCGTCACCGTCGTGGGGGTGGGTGTTGCTTCTCCGGAGATGATCGAGGCCGAGCTCAACCACGTGCGGCGTGTGTGGGACTGGCGGTGACTCCAACCTCTACCAGTTCTTTCACCATGGTCTTTCTGGCGCCATCAGCCTGGGCCTCTGCACCCTTGGCAGCGACATCACCTTGGCCTGAACAAGCTTGTGGTCAACATCTACGAGCCTAAGGTCGACCCCAAAGGCGGTCGCAGTTGAGATCTTGCTTGGATCCTCATTGTTGGGCTACTGATGTCGCCCGGTCCAAGCGGGTCATTCATGATATGTCCAAGATCACAGGCAAGGTGGTGGTGGTGGGCAGCTCTCCCTCCACAAAGAGGAGGAGGTCCGGGTCAAGGTTAAATGCCTCGACTCCGACAAGCTTTGTGTCACCGTTCGCGTCTCAACGACATGGGATTCGACCTCAAGATCTCCCCCGAGCCTCCCAACCACGTTGGGCGCCCACGCTCCTCTGATGATGGGCACTTTGGTGGTGGGGGCACGGACCGGCGTGACGACTCCCACTACCGCCGGCCGCGCCCCTCCCGCCACGAGGATCTGGATGACGGCAGCCAGGCGCTCGGGCCTGGCCGCTCTCCCTCGCGCGACCCACCTCCGAGCCGTGGGGGGACGGGCGCTGGCTCGGGCCACTCGCGTGGACTGACCCTTGCTGTCGGGGCTGCTCCCGCGGTGTTGCCGGCGGCCTCTCCCTCCTCCTCCGCATGGAGATGAGTGACATCTCAGGCGTCGGCCTTCTCGTCGCTCCGCCTTCCTCACCGCGCTCGCCTTGCTCCACCCCAGCGCCCGGCTCCCCGCCTCCGACCCTGGAGGCGCCCCTCCTGGCCACGGCGGACCCCCCCCCCTTCGGACGTGCCTCCCTCCGGCGAGCCCCTTCTGCTCGGCTCCCACGAGGCGCACCGGCGCTGCCGCTGCCGCCTCCCCGAGGCCGTCGTTTCGGCATCGCGGAGGATCGCCGCCGCCCCGGACCCGCACTCCCCAGCCTGCCAGGTCCGGCCTTTGCACTGGAGCCCGCGACGACTGCTTCTCCGACCTCTCTGCCCACGACGACTGCTTCTCCAACCACTCTGCCCCTGGGGGTTGCTGCGGACGTGGCCACCCCTGTCCCCCCCCCACCCGCCCCGGACGGTGCCGTACGCACGCCGGGCTCGGTCCTCGTCGACTCCGGTGACTGCCTCGGCCTTGATGCCCGTCTCGGCGGACACATCCCACTGAGGCCCAGCGCCGTCCATCTCCGGAAGGCTTGGCTGAGATCCGGCCACGGCCCGGAACCTCGGTCGAAGCGATCGACATCCCACCAGTTCTTCCGGTTGCTCGTTTTCTGCCTTGAGGCTGTTCCTCTGGGCCACCTCGCCAAGGTGGCCGCGGACTCGTCCGTCGTTTTTAGCAGGGGTGGGCATTCGGCAGAAACCAAAAATTCGGTTTATACTGTTCGGTTTTTTTCAAACTTCGGTTAGCAAAACCAAAAACCGAATAAGACAGTAAAAAATAACTAACCGATAATTCGGTTAACCGACCAGTTCGGTTCGGTTTGTAGTTTATACCGACTGGTTACTGATGTTGCAGGAAAGTAACAGCGGCGTTTCTTACATGCGCATCACGACCTCTTATATAGCTGAGCACCTTGGCCCTTGAAGATTAGCTGAGCGATGTGGGACTAAACAAGTGAAACTCCAGCCGCTGCACACTTCATCAAGCAGGCAATGGAAGTAGTAGTTGTTTCATTTGGGCCTTGCAATTAGTTGGACAGGCCCACGTATCACACCTAGAGTAGTTGGCTGGGCCATTCGTAGCTATGTGGCTGGACACGTCTTGCGATGATGCCCTCAAAAAATGTGTGCGGCCGTAAGGTGTGGCGATTGGCATGAGACGTGCTTTTCTAAAAAAAGGGAAAAAACTGGCGAGGCGATGCGGACGTGGGGAACCTCGTCTTTGGAATTCCGTCAACTTCGGCTGGCATTTAGCGAGAAGTGCGGCCGTATGGGAGCCTCGTAGTGCTGGACTTTGGTGTTTGCCCGATTATCGGTTAAACACCGAACCAGCCGATTTAAATTCGGTTATTAAACATAATCACTGAATGTAAAGATATCTGCAGCCAAAACCGAAAATTCGGTGTTTTCGGTTTCGGCATCGGTTCAGTATTCGGTTGGTCGGTTTTTATGCCCACCCCTAGTTTTTAGGGGGGAGGTTGGACCCCCCCTTAGAGCAGATTGCTGCGATTCAGGCCCGGGAAATCCTTGATGGGAAACTCGCTGAGACCCAGGCCCGCCTCCTCCGCACTCCGGCTCCCCAGCCCCCTGCGCTGGAAAATCCGTGGCCGCACCCGCTCCCGCACTGCGGCGCTCAGGGCTAGTAGCGCCTCCTCTATTTTGGGGTCAAGCAGCCCCCCTATGGGGGTTTAGATGCGGGTCCGCTTTTGGAACAACCGCGGCTTCAACCATGACGGCCGGCGTCGCCAGCTCATGGAGTACATGCGTGACGAGCACATCGACATCATCGCCATTCAGGAAACCATGCGCACGGATTTTTCTCTTCCCGAGTTGGGCGTCTTAGACCCCACCTCTTCACCTGGCATTGGCTCCCTTCTAGTGGGACCACGGGGCACTCGGGAGGCATCCTTTTAGGTGTGAAGGATGCCACCTTTGAGGTTGGCGGTATGGACCGGGCGAGTTTTTCGTTAGCATGGAGCTCTTCGAGAGGGCGCTCAACTTCAAGTGGGAGGTTGTCATTGTCTATGGGCCGGCAGACCACCGCCGCTCCCCGACCTTCCTTGATGAGCTCCAACGGAAGGTCTCCGCCTCCACCTTGCCGGTGGTTGTTGGCGGGGATTTCAACCTCATCCGCTCTCCCGATGAAAAGAATAATGACCGAATCAACCGCCCTAGGACGCAGATGTTCAACGGCGCATCGCGGATCTCGGCCTCCGCGAGCTTGAGTGGATGGGTGCCAGGTTTACCTGGACTAACCGCCAAGCCGACCCGACGCGGTCCGTCCTGGACCGCGTCCTAGTCTCCCCGGAATGGGAACTTAGATGCCCCTTGGCCTCGCTTCGTGCGATTACCCGGATTGGGTCGGACCACGTCCCTCTCCTCCTCTCCACCGCCGATGAACACCCTCCCACCCCGCCTCGCTTCAGGTTCGAGCTCTTCTGGCTCAACCAAGCGGGCTTCAGGGAGGCGGTTGCGGCCAAGTGGACCTCTGCACGCTCCTCTCCCCATCGGTCCATGTCGGCTATGGACTCTTGGCAGTTTTGTGCCAAGCTTCGCCCGCCAATTCATGAAGGGGTGGGAGCTAACCTTGCCGAGGACCTCCATGACGGAAAAAGTCCTCCTATCGGCCATCCAGGCCTTGGACTATCAGCAGCGGACACCTCCGGGATCTCCCGGATGAGTGGATGGTGCGATATGATCTTGAGGATCAGCTTCGCCACCATCTATACGGACGAAGAAGCATCTTTGAGGCTCGCGGTACCCAGCGTTGGGTGCTGCAGGCGATGCTACACGGCATATTTCGAGCGATCGCGAATGGGCGGCGACGTCGGAACTCCATCCACTGTTTATGGGATGGTGATTCCCAGCTCGTCCGCCCCTCGGACATTCGGACGCATGTGGATGGCTTCTATAAAGCCCTATTCTCCCCCCACCCCTCGGGGTGGGATTGCTCTGGTGCCCGACATATGGTCGGGCGCCCAGCTTGTGTCTGTTGTGGACAATGCCGCCTTAGTTGCCCCGTTTTCCGAGGAGGAAGTCCTCGCGGCGATTAAGGGCATGAACGCCTCCTTGGCGCCGGATGGCCTGCCAGTCTCCTTTTTTAAAGCATTCTGGCAGACCATCAAACATGAGATCATGGCTCTCTTTGACGAGTTTTTCTTGGGACCATGGACCTTGGGTGCCTGAACTATGGGGTAGTCACTCTTATCCCCAAAGTTTTGGGTGTGACGGACATCCGCCAATTCTGACCCATCATTGTGATCAATGTGATTTGCGGATCCTGGCCAAAGGGTACGCCAATAGGATGACCCTGCTCGCTGACTCGATCACTCACCCCAATCAGTCGGCTTTCATTCAGGGCCGTTTTATCCTGGATGGGGTGTTGGTCTTCCACAAGGTCCTTCACGAAGTCTGCTCCAAGCACCTGTTGGGGAACGTAGTAATTTCAAAAATTTTCCTACGCACACGCAAGATCATGGTGATGCATAGCAACAAGAGGGGAGAGTGTTGTCTACGTACCCTCGTAGACCAAAGCGGAAGCGATCACAACGTAGAGGAAGTAGTCGTACGTTCTCCTCGCGATCCAACCGATCCCAGCGCCGTTACTCCGGCGCCTCCGAGTTCTTGACACACGTACAGCTCGGTGACGCTCCTCAGGCTCCGATCCAGCAAAGCTCCGGGGAGAGAGAGTTCCGTCAGCACGACGGCGTGGTGACGATCTTGATGTTCTACCGACGCAGGGCTTCGCCTAAGCACCGCTATGATATGACCGAGGTGGAATATGGTGGAGGGGGGCACCGCTGCACGGCTAAGGAACGATCTCAAGGATCAACTTGTGTGTTCTAGGGTGCCCCCTGCCCCGTATATAAAGGAGCAAGGGGAGGGCCGGCCCGGCCCTAGGAGGCGCGCCAAGGGAGGGGAGTCCTCCTCCTAGTGGGAGTAGGACTCCCTTTCCTAATCCAATTAGGAAGGAAGAAGGGGAAGGAAGAGAGGAGAGGGAGAGGGAAAGGGGGGCCGCGCCCCCCCCCCCCCTCCTTGTCCTATTCGGACTCCCATGAGGGGGGGCGCGCGCCACCTCCTGGTGCAGCCCTCTCTCTCCCCTCTTGGCCCAATAAGGCCCATTACTTCCCCGGGGGGGTTCCGGTAACCCCTCCGGCACTCCGGTTTTCTCCGGAAACTTCCGGAACCTTACCGGTGTCCGAATATAGCCGTCCAATATATCAATTTTTATGTCTCGACCATTTCGAGACTCCTCGTCATGTCCGTGATCACATCCGGGACTCCGAACTCCTTCGGTACATCAAAATACACAAACTCATAATATAACCGTCCTTGAAACCTTAAGCGTGCGGACCCTACGGTTCGAGAACAATGTAGACATGACCGAGACACGTCTCCGGTCAATAACCAATAAGCGGGACCTGGATGCCCATATTGGCTCCTACATATTCTACGAAGATCTTTATCGGTCAGACCGCATAACAACATCGTTGTTCCCTTTGTCATCGGTATGTTACTTGCGAGATTTGATCGTCGGTATCCAATACCTAGTTCAATCTAGATTCTTGGCAAGTCTCTTTACTCGCTCCGTAATACATCATCTCACAGCTAACTCATGAGTTGTAATGCTTGCAAGGCTTAGTGATGTGCATTACCGAGAGGGCCCAGAGATACCTCTCCGACAATCGGAGTGACAAATCCTAATCTCGAAATCGCCAACCCAACATCTGCCTTTGGAGACACCTGTAGTACTCCTTTATAATCACCCGATTACGTTGTGACGTTTGGTAGTACCAAAGTGTTCCTCCGGTAAGCAGGAGTTGCATAATCTCATAGTTATAGGAACATGTATAAGTCATGGATAAAAGCAATAGCAACATACTAAGCGATCGGGTGCTAAGCTAATGGATTGGGTCATGTCAATCAGATCATTCAACTAATGATGTGACCTTGTTAATCAAATGACAACTCCTTTGTCTATGGTTAGGAAACTTAACCATCTTTGATTAACAAGCTAGTCTAGTAGAGGCATACTAGTGACACTCTGTTTGTCTATGTATTCACACATGTATTATGTTTCCGGTTAATACAATTCTAGCATGAATAATAAACATTTATCATGAAATAAGGAAATAAATAATAACTTTATTATTGCCTCTAGGGCATATTTCCTTCGGCACCAACAGGCGGTATTCCTGGCTTCGATTTCCATAAAGACTATGACATCGCAGACTGGCCCTTCCTTCGGGAAGTTCCACTCCGCAAGGGCTTTGATGACCGTTGGGTGACCAAAGTTATGCAGCTTGTCTCCTGCGGCCGGACCGCTATTAACATTAATGGTGAGATTGGCCCCTTCTTCCCCACGCTCTGTGGTGTTCGCCAAGGCGACCCTTTCTCGCCGTTCCTGTTTAACATGGTGGTCGACGCCCTTGCGGCCATTCTCGACAAAGCCAAATCGGCCGGTCACATTCACGGCGTGGTTCCACACCTTGTAGGAGGGGGTGGGGTCTTCCTCCTACAATATGCTGACGACACCATAATAATGGTTGAGGGCTCTGCGTCCGATATTGCCAACCTGAAGTTCCTCCTCCTCTGCTTCCAACAGATGTCCGGTCTGACCATCAACTTCGATAAGAGCGAAGTGATGGTGCTGGGATGCCCACCGAAGGAGGCCCAGGGCATTGCGAACCGGTTTAATTGCCGCCTGGGTTCTTTCCCCACGACCTATCTGGGGATCCCCATTAGTGACTCGCGCCTCACCGTAGCGGACCTCCGCCCTTCCGTGACCGAATGCAACACGGGTCGAGCCACAGAAGGGCCGGTGGATCTCGAAGGCGGCTCGGGTAATCCTCATCAACTCCTCGCTGGCTAGCCTCCTCTGGTTCCTCATGAGCTTCTATAGAATCCATGGATGCTACACCAGGAGCTGCCCAAATATCAGTCCAGGTTTTTCTGGGCTGGCGAGGGGGACAAGCAAAAATACCATATGGTGAGCTGGTCGGACATTTGTAAACCCAAGGACCAGGGAGGTCTGGGATCTTGTCCTCCCGTCGCATGAACATCGCTCTCCTGACCCGATGGCTATGGCGTATCGCCAACGGGGAGGGCGGCCTCTGGCTTACCATCATCCAGAATAAGTATCTCTGAGGACAACCTCTTGCTTCTGCCCGGCCTCTGGGGATCCCGATTCTGGCGGAGACTATGATTCAGCTCCTCCCGTGCTCAATCTCGGTGGGTTCGGGTCCTCGACCCTGTTTTGGTTCGACCGCTGGCTTGGGGATTCCCCTCTGGCCGCCCTCTTCCCGGGCTTATTTACCATTGTGGCAGACCCCCCGGATTTCCGTCGAGGCGGCCCTTATTGACTTAGGGCGCCTTGCCTTTCGGTGCCCCTTTGGCCCCCAGGAGGTTGACGCATGGGACGCCCTTCTACAGGACATCGCTCTCTTGCCGATGGATGTAGAGGGCGCCGCCGACTCCATGGCGTGGCGCCTGGTGACCTCGAGAAGCTTCTCCACGAAGTCTTTGTACGCTGCCGCCAGCCCCTTCGCTGGCCCTCGAGCCCTTTAGCTTGATGCGGGACATTCGTCTCCCCTCAAGATCCGGATATTCCTCTGGCGGTGGATCCGGGGCGTCTCCCCTCACGGGGTTGAAGTCTGCAAGTGCAATGGCCACAGGGACGGGATGTGTCCCCTGCGCCCACGGTTGAGGATTCGAACCACATTTTCTTCAACTGCCCCATTGCCCAGTTCCGTGGTCGTGCTTCCGTGAAGCGGTCGGCAGAAAATGGTGCAATACCAACTTCCCAGACCTACTCACGGGGATCCATGCCTCCTCCCCGCGTTACCGCCATATTAGATGGTTGTGCATTGGGATCCTAGCATGGACACTTTGGAATATTCGCAACAAGCTCGTTATTCAGAAAGTGCCTCTACGACGTGCGACTGACGCGATCTTCAAAATGTGTGGCTACTTGCAGCTTTGGCGGCCGCTTAGCCGCCCCCAGGACCGAAGCGTCATCGACACCCTCCTCACCGACCTTCGATCGATGGCCTTCCGCATGGCGCCCCTGCTTCCGCCACCGCCGCTGGAGCCTGATTAGGCTGGATTCGTCCGTGGCGGTCTTTGTGTGTCCTTTTGTTTTTAGGGCTTGTTGAGCTGTGCCCTCAGCATTAACCCTACTGGTACCTTGATGTGTGCGGATGTGACTTTGAGTGTTTGTGTGTGTGTGAACTCTGTTGGATGTTTGGCTCGGCGGTTTTGCTTTATCTATAAAGCGGGGCGAAAGCCTTTTTGGATAACTGAATCTTGTTTGCTAGGTCTGACGTCTCCCAACACAAGAAGATTGATAAGCAAGAGGCACTAGTACTGGAGGCAAAAGGCGGTAGCTTTTCTGTTGTGTACCATCAACGGAGCAAAACTTGATGCAAATTTTAACGGCAAGCTTGTTCAGCGGACAACGGTGCTTACAGAAGTCCTTTATACTTGTGTTGTCTGTGATATATCAAAAATGATCCTCTCATGCTATGTAACACTTTATATGTATGTGTTTCTTTTCCGTTCTGGTCTCTCTGGGATCATGCAATTTAAAATGTATGCTGAGTTATGATTTAAAGTTGATGGATTAATTTTCTCATGTCTCAAATATTTGTGATGTTCTCATACATTTTAGTGACCAACAGGTTTGGATTTCTTGCATGATTCCAGATGTAGCAGAAACTATACTAATGAAATCAAATATACATCAAGTATCGTACAGTAATTATGTATTTTTTTGCTACTAATGAAATCAAATATACATCAAGTTTCGTACAGTAATTATGTAATTTTTTGTGACCGGTACTGATCTGAGGAATTGTCTTATTTCTGAGGGGCAAAATGATGGATATATCAGAACTTTGAGGTGGTTATTGCAAAAGTTATCTTCCATATGTAACTAGTAGTAGGAGTTTTTGTAGAAATGTACACTAACAACTCTCCACCTCAATCTGTACCAGTCATCTTCCATCCGATGCCATGGTTCGTTTTTATATTCTTTCACTGTAAGCCCATTTATATTGTAGTCGCTCCCTCGTCTTTTTATATTATATTTTTGTGAAGTGCAACTAAGATATAAAGCAGCTGCCGGAGAAATATTTAATTTAGATGTAGTTTACACACTTCATTATACATCGATCAAATGTGTGTAGTACAATATCACTTTCACATGAGTCTCAATTCTTATCAAAATTTCTGTAAGCAGCATCTACCACTAGAAAAATCCATGACCATATATAGCATCTAAGCCTACAATATATAATCTATTGGTAAGTCAGTTAGGTGTAGTTTACACACTTAATTATACATCAATCAAGTGTTGTAGCGCAACATCACTATACTACTAACCCTAAAAGAAACATCACTATACTATTTTGGTTGAGGTCTAAATCCTTAACGTATTTCTATAAGTAGCATATCTACACTAGAAAGATCCATAACCATATAGCATCTACGCCTACAATAATCCATTGACAAGTCATCTAGATGTAGTTTACACACTTCATTATACATTAACCAAGTGCATGTAGTCCACCACAATTAGACTTGTTTGACTTAAGTCTAAATACTCAACATATTTCTGTAAGCAACAACTACAACTAGCTACCACTAGAAGAAATGAAGCTTGCCGCCGTGGCAACGCAACACATGCCGGGTCTAATATCATGCATGGAGGTGCAGAAGACACGGTGTCTAAGTGCACGACAGACTGCATGACAATAGAAACGGACGGAGACTCGGGACAACGTTGGTGTGTCCACACTAGTTTGTTGCGGGGTCGTTGTCACAGATGAGCAGAAGGAGGGAAGAGAGGGTTTGAGGATGTTCACATGATGGAGATGAGCGGGGGTCTTGGCGGAGAGAGTGAATACTGAGTAGAGAGCATTGGCTGCACGGTGGTGATGGTTTGGAATGGAGACGGAAAGTGGACTTGGGTTATAATTTGCGGAAACGCTTCTCATCGTACTTCTCAAAGAGAAACTGCATTCCTTTAGTGGTAACAAAGAAGTACTCCCTGTCTCCCTCCGTCCCATAATATAAGAGTTTTTGACACAACGCTATTATATTATGAGACGGAAGGACTATTAATTAAGGCTATCACCCAAGCAATTCTAGAGCGTGCAATGTCGGTTTTCAAGCTACCCAAACATATATGCAAAGGGACCCTACTTACTGCAATGTTCCTTATAGTGGGGAGATGATAACCAACAAAAACATATTCATAGTTTTACGTGGTGGGTGATATTCATCTCAAGAATGTTTTAACCCGGTTATGTTATCTAAGTAGTGGTCTCGCCTACCGGATATGCAAAACGGAGCTCGAGCTCAGATGAGCTCTTTATCCAGGCCCTTAGTATGCTCCACGATTCGTGCAGGTCAGTGTATATGGTACTGTATATGTGATGTATTTTTTTCTTTTGATAATTTAAAAGCGCTACACGACACCTGGTCAAGTCTGTGTCGTGACAGAAACAGTGCCACTGCTCGACTGCTCCGACATCAGTAGGCCCCGGTAGTTCACGAGCGTGATGGGCATGGACATTGTTTATTTCTGTGAAATTTTAGATCGGCTTAATAATCAAGGAAATGAACTGCAGGTTTAGTACGTCGATATTATTACTGAAAAGTAAAGATTAACGTGCATGACACAAAGTCAGCGAGACTGGGAGCCACTAATTAGCATTAACCGATTATTATTCAATATGATTAGCATTCAGCATTGTTCGAGCACAAAAGCACAAAAGATGTCATCATTCAACTAATGAAGTACAACTAACAGAGCCGCAGGCTTGCTTGAGAGCACAGTCTGCAGCCGAACCGTGAACTAATGACAGCGATGCACCACGCTTGACGCCGGCGGCCGGGTGCCGAAGAAACACCTTATCAGCCACGCAAGAGGCCTGCTAAGTGTGCTCCTTTGGTCCGTTGGCGCCATCGCGTGAAGGCGCCACCTTGTGCTTCGGCTGGAAGTCGGCTGTGGCGGCGAAGACACTACCACCGCTGCGAGCGGTGCCCTCGACAGCTGGCCGTTGGGGATGTGGAGAAGACTACCCGAGTTCCATGTAGGCCCCGGCCGTGCGCAGCTGCCATTACCATGTCCGTCGTGGACACGGTTGTCCTGCATGCCCAGGCCTGAGCAGAAGGAGAAGATGGCCCTGTTAGAGAGATCGGCATGGGACAGCCTGCTAGCCATTATTGCAAAGAGAGAGAGAAAGAGACGTTGGGGGAGGACGCCGAGTGCCTGACATTCTGACAGTTGGCATCATGTACGTGGATGGTACATGTTAGTACATGACGTATTCTTTTGCGTATAGGCTGTGGTATTTCATCAAAAACTGAATTTGGCTCACATCACGATGCTCCATTGAATGGTACAGATAGCAGAAGCAGCTGAGCTCGGGAGCCAAAACGCTGCTCTCTCTCGCCTACTCTCTAAACCAGATTCTCTATATGCCCAGCAGTCCTTTAGTTTCATCAGCAATGGCACCCCCGAATTTCCACTAAAACAAACAAACGGTGTATTTTTGGTACGGTATAACAAAATCAAAACGAGACAAGAACAATAATCCATGGCTTTTCCCTCTGTGAGATAAATACTCCCCCGTCCTAAAATAAGTATCTCAACTTTGTACTAACTCTAGTACAAAGTAGTATTAAGGTTGAAACACTTATTTTGGGACGGAGGGAGTACAAAGTAATGCGAATTTGCATCTGTAGTGCACAAGGAGGCTAAACTGGCTCAGTTGTTCGCTGAAAACTAACACTGCACATGCAACACTAACTTCAGAGTAACGCTAAAGCATGTGTAGTGTAGCAGTACCTGAAAAAAGATATGTACTGTACTTGCTAAAGCATGTGCACGCTCGCTCCACTGCCGTTGACAGCATCATCAGGATAGCGACCGGGTCAAGGAGTTGGGTCAAGTTCGCATCACTGCCATCAACAACACCATCAAGAATCACTGAGCGAGTGCAAGGTTAGCTCCAGCTGCCGGCTTCGTCGTGAGGACCCCTCGTATAGGCAGAGAGGTAGAGATGTTGCCGTAACGCAGGTTATGCAGGATGACCGCTAGACAAGTCCGCGTGGCCACTTGAGCCCGCTAGAGACGATGCGGTTGGCCCAGGGATGCTCAGTGACGTTGCTTTGCGCGGCGCCGTAGCGGTTAGTTCCGCCTTGCTTGCATCTTGAGTTACGACTACTGCTTATACTACTGCTTATACATAATATTAATACTCCCTCCGTTCATTTTTGTAAGTCATTTCAGACAACTCAAAATGGGTTGCTTTGTACATTGTCTGAAATGTCTTCAAGGTCTTATAAAAGTGAACAGAGGGAGTACTTTCAAACTTATTCGGCGTAAAGAGTACTTGGGGTACATAATATTATCTAGAAAATCATTTTTGTTCAACTCTTACTGCAAACTGGAAGCACAATTCTGTAGCATAATCAAGTTTATTTTAGAGTACATAATATGTTGGCATAGGTATCTGAAAGCCGTTTTGCTAACTGAATCTCGTGATGGTTGGAGTTGGACCAGCCAGAAGCACCTTTTGACAAGGAAACAGTGCGTGGGAAGGGAGATGGAGTCGCTGCGCCCGCCTCTGGCGACTGTCGGGCGATGCCCCGAGCGTGCCCGCCGTTGCGTCGCCGCCCGGCCTCGCCCGCGTCCCCGGCCTCCGCCCCTTCCGATGCCCCCCCTTCCCGCCCCCGGCACCCTCCCGCCCGCCCTCTCCGATGCCTTGACGCCCCTGCTCTGGGCTGACCTTGCGGAGGATGAGGATGTCGCCGCCGCCGCCTGGTCTATCGGGACCGGGTCCCCCTCCCGCCTCGCTTGCGCTGACGCTCCGTGCCGCGGCCTTACCCCCAGGGGTGGGGGTTCGGCTGCCCGTGCACGAGCACAGTCCCGTCGAGGAACGAGCTCGGCTCGGCCCTCTTCGGGGTAAGGCCCGGCCTTGGGGACGGGAGGATCCCGCCGCCGCCGGCGCGCGGCTGGCTGGGGGGTCGCTGGGCGTGCGGACCTGGGCCCTGCCCGGTCGTCGTGGAGGTCTTCGGGCATTGTGGCCATGGCCGGGGTGGCCGCGCCGCCCCCGGAGGTCGCCGCCGACCTGCCCGTGCCCTCCCGCCGCACCCCTTTCGGCCTTTCGCCGCCACCTTGGTTCCTCCGGCTCGCCGTCTCCGACCACCGCGCCGTTCGCCCGTGCCCTTCTCTCCGGCGCCCTGCCCCCGCCCCCCTGCGCCGGCGGCGGTAGGGGAAACCCTCGCCGCCTGCCCGTCCCGGGCTCGCGTGGTGGGCCGCCCCTCTCGGGCTGGACCGTCTCACAGCTGGCTGGCCGGCTGGTCTCTGGGCACAGGGCTGCCTAGGCCCATGGAGGGTCTTGGCCCATCACAGGGGCCTGCTGCCCCGGCCTACCCCGATGCGATCGATCTGCCCCCCGCAAGGGTTTCCAGTTCAGCCGCCTCGCTCCCCTCTCCCCTCGTTTCCCCCTCGCTCGGCTTCCCCTCCCCCGCCGTCTCGGCTCGCCCCTGCTGCGTCGGCCCTCCCTCCCTCCCCCGATCTCGGCCCCGCCCCCTCGTCGGAGATGACGCGCGAGTGGGGGGACAACGCCGGCCGGCCCAAGCGCGGCCTGGACGACCGCCGCGCTCCGTCCCGCTCGTCACCCGAGGACCTTCGCCGGGAGGCGGACCTGCGCTGCGAGCTAGACTCCAGGGCCTCGCGCCGCTCTCCTCCCCGCGAGTCTTGGCATTCCCCAGCCGTGACAGCCGCTCGCCGGCCCGGGACGGCCGCCGCTCCCTGCCCCGCGATGACCGTCGGGACCGTCCCCGGTCTCCCATGGTTGAGGCGCGGCGCTTTGACTGGCAGCAGTCCCCATCCCCAGAGCGGCGCTGGGCCCGTTCTCCGTCCCCGTCCCGCACCTCCGCTCCTGCTGCCGCCGATGCGCCCTCGGGCCGCTACCAACCCCCCCACAACCAGCCCAGCTTCCCTCCCGCCAATGGAGGCAATGGGGGGAGAAAGCGCCAGGGCGCGAAGAAGAAGAAGCGGGGCCCGGCTCGCCCCCCTACTGCGCCCCCCCTTCCCCGCGACCTCGGCGTTGGCCGATGTTGTTGCTACTCGTGACCCGCCCTCGTGCTTCAACTGCGGGATCGCGGGCCACTACCAAGTGGCGTGCACCGACCCTCCGATGTGTTACCTCTGCAAGGATATCGGACACCCGGCCTGTGCGCGGATCGTTGTTGGCCGATGAGCTCATGATGTATGGCCATGGCATCGAGGGCCTCGGGTTCTTTCACGTCGAGGTGGAGGATCTACCACCCCCCTCCCCATCGCTCCAGGTGATCGTCACCGTCGTGGGGGTGGGTGTTGCTTCTCCGGAGATGATCGAGGCCGAGCTCAACCACCTGTGCCGGCGTGTGTGGGACTGGCAGGTGACTCCAACCTCTACCAGTTCTTTCACCATGGTCTTTCCTGACGCCATCAGCCTGGGCCTCTGCACCCGCAGCGACGACATCACCTTGGCCCTGAACAAGCTTGTGGTCAACATCTACGAGCCTAAGGTCGACCCCAAAGGCGGTCGCGATTACAGATCTTGCTTGGATCCTCATTGTTGGGCTACACTGATGTCGCCCGGTCCAAGCGGGTCATTCATGATATGTCCAAGATCCTGGGCAAGGTGGTGGTGGTGGGCCAGGCTCTCCCTCCACAAAGAGGAGGAGGTCCGGGTCAAGGTTAAATGCCTCGACTCCGACAAGCTTTGTGTCACCGTTCGCGTCTCAACGACATGGGATTCGACCTCAAGATCTCCCCCGAGCCTCCCAACCACGTTGGGCGCCCACGCTCCTCTGATGATGGGCACTTTGGTGGTGGGGGCACGGACGGCGTGGACGACTCCCACTACCGCCCGGCCGCGCCCCTCCCGCCACGAGGATCTGGATGGCACGACGGCGCTCGGGCCTGGCCGCTCTCCCTCGCGTGACCCTCCTCCGAGCCGTGGGGGGACGGGCGTTGGCTCGGGCCGCTCGCGTGGACTGACCCTTGCTGTCGGGGCTGCTCCCGCGGTGTTGCCGGCGGCCTCTCCCTCCTCCTCCGCGGAGATGAGTGACATCTCCAGCGTCGGCCTTCTCGTCGCTCCGCCTTCCTCACCGCGCTCGCCTTGCTCCACCCCAGCGCCCGGCTCCCCGCCTCCGACCCTGGAGGCGCCCCTCCTGGCCACGGCGGACCCCCCCCCCCTTCGGACGTGCCTCCCTCCGGCGAGCCCCTTCTGCTCGGCTCCCCTGAGGGCGCACCGGCGCTGCCCGCTGCCGCCTCCCCTGAGGCCGTCGTTTCGGCATCGCCGGAGGATCGCCCGCCGGCCCCGGACCCGCACTCCCCAGCCCTGCCAGGGTCCGACGCCTGCCTGGAGCCCGCGACGACTGCTTCTCCGACCTCTACGCCCGACGGCCGCTTCTCCAACCACTCTGCCCACAGGGGTTGCTGCGGACGTAGCCACCCTATCCCCCACCGCCCGGGCCGGTGCCAGATGCCGCCCGGGCTCGGTCTCGTCGACTCCGGTGGCGCCTCCCGGCGCAGTCTGCTCGACGCGGACCGCCTCTTGGAGGCCCAGCGCCGGCCCATCTCCGAAGGCTGAGATCCGGGCCACGGCCCGGAACCTCGAGTCAGGGCGATCGACATCCCACCCAGTTCTTCCAGTTGCTCGTTTTCTGCCTTGAGGCTGTTCCTCTGGGCCACCTCGCCAAGGTGGCCGCGGACTCGTCCGTCGTTTTTAGCAGGGGTGGGCATTCGGCGAAACCAAAATTCGGTTTATACTGTTGGTTTTTCAAACTTCCGGTTAGCAAAACCAAAACCGAATAAGGCGATAAAAATAACTAACCGATAATTCGGTTAACCGACCGATTCGGTTCGGTTTTTAGTTTATACCGATCGTTTCTGATGTTGCAGGAAAGTAACAGCGAGCGTTTCGTCTGTCTGCATCACGACCTCTTATATAGCTGAGCACCTTGGCCCTTGAAGATTAGCTGAGCGATGTGGGACTAAACAAGTGAAACTCCAGCCGCTGCACACTTCATCAAGCAGGCAATGGAAGTAGTAGTTGTTTCATTTGGGCCTTGCAATTAGTTGGACAGGCCCACGTATCACACCTAGAGTAGTTGGCTGGGCCATTCGTAAGCTATGTGGCTGGACACGTGCGCCGCGATGATGCCCTCAAAAAATGTGTGCGGCCGTAAGGTGTGAGCGATTGGCATGAGACGTGTTTTCTAAAAAAGGAAAAAACTGGCGAGGCGATGCGGACGTGGGGGAACCTCGTACTGGAATTCCGTCAACTTCTGGCTGGCATTTAGCGAGAAGTGCGGCCGTATGGGAGCCTCGTAGTGCTGGACTTTGGTGTTTGCTTCGATTATCGGTTAAACACCGAACCAGCCGATTTAAATTCGGTTATTAAACATAAAAACCGAATTTAAATATATCTGCAGCAAAAACCGAAAATTCGGTGTTTTCGGTTTCGGCATCGGTTCAGTATTCGGTTGGTCGGTTTTTATGCCCACCCCTAGTTTTTAGGGGGGAGGTTGGACCCCCCCTTAGAGCAGATTGCTGCGATTCAGGCCCGGGAAATCCTTGATGGGAAACTTCACTGAGACCCAGGCCCGCCTCCTCCGCCTCCGGCTCCCCAGCCCCTGTATTTGGAAAATCCGTGGCCGCACCGCTCCCGCCTTTCTGGCGCTTCGAGGCTAATGGCGCCTCCTCTATTTTGGGGTCAAGCAGCCCCCTATGGGGGTTTAGATGCTGGTCCGCTTTTGGAACAACATGGCTTCAACCATGACGGCCGGCGTCGCCCGACTCATGGAGTACATGCGTGTGAGCACATCGACATCATCGCCATTCAGGAAACCATGCGCACGGATTTTTCTCTTCCCGAGTTGGGCGTCTTAGCCCCACCTCTTCACGGCATTGGCTCCCTTCTAGTGGGACCACGGGGCACTTTCGGGAGGCATCCTTTTAGGTGTGAAGGATGCCACCTTTGAGGTTGGCGGTATGGACCGGGCGAAGTTTTTCGTTAGCATGGAGCTCTTGAGAGGGCGCTCAACTTCAAGTGGGAGGTTGTCATTGTCTATGGGCGGCAGACCACCGCGCTCCCGACCTTCCTTGATGAGCTCCAACGGAAGGTCTCCGCCTCCACCTTGCGGTGGTTGTTGGCGGGGATTTCAACCTCATCCGCTCTCCCGATGAAAAGAATAATGACCGAATCAACCGCCCTAGGACGCAGATGTTCAACGACTGCATCGCGGATCTCGGCCTCCGCGAGCTTGAGTGGATGGGTGCCAGGTTTACCTGGACTAACCGCCAAGCCGACCCGACGCGGTCCGTCCTGGACCGCGTCCTAGTCTCCCCGGAATGGGAACTTAGATGCCCCTTGGCTTCGCTCCGTGGGATTACCCGGATTGGGTCGGACCACGTCCCTCTCCTCCTCTCCACCGCCGATGAACACCCTCCCACCCCGCCTCGCTTCAGGTTCGAGCTCTTCTGGCTCAACCAAGCGGGCTTCAGGGAGGCGGTTGCGGCCAAGTGGACCTCTGCACGCTCCTCTCCCCATCGGTCCATGTCGGCTATGGACTCCTGGCAGTTTTGTGCCAAGCTCGCCCGCCAATTCATGAAGGGGTGGGGAGCTAACCTTGCCAGGGACCTCCGCGAACGGAAAAAAGTCCTCCTATCGGCCATCCAGGCCTTGGACTACCGCGCGGACACCTCCGGGATCTCCCCGGATGAGTGGATGGTGCGATATGATCTTGAGGATCAGCTCGCCACCATCTATACGGACGAAGAAGCATACTGGAGGCTCCGCGGTACCCAGCGTTGGGTGCTGCAGGGCGATGCTGTCGGCATATTTCGAGCGATCGCGAATGGGCGGCGGCGTCGGAACTCCATCCACTTTGTTTATGGGATGGTGATTCCCAGCTCGTCGCCCCTCGGACATTCGGACGCATGTGGATGGCTTCTATAAAGCCCTATTCTCCCCACCCCTCGGGGTGGGATTGCTCTGATGCCCGACATATGGTGGGCGCCCAGCTTGTCTGTTGTGGACAATGCCGCCTTAGTTGCCCGTTTTCCGAGGAGGAAGTCCTCGCGGCGATTAAGGGCATGAACGCCTCCTTGGCGCGGATGGCCTGCGATCTCCTTTTTAAAGCATTACGGCAGACCATCAAACATGAGATCATGGCTCTCTTTGTGAAGTTTTTCTTGGGACCATGGACCTTGGGTGCTGAACTATGGGGTAGTCACTCTTATCCCCAAAGTTTTGGGTGTGACGGACATCCGCCAATTCTGACCCATCATTGTGATCAATGTGATTTTTCGGATCTGGCCAAAGGGTACGCCAATAGGATGACCACCTTTCGCTGACTCGATCACTCACCCCAATCGGTCGGCTTTCATTCAGGCCGTTTTATCCTGGATGGGGTGTTGGTCTTCCACAAGGTCCTTCACGAAGTCTGCTCCAAGCACCTGTTGGGGAACGTAGTAATTTCAAAAATTTTCCTACGCACACGCAAGATCATGGTGATGCATAGCAACAAGAGGGGAGAGTGTTGTCTACGTACCCTCGTAGACCAAAGCGGAAGCGATCTGGCGTAGAGGAAGTAGTCAGACGTTCTCCTCGCGATCCAACCGATCCCAGCCGTTACTCCGGCGCCTCCGAGTTTTGACACACGTACAGCTCGGTGGCGCTCCTCAGCTCCGATCCAGCAAAGCTCCGGGAGAGAGAGTTCCGTCGGACGACGGCGTGGTGACGATCTTGATGTTCTACCGGCGCGAGGCTTCGCCTTAGCACCGTTACGATATGACCGAGGTGGTATAGGGTTGATGGGGGCACAGCACACGGCTAAGGAACGATCTCAAGGATCAACTTGTGTGTTCTAGTGTGCCCCCCTGCCCCCGTATATTAAGGAGCAAGGGGGAGGGCCGGCCGGCCCTAGGAGGCGCGCCAAGGGAGGGGGGAGTCCTCCTCCTAGTGGGAGTAGGACTCCCCTTTCCTAATCCAATTAGGAAGGAAGAAGGGGGAAGGAAAGAGAGGGAGAGGGAGAGGGAAAGGGGGGCCGCCCCCCCCCCCTCCTTGTCCTATTCGGACTCCCATGAGGGGGGGGCGCGCGCCACCTCCTGGTGCAGCCCTCTCTCTCCCCTCTTGGCCCAATAAGGCCCATTACTTCCCCGGGGGGTTCCGGTAACCCCTCCGGCACTCCGGTTTTCTCCGGAAACTTCCGGAACCTTTCCGGTGTCCGAATATAGCCGTCCAATATATCAATTTTTATGTCTCGACCATTTCGAGACTCCTCGTCATGTCCGTGATCACATCCGGGACTCCGAACTCCTTCGGTACATCAAAATACACAAACTCATAATATAACCGTCCTTGAAACCTTAAGCGTGCGGACCCTACGGTTCGAGAACAATGTAGACATGACCGAGACACGTCTCGGTCAATAACCAATAGCGGGACCTGGATGCCCATATTGGCTCCTACATATTCTCTGAAGATCTTTATCGGTCAGACCGCATAACAACATCGTTGTTCCCTTTGTCATCGGTATGTTACTTGCCCGAGATTTGATCGTCGGTATCCAATACCTAGTTCAATCTCGTTCTTGGCAAGTCTCTTTACTCGCTCGTAATACATCATCTCACAGCTAACTCATTAGTTGTAATGCTTGCAAGGCTTAGTGATGTGCATTACCGAGAGGGCCCAGAGATACCTCTCCGACAATCGGAGTGACAAATCCTAATCTCGAAATACGCCAACCCAACATCTGCCTTTGGAGACACTGTAGTACTCCTTTATAATCACCCGATTACGTTGTGACGTTTGGTAGTACCCAAAGTGTTCCTCCGGTGGCAGGAGTTGCATAATCTCATAGTTATAGGAACATGTATAAGTCATGGATAAAAGCAATAGCAACATACTAAGCGATCGGGTGCTAAGCTAATGGATTGGGTCATGTCAATCAGATCATTCAACTAATGATGTGACCTTGTTAATCAAATCACAACTCCTATGTCTATGGTTAGGAAACTTAACCATCTTTGATTAACAAGCTAGTCTAGTAGAGGCATACTAGTGACACTCTGTTTGTCTATGTAATCACACATGTATTATGTTTCCGGTTAATACAATTCTAGCATGAATAATAAACATTTATCATGAAATAAGGAAATAAATAATAACTTTATTATTGCCTCTAGGGCATATTTCCTTCAGTCTCCCACTTGCACTAGAGTCAATAATCTAGATTACATAGTAATGATTCTAACACCCATGGAGTCTTGGTGCTGATCATGTTTTGCTCGTGGAAGAGGCTGTTGGGGAACGTAGTAATTTCAAAAATTTCCCTACGCACACACAGGACCATGGTGATGGCATAGCAACGAGAGGGAAGAGTGTACATCCCACGTACCCTCGTGAGACCTAAAGCGGAAGCGTTATAACAATGCGGTTGATGTAGTCGTGCGTCTTCACGATCCGACCGATCCAAGCACCGAGCGTCACGGCACCTCCGAGTTCTGCACACGTTCAGCTCGATGGCGATCCCGGACTCCGATCCAGCAAAGTGTCGGGGATGAGTTCCGTCGGCCTGACGGCGTGGTGGCGATGATGATGCTCCACCGGCGCGGGGCTTCGCCTAAGCTCTGCGATGATATGACTTCTCCGGCGCAGGCTTCGCCTAAGCTCATGACGATATGACGAAGTGGAATATGGTGGAGGGGCACCGCTGCACGGCTAAGGAACGATCCGTAGATCAACTTGTGTGTTATGGGGTGCCCCCTGCCCCGTATATAAAGGAGCAAGGAGGAGGTGGCGGCCAAGGGAGGCGCGCCAAGATGTGGAGTCCTACTAGGATTCCAAGTCCTAGTAGGAGTCCACCAAGAGGGAGGAAGGGAGAAGGAAGTGGAGGAGAAGGAAAGGTGGCGGCCCCTTTTCCCTAGTCCAATTCGGACCAGAGGGAGGAGGGCGCAGCAGCCCCTTGGCCCTTTCTCCTCTTTCCACTAAAGCCCATCAAGGCCCATTGCTTCTCCCGTAACTACCGGTACTCGAAAAATACCGAAT
The DNA here is from genome assembly GCA_021605145.1 of Aegilops bicornis. Classification (NCBI taxonomy): domain Eukaryota; kingdom Viridiplantae; phylum Streptophyta; class Magnoliopsida; order Poales; family Poaceae; genus Aegilops; species Aegilops bicornis. The sequence continues at coordinate 63,377,908 of CM038675.1, read as the reverse complement.
CACTCGGAACCTTTCCGAACTCCGAATATAGTCGTCCAATATATCGATCTTTACGTCTCGACCATTTCGAGACTCCTCGTCATGTCCCCGATCTCATCCGGGACTCCGAACTCCTTCGGTACATCAAAACTCATAAACTCATAATATAAGCATCGCCGAAACCTTAAGCGTCACGGACCCTACGGGTTCGAGAACTATGTAGACATGACCTAGAACCATTCTCGGTCAATAACCAATAGCGGAACCTGGATGCCCATATTGGTTCCTACATATTCTACGAAGATCTTTATCGGTCAAACCGCATAACGATATACGTTGTTCCCTTTGTCATCGGTATGTTACTTACCCGAGATTCGATCGTCGGTATCCAATACCTAGTTTAATCTCGTTACCGGAAAGTCTCTTTACTCGTTCCGTAAGACATCATTTCACAACTAACTCATTAGTTGCAATGCTTGCAAGGCTTATGTGATGTGTATTACCGAGAAGGCCTAGAGATACCTCTCCGACAATCGGAGTGACAAATCCTAATCTTGATTCATGCCAACTCAACATATACTTCCGGAGACACTTGTAGAGTACCTTTATAATCACCCGATTCGTTGTGACGTTTGGCAGCACACAAAGTGTTCCTCACAGTAGCAGGAGTTGCATAATCTCATATTTACAGGAACATGTATAGGTCATGAAGAAAGCAATAGCAATATACTAAGCGATCAAGTGCTAAGCTAATGGAATGGGTCATGTCAATCACATCATTCTCCTAATGAGGTGATCCCATTAATCAAATGACAACTCATGTCTATGGTTAGGAAACATAACCATCTTGATTAACGAGCTAGTCAAGTAGAGGCATACTAGTGACACTCTGTTTGTCTATGTATTCACACATGTATTATGTTTCCGGTTAATACAATTCTAGCATGAATAATAAACATTTATCATGATATAAGGAAATAAATAATAACTTTATTATTGCCTCTAGGGCATATTTCCTTCAGTCTCCCACTTGCACTAGAGTCAATAATCTAGTTCACATCGCCATGTGATTTAACATCAATAGTTCACATCTATATGTGGTTAACACCCATAGTTCACATCGACATGTGACCAACACCCAAAGGGTTTACTAGAGTCAGTAATCTAGTTCACATCGCTATGTGATTAACACCCAAAGAGTACTAAGGTGTGATTATGTTTTGCTTGTGAGATAATTTTAGTCAACGGGTCTGTCACATTGAGCCGTAAGTATTTTGCAAATTTCTATGTCTACAATGCTCTTGCGGAGCTACTCTAGCTAATTGCTCCCACTTTCAATATGTATCCAGATTAAGACTCAGAGTCATCTAGATTAGTGTAAAACTTGTATCGACGTAACCCTTTACGTGAACCCTTTTCACTTCCATAATCGAGAAACATATCCTTATTCTACTAAGGATAATTTTGACCGCTGTCCATTGATCTACTCCTAGATCACTATTGCACTCCTTGCCAAGCTTAGTGGTAGGGTATGTAATAGATCTGGTACCTGACATGACATACTTTATAGAACCTATGGCTGATGCATAGGGAATGACTTTCATTCTCTTTCTATCTTCTACCGTGGTCGGGTTTTGAGTCTTACTCAATCTCACACCTTGTAACACAGGCAAGAACTCTTTCTTTGACTGTTCCATTTTGAACTACTTCAAAATCTTGTCAAGGTATGTATTCATTGAAAAACTTATCAAGCGTCTTGATCTATCTCTATAGATCTTGATGCTCAATATGTAAGTAGCTTCAACGAGGTCTTTCTTTGAAAAACTCCTTTCAAACACTCCTTTATGCTTTGCAGAATAATTCTACATTATTTCCGATCAACAATATGTCAATCACATATACTTATCAGAAAGGCTGTAGTGCTCCCACTCACTTTCTTGTAAATACAGGCCTTTCAAAAAGTCTGTATAAAATCATATGCTTTGATCAACACATCAAAGCGTATATTCCAACTCCGAGATGCTTGCACCAGTCCATTGATGGATCGCTGGAGCTTGCACATTTTGTTAGCTCCCTTTGGATCGATAAAACCTTCTGGTTGCATCATATACAACTCTTCTTCCAGAAATCCATTCAGGAATGCAGTCTTTACATCCATTTGCCAAATTTCATAATCATAAAATGTGGCAACTGCTAACATGATTCGGACAGACTTAAGCATCGCTACGGGTGAGAAGGTCTCATCGTAGTCAATCCCTTGAACTTGTCGAAACCCCTTTGCGACAAGTCGAGCCTTAATGAAACTGATAATATTACCGTCAGCGTCAGTCTTCTTCTTGAAGATCCCTTGTTTTCTATTGCTTGCCGACCCTCGGGCAAGTCAACCAAAGTCCACACTTTGTTTTCATACATGGATCTCATCTCAGATTTCATGGCCTCAAGCCATTTTGCGGAATCTGGGCTCACCATCGCTTCTTCATAGTTCGTAGGTTCATCATGATCTAGTAGCATGACTTCCGAGCAGGATTACCGTACCACTCTGGTGCGGATCTTATTCTGGTTGATCTACGAGGTTCTGTAGTAACTTGATCTGAAGTTTCATGATCATCATCATTAACTTCTTCACTAATTGGTGTAGGAATCACTGGAACTGATTTCTGTGATGAACTACTTTCCAATAAGGGAGAAGGTACAATTACCTCATCAAGCTCTACTTTCCTCCCACTCACTTCTTTCGAGAGAAACTTCTTCTCTAGAAAGGATCCATCTTAACAACGAAAAACTTGCCTTCGGATCTGTGATAGAAGGTGTACCCAATAGTTACCTTTGGGTATTCTATGAAGACGCACTTCTCCGATTTGGGTTCGAGCTTATCGGTGAAACCTTTTCACATAAGCATCACAACTCCAAACTTTAAGAAACGACAGCTTAGGTTTATTGTTAAACCATATACGATTAATCGCCTCAACGGATTTGGATGGTGCCCTATTAAGCGTGAATGCAGCTGTCTCTAATGCATAACCCCAAAGCGATAGTGGTAAATCGGTAAGATACATCATAGATCGCACCATATCCAATAAAGTGCGTTCTGACGTTCGGACACACCATTACGTTATGGTGTTCCATGTGGCGTGAGCTGTGAAACTATTCCACATTGTTTTATATGAAGGCCAAACTTCGTAACTCAAATATTCTCCTCCACGATCAGATCGTAGAAATCTTATTTTCTTGTTACGATGATTCTCCACTTCACTCTGAAATTCTTTGAACTTCTCAAATGTTTCAGACTTGTGCTTCATTAAGAAGATATTCGCATATCTGCTCAAATCATCTGTGAAGGTCAGAAAATAATGATACTTGCCACGAGCATCAACACTCATTGAATCGCATACATCGGTATGTATTATTTCCAATAAGTCAGTAGCTTGTTCCATTGTTCCGGAGAACGGAGTTTTAGTCATCTTGCCCAAAAGGCACGGTTCGCAAGCATCAAATGATTCATAATCAAGTGATTCCAAAAGTCCATCAGCATGGAGTTTTCTTCATGCGCTTTACACCAATATGACCTAAACGGCAGTGCCACAAATAAGTTGCACTATCATTATTAACTTTGCATCTTTTGGTTTCAATATTATGAATATGTGTATCACTATGATCGAGATCCAATGAACCATTTTCATTGGGTGTGTAACCATATAAGGTTTTATTCATGTAAACAGAACAACAATTTATTCTCTTACTTAAATGAATAACCGTATTGCAATGAACATGATCAAATCATATTTATGCTCAACACCAAATAACACTTATTTAGGTTCCACACTAATCCCGAAAGTATAGGGAGTGTGCGATGATGATCATATCAATCTTGGAACTACTTCCAACACTCATCGTTACTTCCTCTTCAACTAGTTTCTGTTTATTCTGTAACTCCTGTTTGAGTTACTAATCTTAGCAACTGAACCAGTATCAAATACCGAGGGGTTGCTACGAACACTAGTAAAATACACATCAATAATCTGTATATCAAATATACCTTTGTTCACTTTGCCATCCTTCTTATCCGCCAAATACTTGGGGTAGTTCCGCTTCTAGTGACCAGTTCCATTGCAGCAAAAGCACTTAGTCTCAGGCTTAGGTCTTCTTCACTCGAGCAGCAACTTGCTTGCCGTTCTTCTTGAAGTTCCCCTTCTTCCCTTTGCCCTTTTCCTTGAGACTAGTGGTCTTGTCAATCATCAACACTTGATGCTCTTTCTTGATTTCTACCTTCGTCGATTTCAACATCACGAAGAGCTCGGGAATCGTTTTCGTCATCCCTTGCATACTATAGTTCATCACGAAGTTCTAGTAACTTAGTGATGGTGACTAGAGAATTCATCAATCACTTGTCTTATCCGGAAGATTAACTCCCACTTGATTCAAGCGATTGAAGTACCCAGACAATCTGAGCACATGCTCACTAGTTGAGCGATTCTCCTCCATCTTTTAGCTTTAGAACTTTGTTGGAGACTTCATATCTCTCAACTCGGGTATTTGCTGGAAATATTAACTTCAACTCCTGGAACATCTCATATGGTCCATGACGTTCAAAACGTCTTTGAAGTCCCGATTCTAAGCCGTTAAGCATGGTGCACTAAACTATCAAGTAGTCATCATATTTAGCTAGCCAAACGTTCATAACGTCTGCATCTGCTCCTGCAATAGGTCTGTCACCTAGCGGTGCATCAAGGACATAATTCATCTGTGCAGCAATGAGGATAAACCTCGGATCACGGATCCAATCCGCATCATTGCTACTAACATCTTTCAATACAATTTTCTCTAGGAACACATATAAAAACATAGGGAAGCAACAACGCGAGCTATTGATCTACAACATAATTTGCAAAATACTACCAGGACTAAGTTCATGATAAATTTAAGTTCAATTAATCATATTACTTAAGAACTCCCACTTAGACAGACATCTCTCTAGTCATCTAAGTGATCACGTGATCCAAATCAACTAAACCATAACCGATCATCACGTGAGATGGAGTAGTTTTCAATGGTGAACATCTTATGTTGATCATATCTACTATATGATTCACGCTCGACCTTTCAGTCTCCGTGTTCCGAGGCCATATCTGCATATGCTAGGCTCGTCAAGTATAACCTGAGTATTCCGCGTGTGCAAAACTGGCTTGCACCCGTTGTAGATGGACGTAGAGCTTATCACACCCGATCATCACGTGGTGTGCAGGCACGACGAACTTTGGCAGCGGTGCATACTCAGGAGAACACTTCTTGATAATTTTAGTGAGAGATCATCTTATAATGCTACCGTCAATCAAAGCAAGATAAGATGCATAAAGGATAAACATCACATGCAATCAATATAAGTGATATGATATGGCCATCATCATCTTGTGCTTGTGATCTCCATCTCCGAAGCACCGTCATGATCACCATCGTCACCGGCGCGACACCTTGATCTCCATCGTAGCATCGTTGTCGTCCCGCCAACTATTGCTTCTACGACTATCGCTACCGCTTAGTGATAAAGTAAAGCAATTACATGGCGTTGCATTTCATACAATAAGCGACAACCATATGGCTCCTGCCGATTGCCGATAACTTGGTTACAAAACATGATCATCTCATACAATAAAATATAGCATCACGTCTTGACCATATCACATCACAACATGCCCTGCAAAAACAAGTTAGGCGTCCTCTACTTTGTTGTTGCAAGTTTTACGTGGCTGCTACGGGCTGAGCAAGAACCGTTCTTACCTACGCATCAAAACCACAACGATAGTTTGTCAAATAGACTCCGTTTAACCTTCTCAAGGACCGGGCGTAGCTACACTCGATTCAACTAAAGTGAGAGAGACAGGCACCCGCCGGTCACCTTTAAGCAACGAGTGCTCGGGCGGTGAAACCAGTCTCGCGTAAGCGTCTGGCGTAATGTCGGTCCGGGCGCTTCATCTCACAATACCGCTGAACCAAAGTATGACATGCTGGTAGGCAGTATGACTTGTATCGTCCACAACTCACTTGTGTTCTACTCGTGCACATGACATCAACGCATAAAACCAGGCTCGATGCCCTTTGTTGGGGAACGTAGTAATTTCAAAAATTTCCCTACGCACACACAGGACCATGGTGATGGCATAGCAACGAGAGGGAAGAGTGTCCGTCCACGTACCCTCGTAGACCGAAAGCGGAAGCGTTATAACAATGCGGTTGATATAGTCGTACGTCTTCACGATCCGACCGATCCAAGCACCGAACGTACGGCACCTCCGAGTTCTGCACACGTTCAGATCGATGACGATCCCGGACTCGATCCAGCAAAGTGTCGGGATGAGTTCCGTCGGACGACGGCGTGGTGGCGATGATGATGCTCCACCGGCGCAGGGCTTCGCCTAAGCTCTGCGATGATATGACTTCTCCGGTAGCGAGGCCGCCTAAGCTCATGACGATATGACCGAAGTGGAATATGGTGGAGGGGCACCGCACACGGCTAAGGAACGATCCGTAGATCAACTTGTGTGTTATGGGGTGCCCCTGCCATATATAAAGGAGCAAGGAGGAGGTGGCGGCCAAGGGAGGAGGCGCACTAAGATGTGGAGTCCTACTAGGATTCCAAGTCCTAGTAGGAGTCCACCAAGAGGAGGAAGGGAGAAGGAAGTGGAGGAGAAGGAAAGGTGGCCGGCCCCCTTTTCCCTAGTCCAATTCGGACCAGAGGGGAGGGGGCGCAGCAGCCCCTTGGCCCTTTCTCCTCTTTCCACTAAAGCCCATCAAGGCCCATTGCTTCTCCCGTAACTACCTGGTACTCCGAAAAATACCGAATCACTCGGAACCTTTCTGAACTCCGAATATAGTCGTCCAATATATCGATCTTTACGTCGACCATTTCGAGACTCCTCGTCATGTCCCCGATCTCATCCGGGACTCCGAACTCCTTCGGTACATCAAAACTCATAAACTCATAATATAGCCATCATGAAACCTTAAGCGTGCGGACCCTACGGGTTCGAGAACTATGTAGACATGACCTAGAACCATTCTCGGTCAATAACCAATAGCGGAACCTGGATGCCCATATTGGTTCCTACATATTCTCTGAAGATCTTTATCGGTCAAACCGCATAACGATACGTTGTTCCCTTTGTCATCGGTATGTTACTTACCCGAGATTCGATCGTCGGTATCCAATACCTAGTTTAATCTCGTTACCGGAAAGTCTCTTTACTCGTTCCGTAAGACATCATTTCACAACTAACTCATTAGTTGCAATGCTTGCAAGGCTTATGTGATGTGTATTACCGAGAAGGCCTAGAGATACCTCTCCGACAATCGGAGTGACAAATCCTAATCTTGATTCATGCCAACTCAACATATACTTCCGGAGACACTTGTAGAGTACCTTTATAATCACCCGATTCACGTTGTGACGTTTGGCAGCACACAAAGTGTTCCTCAGTAGCAGGAGTTGCATAATCTCATATTTACAGGAACATGTATAGGTCATGAAGAAAGCAATAGCAATATACTAAGCGATCAAGTGCTAAGCTAATGGAATGGGTCATGTCAATCACATCATTCTCCTAATGAGGTGATCCCATTAATCAAATGACAACTCATGTCTATGGTTAGGAAACATAACCATCTTCGATTAACGAGCTAGTCAAGTAGAGGCATACTAGTGACACTCTGTTTGTCTATGTATTCACACATGTATTATGTTTCCGGTTAATACAATTCTAGCATGAATAATAAACATTTATCATGATATAAGGAAATAAATAATAACTTTATTATTGCCTCTAGGGCATATTTCCTTGAGTCTCCCACTTGCACTAGAGTCAATAATCTAGTTCACATCGCCATGTGATTTAACATCAATAGTTCACATCTATATGTGGTTAACACCCATAGTTCACATCGACATGTGACCAACACCCAAAGGGTTTACTAGAGTCAGTAATCTAGTTCACATCGCTATGTGATTAACACCCAAAGAGTACTAAGGTGTGATTATGTTTTGCTTGTGAGATAATTTTAGTCAACGGGTCTGTCACATTCAGAGCCGTAAGTATTTTGCAAATTTCTATGTCTACAATGCTCTGCACGGAGCTACTCTAGCTAATTGCTCCCACTTTCAATATGTATCCAGATTAAGACTCGAGTCATCTAGATTAGTGTAAAACTTGTATCGACGTAACCCTTTACGACGAACCCTTTTTCACTTCCATAATCGAGAAACATATCCTTATTCTACTAAGGATAATTTTGACCGCTGTCCATTGATCTACTCCTAGATCACTATTGCACTCCCTTGCCAAGCTTAGTGGTAGGGTATGTAATAGATCTGGTACCTGACATGACATACTTTATAGAACCTATGGCTGATGCATAGGGAATGACTTCCATTCTCTTTCTATCTTCTCGCCGTGGTCGGGTTTTGAGTCTTACTCAATCTCACACCTTGTAACACAGGCAAGAACTCTTTCTTTGACTGTTCCATTTTGAACTACTTCAAAATCTTGTCAAGGTATGTATTCATTGAAAAACTTATCAAGCGTCTTGATCTATCTCTATAGATCTTGATGCTCAATATGTAAGTAGCTTCAACGAGGTCTTTCTTTGAAAAACTCCTTTCAAACACTCCTTTATGCTTTGCAGAATAATTCTACATTATTTACGATCAACAATATGTCAATCACATATACTTATCGAGAAAGGCTGTAGTGCTCCCACTCACTTTCTTGTAAATACAGGCCTTTCAAAAAGTGCATATAAAATCATATGCTTTGATCAACACATCAAAGCGTATATTCCAACTCCGAGATGCTTGCACCAGTCCATTGATGGATCGCTGGAGCTTGCACATTTTGTTAGCTCCCTTTGGATCGATAAAACCTTCTGGTTGCATCATATACAACTCTTCTTCCGTAAATCCATTCAGGAATGCAGTCTTTACATCCATTTGCCAAATTTCATAATCATAAAATGCGGCAACTGCTAACATGATTCGGACAGACTTAAGCATCGCTACGGGTGAGAAGGTCTCATCGTAGTCAATCCCTTGAACTTGTCGAAACCCCTTTGCGACAAGTCGAGCCTTGTAGACAGTAATATTACCGTCAGCGTCAGTCTTCTTCTTGAAGATCCCTTGTTTTCTATTGCTTGCCGACCCTCGGGCAAGTCAACCAAAGTCCACACTTTGTTTTCATACATGGATCCCATCTCAGATTTCATGGCCTCAAGCCATTTTGCGGAATCTGGGCTCACCATCGCTTCTTCATAGTTCGTAGGTTCATCATGATCTAGTAGCATGACTTCCAGAACAGGATTACCGTACCACTCTGGTGCGGATCTTATTCTGGTTGATCTACGAGGTTCTGTAGTAACTTGATCTGAAGTTTCATGATCATCATCATTAACTTCTTCACTAATTGGTGTAGGAATCACTGGAACTGATTTCTGTGATGAACTACTTTCCAATAAGGGAGAAGGTACAATTACCTCATCAAGCTCTACTTTCCTCCCACTCACTTCTTTCGAGAGAAACTTCTTCTCTAGAAAGGATCCATCTTAGCAACGAAAAACTTGCCTTCGGATCTGTGATAGAAGGTGTACCCAATAGTTACCTTTGGGTATTCTATGAAGACGCACTTCTCCGATTTGGGTTCGAGCTTATCAGGTGAAACCTTTTTCACATAAGCATCACAACTCCAAACTTTAAGAAACGACAGCTTAGGTTTATTGTTAAACCATATACAGTGTCGCCTCAACGGATTTGGATGGTGCCCTATTAAACGTGAATGCAGCTGTCTCTAATGCATAACCCCAAAACGATAGTGGTAAATCGGTAAGATACATCATAGATCGCACCATATCCAATAAAGTGCGTTCTGACGTTCGGACACACCATTACGTTATGGTGTTCCATGTGGCGTGAGCTGTGAAACTATTCCACATTGTTTTATATGAAGGCCAAACTCGTAACTCAAATATTCTCCTCCACGATCAGATCGTAGAAATCTTATTTTCTTGTTACGATGATTCTCCACTTCACTCTGAAATTCTTTGAACTTCTCAAATGTTTCAGACTTGTGCTTCATTAAGAAGATATACGCATATCTGCTCAAATCATCTGTGAAGGTCAGAAAATAATGATACTTGCCACGAGCATCAACACTCATTGAATCGCATACATCGGTATGTATTATTTCCAATAAGTCAGTAGCTTGTTCCATTGTTCGAGAACGGAGTTTTAGTCATCTTGCCCAAAAGGCACGGTTACTTAAGCATCAAATGATTCATAATCAAGTGATTCCAAAAGTCCATCGGCATGGAGTTTTCTTCATGCGCTTTACACCAATATGACCTAAACGGCGAGTGCCACAAATAAGTTGCACTATCATTATTAACTTTGCATCTTTTGGTTTCAATATTATGAATATGTGTATCACTATGATCGAGATCCAATGAACCATTTTCATTGGGTGTGTAACCATATAAGGTTTTATTCATGTAAACAGAACAACAATTTATTCTCTTACTTAAATGAATAACCGTATTGCAATGAACATGATCAAATCATATTTATGCTCAACACCAAATAACACTTATTTAGGTTCCACACTAATCCCGAAAGTATAGGGAGTGTGCGATGATGATCATATCAATCTTGGAACTACTTCCAACACTCATCGTTACTTCCTCTTCAACTAGTTTCTGTTTATTCTGTAACTCCTGTTTCGAGTTACTAATCTTAGCAACTGAACCAGTATCAAATACCGAGGGGTTGCTACGAACACTAGTAAAATACACATCAATAATCTGTATATCAAATATACCTTTGTTCACTTTGCCATCCTTCTTATCCGCCAAATACTTGGGGTAGTTCCGCTTCTAGTGACCAGTTCCATTGCAGCAAAAGCACTTAGTCTCAGGCTTAGGTCTTCTTCACTCGAGCAGCAACTTGCTTGCCGTTCTTCTTGAAGTTCCCCTTCTTCCCTTTGCCCTTTTCCTTGAGACTAGTGGTCTTGTCAATCATCAACACTTGATGCTCTTTCTTGATTTCTACCTTCGTCGATTTCAACATCACGAAGAGCTCGGGAATCGTTTTCGTCATCCCTTGCATACTATAGTTCATCACGAAGTTCTAGTAACTTAGTGATGGTGACTAGAGAATTCTGTCAATCACTGTCTTATATTGAAGATTAACTCCCACTTGATTCAAGCGATTGAAGTACCCAGAAAATCTGAGCAAATGCTCACTAGTTGAGCGATTCTCCTACATCTTTTAGCTTTAGAACTTTGTTGGAGACTTCATATCTCTCAACTCGGGTATTTGCTGGAAATATTAACTTCAACTCTGGAACATCTCATATGGTCCATGACGCGTTCAAAACGTCTTTGAAGTCCCGATTCTAAGCCGTTAAGCATGGTGCACTAAACTATCAAGTAGTCATCATATTTAGCTAGCCAAACGTTCATAACGCCTCGCATCCGCTCCTGCAATAGGTCTGTCACCTAGCGGTGCATCAAGGACATAATTCATACGTGCAGCAATGAGGATAAACCTCGGATCACGGATCCAATCCGCATCATTGCTACTAACATCTTTCAATACAATTTTCTCTAGGAACACATATAAAAACATAGGGAAGCAACAACGCGAGCTATTGATCTACAACATAATTTGCAAAATACTACCAGGACTAAGTTCATGATAAATTTAAGTTCAATTAATCATATTACTTAAGAACTCCCACTTAGGCAGACATCTCTCTAGTCATCTAAGTGATCACGTGATCCAAATCAACTAAACCATAACCGATCATCACGTGAGATGGAGTAGTTTTCAATGGTGAACATCTTATGTTGATCATATCTACTATAAGAATCACGCTCGACCTTTCGGTCATAGTGTTCCGAGGCCATATCTGCAAATGCTAGGCTCGTCAAGAAAAACCTGAGTATTCCGCGTGTGCAAAACTGGCTTGCACCCGTTGTAGATGGACGTAGAGCATATCACACCCGATCATCACGTGGTGTCTGGGCACGACGAACTTTGGCAACGGTGCATACTCAGGGAGAACACTTCTTGATAATTTTAGTGAGACATCATCTTATAATGCTACCGTCAATCAAAGCAAGATAAGATGCATAAAGGATAAACATCACATGCAATCAATATAAGTGATATGATATGGCCATCATCATCTTGTGCTTGTGATCTCCATCTCCGAAGCACCGTCATGATCACCATCGTCACCGGCGCGACACCTTGATCTCCATCGTAGCATCGTTGTCGTCTCGCCAACTATTGCTTCTCGACTATCGCTACCGCTTAGTGATAAAGTAAAGCAATTACATGGCGTTGCATTTCATACAATAAAGCGACAACCATATGGCTCACGCCGATTGCCGATAACTTGGTTACAAAACATGATCATCTCATACAATAAAATATAGCATCACGTCTTGACCATATCACATCACAACATGCCCTGCAAAAACAAGTTAGGCGTCCTCTACTTTGTTGTTGCAAGTTTTACGTGGCTGCTACGGGCTGAGCAAGAACCGTTCTTACCTACGCATCAAAACCACAACGATAGTTTGTCAAATAGACTCCGTTTAACCTTCTCAAGGACCGGGCGTAGCCTTTTCGATTCAACTAAAGTGAGAGAGACAGACACCCGCCGGTCACCTTTAAGCAACGAGTGCTCGGGCGGTGAAACCAGTCTCGCGTAAGCGTCTGGCGTAATGTCGGTCCGGCCGCTTCATCTCACAATACCGCTGAACCAAAGTATGACATGCTTTGGTAGGCAGTATGACTTGTATCGTCCACAACTCACTTGTGTTCTACTCGTGCACATGACATCAACGCATAAAACCAGGCTCGATGCCACTTTGTTGGGGAACGTAGTAATTTCAAAAATTTCCCACGCACACACGGGACCATGGTGATGGCATAGCAACGAGAGGGAAGAGTGTCCGTCCGTACCCTCGTGAGACCGAAAGCGGAAGCGTTATAACAATGCGGTTGATGTAGTCGTGCGTCTTCACGATCCGACCGATCCAAGCACCGAGCGTCACGGCACCTCCGAGTTACGCACACGTTCAGCTCGATGGCGATCCCGGACTCCGATCCAGCAAAGTGTCGGGGATGAGTTCCACAAGACGACGGCGTGGTGGCGATGATGATGCTCCACCGGCGCGGGGCTTCGCCTAAGCTCTGCGATGATATGACTTCTCCGGCGCGAGGCTTCGCCTAAGCTCATGACGATATGACCGAAGTGGAATATGGTGGAGGGCACCGCTGCGGCTAAGGAACGATCCGTAGATCAACTTGTGTGTTATGGGGTGCCCCTGCCCCGTATATAAAGGAGCAAGGAGGAGGTGGCGGCCAAGGGAGGAGGCGCACTAAGATGTGGAGTCCTACTAGGATTCCAAGTCCTAGTAGGAGTCCACCAAGAGGAGGAAGGGAGAAGGAAGTGGAGGAGAAGGAAAGGTGGCGGCCCCTTTTCCCTAGTCCAATTCGGACCAGAGGGGGAGGCGCAGCAGCCCTTGGCCCTTTCTCCTCTTTCCACTAAAGCCCATCAAGGCCCATTGCTTCTCCCGTAACTACCGGTACTCCGAAAAATACCCGAATCACTCGGAACCTTTCCGAACTCCGAATATAGTCGTCCAATATATCGATCTTTACGTCTCGACCATTTCGAGACTCCTCGTCATGTCCCCGATCTCATCCGGGACTCCGAACTCCTTCGGTACATCAAAACTCATAAACTCATAATATAACTGTCATCGAAACCTTAAGCGTGCGGACCCTACGGGTTCGAGAACTATGTAGACATGACCTAGAACCATTCTCGGTCAATAACCAATAGCGGAACCTGGATGCCCATATTGGTTCCTACATATTCTACGAAGATCTTTATCGGTCAAACCGCATAACGATATCGTTGTTCCCTTTGTCATCGGTATGTTACTTACCCGAGATTCGATCGTCGGTATCCAATACCTAGTTTAATCTCGTTACCGGAAAGTCTCTTTACTCGTTCCGTAAGACATCATTTCACAACTAACTCATTAGTTGCAATGCTTGCAAGGCTTATGTGATGTGTATTACCGAGAAGGCCTAGAGATACCTCTCCGACAATCGGAGTGACAAATCCTAATCTTGATTCATGCCAACTCAACATATACTTCCGGAGACACTTGTAGAGTACCTTTATAATCACCCAGTTACGTTGTGACGTTTGGCAGCACACAAAGTGTTCCTCTGGTAAACGGGAGTTGCATAATCTCATATTTACAGGAACATGTATAGGTCATGAAGAAAGCAATAGCAATATACTAAGCGATCAAGTGCTAAGCTAATGGAATGGGTCATGTCAATCACATCATTCTCCTAATGAGGTGATCCCATTAATCAAATGACAACTCATGTCTATGGTTAGGAAACATAACCATCTTCGATTAACGAGCTAGTCAAGTAGAGGCATACTAGTGACACTCTGTTTGTCTATGTATTCACACATGTATTATGTTTCCGGTTAATACAATTCTAGCATGAATAATAAACATTTATCATGATATAAGGAAATAAATAATAACTTTATTATTGCCTCTAGGGCATATTTCCTTCAGAGGCTTAGTCAACGGGTCTGCTACATTCAGATCCGTATGTATCTTGCAAATCTCTATGTCTCCCACCTGGACTAAGTCCCGGATGGAATTGAAGCGTCTCTTGATGTGTTTGGTTCTCTTGTGAAATCTGGATTCCTTTGCTAAAGCAATTGCTCCAGTATTGTCACAAAAGATTTTTCATTGGACCCGATGCACTAGGTATGACACCTAGATCGGATATGAACTCCTTCATCCAGACTCCTTCATTAGCTGCTTCCGAAGCTGCTATGTATTCCGCTTCACATGTAGATCCCGCTACGACGCTTTGTTTAGAACTGCACCAACTGACAGCTCCTCCGTTTAGTGTAAATACGTATCCGGTTTGCGATTTAGAATCGTCCGGATCAGTGTCAAAGCTTGCATCAACGTAACCGTTTACGATGAGCTCTTTGTCACCTCCATATATGAGAAACATATCCTTAGTCCTTTTCGGTATTTCAGGATGTTCTTGACCGCTGTCGATGATCCACTCTGGATTACTTTGGTACCTCCCTGCTAAGCTTATAGCAAGGCACACATCAGGTCTGGTACACAGCATTGCATACATGATAGAGCCTATGGCTGAGGCATAGGGAACATCTTTCATTTTTTCTCTATCTTCTGCGGTGGTCGGGCATAGAGTCTTACTCAACTTCACACCTTGTAACACAGGCAAGAACCCTTTCTTTGCTTGATCCATTTTAAACTTCTTCAAAATTTTGTCAAGGTATGTGCTTTGTGAAAGTCCAATTAAGCGTCTTGATCTATCTCTATAGATTTTGATGCCCAATATGTAAGCAGCTTCACCGAGGTCCTTCATCGAAAAACTCTTATTCAAGTATCCCTTTATGCTATCCAGAAATTCTATATCATTTCCGATTAGTAATATGTCATCTACATATAATATCAGAAATGCTACAGAGCTCCCACTCACCCTTTTGTAAATACAGGCTTCTCCAAAAGTCTGCATAAACCCAAATGCTTTGATCACACTATCGAAGCGTTTATTCCAACTCCGAGATGCTTGCACCAGTCCATAAATGGATCGCTGGAGCTTGCACACTTTGTTAGCTCCCTTTGGATCGATAAAACCTTCTGGTTGCATCATATACAACTCTTCTTCCAGAAATCCATTCAGGAATGCAGTCTTTACATCCATTTGCCATATTTCATAATCATAAAATGCGGCAATTGCTAACATGATTCGGACAGACTTAAGCATCGCTACAGGTGAGAAGGTCTCATCGTAGTCAATCCCTTGAACTTGTCGAAACCCCTTTGCGACAAGTCGAGCTTTGTAGACGATAATATTACCGTCAGCGTCAGTCTTCTTCTTGAAGATCCACTTGTTTTCTATTGCTTGTCGACCCTCGGGCAAGTCAACCAAAGTCCACACTTTGTTTTCATACATGGATCCCATCTCAGATTTCATGGCCTCAAGCCATTTTGCGGAATCTGGGCTCACCATCGCTTCTTCATAGTACGTAGGTTCATCATGATCTAGTAGCATGACTTCCAGAACAGGATTACCGTACCACTCTGGTGCGGATCTTACTCTGGTTGATCTACGATGTTCTGTAGTAACTTGATCTGAAGTTTCATGATCAACATCATCAACTTCCTCACTATTTGGTGTAGATGTCGCAGAAACCGGTTTCGGTGATAAACTACTTTCAAATAAGGGAGAAGGTACAGTTACCTCATCAAGTTCTACTTTCCTCCCACTCACTTCTTTCGAGAGAAACTCCTTCTCAAGAAAGGATCCATTCTTAGCAACAAATGTCTTGCCTTCGGATCTGTGATAGAAGGTGTACCCAACTGTCTCCTTTGGGTATCCTATGAAGACACATTTCTCCGATTTAGGTTCGAGCTTATCAGGTTGAAGCTTTTTCACATAAGCATCGCATCCCCAAACTTTAAGAAAGCGACAACTTTGGTTTCTTGCTAAACCATAGTTCATAAGGTGTCGTCTCAACGGATTTTGACGGTGTTCTATTCAGCATGAATGCGGCCGTCTCAAGAGCATAACCCCAAAAGCGATAGCGGTAAATCTGTAAGAGACATCATAGATCGCACCATATCTAGTAAAGTGCGATTCTGACGTTCGGACACACCATTGCGCTGTGGTGTTCCGGGTGGCGTGAGTTGCGAAACTATTCCGCATTGTTTCAAATGTAGACCAAACTCGTAACTCAAATATTCGCCTCCACGATCAGATCGTAGAAACTTTATTTTCTTATTACCAAGGTTGGAAAAGGCGGTAGGCGTAAGCGAGGCGGTTGGCCTTTGCCTAGTGCCTAGGCGGTGCTTAAGCGCTCTAGGCGCAGCCTAGGCGGTAATATAGATTCTACTATCAAGGTGTATTTGTGGTTATTATATGTGTACTGATGTTAATTTAGGGCAGATAAATATGTTAACTACCAGCTGCTGCCATTTGAATATGTGATGTTTGGCAGTTCAGTGCAATATGGCATGATTTCTTGCTTGGGTAAACAATTTGTTGCATGCACTGCCTAGACTACCATTTATGCCCTAGGCGAGGCGTTTGGCCATCGCCTAGCGCCTAGGCGTGCCTAAGCGCCTCCTAGGCACTGCCTTTTGCAACAGAGCTTATTACGATGATTTTCAACTTCACTCTGAAATTCTTTGAACTTTTCAAATGTTTCAGACTTATGTTTCATTAAGTAGATATACCCATATCTGCTTAAATCATCTGTGAAGGTGAGAAAATAACGATATCCGCCTCGAGCCTCAACATTCATCGGACCACATACATCTGTATGTATGATTTCCAACAAATCTGTTGCTCTCTCCATAGTACCGGAGAACGGGGTTTTAGTCATCTTGCCCATGAGGCACGGTTCGCAAGTGCCAAGTGATTCATAATCAAGTGACTCCAAAAGTCCATCGGTATGGAGTTTCTTCATGCGCTTTATACCGATATGACCTAAACGGCAGTGCCACAAATAAGTTGCACTATCATTATCAACTCTGCAATTTTTGGTTTCAACATTATGAATATGTGTATCACTACTATCGAGATTCATTAAAAATAGACCACTCTTCAAGGGTGCATGACCATAAAAGATATTATTCATATAAATAGAACAACCATTATTCTCTGATTTAAATGAATAACCGTCTCGCATCAAACAAGATCCAGATATAATGTTCATGCTCAACGCTGGCACCAAATAACAATTATTTAGGTCTAAAACTAATCTCGAAGGTAGATGTAGAGGTAGCGTGCCATTGCGATTACATCGACTTTGGAACCATTTCCCACGCGCATCGTCACCTCGTCCTTTGCCGCTGCTCGCTTAATCAGTAGTCCCTGTTTCGAGTTGCAAATATTAGCAATGTAACTAGTATCAAATACCTGTACTACTGCGAGCTCTAGTAAGGTACACATCAATAACATGTATATCACATATACCTTTGTTCACCTTGCCATCCTTCTTATCCGCCAAATACTTGGGGCAGTTCCGCTTCCAAAGGACGATGCGCTTGCGGTAGAAGCACTCGATTTCAGGTTTAGGTCCAGACTTGGGTTTCTTCTCTGAGCAGCAACTTGTTTGCTGTTCTTCTTGAAGTTCCCCTTCTTCTTCCCTTTGCCTTTCTTCTTGAAACTAGTGGTCTTATTGACCATCAACACTTGATGCTCCTTCTTGATTTCTACCTCCGCAGCCTTTAGCATTGCGAAGAGCTCGAGCATAGTCTTTACTAACCCTTGCATATTATAGTTCATCACGAAGCTTTTGTAGCTTGGTGGCGGTGATTGAAGAATTACATCAATGACACAATCATCCGGAAGATTAACTCCGGTTGAGTCAAGTGATTGTAATACCCGGACATTACGAGTATGTGCTCAGCAGCGGACCCATTCTCTTCCATCTTGCAGCTATAGAACTTATTGGAGACTTCATATCTCTCAATCTGGGCATTCTGTTGAAATATCAACTTCAACTCCTGGAACATCTCATATGCTCCATGACGCGTTCAAAGCGTCGTTGAAGACCCGGTTCTAAGCCGTAAAGCATGGCACACTGAACTATAGAGTAGTCATCGACTTTGCTCGCCAGACGTTCTTAACGCCGTCGGTTGCATCAAGATGTAGTCTGGCACCTAGCGGTGCATCCGGGGCGTAACTCTTCCGTGCAGCAATGAGGATAATCCTCGTGTTACGGACCCAGTCCGTGTAATTGCTACCATCATCTTTCAACTTTGCTTTCTCAAGGAGCATTAAAATTCAACGGAACAACAAAGACGAGCCATCTATCTATAAACAAACATAGACAAGCAAGATACTATCGGTACTAAGTTCATGATAAATTTAAGTTCAATTAATCATATTTCTTAAGAACTCCCACTTAGACAGACATCTCTCTAGTCATCTAAGTGATCACGTGATCCAAATCAACTAAACCATAACCGATCATCACGTGAGATGGAGTAGTTTTCAATGGTGAACATCTTATGTTGATCATATCTACTATATGATTCACGCTCGACCTTTCGGTCTCCGTGTTCCGAGGCCATATCTGCATATGCTAGGCTCGTCAAATATAACTCGAGTATTCTGCGTGTGCAAAACTGGCTTGCACCCGTTGTAGATGAACGTACAGCTTATCACACCCGATCTTCACTTGGTGTCTCGGCACGACGAACTTTGTCAACGGTGCATACTCAGTGAGAACACTACTTGATAATTTTAGTGAGATATAATCTTAAAATGCTACCGTCAATCAAAGCAAAATAAGATTCATAAAGGATAAACATCACAAGCAATCAATATAAGTGATATGATATGGCCATCATCATCTTTTGATTGTGATATCCATCTCGAAGCTTACCGTCGTGATCACCATCGTCACCGGCTCGACACCTTGATCTCCATCGTAGCATCGTTGTCGTTTACGCCATCTATTGCTTCTACGACTATCGCTCTTGCTTAGTGATAAAGTAAAGCAATTACAGGCGTTTGCATTTCATACAATAAGCGACAACCATATGGCTCCAGCCGATTGCCGATAACCGGTTACAAAACATGATCATCTCATACAATAAAATATAGCATCACGTCTTGACCATATCACATCACAACATGCCCTGCAAAAACAAGTTAGACGTCCTCTACTTTGTTGTTGCAAATTTTACGTGGCTGCTACGGGCTTAAGTAAGAACCAATCTCACCTACGCATCAAAACCACAACGATACTTCGTCAAATAGACTCCGTTTTAACCTTCTCAAGGACGGGCGTAGCCACTCAGTTCAACTAAAGTGAGAGAGAGACAGACACCCGCCAGCCACCTTTAAGCACGAGTGCTCGTAGCAGTGAAACCAGTCTCGCGTAAGCGTCTGGCGTAATGTCGGTCCGGGCCGCTTCATCTCACAATACCGCTGAACCAAAGTATGACATGCTGGTAGGCGGTATGACTTGTATCGCCCACAACTCACTTGTGTTCTACTCGTGCAAAACATCAAACCATAAAAACCTAGGCTCTGATGCCCTTTGTTGGGGAATGTAGTAATTTCAAAAATTTCCCTACGCACACGCAAGATCATGGTGATGCATAGCAGCGAGAGGGGAGAGTGTTGTCTACGCACCCTCGTAGACCAAAGCGGAAGCGATCACAACATAGAGGAAGTAGTCAGACGTTCTCCTCGCGATCCAACCGATCCCAGCGCCCGTTACTCGGCGCCTCCGAGTTTTTGACACACGACAGCTCGGTGGCGCTCCTCAGGCTCCGATCCAGCAAAGCTCGGGAGAGAGAGTTCCGTCGGCCTGACGGGCGTGGTGACGATCTTGATGTTCTATCGGCGAGGGCTTCGCCTAAGCACCGCTATGATATGACCGAGGTGGAATATGGTGGAGGGGCACCACACAGCTAAGGAGCGATCTCAAGGATCAACTTGTGTGTTCTAGGGTGCCCCCTGCCCCGTATATAAAGGAGCAAGGGGAGGGCCGGCCGGCCCTAGGAGGCGCGCCAAGGGAGGGAGTCCTCCTCCTAGTGGGAGTAGGACTCCCTTTCCTAATCCAATTAGGAAGGAAGAAGGGGAAGGAAAGAGAGGAGAGGAGAGGGAAGGGGCCGCCCCCCTCCTTGTCCTATTCGGACTCCCATGAGGGGGGGCGCGCGCCACCTCCTGGTGCAGCCCTCTCTCTCCCTCTTGGCCCAATAAGGCCCATTACTTCCCGGGGGTTCCGTAACCCCTCGGCACTCCGGTTTTCTCCGGAAACTTCCGGAACCTTACCGGTGTCCGAATATAGCCGTCCAATATATCAATTTTATGTCTCGACCATTTCGAGACTCCTCGTCATGTCCGTGATCACATCAGTGACTCCGAACTCCTTCGGTACATCAAAATACACAAAACTCATAATATAACCGTCATCGAAACCTTAATCTTGCGGACCCTACGGTTCGAGAACAATGTAGACATGACCGAGACACGTCTCCGGTCAATAACCAATAGCGGGACCTGGATGCCCATATTGGCTCCTACATATTCTACGAAGATCTTTATCGGTCAGGCCGCATAACAACATACGTTGTTCCCTTTGTCATCGGTATGTTACTTGCCCGAGATTTGATCGTCGGTATCCAATACCTAGTTCAATCTCGTTACTGGCAAGTCTCTTTACTCGCTCCGTAATACATCATCTCACAGCTAACTCATTAGTTGTAATGCTTGCAAGGCTTAGTGATGTGCATTACCGAGAGGGCCGAGAGATACCTCTCCGGCAATCGGAGTGACAAATCCTAATCTCGAAATACGCCAACCCAACATACGCCTTTGGAGACACCTGTAGTACTCCTTTATAATCACCCGATTACGTTGTGACGTTTGGTAGTACCAAAGTGTTCCTCCGGTAAACGGAGTTGCATAATCTCATAGTTATAGGAACATGTATAAGTCATGGATAAAAGCAATAGCAACATACTAAGCGATCGGGTGCTAAGCTAATGGATTGGGTCATGTCAATCAGATCATTCAACTAATGATGTGACCTTGTTAATCAAATGACAACTCCTTTGTCTATGGTTAGGAAACTTAACCATCTTTGATTAACAAGCTAGTCTAGTAGAGGCATACTAGTGACACTCTGTTTGTCTATGTATTCACACATGTATTATGTTTCCGGTTAATACAATTCTAGCATGAATAATAAACATTTATCATGAAATAAGGAAATAAATAATAACTTTATTATTGCCTCTAGGGCATATTTCCTTCAGCACCAACGGGCGGTATTCCTGAAGCTCGATTTCCATAAAGACTATGACACTGTGCACTGGCCCTTCCTTCGGGAAGTTCCACTCCGCAAGGGCTTTGATGACCGTTGGGTGACCAAAGTTATGCAGCTTGTCTCCTGCGGCCGGACCGCTATTAACATTAATGGTGAGATTGGCCCCTTCTTCCCCACGCTCTGTGGTGTTCGCCAAGGCGACCCTTTCTCGCCGTTCCTGTTTAACATGGTGGTCGACGCCCTTGCGGCCATTCTCGACAAAGCCAAATCGGCCGGTCACATTCACGGCGTGGTTCCACACCTTGTAGGAGGGTGGGGTCTTCCTCCTACAATATCTTTGACGACACCATAATAATGGTTGAGGGCTCTGCGTCCGATATTGCCAACCTGAAGTTCCTCCTCCTCTGCTTCCAACAGATGTCGGTCGACCATCAACCCGATAAGAGCGAAGTGATGGTGCTGGGATGCCCACCGAAGGAGGCCCGGGCATTGCGAACCGGTTTAATTGTCGCCTGGGTTCTTTCCCCACGACCTATCTGGGGATCCCCATTAGTGACTCGCGCCTCACCGTAGCGGACCTCCGCCCTTCCGTGACCCGAATGCAACACCGGGTCGAGCCCTGGAAGGGCCGGTGGATCTCGAAGGCGGCTCGGGTAATCCTCATCAACTCCTCGCTGGCTAGCCTCCTCTGGTTCCTCATGAGCTTCTATAGAATCCATGGATGCTACACCAGGAGCTGCCCAAATATCAGTCCGAGTTTTTTACGGGCTGGCGAGGACAAGCAAAAATACCATATGGTGAGCTGGTCGGACATTTGCAAACCCAAGGACCAGGGAGGTCTGGGATCTTGTCCTCCCGTCGCATGAACATCGCTCTCCTGACCCGATGGCTATGGCGTATCGCCAACGGGGAGGGCGGCCTCTGGCTTACCATCATCCAGAATAAGTATCTCTGAGGACAACCTCTTGCTTCCTGCCAGCGCTCTGGGGGATCCCAGTTCTGGCAGACTATGATTCAGCTCCTCCCCGTGCTCAATCTCGGTGGGTTCCGGGTCCTCGACCCTGTTTTGGTTCGACCGCTGGCTTGGGGATTCCCCTCTGGCCGCCCTCTTCCCGGGCTTATTTACCATTGTGGCAGACCCCCCGGATTTCCGTCGAGGCGGCCCTTATTGACTTAGGGCGCCTCGCCTTTCGGTGCCCCTTTGGCCCCCAGGAGGTTGACGCATGGGACGCCCTTCTACAGGACATCGCTCTCTTGCCGATGGATGTAGAGGGCGCCGCCGACTCCATGGCGTGGCGCCTGGTGACCTCGAGAAGCTTCTCCACGAAGTCTTTGTACGCTGCCATCGCCCCTTCGCTGGCCCCTGAGCCCTTTAGCTTGATCTGGGACATTCGTCTCCCCCTCAAGATCCGGATATTCCTCTGGCAGTGGATCCGGGGACGTCTCCCCTCTGGGGTTGAAGTCTGCAAGTGCAATGGCCCTGGGGACGGGATGTGTCCCCTGTGCGCCACGGTTGAGGATTCGAACCACATTTTCTTCAACTGCCCCATTGCCCAGTTCCCGTGGTCGTGCTTGGTGAAGCGGTCGTGAAAAATGGTGCAATACCAACTTCCCAGACCTACTCACGGGATCCATGCCTCCTCCCAGCGTTACCGCCATATTAGATGGTTGTGCATTGGGATCCTAGCATGGACACTTTGGAATATTCGCAACAAGCTCGTTATTCAGAAAGTGCCTCTCTGACGCATGATCGACGCGATCTTCAAAATGTGTGGCTACTTGCAGCTTTGGCGGCCGCTTAGCCGCCCCCAGGACCGAAGCGTCATCGACACCCTCCTCACCGACCTTCGATCGATGGCCTTCCGCATGGCGCCCCTGCTTCCGCCACCGCCGCTGGAGCCTGATTAGGCTGGACTCGTCCGTGGCGGTCTTTGTGTGTCCTTTTGTTTTTAGGGCTTGTTGAGCTGTGCCCTCAGCATTAACCCTACTGGTACCTTGATGTGTGCGGATGTGACTTTGAGTGTTTGTGTGTGTGTGTGAACTCTGTTGGATGTTTGGCTCGGGCGGTTTTGCTTTATCTATAAAGCGGGGCGAAAGCCTTTTGGATAACTGAATCTTGTTTGCTAGGTCTGACGTCTCCCAACACAAGAAGATTGATAAGCAAGAGGCACTAGTACTGGAGGCAAAAGGCGGTAGCTTTTCTGTTGTGTACCATCAACGGAGCAAAACTTGATGCAAATTTTAACGGCAAGCTTGTTCAGCGGACAACGGTGCTTACAGAAGTCCTTTATACTTGTGTTGTCTGTGATATATCAAAATGATCCTCTCATGCTATGTAACACTTTATATGTATGTGTTTCTTTTCCGTTCTGGTCTCTCTGGGATCATGCAATTTAAAATGTATGCTGAGTTATGATTTAAAGTTGATGGATTAATTTTCTCATGTCTCAAATATTTGTGATGTTCTCATACATTTTAGTGACCAACAGGTTTGGATTTCTTGCATGATTCCAGATGTAGCAGAAACTATACTAATGAAATCAAATATACATCAAGTATCGTACAGTAATTATGTATTTTTTTGCTACTAATGAAATCAAATATACATCAAGTTTCGTACAGTAATTATGTAATTTTTTGTGACCGGTACTGATCTGAGGAATTGTCTTATTTCTGAGGGGCAAAATGATGGATATATCAGAACTTTGAGGTGGTTATTGCAAAAGTTATCTTCCATATGTAACTAGTAGTAGGAGTTTTTGTAGAAATGTACACTAACAACTCTCCACCTCAATCTGTACCAGTCATCTTCCATCCGATGCCATGGTTCGTTTTTATATTCTTTCACTGTAAGCCCATTTATATTGTAGTCGCTCCCTCGTCTTTTTATATTATATTTTGTGAAGTGCAACTAAGATATAAAGCAGCTGCCGGAGAAATATTTAATTTAGATGTAGTTTACACACTTCATTATACATCGATCAAATGTGTGTAGTACAATATCACTTTCACATGAGTCTCAATTCTTATCAAAATTTCTGTAAGCAGCATCTACCACTAGAAAAATCCATGACCATATATAGCATCTAAGCCTACAATATATAATCTATTGGTAAGTCAGTTAGGTGTAGTTTACACACTTAATTATACATCAATCAAGTGTTGTAGCGCAACATCACTATACTACTAACCCTAAAAGAAACATCACTATACTATTTTGGTTGAGGTCTAAATCCTTAACGTATTTCTATAAGTAGCATATCTACACTAGAAAGATCCATAACCATATAGCATCTACGCCTACAATAATCCATTGACAAGTCATCTAGATGTAGTTTACACACTTCATTATACATTAACCAAGTGCATGTAGTCCACCACAATTAGACTTGTTTGACTTAAGTCTAAATACTCCAACATATTTCTGTAAGCAACAACTACAACTAGCTACCACTAGAAGAAATGAAGCTTGCCGCCGTGGCAGCATAACACATGCCGGGTCTAATATCATGCATGGAGGTGCAGAAGACACGGTGTCTAAGTGCACGACAGACTGCATGACAATAGAAACGGACGGAGACTCGGGACAACGTTGGTGTGTCCACACTAGTTTGTTCTTGGTCGTTGTCACAGATGAGCAGAAGGAGGGAAGAGAGGGTTTGAGGATGTTCACATGATGGAGATGAGCGGGGGTGCGGCGGAGAGAGTGAATACTGAGTAGAGAGCATTGGCTGCACGGTGGTGATGGTTTGGAATGGAGACGGAAAGTGGACTTGGGTTATAATTTGCGGAACGCTTCTCATCGTACTTCTCAAAGAGAAACTGCATTCCTTTAGTGGTAACAAAGAAGTACTCCTGTCTCCTTCCGTCCCATAATATAAGAGTTTTTGACACAACGCTATTATATTATGAGACGGAAGGACTATTAATTAAGGCTATCACCCAAGCAATTCTAGAGCGTGCAATGTCGGTTTTCAAGCTACCCAAACATATATGCAAAGGGACCCTACTTACTGCAATGTTCCTTATAGTGGGGAGATGATAACCAACAAAAACATATTCATAGTTTTACGTGGTGGGTGATATTCATCTCAAGAATGTTTTAACCCGGTTATGTTATCTAAGTAGTGGTCTCGCCTACCGGATATGCAAAAGCAGACTCGAGCTCAGATGAGCTCTTTATCCAGGCCCTTAGTATGCTCCACGATTCGTGCAGGTCAGTGTATATGGTACTGTATATGTGATGTATTTTTCTTTTGATAATTTAAAAGCGCTACACGACACCTGGTCAAGTCTGTGTCGTGACAGAAACAGTGCCACTGCTCGACTGCTCCGACATCAGTAGGCCCGGTAGTTCACGGCGTGATGGGCATGGACATTGTTTATTTCTGTGAAATTTTAGATCGGCTTAATAATCAAGGAAATGAACTGCAGGTTTAGTACGTCGATATTATTACTGAAAAGTAAAGATTAACGTGCATGACACAAAGTCAGCGAGACTGGGAGCCACTAATTAGCATTAACCGATTATTATTCAATATGATTAGCATTCAGCATTGTTCGAGCACAAAAGCACAAAAGATGTCATCATTCAACTAATGAAGTACAACTAACAGAGCCGCAGGCTTGCTTGAGAGCACAGTCTGCAGCCGAACCGTGAACTAATGACAGCGATGCACCACGCTTGACGCCGGCGGCGGGTGCGAAGAAACACCTTATCAGCCACGCAAGAGGCCTGCTAAGTGTGCTCCTTTGGTCCGTTGGCGCCATCGCGTGAAGGCGCCACCTTGTGCTTCGGCTGGAAGTCGGCTGTGGCGGCGAAGACACTACCACCGCTGCGGCGGTGCCCTCGACAACTGGCCGTTGGGGATGTGGAAGAAGACTACCCGAGTTCCATGTAGGCCCCGGCCGTGCGCAGCTGCCATTACCATGTCCGTCGTGGACACGGTTGTCCTGCATGCCCAGGCCTGAGCAGAAGGAGAAGATGGCCCTGTTAGAGAGATCGGCATGGGACAGCCTGCTAGCCATTATTGCAAAGAGAGAGAGAAAGAGACGTTGGGGAGGACGCCGAGTGCCTGACATTCTGACAGTTGGCATCATGTACGTGGATGGTACATGTTAGTACATGACGTATTCTTTTGCGTATAGGCTGTGGTATTTCATCAAAACTGAATTTGGCTCACATCACGATGCTCCATTGAATGGTACAGATAGCAGGAGCAGCTGAGCTCGGGAGCCAAAACGCTGCTCTCTCTCGCCTACTCTCTAAACCAGATTCTCTATATGCCCAGCAGTCCTTTAGTTTCATCAGCAATGGCACCCCCGAATTTCCACTAAAACAAACAAACGGTGTATTTTTGGTACGGTATAACAAAATCAAAACGAGACAAGAACAATAATCCATGGCTTTTCCCCTCTGTGAGATAAATACTCCCCCGTCCTAAAATAAGTATCTCAACTTTGTACTAACTCTAGTACAAAGTAGTATTAAGGTTGAAACACTTATTTTGGGACGGAGGGAGTACAAAGTAATGCGAATTTGCATCTGTAGTGCACAAGGAGGCTAAACTGGCTCAGTTGTTCGCTGAAAACTAACACTGCACATGCAACACTAACTTCAGAGTAACGCTAAAGCATGTGTAGTGTAGCAGTACCTGAAAAAGATATGTACTGTACTTGCTAAAGCATGTGCACGCTCGCTCCACTGCCGTTGACAGCATCATCAGGATAGCGACCGGGTCAAGGAGTTGGGTCAAGTTCGCATCACTGCCATCAACAACACCATCAAGAATCACTGAGCGAGTGCAAGGTTAGCTCCAGCTGCCGGCTTCGTCGTGAGGACCCCTCGTATAGGCAGAGAGGTAGAGATGTTGCCGTAACGCAGGTTATGCAGGATGACCGCTAGACAAGTCCGCGTGGCCACTTGAGCCCGCTAGAGACGATGCGGTTGGCCCAGGGATGCTCAGTGACGTTGCTTTGCGCGGCGCCGTAGCGGTTAGTTCCGCCTTGCTTGCATCTTGAGTTACGACTACTGCTTATACTATTGCAAAAAATGTTTAGCCCAGGTGCCTGTGCAATGGGGGGTGTTCATGTTCCTCAGCCGTCGTGAGCACCAGATATTCATTTGAGTCTAGGTATTGCTCGCCCGATGTCTCCTATTCTTAAGTTTAACTTTATGTTTACTGCCTTGCATATTGTTGCCCTTGCAATTGGTGTATAAGAGAAGTATACATCGAAATGACATGTGAAGCATGGAGAGAGTTCCCCTCGCTTGGTGGTGGTATATATGTAGGCGTTGTTATCCACGCATGTTGTGATGAAGAGAAAACTTTATCGCAGATCAATGCATGAGATATTTTCAATTAATGGTCTTCATAAATAATAGCCGTATATGGTGCATGTGATGAGTTTTTAATCAACTTGGTTCATACTTGTCCACATATTGTACTCCCTCCGTCTGGTTCATTAGGCTCCCTCTTATTGTTGGTCAGTTTGATCACTAATTAAACTAATATAAATCATATGTCATGAAAAAATACCATTGAAAACCACTTTTGAATACAAATCAACGATATACTTTTTTAGCATATACTTATATTTTGTTAATCATATAGATGGTCAAAATCTGACTCAAAATACGATAGGACCAATAAAACTGGACAAATGAGTACATAGTATCCTGTCAAAATTGACTTGCACCCCCCCTTAAAAGTTCACTTGCACAATTCTAGCATGTTTGGTTTGATGCGAATCGGGTAAAATACCGGTTAGTGATTGGTTGGTTACCAATTTTTCTCCCAACCTCACATAAAGTTGACAACTTTCAAAGTATTAACATTGCCAATTTTGGGTCGCCAATGCATTTGCGAGCCAACAATTCTTAGCAAATCAAGCATGCTCTTCAATTTCCACTAGACCCAGAATCTAAGCTGGTTAGATTATGTTCCAATCTCCAAGAACAAGTACTTAGGAGGGCAAAGCTTGCTTCTCAGTGGAGAAACCGGCTCGAAATGACCTAGTGTTCATCAATTCAACGCCTGCATGGTAGTGATAGTAACGGATATTACCATACCACCAACATATTTTGAGCTCTTGCAAAAGTAATAGCATTCCGGGATGCCAATTAGAACACACATGCATAAGGAATTCGTTAACCAATGAGAAATGGAAACCAAGGTTCAATCAAATGTGTGCCTGTGTGCCGTTGTGAGACACTATTACAAATCCGGACACTACTAACCCTTCGTCAGTGACTGACCTCTAGCCACGTGTTAGTGATGAGTGTCCTTTGTGCTTGGGTGGATGGTTATCATAGACCGGACAAAAAAATACCTGTCAGTGATAGTTCTTTCGGAAAAGCAAAGTGGACGGAGTTTTAGCACTGACGGGCTGCTATAGTTGACTGATCTCTATTGGTCGATTAAATCCGACTCTTTTTTTGACGGTGCTATGGCAGGCTTACGCCGGCCTGAACAATTTTCATTATATACGTATAAGAGTAAGGTACAAGACATCATGTACACCAGATAGCATCCAATACACACAAAAAGGCACAAGGAAGAACAGAAGTAGAACCAGAAAGAGAGCTATGACAAGCACCCAACACCACTAGCTAGACCGAGAAGAACGGAAGCAAGCTTTATTGAATCATTCGAAAGGAGATCCGTCACCCAGAAGACCTAGAGAATAGGTTGCCAGCTGCCCCGCGATAACTCTGCAACTTGAAGAGCTAGGAAGTCGCAGCCGCCGTCGAAGGGCATCCCACTGCCTAGCCACGTCACGGCAAAGAGAGCCACAAACTGTGCCAAAGGGCAATGTTCCGCCGAGACAACCCTAAATCCGACTCCTCAATTTCCCGCTGGTCAGTGTTGTTATGTACGCACCCAAATTATAGGGAAACGCTAGGCATCAGACGTCTGATGCCTTGCATCCCATCAGACCTCTTGCTTGCCGTATCTCTTGATGCGCTCGATCTGGAGAGGTCACGGAGTGGGCCTAGGGTAGTTAATTAGCTACATGCAAGGACTAATTGAGATTTTGTTTGTTGTAACTGCTTCCGTGAAGCACGCACAATAGTTTTTTTTTTATATGGAACACTTGTATTCCATTCACTACATGGCAGAATCGCCGGTTACAGCACATGTTACATCAACCGGATAATCATCATACCAAATACGAGGAGCTACTTGATCTGAACCTCCACCCAAAGCCGCCAGCACATGCGCTGGCTTGTTACATTCCCAGAGCACATGACCCAACTCTGCTTCTATGAATTGCGTTTGCATTCTGAACTTTATATCTCTCTGAATAGGTGGCCAAGCGGACTAAGGTCGAAGGAGCTGGACCCAATAGCTTGTTTCAGCGCGAGATTGTCTGTTTCAAAAATGACCCTGCCAATTCCTACCTGATCTGCCAGCTTGATAGCCTCCATTAGCGTTGTTGTCACAGCATGCCGGGCACTAGTCAAATGGCTCAGAGATCCCGCTGCAGCAAGCTGTACATCCATTGAAGAATTCCTGCAGATCATCTCCCATCCTCCCTGGCCCGTCCTTGCATCAAAGGGCGCATCCCACATTGACCTTCGTGGCCTCACCCGATGGAGGGGTCCAACGGAGTGCAGCCCTCGCAGGTTTGGTAGCCTTGGAGATCAGGAACTCCTTCCACTCATGGACATGGTGACGAACTGCGAATTGGAATTCATGGACACTTTGCCATTTCTCTACATGGTTCCCATGGTTCCATGCGTAGATTACATGTGTAGTAAATTGGAAGAATTTTCAAACATATTGGTGTCACGGCCTAGATACATGCATGGAGTGTCATGGCATTTAAATTTCAAAAAATTAAAAGATGATCAAAAACACATGAAACCTTGCTTGAAGCAATGTCATGCTAAACACACGAAAGTTTAGACACACACCCCTCACGATCCGGAGCAACTCATTAGAAGGCTTGTGGTTTCGAGAGGAAACAATGCATGTTTGATGACGAACGGGAGATAACTTCCTCTTATGGGCTTGAAATTTTTTCTACAGTTAACGTGCACTAATACAACTGTCGTGTGAAAATTTGAAAAATTCTAGAGGTCATTTGACCTTTTAAAAACAGTTAAGTGACTTTTTAGTCATTTAATGATCGTAATTAAAATTTGAACTACATCTACATGCAACGGCTAACCATAACAGTTTGAAAAATCATATATTTGTATACTTGTGTGCGAGTTAATTTCATGTGCAGTAAATTGGAAAGAATTTTCAAACATATTGGTGTCACGGCCATGGAGTGCCATGCCATTTAAATTTCAAAAAATAAAAAATAATCAAAAACACATGAAACCTTGCTTGATATAATGTCATGCCACCAAGATGATGTGGTAAAAAAATTGGTCTGTTTCACGAAAGTTTGGACACACACCCCGCACAAACTGGAGCAACTCACTAGAAGACGTGATTCCGAGAGGGAACAATGCATGTTTGATGATGAATCGACGATAACTTCCTTTTATGGGCTTCAAATTTTTTTCTACAGTTAACATGCAGTAATACAACTGTCATGTCAAAATTTTAAAATTTTTAGGGTTCATTTGACCTTTTTAAGACATTTAAGTGATTTTCTAACCATTTAATGACCACAATCCAAATTTGAACTACGTCTACATGCAGCGGCTAACCATAACGGCTTGGACACATGCATGGAATGTCATGGCATTTAAGTTCAGGCGATGTAAATATCCAATGTTCAAAAAAGAAAAAAAGTAAAGATCTGGCAAGGCAACTGGGCCCCACACGATTGCCACTCTATTTCGCGCCTTGAGGTTTGGAAGATGAGTGGCGTGGGGCCGCGGATTATTAATCAGACACAGTTTTCTATTGGAAACCGTTAGCTATTAAGTTCACACACGGCTTTTGCTGCAGGAATCATGTGTAATTCAAACTATAGTACTCGTAAATTCCGACGACCGGCGTGTGTACTGTTTCCGCCGATCTAGATTTTGGACGCTAATAAATACTACCTTCCTCACGTCGTCCCGCCTGCATTTTCATCTACATCCTCCTCTCTCTCTCTCTCTATCTATCTATCTATCTTTCTCTCTTAAATCTCTGCTATGGCGCCGCAGATCTGCCCACGCGCCGACGAGGAGGCGCCGCCCCACGAGGACGCTTAGTCGAAGAGCAGCGACGAGGAGGACCCCTACGCACCGCCGGACGAGGTTGCGCTGGACCCCTCAACTTTGGAGTGGTTTTGGAGCCAGTACAATCTTTGTCTATGGAAGTCGCTGCCGCCGCTGAGAAAGTCAGGCAAGTGGCATTTAAGAAGTAGATGGCGGAGGAGGAAGCCAGGTACCAGGCGGCCTGTGAAGCCCGTGACACCGCCTAAAAAAAAGGAGGCGGTGGAGCTTTGGAGGCGAGCTCGTCGTCGTGCGGAGGAGGTGTACGAAGACGGGTACTTCGCAAGGAAGGTCAAAGGCGCTAGGCGCCTCATCGCTGAGTGGAGGTGGGCCGATAAGCTACAGCGTGCCACCGACGAGGAGCTCCGGTGGATGCCCAACGAAATGGCAAGATCGTTTGCGCTCGTCCGCCAGCAAGAGGCAGATCGATACGTCAAGCGCTGCGAGCCGGAGGAGGCGGAGTACTGCCTCCGCGCTGGGAAGACGCCGCACACGAGGGAGCTGCTGGCGAGGGGCTACCGGAATACTGCCCCTAGAAAGGATTATTAGATTTAGTATTGTTCGTTTTCAATTTTATGCATTGTACCTAGTGAAGTATCATCACGTATATGTGATGATATTATATATATTCTGTGATGAACTAATAAATAATTAATATATATTATGAATTCCATTTTCTATCTGTTTTCGTATACTAATTTGTATCTAGCTGTTATCATCCACATATACAGAATGGAAAGCATATACACACACATTAAAACAGAACATATAAAAACGGAAAACAAAGTACGTACATTGAAACGGAGCAATATTATGATTGCTGACAATACATAGCGATCCAAGTCGAAACGACTCAACAAAATAAAACGCGTCCACGAGACCATGACAAGCAGCCCTTGCCTACGGTAGCTCTTAGCTCTGCCTGAACTCGTGCAGGCGTTTGTCCAAGCGGTCGACACGCTCGTAGTACATCTGGAGCGCGATCTCGAGCTTCAAGTTGGCTATTTCATCGGAGATCACCAGCTCGAGGATGCGACGACCATGTTCCTCTACTGCGCTCAGGTGGACACCTGGGCCAAGGAGTCGGTCGAGCCTAGCGACCAGTGCGTTGGCATCGAGCGGGCCGCGGAAAAGGCGAACAACGCGACCCATGCGAACGGCGCGGCGGGCGTCTGGTGCAAGTATGACGCGGCCGGCCTCTTGTGCAAGTATGACGCGGACGGCCTCTGCCCACTCCTGGCGAGGAATAGGGGTACTGACGGGACGTGTACCCAGGTGCGACGCCCTGTCGACAGCAGGCAAGCGCCGATGGATCCACTCTTGCTGTGCGCCGCGCCGCGCCTCTCGCTCTGCGGCGCTCCAACAGTCTCGCTCTGCGGTGAGACGCAGCCTATCGGCGCGGACGCGCCTAGCTTGCTCTGCGGTGCGCCATCGATCATGTTGTGCGGCGAGCTACAACCTCTCGGCGCTGACATGCCTATCTTGATCCGCGGCGCTGAAGCACCATGCGCCAAGGTTCTGCTCAACCCTGGCGATGACGCGCATCACGGTGTTGTCCATCACGTTGCCGAAAAGTGCCTCAGCCTCGACGGGCCGTGGAGCCTTCTCGTTTTCCTCGTCGAGGAGGTTGATGGCAGAGTCGGCGCTTTGGTTGGTTGGCATGCTTGGAAAAGGTGGATGTGCTACAAGCTGCGCTTGTTGCCTCCGTGCGTCACGCGCCGCACGCAATATCGCTTGGTGGCGGCAGGAAACCGGTGAGAATAGCGGGAAACGATGGCATGTTCATAAAAACACCATCAATTAATGGAAACTTAGCATAGAAGGAACATCGAGCTAGCACGACGCGTGTGGGCACATTGCTCGCCCAAGGCTATGATCCATATACTTGTGTGCCTAACAGAGCATGCTATTCACAGTAATGAATATTCTTTCGTTCATCCGAGTGAATTGTATGCCGTATATCGCACACACATTCATCGGGATGACTGTTTCTTTTGTGTTGCCTAATCACAAACAGTTTATTTGAGTGAACTGTATGCCGTATATCACACACCTTCATCCGGCTGCCCGTTTATGTTGTTCTGCCTCATCACAAATAGTTTATTAGAGTGAACTGTATGCCGTATATCGCACACGCCTTCATCTGACTGCCCGTTTATGTTGTTCTACGTCATCACAAACAGTTCATTGAACTGAACTGTATGCCCCCATCGCACACGTAACTAAAATCTGAACCGTGTTTGATATCTCCGCCATCACAAACATTTTGCATCTTTTTTGACGGTTTTTTACATCCCCGTTTGTGATTAATGCATCCCACACAGTTTCATCAAAGGGTCTCTGATCGTTGTGTCGCGTTAGCAGCATCCTGCAGTAGTGGGATCTTGAATTTGAGAACGCGTGTAATCCTATCGATCTGATCAGAATCCGATCACATTTGAAGATTTTGTAGAAATGCATCAACAGATTTGGCATCAAGCAACTCACGAGCAACTGAAGGAATATATGATTTAGCATCTTTGGGCGACTAAATGGGACAACAATGTTGGAGTATAATATTTGAGCCATAGTTTAAAAAGACGAACCGGTAATCAAACCGGCGAGGTTGCCGGTTCAGGTTTTTTTCAATCGGACTGCCAGTTCACCAGTTCGATTGTTGGTTTTTTAAGCAATACAATAATACATATTTTTATCAATAAATGCACCAATCAATAGATAAAAAATGTGTAATTTGAGGTGACCGTAGGGCATCTTGGTACTCCTACTCAGCTGCTCCTAGTCTGGACTCTGAAATGGAGGGAGGCAACCTAAGGGAAGCCTGGTCGATTTGACTGGAGCGAAGGGAGACAAAAGTTGTACGGACAACTTTGACCAGGTGGCGGCAGCCCCTCTCCCCAACCGTCAATAGAGGTGGTGCAGATGGCGGGACACGGAATGGCGGTAAGGGCTGGTGGCCTGGTGCTGCCGTGCGGAGCGGCGAGGGAGAAGCGACATCGCCATGCCATGGCGCCAAGCAAGGGTTGTGCAGAAGGGGCGCCGACGCCCAATAGGGTCTGTCCGTGGATAAAATTGAGAGAAATGCTCCTAAAATGGTTGAGGGGGATTTCTTTCCTTTTCTATTCCACCCCTAGCTTGTTCGCACGAAAATGAGTTGATTGCGGGGTTCTCCTGAAAACAACATCGAACCAACTGGTTTTATGTGAACCGCCCGGTTCATCGGTTTTCCAAAAATCCGTCAGGTTCAACTGATTTTTTCTTGCTCGATTGCTCGAACGGTCCGCTACACATAAAAAACCGGCGTGATCACCGATTTTGGTCTTTTCCGGTCCGAGCTTCGGCCCGGTCCGTTTCTTTAAACTATGAGAACTCCTGCATTTGAACTATTCTAGACTATATGTGCGGCTATTTGAGTGTGATGGTTTTAAATTACTGTTTTTAGGTCGAATGTATGTTGACAACATTGGATGGCCGGCTCTCGCATTCGCGCATGCGGACCGGTGGCCTGTCCGGTGATGGAAGTAAATTTGCGGGTCCCGTTGGAGATGCAACAACCTGAAGAAGCACGATGGAGCTTTCGTTCAATCCGGGCCGTCGATCGCGAGGTAAGCGAAGAAATCCTGCGCGTCCAAGTCTCGGCGTCGGTTCGCAACTGTCCCGCAGGCGTCGAATTCCTCGGAAGCACTCCTGACAAAACCCAACCTCGTCCCCACACAAAAAATAAAAACCTAACCTCCTCCGCGCCGCCGCCACCTTCCCCCGTCGCCTCCAGATCGTCGCCCCCGCGCCCCGTGCGCCCCCAGCCCCTCGTCTCCGGTGATCCACAGGTACCGTCGCGTCCCATCCCCAGCTGTCACCGTCGCTCCACGACGCCCTGTCTCGCCCGACGGTGGCCGCCGCGACGTTTTCCGGCGATTTTTTCCCTCGGGATTTCTCCGTTCGGAAGTCGGTGTTCGACGCGCGTTTCGCCGTCGACGTGCCGTCAATCCGCGGCCTAATCGATCCGGCGTCTGATGTTGTTGTTTGTGTCTGGGATTGCAGGTGTAGATCGCCCCCGGAGAGCCCCCGCGCGCGTCGGCAATGTCGACCTTCGCCAAGCCTGAGAACGCTCTCAAGAGAGCGGAGGGTGAGTCGCCGAGATCCGTCTGAAATTTGTCCCCCTCAATTTTATCCGCATTGGGTTCCAGTTGTTGTTGCGGGGGTGTTGCTGTGTTGCCTACATGAACTTAGGGCGACGATTAGGTCTAATCCAGATTTGTTAGTTCAATCTTCAATATCAGATCGTTATATCGTACTGTTGAGGGTTACATTTGACACATTTGACCACTGTGTTCGTATCGCATATGCTAGATTCTGTTACTATTACTGAACTCGTATGTGCCATTTGGGTCTTCAGGCTTTTGCATAACCTGGTTGCCCTTTTTGTCCTGATGATGCGTTGCCATACCTGCTAGTTAGAATGAATCAAAGTTAGGATGGTTTTCAGACATTCAGTGGATAATAAGTTACTCTTGTTGTCATTTACGTTTTGTTCCCTTTTCCACTAAGACCACATAACTTTGCAAAAGCTCACGATTTGTTGGCTTGGTCTGCGTTTGACATTGCGGTGGATTATGATATTCTGGCTGGTCTGCATTTGACTTTGCGGTGGATTATGATATTCTGGCTCCTCCAACAAGCACTTGCCTATTTCGGTGTTTGATTAACCAACTTATCACTAGTTTCAGGGCTGGTTTTTGGCAGCAGATTATTATAAAGTAAAGCGCAATGTAGCACAGTTCAGCAACGGCAAACTTGAGCCTTAAGCTTCACTTTATCTAAACTGATTATTATGTTTCATGGGAATTACATCATACGGTTGTTGACTTATCATACTAAAATATAGTCATCAGTGGTTCTCCGAATGTCATTCTCCTTATATGCAAAATCTCGGGCAGTGTTTCATATATTTCACTAAAAGATGTTCACACTGTCTACCACCTTTGATTTACTGCAGAGTTGATACATGTTGGACAAAAGCAGGCAGCGCTGCAGGCGCTGCATGATCTCATTACATCAAGAAGATACAAGTCATGGCAAAAGCCTCTTGAGAAGATCATGATGAAGTATGTAGAGCTGTGTGTAGATCTAAGGCAAGGCAGATTTGCCAAAGATGGTCTTATTCAGTACAGAATTGTCTGCCAGCAAGTCAACGTGTCATCTTTGGAGGAGGTCATAAAACACTTTATGCAGCTGTCCAATGAGAAAGCCGAGGAAGCCAGGAATCGGGCACAAGCACTGGAAGATGCTCTGGATGTCGTAGATCTTGAAGCGGACAAGCGTCCAGAGGACTTGATGCTCAGTTATGTCAGGGGGGAGAAAGGGAAAGAACGATCTGACAGGGAGTTTGTCACTCCATGGTTTAAGTTTCTGTGGGAGACATACAGGACGGTGCTCGAGATACTGAGAAATAATTCAAAGCTTGAAGCGCTATATGCTGTAAGCTATTTTACTGCTTTGCGATAATTATCCTAGTGGTCACTTCATTATTAACATAGTTTTATTTATTTGGTTTTGTCATTTATGGTTAACTGATGCTCTGTTTCTAGACTCTGTGCATCAAATGATCCGACACTGTTCCGGTTTTCCACTACCAAACAGCCTATTTCGTCTATTGATTTCTCTGGCCATTCTGCCTGTCATTACATTTCAGAAACTTCTCCCTGGTAGTTTATACTGCAGTATAGCTTCATGCATCTTTTCAAAATAATGTTGTTAGTTTAACCACTATGTTTTGACAGCATGTACATTTCTGTCCTTTTGCATGTACTGTTTGTGAAATGAACTATTTAATTCCTTTGCACATACTTAACCAATTCATTATGTAGGTACCCTATTCTTTCCTTTGAAAAGAAATCTGTAGTACCGACTTGGTTCCACGGACATAGTATTCTTTACTGAATTCCTTTTACTTGCTAATGTTTCTGGTTCTTTTGTGCTCTCCCTAATTTTTCAGAAACAACTATTTGGTTCCTGTAACTACTGTTATTTACCTTCTGTTTCTTATTATTATCTACTAAATGCTTTTCACCAGCTAATCTGTCTGTTATTTTGAACTTTTCAATATGCAGATGACTGCGCACAAAGCTTTTCAATTTTGCAAGCAGTATAAAAGAGCTACTGAGTTCCGTAGGTTGTGTGAGATCATTAGAAACCATCTTGCAAACTTGAACAAATATCGTGACCAGCGAGATCGTCCTGATCTGACTGCCCCTGAAACCTGTCAGCTCTATCTTGATACTAGGGTTGAACAGCTTAAAATTGCTACAGAACTTTCCCTATGGCAGGTCTGTTTCACAACTCATCTTATCTTAATGCTAAAGAAATAAATTCACCAACTGTGGTCTTGTTCTTGCAGGAAGCCTTTCGATCTGTGGAGGATATCCATGGCTTGATGAGCATGGTTAAGAGGACTCCAAAACCATCTGTCCTGGTCGTATATTATGCCAAACTAACTGAAATATTCTGGATATCTGGGAGTCATTTGTATCATGCATATGCATGGCTGAAGCTTTTCAACTTGCAGAAGAGCTTCAATAAGAAGTTAACTCAGAAGGATCTGCAACTACTAGCATCTTCTGTTTTGCTCGCTGCACTTTCTGTTACACCATATGACCATAAATATGGTGCATCTCATCTTGAGCTTGAAAATGAAAAAGACCGTAGCTTGCGTATGGCCAACCTTTTCAATTTCTCCTTCGACTCCAAGCGTGAAAATAGAGAAATGGTTTGCTTTCCATCTGTTCTCCAAGTTAAGATAATTTTCCATAATCTAATTATTTGTTTTCTGACAAATCTCCTGTTTACTTTTCAGGTTTCTAGAGCTTCTCTTCTTTCTGAGTTGGTATGCCGTGGATCCTTTTTTGGCTGCTGTTATTTTTTATTATATGCTGCCAAACTGTTTAATATCTCTGTTATCACATGGATCCAGTCTTCTGAAAATAATGCATTCTCATTGAGCATGTCTTGTCTTTGTCATATATGGGCATCTTGAACACAATCTGCTATTATGGGGTTGGTTGTCCATGTTACCAGGCATTCTTATATGAGAACAATCTCCTCTGATGCCAGCATTTATTTGTAGGCGCTTAGGTGGTAGTGATTTCTTTTTGCTGCCTTCTAGCCAGAATAATGCACAACCACATTTTGAGCATTGATGCCTCATCAAGCAGCGATGCTAAGATATACACACATATCTGTCCTACATGGCAAGAGAACGTCTTTTTTTCTTTTCTTTTCCTGATCACCTCCTGCACCTGCAATGCTCTAATACCTGTTCAATCGCTTTAGATAGCTTTGTAGCTCTGAAATTTATATTAGATCTGCAAGTCCACAGAACAGGACATCTGTTGATGCATCCCTGATGTGCTGTTCTGTTTGTGTGATGATTTAATTTACTTGCATTGCTTTTGTTTCAATTTTCTCAAATATGAAAGCACTTCTTTCTTTGTGTAGTCACATAATCATGTTGTTTTTCTATGTTTATATAGCTGTGTTATGTTTAGGCCAATTAGCTGGCAATCTACATCATGCAATTTCTCCTGCCTCTCTCTCTCTAACTATGATATGAAAATAGGCTGCCAAAGGTGTGATTTCATGTGCTTCCCAAGAAGTGAAAGATCTATACAATCTTATGGAGCATGAGTTCCTTCCTCTGGATCTAGCATCAAAAGTACAGCCTCTGCTTTCTAAGATTTCTACGATCGGAGGAAAGCTTTCGGCTGCATCTTCAGTTCCTGAAATTCAGTTATCACAGTACCAATCTGCCTTGGAGAAGCTTACAACACTGAGGGTGCTGCAGCAGGTCCTATGCTATGTCCCACTAGCCATAGTATATGTGTTCATGCCACTTCTTTTTGTTGCTAATATGTATTTCACTTTATCAAACTTTACATCACTATTTGTGAAACATGTTTCTCAACCCTCTTTTTAACCATTTTCAGGCATCTCGTATTTTCCAGTCCATGAAGATTGACATGCTCTCCAGAATGATCCCATTCTTTGACTCCAATGTCGTGGAGAAGATGGCTGTTGATGCGGTCAAACATAATTTTGTTGCTATGAAAGTTAACCATTTGTCTGGAGCTGTTCATTTTGGCAAAATGGTATGTGGCTTGATTCTGACCACTGGTGCTACCTTCTTAGGCTTCTCAAAATTTACTCATTGAAGGCTTCATTTTTTTCCGGTGCTGTTTATTTGCTATAAGGATCAGATGCGTTGCCTGCCTTGCGGTTTTATTTTATTTATCTTGCCTACTGATATTCCTTGGCCAAAGAGGCTTGTCCCTTGGGTTTTCGAATGTTTTTTTCTATTAACTTACTGTTCATAGTGAATGGTTTCATTTTTATCTATTATTGATGAGAAATAGGTGCAGCATGACATGACTGGTCTTCGAGGAAGTAATGATGTGTCAGGCTTGTCTGTTCACAGAAACAATATAACGATTGGTTGATTGTTTCTCTTACTTATTTTAGCGAAAAAGGCTTTCGCCCCGTTCTCTTACTTATTTTAGCATCCACATGTGGTGATTGATTGAGTGTATTGTTTCATGCAATTTCATACAAGTATTTGGAATTTAACCTGCTTGTCATCAGTTGTTTTTCCATTTCCATCTCATCTTAACAGATAAATAGATAATTACCAACATATATCTTCCCATCTACTCGTTGTTATCTGACTTATTTCTCTTTGCAGGACATAGAATCTGATGCACTTGGTAGTCACCTCTGTGTCTTCACTGATTCCCTAAACAAAGCAAGGAGTCTCATTCATCCACCTGTGCATAAACCATCCAGACTCGGTGAAAACTTCAGTCTCGCTGGGGTGGTGGAGAAAGAACATAAAAGGCTTCTTGCGAGGAAATCAATTATTGAAAAACGTAAAGAAGACCTTGAGCGTCAAATATTGGAAAAGGTTTCCTATTTGCTTACTCTTAACTCTTGGTTGTTTTATGGAGTCTTTGTTTATGGTTTATGCATTTCTATTTCCAGGAAAAAGTAGAAGAGTCAAAGAGATTGATTATCCAGAAGAAATCTGCAGACGAGGAAAGGGAGAGGCTTTTGAAGGACCAGAGACTTAGGCAGCAGCAGAGGATCAGTCAAGAAATAAAGGATAAAGATAAGAGGGCTGCAGAAAAAATAATAGAAGATTTTCAAAAAATAAATAAGAAAGGGGAAAAAATTCACATTGAGGGGGTAAGATACTATTTTGGATTTCCAATAATTACCGCTCCATGCTAACTGGCCATGTTTTAATAGTTTGCGTATTTCCTTGGAATGCAACTTAATTCTGCTAGCGCTACATCTGAATGCCTTTTACTTATTAGAATTTTGATTACTGTTGTATTTCTGTATGGTCAGCTTCATTTTGACATTTGAACTATTTGTTTCTGTGCCCCTAAAAAAGGGGGATAGTCAGCTGTAGATGAATGACAGGTGGTTAGATAAAGTGCAGGATCATTTGTTTCTGTACATTGCTGCTTAAATGGTCTGCCAACTTAGCTAAATTATTATCACTTACAGTTTGTAACCAGTACATAGACACATGCATGTACATTTGTAGTTTTGGTGTATGGTGTTCTAATACATTGAATGCTCACATGGCAGGATATGACAAAACAATCCGCTATCGAGGTGGTACGGACTCGACAGATGAGGGAGCGTGATGAGATGGAAAAGAAACTGCAGAAGCTTGCAAAGAAAATGGATCACTTGGAGAGGGCAAAACGGCAGGAGGAAGCCCCACTCATTGAAGAGGCCTTCCAAAAGCGCCTTCAGGAAGAGAAGATCCTTCATGAGCAAGAGCAGCTGGTTTGTCTTTACTGTTATTTTGTTGTTTACAAGATGCATATTTGTTGTTCGTGTGCTCACATTCATTATGTATTTTTACTTGGCAGAGAGAGATTGAGCTCAGCAAGCAACACCACGTGGGTGACTTGCAGGAGAAAAATAGGCTTTCTCGATTGTTGGAGCATAAGGTATGTATCCTTCTTGCAACTGCATTCATCCGTGCTGATTCTGTCCTTGTGGTAGTCAGAGAATGCAATGGTGTCTCTTATCATGTTTTTATTTGTAGTCAGCTTTCCATTACTTTCCAAGCTTATAAGTAATATATAGTCGATTTTGTCCACAGAGGGAATGTTGAGTATAGTTGTTGCAGTGATTATACTTTCTACCCTACTTGAATGGTTTTT
This sequence comes from Aegilops bicornis, assembly GCA_021605145.1. Taxonomy (NCBI): domain Eukaryota; kingdom Viridiplantae; phylum Streptophyta; class Magnoliopsida; order Poales; family Poaceae; genus Aegilops; species Aegilops bicornis. The sequence goes on along the minus strand of CM038675.1, from coordinate 63,335,606 downwards.
GTTTTGTTTGGACAGTATTATGTGTTTGCATGTCTGCTGATGAGGTTAAACGTTCTTGGAATGGATTGCAGATGTGTTTAACTTGTTTGGTTGATTAACCCCATATTAGATTTAAATTCATCATGTATTTCAGCATATAATATTTTTAGTTTTTTCCTTTATTATATGGGCATTGTCAACCTATAAGCTTTTCTCAGTACGTATTTGTTTCCTTCTCAGAAGACTGCCTTCCTTCCATCTTGTTAATCTTATCAAAACTTCCCGTTTCAGAATGCTTTCCAGGAAAGAATTGTCCAACGCCGTGAAGCTGAGTTTAGTAGCCTAAGGAAAGAGAGGGAAGAAAGGATTAGCCAGTTGATATCTTCAAGAAAGCGTGAAAGGGAGACTGTACGGAAATTGATGTATTATCTGAACATGGAGGAACAACGGATTCAAAGGGTGCGCGAGGAAGAGGAGGCTAGAAAACATGAAGGTTAGTGATTCCAGCTTTACTGGTTTTTAGTGCTAGGGCCTTCTTATTGTTGTTGGTAACTTGTGAACTGGAAGTATTGTTCATGTCATTGGGAAGCAAGGAAAACACATTGTATCTGATCATCAAGTATTATTTATTGTTGGCAATAACACCACCTCATTGATTCGCAGAGGAAGAGAGGAAGAAGAGGGAAGAAGCGGAGATGAAACTCAAGCTTGACGCCATTGCAGCAATTCAGAGAGAGAAGGAAAGGGAGGTGGAAGAGAAGAAGGAAAAAGAGAGAAGGGAGGCTCTCCTAAGAGCAGCGGACCCACCTGATGTGCGGCCTGCTGCTACCATCGCACCACCAGCTGCTCCTGGTTCTAACAAGTTTGTCCCGCGGCACAGACGTGGCGGTGAGGGTAGCAGCCAGAGGACGGCTGTGGCACCTGAAGCAGCAGACCGTTGGGATGCTCGCCAAGAGGCTCCTCATGCACGGGAAGTGCGTCCCCTCCGCCAGGATGCGCTCCCGCTCCCGGAAGCAGACCGCTGGAGCCGCCGTCCCCTCCGCCAAGATGCTCCTCCCGCACGCCAAGAAGCGCCCCCAGCTCGCCAGCCAGATGGCGCTCCTCCAGCTGGTTCTACTACTGACCGCTGGCGTCCTGGTGGTGGATCTAGGCCCTCTGCAAATTCTTCATCGTCTTCTTCTTCGTCGACCGGCTGGAGGAAGAACTGAAGCTGCCTGCCCTGAAATGCATGCGCTGTGCCCTGCCAGCAGGTTGAGATTTTTGCAGTTACTTGAATTTGTCTGCCGCGCACCAGATTTTGTTCCTAAGCATGGACTCTTCTTCTAGGTTTCCTTCCTTTGCACCTTTGCACCATTTCGAAGTGTTGCTGTTAGTTATTTTTGACTAAAAGGCAGCTTAGACCTGTTTTCATTATGATGAGATGTTTGACATGGACATATGATGATTTTTTTTTTGTTATGTCACTATACAAGTTTATTTTCAAATGATAGCTCTATGTAATTGTCAAAACTTATAATATAGCCATTCCTTTGTGCTGAGCCATTCATCCATGCTTTGTACTAAGCTGCGAGGACCGCCCAAGCTGAGATCACGAAGATGATGGAAGGCGAGGAGAAGTGATGATGGAGTTCTAAACTACTAGTGCATTGACTTCTCATTGACGAGAGCGGCCGTCCTGCACGCAGCGCATCTACGGCCGTGCTGCGTGAGCGGATCCGTGCAAAAGAAAACGTCAAAATCAGTAAAGCGGACATACTGGGGGCCAAAAGTGGACAGACCATGCAGTGTGGGGCATTGTCTTTTTGGCGCGTGGGCCCGTCGATTTGACCAGGAATACAGCTCGGGCGCATGTCATGTGGGGGGCACAGCTCGGGCGCATGTCTTGCGGAACCGCAAGAACAGCAGCCGCTGCGACGTGCAGTCTTCACGTCACGGCGGCCCGGCTCCAGCAAAATACACACAGCCCTCCGTCCTGCCCCAGTTTTCAAGCTGAATGATGAGCAAAATACACAAAAACAGCAACAAAAACTAGTTCATCTGATGTATGGGCGTACAAAATCCCTGGTTCGGGCACTTGTAGAAACGGACGCCGGGGTTCCGGTCTGTCCCAGAGACGAACCAAGAGGGGGGACGCGTCCTCTGGTGTGTACGACGTATACGTTGCCCGTGAGCTCGCTCTGGGCATGGACGAAATGTGCAGCGTGGACGTTCGTGGCCTAGCAAAAACAGTTTTGCTAGAACTCATCTAGATGAGATATAATTTGGTCTTATTCACCTTTTATAGCCATTGGATGTGATGCTATAAGATGCGTGTATGCTGACGTGGGTTGTATCTGTTCTTATTTTTAAAGTAAATGAAACCAAATTATATCTCATCTAGATGAGTTCGCAAAAATGCTGTAAAAAAGTACGTCATGCTAGTTTGGTTATGTTGTACGTATAGTGTTGGAGATCGCTTATGAGTTTTTTATTATATAATAAGTTGATAATGTATTAAGCGTTTCGTTTGGAATAAAACTAGTGATATTTTTGGTGTTCATGAATGAACCATGTGATTACTGCGACTAATAAAAAACATCAAAATGTTTGCTTTCCTAGCTAAGGCTGCTGCGTTGCTGTACAACATGCATTAACTGAAAACACTCCTGCCAATGGAGCGTAACTGGGTTGTGCGGGTACATGCTGTTGCGTCCCCTCGTCCTTTCGTCTGCGCGCGTGCCCTCCTTCTGCTTGTATCAGATTGTGGTGTCAGGTTTGGTCCTTTGAATACGCATATACGTTTCAGTTTGCTTTCCAACGTTCGGCTATACCCTAACTAGCACGCTTAGCTGATCCGAATCGCGACGGCACGCGCGCCGTCGATGCCCTGCGTGCAGCTGCCGCTGTGTTCAGAGATGCACTTCTCATTGACTTTATGTCATCTATATGATCGATGCGTGTGAACTTAATTTCTATGTTGCTATGAAGGAGTACTAGTGAACTGCAACGTGGTCATTTGGATCGTCTATAATTATTATGCTACTTTGGAGGATCTGGAGTATTTACAATGATTTGGTTCACAGTAATGTTGTGTCTCCAACAGATATATCTCGCTTCTTTCTGTGTAGTTATTTATCAGGCACAGAAGCACTGTGCGTGAATGAGCCTGCCCCTGCTCGAGCGGTCAAGCAAAAGACTCCCTGGCCCAATCCACCGCCTGGCTGGGCTGCTCTATCAGTGGTATAGCTGGCCAAACGGGCTGGGCCAAACAGGCCAGCCTGCGAGCACGCCGGCACGGCCGGCCATGGGCCAGGCATGGCACGGGCTAAATGGGCCATGCCCGGCACGCGGCACGCCTTGGGCCGTGCCTGGGCACGCAGGCCGGCACGGCACGACCCGTTTACCTTTTTATATATATTTTTCAGAAATATTTTATATATGTATATCTAAAATATAGCTCAATAGGCCTAAAAACCAACCCGTGGGCCGGCACGGCACGGCCCAACTATTAAACGTGCCACGGCGGGCCGTGCCGGGCCGGCCCGTTTGGCCAGGTCAAACCCACGAAGCAGGTACGGGCAATGGTGTTGAGGGACTTTGAGGGAAGAGTGATTTTTTCAGTGTACAGATTTTTGTTTCACTGTCTAAGACGCCCTCGAGGCAGAAGTTAGTGCTATATACATGAAAAAATGTCACTTAGCATATACAATGGTCGGAGCTTCCTATATTGGTCCAGTCCGACAGCTCCATTGCTGTTGTTGCGTTGATAGATGATTCGCTCGACCGCTCCGCCTATGGACTAGGAAATCAAGAAGCTCCTGAATTTGCGTGGGTTTGTTTCGTTAAAGATGAGGCTAATTAAAATAGGGTTGCTCATTGCCTAGCTAATATTGATAGATTTGATGGTAGCACCGCTTGTTGGTTGCGCCATGTGCCAGATAGTGTCTTAAATCTTGTATTAGCTAATTGTAACACTATTACTAAGGAATAAAACCCACTTTATCTCGCAAAAGAAAAAAGAAGTTGACTTGTCAACTTGTTTATTTCTCTTCCTAGATGAAGTGGAACTGATATGTGGTGTACACTAGGAGGAACCCATGAGCTTATGATTCATGGGCGATATGCAACGAACAAGTGGACGGTTACAAGAACAACTGCTATAAAGGATATAAAATTAAAACAGAAGCAGAGGATTGTTATGCCAACTATGTCCGCAAAGTGAAAAATGAACTATGAAGTATGCAAGACTGTGTGGACAAGTGGACGAGTAAAGAATTTGATTATCTTTATCCAGTTTGTTGTCATTATGGTGTTATTGTTATCATCGGGTCTTGTATGTGTGTGTATTAATGATGTGATGTCAGTTGTTGTACTCTAATGCGTACATCTTTGTATAAAGTTTATATCATTGTTTTGTTAACTGTAATGTGTATGACCGCTTACGTTATTTCTATGCTGTAATGTGTATTGGCTGCTGTTTGATGGCAGTTGGAGTAGTTGTGGCGGGTGACTTAGAATGCCCGCCACAACTAACAATATAAGCCAGTGCCAGACACGAAAGATTGCCAGTGGCGGGAGGTCAGTGACAGGCGCCCCAGGAAGCCTGCCCCGCCACTGATGAGCTTTTTGCACCCGCCACTGCTAGGCTTTTCTGCAGTAGTGACGTGATCTTAGCAGTGTAGTGGACCGAGTGCCGACGCCGAATGCCACCGTATGGCTTAGCACTCACGGCATGGCGGCATTTCCACGATGTAGCATACCCCAACGTTAGACGAATCCGAGCAGCGGCCGAATCGACAGCGAGCCACGACGACAGATGAATCAATTCAGTGGTGGTCGAATCGAGCAACGAGCGCCGAAATCAATAGATCGGCGGGAGGATCAGGTGATGCGGGCGATGGGGGAGGCCGGATTTGGGTTGCGACCGGGCGGTGGTTTTTGCGGGTGGCCGGCGGAGATGCGGCATGGGGTAAGTGAAAACAGGGGTGCATCTCGTCGGCGGGGATGCAGGGTGGCGGTTGGGGCGGCTGGAATCGACGCCGACAACTCGTAACGAGACATGTGAGCGGGGTGTCACATCCTGATTTTTGGCCCTTTCTTTTTCTTTTGAGTTTCTGAGGTTTTTGCTTGAGTTTTCTTTTTCCGTGGCTATGTGGTCTGGAAACTGAAGAAGATCACCTCTTTTTTCTTTCTAGAGTGGCTTGTCATCCCCAAATCCATCCCAAGACCCTGTCATTTTCATCCTAGCCCAAATCCCCATATTATTTTTATTGGGAATATTCTTTTTCTATTAAAAGAATAACTCAATTTGCCCTAGGTTGTGAAGCAACCTATATCTCCATCACTCCTAAAATTCCCAAATAATTCTCACAAATTGTTTGGGTCATATCTTCCTCAAATATGTGAAGCAAGTGCTATTTATCTTTGCTTGGTTGACCCCAAACTTTTTGGACATCTTTTCCTGTCCAAATTATTGCCCTGTGCCAAAATTCAACTTCATTTGCCTAGCCAAGCTTCCTCAATGATTTTTCAAAGTTCCTACCTGAGGGAAGCCTTTGTGAAGGAAGTACTAGCTAGAGTTAGCCAAATGAGTTGAAATTTTGCACACTCCTTCATGTGCTCATATCATGACCCTCCTCCAATTTTCAGCTCGATCCAATCATCTATGTGAGCACAGTTTCAAATCTTTGATTCTGTTAATATTTTCAGGTTGTGAAGCAAGTATATTTTATATTGCTTCATTAATTCTGAGAAATTACCAGATCATGCTCCTATACATATACCATCTCTCCCCCAAATTTGGGATCATTCCATTAGGCCATTTTCCCTCCAAAATTATTGCAAGTTTCTGGTCAGTAGAGATGTCTGTGAAGCAAGTACTATTTTGGCATATCCATTTGGTATGAAATTTTTACAACATCTTCATATGGCCAAATAACCTTGCCTTGCCAAATTTGAGCTCAAGTTTCTACTCCATGTGAGTGCATCATCATGCTCAAGTTTCTGGACCAAATATGAGGTTACAAAGCAACCCTGTTGTTTTGTGATCCATTTCCCGCCAAAACTCCAAGGATTATAGTCCTTCCTTAGATAAACCTCCCAGACAACTCATTTGGCCCTTAGCCTCTCTAAGTTGATCACAGTGAGTTGATCCAGTTTGCAACATCAAACTTCAGAGGACCATTACCACCAAACCACCGTGCCTTTGATTGCTTCACCACTTCAGTTGCAACCTACACTGGAAGGGCAACACCCTAGACATCATTTGCCAGCTGTTCGCCTCCCGTGTATGCCAGTCTGGGTGGTAACCACCGGTTTGGCATGCACTGAGCGTGTCCAGAGCGTCCTTTTGCTCGGGCCCGACTCGTGATCATCGTTCCTGCGAGCACGGGCATGTCTAGCGTGTTCCCTGTGTCGTCGCCGTCCCGTTGGACCCCTATCCCCTCCGTCAGCTCGCTCGCTGGCGCTCGTCGCCGTGCGCCCACGGACGCGTTGTAGATGGCCGTCGTCTTCCTCCTCTCTCCACTTCTCCCCCGTGCCCCTCGTCGTCTCCTGCCCCGTGAGCTCCTCCCTGTGCCTCCCCGTCGCCTTCCTTCGAGCTCTCGAGCGTGCACACGCGTCCGCGGCAAAGCCAGCTCGGCCACCCCTCCCCTGGCTATTTAAGCCCACCCCGTGGCCTCCCGAGCTCTCCATCGCCTCCCCCTCACTCCCAAGACCTCGCCTAGGCTCTCCACCAAGCTCCAGGATTGCCCCTGCCCTCCTATGGCCGCCATGGACACCGGCTTCCTCCATCTAAATTAGCCCGAAGCTGAGCCCTCTTCCATCTCGTTCCACCTCCATCATCTCCACTTAACTCCCGCGCACCTCCCCCTCTCCTTGTTTTGCCGCTGGAGCCTCTGTGGCCGCACACCCCTAGTGCTGCCGCCGCCGCTGCCCTCGGCCACCTCGAGCTACCGTCTGTTCGATCTTTCCCTGGGCGCGCGGACCCCCTGGATGGATGCGGCCCTCTTCGCCGAGCTCACCAGTGGCTCCAGCTCGGCCGGAGCCGTCCGGGCGAGCGCCGACGCCGCGCGCTGTTCCTCTGTTCCGCGGGCAGGCGACGGGAAGAGGACGACGAACCGTCCAGCTAGCTAGGCGGGCCCCGCCTCTCCTCTCGGCCCCACGAGTCAACCACACACACATAGGCCCCGCCCCCGCCATGTCAGATAAGTGGAAACGGCTTTTCCGAAATTACGTTTTCAAATTCTGTAAGCGTACTTTGGTTTTGCTTCGGCTAAAAGTATGTTTTCTCTGTTCCAAAGATGTGTTTCTTAGAATGCGTTTTCTCTTTTTCAGCTCAGTCGGCCGAAGTGGTTATATTGTGAACGTTCACTGTTTAGCTCCTTTTCTGCCTAAAAAGTGAACATCCACAACTTTTCACTCGTAACTCCGAGTCAGGTCATTCCAGCGCCCACGTCTTCGTCTCGTCGAGCCCGCTTTGTTGGTCACATTTTCACTATGTTTTCACATACTGGAAATGAGCATTTTCCCTTGCCCCTCATCAGCCCCCTCCGAGGGAGAAACCTTTTCGGCGATTCGTTCCGTGGCTTCACCGCACTTCTTCCTGGAGCTTTTTCATCCCCAGGCAAGCCACAATACCCACTTGCATGATAGTCATGCAGTAGCCATGGTTTTCAACTTGAATATTTAATAAATGTTTGTTAGTTTTGCTACTGTTATCATGGTTTTGGTGATGCTTATAGTTTCATGTTCACTTTCGTGCTATGCTTCGTATGCATATGGTTATCATGTACTAGTTGCTAGTATTTATTTCGGATGTCATGGTTGGTAGTAGTACATGTTGGTGTTGGTTAGTTCTTCGTTGCCTGACTATTGTCGGTCACCTAGTACCGTTGATATGCATGTTTCCTTGCATCTAGCTGGTTTATGCTTACTTGGTAGTAGCCTGGTTGTGTTCTTGCATGGTATTTTTGGTTCCGATGCTACTGGTCATGCTATGAGTAGTGTTATACTCTGGATATTCATGCTAGTCAGTATGCCATGCTCAGTCAGATATATGATTTATTTCTGTTGATATGTTAAGAAGTGATGTTGCACATCCATGCTTATGTTGATATCTTGCTCATGCATCGTAGTTGCATCATGTTATTTTGATATGACTCAGCTTATTGCATTCAAGTTTAACCGGATAATTATCAAACTTGAACAACTGTTGGCTGAGTCATGGTGCCACCAAATCGAGCTGACCAGTGCAACCACACTTGCCTTATGGGGGGGAGGGGTCCTAACTAGGTCTATTGTCATGCCTCTCGCTGGTGCCTCCAAAGAGGGAAGGTTATGGGCACGCACTACCCTGTTCAGGTAGGCGGACATGAACCTTGTGTGCCCGTTGTTGTTGTATGGATCCTTGTCCTTGTTTGGGTCCGTTTATGTTTTGCCAGGACGGTGGCCGTTGGATATCTTTGGTAGACATCGAGGCCACCCAGGACCTAGCCCAGAGGGAAGTTGGTCGGAGTGGCCGGGAGAGTGTCATGGGCAATAGAGCGGTTTTGTCAGAACGCCGTTGGTCCACCCGAATGGGAGCGTGAGTCCATGTGTTCCGTGGTGTGGGTACAGTGTACTAACGTCTGCAATGTGTTTATTAAATCTATCGATAGCCGTGCCCGCGGATAAGGGCCCAGTTCATAGTCGGTCACACTATGGGTCAACAGTAATAATAATGATGTGCTTAATAACAACCCCAGTTCAATGATGAGAAAGAGGTTGGATGTGATCGAGAGAGGATCATGAAGGTATCATGGATACCGGAGTTGGTTGATCTTTTATGTGATCGTGAGAAGATCACTGTGGTATCGATGATACCGAGTTGTTGGATATTTGTGGTGTTATGCGAGAATCACGAGTAAAGGTCAACCTCCTTGTGGTCATGAAATGATTACTACGGTATTGTTTATACCAAGCTTGATTGGACCCTAAGATGATCGTGTGATGTCCGCGGTGGTAAGTGATGCATGTGATGGTTACGAGGTAACCTCGAGCAGAGGAAATTGGTGCATGATAGTGTCATCATGTTGCATGCATGCTAGTATCGCCAGGTTCATATGTTCATGCCATGCTCATATTGTTCTAGCTGTATCACGTTCATCTTGTTCATGCTATAATTGATCTGATAGTAGTTTCTTAGTCCTTGTTTAACCTGTAATTGCCATGCTATTGTTTGCCTTGATTGCTTTTGGTTTTTGTGAGCTTGCAAGTACATTCAATGTACTGACCTGGCGTGTCATGCCAGTTTGCAGGTCATGCTGGACTTGATTGATTGTTTGCCGTGGATCCCTTGTTTGCGAGCTAGGATAAGCGTTCCAACCAGAGTCCCTGCGGAGTGGAGTTCACCACCGCCGTCGCTGTTCCGCTGCCAGTAGTCATTCCGCTGCTTCGTGTTGTTCTGCTGCTTGCATAGAGCAACCGTGTCAAGCGTAGTGTCGTTGTGCCGATGTAATTTCCTTGTACCCATATAGACTGTAATAAAGAGCTGATTTGTTCTATGCTAAGCGATGTCATATTCGAAGACTTCTTACGAAATTTGGAATACGTGGCGTTCCGGTTTCTACGAGCGAGGGTGCCACACGGGAAACTTCCGAACTCACTAATTGAGGAGTACTGTTGGGGAACGTAGTAATTTCAAAATTTTCCTACGCACACGCAAGATCATGGTGATGCATAGCAACGAGAGGGGAGAGTATTGTCTACGTACCCTCGTAGAACAAAGCGGAAGCGATCACAACGTAGAGGAAGTAGTCGTACGTTCTCCTCGCGATCCAGTCGATCCCAGCGCCGTTACTCCGGCGCCTCCGAGTTCTTGGCACACGTTCATTTCGATGGCGCTCCTCGGGATCAGCAAAGCTCCGGGGAGAGGAGTTCCGTCGGCCTGACGGGCGTGGTAGGCGATCTTGATGTTCTACCGATGGGGGCTTCGCCTAAGCCTGCTATGATATGACCGAGGTGGAATATGGTGGAGGGGCACCGCACACGGCTAAGGAGCGATCTCAAGGATCAAATTGTGTGTTCTAGGGTGCCCCTGCCCCGTATATAATGGAGCTTGGGGGAGGGCCGGCCGGCCCTTGGAGGCGCGCCAAGGGAGGGGGGAGTCCTCCTCCTAGTGGGAGTAGGACTCCCCTTTCCTAGTCCAACTAGGAAGGAGGAAGGGGGAAGGAAAGAGAGGGAGAGGGAGAGGGAAAGGGGGGCCGCCCCCCCCTTCTTGTCCAATTCGGACTCCCCATGGGGGGGGGGGCGCCACCTCCTGGCGCAGGCCTCTCTCTCCCTCTTGGCCCAATAAGGCCCATTACTTCCGGGGGGTTCAGTAACCCTCTGGCACTCCGTCTTTCTCCGGAAACTTCCGGAACCTTTCCGGTGTCCGAATATAGCCGTCCAATATATCAATCTTTATGTCTCGATCATTTCGAGACTCCTCGTCATGTCCGTGATCACATCCGGGACTCCGAACTCCTTCGGTACATCAAAATACACAAACTCATAATATAACCGTCATCGAAACCTTAAGCGTGCGGACCCTACGGTTCGAGAACAATGTAGACATGACCGAGACACATCTCCGGTCAATAACCAATAGCGGGACCTGGATGTCCATATTGGTTCATACATTTTCTAAGAAGATCTTTATCGGTCGAGACCGCATAACAACATACATTGTTCCCTTTGTCATCGGTATGTTACTTACCCGAGATTCGATCGTCGGTATCCAATACCTAGTTCAATCTCATTCTTGGTAAGTCTCTTTACTCATTCCGTAATACATCATCTCACAACTAACTCATTAGTTGTAATGCTTGCAAGGCTTATGTGATGTGTATTACCGAGAAGGCCCAGATACCTCTCCAGAGCAATCGGAGTGACAAAACCTAATCTCGAAATACGCCAACCCAACAAGTACCTTTGGAGACACCTGTAGTACTCCTTTATAATCACCCGATTACGTTGTGACGTTTGGTAGTACCCAAAGTGTTCCTCCGGTAAACGGAGTTGCATAATCTCATAGTTATAGGAACATGTATAAGTCATGAAGAAAGCAATAGCAATATACTAAGCGATCAAGTGCTAAGCTAACGGAATGGGTCATGTCAATCACATCATTCTTCTAATGAGGTGATCCCATTAATCAAATGACAACACATGTCTATGGTTAGGAAACATAACCATCTTTGATTAATGAGCTAGTCTAGTAGAGGCTTACTAGTGACTATCTGTTTGTCTATGTATTCACACATGTATTATGTTTCCGGTTAATACAATTCTAGCATGAATAATAAACATTTATCATGATATAAGGAAATAAATAATTACTTTATTATTGCCTCTAGGGCATATTTCCTTCAGTCTCCCACTTGCACTAGAGTCAATAATCTAGATTAATCAGAAATGATTCTAACACCCAAGGAGTCTTGGTGAGGATCATGTTTTGCTCGTGTATGAGGCTTAGTCAATGGGTGCGCAACATTCAGATCCGTATGTATTTTGCAAATCTCTATGTCTCCCACTTGGACTTGGTCCCGAATGGAGTTGAAGCGTCTTTTGATATGCTTGGTCCTCTTGTGAAATCTGGATTCCTTTGCCAAGGCAATTGCACCAGTATTGTCACAGAAGATCTTCATTGGTCCCGATGCACTAGGTATGACACTAGATCGGAAATGAACTCTTTCATCCAGACTCCTTCATTTGCTTGCTTCAAGCAGCTATGTACTCCGCTTCACATGTAGATCCCGCCACGACGCTTTGTTTAGAACTGCACCAACCGACAGCTCCACCGTTTAACAAAAACACGTATCCGGTTTGCGATTTAGAATCGTCCGGATCAATGTCAAAGCTTACATCGACGTAACCATTTACGACTAGCTCTTTGTCACCTCCATATACTGAGAAACATATCCTTAGTCCTTTTCGTGTATTTCAGGATGTTCTTGACATTTGTCTAGTGATCCACTCTGGATTACTTTGGTACCTTCCTGCCAAGCTTACAGCTAAGCATACGTCGGTCCGGTACACAGCATTGCATACATGATAGAGCCTATGGCTGAAGCATAGGGAACATCTTTCATTTTCTCTCTATCTTCTGCTGTGGTCGGGCATTGAGTCTGACTCAATCTTATACCTTGTAATACAGGTAAAAAACCTTTCTTTGCCTGATCGATTTTGAATTTTTTCAAAACTTTATCAAGGTATGTGCTTTGTGAAAGTCCAATTAAGTGTCTTGATCTATCTCTATAGATCTTGATGCCCAATATGTAAGCAGCTTCACCGAGGTCTTTCATTGAAAAACTTTTATTCAAGTATCCTTTTATGCTATCCAGAAATTCTATATCATTTCCAATCAATAATATGTCGTCCACATATAATATCGTAAATGCTACTGAGCTCCCACTCACTTTCTTGTAAATACAGGCTTCTCCAAAAGTCTCAGATAAAACCATATGCTTTGATCACACTATCAAAACGTTTATTCCAACTCCGAGAGGCTTGCGGACCATAAATTGATCATTTGGAGCTTGCACACTTTGTTAGCACCTTTTGGATCAGCAAAACCTTCTGGTTGCATCATATACAACTCTTCTTCTAGAAATCTATTCAAGAATGCAGTTTTACATCCATTTGCCAAATTTCATAATCATAAAATGCGGCAATTGCTAACATGATTCGGACAGACTTAAGCATCGCTACGGGTGAGAAAGTCTCATCATAGTCAACCCCTTGAACTTGTCGAAAACCTTTTGCAACAAGTCGAGCTTTGTAGACAGTTATATTACCATCGTCGGTCTTCTTCTTAAAGATCCATTTATTCTCAATGGCTTGCCGATCATTGGGCAAGTCAACCAAAGTCCATACTTTGTTCTCATACATGGATCCCATCTCAGATTTCATGGCTTCCACCATTTCATGGAATCTGGGCTCACCATCGCTTCTTCATAGTTTGTAGGTTCGCCATGGTCAAGTAACATGATTTCCGAATAGGATTACCGTACCACTCGGTGCGTATTTTATTCTACTTGACCTCTGAAGTTCAAGAGCAACTTGATCTGAAGTTTCATGATCAACATCATTAGTTTCCTCACCAATTGGTGTAGTTGTCACAGAACCGCTTTCTTGTGATGAACTACTTTCCAATAAGGGAGCAGAATCTGATTATCTCATCAAGTTCTACTTTCCTCCCACTCACTTCTTTCGAGAGAAACTCCTTCTCTAGAAAGGATCCGAATTTAGCAACGAAAATCTTGCCTTCAGATCTGTGATAGAAGGTGTACCCAATGATCTCCTTTGGGTATCCTATGAAGACACATTTCTCCGATTTGGGTTCGAGCTTATCTGGTTGAAGTTTCTTTACATAAGCATCGCAGCCCCAAACTTTAAGAAACGACAACTTTGGTTTCTTGCCAAACCACAGTTCATATGGTGTCGCCTCAACGGATTTAGATGGTGCCCTATTTAACGTGAATGCGGCCGTCTCTAAAGCATATCCCCAAAAGCGATAGCGGTAAATCAGTAAGAGACATCATAGATCGCACCATATCAAGTAAAGTACGACACGACGTTCGGACACACCATTTCTCTGTGGTGTTCCGGTGGCGTGAGTTGTGAAACTATTCCACATTGTTTCAAATGTAAACCAAACTCGTAACTCAAATATTCTCCTCCACGATCAGATCGTAGAAACTTTATTTTCTTGTTACGATGATTTTCCACTTCACTCTGAAATTCTTTGAACTTTTCAAATGTTTCAGATTTGTGTTTCATTAAGTAGATATACCCATATCTGCTCAAATCATCTGTGAAGGTGAGAAAATAACGATACCCGCCGCGTGCCTCAACATTTATTGGACCACAAACATCAGTATGTATGATTTCCAACAAATCAGTTGCTCGCTCCATAGTTCCGGAGAACGGCGTTTTAGTCATCTTGCCCATGAGGCATGGTTCGCAAGTACCAAATGATTCATAATCAAGTGATTCCGAAGCCCATCAAGATGGAGTTTCTTCATGCGTTTTACACCGATATGACCCAAACGGCAAGTGCCACAAATAAGTTGCATTATCATTATCAACTCTGTATCTTTTGGTTTCAACACTATGAATATGTGTATTACTACTATCGAGATTTAATAAAAATAGACCACTCTTCAAGGGTGCATGACCATAAAAGATATTATTCATATAAATAGAACAACCATTATTCTCTGTCTTAAATGAATAACCGTCTCGCATTAAACAAGATCCAGATATAATGTTCATGCTCAACGCCGCACCAAATAACAATTATTTAGGTCTAAAACTAATCCCGATGGTAGATGTGGAGGTAGCGTGCCGACCGCGATCACATCGACTTTGGAACCATTTCCCACGCGCATCGTCACCTCGTCCTTAGCCAATCTTCGCTAATCCGTAGTTCCTCGCTTGAGTTGCAAATATTAGCAACAGAACCAATATCAAATACCGTGTACTCTGCGAGTATTAGTAAGGTACACATCAATAACATGTATATCACATATACCTTTGATCACCTTGCCATCCTTCTTATCCGCCAAATACTTGGGGCAGTTCCGCTTCGGTGTCGGTTTGCTTGCGGTAAAGAAAACACTCGATTTCAGGCTTAGGCCCAGACTTGGGTTTCTTCTCTTGAGCAGCAACTTTCTTGCTGTTCCTTTTGAAGTTCCCTTCTTCTTTCCTTTGCCCTTTTCTTGAAACTAGTGGTCTTGTTGACCATCAACACTTGATGCTCTTTCTTGATTTCTACCTCCATGACTTTTAGCATTGCGAAGAGCTCGGGAATTGTTTTGGTCATCCCTTGCATATTATAGTTCACCACGAAGCTCTTGTAGCTTGGTGGCAGTGATTGGAGAATTCTGTCAATGACACTATCATCCGGAAGAGTAACCCAGCTTGAATCAAGTGGTTATTATACCCAGACATTTTGAGTATATGTTCACCGATGTAACTATTCTCCTCCATTTTGCAGCTATAGAACTTATTGGAGACTTCATATCTCTCAATCCGGGCATTTGCTTGAAATATTAACTTCAACTCCTGGAACATCTCATATGCTCCATGACGCTCAAAACGTCGTTGAAGACCCGGTTCTAAGCCGTAAAGCATGGCACAATCGAACTATCGAGTAGTCATCAGCTTTGCTCGCCAGACGTTCACAACTTCGGCGTTGTTCTGCGGCAGTTCGGCACCCAGCGGTGCTTCCAGGCGTAATTCTTCTGTGCAGCAATGAGGATAATCCTCAAGTTACGGACCCAGTCCGTGTAATTGCTACCATCATCTTTCAACTTTGCTTTATCAAGGAACGCATTAAAATTCAACGGAACAACAGCACGAGCCATCTATCTACAGTAAACATAGACAAGCAAAATACTATCAGGTACTAAGTTCATGATAAATTTAAGTTTTAATTAATCATATTAAAAACTCCCACTTAGACAGACATCTCTCTAGTCATCTAAGTGATTACGTGATCCAAATTAACTAAACCATGTCCGATCATCACGTGAGATGGAGTAGTTTCAATGGTGAACATCACTATGTTGATCATATCTACTATATGATTCACGTTCGACCTTTCGGTCTCCGTGTTCCGAGGCCATATCTGTTATATGCTAGGCTCGTCAAGTTTAACTCGAGTATTCTGCGTGCGCAACTGTTTTGCACCCGTTGTATTTGAACGTAGAGCCTATCACACCCGATCATCACGTGGTGTCTCAAAGACGAAGAACTTTCGCAACGGTGCATACTCAGGGAGAACACTTCTTGATAATTTTAGTGAGAGATCATCTTATAATGCTACCGTCAACCAAAGCAAAATAAGATGCATAAAGGATAAACATCACATGCAATCAATATAAGTGATATGATATGGCCATCATCATCTCGTGCTTGTGATCTCCATCTCTGAAGCACCGTCGTGATCACCATCGTCACCGGCGCGACACCTTGATCTCCATCGTAGCATCGTTGTCGACACGCCAACTATTGCTACTACGACTATCGCTACCGCTTAGAGATAAAGTAAAGCAATTACAGTATGCTTGCATTTCATACAATAAAGCGACAACCATATGGCTCCAGCCAGTTGCCGATAACTTCGTTACAAAACATGATCATCTCATACAATAAAATATAGCATCACGTCTTGACCATATCACATCACAACATGCCCTGCAAAAACAAGTTAGACGTCCTCTACTTTGTTGTTGCAAATTTTACGTGGCTGCTACGGGCTTAAGCAAGAACCAATCTCACCTACGCATCAAGACCACAACGATACTTCACAAATAGACTCCGCTTTTAACCTTCTCAAGGACCGGGCGTAGCCACACTCGGTTCAACTAAAGTGAGAGAGACAGACACCCGCCAACCACCTTTAAGCACGAGTGCTCGTAACGGTGAAACCAGTCTCGCGTAAGCGTACGCGTAATGTCGGTCCGGGCTGCTTCATCTCACAATACCGCTGAACCAAAGTATGACATGCTGGTAGGCAGTATGACTTGTATCGCCCACAACTCACTTGTGTTCTACTCGTGCATATAACATCAACACATAAAACCAGGCTCGGATGCCACTGTTGGGGAACGTAGTAATTTCAAAATTTTCCTACGCACACGCAAGATCATGGTGATGCATAGCAACGAGAGGGGATAGTATTGTATAAGTAACCTCGTAGAACAAAGCGGAATCGATAAAAACGTAGAGGAAGTCGTCGTACGTTCTCCTCGCGATCGATCGATCCCAAATACAGCATTCGGCGCCTCCGAGTTCTTGGCACACGCTCAGCTCGATGACGCTCCTCGGCTTCGATCCAGCAAAGCTCCGGGAGAGGGAGTTCCACAAGACGACGGCGTGGTGACGATCTTGATGTTCTATCGACGCAGGGCTTCGCCTAAGCACTGCTATGATATGACCGAGGTGGAATATGGTGGAGGGGGCACCAGACACGGCTAAGGAGCGATCTCAAGGATCAACTTGTGTGTTCTAGGGTGCCCCTGCCCCGTGATATAAAGGAGCAAGGGGAGGGCGGCCGGCCCTAGGAGGTGCGCCAAGGGAAGGGGGAGTCCTCCTCCTAGTGGGAGTATGACTCACCTTTCCAAGTCCAACTAGGAAGGAGGCAGGGGGGAGGAAAGAGAGGGAGAGGGAGAGGGAAAGGGGGGCCGCGCCTCCTTGTCCACCCGGACTCCTCATGGGGGCGCCACCTCCTGGCGCAGCCCTCTCTCCCCTCTTGGCCCAATAAGGCCCATTACTTCCCGGGGGTTCCGTAACCTCCGGCACTGCCTCTTTCTCCGGAAACTTCCGAACCTTTCCGTGTCCGAATATAGCCGTCCAATATATCAATCTTTATGTCTCGATCATTTCGAGACTCCTCGTCATGTCCGTGATCACATCCGGGACTCTGAACTCCTTCGGTACATCAAAATACACAAACTCATAATATAACCGTCATCGAAACCTTAAGCGTGCGGACCCTACGGTTCGAGAACAATGTAGACATGACCGAGACACATCTCCGGTCAATAACCAAGAGCGGGACCTGGATGCCCATATTGGTTCCTACATTTTCTACGAAGATCTTTATCGGTCAGACCGCATAACAACATACGTTGTTCCCTTTGTCATCGGTATGTTACTTGCCCGAGATTCGATCGTCGGTATCCAATACCTAGTTCAATCTCATTCTTGGTAAGTCTCTTTACTCGTTCCGTAATACATCATCTCACAACTAACTCATTAGTTGTAATGCTTGCAAGGCTTATGTGATGTGTATTACCGAGAAGGCCCAGAGATACCTCTCCGACAATCGGAGTGACAAAACCTAATCTCGAAATACGCCAACCCAACAAGTACCTTTGGAGACACCTGTAGTACTCCTTTATAATCACCCAGTTACGTTGTGACGCTTTGGTAGTACCCAAAGTGTTCCTCCGGTAAACGGGAGTTGCATAATCTCATAGTTATAGGAACATGTATAAGTCATGAAGAAAGCAATAGCAATATACTAAATGATCAAGTGCTAAGCTAACGGAATGGGTCTTGTCAATCACATCATTCTTCTAATGAGGTGATCCCATTAATCAAATGACAACACATGTCTATGGTTAGGAAACATAACCATCTTTGATTAATGAGCTAGTCTAGTAGAGGCTTACTAGTGACTATCTGTTTGTCTATGTATTCACACATGTATTATGTTTCCGGTTAATACAATTCTAGCATGAATAATAAACATTTATCATGATATAAGGAAATAAATAATTACTTTATTATTGCCTCTAGGGCATATTTCCTTCAAGTACTTATTGCAAAGACCACTCTCACCTTCTCATATTGCGACAAGTGGCACGCTACATGTGCGCCAGTTGTCGCCACCTGGGAGTTTTCCATTTTTCCGTAGATCTGTTTATTCAAAACATTTTATCTCTTAAATCAGGCGTCCAAATCTCGAACCGTTTTCACCGTTGGCTTCCTCGCATCGAGATCTTCAAAACTAGATCCCATGTTGATAGGTTTTGACGAACTTTTTTTCATGAAAAAACAAAAAGAAAAAACCAAACTGGGAGTATGTTTTTTTCCCTTTCCGAAAGAGGCACGACCATGACTCTCGCGAAAGTACTACCGTGCCTCTTGCGGAAGCAAAACTGTGCTTCTTGCGGAAGAAAAAAAAGAAAACATGTTTTTCTCCCATTTCTGAGAGGCACGACTGTGACTCTCACGAAAGCACAATCGTGCCTCTCGCGGAAGCAAAAACCATGACTCTCGTGGAAGGAAAAAAGCAGAAAACACGTTTTTGTTTCCGAGAGGCACGGCCATGACTCTCACGGAAGCACAACTGTGCCTCCCGCTGAAGCAAAACCGCGACTCGCGGAAGGAAAAAAACAAAAACACGCTTTATTTTTCCGCTTTGCAGAGGCACGACGGTGACTCTCGCAGAAGCAAAACCGTGCTTCTCGCGGAAGAAAAAAGAAAACATGTTTTTTTCCGCTTCGGGAGGCGGACCGTGACTCTCGTGAAAGCACAACCGCGTTTCTCGCGAAGCAAAAACCATGACTCTTTCGGAAGGGAAAAAGAAAACATGTTTTTTTCCGCTTCCGAGAGGCACGGTCATGACTCTCACGAAGCACAACTGTGCCTCCAAGGAAGCAAAAACCGTGACTTCATGGAAGGAAAAAAAACAAAACACGCTTTATTTTTCCATTTGCGAGAGGCACGGCGGTGACTCGCAGAAGCAAAACCGTGCTTCTCGGAAGAAAAAAAGAAAACATGTTTTTTTTCCGCTTCGAGAGGCGTGACTGCGTGACTCTCGTGAAAGCACAACCGTGCCTCTCGCGGAAGCAAAAACCATGAATCTTTCGGAAGGGAAAAAAAGAAAACATGTTTTTTTTTCATTTCTGAGAGGCACGGTCATGACTCTCACGAAAGCACAACTGTGCCTCCCGCGGAAGCAAAAACCGTGACTCGCGGAAGGAAAAAAAACCAGAAAACACATTTTAATTTTCTGTTTCCGAGAGGCACACCGGTGACTCTCGCGAAAGCACAACCATGTTTCTCGCAGAAGCAAAACCGTGACTCTCGCGGAAGGAATAAACATGTTTTTTTTCCTTTTCCGAGATACACGACCGCGACTCTCGCAAAAGGAAAATAAAGATAAAAAACGCGTTTTCTCGGGCAACATTTTTTTTCCAAATACTAACGAAGACCGGTGCCGAAACATCGAAAAAACCCGTTAAAAAGCCAAAAACGCATGTGAAAAAAAAAAATCGAAGGGACCGCCCAGAGCGCGATACGTAACGGGCGGCTGAGAGCGCTCCAAGTGACGCTGATCGTTGTGAGGCTCCCGAAAGAGCGCTCTTTAAGCAGTTGCTCCCGTCTATTTCTCTTAACATGGTATAGAGGTAGACGCTCATGTACATAAACAAATACGCAAATAGGGTGTCTGTTAGAGCAATGTTTTTATTCGAAATGTTCTAAATTGCAGTATTTTTTAGGAGCATTAATTTTTGGAACGGAGGCCTTTCTCGTCATCTGTCGGAGAAGCTCTTACAAAACTACTACCGAAAAGAAGTAAAGAATCTTCTCCCTTCTCTACCAGCAGCAGCTCTTCTCCTCCATTGGCCGGTCGAGCTTGCAGCAATCCCAAGGCACACCGTCACATGAACTTGGCCAGCTCGGCAAGGAAGGCGCCGGCGTGCTCCTCCTTGACGAAGCGCGACAGGATGTTGGCCCTGTCCTTGTCCCTGCACGGCAGGCACGCCACGCAGGCCGGCACCGACTTGGGCCCCACGTGTCCCATCACGCGCGCCGGCGTCCCGCCGCCGAAGTCCGTCGCCTCGAAGCCCAGGTTCCTCCAGCTCGTCACGAATAACAAGTTGTACCCGAACAGCGCGTCCACGCCTGGCACGCCTTCTGCTTGCTCTTTTCCGGCGAAGGTGGCAGGTATCTGCTCCTTGCCACTCCTGATCAGCTTAACGACGTCTTTGATGTCCCCATCTGCCACCTCACGGACCGTCGGAGACGGGGTGATTGCCTGCGTAATGACGCAGTTGCTGTAGTAGCCGTCCGCGGCACCGACGTGCCTGCGCGCGTCCGCGGTGAAGATGAGCGGCGCCAGCTTGCCCGGGTCCTCGTCGGGCATGATGGCGCGGCTGCGGCACTGCCATAGTACGGCCGTAGCCGCCTCGAATACGGTGCACGGCGCGCCCAGCTCGTCGCCGAGCTCGGCCCTGATGCGGTCGATCGTGCTCATCGGCACCGTGAAGTCGAGGTAGGAGTAATCCTGGGGCTCCAGGTGGCCAACCATGGTCTGCTCTATAGCGGCGGCCAAAGGCGGGAGGTCCGGCAGGAGATGCTCGGCGCAGGAGACCGGGGAGACGGACGGCCGGGCCCGCCCGCGCGCCAGCTCGCCCACGGCCCGTAGGAGCAGAGCGATCCCCGTGCCGTCGGCGACGACGTGGTTCCACGTGACCCCAAGGACGAACGCGCCACAGGTGAACTCTGTCACCTGCAAGAGAACCAAGGGGTCGGTCACGCGGCAGCTGGCCTCCTGGTAGTCGGCGGCGAGGTCTTTAGCAGCGCCGCGAACGGCGGGTCGAAGAGCTTGACGTCCTCCAGGGCGCAGTTGGCCGTCGCGGCCACGAACTCCACGCCCTCGCCGGTGCATGCGATGCAGAGCTCGCCGTCGTCGTCTCCCACGATGACGCGGCCGGCCATGAGGGGAAGTGGACCAGAGCTTGAGACAGCGCCCTCTTTATGATTTCGGCGGGCTCGTGGATGGCCCGGTCGAAGACGTGGAAAGACGAGAAGGCGCAGAAGGCAACAGGCTCGTCGAAGGAGGAGACCTTGATGCGGTCGGGCATCGTCGGCGTCGACGGGCGGACCAGCACCGGCCAAGACTTGGTTACCATCACTCTCATTTCCAATAGGAATCTCAACTAAGTGGTATCGCCTCTTGTGCAAATTATGGCTGGCTTATATGCAAGGCCTTGCCTACGTGGAAGTGAAAAATTTAAGCGGGCAACTGCCTAGCCAATCAGGCAGTGACACTTGCACCGTATACTGCATTATATAAGAACGTTTTTCTCATGTTCATTAAACTAGATGACACCACACGGGTTGCTGCGTTTTCTATGAGTAGATTCGAAGAAGAGCATATACTATACTTAATGAATGTGAATACATATTGAAATGTTTAACAAATATATTTCTGCAGAAACATAAAGTGAATTATCAGTAACGTGCACTGAGTCCTCTCCCAATTAACTATGTTGGATTTGAAGGGCATTGAAGTAATTCTAGTACGGTCACTCCAAATGAGACGTGGGAAAATCTTAACAACTGGAAAAATAAAGTATGGGCATGTGATAGTACACGTAAAGCACACCTGATAAGTCAGCAGAGATATATGTTCCAGACATCCGGAGAGGCATCATGAATAGCTTACAACGATATAGTTCTTTAGTTGCAAACGAAGCAGTACTATACAGGAAAACTAAATTTTATTTCTATGTACTGGCATGATAACTTTTTCAAAGACTTATACATGTAGATTGTATCTTGTCTAGAAGTTAATGATTTTATCTTTTTCATTCGCAGCAAAGCAATAGTAAGAAGTTGTGTTGTATTTGGCATTCTTGTTTTTCTGCAGGATGCACTTGGCATTCTTGATTCTTCAAAGGAACTGAAATTGGAGAAATGACTCTTCATATTTACTCAAATAGTTTTTTAGTTCATAGCCACTGCATTAAGATTGCCGATGAGTGGAAGCTGCAAGATCTGCTATGAAAGCGAGGCACGACAGTGAGGCAACCCTTCGACAACTGGAAGGAAAATTTTTAAACATGAAGGGCATACGACATCCCATAGAGCTAGGGAAACAACCTACAGTGGTAAATTATTGCTCAACAATCTGATGTTATCTTTTGGTTTTGTTTAGATGGTGTGCATGAAAAAATGAATACTGAACTCCAGCCCTCCATCGACGGGATGGTAAATAATGCAAACATTTATTCATCTGAAAACGTAATTACAGAAGGCATGGAAAAAATAATCATAAAATTATATACGATAACCTCATAGTAAGTAGCAAGACAATGTAAGGCGGGGGAACTCCAAATTTTTCCGAGCACTATAACTTGGATGCATGTGAGTAACAACATAAATTAAGGGAGCTAATAAATAGCACGATGAGGCTAATTTGAGCGATATAATCAGATATTAAGGTAAGATAGTACTTACTGGTATGTCTCCTCCTAAATTTACCATCCCGAAGCAACTGTACACTCAGATTCAGATTTTTGTGAAAATCATGTATCATGGTAACCCTGCAATATCGCTCATAGGACCATTGAAGATGTATAAAGATAAGAGAGAAAATGTGTTCATTAATGTGAGAAGCAAATTGACAATCGCCAGCCCACAGCATGCTTCAAATCTGGCTCCACCCCTGATCTTCACAATGAGACAATATCACCACCATTGCTACACGCCTACACCTCTCTGTAATCAGAAATTTTAGCAGGTTGTTTATGGCACTTTGTAGTTTCCTCTAATATGTTTGTTTAAATACCTAAACATGTCATTACTTTAAGAATGAGACTAGTTGATGAAACACATACTCACAAAGAGAAGCACTTTCATTATCTAACATTGGAAATGAAATGATAGCGAAGACAATAGCACTATTTTAACTCTATTCTTATTTCATTTTATTAGTGACACTAGCAGGCCAAGACATTGCCTCAAATTATTAGTGAAATAAGATTAAGATGCAAAACAATAACATTATTGCTTCCTCACGGCAGTGCCAAAACAGTAGAACAAGATCACTAACTGGATGCGGAGTCAGCATGCAGGATCATTGTGCCAAAGGGTAGTACCAAAAAGGAAAATACCTCGTCATGAGAACCATATCTGCAGTCAACGCCATCATAGAAGGGTTGAGACCAGTCACCAACATGGATGATTCAATTCATGCGACCTTTTTGTGTAGTTCACCTAAAATGAGGCAATGCTTGCATCATGCAATTAGCAAGAAGTACTAGGCCCCATGAGCTGGCAGCTTCTTCTTCATTAGGTGCAATAAAGTTGAGAAACATCAAGGTTGGTCGTCAAGCTCGTGGAATGTGCCAGTATAATTTGGATATCCTTTTGGGAAGTTTCAACTAGAATCAAGCTTCCATGTTTGTTACACAAATGTGTGGAAAGTGCCATTGTGGTGACGGTGACCGCTAATTTTGCAATGGCAAATTAACTGTTGGAGGACATTACCCATAGAGTTCCACACATAAAAGAAGTGTTTTGTGGAGTTCACCAAAGGGTCGCAATAGCAACAAGGTGAAATGTACATCTCTATTGGAAAAAAATGGTATAAAGGAGGGTGAATAACAAGTGATGAAACATACATCAAATGAAAAGAAGCATCTTTCTTATCTTAATGACAATCATAGAAGGACAGTAGCAATTTCTAAAGCAGCAACATTGCTTCATATTACCAAGGGCATTAATATTAACAATGACAATGGTTAAATATGACATTAGTTTAACTGCCATTGCTTGATTTTACCAGCAACATTAGATTAACAACGGCTAAAAGTTGGTATAAGGGCATGTGACAGTAGGCGGACCGAGACAGTTGCATTTGTAACGAAAAGAAGCAACATCCTTATCTTAATGGGAAATATAGCAGGACATTAAAACAGTGCCATTGCTTCATATTTCTGGAGGCATTACATGAAAAAAAAACACTGGTTAAACATGTCCTTACTTTAGTAGTGTGATTGCTACATTTTACCAGCGACATTAGATTAACAACAACTAAAAATTGCCATAAGGGCTTGGGACAGTGGGCACCTACACCATGTACCTCCATTGATGCATAAAGTGGTGATGCGAAGTTTGTTACCCAGAGCAACAAATCTCAAACAGAATATCTGGGTCGTTGGTCCCATTTTGTTCACTATAGCCACATTTTACTATGCGAGGGCACCAAATCAAGTACACGACATACCCTGTTGACTTGTCCCTTGTCCCTTTATTTCCTTTTCCATCTAAGATACTAGTTGAATAGCCAGTCTCTACTACTCTTCGCCCATTTCCTTCCACTTTGAAGCAACTCCTAGATTCATGCTACAACTTCCCCCCTTTCTTCCTTCTTTGAACCAAGTAGTAGATTCGACTACATGAGGTATATAGTAAAAAATTAGGTAGTTTGGAATAGCATATCGAGCCTAGCTATGAGGGGGCCTGAGTAGTAGAAAAAGATTCACATGCGGCGATGTGAGGAGCTGTGGCAGTAGAGCAAGGCCGCTTTCAAAGGAAGTTATACCCGAGGGTCTTCGGGATTTGGCAAGGTGGGCAGTGGGAGGCCGAATCTTCCCACACCATGATAGTGATAAAGAATGGGTCGGAGGACCTCCCTAACCGTGTTGTGTGGAGAGAACGGCAAGGCAAGTGTATCGAGACACGCCCGGCAGTGGTCGGCTTTGTCGCCATGACGATCAAGTGAATGTTGCATGTGCTCCCCTTTCTCGGTGAAGGGGATCCGGCCGGATCTGTGACCAGCAGTGAGGAGAGAGAGAGAGAGTTTGTGGCCATCGCTGTCATGTTTAGACCTGGAGAGGATGAGTGTGTGAAGAGAGCAACCCTAGCAAACATGCACAGATGCTCCTACTTATACATATAGTGGATTATTTTTTCTTATTTTCTCTCCATGAAAAGAATCGTTTAAAATTGCGTCTTTTCCAGGTTGCACTTTCTTTGTTCATTTCTGGTCCCCGACCCTCCATTAGTTGAACAACCACATAGGTCAAATTATCACAAAGTAAAATATAGAAGGAACAAGCTCAAACTCTTTTGAATGATATCGATGGCACCGCTTGAACACATTGCATCCATTGACTAACTAGCCTAAATTTGACGTAATGTGTGGCTTTTGCAGTTCACATCTAAATGGGGCACACCATACATTTTGTTTGCTTACCGCACTATACTTATAAAACATGCATAATTTACATTTTGAATAGCTAGCTAGAGCTTGAAATGTATTGTTTTCAACATAAAGCAAAAATCAAATTTTCAAAAATTTGTGATCTTAGCATTTACAAAAACAATGTAAGAGACATCAATCTTTGTTCTACTTTTGAACATAAACCATACGCAACCTTTTTTTTAAATGAATGTGTCTATTATAAATGTTCGCAAGTGGTACAAAGCATCTCTGATAAAAAAATACATCGATATTCCAAGACTAGCGAACAACCAACTGTAGTCAGAATGTGCCGTTATTATAAGACCTGGTAGTGCGTACACCACGGCCTTGAAAGGCCGCATGAAATCGCAACGCAGACCAATGGGTGTACTCAGGCTTTGGTGAACCCGTGCATTGGGTTGTTCCGACCGGCGAGACTCTATCGCTTGTAAATATACAAATGCAATGCAATCACCTAAATTGTAGACCATTTACAAGAAACGCCTCGACGCTGATCACTGCAGTTGGTTTCTTCTACGAGTTCACTTAACTTCCATTTTATGTTTCAAATAGTTTAGTTAACTTCCGGCATTCAGTTGGTCTCTCTCGCACCAATTCACTTAACTTCTGGCTTCTTGTGGGACATACTGCCCATGGTGTTGCTTATCTTGGTTGCAATTTCATTTACTTTGCTTATCTTCAGGCTGTAGTATCATGTCGTCAAAAGGAAATCACAAAAGAAAGCAATGGGCAATGATCATTGTCAAGGAAAATAGAAATGCATTATAAATATAATCATTTGCAATGCTTCAAACAATTTGCCTCACTTTCATTTTATGTTTTAAATAGTTCACTTAACTTCCGTGCTGCAGTTCGTCTCTGTGGCGCAACGGGTCATCTATTATAATACAAATGAGTCCCTAACCATCCGAATAAACATGAGACATACTTTTGTATTACAAGAGGCTACAACCTTCATTCTATAAAATCAAGACCCTTGGATCGTGACAAGAGGTTATGCTATTTTCCAATATTTATAGGAGGCCACCTGTTCCTCATACTTTCCATGAACTCTCTGAAGGGTCATCGAACGGGATCATACATAGATTCACAGCCGACTCCTCAATCTCGCGGGATCCTCTTCCATGGACTCCCCGCCCCTATCCAGCCGACTTCTTGATTGAAATAGTTGGAGAGCTATTGTCTACCCCTAGCATTTCCAAACCTCTGAGTGGCCACTCACACTTGATAATTCACCATGCTAAAGAATCATTTCTTTAGATCTCCTAAAATTCTTTTAGAAATTGTTGCTTTCAATGTATATTTTGTAGTCTTGCATGGTGCATGCATGGATAGAATTAAGCAGTGATATGTCTCCAATGTATCTATAATTTTTAATTATTCCATGCTATTATATTATCTGTTTTGGATGTTTTATATGCATTAATATGCTATTTTATATTATTTTTGGGACTAACCTATTAACCTAGAGCCCAAAGGCTGCTTGCTTTTTTCCTTGTTTTTGAGCTGCTCTTAAAAGGAATACCAGACGGAGTCCAAACAGAATAAAACCTCCGCGATGATTTTTTTTGGACCAGAAGACACCCAGGAGACTTGGAGTGCAAGTAAGAAGAGCCACGAGGCGGCGACAAGGGGGGAGGGCGCCTCCCCTACCTTGTGGGCCCCTTGTGACTCCAATCGGCCTAGATCTTCCTCCTATATATTCACATATATTCCCAAACCACTAGAGGCATCCACGAAAACACTTTTCCACCGCCGCAACCTTCTGTTCCCGTGAGATCCCATCTAGGGGCCTTTTCTCGCATCCTGTCGGAGGGGGATTCGATTACGAAGGGCTTCTACACCAACTCTATTGCCCTTCCGATGAAGCATGAGTAGTTTACCACAGACCTACAGGTCCATAGCTAGTAGCTAGATGGCTTCTTCTCTCTCTTTGAATCTCAATACCATGTTCTCCTCGATGTTCTTGGAGATCTATCCGATGTAATTTTATTTTATGTGTGTTTGTCGAGATCCGATTAATTATGGATTTATGATCTGTTTATCTCTGAATATTATTTGAATCTTCTATGAGTTCTTATATGCATGATTTGATATCTTTGTAATTCACTATCGGTTTAGTTTGTCCAACCTGATTAGTTTTTCTTGCAATGGGAGAAGTGCTTAGCTTTGGGTTCAATCTTGTGGTGTCCTTTCCCAGTGACAGTAGGGGCAGCAAGGCACGTATTGTATTGTTGCCATCGAGGGTAAAAAGATGGGCTTTACATCATATTGCTTGAGTTTATTCCTCTACATCATGTCATCTTATTTAATGTGTTACTCTGTTCTTCATGAACTTAATACTCTAGATGCAGGCAGGAGTCGGTCGATGTGTGGAGTAATAGTAGTAGATGCAGCAGGAGTCGGTCTACTTGAAATGACGTGATGCCTATATTTCATAATCATTGCCTTGGATATCGCCTTAACTTTGCGCTTTTCTATCATGCTCGATAGTAATTTGTTCACCCACCGTATTATTTGCCTTCATGAGAGGAGCCTCTACTGAAACCTATGGCCCCCGGGTCTATTTTCCATCATGTTAGTTTCCAATCTACTAATTTGCAATCTTTTACTTTCAGATCTATAACCAATAAACCCAAAAATATTTTACCTTTTGTTTATCTATCTCTATAAGATCTCACTTTTGCAAGTAACCGTGAAGGGATTGGCAACCCCTTGTGGGTGCAAGTTGTTTGATGTTTTGTGCAGGTATTGGTGGCTTGTGCATTATCTCCTACTGGATTGATACCTTGGTTCTCTAACTGAGGGAAATACTTATCTCTACTTTGTTGCATCACCCTTCCCTCTTCAAGGGAAAAACCAATGCAAGCTCAAGAAGTAGCAGGAATAATTTCTAGTGTCGTTGTCGTGAGATCTATGCCAAGTCAAGACATACCAAGTACCCATCATAAAAATCTCATCTCTTGCATTACGTTATTCGCCATTTGCCTCTCATTTTCCTCTTACCCACTTCTAAAACGATTTTCTAAAAGATTCACCATTTTTCTTCGCCTCTTCTCTTCATCCTTCTTCCGTTCGTATTCTCATTTGTTTTTGTTTGCTCGTGTGTTGGATTGCTTGCTTTGTCACAATGACTCAAGAGAATACCAAATTGTGTGAATTTTCCAATACTAATAATAAAGATTTTATTAGCACTCCAATTGCTCCCGCCACTAGTGCAGAGTCTTGTGAAATTAATGCCACTTTGGTGAATCTTGTGATGAACTATCAATTTTCTGGCCTTCCCATCTAAACAATTTCGTTGATTTGTGTGATATGCAAAAGAAGAAAGATGTGGATAATGATATTTTTAAATTGAAGCTATTTCCGTTCTTACTTCGAGATCGTGCTAAAACTTGGTTTTCATCTTTACCTAAAAATAGTATTGATTCTTGGAATAAGTGTAAAGATGCTTTTATTTCCATGTATTTTCCTCCCGCTAAGATCATCTCCCTTAGGAACGAGATTATGAATTTAAGCTACTTGATCATGAACATGTTGCACAATCTTGGGAGAGGATGAAATTGATGTTACCTAATTGCCCTACTCATGGTTTGAATTTGTGGATGATTATACACAAATTTTATGCCGGATTGAATTTTGTTTCTACAAATCTTTCAGATTTGACCACGGGAGGTACTTTAAATGAAATTACTCTAGGAGATGGACTACAAAAAAATACACTTCCGTGATGATACGTGTTTGTCACAGTAGGTCATGATTTCTGTCATGCATGTACATCCATGACGCATTTTATGAAAGAATCAAGATAGTCATACCTGGCCGTCAGAGAAGTGTTCCATGACATTACCAATATTATCATCACGAAGTGTCCACTTCCATGACGATAAATCACGCCATAGAAGTGCTTTCGTCAAGGGTAACAGACACGTGGCATCCACCGTAACGGGTCGCCGTTAAGCTGTCGGGTTCTCGGGTTTCGATCCGATAACCCGTTAATAGCCTAGAACAATCGGGATTTTCCACGTGTAAAATTCTCATTCGCCGCAGATCCACGGTCGGCCTAGCGCTTTGGGCAGTTGTCATCCAAATAATGGACGAGACGCTACTATGATACGCCTACACGTGTCTCGCCCAACAAAGGGCCCATTCAGGTTAAAAGGCCAGGCTCGCTGAAAATAAGCGGCCGACCCATTGGCGGCCTACTTGAGTTAGGCACATTCACAAGCATGGCTCATACGAGTAACACAGAATCGAACAATCAAAGGCCCATTCTAGATCTGACAATTTCCAGCCCATCGTCTGTTCCAGCCCGTTAACGGCCCGCTACGTCTTTGGGCCCAATTACGGCCCGACCTTCTTTCAGCCTATTAGCAGCCCATCGTCAGTTCCATCCCGTTAATCTAATTCGAAACATCTTTCGCCTTTTCTCGCCATTCTACGCTTGGGCCAACTTCTAGCCCATTGTGACTTTAGTCTTGTTCTCAGCCCATTCGGTAAATGGGCCAATTCATAGCCCATTTTGTCTTTTAGGCCTGTTAATGGTCTGCACAACAGTTGGGCCATGATGAAACCGCAAGTAACCTAATTTTGGGTCCATTAGCGCCCACGCTCCGTTAGTAAAAATTTCAGCCCGACGCGACTTTCGCCCGACAAAAGTTTGGTTTGCAAATTGGGCTGCCTCGCCCAAAACACTTTCGGCCTCTTACTGGCCCGTAAAGTAAAAGGGCTGAGACAAAATTGACATTTATATCTGCCTGCTAGAGGCCCGCGGGCCATTTCCATTTTTACGGGCCTATCGAGATTTCGGCCTGTTAACGGCCTGCTAAGAACCGTTGTTACGGTGGGGCACAACATTTGGGATCCACTAAATATTAATTGACTAACCCAATAAAGGCCCGCTTTGACAACGCATGTTTGTTCGCTCGGATGATGCCTAGGAAATGTTTGGGCGTGCTGGCCCCCGTTTCAATGATGTAGCATATTCAAAGAATTATACTACTCTATCGCCTCTAAAAAATATACATTATACAATAGAGACTAAGGCATAGAAACGTAGAATAATCCTACACTATACAATAAAGAAATCACAGCCGATTATACACACTGGGCATTATAGTTCGACACCAGTGATAATAAAGCGTACACAAACAACAAATTACATACACTGGGAAAATAAAGCTCATATATCATGGACACGCATCGACAGAACTTACCATTTGAACTATAATCTCTTCAGAAAATAGGATTGGCCGGATTCAGATAGCAAAATTTTCAGTCTACAAAATCTCCAATTCCTTCGTGGTTACCTTAGTGTCTCGTTTCATTTTTTTGACACCTGCATCTGATACCTGCAAGTCCAGTCTCAACTTGTTGATTGCACGTTGAGAATCATGTACACGTTGTCTTGCCACCTCTAGTTGATGCTCAAGAACATTAGCATATTCCAATTCCAATCCATAGTCAATTGGTAACGGCCATGCCCCACTGCTCGCAGATCTTTGTGTTGATGTCACATCATCCTAAAATGTTTCTGTAAGTACACATGACTAGGGAAAAAATATAGTTACAACAGTTAAGCGAGCAAGACAGATTATTTTGTACCTGGAAAAATAGGACTAACAATAATGTTACACGCCATGAAGCATAAGCAGGTGATATTTTAAAAATTATAAAATGGTAGTCCTGTGCAGCCCACATACAGAAATCTCTCTTAGCTCACCAGAGGAGCATGATGTTGGGGCCAAATCCAAAACACAAATTTGGACATCACGCTATGCATAAGCAAGCGGTTGGCAGTTAAAGTCTTAGGGAACATATTGAACAACAGAGGGATTCATACAAACCTACTACAGCAAGCAAAACTATGCAATCATTAGCCTAGTATAAACTATATTTTGAACCTCATGCAGTAATATTTGGTTAATAAACTTCAAAGCTTCGGGCACACTTCGCTAGAGTAATTAAATGGTAAGGCATTTAATTATGTCAACTAATAGTTATACAAGTACCCAACATCAGGCATTATTGTTTGGGCATCTCATTAACTGGGGACAAATAAAGCAATTGAAAAGAGCAATTTAACTGTCGAGTTGGTAGCATGCATACATGCATGCCTCAATAACATCCATGGCCTAGCTACATTTACTACATAAAGGAACAAGTAATGTAAAATTGTTTGCCCCCTATGAAGTATCTCGACTAGTATGTAATGTATATCCTAGTAATGATAGGGAGGCTAATGATGTGAATATGGGTTTGGTTATGACATATATGACATCGATAACTCTACCATGGCAGGAAGCAGTTTCACACTATTGACTATTATAAGACGTCTTATATATTTAAAAGTAGACTACATCCGTAATGAGTGAACAGACACACTAAAATGTGTTTACATACATCTGATTTACGAAAAAGTTAGAACATCATATAGTAGTCAGTGGAGGGTTTTTTAATCAATGGCCAAATGACTGGGTTACTGGTGAAGAACCCTACGCAAGCATAATGTTAGACAAATAGGATGTCCTGGTAATTGTAATACAATGTGACTTACCTTAACTGGTTGAACAGGCTCAACACTGCTCCTCCTTCTCTTGCAAGGCTCCTTCCTAACATCTTGTACTTGGAAATCCTCAATCTTATCTTCATTGCACCCCCTCTGCTAGGTGACACAAACTAGTTACTGGTCTCCTTGAAAGATAAATATGCATACTTTCTAGTCTGTGAACACAAAAGGATGATATTATAACAAAACAACACCACATAATGAAACATGCCACATCTCTGGCACACAATGAAATGAGCATTTACTATGTGTGCACTATGTAAAAACTAGGCATACCTTCGAACTGGATCTCCAGGTACTCTTGGAGAGCCTACTTTAGTGTACAGCCAAACCTTTATGTCACCTATGAGTTATACAAGCCCCCACTGTAGCAGCCCTTAGTGTTTAAATCATTGACAAGATTTGTTTGGTCAATAACAACAAGTAATCAAAGCAAATGTCCTAGTATGGCTGGCTGATACAAACAAGCAATTTAACAGATGTGTGAGCAAATCTTACATATCAAGAAAAGAATCATAGAAGGAGGCTTAAAGACCATCACTTGACTGACCAGATTTAAGGGGCATTTAAACATCATGTGCAACGATGAACTAACATAAACATTGCATATTTCAGATTCTATAATGAAATGCACATGTATTAGGTTATGCCATGTATGATGATGCCTAAATGTACACTATAGCAGGAAGGAGCGATTCATCATTGCACGCACAATTCAATTGCAGGTTAAGGGCCAGTTCTATTCCGCCTTTTCAGAGCTTATTGTCAAAATAAGCCATAAAAGATGTAAAGAAGTCATTTTGTTGGAAATATGCCCTATAGGAAATAATAAATTAGTTATCTATTATTATATTTCCTTGATTATCCATGCTATAATTGTATTGATAGGAAACTCAGATACATGTGTGGATACATAGACAACACCATGTCCCTAGTAAGCCTCTAGTTGACTAGCTCGTTGATCAATAGATGGTTACGGTTTCCTGACCATGGACATTGGATGTCGTTGATAACGGGATCACATCATTAGGAGAATGATGTGATGGACAAGACCTAATCCTAAGCGTAGCACAAAGATCGTAGTTCAGATGCTAAAGTTTTTCTAATGTCAAGTATCATTTCATTGGACCATGAGATTGTGCAACTCCCGGATACCGAGGGAATGCTTTGGGCGCATCAAACGTCACAACGAATCGGGTGGCTATAAAGGTGCAAGACGGGTATCTCCGAAAGTGTCTGTTGGGTTGGCACGAATCGAGACTGGGATTTGTCATTCCGTGTGACGGAGAGGTATCTCTGGGCCCAATCGGTAGGACATCATCATAATGTGCACAATGTGACCAAGGGGTTGATCACGGGATGATATGTTACGAACGAGTAAAGAGACTTGCCGGTAACGAGATTGAACAAGGTATCGGATACCGACGATCGAATCTCGCAAGTACTATACCGCTAGATAAAGGGAATTGAATACGGGATTGATTGAATCTCGACATCGTGGGTTCATCCGATGGGATCATCGTGGAACATGTGGGAGCCAACATGGGTATCCAGATCCCGCTGTTGGTTATTGACCAGAGAACGCCTCGGTCATGTTCAAGATGGTTCCCGAACCCGTAGGGTCTACACACTTAAGGTTCGGTGACGCTAGGGTTATAGGGAATAGATATACGTGGTTACGGAATGTTGTTCGGAGTCCCAGATGAGATCCCGGACGTCACGAGGAGTTCCGGAATGGTCCGGAGGTAAAGATTGATATACTGGACGAAGGGTTTTGGAGTCCGGAAGTGTTTCGGAGGTACCGGGTGATGACCAGCATGACCGAAAGGTGTTTCGGGAGCCCCGACAAGTGTTGGGGGGGCTTCATGGGCCAAGGGAAGGGGGCAAACCAGCCCACTAAGGGGCTGTGCGCCCCCCTCACCTATTCCCACGTGACCAGGGGGTTTGGGGCGCCCCATCTAGGGTTCCCACCTCCTGGCTTGGGGGCCAAGTCACCCAAGGGGGAGATCCCATCTGCCCTGGCCGCCGCCCCCTAGGGGAAACCCTAGGGCGCCTCCACTCCCCTTTGCCCCTATATATAGTGGAGGTTTTGGGGCTTCCTAACACACGAGAACATCTCCCTCTTGGCGCAGCCCTACCTCTCTCCCTCCTCGTCTCTTGCGGTGCTTGGCGAAGCCTCGCAGATTGCCACGCCCTCCTTCACCACCAAGCCGTCGTGTTGCTGCTGGACGGAGTCTTCCCCAACCTCTCCCTCTCCCCTTGCTGGATCAAGGCACGGGAGACGCCACCGGCTGCACGTGTGTTGAACATGGAGGTGCCGTCTGCTCGCACTAGGATCATCGGTGATTTGAATCACGACGAGTACGACTCCATCAACCCTGCTTCACTTGAACGCTCGCTTAGCGATCTACAAGGGTATGTAGATGAACTCTCCTTCTCTCGGTGCTAGATTACTCCATAGATTGATCTTGGTGATGCGAGAAAATTTTGAATTTCTGCTACATTCCCCAACAAAGGGCATCATGAGTCAGGTTTATGTGTAGTTTCTATGCACGAGTAGAACACAAAGTAGTTGTGGGCGTTGATTTTGTTCAATATGCTTACCGTTACTAGTCCAATCTTGTTTCGACGATATTGTGGGATGAAGCGGCCCGGACCGACCTTACACGCATACACTTACGTGAGATCGGTTCCACCGATCGACATGCACTTGTTGCATAAGGTGGCTAGCGAAAGTGCCGCCTCTCCCACTTTAGTCGGATCGGAGTCGATGAAAAGGGTCCTTATGAAGGGTAAATCGCAATTGACATATCACGCTATGGTTTTGCATAGGTAAGAAACGTTTGCTAGAAACCCATAGCAGCCATCGTAAAATATGCAAACAACAATTAGAGGACGCCTAACTTGTTTTTGCAGGGTATGCTATGTGATGTGATATGGCCAAAATAATGTGATGAATGATATATGTGATGTATGAGATTTATCATGTTCTTGTAATAGGAATCACGACTTGCATGTCGATGAGTATGACAACCGGCAGGAGCCATAGGATTTGTCTTAATTTATTGTATGACCTGCGTGTCATTAAACAACGCCATGTAATTACTTTTACTTTATTGCTAAACCGTTAGCCATAGTAGTAGAAGTAATAAGTTGGCGAGACAACTTCATGGAGACACGATGATGGAGATC
Source organism: Aegilops bicornis (assembly GCA_021605145.1). Lineage (NCBI taxonomy): Eukaryota > Viridiplantae > Streptophyta > Magnoliopsida > Poales > Poaceae > Aegilops > Aegilops bicornis. The sequence goes on along the minus strand of CM038675.1, from coordinate 63,300,351 downwards.
ATGATGATGGAGATCATGGTGTCATGCCGGTGATGATGATGCATGGAGCCCCGAAGATGAAGATCAAAAGGAGCAAAATGATATTGGCCATATCATGTCACTTTTGATTGCATGTGATGTTTATCATGTTTATGCATCTTATTTGCTTAGAACGACGGTAGTAAATAAGATGATCCTCATTAAAATTTCAAGAAAGTGTTCCCCTAACTGTGCACCGCTATGTAAAGTTCGTTGTTTTGAAGCACCACGTGATGATAGGGTGTGATAGATTCTAATGTTCACATACAACCGGTGTAAGCCAGATTTACACACGCGAAACACTTAGGTTGACTTGACGAGCCTAGCATGTACAGACATGGCCTCGGAACACAAGAGACCGAAAGGTCGAGCATGAGTCGATGGTAGATACGGTCAACATGAAGATGTTCATCGATGATGACTAGTCCGTCTCACGTGATGATCGGACACGGCCTAGTTGACTCGGATCATGTAATCCCTTAGATTACTAGAGGGATGTCTATCTGAGTGGAGTTCATAAGATGAACTTAATTATCCTGAACATAGTCAAAAGATCTTTGCAAATTATGTCGTAAGCTCGCGCTTTAGTTCTACTATTTAGATATGTTCCTAGAGAAAATTCAGTTGAAAGTTAATAGTAGCAATTATACGGACTAGGTCTGTAAACTGAGGATTGTCCTCGTTGCTTTGAAGAAGGCTTATGTCCTTAATGCACCGCCAAAGGTGCTGAACCTCGAACGTCGTTTGTGGATGTTGTGAACATCTGACATACACGTTTTGATAACTACGTGATAGTTCAGTAATGTTAAACGGTTTAGAGTTGAGGCACAAAAGACGATTTCAAAACGTCATGAACATATGAGATGTTTCGAGGGCTGAAATTGGGATTTCAGGCTCGTGCTCACGCCAAGAGGTATAAGACCTCCGACGAATTTCTTAGCCTGCAAACTAAGGGAGAAAAGCTCAATCGCTGAGCTTGTGCCCAGATTGTCTCGAGTACAACGATCACTTGAATCAAGTGGAGTTAATCCTCCGTATAAGATAGTGATGATTCTCCAAAGTCATTGCCACCAAGCTGCTAGAGCTTCGTGGATGAAATATAACATATCAGGGATAGATATGATGATCCTTGAAATATTCGCGATGTTTGACACCGCGAAAGTAGAAATCAAGAAGGAGCATCAATTGTTGATGGTTAGTGAAACCACTAGTTTCAAGAAGGGCCAGGGAAAGAAGGGATACTTCATGAAACGGCAAATCAGCTGCTGCTCTAGTGGAGAAACCCGAGGTTGAACCCAAACCCGAGACTAAGTGCTTCTGTAATAAGGGGAACAGTCACTAGAGCAGAATTACCCTAGATATTTGGTAGATGAGGAGGCGGGCAAGGTCGATAGAAGTCATTCCGCTGCTTCGTGTTGTTCTGCTGCTTGCATAGAGCAACCGTGTCAAGCGTAGTGTCGTTGTGCCGATGTAATTTCCTTGTACCCATATAGACTGTAATAAAGAGCTGATTTGTTCTATGCTAAGCAGTGTCATATTCCAGAAGACTTCTTCTGGGCTGGAATACGTGGCGTTCCAGTTTCTCTGAGCCGGGGTGCCACACGGGGAAACTTCCGAACTCACTAATTGAGGAGTACTGTTGGGGAACGTAGTAATTTCAAAATTTTCCTACGCACACACAAGATCATGGTGATGCATAGCAACGAGAGGGGAGAGTATTGTCTACGTACCCTCGTAGACCAAAGCGGAAGCGATCACAACGTAGAGGAAGTAGTCGTGACGCTCTCCTCGCGATCCAACGATCCCAGCGCCATTACATTCGCGCCCGAAGTTCTTGGCACACGCTCAGCTCGATGACGCCTCGGGATCCAGCAAAGCTCGGGAGAGGGAGTTCCGCCAAGACGACGGCGTGGTGACGATCTTGATGTTCTATCGATGCAGGCTTCGCCTAAGCACTGCTATGATATGACCGAGGTGGAATATGGTGGAGGGGGCACCAAGACACGGCTAAGGAACGATCTCAAGGATCAACTTGTGTGTTCTAGGGTGCCCCTGCCCCGTGATATAAAGGAGCAAGGGGAGGCCGGGCCGGCCCTAGGAGGTGCGCCAAGGGAGGGGAGTCCTCCTCCTAGTGGGAGTAGGACTCCCTTTCCTAGTCCAACTAGGAAGGAGGAAGGGGAAGGAAAGAGAGGAAGAGGAGAGAGGAAGGGGGCCGCCCCTTCTTGTCCAATTCGGACTCCCCATGGGGCGCCACCTCCTGGCGCAGCCCTCTCTCCCCTCTTGGCCCAATAAGGCCCATTACTTCCGGGGGGGTTCCGTAACCCTCCCAAGACTGCCTTTCTCCGAAACTTCCGAACCTTTCCGTGTCCGAATATAGCCGCCCAATATATCAATCTTTATGTCTCGATCATTTCGAGACTCCTCGTCATGTCCGTGATCACATCCGGACTCAACTCCTTCGGTACATCAAAATACACAAACTCATAATATAACCGCCATCGAAAACCTTAAGCGCAAGGACCCTACGGTTCGAGAACAATGTAGACATGACCGAGACACATCTCCGGTCAATAACCAATAGCGGACCTGGATGTCCATATTGGTTCCTACATTTTCACGAAGATCTTTATCGGTCGGACCGCATAACAACATACATTGTTCCCTTTGTCATCGGTATGTTACTTACCCGAGATTCGATCGTCGGTATCCAATACCTAGTTCAATCTGCATCGGTAAGTCTCTTTACTCATTCCGTAATACATCATCTCACAACTAACTCATTAGTTGTAATGCTTGCAAGGCTTATGTGATGTGTATTACCGAGAAGGCCCAGAGATACCTCTCCGACAATCGGAGTGACAAAACCTAATCTCAAATACGCCAACCCAACAAGTACCTTTGGAGACACCTGTAGTACTCCTTTATAATCACCCGCTTACGCTAGGACGCTTGGTAGTACCTAAAGTGTTCCTCCGTAAACGGGAGTTGCATAATCTCATAGTTATAGGAACATGTATAAGTCATGAAGAAAGCAATAGCAATATACTAAACGATCAAGTGCTAGGTTAACGGAATGGGTCATGTCAATCACATCATTCTTCTAATGAGGTGATCCCATTAATCAAATGACAACACATGTCTATGGTTAGGAAACATAACCATCTTTGATTAATGAGCTAGTCTAGTAGAGGCTTACTAGTGACTATCTGCTTGTCTATGTATTCACACATGTATTATGTTTCCGGTTAATACAATTCTAGCATGAATAATAAACATTTATCATGATATAAGGAAATAAATAATTACTTTATTATTGCCTCTAGGGCATATTTCCTTCGCCTCCCACTTGCACTAGAGTCAATAATCTAGATTACACAAAGTAATGATTCTAACACCCATGGAGTCTTGGTGCTGATCATGTTTTGCTCGTGGAAGAGGCTTAGTCAATGGGTCTGCAGCATTCAGATCCGTATGTATTTTGCAAATCTCTATGTCTCCCACTTGGACTTGGTCCCTAATGGAGTTGAAGCGTCTTTTGATATGCTTGGTCCTCTTGTGAAATCTGGATTCCTTTGCCAAGGCAATTGCACCAGTATTGTCACAGAAGATCTTCATTGGTCCCGATGCACTAGGTATGACACTAGATCGGAAATGAACTCTTTCATCCAGACTCTTCATTTGCTGCTTCCAAGCAGCTATGTACTCCGCTTCACATGTAGATCCCGCCACGACGCTTTGTTTAGAACTGCACCAACCGACAGCTCCACCGCTTAACAAAAACACGTATCCGGGTTTGCGATTTAGAATCGTCTCGGATCAGTGTCAAAGCTTGCATCGACGTAACCATTTACGACTAGCTCTTTGTCACCTCCATATACGAGAAACATATCCTTAGTCCTTTTCGTGTATTTCAGGATGTTCTTGACCGCTGTCCGTGATCCACTCCTCGATTACTTTTGGTACCTTCCTGCCAAGCTTACAGCTAAGCATACGTCAGTCCGGTACACAGCATTGCATACATGATAGAGCCTATGGCTGAAGCATAGGGAACATCTTTCATTTTCTCTCTATCTTCTCGGCCGTGGTCGGGCATTGAGTCCGACTCAATCTTATACCTTGTAATACAGGTAAAAAACCTTTCTTTGCCTGATCGATTTTGAATTTTTTCAAAACTTTATCAAGGTATGTGCTTTGTGAAAGTCCAATTAAGTGTCTTGATCTATCTCTATAGATCTTGATGCCCAATATGTAAGCAGCTTCACCGAGGTCTTTCATTGAAAAACTTTTATTCAAGTATCCTTTATGCTATCCAGAAATTCTATATCATTTCCAATCAATAATATGTCGTCCACATATAATATCAGAAATGCTACAGAGCTCCCACTCACTTTCTTGTAAATACAAAGCTTCTCCAAAAGTCTCAGATAAAACCATATGCTTTGATCACACTATCAAAACGTTTATTCCAACTCCGAGAGGCTTGCACTGCATCATAAATTGATCGCTGGAGCTTGCACACTTTGTTAGCACCTTTTGGATCAGCAAAACCTTCTGGTTGCATCATATACAACTCTTCTTCTAGAAATCTATTCAAGAATGCAGTTTTTACATCCATTTGCCAAATTTCATAATCATAAAATGCGGCAATTGCTAACATGATTCGGACAGACTTAAGCATCGCCACGGGTGAGAAAGTCTCATCATAGTCAACCCCTTGAACTTGTCGAAAACCTTTGCAACAAGTCGAGCTTTGTAGACAGTTATATTACCATCAGCGCCGCCTTCTTCTTAAAGATCCATTTATTCTCAATGGCTTGCCGATCATTGGGCAAGTCAACCAAAGTCCATACTTTGTTCTCATACATGGATCCCATCTCAGATTTCATGGCTTCCAGCCATTTCATGAATCTGGGCTCACCATCGCTTCTTCATAGTTTGTAGGTTCGCCATGGTCAAGTAACATGATTTCCAGAATAGGATTACCGTACCACTCGGGTGCGATTTTATTCTCGCTTGACTCCACGGTTCAAGAGCAACTTGATCTGAAGTTTCATGATCAACATCATTAGTTTCCTCACCAATTGGTGTAGTTGTCACAGAACCGCTTTCTTGTGATGAACTACTTTCCAATAAGGGAGCAGATACATTTATCTCATCAAGTTCTACTTTCCTCCCACTCACTTCTTTTCGAGAGAAACTCCTTCTCTAGAAAGGATCCGAATTTAGCAACGAAAATCTTGCCTTCAGATCTGTGGATAGAAGGTGTACCCAACATTTCCTTTGGGTATCCTATGAAGACACATTCGATTTGGGTTCGAGCTTATCTGGTTGAAGTTTCTTTACATAAGCATCGCAGCCCCAAACTTTAAGAAACAACAACTTTGGTTTCTTGCCAAACCACAGTTCATATGGTGTCGTCTCAACGGATTTAGATGGTGCCCTATTTAACGTGAATGCGGCCGTCTCTAAAGCATATCCCCAAAACGATAGCGGTAAATCAGTAAGAGACATCATAGATCGCACCATATCAAGTAAAGTACGACACGACGCTCGGACACACCATTTCTCCGTGGTGTTCCGTGGCATGGAGTTGTGAAACTATTCCACATTGTTTCAAATGTAAACCAAACTCAGAACTCAAATATTCTCCTCCACGATCAGATCGTAGAAACTTTATTTTCTTGTTACGATGATTTTCCACTTCACTCTGAAATTCTTTTGAACTTTTCAAATGTTTCAGATTTGTGTTTCATTAAGTAGATATACCCATATCTGCTCAAATCATCTGTGAAGGTGAGAAAATAACGATACCCGCCAAGGCCTCAACATTTATTGGACCACAAACATCAGTATGTATGATTTCCAACAAATCCGTTGCTCGCTCCATAGTTCCGGAGAACGGCGTTTTAGTCCTCTTGCCCATGAGGCATGGTTCGCAAGTACCAAATGATTCATACTCAAGTGATTCCGTAAGCCCATCAAGATGGAGTTTCTTCATGCGTTTTACAATCGATATGACCCAAACGGCAGTGCCACAAATAAGTTGCATTATCATTATCAACTCTGTATCTTTTGGTTTCAACACTATGAATATGTGTATTACTACTATCGAGATTTAATAAAAATAGACCACTCTTCAAGGGTGCATGACCATAAAAGATATTATTCATATAAATAGAACAACCATTATTCTCTGTCTTAAATGAATAACCGCCTCGCATTAAACAAGATCCAGATATAATGTTCATGCTCAACGCCGCACCAAATAACAATTATTTAGGTCTAAAACTAATCCCGATGGTAGATGTAGAGGTAGCGCGTCGACCGCGATCACATCGACTTTGGAACCATTTCCCACGCCAAGATCGTCACCTCGCCCTTAGCCAATCTTCGCTTAATCCGTAGTTCCCGCTCGAGTTGCAAATATTAGCAATGTAACCAATATCAAATACCTGTGTACTATCATGAGTATTAGTAAGGTACACATCAATAACATGTATATCACATATACCTTTGATCACCTTGCCATCCTTCTTATCCGCCAAATACTTGGGGCAGTTCCGCTTCCAAAGGTCCAGCTTTGTTTGCAAGAAAAAACACTCGCTTGTGCTTAGGCCCAGACTTGGGTTTCTTCTCTTGAGCAGCAACTTTCTTGCTGTTCCTTTTGAAGTTCCCCTTCTTCTTTCCTTTGCCCTTTTCTTGAAACTAGTGGTCTTGTTGACCATCAACACTTGATGCTCTTTCTTGATTTCTACCTCCGCTGCTTTTTAGCATTGCTAAGAGCTCGGGAATTGTTTTGGTCATCCCTTGCATATTATAGTTCATCACGTAAGCTCTTGTAGCTTGGTGGCAGTGATTGGAGAATTCTGTCAATGACACTATCATCCGGAAGAGTAACCCCGCTTGAATCAAGTGGTTATTATACCCAGACATTTTGAGTATATGTTCACCGACGTAACTATTCTCCTCCATTTTGCAGCTATAGAACTTATTGGAGACTTCATATCTCTCAATCCGGCATTTGCTTGAAATATTAACTTCAACTCCTGGAACATCTCATATGCTCCATGACGCTCAAAACGCCGTTGAAGACCCGGTTCTAAGCCGTAAAGCATGGCACAATCGAACTATCGAGTAGTCATCGCTTTGCTCGCCAGACGCTCACAACTTCGGCGTTGTTCGCAAAGCAGGCCTGGCACCCAGCGGTGCTTCCAGGACGTAATTCTTCAGGCAGCAATGAGGATAATCCTCGTTACGGACCCAGTCCGTGTAATTGCTACCATCATCTTTCAACTTTGCTTTATCAAGGAACGCATTAAAATTCAACGGAACAACAAAGACGAGCCATCTATCTACAGTAAACATAGACAAGCAAAATACTATCAGGTACTAAGTTCATGATAAATTTAAGTTTTAATTAATCATATTAAAAACTCCCACTTAGACGTACATCTCTAGTCATCTAAGTGATTACGTGATCCAAATTAACTAAACCATGTCCCATCATCACGTGAGATGGAGTAGTTTCAATGGTGAACATCACTATGTTGATCATATCTACTATATGATTCACGCTCGACCTTTCGGGTCTCCGTGTTCCGAGGCCATATCTGTTATATGCTAGGCTCACAAGTTTAACCTGAGTATTCTGCGCGCAACTGTTTTGCACCCGCTGTATTTGAACGTAGAGCCTATCACACCCGATCATCACGTGGTGTCTCAAAGACGAAGAACTTTCGCAACGGTGCATACTCAGGAGAACACTTCTTGATAATTTTAGTGAGAGATCATCTTATAATGCTACCACAACCAAAGCAAAATAAGATGCATAAAGGATAAACATCACATGCAATCAATATAAGTGATATGATATGGCCATCATCATCTCGTGCTTGTGATTCCATCTCTCAAGCACCGTCGTGATCACCATCGCCACCGGCGCGACACCTTGATCTCCATCGTAGCATCGTTGTCGCCACGCCATCTATTGCTTCTACGACTATCGCCACCGCTTAGAGATAAAGTAAAGCAATTACAGGGCGCTTGCATTTCATACAATAAAGCGACAACCATATGGCTCCAGCCAGTTGTCGATAACTTCGGTTACAAAACATGATCATCTCATACAATAAAATATAGCATCATGTCTTGACCATATCACATCATTAACATGCCCTGCAAAAACAAGTTAGACGCCCTCTACTTTGTTGTTGCAAATTTTACGTGGCTGCTACGGGCTTAAGCAAGAACCAATCTCACCCACGCATCAAGACCACAACGACATTTCACAATAGACTCCGCTTAACCTTCTCAAGGACCGGGCGAGCTACACTCGGTTCAACTAAAGTGAGAGAGACAGACACCCGCCAACCACCTTTAAGCACGAAAGTGCTCGTGAACGGTGAAACCAGTCTCGCTGAAGCGCACGCTGCAGTAATGTCGGTCCGGCTGCTTCATCTCACAATACCGCTGAACCAAAGTATGACATGCTGGTAGGCAAGATGACTTGTATCGCCCACAACTCACTTGTGTTCTACTCGTGCATATAACATCAACACATAAAACCAGGCTCGGATGCCACCGTTGGGGAACGTAGTAATTTCAAAATTTTCCCACGCATTAACGCAAGATCATGGTGATGCATAGCAACGAGAGGGGAGAGTATTGTCTACGCACCTCAGAGAACAAAGCGGAAGCGATCACAACGTAGAGGAAGTAGTCAGACGCTCTCCTCGCGATCCAATCGATCCCAGCGCATTCCGGCGCCTCCGAAGTTCTTGGCACACGCTCAGCTCGATGACGCCTCGGCTTCGATCCAAAGAAAGCTCCGGGAGAGGGAGTTCCACAAGACGACGGGCGTGGTGACGATCTTGATGTTCTATCGACGCAGGGCTTCGCCTAAGCACTGCTATGATATGACCGAGGTGGAATATGGTGGAGGGGGCACCGACACGGCTAAGGAACGATCTCAAGGATCAACTTGTGTAGCCTAGGGTGCCCCCTGCCCCGTGATATAAAGGAGCAAGGGGAGGGCCGGCCGGCCCTAGGAGGTGCGCCAAGGGAGGGGGGAGTCCTCCTCCTAGTGGGAGTAGGACTCCCCTTTCCTAGTCCAACTTGGAAGGAGGAAGGGGGAAGGAAAGAGAGGAAGAGGGAGAGGGAAAGGGGGGCCGCGCCCCCCCTCCTTGTCCAATTCGGACTCCTCATGGGGGGGGGGGGGCGCCACCTCCTGGCGCAGCCCTCTCTCTCCCCTCTTGGCCCAATAAGGCCCATTACTTCCCCGGGGGTTCCGTAACCCCTCCGCACTGGCCTTTCTCCGGAAACTTCCGAACCTTTCCGTGTCCGAATATAGCCGCCCAACATATCAATCTTTATGTCTCGATCATTTCGAGACTCCTCGCCATGTCCGTGATCACATCCGGACTCAACTCCTTCGTACATCAAAATACACAAACTCATAATATAACCGCCATCGAAACCTTAAGCTGCATGGACCCTACGGTTCGAGAACAATGTAGACATGACCGAGACACATCTCCGGTCAATAACCAATAGCGGGACCTGGATGCCCATATTGGTTCCTACATTTTCACGAAGATCTTTATCGGTCAGACCGCATAACAACATACGTTGTTCCCTTTGTCATCGGTATAGTTATTTACCCGAGATTCGATCGTCGGTATCCAATACCTAGTTCAATCTCACATCGGTAAGTCTCTTTACTCGCTCCGTAATACATCATCTCACAACTAACTCATTAGTTGTAATGCTTGCAAGGCTTATGTGATGTGTATTACCGAGAAGGCCCAGAGATACCTCTCCGACAATCGGAGTGACAAAACCTAATCTCAAATACGCCAACCCAACAAGTACCTTTGGAGACACCTGTAGTACTCCTTTATAATCACCCAGTTACGTTGTGGACGCTTTGGTAGTACCCAAAGTGTTCCTCCGTAAACGGGAGTTGCATAATCTCATAGTTATAGGAACATGTATAAGTCATGAAGAAAGCAATAGCAATATACTAAATGATCAAGTGCTAAGCTAACGGAATGGGTCATGTCAATCACATCATTCTTCTAATGAGGTGATCCCATTAATCAAATGACAACACATGTCTATGGTTAGGAAACATAACCATCTTTGATTAATGAGCTAGTCTAGTAGAGGCTTACTAGTGACTATCTGTTTGTCTATGTATTCACACATGTATTATGTTTCCGGTTAATACAATTCTAGCATGAATAATAAACATTTATCATGATATAAGGAAATAAATAATTACTTTATTATTGCCTCTAGGGCATATTTCCTTCAAGTACTTATTGCAAAGACCACTCTCACTCTTCTCATATTAAGCATAAGTGGCACGCTACATGTGCGCCACTTGTCGCCACCTGGGAGTTTTCCATTTTTCCGTAGATCTGTTTATTCAAAACATTTTATCTCTTAAACCGTAAGGCCCAAATCTCGAACTGCTTTCACCGCTGGCTTCCTCAAGCATCGAGATCTTCAAAACTAGATCCCATGTTGATAGGTTTTGACGAACTTTTTTCATGAAAACAAAAAGAAAAACCAAACTGGGAGTATGTTTTTTCCCTTTCCGAAGAGGCACGACCATGACTCTCGCGAAAGTACTACTGCGCTCTTGGCGGAAGCAAAACTGTGCTTCTTTATGGAAGAAAAAGAAAACATGTTTTTCTCCCATTTCTGAGAGGCACGACTGTGACTCTCACGAAAGCACAATCGTGCCTCTCGCGGAAGCAAAAACCATGACTCTCGTGGAAGGAAAAAAAAGCAGAAAACACGTTTTTTTGTTTCCGAGAGGCACGGCCATGACTCTCACGGAAGCACAACTGTGCCTCCCGCGGAAGCAAAAACCGCGACTCACGCGGAAGGAAAATAAACAAAAAACTCGTTTTATTTTTCCGCTTGCAGAGGCACGACGGTGACTCTCGCAGAAGCAAAACCGTGCTTCTCGCGGAAGAAAAAAGAAAACATGTTTTTTTCCGCTTCGAGAGGCGGACTGTGACTCTCGTGAAAGCACAACCGCGTTTCTCGCGGAAGCAAAAACCATGACTCTTTCGGAAGGGAAAAAAAGAAAACATGTTTTTTTTCCGTTTCCGAGAGGCACGGTCATGACTCTCACGAAAGCACAACTGTGCCTCCCGCGGAAGCAAAAACCGTGACTCGCGGAAGGAAAAAAAAACAAAAAACACGTTTTATTTTTCCATTTGCGAGAGGCACGGCGGTGACTCGCAGAAGCAAAACCGTGCTTCTCGCGGAAGAAAAAAAAGAAAACATGTTTTTTTTTCCGTTTCTGAGAGGCGTGACCGTGACTCTCAGGAAAGCACAACCGCGTTTCTCGCGAAGCAAAAACCATGACTCTTTCGAAGGAAAAAGAAAACATGTTTTTTTTTCGTTTCCGAGAGGCACGGTCATGACTCTCACGAAAGCACAACTGTGCCTCCCAAGGAAGCAAAAAACCGTGACTCATGGAAGGAAAAAACCAGAAAACACATTTTAATTTTCTGTTTCCGAGAGGCACACCGGTGACTCTCGCGAAAAGCACAACCATGTTTCTCGCAGAAGCAAAACCGTGACTCTCGCGGAAGGAATAAACATGTTTTTTTTCCTTTTCCGAGATACACGACCGCGACTCTCGCAAAAGGAAAATAAAGATAAAAAACGCGTTTTCTCGGGCAACATTTTTTTTCCAAATACTAACGAAGACCGGTGCCAAACATCGAAAAACCCGTTAAAAAGCCAAAACGCATGTGAAAAAAAAATCGAAGGACCGCCCAGAGCGCGACACGTAACGGGCGGCCGAGAGCGCCCAAGCCGACGCCGATCGTCATGAGGCTCCCGAAGAGCGCTCTTTAAGCAGTTGCTTGCCTATTTCTCTTAACATGGTATAGAGGTAGACGCTCATGTACATAAACAAATACGCAAATAGGGTGTCTGTTAGAGCAATGTTTTTATTCGAAATGTTCTAAATTGCAGTTTTTTTAGGAGCATTTTTTTGGCACGGAGGCCTTTCTCGTCATCTGTCGGAGAAGCTCTTACAAAACTACTACCGAAAAGAAGTAAAGAATCTTCTCCCTTCTCTACCAGCAGCAGCTCTTCTCCTCCATTGGCCGGTCGAGCTTGCAGCAATCCCAAGGCACACCGTCACATGAACTTGGCCAGCTCGGCAAGGAAGGCGCCGGCGTGCTCCTCCTTGACGAAGCGCGACAGGATGTTGGCCCTGTCCTTGTCCCTGCACGGCAGGCACGCCACGCAGGCCGGCACCGACTTGGGCCCCACGTGTCCCATCACGCGCGCCGGCGTCCCGCCGCCGAAGTCCGTCGCCTCGAAGCCCAGGTTCCTCCAGCTCGTCACGAATAACAAGTTGTACCCGAACAGCGCGTCCACGCCTGGCACGCCTTCTGCTTGCTCTTTTCCGGCGAAGGTGGCAGGTATCTGCTCCTTGCCACTCCTGGATCAGCTGACCGACGTCTTTGATGTCCCCATCTGCCACCTCACGGACCGTCGGAGACGGGGTGATTGCCTGCGTAATGACGCAGTTGCTGTAGTAGCCGTCCGCGGCACCGACGTGCCTGCGCGCGTCCGCGGTGAAGATGAGCGGCGCCAGCTTGCCCGGGTCCTCGTCGGGCATGATGGCGCGGCTGCGGCACTGCCATAGTACGGCCGTAGCCGCCTCGAATACGGTGCACGGCGCGCCCAGCTCGTCGCCGAGCTCGGCCCTGATGCGGTCGATCGTGCTCATCGGCACCGTGAAGTCGAGGTAGGAGTAATCCTGGGGCTCCAGGTGGCCAACCATGGTCTGCTCTATAGCGGCGGCCAAAGGCGGGAGGTCCGGCAGGAGATGCTCGGCGCAGGAGACCGGGGAGACGGACGGCCGGGCCTGCCTGCGCCAGCTCGCCCACGGCCCGTAGGAGCAGAGCGATCCCCGTGCCGTCGGCGACGACGTGGTTCCACGTGACCCCAAGGACGAACGCGCCACAGGTGAACTCTGTCACCTGCAAGAGAACCAAGGGGTCGGTCACGCGGCAGCTGGCCTCCTGGTAGTCGGCGGCGAGGTCTTAGCAGCGCCGCGAACGGCGGGTCGAAGAGCTTGACGTCCTCCAGGGCGCAGTTGGCCGTCGCGGCCACGAACTCCACGCCCTCGCCGGTGCATGCGATGCAGAGCTCGCCGTCGTCGTCTCCCACGATGACGCGGCCGGCCATGAGGGGGAAGTGGACCAGAGCTTGAGACAGCGCCCTCTTTATGATTTCGGCGGGCTCGTGGATGGCCCGGTCGAAGACGTGGAAAGACGAGAAGGCGCAGAAGGCAACAGGCTCGTCGAAGGAGGAGACCTTGATGCGGTCGGGCATCGTCGGCGTCGACGGGCGGACCAGCACCGGCCAAGACTTGGTTACCATCACTCTCATTTCCAATAGGAATCTCAACTAAGTGGTATCGCCTCTTGTGCAAATTATGGCTGGCTTATATGCAAGGCCTTGCCTACGTGGAAGTGAAAAATTTAAGCGGGCAACTGCCTAGCCAATCAGGCAGTGACACTTGCACCGTATACTGCATTATATAAGAACGTTTTTCTCATGTTCATTAAACTAGATGACACCCCACGGGTTGCTGCGTTTTCTATGAGTAGATTCGAAGAAGAGCATATACTATACTTAATGAATGTGAATACATATTGAAATGTTTAACAAATATATTTCTGCAGAAACATAAAGTGAATTATCAGTAACGTGCACTGAGTCCTCTCCCAATTAACTATGTTGGATTTGAAGGGCATTGAAGTAATTCTAGTACGGTCACTCCAAATGAGACGTGTGGGAAAATCTTAACAACTGGAAAAATAAAGTATGGGCATGTGATAGTACACGTAAAGCACACCTGATAAGTCAGCAGAGATATATGTTCCAGACATCCGGAGAGGCATCATGAATAGCTTACAACGATATAGTTCTTTTAGTTGCAAACGAAGCAGTACTATACAGGAAAACTAAATTTTATTTCTATGTACTGGCATGATAACTTTTTTCAAAGACTTATACATGTAGATTGTATCTTGTCTAGAAGTTAATGATTTTATCTTTTTCATTCGCAGCAAAGCAATAGTAAGAAGTTGTGTTGTATTTGGCATTCTTGTTTTTCTGCAGGATGCACTTGGCATTCTTGATTCTTCAAAGGAACTGAAATTGGAGAAATGACTCTTCATATTTACTCAAATAGTTTTTAGTTCATAGCCACTGCATTAAGATTGCCGATGAGTGGAAGCTGCAAGATCTGCTATGAAAGCGAGGCACGACAGTGAGGCAACCCTTCGACAACTGGAAGGAAAATTTTTAAACATGAAGGGCATACGACATCCCATAGAGCTAGGGAAACAACCTACAGTGGTAAATTATTGCTCAACAATCTGATGTTATCTTTTGGTTTTGTTTAGATGGTGTGCATGAAAAAATGAATACTGAACTCCAGCCCTCCATCGACGGGATGGTAAATAATGCAAACATTTATTCATCTGAAAACGTAATTACAGAAGGCATGGAAAAAATAATCATAAAATTATATACGATAACCTCATAGTAAGTAGCAAGACAATGTAAGGCGGGGGAACTCCAAATTTTTCCGAGCACTATAACTTGGATGCATGTGAGTAACAACATAAATTAAGGGAGCTAATAAATAGCACGATGAGGCTAATTTGAGCGATATAATCAGATATTAAGGTAAGATAGTACTTACTGGTATGTCTCCTCCTAAATTTACCATCCCGAAGCAACTGTACACTCGTATTCGTATTTTTGTGAAAATCATGTATCATGGTAACCCTGCAATATCGCTCATAGGACCATTGAAGATGTATAAAGATAAGAGAGAAAATGTGTTCATTAATGTGAGAAGCAAATTGACAATCGCCAGCCCACAGCATGCTTCAAATCTGGCTCCACCCCTGATCTTCACAATGAGACAATATCACCACCATTGCTACACGCCTACACCTCTCTGTAATCAGAAATTTTAGCAGGTTGTTTATGGCACTTTGTAGTTTCCTCTAATATGTTTGTTTAAATACCTAAACATGTCATTACTTTAAGAATGAGACTAGTTGATGAAACACATACTCACAAAGAGAAGCACTTTCATTATCTAACATTGGAAATGAAATGATAGCGAAGACAATAGCACTATTTTAACTCTATTCTTATTTCATTTTATTAGTGACACTAGCAGGCCAAGACATTGCCTCAAATTATTAGTGAAATAAGATTAAGATGCAAAACAATAACATTATTGCTTCCTCACGGCAGTGCCAAAACAGTAGAACAAGATCACTAACTGGATGCGGAGTCAGCATGCAGGATCATTGTGCCAAAGGGTAGTACCAAAAGGAAAATACCTCGTCATGAGAACCATATCTGCAGTCAACGCCATCATAGAAGGGTTGAGACCAGTCACCAACATGGATGATTCAATTCATGCGACCTTTTGTGTAGTTCACCTAAAATGAGGCAATGCTTGCATCATGCAATTAGCAAGAAGTACTAGGCCCCATGAGCTGGCAGCTTCTTCTTCATTAGGTGCAATAAAGTTGAGAAACATCAAGGTTGGTCGTCAAGCTCGTGGAATGTGCCAGTATAATTTGGATATCCTTTTGGGAAGTTTCAACTAGAATCAAGCTTCCATGTTTGTTACACAAATGTGTGGAAAGTGCCATTGTGGTGACGGTGACCGCTAATTTTGCAATGGCAAATTAACTGTTGGAGGACATTACCCATAGAGTTCCACACATAAAAGAAGTGTTTTGTGGAGTTCACCAAAGGGTCGCTTAATAGCAACAAGGTGAAATGTACATCTCTATTGGAAAAAAATGGTATAAAGGAGGGTGAATAACAAGTGATGAAACATACATCAAATGAAAAGAAGCATCTTTCTTATCTTAATGACAATCATAGAAGGACAGTAGCAATTTCTAAAGCAGCAACATTGCTTCATATTACCAAGGGCATTAATATTAACAATGACAATGGTTAAATATGACATTAGTTTAACCGTGCCATTGCTTGATTTTACCAGCAACATTAGATTAACAACGGCTAAAAGTTGGTATAAGGGCATGTGACAGTAGGCGGACCGAGACAGTTGCATTTGTAACGAAAAGAAGCAACATCCTTATCTTAATGGGAAATATAGCAGGACATTAAAACAGTGCCATTGCTTCATATTTCTGGAGGCATTACATGAAAAAAAAACACTGGTTAAACATGTCCTTACTTTAGTAGTGTGATTGCTACATTTTACCAGCGACATTAGATTAACAACAACTAAAAATTGCCATAAGGGCTTGGGACAGTGGGCGCACCTACACCATGTACCTCCATTGATGCATAAAGTGGTGATGCGAAGTTTGTTACCCAGAGCAACAAATCTCGAAACAGAATATCTGGGTCGTTGGTCCCATTTTTGTTCACTATAGCCACATTTTACTATGCGAGGGCACCAAATCAAGTACACGACATACCCTGTTGACTTGTCCCTTGTCCCCTTTATTTCCTTTTCCATCTAAGATACTAGTTGAATAGCCAGTCTCTACTACTCTTCGCCCATTTCCTTCCACTTTGAAGCAACTCCTAGATTCATGCTACAACTTCCCCCCTTTCTTCCTTCTTTGAACCAAGTAGTAGATTCGACTACATGAGGTATATAGTAAAAATTAGGTAGTTTGGAATAGCATATCGAGCCTAGCTATGAGGGGCCTGAGTAGTAGAAAAAGATTCACATGCGGCGATGTGAGGAGCTGTGGCAGTAGAGCAAGGCCGCTTTCAAAGGAAGTTATACCCGAGGGTCTTCGGGATTTGGCAAGGTGGGCAGTGGGAGGCCGAATCTTCCCACACCATGATAGTGATAAAGAATGGGTCGGAGGACCTCCCTAACCGGTGTTGTGTGGGAGAGAACGGCAAGGCAAGTGTATCGAGACACGCCGGCAGTGGGTCGGCTTTGTCGCCGCGGACGACTGCGTGAATGTTGCATGTGCTCCCCTTTCTCGGTGAAGGGGATCCGGCCGGATCTGTGACCAGCAGTGAGGAGAGAGAGAGAGAGTTTGTGGCCATCGCTGTCATGTTTAGACCTGGAGAGGATGAGTGTGTGAAGAGCAACCCTAGCAAACATGCACAGATGCTCCTACTTATACATATAGTGGATTATTTTTTCTTATTTTCTCTCCATGAAAAGAATCGTTTAAAATTGCGTCTTTTCCAGGTTGCACTTTCTTTGTTCATTTCTGGTCCCCGACCCTCCATTAGTTGAACAACCACATAGGTCAAATTATCACAGGCGAAAATATAGAAGGAACAAGCTCAAACTCTTTTGAATGATATCGATGGCACCGTTTGAACACATTGCATCCATTGACTAACTAGCCTAAATTTGACGTAATGTGTGGCTTTTGCAGTTCACATCTAAATGGGGCACACCATACATTTTGTTTGCTTACCGCACTATACTTATAAAACATGCATAATTTACATTTTGAATAGCTAGCTAGAGCTTGAAATGTATTGTTTTCAACATAAAGCAAAAATCAAATTTTCAAAAATTTGTGATCTTAGCATTTACAAAACAATGTAAGAGACATCAATCTTTGTTCTACTTTTGAACATAAACCATACGCAACCTTTTTTTTAAATGAATGTGTCTATTATAAATGTTACTTAAGTGGTACAAAGCATCTCTGATAAAAAAATACATCGATATTCCAAGACTAGCGAACAACCAACTGTAGTCAGAATGTGCCGTTATTATAAGACCTGGTAGTGCGTACACCACGGCCTTGAAAGGCCAGACAGAAATCGCAACGCAGACCAATGGGTGTACTCAGGCTTTCGGTGAACCCGTGCATTGGGTTGTTCCGACTGGCGAGACTCTATCGTTTGTAAATATACAAATGCAATGCAATCACCTAAATTGTAGACCATTTACAAGAAACGTCTCGACGCTGATCACTGCAGTTGGTTTCTTCTACGAGTTCACTTAACTTCCATTTTATGTTTCAAATAGTTTAGTTAACTTCCGGCATTCAGTTGGTCTCTCTGCACCAATTCACTTAACTTTTGGCTTCTTGTGGGACATACTGCCCATGGTGTTGCTTATCTTGGTTGCAATTTCATTTACTTTGCTTATCTTCAGGCTGTAGTATCATGTCGTCAAAAGGAAATCACAAAAGAAAGCAATGGGCAATGATCATTGTCAAGGAAAATAGAAATGCATTATAAATATAATCATTTGCAATGCTTCAAACAATTTGCCTCACTTTCATTTTATGTTTTAAATAGTTCACTTAACTTCCAGGCTGCAGTTCGTCTACGTAGGCGAACGGGTCATCTATTATAATACAAATGAGTCCCTAACCATCCGAATAAACATGAGACATACTTTTGTATTACAAGAGGCTACAACCTTCATTCTATAAAATCAAGACCCTTGGATCGTGACAAGAGGTTATGCTATTTTCCAATATTTATAGGAGGCCACCTGTTCCTCATACTTTCCATGAACTCTCTGAAGGGTCATCGAACGGGATCATACATAGATTCACAGCCGACTCCTCAATCTCGCGGGATCCTCTTCCATGGACTCCCCCGTCCTATCCAGCCGACTTCTTGATTGAAATAGTTGGAGAGCTATTGTCTACCCCTAGCATTTCCAAACCTCTGAGTGGCCACTCACACTTGATAATTCACCATGCTAAAGAATCATTTCTTTAGATCTCCTAAAATTCTTTTAGAAATTGTTGCTTTTAATGTATATTTTGTAGTCTTGCATGGTGCATGCATGGATAGAATTAAGCGTTGATATGTCTCCAATGTATCTATAATTTTTAATTATTCCATGCTATTATATTATCTGTTTTGGATGTTTTATATGCATTAATATGCTATTTTATATTATTTTTGGGACTAACCTATTAACCTAGAGCCCAGTGCCAGTTTCTGTTTTTTCCTTGTTTTTGAGCTTCGCAGAAAAGGAATACCAAACGGTGTCCAAACGGAATAAAACCTTCCCGATTATTTTTCTTGGACTAGAAGACACCCAGGAGACTTGGAGTTCAAGTCAGAAGAGCCACGAGGCAGCAACAAGGGTGGAGGGCGCCCCCTACCTTGTGGGCCCCTTGTGACCCCCTGGCCTAGTTCTTCCGCCTGTATATTCACATATATTCTGGAAACACCAGAAGCATCGAAAACATTTTTCCACCGCCGCAACCTTCTGTTCCCGTGAGATCCCATCTAGGGGCCTTTTCTCGCATCCTGTCGGAGGGGGATTCGATTACGAAGGGCTTCTACACCAACTCTATTGCCCTTCCGATGAAGCATGAGTAGTTTACCACAGACCTACAGGTCCATAGCTAGTAGCTAGATGGCTTCTTCTCTCTCTTTGAATCTCAATACCATGTTCTCCTCGATGTTCTTGGAGATCTATCCGATGTAATTTTATTTTGCGGTGTGTTTGTCGAGATCCGATTAATTATGGATTTATGATCTGTTTATCTCTGAATATTATTTGAATCTTCTATGAGTTCTTATATGCATGATTTGATATCTTTGTAATTCACTATCGGTTTAGTTTGTCCAACCTGATTAGTTTTTCTTGTAATGGGAGAAGTGCTTAGCTTTGGGTTCAATCTTGTGGTGTCCTTTCCCAGTGACAGTAGGGGCAGCAAGGCACGTATTGTATTGTTGCCATCGAGGGTAAAAAGATGGGCTTTACATCATATTGCTTGAGTTTATTCCTCTACATCATGTCATCTTATTTAATGTGTTACTCTGTTCTTCATGAACTTAATACTCTAGATGCAGGCAGGAGTCGGTCGATGTGTGGAGTAATAGTAGTAGATGCAGGCAGGAGTCGGTCTACTTGAAACAGACGTGATGCCTATATTTCATAATCATTGCCTTGGATATCGCCTTAACTTTGCGCTTTTCTATCATGCTCGATAGTAATTTGTTCACCCACCGTATTATTTGCCTTCATGAGAGGAGCCTCTACTGAAACCTATGGCCCCCGGGTCTATTTTCCATCATGTTAGTTTCCAATCTACTAATTTGCAATCTTTTACTTTCAGATCTATAACCAATAAACCCAAAATATTTTACCTTTTGTTTATCTATCTCTATAAGATCTCACTTTTGCAAGTAACCGTGAAGGGATTGGCAACCCCTTGTGGGTGCAAGTTGTTTGATGTTTTGTGCAGGTATTGGTGGCTTGTGCATTAGCTCCTCCTGGATTGATACCTTGGTTCTCTAACTGAGGGAAATACTTATCTCTACTTTGCTGCATCACCCGTCCCTCTTCAAGGGAAAAACCAATGCAAGCTCAAGAAGTAGCAGGAATAATTTCTAGTGTCGTTGTCGAGGAGATCTATGCCAAGTCAAGACATACCAAGTACCCATCATAAAAATCTCATCTCTTGCATTCGTTATTCGCCATTTGCCTCTCATTTTCCTCTTACCCACTTCTAAAAGCGATTTTCTAAAAGATTCACCATTTTTCTTCGCCCTTCTCTTCATCCTTCTTCCGTTCGTATTCTCATTTGTTTTTGTTTGCTCGTGTGTTGGATTGCTTGCTTTGTCACAATGACTCAAGAGAATACCAAATTGTGTGAATTTTCCAATACTAATAATAAAGATTTTATTAGCACTCAATTGCTCCGCCACTAGTGCAGAGTCTTGTGAAATTAATGCCACTTTGGTGAATCTTGTGATGAACTATCAATTTTCTGGCCTTCCCATCTAAACAATTTCGTTGATTTGTGTGATATGCAAAAGAAGAAAGATGTGGATAATGATATTTTTAAATTGAAGCTATTTCCGTTCTTACTTGAGATCGTGCTAAAACTTGGTTTTCATCTTTACCTAAAAATAGTATTGATTCTTGGAATAAGTGTAAAAGATGCTTTTATTTCCATGTATTTTCCTCCGCTAAGATCATCTCCCTTAGGAACGAGATTATGAATTTAAGCTACTTGATCATGAACATGTTGCACAATCTTGGGAGAGGATGAAATTGATGTTACCTAATTGCCCTACTCATGGTTTGAATTTGTGGATGATTATACACAAATTTTATGCCGGATTGAATTTTGTTTCTACAAATCTTTCAGATTTGACCACGGGAGGTACTTTAAATGAAATTACTCTAGGAGATGGACTACAAAAAAATACACTTCCGTGATGATACGTGTTTGTCACAGTAGGTCATGATTTCTGTCATGCATGTACATCCATGACGATTTTATGAAAGAATCAAGATAGTCATACCTGTGCTGTCGTAGAAGTGTTCCATGACATTACCAATATTATCATCACAGAAGTGTCCACTTCCATGACGATAAATCACGCGTCATAGAAGGGCTTTCGTCAAGGGTAACCGACTCATGGCATCCACCGTAACGGGTCGCAGTTAAGCTATCGGGTTCCGGTTTGGATCCAATAACCCGTTAATAGCCTAGAACAATCGGGATTTTCCGTGTAAAATTCTCATTCGCGGCAGATCCACGTGTCGGCCTAGCGTTTGGGCGATTGTCATCCGGCGAATGGGCGAGGCAGCGCCTATGATACGTCTACACGTGTCTCGGCCCAACAGTGGCCCATTCAGGTTAAAAGGCCAGGCCTGTCAAAATAAGCGGGCCGACCCATTGGCGGCCTACTTGAGTTAGGCACATTCACAAGCATGGCTCATACGAGTAACACAGAATCGAACAATCAAAGGCCCATTCTAGATCTGACAATTTCCAGCCCATCGTCTGTTCCAGCCCGTTAACGGCCCGCTACGTCTTTGGGCCCAATTACGGCCCGACCTTCTTTCAGCCTATTAGCAGCCCATCGTCAGTTCCATCCCGTTAACGACCCGAAACATCTTTCGGCCTTTTCTCGGCCATTCTACAGTTGGGCCAACTTCTAGCCCATTGTGACTTTAGTCTTGTTCTCAGCCCATTCGGTAAATGGGCCAATTCATAGCCCATTTTGTCTTTAGGCCTGTTAATGGTCTGCACAACAGTTGGGCGTATGAAACCGTGCAACCTAATTTTGGGTCCATTAGCGGCCCACGTTCCGCAGGGCAAAATTTCAGCCCGACGCGACTTTCGGCCTGACAAAAGTTTGGTTTGCAAATTGGGCTGCCTACGGCCCAAAACACTTTCGACCTCTTCTTGGCCCGTAAAGTAAAAGGGCTGAGACAAAATTGACATTTATATCTGCACTAGAGGCCCGGGCCATTTCCATTTTCTGGGCCTATCGAGATTTCGGCCTGTTAACGGCCTGCTAAGAACCGTTGTTACGGTGGGGCACAACATTTGGGATCCACTAAATATTAATTGACTAACCCAATAAAGGCCCGCTTTGACAACGCATGTTTGTTCGTTCGGATGGCGTCTAGGAAATGTTTGGGCGTGCTGGCCCCCGTTTCAATGATGTAGCATATTCAAAGAATTATACTACTCTATCGCCTCTAAAAAATATACATTATACAATAGAGACTAAGGCATAGAAACGTAGAATAATCCTACACTATACAATAAAGAAATCACAGCCGATTATACACCTTTGGGCATTATAGTTCGACACCAGTGATAATAAAGCGTACACAAACACCAAATTACATACACTGGGAAAATAAAGCTCATATATCATGGACACGCATCGACATAACTTACCATTTGAACTATAATCTCTTCAGAAAATAGGATTGGCCGGATTCAGATAGCAAAATTTTCAGTCTACAAAATCTCCAATTCCTTCGTGGTTACCTTAGTGTCTCGTTTCATTTTTTGACACTGCATCGATACACTGCAAGTCCAGTCTCAACTTGTTGATTGCGTTGAGAATCATGTACACGTTGTCTTGCCACCTCTAGTTGATGCTCAAGAACATTAGCATATTCAATTCCAATCCATAGTCAATTGGTAACGGCCATGCCCCACTGCATGCAGATCTTTGTGTTGATGTCACATCATCCTAAAATGTTTACTGTAAGTACACATGACTAGGGAAAAATATAGTTACAACAGTTAAGCGAGCAAGACAGATTATTTTGTACCTGGAAAAATAGGACTAACAATAATGTTACACGCCATGAAGCATAAGCAGGTGATATTTTAAAAATTATAAAAATGGTAGTCTGTGCAGCCCACATACAGAAATCTCTCTTAGCTCACCAGAGGAGCATGATGTTGGGGCCAAATCCAAAACACAAATTTGGACATCACGTTGCGTACAAGCAAGCGGTTGGCAGTTAAAGTCTTAGGGAACATATTGAACAACAGAGGGATTCATACAAACCTACTACAGCAAGCAAAACTATGCAATCATTAGCCTAGTATAAACTATATTTTGAACCTCATGCAGTAATATTTGGTTAATAAACTTCAAAGCTTGGGCACACTTAGCTAGAGTAATTAAATGGTAAGGCATTTAATTATGTCAACTAATAGTTATACAAGTACCCAACATCGGGCATTATTGTTTGGGCATCTCATTAGCGGGGACAAATAAAGCAATTGAAAAGAGCAATTTAAGCTGTCGAGTTGGTAGCATGCATACATGCATGCCTCAATAACATCCATGGCCTAGCTACATTTACTACATAAAGGAACAAGTAATGTAAAATTGTTTGCCCCCTATGAAGTATCTCGACTAGTATGTAATGTATATCCTAGTAATGATAGGGAGGCTAATGATGTGAATATGGGTTTGGTTATGACATATATGACATCGACAACTCTACCATGGCAGGAAGCAGTTTCACACTATTGACTATTATAAGACGTCTTATATATTTAAAAGTAGACTACATCCGTAATGAGTGAGCAGACACACTAAAATGTGTTTACATACATCTGATTCTGAAAAAGTTAGAACATCATATAGTAGTCGATGGAGGGTTTTTTAATCAATGGCCAAATGACTGGAGTTCTTGGTGAAGAACCCTCATAAGCATAATGTTAGACAAATAGGATGTCCTGGTAATTGTAATACAATGTGACTTACCTTAACTGGTTGAACAGGCTCAACACTGCTCCTCCTTCTCTTGCAAGGCTCCTTCCTAACATCTTGTACTTGGAAATCCTCAATCTTATCTTCATTGCACCCCCTCTGCTAGGTGACACAAACTAGTTCTTGGTCTCCTTGAAAGATAAATATGCATACTTTCTAGTCTGTGAACACAAAAGGATGATATTATAACAAAACAACACCACATAATGGAACATGCCACATCTCTGGCACACAATGAAATGAGCATTTACTATGTGTGCACTATGTAAAAACTAGGCATACCTTGAACTGGATCTCCGGTACTCTTGGAGAGCCTACTTTAGTGTACAGCCAAACCTTTATGTCACCTATGAGTTATACAAGCCCCCAACTGTAGCAGCCCTTAGTGTTTAAATCATTGACAAGATTTGTTTGGTCAATAACAACAAGTAATCAAAGCAAATGTCCTAGTATGGCTGGCTGATACAAACAAGCAATTTAACAGATGTGTGAGCAAATCTTACATATCAAGAAAAGAATCATAGAAGGAGGCTTAAAGACCATCACTTGACTGACCAGATTTAAGGGCATTTAAACATCATGTGCAACGTATGAACTAACATAAACATTGCATATTTCAGATTCTATAATGAAATGCACATGTATTAGGTTATGCCATGTATGATGATGCCTAAATGTACACTATAGCAGGAAGGAGCGATTCATCATTGCACGCACAATTCAATTGCAGGTTAAGGGCCAGTTCTATTCCGCCTTTTCAGAGCTTATTGTCAAAATAAGCCATAAAAGATGTAAAGAAGTCATTTTGTTGGAAATATGCCCTAGAGGAAATAATAAATTAGTTATTATTATTATATTTCCTTGTTCATGATAATCGTTTATTATCCATGCTATAATTGTATTGATAGGAAACTTCGGATACATGTGTGGATACATAGACAACACCATGTCCCTAGTAAGCCTCTAGTTGACTAGCTCGTTGATCAATAGATGGTTACGGTTTCACGACCATGGACATTGGATGTCGTTGATAGCGGGATCACATCATTAGGAGAATGATGTGATGGACAAGACCTAATCCTAAGCGTAGCACAAAGATCGTGTAGTTACGTATGCTAAAGTTTTTCTAATGTCAAGTATCATTTCATTTGGACCATGAGATTGTGCAACTCCGGATACCGTAGGAATGCTTTAGGCGTACCAAGCGTCCTGGCATGGCTGGGTGGCTATAAAGGTGCGATCTGGGTATCTCCGAAAGTGTCTGTTGGGTTGGCACGAATCGAGGTAGGATTTGTCACTCCGTGTGACGGAGAGGTATCTCTGGGCCCACTCGGTAGGACATCATCATAATGTGCACAATGTGACCAAGGGGTTGATCACGGGATGATATGTTCTGAAGCGAGTAAAGAGACTTGCCGGTAACGAGATTGAACAAGGTATCGGGATACCGACGATCGAATCTCGGGCAAGTACTATACCGCTAGATAAAGGGAATTGAATACGGGATTGATTGAATCCTCGACATCGTGGTTCATCCGATGGGATCATCGTGGAACATGTGGGAGCCAACATGGGTATCCAGATCCCGCTGTTGGTTATTGACGGAGAACGTCTCGGTCATATACGCATGGTTCCCGAACCCGTAGGGTCTACACATAAGGTTCGGTGGCGCTAGGGTTATAGGGAATAGATATCGTGGTTACGGAATGTTGTTGAGTCAGATGAGATCCCGGACGTCACGAGGAGTTCGGAATGGTCGGAGGTAAAGATTGATATCTTGGGACGAAGGGTTTTGGAGTCGGAAGTGTTTGAGGTGGGGTGATGACCAGCATGACGAAAGGTGTTTGAGGAGCCCGACAAGTGTTGGGGGGCTTCATGGGCCAAGGGAAGGGCAAACCAGCCCACTAAGGGGCTGTCGCCCCTCACCTATTCCCACGTGACCAGGGGTTTGGGCGCCCCATCTAGGGTTCCCACCTCACGGCTTGGGGCCAAGTCACCCAAGGGAGATCCCATCTGCCAGCGCCGCCCCCTAGGGGAAACCCTAGGGCGCCTCCACTCCCCTTTGCCCCTATATATAGTGGAGGTTTTGGGGCTTCCTAACACACGAGAACATCTCCCTCTTGGCGCAGCCCTACCTCTCTCCCTCCTCGTCTCTTGCGGTGCTTGGCGAAGCCCTGCAGGATTGCCACGCTCCTCCTTCACCACCAAGCCGTCGTGCTGCTGCTGGACGGAGTCTTCCCCAACCTCTCCCTCTCCCCTTGCTGGATCAAGGCACGGGAGACGTCACCGGGCTGCACGTGTGTTGAACATGGAGGTGCCGTCCGTTCGGCACTAGGATCATCGGTGATTTGAATCACGACGAGTACGACTCCATCAACCCGTTCACTTGAGCGCTTCCGCTTAGCGATCTACAAGGGTATGTAGATGAACTCTCCTTCTCTCGGTGCTAGATTACTCCATAGATTGATCTTGGTGATGCGTGAAAATTTTGAATTTCTGCTACATTCCCCAACGGTGGCATCATGAGTCAGGTTTATGTGTAGTTTCTATGCACGAGTAGAACACAAAGTAGTTGTGGGCGTTGATTTTGTTCAATATGCTTACCGTTACTAGTCCAATCTTGTTTGACGATATTGTGGGATGAAGCGGCCCGGACCGACCTTACACGTACACTTACGTGAGACTGGTTCCACCGACTGACATGCACTTGTTGCATAAGGTGGCTAGCGAGTGCCAGTCTCTCCCACTTTAGTCGGATCGGAGTCGATGAAAAGGGTCCTTATGAAGGGTAAATCGCAATTGACATATCACGTTATGGTTTTGCATAGGTAAGAAACGTTCTTGCTAGAAACCCATAGCAGCCACGTAAAATATGCAAACAACAATTAGAGGGCGTCTAACTTGTTTTTGCAGGGTATGCTATGTGATGTGATATGGCCAAAATAATGTGATGAATGATATATGTGATGTATGAGATTTATCATGTTCTTGTAATAGGAATCACGACTTGCATGTCGATGAGTATGACAACCGGCAGGAGCCATAGGATTTGTCTTAATTTATTGTATGACCTGCGTGTCATTAAACAACGCCATGTAATTACTTTACTTTATTGCTAAACCGTTAGCCATAGTAGTAGAAGTAATAGTTGGCGAGACAACTTCATGGAACACGATGATGGAGATCATGATGATGGAGATCATGGTGTCATGCGGTGATGATGATGATCATGGAGCCCGAAGATGGAGATCAAAGGAGCAAAATGATATTGGCCATATCATGTCACTTTTGATTGCATGTGATGTTTATCATGTTTATGCATCTTATTTGCTTAGAACGACGGTAGTAAATAAGATGATCCCTCATTAAAATTTCAAGAAAGTGTTCCCCCTAACTGTGCACCGTTGCGAAAGTTCGTTGTTTTGAAGCACCACGTGATGATAGGGTGTGATAGATTCTAATGTTCACATACAACCGGTGTAAGCCAGATTTACACCACCTTGAAACACTTAGGTTGACTTGGCGAGCCTAGCATGTACAGACATGGCCTCGGAACACAAGAGACCGAAAGGTCGAGCATGAGTCGTATGGTAGATACGGTCAACATGAAGATGTTCACCGATGATGACTAGTCCGTCTCACGTGATGATCGGACCACGGCCTAGTTGACTCGGATCATGTAATCCCTTAGATTACTAGAGGGATGTCTATCTGAGTGGAGTTCATAAGATGAACTTAATTATCTGAACATAGTCAAAAGATCTTTGCAAATTATGTCGTGGCTCGCGCTTTAGTTCTACTATTTAGATATGTTCCTAGAGAAAATTCAGTTGAAAGTTAATAGTAGCAATTATACGGACTAGGTCTGTAAACTGAGGATTGTCCTCGTTGCTTTGAAGAAGGCTTATGTCCTTAATGCACCGCTCAGTGTGCTGAACCTCGAACGTCGTTTGTGGATGTTGTGAACATCTGACATACACGTTTTGATAACTACGTGATAGTTCAGTAATGTTAAACGGTTTAGAGTTGAGGCACAAAAGACGATTTCAAAACGTCGCGGAACATATGAGATGTTTCGAGGGCTGAAATTGGGATTTCAGGCTCGTGCCCACGTCAAGAGGTATAAGACCTCCGACGAATTTCTTAGCCTGCAAACTAAGGGAGAAAAGCTCAATCGTTGAGCTTGTGCCCAGATTGTCACGAGTACAACGATCACTTGAATCAAGTGGGAGTTAATCCTCCAGATAAGATAGTGATGATTCTCCAAAGTCATTGCCACCAAGCTGCTAGAGCTTCGTGATGAAATATAACATATCAGGGATAGATATGATGATCCTTGAAATATTCGCGATGTTTGACACATGAAAGTAGAAATCAGAAGGAGCATCAATTGTTGATGGTTAGTGAAACCACTAGTTTCAAGAAGGGCCAGGAAAGAAGGGATACTTCATGAAGCGGCAAATCAGCTGCTGCTCTAGTGGAGAAACCCGAGGTTGAACCCAAACCGAGACTAAGTGCTTACGTAATAAGGGAACAGTCACTAGAGCAGAATTACCCTAGATATTTGGTAGATGAGGAGGCGGGCAAGGTCGATAGAAGTCATTCCGCTGCTTCGTGTTGTTCTGCTGCTTGCATAGAGCAACCGTGTCAAGCGTAGTGTCGTTGTGCCGATGTAATTTCCTTGTACCCATATAGACTGTAATAAAGAGCTGATTTGTTCTATGCTAAGCAGTGTCATATTCCAGAAGACTTCTTCTGGGCTGGAATACGTGGCGTTCCAGTTTCTCTGAGCCGGGGTGCCACACGGGGAAACTTCCGAACTCACTAATTGAGGAGTACTGTTGGGGAACGTAGTAATTTCAAAATTTTCCTACGCACACACAAGATCATGGTGATGCATAGCAACGAGAGGAGAGTATTGTCTACGTACCCTCGTAGACCAAAGCGGAAGCGATCACAACGTAGAGGAAGTAGTCGTACGTTCTCCTCGCGATCCAGTCGATCCCAGCGCCGTTACTCCGGCGCCTCCGAGTTCTTGGCACACGTTCAGCTCGATGACGCTCCTCGGGATCCAGCAAAGCTCCGGGGAGAGGGAGTTCCGTCAGCACGACGGCGTGGTGACGATCTTGATGTTCTACCGATGCAGGGCTTCGCCTAAGCACTGCTATGATATGACCGAGGTGGAATATGGTGGAGGGGGCACCGCACACGGCTAAGAGCGATCTCAGGATCAACTTGTGTGTTCTAGGGTGCCCCCTGCCCGTATATAAAGGAGCAAGGGGAGGGCGGCCCGGCCCTAGGAGGTGCGCCAAGGGAGGGAGTCCTCCTCCTAGTGGGAGTAGGACTCCCTTTCCTGAATCCAACTAGGAAGGAGGAAGGGGAAGGAAAGAGAGGAAGAGGAGAGGAAGGGGCCGCCCCCTTCTTGTCAATTCGGACTCCCCATGGGGGCGCCACCTCCTGGCGCAGCCCTCTCTCTCCCCTCTTGGCCCAATAAGGCCCATTACTTCCCGGGGGGTTCGGTAACCCCTCGGCACTCCGTCTTTCTCCGGAAACTTCGAAACCTTTCGGTGTCCGAATATAGCCGTCCAATATATCAATCTTTATGTCTCGATCATTTGAGACTCCTCGTCATGTCCGTGATCACATCCGGGACTCGAACTCCTTGGTACATCAAAATACACAAACTCATAATATAACCGTCCTTGAAACCTTAAGCGTGCGGACCCTACGGTTCGAGAACAATGTAGACATGACCGAGACACATCTCCGGTCAATAACCAATAAGCGGGACCTGGATGTCCATATTGGTTCCTACATTTTCTCTGAAGATCTTTATCGGTCGGACCGCATAACAACATACATTGTTCCCTTTGTCATCGGTATGTTACTTACCCGAGATTCGATCGTCGGTATCAATACCTAGTTCAATCTAGATTCTTGGTAAGTCTCTTTACTCATTCCGTAATACATCATCTCACAACTAACTCATTAGTTGTAATGCTTACAAGGCTTATGTGATGTGTATTACCGAGAAGGCCAGAGATACCTCTCCAGAGCAATCGGAGTGACAAAACCTAATCTCGAAATCGCCAACCCAACAAGTACCTTTGGAGACACCTGTAGTACTCCTTTATAATCACCCGATTCGTTGTGACGTTTGGTAGTACCAAAGTGTTCCTCCGGTAAGCAGGAGTTGCATAATCTCATAGTTATAGGAACATGTATAAGTCATGAAGAAAGCAATAGCAATATACTAAGCGATCAAGTGCTAAGCTAACGGAATGGGTCATGTCAATCACATCATTCTTCTAATGAGGTGATCCCATTAATCAAATGACAACACATGTCTATGGTTAGGAAACATAACCATCTTTGATTAATGAGCTAGTCTAGTAGAGGCTTACTAGTGACTATCTGTTTGTCTATGTATTCACACATGTATTATGTTTCCGGTTAATACAATTCTAGCATGAATAATAAACATTTATCATGATATAAGGAAATAAATAATTACTTTATTATTGCCTCTAGGGCATATTTCCTTGAGTCTCCCACTTGCACTAGAGTCAATAATCTAGATTACAGTAATGATTCTAACACCCATGGAGTCTTGGTGCTGATCATGTTTTGCTTTCGTGGAAGAGGCTTAGTCAATGGGTCTGCAACATTCAGATCCGTATGTATTTTGCAAATCTCTATGTCTCCCACTTGGACTTGGTCGAATGGAGTTAGGCGTCTTTTGATATGCTTGGTCCTCTTGTGAAATCTGGATTCCTTTGCCAAGGCAATTGCACCAGTATTGTCACAGAAGATCTTCATTGGTCCCGATGCACTAGGTATGACACTAGATCGGAAATGAACTCTTTCATCCAGACTCCTTCATTTGCTGCTTCCGAAGCAGCTATGTACTCCGCTTCACATGTAGATCCCGCCACGACGCTTTGTTTAGAACTGCACCAACTGACAGCTCCACCGTTTAACAAAAACACGTATCCGGTTTGCGATTTAGAATCGTCCGGATCGGTGTCAAAACTTACATCGGCGTAACCATTTACGACTAGCTCTTTGTCACCTCCATATCTGAGAAACATATCCTTAGTCCTTTTCGGTATTTCGGGATGTTCTTGACCGCTGTCCGATGATCCACTCTGGATTACTTTGGTACCTTCCTGCCAAGCTTACTGACTAAGCATCGTCAGTCTGGTACACAGCATTGCATACATGATAGAGCCTATGGCTGAAGCATAGGGAACATCTTTCATTTTCTCTCTATCTTCTGCTTTGTGGTGGGGCATTGAGTGCGACTCAATCTTATACCTTATGTCTGGTAAAAACCTTTCTTTGCTGATCGATTTTGAATTTTTCAAAACTTTATCAAGGTATGTGCTTTGTGAAAGTCAATTAAGTGTCTTGATCTATCTCTATAGATCTTGATGCCCAATATGTAAGCAGCTTCACGAGGTCTTTCATTGAAAAACTTTTATTCAAGTATCCTTTTATGCTATCCAGAAATTCTATATCATTTCCAATCAATAATATATCGTCCACATATAATATCGAGAAATGCTCTGAGCTCCCACTCACTTTCTTGTAAATACAGGCTTCTCCAAAAGTGCATATAAAACCATATCTTTGATCACACTATCAAAGCGTTTATTCCAACTCCGAGAGGCTTGCAGGACCATAAATTGATCATTTGGAGCTTGCACACTTTGTTAGCACCTTTTGGATCAGCAAAACCTTCTGGTTGCATCATATACAACTCTTCTTCTAGAAATCTATTCAAGAATGCAGTTTTACATCCATTTGCCAAATTTCATAATCATAAAATCGGCAATTGCTAACATGATTCGGACAGACTTAAGCATCGCTTCTGGTGAGAAAGTCTCATCATAGTCAACCCTTGAACTTGTCGAAAACCTTTTGCAACAAGTCGAGCTTTGTAAACAGTTATATTACCATCAGCGTCAGTCTTCTTCTTAAAGATCCATTTATTCTCAATGGCTTGCCGATCATTGGGCAAGTCAACCAAAGTCCATACTTTGTTCTCATACATGGATCCCATCTCAGATTTCATGGCTTCCAGCCATTTCGCGGAATCTGGGCTCACCATCGCTTCTTCATAGTTTGTAGGTTCGCCATGGTCAAGTAACATGATTTCCAGAATAGGATTACCGTACCACTCGGGTGCGTATTTTATTCTGCTTGACCCTCTGAAGTTCAGTAGCAACTTGATCTGAAGTTTCATGATCAACATCATTAGTTTCCTCACCAATTGGTGTAGTTGTCACGAGGAACCGTTTCTTGTGATGAACTACTTTCAATAAGGGAGCAGATACATTTATCTCATCAAGTTCTACTTTCCTCCCACTCACTTCTTTCGAGAGAAACTCCTTCTCTAGAAAGGATCCGAATTTAGCAACGAAAATCTTGCCTTCAGATCTGTGATAGAAGGTGTACCCATGATCTCCTTTGGGTATCCTATGAAGACACATTTCTCCGATTTGGGTTCGAGCTTATCTGGTTGAAGTTTCTTTACATAAGCATCGCAGCCCCAAACTTTAAGAAACGACAACTTTGGTTTCTTGCCAAACCACAGTTCATATGGTGTCGTCTCAGCAGTTTAGATGGTGCCCTATTTAGCGTGAATGCGGCCGTCTCTAAAGCATATCCCCAAAAGCGATAGCGGTAAATCAGTAAGAGACATCATAGATCGCACCATATCAAGTAAAGAAATGCGATTCTGACGTTCGGACACACCATTTCTCTGTGGTGTTCGGGTGGCGTGAAGTTGTGAAAACTATTCACATTGTTTCAAATGTAAACCAAACTTCGTAACTCAAATATTCTCCTCCACGATCAGATCGTAGAAACTTTATTTTCTTATTACGATGATTTTCCACTTCACTCTGAAATTCTTTGAACTTTTCAAATGTTTCAGATTTGTGTTTCATTAAGTAGATATACCCATATCTGCTCAAATCATCTGTGAAGGTGAGAAAATAACGATACCATGGCGTGCCTCAACATTTATTGGACCACAAACATCGGTATGTATGATTTCCAACAAATCAGTTGCTCGCTCCATAGTTAGGAGAGCGGCGTTTTAGTCATCTTGCCCATGAGGCATGGTTACATAAGTACCAAATGATTCATAATCAAGTGATTCGAAGCCCATCGGTATGGAGTTTCTTCATGCGTTTTACACCGATATGACCCAAGCGGCGATTACCACAAATAAGTTGCATTATCATTATCAACTCTGTATCTTTTGGTTTCAACACTATGAATATGTGTATTACTACTATCGAGATTTAATAAAATAGACCACTCTTCAAGGGTGCATGACCATAAAAGATATTATTCATATAAATAGAACAACCATTATTCTCTGTCTTAAATGAATAACCGTCTACGCATTAAACAAGATCCAGATATAATGTTCATGCTCAACGCCGCACCAAATAACAATTATTTAGGTCTAAAACTAATCCCGATGGTAGATGTAGAGGTGGCGTGCCGACCGCGATCACATCGACTTTGGAACCATTTCCCAGCATCGTCACCTCGTCCTTAGCCAATCTTACGCAATCCGTAGTTCTGCTTGAGTTGCAAATATTAGCAACAGAACCAATATCAAATACCGGTACTACTGCGAGTATTAGTAAGGTACACATCAATAACATGTATATCACATATACCTTTGATCACCTTGCCATCCTTCTTATCCGCCAAATACTTGGGGCAGTTCCGCTTCCGATTGTCGGTTTGCTTGCGGTAAAACACTTTCGAGTTTCAGGCTTAGGCCCGGACTTGGGTTTCTTCTCTTGAGCAGCAACTTTCTTGCTGTTCCTTTTGAAGTTCCTTCTTCTTTCCTTTGCCCTTTTTCTTGAAACTAGTGGTCTTGTTGACCATCAACACTTGATGCTCTTTCTTGATTTCTACCTCATGACTTTTAGCATTGCGAAGAGCTCGGGAATTGTTTTGGTCATCCCTTGCATATTATAGTTCATCACGAAGCTCTTGTAGCTTGGTGGCGATGATTGGAGAATTCTGTCAATGACACTATC
This sequence comes from Aegilops bicornis, assembly GCA_021605145.1. Classification (NCBI taxonomy): domain Eukaryota; kingdom Viridiplantae; phylum Streptophyta; class Magnoliopsida; order Poales; family Poaceae; genus Aegilops; species Aegilops bicornis. The sequence goes on along the minus strand of CM038675.1, from coordinate 63,266,206 downwards.
ATCCGGAAGAGTAACCCAGTTGAATCAAGTGGTTATTATACCCGGACATTTTGAGTATATGTTCCTTGTGAACTATTCTCCTCCATTTTGCAGCTATAGAACTTATTGGAGACTTCATATCTCTCAATCCGGGCATTTGCTTGAAATATTAACTTCAACTCTGGAACATCTCATATGCTCCATAGCGTTCAAAGCGTCGTTGAAGACCAGTTCTAAGCCGTAAAGCATGGCACCTTGAACTATCGAGTAGTCATCAGCTTTGCTCTGCAGGGCGTTCACAACCGGCGTTGCTCTCTGAGCAGGCCTGGCACCCAGCGGTGCTTCCGGGGCGTAATTCTTCTGTGCAGCAATGAGGATAATCCTCAAATTCTGGACCCAGTCCGTGTAATTGCTACCATCATCTTTCAACTTTGCTTTATCAAGGAGCATTAAAATTCAGCGGAACAACAGCCACGAGCCATCTATCTACGATGAAACATAGACAAGCAAAATACTATCGGTACTAAGTTCATGATAAATTTAAGTTTTAATTAATCATATTAAAAACTCCCACTTAGGCAGACATCTCTCTAGTCATCTAAGTGATTACGTGATCCAAATTAACTAAACCATGTCCGATCATCACGTGAGATGGAGTAGTTTCAATGGTGAACATCACTATGTTGATCATATCTACTATATGATTCACGTTCGACCTTTCGGTCTCCGTGTTCGAGGCCATATCTGTTATATGCTAGGCTCGTCAAGTTTAACCTGAGTATTCTGCGTGCAACTGTTTTGCACCCGTTGTATTTGAGCGTAGAGCCTATCACACCCGATCATCACGTGGTGTCTCGACGAAGAACTTTCATAGCGGTGCATACTCGGAGAACACTTCTTGATAATTTTAGTGAGAGATCATCTTATAATGCTACCGTCAACCAAAGCAAAATAAGATGCATAAAGGATAAACATCACATGCAATCAATATAAGTGATATGATATGGCCATCATCATCTCGTGCTTGTGATCTCCATCTCTGAAGCACCGTCGTGATCACCATCGTCACCGGTAGCGACACCTTGATCTCCATCGTAGCATCGTTGTGCGTTTCGCCATCTATTGCTTCTCGACTATCGCTACCGCTTAGAGATAAAGTAAAAGCAATTACAGAGGCGTTTGCATTTCATACAATAAGCGACAACCATATGGCTCCACCCGATTGCCGATAACCGGTTACAAAACATGATCATCTCATACAATAAAATATAGCATCACGTCTTGACCATATCACATCACAACATGCCCTGCAAAAACAAGTTAGGCGTCCTCTACTTTGTTGTTGCAAATTTTACGTGGCTGCTACGGGCTTAAGCAAGAACCAATCTCACCTCGCATCAAGACCACAGCGATACTTCGTCAAATAGACTCCGTTTAACCTTCTCAAGGACGGGCGTAGCCGCACTTTTCAGTTCAACTAAAGTGAGAGAGGCAGACACCCGCCAACCACCTTTAAGCACGAGTGCTGCGTAGCAGTGAAACCAGTCTCGCGTAAGCGTCTGGCGTAATGTCGGTCCGGGCTGCTTCATCTCACAATACCGCTGAACCAAAGTATGACATGCTTTGGTAGGCGGTATGACTTGTATCGCCCACAACTCACTTGTGTTCTACTCGTGCATATAACATCAACACATAAAACCAGGCTCGGATGCCACTTTGTTGGGGAGCGTAGTAATTTCAAAATTTTCCTACGCTGCGCAAGATCATGGTGATGCATAGCAGCGAGAGGGAGAGTATTGTCTCGTACCCTCGTAGAACAAAGCGAGCGATCTGGCGTAGAGGAAGTAGTAAATGCGTTCTCCTCGCGATCGGTCGATCCCAGCGCCCGTTACTCCGGCGCCTCCGAGTTCTTGGCACACGTTCAGCTCGATGGCGCTCCTCGGGCTTCGATCCAGCAAAGCTCCGGGAGAGGGAGTTCCGTCGACCTGACGGCGTGGTGGCGATCTTGATGTTCTACCGGCGCGGGGCCGCCTAAGCACTGCTATGATATGACCGAGGTGGAATATGGTGGAGGGCACCGCACGCACGGCTGAGAGCGATCTCAAGGATCAACTTGTGTGTTCTAGGGTGCCCCCTGCCCCGTATATAAAGGAGCAAGGGGAGGGCCGGCCGGCCCTAGGAGGTGCGCCAAGGGAGGGAGTCCTCCTCCTAGTGGGAGTGGGACTCCCTTTCCTGAATCCAACTTGGAAGGAGGAAGGGGAAGGAAAGAGAGGAAGAGGGAGAGGAAGGGGCGCGCCCCCTCCTTGTCAGTCGGACTCCTCATGGGCGCCACCTCCTGGCGCAGCCCTCTCTCTCCCCTCTTGGCCCAATAAGGCCCATTACTTCCCGGGGGTTCCGGTAACCCCTCCGGCACTCCGTCTTTCTCCGGAAACTTCCGGAACCTTTCCGGTGTCCGAATATAGCCGTCCAACATATCAATCTTTATGTCTCGATCATTTGAGACTCCTCGTCATGTCCGTGATCACATCCGGGACTCGAACTCCTTCGGTACATCAAAATACACAAACTCATAATATAACCGTCCTTGAAACCTTAAGCGTGCGGACCCTACGGTTCGAGAACAATGTAGACATGACCGAGACACATCTCCGGTCAATAACCAATAAGCGGGACCTGGATGCCCATATTGGTTCCTACATTTCTCTGAAGATCTTTATCGGTCAGACCGCATAACAACATCGTTGTTCCCTTTGTCATCGGTATGTTACTTACCGAGATTCGATCGTCGGTATCAATACCTAGTTCAATCTAGATTCTTTGGTAAGTCTCTTTACTCGTTCCGTAATACATCATCTCACAACTAACTCATTAGTTGTAATGCTTGCAAGGCTTATGTGATGTGTATTACCGAGAAGGCCCAGAGATACCTCTCCGAGCAATCGGAGTGACAAAACCTAATCTCGAAATCGCCAACCCAACAAGTACCTTTGGAGACACCTGTAGTACTCCTTTATAATCACCCGATTCACGTTGTGACGTTTGGTAGTACCAAAGTGTTCCTCCGGTGGCAGGAGTTGCATAATCTCATAGTTATAGGAACATGTATAAGTCATGAAGAAAGCAATAGCAATATACTAAATGATCAAGTGCTAAGCTAACGGAATGGGTCATGTCAATCACATCATTCTTCTAATGAGGTGATCCCATTAATCAAATGACAACACATGTCTATGGTTAGGAAACATAACCATCTTTGATTAATGAGCTAGTCTAGTAGAGGCTTACTAGTGACTATCTGTTTGTCTATGTATTCACACATGTATTATGTTTCCGGTTAATACAATTCTAGCATGAATAATAAACATTTATCATGATATAAGGAAATAAATAATTACTTTATTATTGCCTCTAGGGCATATTTCCTTCAAGTACTTATTGCAAAGACCACTCTCACCTTCTCATATTGCGACAAGTGGCACGCTACATGTGCGCCACTTGTCGCCACCTGGGAGTTTTCCATTTTTCCGTAGATCTGTTTATTCAAAACATTTTATCTCTTAAACCGTGCGTCCAAATCTCGAACCGTTTTCACCGTTGGCTTCCTCGCATCGAGATCTTCAAAACTAGATCCCATGTTGATAGGTTTTGACGAACTTTTTTTCATGAAAAAACAAAAAGAAAAAACCAAACTGGGAGTATGTTTTTTCCCTTTCCGAAAGAGGCGACCATGACTCTCGCGAAAGTACTACCGTGCCTCTTGCGGAAGCAAAACTGTGCTTCTTGCGGAAGAAAAAAAAGAAAACATGTTTTTCTCCCATTTCTGAGAGGCACGACTGTGACTCTCACGAAAGCACAATCGTGCCTCTCGCGGAAGCAAAAACCATGACTCTCGTGGAAGGAAAAAAAAGCAGAAAACACGTTTTTTTGTTTCCGAGAGGCACGGCCATGACTCTCACGGAAGCACAACTGTGCCTCCCGCGGAAGCAAAAACCGCGACTCTCGCGGAAGGAAAAAAAAACAAAAAACACGTTTTATTTTTCCGTTTGCGAGAGGCACGACGGTGACTCTCGCAGAAGCAAAACCGTGCTTCTCGCGGAAGAAAAAAAAGAAAACATGTTTTTTTTCCGTTTCTGAGAGGCGTGACCGTGACTCTCAGGAAAGCACAACCGTGCCTCTCGCGGAAGCAAAAACCATGACTCTTTCGGAAGGGAAAAAAAGAAAACATGTTTTTTTTTCGTTTCCGAGAGGCACGGTCATGACTCTCACGAAAGCACAACTGTGCCTCCCGCGGAAGCAAAAACCGTGACACGCGGAAGGAAAAAAAAAACAAAAAACACGTTTTATTTTTCCATTTGCGAGAGGCACGGCGGTGACTCGCAGAAGCAAAACCGTGCTTCTCGCGGAAGAAAAAAAAGAAAACATGTTTTTTTTCCGTTTCTGAGAGGCGTGACCGTGACTCTCAGGAAAGCACAACCGTGCCTCTCGCGGAAGCAAAAACCATGACTCTTTCGGAAGGGAAAAAAAGAAAACATGTTTTTTTTTCATTTCTGAGAGGCACGGTCATGACTCTCACGAAAGCACAACTGTGCCTCCCGCGGAAGCAAAAACCGTGACTCGCGGAAGGAAAAAAAACCAGAAAACACATTTTAATTTTCTGTTTCCGAGAGGCACACCGGTGACTCTCGCGAAAGCACAACCATGTTTCGCAGAAGCAAAACCGTGACTCTCGCGGAAGGAATAAACATGTTTTTCCTTTTCCGAGATACCACGACCGCGACTCGCAAAGGAAAATAAAGATAAAAAACGCGTTTTCTCGGGCAACATTTTTTTTCCAAATACTAACGAAGACCGGTGCCGAAACATCGAAAAAACCCGTTAAAAAGCCAAAAACGCATGTGAAAAAAAAAAATCGAAGGGACCGCCCAGAGCGCGATACGTAGCAGGCGGTGAGGCCTATTCAAGTAGCTGATCGTTGTGAGGCTCGAAAGAGCGCTCTTTAAGCAGTTGCTCCCGTCTATTTCTCTTAACATGGTATAGAGGTAGACGCTCATGTACATAAACAAATACGCAAATAGGGTGTCTGTTAGAGCAATGTTTTTATTCGAAATGTTCTAAATTGCAGTTTTTTTTAGGAGCATTTTTTTTTGGCACGGAGGCCTTTCTCGTCATCTGTCGGAGAAGCTCTTACAAAACTACTACCGAAAAGAAGTAAAGAATCTTCTCCCTTCTCTACCAGCAGCAGCTCTTCTCCTCCATTGGCCGGTCGAGCTTGCAGCAATCCCAAGGCACACCGTCACATGAACTTGGCCAGCTCGGCAAGGAAGGCGCCGGCGTGCTCCTCCTTGACGAAGCGCGACAGGATGTTGGCCCCGTCCTTGTCCCTGCACGGCAGGCACGCCACGCAGGCCGGCACCGACTTGGGCCCCACGTGTCCCATCACGCGCGCCGGCGTCCCGCCGCCGAAGTCCGTCGCCTCGAAGCCCAGGTTCCTCCAGCTCGTCACGAATAACAAGTTGTACCCGAACAGCGCGTCCACGCCTGGCACGCCTTCTGCTTGCTCTTTTCCGGCGAAGGTGGCAGGTATCTGCTCCTTGCCACTCCTGATCAGCTTAACGACGTCTTTGATGTCCCCATCTGCCACCTCACGGACCGTCGGAGACGGGTGATTGCCTGCGTAATGACGCAGTTGCTGTAGTAGCCGTCCGCGGCACCGACGTGCCTGCGCGCGTCCGCGGTGAAGATGAGCGGCGCCAGCTTGCCCGGGTCCTCGTCGGGCATGATGGCGCGGCTGCGGCACTGCCATAGTACGGCCGTAGCCGCCTCGAATACGGTGCACGGCGCGCCCAGCTCGTCGCCGAGCTCGGCCTGATGCGGTCGATCGTGCTCATCGGCACCGTGAAGTCGAGGTAGGAGTAATCCTGGGGCTCAGGTGGCCAACCATGGTCTGCTCTATAGCGGCGGCCAAAGGCGGGAGGTCCGGCAGGAGATGCTCGGCGCAGGAGACCGGGGAGACGGACGGCCGGGCCCGCCCGCGCGCCAGCTCGCCCACGGCCCGTAGGAGCAGAGCGATCCCCGTGCCGTCGGCGACGACGTGGTTCCACGTGACCCCAAGGACGAACGCGCCACAGGTGAACTCTGTCACCTGCAAGAGAACCAAGGGGTCGGTCACGCGGCAGCTGGCCTCCTGGTAGTCGGCGGCGAGGTCTCTTAGCAGCGCCGCGAACGGCGGGTCGAAGAGCTTGACGTCCTCCAGGGCGCAGTTGGCCGTCGCGGCCACGAACTCCACGCCCTCGCCGGTGCATGCGATGCAGAGCTCGCCGTCGTCGTCTCCCACGATGACGCGGCCGGCCATGAGGGGAAGTGGACCAGAGCTTGAGACAGCGCCCTCTTTATGATTTCGGCGGGCTCGTGGATGGCCCGGTCGAAGACGTGGAAAGACGAGAAGGCGCAGAAGGCAACAGGCTCGTCGAAGGAGGAGACCTTGATGCGGTCGGGCATCGTCGGCGTCGACGGGCGGACCAGCACCGGCCAAGACTTGGTTACCATCACTCTCATTTCCAATAGGAATCTCAACTAAGTGGTATCGCCTCTTGTGCAAATTATGGCTGGCTTATATGCAAGGCCTTGCCTACGTGGAAGTGAAAAAATTTAAGCGGGCAACTGCCTAGCCAATCAGGCAGTGACACTTGCACCGTATACTGCATTATATAAGAACGTTTTTCTCATGTTCATTAAACTAGATGACACCCCACGGGTTGCTGCGTTTTCTATGAGTAGATTCGAAGAAGAGCATATACTATACGAATGAATGTGAATACATATTGAAATGTTTAACAAATATATTTCTGCAGAAACATAAAGTGAATTATCAGTAACGTGCACTGAGTCCTCTCCCAATTAACTATGTTGGATTTGAAGGGCATTGAAGTAATTCTAGTACGGTCACTCCAAATGAGACGTGTGGGAAAATCTTAACAACTGGAAAAATAAAGTATGGGCATGTGATAGTACACGTAAAGCACACCTGATAAGTCAGCAGAGATATATGTTCCAGACATCCGGAGAGGCATCATGAATAGCTTACAACGATATAGTTCTTTTAGTTGCAAACGAAGCAGTACTATACAGGAAAACTAAATTTTATTTCTATGTACTGGCATGATAACTTTTTTCAAAGACTTATACATGTAGATTGTATCTTGTCTAGAAGTTAATGATTTTATCTTTTTCATTCGCAGCAAAGCAATAGTAAGAAGTTGTGTTGTATTTGGCATTCTTGTTTTTTGCAGGATGCACTTGGCATTCTTGATTCTTCAAAGGAACTGAAATTGGAGAAATGACTCTTCATATTTACTCAAATAGTTTTTTAGTTCATAGCCACTGCATTAAGATTGCCGATGAGTGGAAGCTGCAAGATCTGCTATGAAAGCGAGGCACGACAGTGAGGCAACCCTTCGACAACTGGAAGGAAAATTTTTAAACATGAAGGGCATACGACATCCCATAGAGCTAGGGAAACAACCTACAGTGGTAAATTATTGCTCAACAATCTGATGTTATCTTTTGGTTTTGTTTAGATGGTGTGCATGAAAAAATGAATACTGAACTCCAGCCCTCCATCGACGGGATGGTAAATAATGCAAACATTTATTCATCTGAAAAGCGTAATTACAGAAGGCATGGAAAAAATAATCATAAAATTATATACGATAACCTCATAGTAAGTAGCAAGACAATGTAAGGCGGGGAACTCCAAATTTTTCCGAGCACTATAACTTGGATGCATGTGAGTAACAACATAAATTAAGGAGCTAATAAATAGCACGATGAGGCTAATTTGAGCGATATAATCAGATATTAAGGTAAGATAGTACTTACTGGTATGTCTCCTCCTAAATTTACCATCCCGAAGCAACTGTACACTCGTATTCGTATTTTTGTGAAAATCATGTATCATGGTAACCCTGCAATATCGCTCATAGGACCATTGAAGATGTATAAAGATAAGAGAGAAAATGTGTTCATTAATGTGAGAAGCAAATTGACAATCGCCAGCCCACAGCATGCTTCAAATCTGGCTCCACCTGATCTTCACAATGAGACAATATCACCACCATTGCTACACGCCTACACCTCTCTGTAATCAGAAATTTTAGCAGGTTGTTTATGGCACTTTGTAGTTTCCTCTAATATGTTTGTTTAAATACCTAAACATGTCATTACTTTAAGAATGAGACTAGTTGATGAAACACATACTCACAAAGAGAAGCACTTTCATTATCTAACATTGGAAATGAAATGATAAGCGAAGACAATAGCACTATTTTAACTCTATTCTTATTTCATTTTATTAGTGACACTAGCAGGCCAAGACATTGCCTCAAATTATTAGTGAAATAAGATTAAGATGCAAAACAATAACATTATTGCTTCCTCACGGCAGTGCCAAAACAGTAGAACAAGATCACTAACTGGATGCGGAGTCAGCATGCAGGATCATTGTGCCAAAGGGTAGTACCAAAAAGGAAAATACCTCGTCATGAGAACCATATCTGCAGTCAACGCCATCATAGAAGGGTTGAGACCAGTCACCAACATGGATGATTCTATTCATGCGACCTTTTGTGTAGTTCACCTAAAATGAGGCAATGCTTGCATCATGCAATTAGCAAGAAGTACTAGGCCCCATGAGCTGGCAGCTTCTTCTTCATTAGGTGCAATAAAGTTGAGAAACATCAAGGTTGGTGCGTCAAGCTCGTGGAATGTGCCAGTATAATTTGGATATCCCTTTGGGAAGTTTCAACTAGAATCAAGCTTCCATGTTTGTTACACAAATGTGTGGAAAGTGCCATTGTGGTGACGGTGACCGCTAATTTTGCAATGGCAAATTAACTGTTGGAGGACATTACCCATAGAGTTCCACACATAAAAGAAGTGTTTTGTGGAGTTCACCAAAGGGTACTTAATAGCAACAAGGTGAAATGTACATCTCTATTGGAAAAAAATGGTATAAAGGAGGGTGAATAACAAGTGATGAAACATACATCAAATGAAAAGAAGCATCTTTCTTATCTTAATGACAATCATAGAAGGACAGTAGCAATTTCTAAAGCAGCAACATTGCTTCATATTACCAAGGGCATTAATATTAACAATGACAATGGTTAAATATGACATTAGTTTAACCGTGCCATTGCTTGATTTTACCAGCAACATTAGATTAACAACGGCTAAAAGTTGGTATAAGGGCATGTGATGATGGCGGACCGAGACAGTTGCATTTGTAACGAAAAGAAGCAACATCCTTATCTTAATGGGAAATATAGCAGGACATTAAAACAGTGCCATTGCTTCATATTTCTGGAGGCATTACATGAAAAAAAAACACTGGTTAAACATGTCCTTACTTTAGTAGTGTGATTGCTACATTTTACCAGCGACATTAGATTAACAACAACTAAAAATTGCCATAAGGGCTTGGGACAGTGGGCGCACCTACACCATGTACCTCCATTGATGCATAAAGTGGTGATCACGAAGTTTGTTACCCAGAGCAACAAATCTCAAAACAGAATATCTGGGTCGTTGGTCCCATTTTTGTTCACTATAGCCACATTTTACTATGCGAGGGCACCAAATCAAGTACCACGACATACCCTGTTGACTTGTCCCTTGTCCCTTTATTTCCTTTTCCATCTAAGATACTAGTTGAATAGCCAGTCTCTCTACTACTCTTCGCCCATTTCCTTCCACTTTGAAGCAACTCCTAGATTCATGCTACAACTTCCCCCCTTTCTTCCTTCTTTGAACCAAGTAGTAGATTCGACTACATGAGGTATATAGTAAAAAATTAGGTAGTTTGGAATAGCATATCGAGCCTAGCTATGAGGGGGCCTGAGTAGTAGAAAAAGATTCACATCTTGGCGATGTGAGGAGCTGTGGCGATGAAAGCAAGGCCGCTTTCAAAGGAAGTTATACCCGAGGGTCTTGAGTTTGGCAAGGTGGGCAGTGGGAGGCGAATCTTCCCACACCATGATAGTGATAAAGAATGGGTCGGAGGACCTCCCTAACCCGGTGTTGTGTGGGAGAGAACGGCAAGGCAAGTGTATCGAGACACGCCTGCAGTGGAGTCGGCTTTGTCGCTTGAGACGACTGCGTGAATGTTGCATGTGCTCCCCTTTCTCGGTGAAGGGGATCCGGCGGATCTGTGACCAGCAGTGAGGAGAGAGAGAGAGAGTTTGTGGCCATCGCTGTCATGTTTAGACCTGGAGAGGATGAGTGTGTGAAGAGAGCAACCCTAGCAAACATGCACAGATGCTCCTACTTATACATATAGTGGATTATTTTTTCTTATTTTCTCTCCATGAAAAGAATCGTTTAAAATTGCGTCTTTTCCAGGTTGCACTTTCTTTGTTCATTTCTGGTCCCCGACCCTCCATTAGTTGAACAACCACATAGGTCAAATTATCACAGTGAAAAATATAGAAGGAACAAGCTCAAACTCTTTTGAATGATATCGATGGCACCGTTTGAACACATTGCATCCATTGACTAACTAGCCTAAATTTGACGTAATGTGTGGCTTTTGCAGTTCACATCTAAATGGGGCACACCATACATTTTGTTTGCTTACCGCACTATACTTATAAAACATGCATAATTTACATTTTGAATAGCTAGCTAGAGCTTGAAATGTATTGTTTTCAACATAAAGCAAAAATCAAATTTTCAAAAATTTGTGATCTTAGCATTTACAAAAACAATGTAAGAGACATCAATCTTTGTTCTACTTTTGAACATAAACCATACATAACCTTTTTTAAATGAATGTGTCTATTATAAATGTTACTTAAGTGGTACAAAGCATCTACGATAAAAAATACATCGATATTCCAAGACTAGCGAACAACCAACTGTAGTCAGAATGTGCCGTTATTATAAGACCTGGTAGTGCGTACACCACGGCCTTGAAAGGCCAGACAGAAATCGCAACGCAGACCAATGGGTGTACTCAGGCTTTCGGTGAACCCGTGCATTGGGTTGTTCCGACTGGCGAGACTCTATCGTTTGTAAATATACAAATGCAATGCAAGCACCTAAATTGTAGACCATTTACAAGAAACGTCTCGACGCTGATCACTGCAGTTGGTTTCTTCTACGAGTTCACTTAACTTCCATTTTATGTTTCAAATAGTTTAGTTAACTTCCGGCATTCAGTTGGTCTCTGCACCAATTCACTTAACTTCGGCTTCTTGTGGGACATACTGCCCATGGTGTTGCTTATCTTGGTTGCAATTTCATTTACTTTGCTTATCTTCAGGCTGTAGTATCATGTCGTCAAAAGGAAATCACAAAAGAAAGCAATGGGCAATGATCATTGTCAAGGAAAATAGAAATGCATTATAAATATAATCATTTGCAATGCTTCAAACAATTTGCCTCACTTTCATTTTATGTTTTAAATAGTTCACTTAACTTCCAGGCTGCAGTTCGTCTCTGTGGCGCAACGGGTCATCTATTATAATACAAATGAGTCCCTAACCATCCGAATAAACATGAGACATACTTTTGTATTACAAGAGGCTACAACCTTCATTCTATAAAATCAAGACCCTTGGATCGTGACAAGAGGTTATGCTATTTTCCAATATTTATAGGAGGCCACCTGTTCCTCATACTTTCCATGAACTCTACGAAGGGTCATCGAGCGGGATCATACATAGATTCACAGCCGACTCCTCAATCTCGCGGGATCCTCTTCCATGGACTCCCCCGTCCTATCCAGCCGACTTCTTGATTGAAATAGTTGGAGAGCTATTGTCTACCCCTAGCATTTCCAAACCTCTGAGTGGCCACTCACACTTGATAATTCACCATGCTAAAGAATCATTTCTTTAGATCTCCTAAAATTCTTTTAGAAATTGTTGCTTTCAATGTATATTTTGTAGTCTTGCATGGTGCATGCATGGATAGAATTAAGCAGTGATATGTCTCCAATGTATCTATAATTTTTAATTATTCCATGCTATTATATTATCTGTTTTGGATGTTTTATATGCATTAATATGCTATTTTATATTATTTTTGGGACTAACCTATTAACCTAGAGCCCAGTGCCAGTTTCTGTTTTTTCCTTGTTTTTGAGCGTCTCAGAAAAGGAATACCAGACGGAGTCCAAACAGAATAAAACCTCCGCGATGATTTTTTTTGGACCAGAAGACACCCAGGAGACTTGGAGTGCAAGTAAGAAGAGCCACGAGGCGGCGACAAGGGGGGAGGGCGCCTCCCCTACCTTGTGGGCCCCTTGTGACTCCACTGGCCTAGATCTTCCTCCTATATATTCACATATATTCCCAAACCACTAGAGGCATCCACGAAAACACTTTTCCACCGCCGCAACCTTCTGTTCCCGTGAGATCCCATCTAGGGGCCTTTTCTCGCATCACAGCCGGAGGGGGATTCGATTACGAAGGGCTTCTACACCAACTCTATTGCCCTTCCGATGAAGCATGAGTAGTTTACCACAGACCTACAGGTCCATAGCTAGTAGCTAGATGGCTTATTCTCTCTCTTTGAATCTCAATACCATGTTCTCCTCGATGTTCTTGGAGATCTATCCGATGTAATTTTATTTTGCGGTGTGTTTGTCGAGATCCGATTAATTATGGATTTATGATCTGTTTATCTCTGAATATTATTTGAATCTTCTATGAGTTCTTATATGCATGATTTGATATCTTTGTAATTCACTATCGGTTTAGTTTGTCCAACCTGATTAGTTTTTCTTGCAATGGGAGAAGTGCTTAGCTTTGGGTTCAATCTTGTGGTGTCCTTTCCCGGTGTGATGAGGGGCAGCAAGGCACGTATTGTATTGTTGCCATCGAGGGTAAAAAGATGGGCTTTACATCATATTGCTTGAGTTTATTCCTCTACATCATGTCATCTTATTTAATGTGTTACTCTGTTCTTCATGAACTTAATACTCTAGATGCGTGTGAGTCGGTCGATGTGTGGAGTAATAGTAGTAGATGCAGGCGAGTCGGTCTACTTGAAGCAGACGTGATGCCTATATTTCATAATCATTGCCTTGGATATCGCCTTAACTTTGCGCTTTTCTATCATGCTCGATAGTAATTTGTTCACCCACCGTATTATTTGCCTTCATGAGAGGAGCCTCTCTGAAACCTATGGCCCCGGGTCTATTTTCCATCATGTTAGTTTCAATCTACTAATTTGCAATCTTTTACTTTCAGATCTATAACCAATAAACCCAAAAATATTTTTACCTTTTGTTTATCTATCTCTATAAGATCTCACTTTTGCAAGTAACCGTGAAGGGATTGGCAACCCCTTGTGGGTGCAAGTTGTTTGATGTTTTGTGCAGGTATTGGTGGCTTGTGCATTATCTCCTACTGGATTGATACCTTGGTTCTCTAACTGAGGGAAATACTTATCTCTACTTTGCTGCATCACCCTTCCCTCTTCAAGGGAAAAACCAATGCAAGCTCAAGAAGTAGCAGGAATAATTTCTAGTGTCGTTGTCAGGGAGATCTATGCCAAGTCAAGACATACCAAGTACCCATCATAAAAATCTCATCTCTTGCATTACGTTATTCGCCATTTGCCTCTCATTTTCCTCTTACCCACTTCTAAAACGATTTTCTAAAAGATTCACCATTTTTCTTCGCCCTTCTCTTCATCCTTCTTCCGTTCGTATTCTCATTTGTTTTTGTTTGCTCGTGTGTTGGATTGCTTGCTTTGTCACAATGACTCAAGAGAATACCAAATTGTGTGAATTTTCCAATACTAATAATAAAGATTTTATTAGCACTCCAATTGCTCCGCCACTAGTGCAGAGTCTTGTGAAATTAATGCCACTTTGGTGAATCTTGTGATGAACTATCAATTTCTGGCCTTCCCATCTAAACAATTTCGTTGATTTGTGTGATATGCAAAAGAAGAAAGATGTGGATAATGATATTTTTAAATTGAAGCTATTTCCGTTCTTACTTGAGATCGTGCTAAAACTTGGTTTTCATCTTTACCTAAAAATAGTATTGATTCTTGGAATAAGTGTAAAGATGCTTTTATTTCCATGTATTTTCCTCCCGCTAAGATCATCTCCCTTAGGAACGAGATTATGAATTTAAGCTACTTGATCATGAACATGTTGCACAATCTTGGGAGAGGATGAAATTGATGTTACCTAATTGCCCTACTCATGGTTTGAATTTGTGGATGATTATACACAAATTTTATGGCGGATTGAATTTTGTTTCTACAAATCTTTCAGATTTGACCACGGAGGTACTTTAAATGAAATTACTCTAGGAGATGGACTACAAAAAAATACACTTCCGTGATGATACGTGTTTGTCACAGTAGGTCATGATTTCTGTCATGCATGTACATCCATGACGATTTTATGAAAGAATCAAGATAGTCATACCTGTGCTGTCGTAGAAGTGTTCCATGACATTACCAATATTATCATCACAGAAGTGTCCACTTCCATGACGATAAATCACGCGTCATAGAAGTGCTTTCGTCAAGGGTAACAGACACGTGGCATCCACCGTAACGGGTCGCCGTTAAGCTGTCGGGTTCTGGTTTCGATCCGATAACCCGTTAATAGCCTAGAACAATCGGGATTTTCCACGTGTAAAATTCTCATTCGCCGGCAGATCCACGTGTCGGCCTAGCGTTTGGGCAGTTGTCATCCAGCGAATGGACGAGACGCGCCTATGATACGTCTACACGTGTCTCGGCCCAACAGTGGCCCATTCAGGTTAAAAGGCCAGGCCTGTCAAAATAAGCGGGCCGACCCATTGGCGGCCTACTTGAGTTAGGCACATTCACAAGCATGGCTCATACGAGTAACACGAATCGAACAATCAAAGGCCCATTCTAGATCGACAATTTCCAGCCCATCGTGCATTCCAGCCCGTTAACGGCCGCTTCGTCTTTGGGCCCACCACGGCCCGACCTTCTTTCAGCCTATTAGCAGCCCATCGTCGGTTCCATCCCGTTAACGACCGAAACATCTTTCGGCCTTTTCTCGGCCATTCTGATTGGGCCAACTTCTAGCCCATTGTGACTTTAGTCTTGTTCTCAGCCCATTCGGTAAATGGGCCAATTCATAGCCCATTTTGTCTTTAGGCCTGTTAATGGTCTGCACAACAGTTGGGCGTATGAAACCGTGCAACCTAATTTTGGGTCCATTAGCGGCCCACGTTCCGCAGGGCAAAATTTCAGCCCGACGCGACTTTCGGCCTGACAAAAGTTTGGTTTGCAAATTGGGCTGCCTCTGGCCCAAAACACTTTCGGCCTCTTACTGGCCCGTAAAGTAAAAGGGCTGAGACAAAATTGACATTTATATCTGCCTGCTAGAGGCCCGCGGGCCATTTCCATTTTTACGGGCCTATCGAGATTTCGGCCTGTTAACGGCTGCTAAGAACCGTTGTTACGGTGGGGCACAACATTTGGGATCCACTAAATATTAATTGACTAACCCAATAAAGGCCCGCTTTGACAACGCATGTTTGTTCGTTCGGATGGCGTCTAGGAAATGTTTGGGCGTGCTGGCCCCCGTTTCAATGATGTAGCATATTCAAAGAATTATACTACTCTATCGCCTCTAAAAAATATACATTATACAATAGAGACTAAGGCATAGAAACGTAGAATAATCCTACACTATACAATAAAGAAATCACAGCCGATTATACACCTTTGGGCATTATAGTTCGACACCAGTGATAATAAAGCGTACACAAACAACAAATTACATACACTGGGAAAATAAAGCTCATATATCATGGACACGCATCGACAGAACTTACCATTTGAACTATAATCTCTTCAGAAAATAGGATTGGCCGGATTCAGATAGCAAAATTTTCAGTCTACAAAATCTCCAATTCCTTCGTGGTTACCTTAGTGTCTCGTTTCATTTTTTGACACCTGCATCGATACACTGCAAGTCCAGTCTCAACTTGTTGATTGCACGTTGAGAATCATGTACACGTTGTCTTGCCACCTCTAGTTGATGCTCAAGAACATTAGCATATTCCAATTCCAATCCATAGTCAATTGGTAACGGCCATGCCCCACTGCTCGCAGATCTTTGTGTTGATGTCACATCATCCTAAAATGTTTACGTAAGTACACATGACTAGGGAAAAAATATAGTTACAACAGTTAAGCGAGCAAGACAGATTATTTTGTACCTGGAAAAATAGGACTAACAATAATGTTACACGCCATGAAGCATAAGCAGGTGATATTTTAAAAATTATAAAAATGGTAGTCTGTGCAGCCCACATACAGAAATCTCTCTTAGCTCACGGAGGAGCATGATGTTGGGGCCAAATCCAAAACACAAATTTGGACATCACGTTGCGTACAAGCAAGCGGTTGGCGATTAAAGTCTTAGGGAACATATTGAACAACAGAGGATTCATACAAACCTACTACAGCAAGCAAAACTATGCAATCATTAGCCTAGTATAAACTATATTTTGAACCTCATGCAGTAATATTTGGTTAATAAACTTCAAAGCTTCGGGCACACTTCGCTAGAGTAATTAAATGGTAAGGCATTTAATTATGTCAACTAATAGTTATACAAGTACCCAACATCAGGCATTATTGTTTGGGCATCTCATTAACTGGGGACAAATAAAGCAATTGAAAAGAGCAATTTAACTGTCGAGTTGGTAGCATGCATACATGCATGCCTCAATAACATCCATGGCCTAGCTACATTTACTACATAAAGGAACAAGTAATGTAAAATTGTTTGCCCCCTATGAAGTATCTCGACTAGTATGTAATGTATATCCTAGTAATGATAGGGAGGCTAATGATGTGAATATGGGTTTGGTTATGACATATATGACATCGACAACTCTACCATGGCAGGAAGCAGTTTCACACTATTGACTATTATAAGACGTCTTATATATTTAAAAGTAGACTACATCCGTAATGAGTGAACAGACACACTAAAATGTGTTTACATACATCTGATTTACGAAAAAGTTAGAACATCATATAGTAGTCGATTGGAGGTTTTTAATCAATGGCCAAATAGTGGAGTTCTTGGTGAAGAACCCTACATAAGCATAATGTTAGACAAATAGGATGTCACAGTAATTGTAATACAATGTGACTTACCTTAACTGGTTGAACAGGCTCAACACTGCTCCTCCTTCTCTTGCAAGGCTCCTTCCTAACATCTTGTACTTGGAAATCCTCAATCTTATCTTCATTGCACCCCCTCTGCTAGGTGACACAAACTAGTTCTTGGTCTCCTTGAAAGATAAATATGCATACTTTCTAGTCTGTGAACACAAAAGGATGATATTATAACAAAACAACACCACATAATGAAACATGCCACATCTACGGCACACAATCAAATGAGCATTTACTATGTGTGCACTATGTAAAAACTAGGCATACCTTCGAACTGGATCTCCAGGTACTCTTGGAGAGCCTACTTTAGTGTACAGCCAAACCTTTATGTCACCTATGAGTTATACAAGCCCCCACTGTAGCAGCCCTTAGTGTTTAAATCATTGACAAGATTTGTTTGGTCAATAACAACAAGTAATCAAAGCAAATGTCCTAGTATGGCTGGCTGATACAAACAAGCAATTTAACAGATGTGTGAGCAAATCTTACATATCAAGAAAAGAATCATAGAAGGAGGCTTAAAGACCATCACTTGACTGACCAGATTTAAGGGGCATTTAAACATCATGTGCAACGTATGAACTAACATAAACATTGCATATTTCAGATTCTATAATGAAATGCACATGTATTAGGTTATGCCATGTATGATGATGCCTAAATGTACACTATAGCAGGAAGGAGCGATTCATCATTGCACGCACAATTCAATTGCAGGTTAAGGGCCAGTTCTATTCCGCCTTTTCAGAGCTTATTGTCAAAATAAGCCATAAAAGATGTAAAGAAGTCATTTTTGTTGGAAATATGCCCTAGAGGAAATAATAAATTAGTTATTATTATTATATTTCCTTGTTCATGATAATCGTTTATTATCCATGCTATAATTGTATTGATAGGAAACTCAGATACATGTGTGGATACATAGACAACACCATGTCCCTAGTAAGCCTCTAGTTGACTAGCTCGTTGATCAATAGATGGTTACGGTTTCCTGACCATGGACATTGGATGTCGTTGATAACGGGATCACATCATTAGGAGAATGATGTGATGGACAAGACCTAATCCTAAGCGTAGCACAAAGATCGTGTAGTTCGTATGCTAAAGTTTTTCTAATGTCAAGTATCATTTCATTGGACCATGAGATTGTGCAACTCCCGGATACCGTAGGAATGCTTTGGGCGTACCAAACGTCACAACGTAACTGGGTGGCTATAAAGGTGCAGTACGGGTATCTCCGAAAGTGTCTGTTGGGTTGGCACGAATCGAGACTGGGATTTGTCACTCCGTGTGACGGAGAGGTATCTCTGGGCCCACTCGGTAGGACATCATCATAATGTGCACAATGTGACCAAGGGGTTGATCACGGGATGATATGTTACGAACGAGTAAAGAGACTTGCCGATAACGAGATTGAACAAGGTATCGGGATACCGACGATCGAATCTCGGGCAAGTACTATACCGCTAGATAAAGGGAATTGAATACGGGATTGATTGAATCCTCGACATCGTGGTTCATCCGATGGGATCATCGTGGAACATGTGGGAGCCAACATGGGTATCCAGATCCCGCTGTTGGTTATTGACCAGAGAACGTCTCGGTCATATACGCATGGTTCCCGAACCCGTAGGGTCTACACATAAGGTTCGGTGGCGCTAGGGTTATAGGGAATAGATATACGTGGTTACGGAATGTTGTTGAGTCCCAGATGAGATCCCGGACGTCACGAGGAGTTCGGAATGGTCCGGAGGTAAAGATTGATATCTTTGGGACGAAGGGTTTTGGAGTCCGGAAGTGTTTCGGAGGTACCGGTGATGACCGGCATGACCGAAAGGTGTTTCGGGAGCCCGACAAGTGTTGGGGGGGGCTTCATGGGCCAAGGAAGGGGCAAACCAGCCCACTAAGGGGCTGTCGCCCCCTCACCTATTCCCACGTGACCGGGGGTTTGGGGCGCCCCATCTAGGGTTCCCACCTCGGCTTGGGGGCCAAGTCACCCAAGGGGAGATCCCATCTGCTGCAGCGCCGCCCCTAGGGAAACCCTAGGGCACCTCCACTCCCCTTTGCCCCTATATATAGTGGAGGTTTTGGGGCTTCCTAACACACGAGAACATCTCCCTCTTGGCGCAGCCCTACCTCTCTCCCTCCTCGTCTCTTGCGGTGCTTGGCGAAGCCCTGCAGGATTGCCACGCTCCTCCTTCACCACCAAGCCGTCGTGCTGCTGCTGGACGGAGTCTTCCCCAACCTCTCCCTCTCCCCTTGCTGGATCAAGGCACGGGAGACGTCACCGGGCTGCACGTGTGTTGAACATGGAGGTGCCGTCCGTTCGGCACTAGGATCATCGGTGATTTGAATCACGACGAGTACGACTCCATCAACCCCGTTCACTTGAACGCTTCCGCTTAGCGATCTACAAGGGTATGTAGATGAACTCTCCTTCTCTCGGTGCTAGATTACTCCATAGATTGATCTTGGTGATGCGTAGAAAATTTTGAATTTCTGCTACATTCCCCAACAGTGGCATCATGAGTCAGGTTTATGTGTAGTTTCTATGCACGAGTAGAACACAAAGTAGTTGTGGGCGTTGATTTTGTTCAATATGCTTACCGTTACTAGTCCAATCTTGTTTCGACGATATTGTGGGATGAAGCGGCCCGGACCGACCTTACACGTACACTTACGTGAGACTGGTTCCACCGACTGACATGCACTTGTTGCATAAGGTGGCTAGCGAGTGCCAGTCTCTCCCACTTTAGTCGGATCGGAGTCGATGAAAAGGGTCCTTATGAAGGGTAAATCGCAATTGACATATCACGTTATGGTTTTGCATAGGTAAGAAACGTTCTTGCTAGAAACCCATAGCAGCCACGTAAAATATGCAAACAACAATTAGAGGACGTCTAACTTGTTTTTGCAGGGTATGCTATGTGATGTGATATGGCCAAAATAATGTGATGAATGATATATGTGATGTATGAGATTTATCATGTTCTTGTAATAGGAATCACGACTTGCATGTCGATGAGTATGACAACCGCGAGCCATAGGATTTGTCTTAATTTATTGTATGACCTGCGTGTCATTAAACAACGCCATGTAATTACTTTACTTTATTGCTAAACCGTTAGCCATAGTAGTAGAAGTAATAGTTGGCGAGACAACTTCATGGAGACACGATGATGGAGATCATGATGATGGAGATCATGGTGTCATGCCGGTGATGATGATGATCATGGAGCCCCGAAGATGGAGATCAAAAGGAGCAAAATGATATTGGCCATATCATGTCACTTTTGATTGCATGTGATGTTTATCATGTTTATGCATCTTATTTGCTTAGAACGACGGTAGTAAATAAGATGATCCCTCATTAAAATTTCAAGAAAGTGTTCCCCCTAACTGTGCACCGTTGCGAAAGTTCGTTGTTTTGAAGCACCACGTGATGATAGGGTGTGATAGATTCTAATGTTCACATACAACCGGTGTAAGCCAGATTTACACACGCGAAACACTTAGGTTGACTTGACGAGCCTAGCATGTACAGACATGGCCTCGGAACACAAGAGACCGAAAGGTCGAGCATGAGTCGTATGGTAGATACGGTCAACATGAAGATGTTCACCGATGATGACTAGTCCGTCTCACGTGATGATCGGACACGGCCTAGTTGACTCGGATCATGTAATCCCTTAGATTACTAGAGGGATGTCTATCTGAGTGGAGTTCATAAGATGAACTTAATTATCCTGAACATAGTCAAAAGATCTTTGCAAATTATGTCGTAAGCTCGGCGCTTTAGTTCTACTATTTAGATATGTTCCTAGAGAAAATTCAGTTGAAAGTTAATAGTAGCAATTATACGGACTAGGTCTGTAAACTGAGGATTGTCCTCGTTGCTTTGAAGAAGGCTTATGTCCTTAATGCACCGCTCAGTGTGCTGAACCTCGAACGTCGTTTGTGGATGTTGTGAACATCTGACATACACGTTTTGATAACTACGTGATAGTTCAGTAATGTTAAACGGTTTAGAGTTGAGGCACAAAAGACGATTTCAAAACGTCGCGGAACATATGAGATGTTTCGAGGGCTGAAATTGGGATTTCAGGCTCGTGCCCACGTCAAGAGGTATAAGACCTCCGACGAATTTCTTAGCCTGCAAACTAAGGGAGAAAAGCTCAATCGTTGAGCTTGTGCCCAGATTGTCTGAGTACAACGATCACTTGAATCAAGTGGGAGTTAATCCTCCAGATAAGATAGTGATGATTCTCCAAAGTCATTGCCACCAAGCTGCTAGAGCTTCGTGATGAAATATAACATATCAGGGATAGATATGATGATCCTTGAAATATTCGCGATGTTTGACACCGCGAAAGTAGAAATCAAGAAGGAGCATCAATTGTTGATGGTTAGTGAAACCACTAGTTTCAAGAAGGGCCGGGGAAAGAAGGGATACTTCATGAAGCGGCAAATCAGCTTTGCTCTAGTGGAGAAACCCGAGGTTGAACCCAAACCCGAGACTAAGTGCTTCTGTAATAAGGGGAACAGTCACTAGAGCAGAATTACCCTAGATATTTGGTAGATGAGGAGGCGGGCAAGGTCGATAGAAGTATATTGGATATACATTATGGTAATGTGTACTTTACTAGTACTCCTAGTAGCACCGGGGTATTAGATACCGGTTCGGTTGCTAAGTGTTAGTAACTCGAAATAAAAGCTATGGAATAAACGGAGACTAGCTAAAGGTGAGATGACGATATGTGTTGGAAGTGTTTCCAAGCTTGATGTGATCAAGCATCGCATACTCCCTCTACCATCGAGATTGGTGTTAGACCTAAATAATTGTTATTTGGTTGAGCATATACATGATAGGATCATCTTTATAGAAATATCGTTATTCATTTAAGGAGAATAATGGTTACTCTGTTTATTTGAATAATACCTTCAATGGTCTTGCACCTAAAATAAATGGTTTATTGAATCTCGATCGTAGTGATACACATGTTCATGCCAAAAGATATAAGATAGTAATGATAGTACCACATACTTGTGGCACTGCCACTTGAGTCATATTGGTATAAAACGCATGAGGAAGCTCCATGTTTGATGGATCTTTGGACTCACTCGTTTTGAAAAGATTGAGACATGCGAACCATGTCTATTGGTGTATACGCATGAAGAAACTCCATGCAGATGGATCGTTTGGACTCACTTGATTTTGAATCACTTGAGACATGCAAATCATACCACGTGGGCAAGATGACTGAAAAGCCTCGGTTTCAGTAAGATGGAACAAGAAAGCAACTTGTTGGAAGTAATACATTTGATGTGTGCAGTCTAATGAGTGTTGAGGCATGCAGTGGATATCGTTATGTTCTTACTTCACGGATGATTTGAGTAGATACTGAGTATATTTACTTGATGAAACACAAGTGTGAATTATTGAATGGTTCAAGTAATTTCAGAGTGAAGTTGAAGATCATCGTGACAAGAGGATAAAATGTCCATGATATGATCATAGAGATGAGTATCTGAGTTACGAGCTTTGGCACGCAATTAAGACATTGTGGGAATTGTTTCACAATTAATACTGCCTAGAACACCATAGTGTGATGGTGTGTCCGAACATCATGGTTGCACCCTATTGGATATGGTGCGTACCATGATGTATCTTATCGAATTACCACTATCGTTCATGGGTTAGGCATTAGAGACAACCGCACTCACTTTAATAGGGCACCACGTAATTCCGTTGAGATGACACCGTTTTAACTATGGTTTGGAGAAACCTAAGTTGTCATTTCTTAAAAGGTTTGGGGCTGCGACGCTTATGTGAAAAAGTTTCAGGTTGATAAGCTTGAACCCAAAGCAGATAAAATGCATCTTCATAGGACACCCAAAACAGTTGGGTATACCTCCTAATTCAGATCCGAAAGCAATAGGGATTGTTTCTTGAATCGGGTCCATTCTCGAGAAAAAGTTTGTCTCGGAAAATTGAGTGGGAGGATGGTGGAGACTTGATATGGTTATTGAACCGTAACTACAACTAGTGTGTAGCAGGGCACAGGAAGTTGTTCTTGTGGCACCTACACCAATTGAAGTAGAAGCTTATGATAGTGATCATGAAACTTCGGATCAAGTCACTACCTAACCCTGTAGGATGACAAGGACGCGTACCGCTTCAGAGTGGTACGGTAATCCTTTCTTAAGGTCATGTTGCTAGACAACAATGAACCTACGAGCTATGGAGAAGCGATGGTGGGCCCGGATTCCGATGAATGGCTCGAGGCCACAAAATCCGAGAGAGGATCCATGTGTGAAAACAAAGTGTAGACTTTGGCAGAACTACTCGATGGTCATAAGGCTGTTGAGTACAGATGGATTTTAAAAGGAAGACAAACAATGATGGTAAGTATCACCATTAAGAAAGCTTGACTTGTCGTTAAGATGTTTTCCGACAAGTTCAAGGAGTTGACTACGGTGAGGCTTTCTCACTCGTAGCGATGCTAAGAGTTTGTTGGAATTGGATTAACAGTTACTGCATTATGAAACCTTGCAGATAGGATGTAAAAAAAAACATTGTTTCCTCGACAATTTTCTTGAGGAAAGGTTGTATGTGATACAACCAGAAGGTTTTGACAATCCAGAAAGATGCTAACAAGTATGCAAAGCTCCAGCAATCCTTCTGAGGACTGGAGTAAGCATCTCGGAGTTGGAATGTACACTTCGATGAGTTGATCAAAGATTTTAGGTTTATACAATGTTTGCTAGAAACTTGTATTTACAATAAAGTGAGTGGGAGCACTACAACATTTCTGATAAGTATATGTGAATGACATATTGTTGATCCGAAATGATGTAGAATTTCTGGAAAGCATATAGGGTTGTTTGAAAGGTGTTTTTCAATGGAAAACCTGGATTAAGCTGCTTGAACATTGAGCATCAAGATCTATGAGGATAGATCAAAAACGCTAAATGGTACTTTCAAATGAGCACATACCTTGACATGATCTTGAAGGTGTTCAAGATGGACCAGTCAAAGAAGGAGTTCTTGCCTGAGTTGTAAGGTATGAAGTTAAGACTTAAAGCTCGACCATGACAGAATAGAGAGAAAGGATGAAGGTCGTCCCCTATGCTTAGACATAGGCTCCATAGTATGCTATGCTGTGTACCGCACCTGATGTGTGCCTTGCCACATGTCTGGCAAGAGGGTACAAAGGTGATCAAGGAGTGGATCACCAGACATCGGTCAAAATTGTCCTTGGAGAAAATAAGGACATGTTTCTCGATTATGGAGGTGATAAAGAGTTCGGCGTAAAGGGTTACGTCGATGCAAGCTTTAACACCTATCCGAATGACTCTGAGTAGCAAACCGGATACATATTGTGGAGCAACCATTTGGAATAGCTCCAAGTGGAGCGTGGAAGCGGCATTTACAATATGACCTAGAGATTTGCGAAGTACATACGGATCTGAATGTTGCAGACCCGTTGACTAAAACCTCTCTCACAAGAAAAACATGATCAAACCCCAGAACTCATTGAGTCTTAATCACATGATGATGTGAACTAGTTTAGTGACACTAGTAAACTCTTTGGATGTTGGTCACATGGTGATGTGACCTATGAGTGTTAATCACATGGCGATGTGAACTAGATTATTGACTCTAGTGCAAGTGGGAGACTGTTGGAAATATGCCCTAGAGGCAATAATAAATTAGTTATTATTATTATATTTCCTTGTTCATGATAATCGTTTATTATCCATGCTATAATTGTATTGATAGGAAACTCAGATACATGTGTGAGTACATAGACAACACCATGTCCCTAGTAAGCCTCTAGTTGACTAGCTCGTTGATCAATAGATGGTTACGGTTTCCTGACCATGGACATTGGATGTCGTTGATAACGGGATCACATCATTAGGAGAATGATGTGATGGACAAGACCCAATCCTAAGCCTAGCACAAAGATCGTGTAGTTCGTATGCTAAAGCTTTTCTAATGTCAAGTATCATTTCCTTGGACCATGAGATTGTGCAACTCTCGGATACCGTAGGAATGCTTTGGGTGTACCAAACGTCACAACGTAACTGGGTGGCTATAAAGGTGCACTACGGGTATCTCCGAAAGTGTCTGTTGGGTTGGCACGAATGAGACTGGGATTTGTCACTCCGTGCGACGGAGAGGTATCTCTGGGCCCACTCGGTAGGACATCATCATAATGTGCACAATGTGACCAAGGGGGTTGATTACGGGATGATGTGTTACGGAACGAGTAAAGAGACTTGCCGGTAACGAGATTGAACAAGGTATCGGGATACCGACGATCGAATCTCGGGCAAGTACTATACCGCTAGACAAAGGGAATTGAATACGAGACTGATTGAATCCTCGACATCGTGGTTCATCCGATGAGATCATCTTGGAACATGTGGGAGCCAACATGGGTATCCATATCCCGCTGTTGGTTATTGACCAGAGAACGTCTCGGTCATGTCTGCATGGTTCCCGAACCCGTGGGGTCTATGGAATAGATATACGTGGTTACAGAATGTTGTTCGGAGTCCCGGATGAGATCCCGGACGTCACGAGGAGTTCCGGAATGGTCCGGAGGTAAAGATTGATATATTGGACGAAGGGTTTTGGAGTTCGGTTTTGTTACGGAGGTACCGGGTGATGACCAAAGATGACCGAAAAGGTGTTTGGGAGCCCGGCAAGTGTTGGGGGGCTACCTGGGCCAAGGGACGGGGGCAAACCAGCCCATTAAGGGGCTGTGCACCCCCCTCACCTATTCCCACGTGACCAGGGGTTTGGGCGCCCCATCTAGGGTTCCCACCTCACGGCTTGGGGCCAAGTCACCCAAGGGGGAGATCCCATCTGCCCTGGCCGCCGCCCCCCTAGGGGAAACCCTAGGGCGCCTCCCCTCCCCTTTGCCCCTATATATAGTGGAGGTTTTGGGGCTGCCTAACACACGAGAACATCTCCCTCTTGGCGCGGCCCTACCTCTCTCCCTCCTCGTCTCTTGCGGTGCTTGGCGAAGCCCTGCAGGATTGCCACGCTCCTCCTTCACCACCACGCCGTCGTGCTGCTGCTGGACGGAGTCTTCCCCAACCTCTCCCTTTCCCCTTGCTGGATCAAGGCACGGGAGACGTCACCGGGCTGCACGTGTGTTGAACACGGAGGTGCCGTCCGTTCGGCACTAGGATCATCGGTGATTTGAATCACGACGAGTACGACTCCATCAACCCCGTTCACTTGAACGCTTCCGCTTAGCGATCTACAAGGGTATGTAGATGCACTCTCCTTCCCTCGTTGCTAGATTACTCCATAGATTGATCTTGGTGATGCGTAGAAAATTTTGAATTTCTGCTACGTTCCCCAATAATTTTTGAGTTATGGGCTTGGGCTTAACTTATTTCGCTTTGCAGGGGGGTGTTCCGGGTAGAAGCTCACTAAAAATTGAAGGGAAGGGGAATAGTGGAATGACTCTGTTGTCTGTCTATATTACACTCAAGATGCCACTGCTCACGCCCACGTCATGTAAAAACAAACACGCAAGCGTTCATTGCCCTGCCCGCTTGCATCTCCTCTCCCCTTTCCCTCTACCTCGATCCCCTGCTTGCAGTGCTAGGGTTCCTCCAGTGAGCCATCGGCACTGGTCCCATTTGGCATGGTCCTCGACGATGCTCTGTCTAGTTAGGCTACATGGCTGGCGGGTGATACGTCTCCAACGTACTATAATTTTTGATTGTTCCAAGCTATTATATTATCTGTTTTGGATGTTTAATGGGCTTTACTATACACTTCTATATTATTTTTGGGACTAACCTATTAACCGGAGGCCCAGCCCAAATTGCTGTTTTTTGTCTATTTCAGTGTTTCGTAGAAAAGGAATATCAAACGGAGTCCAAACGGAATGAAACCTTCGGGAGAGTTGTTTTTGGAACAAACGCAATCCAGGAGACTTGGAGTAGACGTCAGGGAAGCAACGAAGTGGCCACGAGGGTCCAGGGCGTGCCCTAACCCCCTGGGCGTGCCCCCACCCTCGTGGGCCCCTCGTGGCTCTCCTGACCGACTTCTTTCGCCTATATATATCCATATACCCCGAAAACTTCCAGGGGCAGTGTCGGTATGAAATCCGGCATATCTCGTAGTAGGGGTCCTAAGCTAGGCGTCTTGGAGCGATGGTAACATGGACACGGGGTTTTACCCAGCTTCAGGCTCTCTTGAAGAGATAATACCCTACATGCTGCTTTTGATTGTATTCATATGGGTGTAGTACAAAGTACATGCATCTACCACGAGATTGTAGTAATGAATATGAGATTGTCTATTGACTAGCCTGGCCTCGGTTTATATAAGATACCGGAGGCCTAGGGTTTAGGAGAGTCCTTGTCTTGGGCGCCAAGTCTTGTGGAGTCTTCCTTGTATGCGGCAGGGATGTCCGAATTGGCCCATGAGTACACGGCCATGTTGGTCCTCGGCCCAATCCAACTGATCGGGAGACGACGTGGTGAGTACCCCCTAGTCCAGGACACCGTCAGTAGCCCCCTGAACCGGTCTTCAAGTTGGGGACGCTCCTCGATTCTTCCGAACTGTTCTTTATCTTCGGTCGTTGATCTTGAAAACTGGTTCAACTAATCTTCCCATATTCGATCTTGAGGATCGCCGGAGTGAATCCAAAGAGTTTACACATCGGGTATCCGAGGAGCCCTTGAAGTCTTCTGTCTTTATCAATGCCTTCTTATTTTTACGCCACGTCTCGGGTTTGATGTTGTTCCCGTGCGGCGGTGTCCTATTGCATCCAAGCTCCAATGCCGGACTGCATTCAAGGTATCTTTTGCAGCCGAGCACCAACGCCGGACTGTATCCGAGCTCCAACGCCAGACTATATCCGAACTCCAACGCTAGAGAGTATCCGAGCCCCAACGCCGGACTATATCCGAGGTGTCGTAGATCACCTTGGCTCAAAAAGGTCGAAGGAGTTTAGCCAGCTTAATGCCAGAAATGCCCTCTACGGAGCCAGCCACTAGCGTCCGAGCTTTATGCCGGACTGCTTCCGGGGTGTCTATTGTAGTCGAGCACCAACGCCGGACTGTATCCGAGGTGGTACATCACCTCGGTCATGGGCTGATTTTTATGAATTTAATTCCGAATTGTGCAATGTAATCTCGGCCGAGATGTATAGCCAGTAGCCCTCAAGGTGCGTGTTGCCCTAATATCCAGGATACACCTGAAGGAAAAAATCAAACCGCTGACCCTAGTAGCCCTGAGACTCAGGTCGATTCGTAAAATCAGCCTGAGGATCAATTCCCAGCTTGGCAGCATACTTAGGAATAAAAACGCGGTGTGCAAAGTCCTCGAGACTCAGGTTGGGTGCGGCCGACCAACCTGAGGATAATAATCTCCTCGAAAACTATATTGCACTTTAAATTTTCTACATTGGATTGTCAATGCAGTAGCCCCCGAGCCACTGGTCGGGTGGCAACACCAGATCAGGGGATCGATGTACCCCTTTAATATTTGTAAATGATAAGCACGAAACCCAGTAGCCCTCGAGCCTTAATGTGGGCACGGTGGCCGAATTAAGGATCGATATCCGTAGTAAAATCACAAATTATGTGTAACGATTCTATGTATCCAAGTACTTTACATCATTAATGCTCGGATCCGCTTTGTAAAAAACTTTGTTGACCGACCATCGGCTTCAACCTCCTCGGCCAGCAGTCGAGTAGTGTTTTTCCTACTTTATAAAGCCTTTATGAGGGCAAAGATTTACGGCAAACAAGGCAATCTGGCCATACGGTTTTATAAACAAAGGTATGTAGATAGACATGTTATATTATTGTTTAATATAAGAAACATCGTCAAAGAAAATAGTCCCGCTATCGGTTCCTTTCTTTGGGTTGTCATGCTAAGCATGATCATGAAACCTCAGCTCCGATCAATGTGGGAGGAAAATACTGAGGATTTAGTTCGGGGAAAGCTTCCAAACTCTATGGTCTAAATGAACCCAAATTTTCACTTCCGTTGCGACCGTTTATAATTTGAAAGTGGCCCATCATCGGCTTCTAACCCCTTGTAGATGCTATGTAGGGTGTTTCCGCAATAACAAAACAACCCTTAGCCGACGTCTCGGTGCCCGAAGGCGGTTGTGTTTGCGGAAACGAGGCAATCAGATATGCGGGCTTTATAACTTTCACTTAGTCATAGGAGCTTAAAGTTGGGAGGCCAGCAAGTAGCCCCCCGGTTAGTGTTCGGCGACAGCCAAGGTCAAGCCGTAAACACTTCGGCCAATGTTATGAACGGCCCGTCATTTAATACAGTCATCGGACCGCTGACCAGTTTACGCTTATTGTGACAGTCAGTTTTCGGCTTTCTCCACTGAGGTGCTTAACCATGCGAGCTGGAAGCACAATCGCAGTGGTTCTCCCTTTGCACACCTAGCCGAACAAAGCGAAACGTAGGAGGCAAGCACAGGAGCCGGGCAACCCAACTATTGATGGAAGACACAATTCGAAACGGATGCATATATAGAAATATCCGAGAATTTTTGCCGAATCTCTAAAGGTGTCCGGCGCTGCACTGCGAGACTTATGCGGAAAACACACAAATGGTTGAAAAGTGCCATAGGATTGGAAAACCAAAAACGTAGTAAAAACTCGACGTCCAAACTAGATCAATTGTTCGGTGCCAATCAGAAAATTGGTCTTAGAAGAAAAGAATTGTGCTTCTGTCGTGCTTTAACATGACACATCCTATCTCAAGACTTCAAGCGGGTCAGCCTATGGCTTCAACCTCCTATCCTGAAGGCGGAGTACTTCTCATTAGGCTAGTTTAGCAAACTTTAGCGGCTTTGAGATAGAAATTAGGCTCCCCGGCTAGTGACCACACGCTCGCGTCGAAAAAAGGAGTGATAGAAAAAAGACTTTGTAACGACTAAGAAGAAGAACACTTACTATAAAACAACTCACATGAATTTAAGAGCCCCTGGGTGACTTGGCTAAAAGAATTTTATGTATAATGATTGTATGTACCGAAGCACTTATATCATATCTATGTTCACCCGAACTTTAAACGCGTCTTAACCGATCGTCGGCTTCTCCCTCTTCGGCCAAGGGCCGAAAAGTGTTATGTACTCCCCCTGTCGAGAATATCGACGGTGTTTCCGATAACCAGGCAATCAGGCCATAATGCTGTAACAGACAAAGCGCGCTCAGGAAACTTATGCTATATTACCGACGAAGTGTAAGAAGCATCTTCGAAGAAAATAGTACCCTCACCAATACCTTTCTTCGGTTGCTCATTATTACTATGAGACTTGTGAAATAGATTTTTTGTACTCATGAGTTCCGTTGTGTGCCGACCATTATTGAAAACAGTAAGAATGCTAGCTTTCGGCTTCACCCAGTCTGAGGACCGGCTCGGATGACCCGATCGTGACAATCGCAGAGGTGCGCCCTTTACTCCCTAGCCGAACAATCGGGAACGTAGGGGTAAACACATGAGCAAGGCAACCCAGCTTGCAAATCGCTTAAGTCAACATGGTGCATATTGTGGCGTAATACACGAACAAGGAACAAAGCCATACAAGTATAATCATTTGCAAGAGGAAAGGCTTCATTAAGGAAGCCCCCAAGTAAACTGGGTATTTGAATTTGTGTGTCACAAACAAAGTTTGGACAAGGAAGTTTTTCACAATCAATTTTTTGCTAAAAAAAGTATAATGCTTGGTTGGACCGAACAAAATTTAAAATTTTAAAACTTTGAGCATGAAAGCGAAATGTGTTCGGCATTGGTGATAAGGTCCGGACTTATGGCAGGACGAAGACATAGTCCCTGGCCTGGCCGAGGTCCCAGCCCCCAGGCCGGTTCCGATGTGTCCGAAAAAAGAGCTTGACTTGACGAAGTGGTGAAGCGGGCAGCACGCCAAGACGACGACACAATTATGTCAATGGATGTGGACGACGACGTCGGCACACCAAGGTGACAGCGCGGCCCGGTCTGAACCAATCGCCTACACACATAAAATAGTGCAGGCCAGAAATAATAATAATAATAAATTGCATAACTCATTTATGCGACGTGAATAATCTGGTAAATATGGCCTGAGCGCCAAGGCCATGGCGGAGCAGAGATGTGGACGCATGTCAGAATTCACGGAATGACAATGTCGTCTGCTTGACACGGTGATGGCATGATCTGTAGCATGGGCACACGATGTCGGTAGCCAATCTGTGCACAAAACACAGTGCAACCCAGTGTAATAATTCCTTCAAGCAAATCAATCTAAATTGGCTAAAATAAATAGGATAGATATCACCTGGAAATTTGTTCAGCGGCATAAAAATCCAGAGCAAAACCATCTGGACGTCCACGGATTTGCGTCTACTAAGTGGACACCAGCCGAACTAGTAATAGTGCATGCACATGCACGTATTTGATCTTTGAAGAGTCAACCAATATATGAGGTTGTAGTAGTCCTTGAGCCCTTGTTTGCTTGGTTCAATCTTACGCATATGCAAGTAGGACAGTACATCCATTAATAGAAAATCAATTAGTAATAGCTTTATCAAATCAGATCATAAAAAAAGAAGAAGGAATAAGACATGTACTACTAGTACTTGACTTCCCTTTTCTTTGATGAGTGCGGTGTCTTGTGCACTCCGCGGACATTGTCCACGTGTGTCCTTGGCTGGGACGCTGCCATTCGGACTGCATTTTTTTTCTTTGCCGCCGATCTAGAAGCTCATCAGCCGCCGGACAGAAAATTTCCCGAGCTTGAGTTCTGATTTAGAGTCGGTTGAAGATTCCATCGCATCACAGCAATACCAGCATGAAAGCACCAGTATTGTGGATGTAGTGTTCATTGAACTTCGGATGAAACATGGCAAAAGTTGTCGGACTGAAACCGACTGGACCGTCGCGTCAATCCGGCGACAGCAGACCGGATCATAACCGGCGGCAAAAATTCTGATGTCCTCCAAACCCCTCGTGGAGGAGTGGCCGCTCCATCCCCTTTTTAATCTTAAATTGGGGGGCTAGCTTCCCAAGCTACCAAATAGTACTAATAATAAAGAAAGAAGGGAGGATGGATGGAATCTTTCCTGTATCTCAGGAGTGCTATACACACGATAGAATGCACACGACTCATAGACGATAGTTAAATCCAGCCGGACATGCACTCATAGACAATGGCACCAGCGGCTGGATTAGCACGTCGTGCATAGATCGTGCAGCACTGTCGTCTGGGTAGCAGTTTCGTTCCTGTATGGTGCCGCCGATCAGATCATTGTGTCCGGCCCACCCGCCGTGCTCATCGCGGGCGTTATGGTCCGGGCAGTCTCCTCGGTTGAACCGCCGCCGCTCAGGCTATGTTTTGCCTGGTAGCTCGGATCCGTTGTACTATCGAGCGCCAGGCACGATGGTCTTTGATTTTGATCTAGCACTACAAACAAATAGTACGAGGCAACAGTAACAGTTGGCAGGAAAGATAATTTACGGGAACAAATCTAACTGAAAAAATATCACCTGATTGCCACATCGATCCGTGACGATCACCTAGCAGGCTCTCAATGAAAGCACCAATGTCGGTGTGAAATCCGGCATATCTCGTAGTAGGGGTCCTAAGCTAGGCGTCTTGGAGCGATGGTAACATGGACACGGGGTTTTACCCAACTTCGGGCTCTCTTGAAGAGATAATACCCTATGTGCTGCTTTTGATTGTATTCATATGGGTGTAGTACAGAGTACATGTATCTACCACGAGATTGTAGTAATGAATATGAGATTGTCTATTGACTAGCGTGGCCTCGGTTTATATAAGACACCGGAGGCCTAGGGTTTAGGAGAGTCCTTGTCTTGGGCGCCAAGTCTTGTGGAGTCTTCCTTGTATGCGGCAGGGGTTGTCCGAACTGGCCCATGAGTATACGGCCATGGGGGTCTCGGCCCAATCCAACTTGTCGGGAGACGACGTGGTGAATACCCCCTAGTCCAGGACACCGTCAGGCACCATAGATCGGGAGTTCCGCCGCCGCAAGCCTCTGTAGCCACCAAAGACCTCTCGGGAGCCCATTCTGGCACCTTGCCGGAGGGGGGATCCCTCAACGGTGGCCATCTTCATCATCCCGGCGCTTCCCATGACGAGGAAGGAATAGTTCACCCTCGGGGCTAAGGGTATGTACCAGTAGATATGTGTTTGATCTCTCTCTCTCTCTCTCTCTCTCTCTCTCTCTCTCGTGTTCTTGATTTGGCACGATCTTGATGTAACGCGAGCTTTGCTATTATAGTTGGATCTTATGATGTTTCTCCCCCTCTACTCTCTTGTAATGGATTGAGTTTTCCCTTTGAAGTTATCTTATCGGAATGAGTCTTTAAGGATTTGAGAACACTTGATGTATGTCTTGCATGTGCTTATCTGTGGTGACAATGGGATATCACGTGATCTACTTGATGTATGTTTTGGTGATCAACTTGCGGGTTCAGTGACCTTGTGAACTTATGCATAGGGGTTGGCACGTGTTTTTGTCTTGACTCTCCGGTAGAAACTTTGGGGTAGTCTTTGAAGTTCTTTGTGTTGGTTGAATAGATGAATCTGAGATTGTGTAATGCATATCATATAATCATACCCGCGGATACTTGAGGTGACATTGGAGTATCTAGGTGACATTAGGGTTTTGGTTGATTTGTGTCTTAAGGTGTTATTCTAGTACGAACTCTATGATAGATCGAAAGGAAAGAATAGCTTCGTGTTATTTTACTATGGACTCTTGAATAAATCGATTATAAAGGATAACTTTGAGGTGGTTTCGTACACTACAATAATCTCTTCGTTTGTTCTCCGCTATTAGTGACTTTGGAGTGACTCTTTGTTGCATGTTGAGGGATAGTTATATGATCCAGTTATGTTATTATTGTTGAGAGAACTTGCACTAGTGAAAGTATGAACCGTAGGCCTTGTTTCTTAGCATTGTAATACCATTTGTGCTCACTTTTATCATTAGTTACCTTGTTGTTTTTATAATTTCAGATTACAAAAACCTATATCTACCATCCATATTGCACTTGTATCACCATCTCTTCGCCGAACTAGTGCACCTATACAATTTACCATTGTATTGGGTGTGTTGGGGACACAAGAGACTCTTTGTTATTTGGCTACAGGGTTGTTTGAGAGAGACCATCTTCATCCTACGCCTCCGACGGATTGATAAACCTTAGGTCATCCACTTGAGGGAAATTTGCTACTTTGCTACAAACCTCTACACATGGAGGCCCAACAACGTCTATAAGAAGAAGGTTGCGTAGTAGACATCAGTTGGTAGGGCCAAATGTCCCCGGCTAATCCTTCCTCTGGCGCCGCCACTCAGTCTCATGGTCTACAACAGCTGCTCCGCTATGGTCTGTCCAACGCACTACTCCTGCGGGCGCCGCACAACTACGACCGACGTCACACTGCGATAAAAGGCACCTCGTTCCCCCTCCCCTCCTCCCAGGCAGTGGCCTTGAGGTGCTGTTGAAGGATGAGCTCATCCAACAAGGTGAGGATCTTCTCTGATTTTTTTATCAAATTTTCATTCTGATCCGCTATACGATGAATTGCTATGAGCTGCTTGTGCTGCTACTATATGATGCATTGCTATGAGCTGCTCCTGCTGCTGCTATATGATGAATTGCTATGAGCTACTGCTATATGATGAATTGCTATGAGCTGCTGCTCCTATATGATGAGTTGCTATAAGTGCTCCTGCTGTTGCTATATGATGAATTGCTATGAGTTGCTCCTCCTGCTGCTGCTATATGATGAGTTTCTATAAGCTACTCCCGCTGCTGCTATATGATGAATTGCTATGAGCTGCTCCTACTGCTGCTATATGATGAATTGCTATGAGCTGCTCTTGCTGCTGCTATATGATGAATTTCTCACTGCTGCTGCTGCTGTATGATGAGTTGCTATGAGCTACTGCTGCTATATGATGCTTTCAGGTGCTGCTGCTATATGATAATAACCAGTCACTTGGACCTTCGAATTCCGATAAATATTTGTTCTTCATTTAAATTTAGGTCATGTGTTCTTCATTTAAATTAGGCAATGTGATCTCTATGGAAGACATTGACCAAAGTAGATTGTGCCAAGTAGATGGTATCTTTGTATTTGCATTTTGAAAAATATTGATGGTCTGTTTTCCTATCATATTAATTGCTGCATTGGGTTCGATTTGTGATGTTTGCAAGTCAAATTAATTTTCATATGGGCAGCAAAATGACAAAATATAATGCAATCTAGACTTTTCACTAATCATACCACCGATAAGCTGAAAAGGCAGGCAATGAAAAGAACTGGTTGGCTTATTACCTGGAGGTTATATTCAAAGGTGCTTATTTTCTTAGGATAACTTGAAATAAATGTCCCTAAGAAACTTGGCCAATAGAACAGACATACAAATAACATGTGACGATGATTGCAAGGGAGGCCCAGTTCTTTTGCCAGATTCTCCCAGAATCTAACCCCTACGCAGATTCTCCCAGAATCTTTGAGCCCCATTTGTTTTACAATCCTATCTAGTTAGGGTCTAATTAGATAGGATTCTAAAACAGAAGGGGTCAATGATTCTAGGAGAAGCTAGAGAGGGGCAAATTCTGCGAGAATCCTGCAAAAGAACTGGGCCAAAGTGACCTACCATAGCACATGTATAGGCTCACCGCCGCCTCTCTCTTTTTGCGATGTTCCATGAAATTGCCACATATATCTTGTACTTTTTCATTGCGTAACCCTATCTGCAAGTTGACACTGCTAATTTCAGACATCTATACATGATAATACATTGCATATCCCTTGCGCATATTTAAACCACCAATTAACGATTGTGTGCGTAGCATAAACTAGCCATGACTCCGCGTGCTGGACTAGCAGGCACTCCAAGGGAGCCTAATGTAGTGCACTGGAATTCCTACATGCCACCTACGATTTCGTGTAATGTACTACCTCTGTTCCTAAATATATGTTTGCAGTATGGACCACATATAGATGTTATATAGATGCATTTTTGAGTGTAGATTCACTCATTTTGCTCTGTATGTATCCTATAGAAGAATCTCTAGAAAGACTTATAATTAGAAACGGAGGGAGTATCATGTATGACATCAACATATCTAATTTGGCAGTCATTAGTAGAAATCATTGTCTGCAGAAAGGGATTGTTGGTCGAAAATCCTAGCAAAGCACGCTGGCAGGCACAGAACAATACAAGAGAGAGAGAGATGCACTTACAAGATCATAGCAATGGCTCAGTCCAGGATCTTGATTGGCCAAGCTGTTAGATCTAGAAGAAACATCGTCCTTGTAATTTTTGCCAGCTGCATAACATGTAACAGCAACATGTTAGTATATTTGAAGTACATCGGGCAGAGGACGGGTTTAAAGGTGACAAGTACCTAGGCCGTGGCGGGTGCTTGGCCTCTTGCCAGACGGTGGGAATCAGGTTAGAAATGTCAAGGGTTATGACGCTACGCTGGCTGTGAGGGTCTAGTAAGGAGATCTAGAACCGTTGAGTAGGTTGTTTGTGGATCAGCTTCAGTAGGGTGGACTACGGTGTGGCGAAGTGGATCTGAGGCCATGGACGAGTGCGTCAGTGAAGCTGCTCTGGTGGTTGGGTTTAGGATGGTGTCGATGATGCGTATCTGCGGCCATGTACGGGGCGTCAGAAGCTGCTCCGGTAGGTTGGATGAGGGTGCGACGAAGGGGATCTGTGGCCGTGGACTTGTGTGTTGGCAAAGCAGCCCGGTAGGGTTGAGAATGGTATAGGCGAAGCTACTCCGATAGGGTTGACGATGGTGTCAGCGAAGCGGCTCCGGTAGGGTTGAGGAAGGTGTCGGCGAAGAGGATTAGAGGCCGTCGACGGGGGCGTCGGCGGGGTGGCTCCGGGGGTGTGTGCGGAACACACCGCTAGCGACGAGATCAGATCGGGGCAGGAAAGGAGAGGAAGAACAGCAGGGTAGGTAGAGGAGGAGGGGATAAGTATCGAGAGAGAGTAGCTCTCCTCGTCAGTCCGGTTCAGATTACAATCGATGCCTTTCCTGGCTAACACCCATCGAGCCTATATGCTCACTAGACTCACACACGCACCCAACAGCTCACACCAACCCAATCAGTCATGGCTCTTCGGAGAATTTTCCATCATGCCCTTGCTCTGCTCGCTGTCCTCGCCGAAGGGCACTCCGCAAAAGGGCACTCCGCGACCTCGCCAAAGTGCACCAAGTTACCGCACTGAGCCCATGGAACTGCACATCAATAACCTTTACATATCGAAGACGAACCAAATGCTCGGGCAGTCCGAGCACCCGCCACCCTAGTACTAAACCCCATTGCGTATGGTTTTCGGCTTACTAAAGTGCTGATGTCTACTACACAACCTTCTTCTTGTAGACGTTGTTGGGCCTCCAAGTGTAGAGGTTTGTAGGACAGTAGCAAATTTCCCTCAAGTGGATGACCTAAGGTTTATCAATCCGTGGGAGGCGTAGGATGAAGATGGTCTCTCTCAAGCAACCCTGCAACCAAAATAACAAAGAGTCTCTTATGTCCCCAACACACCCAATACAATGGTAAATTGTATAGGTGCACTAGTTCAGCGAAGAGATGGTGATACAAGTGCAATATGGATAGTAGATATGGGTATTTGTAATCTGAAAATAGAAAAACAGCAAGGTAACTAATGATAAAAGTGAGCGTAAACGGTATTGCAATGGTAGGAAACAAGGCCTAGGGTTCATACTTTCACTAGTGCAAGTTCTCTCAACAATAATAACATAATCGGATCATATAACTATCCCTCAACATGCAACAAAGAGTCACTCCAAAGTCACTAATAGCGGAGAACAAACGAAGATATTATGGTAGGGTACGAAACCACCTCAAAGTTATTCTTTCTGCTCGATCTATTCAAGAGTCCGTAGTAAAATAACACGAAGCTTTCCGTTCAATCTATCATAGAGTTCGTACTAGAATAACACCTTAAGTCACAAATAAAACAAAACCCTATTGTGACCTAGATACTCCATTGTCACTTCAAGTATCCGTGGGTATGATTATACGATATGCATCACACAATCTCAGATTCATCTATTCAACCAACACAAAGTACTTCCAAGAGTGCCCCAATGTTTCTACCGGAGAGTCAAGACGAAAACGTGTGCCAACCCCTTTGCATAGGTTCATGGGCGGAACCCGCAAGTTGATCACCAAAACATACATCAAGTGGATCACGTGAATATCCCATTGTCACCACAGATAAGCACGGCAAGACATACATAGAAGTGTTTTTAAATCCTTAAGGACTCAATCCGATAAGATAACTTCAAAGGGAAATCTCAATCCATTACAAAAGAGTAGAGGGGGAGAAACATCATAAGATCCAACTATAATAGAAAAGCTCGCAATACATCAAGATCGTATCACCTCAAGAACACGAGAGAGAGAGAGAGGGAGATCAAACACATAGCTACTGGTACATACCCTCAGCCCCGAGGGTGAACTACTCCCTCCTCGTCATGGAGAGCGTCGGGATGATGAAGATGGCCACCGGTGAGGGATCCCACCCTCCGGCAGGGTGCCGGCACAGGCTCCCGAGAGGTTTTTGGTGGCTACAGAGGCTTGCGGCGGCGTAACTCCGGATCTATTCTTGTCTTCGATGTTTTTAGGTTATATGGGAATATATAGACGAAAGATGTCGTTTAGGGGAGCCACGAGGGGCCCACGAGACAGCGGGGCGCGCCCAGTAGAGGGGTGCGCCCTCCACCCTCATGGCCACCTCGAACCTTCCTTGACTTCAACTCCAAGTCTCCTAGATCACGTTCGTTCCAAAAATCACGCTCCCGAAGGTTTCATTCCGTTTGGACTCCGTTTGATATTCCTTTTCTTCGAAACACTGAAATAGGCAAGAAAACAACAATATGGGCTGGGCATCCGGTTAATAGGTTAGTCCCATAAATAATATAAAAGTGTATAATAAAGCCCGTAAACATCCAAAACAGATAATAATATAGCATGAATGCTTCATAAATTATAGATACGTTGGAGACGTATCAACATCTAAGCTTAATTCCTGCTCGTCCTCGAGTAGGTAAATGATAAAAGAAAGAATTTATGAAGTGTGAATGCTAGCAGGTGCACAAGTTTGATCAATGATAATTTCAATCACCTTTTCTAGCATGATTATTTGTCATAACAGTAGTTCGTCTCATAAAACTTCTAAGTAACAAGCTATTCACATGTTAAAGCATAGACCATAAACTTTCTTTGAAAACTAGCAAACTTCATTCTCAGTCATCAAAAAATTGCAATTCATCTTATTTTCAGGTAGAGTCTATGTCAGAGCTTTGATTTAGCAAATCCCACATACTCAACTATCATATAGTCTTCCATGATTGCTATCACCCAAAGCATATCCTTAGAACAAATAGCATCCATCGAACACAGAGAAAGATAGAGGCTTAGTGTTTCGCCTCCCAACTCACTTATCATATAGATAATTGTCAACAATAATAATTCATGATCAAATATATTTGCATGGCCATATATGCTTGGATCTTCCATCACATGATGCTTGCCAACTAAACAGTAGGTTGGAATGAGAAGGAATACTACTGACTCTTGCATAAAAGTAAAAGATAGGCCCTTCGCAGAGGGAAGCAGGGATTTGCAGAGGTGCCAGAGCTCGATTTTGAAATAGTGATGAAAATAATTTTGAGAGGTATGCTTTCATTGTCAACATAACAACCAAGAGTTCCCAATATCTTCCATGGTACACACATTATAGGCGGTTCCCAAACAGAATGGTAAAGTTTTTACTCCCCTCCACCAACAATCACACTCCATGGCTTGTCCAAAACAACGGGTGCCGTCCAACTATCAACATTCCTAGGGGAGTTTTGTTTAATTTATTTGTGATTTTGTTTTTGATCTTTTGATCATAGGACTGGGCATCCCAGTTACCAGCCATTTTCTCGTGAATGATGAGCGGAGTCCACTCATCGTGAGAATAACACACCTAGCATGGAAGATACTGACAGCCCCTAGTCGCTACATGAGCGATTCGGGCATTCAAAACAGATTATTATTTGAAGGTTTAGAGTTTGGCACATGCAAATTTACTTGGAACGGCAGGTAAATACCGCATATAGGTAGGTATGGTGGATGCTCATGGAAGAAACTTGGTTCAAGGGATTTGGATGCACAAGCAGTATTCCCGCTTAGTACATATATTTAGGCTAGCAAAAGATTCTAAATAGCAAGCACCACATGTTGAAGGATCGATAACAATATAACTTCTATACAAATATACCCAAGCATAACTCATTACGTTGTATTCCTTGTCCAATTTCAACTAATTTGCTCAGGTTTGAAAATAATTA
The DNA here is from genome assembly GCA_021605145.1 of Aegilops bicornis. Classification (NCBI taxonomy): domain Eukaryota; kingdom Viridiplantae; phylum Streptophyta; class Magnoliopsida; order Poales; family Poaceae; genus Aegilops; species Aegilops bicornis. Next base: position 63,225,618 of record CM038675.1, on the reverse strand, counting down.
ATGGGGCCCACAATCATAGAAGATGTCTAAGATAATATATTTATATGTGAAATCTCTCTTCCTTCAATATTCTTTCATGAATTGTTCAAGTGACCAATACAATGTTTGTTAACCTTAAATAAATTTACCACCTCTACTTCTTAGATGTAAAGTCATTACTCCCCATGGGATAAGCATATGAAACATATATAATTTCAGATTTATGACATTCAACTCATTCAACCATTTAATCATAGGATATAAGTGAAGCACACGAGTAAATGATAAAATACTCCAAAAAGATATAAGTGAAGATCAATGAGTAGTTAAATAATTATGTAGCTATGTGAAGACTCTCTCTCATTTAATAATTTCAGATCTTGGTATTTTATTCAAACAGCAAGCAAAACAATATAAAATGACATTGCAAGTATAGCATAACTCATGTGAAGAAGCAAAAACTTAGGCTCAACCGATACTAACCGATAGTTGTTGAAGAAGAAAGGTGGGATGCCTAACGGGGCATCCCCAAGCTTAGATGCTTGAGACTTCTTGAAATATTATATTGGGGTGCCTTGGGCATCCCCAAGCTTAGATGCTTGAGACTTCTTGAAATATTATCTTGGGGTGCCTTGGGCATCCCCAAGCTTGAACTTTTGTGTCTCCTGAATTCCTTTCATATCATGGTTTCTCTATTTCTCAAAAACTTCATCCACATAAAACTCAACAAGCTCGTGAGATAAGTTAGTATAAACCAATGCAAAACCTTATCATTTTATACTATAACAAATCACTAAAATTATTATTCAACATTTCATACTAAATGTCTCTGCATATTTAATAGTCCTATCCTCAAATAGAATCATTAAACAAGCAAGCATATACAAACAATGAAAACATAACAGCAATCTGCCAAAACAGTACAGTCTGTAAAGAATGCAAGATTCATCATACTTCCCGAACTCAAAAAATTATGAAAGAAAATTCCCCCTGTATTAAATTTATCAGAGCTTATTATGCAAAAGGTTTCAACATTTTATCACATTCTTACTTTTCTAGGGAATTTTTGCAACATCGGTAAACTTTCTGTTTTGAAACAGCAACATGTATACTTGCAAAATAAGCATGGAAAAGGCTATCCTTGACATTTTTATTGAAAATATAGATGCAAAACATTATTCTAAATAACTGAAAACAAATACTAACAAAATAAAATGATGCTCCAAGCAAAACACATATAATGTGATGAATAAAAATATAGCTCCAAGTAAAGTTACCGATGAACGAAGATGAAAGAGGGGATGCCATCCGGGGCATCCCCAAGCTTAGGCTTTTGGTTATCCTTGAATATTGCCTTGGGGTGCCTTGGGAATCCCCAAGCTTAGGATCTTGCCACTCCTTATTCCATAGTCCATCGAATCTTTACCCAAAACTTGAAAACTTCACAACACAAAACTCAACAGAAAACTCGTAAGCTCCGTTAGTATAAGAAAATAAATCACCACTTAGGTACTGTAATAAACTCATTATAAATTCATATTGGTGTCAAACCAACTGTATTCCAACTTCTCTATGGTTCATACCATTTAATACTAGTCATAGATGCATCAAAATAAGCAAATAACACATGAAAAACAGAATCTGTCAAAAACAGAACAGTCTGTAGCAATCTGTAACTTTCGAATACTTCTGGAACTCCAAAAACTCTAAAATAAATTGGTGAACGTGGGGAATTTGTCTATTAATCATCTGCAAAAATAATCAACTAAAAATCACCTTCCAGTAAAATATCACAGCAAATCTCGTGAGCGCTAAAGTTTCTGTTTTTTACAGCGAGATCATATAAATTTCACCCAAGTCTTCCCAAAGGTTCTACATGGCACAAACACTAATTAAAACATAAAAACACATCTAAACAGAAGCTATATGAAATATTTATTATTAAACAGAAGGAAAAACAAAAAATAGAAATAAAATTGGGTTGCCTCCCAACTAGCGCTATCGTTTAACGCCCCTAGCTAGGCATGATGGTTTCAATGATGCTCACATAAAAGATAAGAATTGAAACATAACGGGAGCATCATGAAGCATATGACTAGCACATTTAAGTCTAACCCTTTTCCTATTCATAGGGATTTGTGAGAAAACAACTTATGGGAACAATAATCAACTAGCATAGGAAGGTAAAACAAGCATAGCCTCAAGATTTTCAACACATAGAGAGTAAATTTGATATTATTGCAATTCCTACAAGCATATATTCCTCTCTCATAATAATTTTCAGTAGCATCATGAATGAATTCAACAATATAACCAGCACTTAAAGCATTCTTTTAATGATCTACTTGCAAAGAAAATTTACTACTGTCCACATAAACAAAATTCTTCTCATTCGGAATAGTGGGAGTATCATAAGAGACTTGAATACTATAAATTGTTTCCAAATTAAAAGAGTAATGTTCAGAAAAAGGGTAATAATAATCATGAAAAGTTTTATAAATATAATCATCACTACTTTTTATAGCATAAGTTTCATCACAATAATCATCATAAGTAGCAACTTTGTTCTAATCATAATCGATTGAAACCTCTTCCAATATAGTGGACTCATCACTAAATAAAGTCATGACCTCTCCAAATCTACTTTCATATTCATCACAATAAGATTCAACATCCTCCAAAATAGTGGGATCATTACTTCCTAAAGTTGACACTCTTCCAAACCCACTTTCATCAATATAATCATCATAGGTAAGAGGCATGCTATCATCATAACAACTTTGCATATCAAAACTTGGGAGGCTAAAAATCTCATCTTCATTAAACGTAGCATCCCCAATCTTGGGACAAACATTAATTTCAGCAAATATATTCTCAAATGTTTTATCCTCATCAAACATAGCTTCCCCAAGGTTGGGCCTTTTCATATCATAAGCATAATCATTCTCATCATTAATAGTATGGATATCACCAATAGTATAGCTATTATCACAATGAGTAGTAGGACAAACATTATTTGGGAGAGATACCTTTCTACCTTTGTTGCTCCTTCTTTTCTCTTTCTTCTTCACATTATGTGTGGGTTCAACCTTCTTCTTTGAGATCCTTATTGATGAGATTGGTTGAATAGAAAGCTCCTCCTCGTTACCTGATTCATCATAAGAAATAATAGGAGGATATTGGGAAGTCTCTTCCCTTTCATTAGTATTCTCTTCATCTTCCATTTGCTTTCTTTTCTTTATCTAATTGGCAATATAAGTATTTTCAATGCAATTCACCGCACAATACATATAAATTTCCTCTAGATCATACTCAAGAAGTTTATAACGGGAAAATTCTGGAAGAAACTTAGTTATATGTTTCATTTCTTCGTAACCCATAAGCAAACTAGGTTCATTATAATGTGCAAGGGAAATCAAATCATCACAATTTTTGGACACGATTCGATCATGAAACAATTTGCATCGGAGATGTAAATGACCACTTTCATTTCAAAGTTCACAAGTACGGCAAAGGAAATATAAATTTTCAGCACTCACCCTTAGCCTTTCTTGCAACAATTTAGTTTCTACATGCTTATGCCTCTTGCAATATCTATCTACTCTATTTGGTGTGTTCATGCAAACCCAATGCTCTCCACAAAAATCGACATGCTTATAGGAGACATTTTCATCATAACAAGTGCAATCATCATTAGTATTATGGATATTCAAAGCGTTCATACTAACAACATTGAAATCATGCTCATTATTCAAAGATTTAGTGCCTCACATTTTAATGCATTCTTCTTCTAGCAATTGAGCACAATTTTCCTTTCCATCATTCTCATGAAAGATATTAAAAAGATGAAGCGTATGAGACAAACTCAATTTCATTATTTTTGAACTTTTCTTTTATAAACTGAACTAGTGATAAAACAAGAAACAAAAAGATTCGATTGCAAGATCTAAACTTCAAGCACTCACCTCCCCGGCAACGGCGCCAGAAAAGAGCTTAGTTGACGGGGTGTGAGTGCCGCTTACCTAGCCTCCCCGGCAACGGTGCCAGAAAAGAGCTTGATGTCTACTACACAACCTTCTTCTTGTAGACGTTGTTGGGCCTCCAAGTGCAGAGGTTTGTAAAAAGTAGCAAATTTCCCTCAAGAGGATGACCTAAGTTTTATCAATCCGTGGGAGGCGTAGGATGAAGATGGTCTCTCTCAAGCAACCCTGCAACCAAATAACAAAGAGTCTCTTGTGTCCCCAACACACCCAATACAATGGTAAATTGTATAGGTGCACTAGTTCATGAAGAGATGGTGATACAAGTGCAATATGGATAGTAGATATGGGTATTTGTAATCTGAAAATAAAAAAACAGCAAGGTAACTAATGATAAATTTGAGCGTAAACGGTATTGCAATGGTAGGAAACAAGGCCTAGGGTTCATACTTTTACTAGTGCAAGTTCTCTCAACAATAATAACATAATCGGATCATATAACTATCCCTCAACATGCAAAAAAGAGTCACTCGAAAGTCACTAATAGCGGAGAACAAACGAAGAGATTATGGTAGGGTATGAAACCACCTCAAAGTTATTCTTTCTGCTCGATCTATTCAAGAGTCCGTAGTAAAATAACACGAAGCTATTCTTTTCGCTCAATCTATCATAGAGTTCGTACTAGAATAACACCTTAAGACACAAATCAACCAAAACCCTAATGTCACCTAGATACTCCATTGTCACCTCAAGTATCCGTGGGTATTATTATACGATATGCATCACACAATCTCAGATTCATCTATTCAACCAACATAACGTACTTACAAGAGTGCCCCAAAGTTTCTACCGGAGAGTCAAGACGAAAACGTGTGCCAACCCCTATGCATAGGTTCATGGACGGAACCCGCAAGTTGATCACCAAAACATACATCAAGTGGATCATGTGAATATCCCATTGTCACCATAGATAAGCACGACAAGACATACATCAAGTGTTCTCAAATCCTTAAAGACTCAATCCGATAAGATAACTTCAAAGGGAAAACTCAATCCATTACAAGAGAGTAGAGGGGGAGAAACATCATAAGATCCAACTATAATAGCAAAGCTCGCGATACATCAAGATCGTATCACCTCAAGAACACGAGAGAGAGAGAGAGAGAGAGAGAGAAAGAGATCAAACACATAGCTACTGGTACATACCCTCAGCCCCGAGGGTGAACTACTCCCTCCTCGTCATGGAGAGCGTTGGGATGATGAAGATGGCCACCAGTGAGGGATCCCCCCTCCAACAGGGTACCGGAACAGGCTCCCGAGAGGTTTTGGTGTCTATAGAGGCTTGCGGCGGTGGAACTCCAGATCTATTCTTGTCTTCGATGTTTTTAGGGTATATGGGAATATATATAGGCGAAAAGAGTCGATCAGGGGAGCCACGAGGGGCCCACGAGACAGGGGGCGCGCCCAGTGGGGGGGGGGGGGGGCGCCCTCCACCCTCGTGGCCACCTCGAAGTTTCCTTGACTTCAACTCCAAGTCTCCCGGATCACGTTCGTTCCAAAAATCACGCTCCCGAAGGTTTCGTTCCGTTTAGACTCCGTTTGATATTCCTTTTCTTTGAAACACTGAAATAGGTAAGAAAACAACAATATGGGCTGGGCCTCCGGTTAATAGGTTAGTCCCAAAAATAATATAAAAGTGTATAATAAAGCCCGTAAACATCCAAAACAGATAATAATATAGCATGAATGCTTCATAAATTATAGATACGTTGGAGACGTATCAAGTGCGCATGAATGGCGGCAGTGGGCTTAACCTCATTTATGAAGACACACTCGATAAAATGCAGATGGACGGATCACACATCAAGCAAAGCAATACCACCTTTTGAGGCATTATCCCCAGTTGAGAAGCATGATGCTCTGGGAGAATTAAACTGGATGTGGTATTCGGCACGCCCGAAACTACAGATCCTAAGAGTTGCTCTTTCATGTGGTCCCCTTGAACAGTGGGAATCACACCATCCTTGGACGGGATGCCTTCTCACGCTTCCAAGCTATACCCAATTACGGGTATAGGAAGCTTAAAATGCCCCGACCCAATGGAATCATCACAATTTTGAGCGACCCCGTAGAAAGCCCTCCGTGCAGAAAACAAAACCGCATCCCTGGCCCTCGAGGTGCTTTTCGAAGCCCAAGCGACCGAAGAACTAACAACCCTACAGTACACGGTGGATAGGGATGATGTGATCCTCGATAAGAGATCTAAATCCACCTCTTTTAAGCCAGCTGAGGAAATAGTTAAATTTCAAGTGCACCCGACGGACCCTAACAAGACAACGTCTATCAGAGCACATCTGGATTCGGCAGTGGACACGGCTCTACGCACATTCTTGCAAGAAAATTGGGATATTTTTGCCTGGCACCCTTCAGACATGCCCAGCATCCCACGCAGGCTGGTCGAACACAGTCTCAAAATAATCAAGGGATTCAAACCCGTTAAGCAGACGCTGGGGCGATTCTCCGAACCCAAGTATCAAGCCATGGGATAAGAGCTAGCCAAGCTGCTAGAAGCCGATTTATTAGGGAAATAAAACATCCGGATTGGTTAGCCATCTTGGTCATGGTACCAAAGAAGGACAAATCCTGGCGCCTGTTCGTCGATTTCAAAGAACTCAACCAGGCTTGCCCTAAAGACCCTTCCCCATTACCTCGCATTGACCAAATCATTGACGTGCCTGTAGCACGATTCTCTGTGTTTCCTCGACGCCTATTCCAGATACCATCAGATTGAGATGAAGGAATCGGATCAGGCCGTAATAGTGTTCATCACCCCTTACGGTCCTTTCTGATTCAGCACTATGCCATTTGGGCTCAAAAACTCTGTGCCTACCTACCAGCATATGATTCAAACATGCTTGGAAAAACAAATTGGCAAAACAGTCGAAGCATACGTGGACGACATGGTCATCAAGACAAAACAAGTCGAAACACTGGTGGATGATATTCGCCTCACCTTCGACAACCTCCGGACATACGACATACGACTCAATCCGGAAAAATGTGTCTTCGGTGTCCCAGCCGAAAAATTGCTAGGGTTCATTGTTTCCCATAGAGGAATTGAAGCAAACCCATCCAAGATCTGAGCTCTGTCACAATTGGCTATACCAAAAGACCTAAAGCAAGTCCAAAAACTAGCAGGGTGCGTCGCAGCCTTATGCCGTTTCATCTCCAAATTGGGAGAAAAAGCTTTACCACTCTACAAGCTACTTGAAAGCACATGTCCTCCCTGGGTGATTTTGGTAATTAATGTCAACATATCTCTTGTTGGACTAATGCTTTTATCTAGTGTATTTCAGATAAGTCCAATAGTGGAGTGGTATGGACAAGAGGATGTGGAACCCCTTCAAGATGCTAAGGACAAAGGATTGGCTCAAGCTCTAAAGTTCAAGACTCTACATTTTCTATTTTAGTGATCCAAGATCACATTGAGTCCATAGGAAAGCCAATACTATTAATAGGGGATGAGGTGTTGCTTAATGGCTTGCTTGCTCAAAGTGCTTAGTGATATGCTTCAAAGCCCTCAACCTATTTCTGATATCCACATATGTCCCAAACCAAAAGTCAAACTCGGCCCCACCGATTTGATTTATCCGGCGCCACCGAGTTCAGTTGACATAGCCACTGCCAGAAACCATAGTCACTTCGACCTAACCGATGGGATCTCAGTCTAACTGAGATGGGCTTGCAAACTCCCTATTGTCTATTACAATGTTTTCAGTCTCACCGAGAATATGTAATCGCTAACATTGAGTTTGCCTGACCAACTCTCTGTTTTGCTTATTACCAAATCGGTCCCACCGAGTTGTGTAATCGGTCAAATCGAGATGAGGTTTTACCCTAACCCTTGCACATCGGTTCCACCAAGTTGACGTGTTGGTCCCACCGAAATCCCTACGGTCACATTATGAACTAAATCGGTCCGACCGAGTCTTCTGATTCGGTCCCACCGAGTTTGGTGAATTGTGTGTAATGGTTAGATTTTGTGTGGAGGCTATATATACCCCTCCACCCTCTCCTCATTCGTGAGGGAAGCCATCAGAACATGCCTACACTTCCAGCATTCATTTTCTGAGAGAGAACCACCTACTCATGTGTTGAGACCAAGATTTTCCAATCCAACCATATGAATCTTGATCTCTAGCCATCCCCAAGTTCCTTTCCACTCAAAACTTCTAATTTCCACCAAATCCAATCTTATGAGAGAGAGTTGAGTGTTGGGGAGACTATCATTTGAAGCACAAGAGCAAGGAGTTCATCAACAACACACCATCTATTTTGGAGAGTGGTGTCTCCTAGATTGGTTAGGTGTCACTTGGGAGCCTCCGTCAAGATTGTGGAGTTGAACCAAGGAGTTTGTACGGGCAAGGAGATCACCTACTTCATGAAGATATACCCTAGTGAGGCAAGTCCTTCATGGGCGATGGACATGGTGGGATAGACAAGTTGCTTCTTCGTGGACCCTTCATGGGTGGAGCCCTCCGTGGACTCGCGCAACCATTACCCTACGTGGGTTGAAGTCTCCATCAATGTGGATGTATGATAGCACCACCTATCGGAACCACGCCAAAAATCTCTGTGTCTTCAATTGTGTTTGCACACTCCAATCCCATCCCTTTACTTTATTGCAAGTTGCATGCTTTACTTTCCGCTGCCCATATACTCTTGCATGCTTGCTTGATATGTATTGTGAATGGTTAAACTTGTGCTTAAACTCCACCTCAACATGAAAAACTTAAAAACAGCCAACTTTTTGTGTTGAGGGTCGATTCAGCCCCCTCTAGACACCTCTTCTCGATCCTTTCAATTGCTATTAGAGCTTTGGTCTCCATTGCTTTGGTTTAAATAGCATTGGAGGAAGATGGATGAGTCTACTTTGGGGAGTCTTAGACATAGACATAGAGTGCCTATACTTGATGGAGAGTATTTTCATGAGTGGAAAAATGAGATGCTTGTGATTTTCTGTCGGGACCCCGATTCTATGCCACACCGATCTAGCATGGAACACCTCATATCACTTTGCGGCCTCACGCACGGTATTCCCACGGGTGTCGCCTTACCATGCCCGGGACCGTTTGCGCCTTTTGGCACACGTATATGATAGTGTCGCTAGCATCCATATGACAAAGAACCCGGGCTGACATGGCTAGTTGTGAACCCAAAGTGGCACTAACTTACAGGGACATGCATACATGACCCAGCAACGAACGTGTCGGTCATCAGCGAGTGAATCCGGGCTGTAGCAGCTGGGCTAGCAGGACTCCGGAGAATCCGGGCTGAAGCAGGCTAACAGGACTCTGGTAGACACCGTGTGACATTTCCCCAAAGGGACAGACACAGGAACGAAGGACACATGCCGGCCAGCCTAAGTGTTCTGGAGCAGTAGCAAGCTACCAGGGCTCAGTGGAAGCACTAGGAGACAGTTCCTGGTAAGAGAGGCTACTAAGGATAAACAACTAGATAATCAGATCCCACACATAGCAATACACATTACACGTACGCATAACATGCAAGTATGTGCTGTACAACATGGCATCACAACATAACTCAACAACTCATATAGGTAAAGGCTCAGAAGAGCCATCATAGCATTTATTACAAACAGGGGTCACATGACCCAACATTCACAGCATATAAGCAACAAGCAGAAGCATTACATGTCTGGGTACAGACATCTACAAATTAAAAAGGCTGAAGAGCCTGGCTATCTACAACATCCGATCAAGATCGTAGCTGAGGTACAAGCTACTTGTCGAAGTCCACGCACACTAGTAAGACCGAAGTCTCTGCTGCAAAAACATAAATAAAGCAACATGATTACAAAGGTACTCAGCAAGACTTACATCACATCCTATCGTACATGCATTTGTATCAAAAGGGTAATGTGGGGTTTAGTTGCAGCAAGCCAGCTTTGACTCAGTGGCTATCCTCTTCTACGACTATGAGAAACTTCTTTGAGGTGAGATGGCGCACACGAGTCCACTAACCACCACACAATACACTACTATGGATCCATCCCCGTCTCCCTACGAGAAGGCCATCCATAGCACTCGCACTTGTCTTGAGCATTTTAGAGTATCCACTTCAAGTTGTCTATGTACCACGTAAGCATCCAAGAAGTCCATAACCGCGGACCCGACTATTCGAGTAGATCATGTTAACCCTGCAGGGGTGTACTTCTACACACACGCTCTCGCCACTTACCGCCATGTACACGTAATGTATCTTGGCAACCTTCAAGTGGAAGCCTGGCGAGGGTGTCGGCCACGAGCTGACTAACCACACAAGACCCTAGTCCAGGTTTATCGCCTATCCGGGTTCTATCCGCAAGGGAGTCCGGCCGAGGTTTCCATCACGGCCCCAAACGATGTGTGTAAGGTTCCCGAGCCCACCATCCGGGTGCCACTCGGTACATCAGGCCACGTGTGCCTAGTCTGTCCCAAGCCCACCCTGCCAGGTGCCACTTGGTAGAAAAATAACACTACCTACAAACACCAGAAACTAGTTGCGACTCCTGGACAGTGATCAAGTTGGTTAATAAGCCGAGAGGGCTTGGAGCGCCCGGAGCCCAATGTGTGGTGGTAACTAGTCATTGGATGACATACACAGAACTCAATGCTTAAGGATGGTTCTAGTGAGACAACCCACCATGTACTCCTACATGGCCTCTCACCGCTACCTTTACCAAATCGTATTCACACACTTAACTCTCAGCATGAAAACATAGCACTGTACTCCAATTCATTCCCAATGAATCAGACCTTAGACACTCTAAGCAATAGCAGGCATGGCATGGTAGGAAGACAACAATGGCTTCAATCAACTCCTACACATGCTAGTGGGTTTCAACTATTTACTGTGGTAATGACAGGTCATGCAAAGGAATAGGTTCAACTACCTCAGCACAAAGTAGCAATTGAATCGTTGTTGTCCTAATGCAATAACAGGGATCAGGAGCGAGAGAGTAGGATTGTATAGGAATGAACAAGGGGGGTTTGCTTGCCTGGTAGATCAACAGAGGAGGCACTGCTTCACTGATAGGTACTCTCGAGCACTCTCCGGAGCAGGACATATCAAGAAGGAACGGTGTCGACAATCAATACACAAGCATATGCAACAATATGATGCATGATCATGGCATGTAGATGTGATGCTATTTGAGCTAATGCAGCTAGCATTCATTTGGTTGAAGTCCATTTGAACCAAAGGTTCAAATGCAACTCCAAAATAAGCTCTTATAAATGCCATTTATATGTTTTCACTTATACAATAGGTATAAGTTGGTTTTTCATGCATGAAACAATTACATATCGATAGATTGAATTTTTCTGATAATTTTTCATATATAAATTATTTCAATCTGAGCTACGGTTGAATTTCTATGATTTTTTGAAGTTTATATAATTTCTGGATTTTCCTGATTTATTTTAAAACAAGAAAAGAATTAACTGCGTCAGCACTGCGTCATGCTTGTGCAAGAAAGTCAACATCGCTGACTGGGTCAAACCTGACGTGTGGGTCCCAAGTGACAGTGACTATGGCTAATCCTAGTTTAAATTAAACCTAAACTGGTTTAGTTAACAGGGTTGGCCCCACGCGTCAGTGACCCAGGGTGGTCAAACCCTGGTCATACGGAGTCAAACCTGGTCAACCGGGTCTAACCCCACCGGCGACTCGACGCCGGCGAGGCCAGACGCGGCGGCGGCTGCGGGATTGCGTCTCCGGCGACCAAACGCGCGGCGGAGACCACCTACGCGATGCCCAGGCTAGCGCGCATCCAGTGGGACACGCGGGAGGCCGTGGGGTGGTCGGAGGCGACGGCGGCATCGACCTCGGCGGCCACTGGAGTTCGGCCAAGGAGGAGGTCGACGCTACGGGCTGCAAAACGCATGGATCTTGCCTTCTACAGCCTCTACACGAGCTCACGAGGCCTTTGGGCATGGTGGGCTGGCCAGGGGGTCGCCGGAATGTCGCCGGTGACAAGCTCGAGCGGAGGTGAGCTTCGGCTCGTGCAGCCAGGGGGCTAGAGGGCGTAGAAGACTAGGGGAGAAGGGGAAGAAGATGGAGGGGATCACAGCGGCTCGCAGGGTTGCTTCGTGTGGCCGGGGATGCGCTGGAGACGGCGGAGCAGCGATGGCGATCTACGGCGGCCGGAGGTGAAGACGACGGCGATGGCGGCTCCTCGGGGCGTCCGGCGACGCACGGCTTGGCAGAGAGGTGGCGGAGCTCGCAAGCACGACGGGCGGTCGAGGGGAGCACGGAGGACGCGAGGGGAGCGAGGGACGGCGACGGTGGCGTTCGGCCGCGAGAGAGAGAGAGAGCGAGGGAAATAGGGAATGCTCACGGGAGAGAACGAGAGAGGCTTGGGGGGTGCGTGGCGATGTCCGTGCGTTCCAGGCGACGAGGGGGAGAAGCAGGAGGTGGCGGGAGACGTGCCCGCGGGTGAGCACGCACGCGACATGCACAGTGCCAGTAGGCGCGAGGAAGAAGACAGAGGATGAGGCGGGCTGGGCTACTGCTGGGCTGGCCACATTGCTGGGCCAGCTGAGGCGCAGGGCTGCAGGTGAGCACAGGTAGGTTTTTCCCATTTTGTTTTCTTTTCTATTTGTCTGACATTTGTTTGATTTAATAAAAATACTAAACCATTTTATTTTCTCATGCCAATTTTTGTAGGGGCTAGTGGTATTATTCCAGAGCTCCTCAAAAACCGGCATAGTTTTTGGACAATATTATATATATATAACAATATATATCCAAAGCAAATAATTACTGCATTAATTCCAAATGCCCAAAATAAATAGTTATGAGCTCCTAAAAATATTGGTTTGATTTTTATATCTGTCCAATATTTTCAGAGAGCAACATGAACATTTTCTTGGACCTTTTTGGAGCAATTTTTATCTGGGTCATTTCCAGAAATGATTCTGAGGGTTTCACAGATCCCCATTTCAAATTTAACTGGAATTTAAACATGATGCACACATGACTAGCTAGCCTTGAGCATACCAGAACTAGGGATGTGACTACTCGCCCCCACTTGAAAGAATCTCGTCCCGAGATTCAGGGGTCGACAGAAAGAAAGTGGGGTACTCCAGTCGAAGACGATCTTCTCGCCCCCAGGTAGCTTCTCTCTCGGAATGATGGGACCACCGAACCTTGAGAAACTTGATGTTCTTACATCGAGTGACACGCTCTGCTTGATCAAGGATGCGAACCGGGTACTCTCGGTATGTGAGGTTATCTTGCAGATCAAGCGTTTCGTGGTCCACCCCGCGGATGGGATCCGAGAAGCAACGCCTGAGTTGAGAGACGTGGAAGACATCATGCACTCTGGAAAGATGTGGGGGTAGTTCCAACTGGTAGGCAACCTCTCCTCGTTTAGCGAGAATGCGAGAAGGAACAATGTAACATGGAGCCGACTTGCCCTTGATACCGAAATGATGGGTACCCTTCAAAGGAGTAACCCGAAGGTAAGCTTTGTCGCCAATTTCATAATCATATCCTTATGATGACGGTCATACTTACTCTTCTGACGAGACTGGGCTGTTTTAAAATTCTTACGAATGATGCGAACTTGCTCTTCTGCCTCCTGGATCATGGCTGGCCCAAAGAATTGTCTTTCACCGGTTTCTGACTAGTTCAAAGGTGTTTGACATCTTCGTCCATACAGAATCTCGAATGGAGCTTTCTTGAGACTGGATTGATAGCTATTGTTATAAGAAAACTCGTCAAAAGGAAGACATTTCTCCCAATCCATACCGAATGAGATAACGCAAGCTCTAAGCATGTCTTCGAGAATTTGGTTGACCCTCTCCACCTGACCGCTTGACTGAGGGTGGAAAGCGGTACTGAAGGAAAGATGGGTTCCCATGGCAGTTTGGAAACTCTCCCAGAAATGAGAAGTGAAAAGTCTACCACGGTCTGAATTGATCTCTAGTGGAACACCATGAAGTGACACTATTCGAGAAATATATAAGTCAGCGAGCTGACTAGCTGTGATACTCTCTCGAATAGGTAGGAAGTGCGCCACTTGGAGAGACGATCAATGACTACGAAGATAGTGTTATTCCCTCTTGGTCCTGGGAAAGCCGATGATGAAGTCCATACCCACTTTATCCCATTTCCATTCAGGAATAGCTAAAGGTTGAAGGGTGCCAGCAGGTCTCTGATGCTCTGCCTTAACGCGATGACAAACGTCACAGTTAGCAGTAAACTGAGAGATTTATCTCTTCATCCTAGTCCACCAGAACCTCTGGCATAGGTCCTGATACATCTTAGTACTACCGGGATGAATTGTGAGAGGAGATTCATGCGCCTCCTGAAGGATCAACTTTCATAGATGTTGATTCTTGGGAACCACCAGGCGATTCTCAAAGAAAACAACATCTCGATCATCCATAGAAAAACATCCACCAACTCCCTTCTTAATGTTTCTCTTGATCCGAGAAATTCCTTTGTCTTGCTTTTGAGCAGCGGCAGTCCGATCCTCAAGATCAGGTTTCTCCACCAAGGAAGAAAGGAATCTGTGAGGAGCAATGTGAAGGTTAAGCTTACAGAATTCCTCATGGAGAAGTGGTTGGCCCTGCTGCAACATGAGATTGTTGCAATAGGATATACGGCTTAGCGCATCAGCCATGACATTAGCTTTGCCTGGGGTGTAGGTAATCCCTAGATCATAATCTAAGATCAACTCCAACCAACGTCTTTGCCTAAGGTTCAAATCTGGTTGGGTGAATATAAACTTGAGACTCTGGTGATCGGTGTAGATCTCGCAACGTTTACTAAGAAGGTAATGTCGCCAGTCTTGAGTGCATAGACTACTACTGCAAGCTCTAGATCATATGTAGGATAATTCTCCTCATGTGGATGCAACTGTCGAGATGCATAGGCAATCACATGACGATCCTGCATAAGAATGCAACCTAGTCCCTGTCGTGAGGCATCGCAGTAGATAACAAAGTCTTTAGTGAAATCCGGTGGCACAAGTATGGGAGCAAAAGTCAGACGTCTTTTTAGTTCCTGAAAACTGTACTCACACTGTGGGGACCACTCAAACTTTTTATCTTTCTTGAGAAGTTCCGTAAGAGGTTTGGCCACTCTAGAGAAGTTTTCAACAAAGCGGCGACAATAGCTGGCTAGACCAAGGAAACTCCTAACTTGTTTAATGGTTTCATGTGGAGTCCAATCAAGAACGTCCTTAACTCTCTCAGGATTGACAGCAATGCCCTTACCAGAGATCACATGGCCTAGGTAGGTCATTTTTGGCAACCAAAATTCACACTTGCAGAACTTGGCATAAAGGCGGTGCTCTCTGAGTTTTTGTAACACAAGTCTAAGATGTTCGGCATGCTCTTCCTCATTCTTTGAGTAAATAAGAATATCATCGAGGTAAACCACGAGGAATTTATCTAAGTACTCCATGAAGATCGAGTTCATCAAACGGGAGAATGTTGCTGGAGCGTTGGTTAGACCGAAGAACATGACGGTGTACTCGTACTGGCCATAACGAGTAACAACGGCCGTCTTGGGGATGTCCCCGTTTTGGATCTTGATTTGGTGGTAGCCTAACCTCAAATCCATCTTGGAAAAGACCGAGGATCCAGCGATCTGATCATACAGATCGTTGATCCTGGGGAGCGGATATTTGTTCTTTATCGTGACCAAATTAACGGGACGATAATCTACAACCATCCGGTCCGTACCATACTTCTTCTTGACGAAGAGGATGGGGCAAGCCCAAGGAGAAGAACTAGGATGGATGAAACCCTTTTGCAAGGACTCATCAAGTTGTTTCTTAAGCTCGGCTAGTTCTAAAGGTGCCATTTTGTAAGGTCTCCTAGAGATTGGAGATGTTCCTGGGATAAGATCTATGATGAACTCTACATCTCTGTCAGGTGGAACACCTGGCAGTTCCTCTGGAAAGACATCCGAAAAGTCACGGACTACCGGGATATCTTCAAGGTCTGGGAGAGGGCTGGCATTAAGAGAATAGAGCTGGCGCTTTGCAAATATAGTTGAGACAGTGACTATCTTGCCAGATGGGTGTGTAAGCTAAACAAACCTGGTGTAACAATCAATCTTGGCATGATGAGCTATCATCCAGTCCATACCCAAGATGATGTTAATATCTGAGGACTTGAGGGCTACAAGTGATGCAAGGAATACAAGTCTATCAACAGGGATTTCATTACCATAGCTGATTCTGGTAGTTTGCCATCTAGACCCTGGGGTTTAGATTTCAAGCGGAGTTGGCATATCACAAAATGACATGTCGTGCAAACGAGCATAGCCTTCAGATATGAAGGAGTGAGATGCTCCAGTATCAAACAGAACCGATGTTGTATGACAATTGACAAGGAGTGTACCAAGAACGACATTCGGATCATCATGAGCGTTTTTAGCTGAGACGTGATGCACACGTCCATGTTTAGTGCGAACTGGCTTGGCATTGATCATCTTTCTTGATGGCTTAACACAACCAACGGACTTCTCGGGCTGGGGTGGAGCATAAATAGTCTGAGAGCAGTCACGTGCATAGTGTCCTGGCTTCCCGCATGTGAAGGAAGTTCCTGAAGTTGGACGTGGACCCACACTGACAAGCGGTCTACCAGTTGGCCTGGGTGGAGCATACGACTGAGCTGGGTGAGGCGTCATGTAAGATGGTCTTGGTGAATATCCGGAAGGAAGAGCAGAGTCTAGAACCCAAATCCGGCGCTTTTGAGAACTGGAACCGGAGAAAGATCCCCAATCACGCGTGTGCTTACGAGACTCCTCGTAAGTGAGCTAAGCTGTCTCCGCATTAATGGTCTTGTTCACAAGGGCCTGGAATGTATCACAATGATGCAGGTGGAGATCACGACACAACTTGGGATTGAGACCCTTCCAGAACCTAGCCTGCTTCTTGGCGTCCGTAGACACCTCTTCTGTGGCATAGCGCGCAAGGTTCTCAAACTCTCTACTGTAGGCATCGACAACCATCTTACTCCAGGTGAAACTACAGAACTCTTCTCTCTTGCGATCGATGAGGGCCTGGGGAATGTGATGCTCCCAAAAAGCCTCAATGAAATCCCTCCAGGTAGGAATCTGGCCATCTGGAAGCATAACTTCATAGTTCTGCCACCAAAGACTAGCAGGACCTTCCAGATGGTATGTGGCATAGGTGACCTTGTTATCTTCAGCTACGTTCGCGGAACACAACTTATGGGTGATGCTACGGAGCCATTCATCTGCATCGAGTGGTTCAATAGAATGATGAAAGGTGGGTGGGTGCAAGCTAATGAAGTCATGAATGGTCGCAGACTCTTTGAACTGATGTGCGGTGTTCTTCTCGATACGTGCCAACAAGCTGTTAGACTCACGCTTGTTTCTCTCCATTTCTAACATGAACTCTGCCAACGAAGGTTGGTCGGGAGGATCCTCATCCCTACCATCTCTGTGGTTCTGGCTACGAGCAACAGAACTTCGCTTAACTGATGACATCCTGAGAAATGAAACCAAGGACGGAATCAACATCAACTATAGGCCGTAGAATGTAAGACAAGGGAATTAGTATCTCTCGTACTCCTAGGGCAATTCTGGCAGCATAACGACAGTAGAATGCTCAAAATGAGACATCCTACCAATGATGGGGTAGTACATCAACTCAACATCACCACTCAAGGTTCTGAGATAATACTAAACAGGATACACCGGAAGTTCTCGAAACTGGGATATGACTCTGATCAACCAATCCTATGGGACTATGGAGTAGTAACACGTGATCCTGATAGACGGAAGAGAGAGCCTAGTTCCTTAACCCCGTAGGAAAGGTAGGATGACTCAGATCAGAAGGCCATGGGTTATAAGGAGTAAAAAGAGCCTTATATTCCTTCCCACAATCAATTCCCTTACATAACTAGAGAATTTCTAGACTCAACTTCGACTAGTTTGGCTTAGTAATCCTAAAGGTAGTCAGGCTCTGATACCAAAGTTGTCGGGACCCCGATTCTATGCCACACCGATCTAGCATGTAACACCTCATATCACTTTGCGGCCTCACGCACGGTATTCCCACGGGTGTGGCCTTACCATGCCCGGGACCGTTTGTACCTTTTGGCACACGTATATGATAGTGTCGCTAGCATCCATATGACAAAGAACCCGGGCTGACATGGCTAGTCATGAACCCAAAGTGGCACTAACTTACAGTGACAGGCATACATGACCCCGCGACGAACGTGTCGGTCATCAGCGAGTGAATCCGGGGTGTAGCAGCTGGGCTAGCAGGACTCTAGAGAATCCAGGCTAAAGCAGGCTAACAGGACTCTGGTAGACACCGCGTGACATTTCCCCGAAGGGACAGACACAGGAACGAAGAAGGACACATGCCATCATAGCTCAGAAGAGCCATCATAGCATTTATTACAAACAGGGGTCACATGACCCAACATTCAGAGCATATAAGCAACAAGCGGAAGCATTACATGTCTGAGTACAGACATCTACAAATGAAAAATGCTGAAGAGCCTGGATATCTACAACATCCGATCAAGATCGTAGCTGAGGTACAAGCTAGTTGTCGAAGTCCACGACACTAGTAAGACCGAAGTCTCCGTTGCAAAAACATAAATAAAGCAACATGAGTACAAAGGTACTAAGCAAGACTTACATCAGATCCTATCATACATGCATTTGTATCAAGAGGGTAATGTGGGGTTTAGTTGCAGCAAGCCAGCTTTGACTCAGTGGCTATCCTCTTCTACGACTATGAGAAACTTCTTTGAGGTGAGATGGCGCTGCAGTCCACTAACCACCACACAATACACTACTATGGATCCATCCCCGTCTCCCTACGAGAAGGACATCCATGGCACTCGCACTTGTCTTGAGCATTTTAGAGTATCCACTTCAAGTTGTCTATGTACCACGTAAGCATCCAAGAAGTCCATAACCGCGGACCCGGCTATTCGAATAGATCATGTTAACCCTGCAGGGGTGTACTTCTACACACACACTCTCGCCACTTACTGCCATGTACACGTAATGTATCTCGGCAACCTTCAAGTGGAAGCCTGGCGAGGGTGTCGGCCATGACCTGACTAACCACACATGACCCTAGTCCAGGTTTATCGCCTATTCGGGTTTTATCCGCAAGGGAGTCCGGCCGAGGTTTCCATCACGGCCCCAAACGATGTGTGCAGGGTTCCCGAGCCCACCATCCGGGTGCCACTCTGTACACCAGGCCACGTGTGCCTAGTCTGTCCCAAGCCCACCCTTCCTGGTGCCACTTGGTAGAAAAATAACACTACCTACAAACACCAGAAACTAGTTGCGACTCTTGGAAAGAGATCAAGTTGGTTAATAAGTCGAGATGGCTTGGAGCGCCCGGAGCCCAATGTGTGTTAGTAACTAGTCATTGGACGACATACACAGAACTCAGTGCTTAAGTACGGTTCCAGTGAGACAACCCACCATGTACTCCTACATGGCCTCTCACCACTACCTTTACCAAATCGTATTCACACACTTAACTCTTAGCATCAGAACATAGCACTGTACTCCAATTCATTCCCAATGAATCAGACCTGACACACTCTAAGCAATAGCAGGCATGGCATGGTACGAACATAACAATGGCTTCAATCAACTCCTACACGTGCTAGTGGGTCTCAACTATTTACTGTGGCAATGACAGGTCATGCAAAGGAATAGGTTCAACTACCGCAGCACAAAGTAGCAATTGAATCGTTCTTGTCCTAATGCAATAACAGGGAGCTAGAGAGAGAGAGAGAGAGAGAGAGAGAGAGAGTAGGATTGTATCGGAATGAACAAGGGTGGTTTGCTTGCCTGGTAGATCAACAGAGGAGGCACTGCTTCACAGACAGGTACTCTCGAGCACTCTCCGGAGCAGGACCTATCGAGAAGGAACGGTGTCGACAATCAATTCACAAGCATATGCAACAATATGATGCATGATCATGGCATGTAGATGTGATGCTGTTTGAGCTAATGCAACTAGCATTCATTTGGTTGAAGTCCATTTGAACCAAAGGTTCAAATGCAACTCCAAAATAAGCTCTTATAAATGCCATTTTTATGTTTTCAATTATACAGTAGGTATAAGTTAGTTTGCCATGCATGAAACTAGTACTGATGGATAGATTGAATTTTTTTGATAATATTTCATATATAAATTATTTCAATCTGAGCTATGGTTGAATTTCTATGATTTTTTGAAGTTTATATCATTTCTGGATTTTCCTGATTTATTTTAAAACCAGAAAAGAATTAACTGCATCAGCACTGCGTCATGCTTGCGTAAGCAAGTCAATATCGCTGACTGGGTCAAACCTGACGTGTGGGTACCAAGTGACAGTGACTGTGGCTAATCCTAGTTTAAATTAAACCTAAACTGGTTTATTTAACAGGGCTAGCCCCACGCGTTAGTGACCCAGGGTGGTCAAACCCTGGTCAGACGGAGTCAAACCTGGTCAATCAGGTCTAACCCCACTGGCGACTCGACGCTGGCGAGGCCAGACGCGGCGGCGGCTACGGGATTGCGTCTCCGGCAACGAAACGCGCGGCGGAGACCACCTACGCGTGCCCAAGCTAGCGCGCATCCAGTGGGACACACGGGAGGCCGTGGGGTGGCCGGAGGCGACGACGACAACGACCTCAGCGGCGGCCGGAGTTCGGCCAAGGAGGAGGTCAACGCTATGAGCTGCAAAACGCATGGCTCTAACCTCCTACGACCTCTACGCGAGCTCACAAGGCCGTTGGGCATGGTGGAGTGGCCAGGGGGTCGCCGGAATGTCGCCGGTGACGATCTCGAGCGGAGGTGAGCTTCGGCTCATGCAGCCAGGGGGCTAGAGGGCACAGAAGGCCAGGGGAGAAGGGGGAGAAGATGGCGGGGCTCACAGGGGCTCGCAGGGTTGCTCGGTGTGGCCGGGGACTGATACGTCTTCAACGTATCTATAATTTTCTATTGTTCCATGCTATTATATTACCCCTTTTGGATGTTTATGGGCTTTATTTTACACATTTATATCATTTTTGGGACTAACCTACTAACCGGAGGCCCAACCCATATTGCTGTTTTATTGCCTGTTTCAGTATTTCGAAGAAAAGGAATATCAAACGGAGTCCAAACGGAATGAAACCTTCGGCAGCGTGATTTTTTGGAAGATTATGACCCAGAGACTTGGAGTGCAAGCCAGGGGATCATCGAGGGAGCCACGAGACAGGGGGCGCGCCCACCCCTGGGTGCGCCCTACCCTCTCGTGGGCCCCTCGAGGCTCCCCCGACCGACTTCTTTCGCCTATATATTCCCTTATACCCTAAAAACATCCACGAAGAAGATAGATCGGGAGTTCCGCCGCCGCAAGCCTCTGTAGCCACCAAAAACCACTCGGGAGCCCGTTCCGGCACCCTGCCAGAGGGGGAATCCCTCACCGGTGGCCATCTTCATAATCCCGGCCCTCTCCATGACGAGGAGGAAGTAGTTCACCCTCGGGGCTGAGGGTATGTACCAGTAGCTATGTGTTTGATCTCTCTCTCTCTCTCTCTCTCTCTCTCTCGTGTTTTCTCTATGGCACGATCTTGATGTATCGCGAGCTTTGCTATTATAGTTGGATCTTATGATGTTTGTCCCCCCTCTACTCTCTTGTGATGAATTGAGTTTTCCTCTTGAAGTTATCTTATTGGATTGAGTCTTTAAGGATTTGAGAACACTTGATGTATGTCTTGCCGTGTTTATCTGTGGTGACAATGGGATATCACGTGCCACTTGATGTATGTTTTGGTGACCAACTTGCGGGTTCCGCCCATGAACCTATGCATAGGGGTTGGCACACATTTTCATCTTGACTCTCCGGTAGAAACTTTGGGGCACTCTTTGAAGTACTTTGTGTTGGTTGGATGAATCTGAGATTGTGTGATGCATATCGTATAATCATGCCCACGGATACTTGAGGTGACAATGGAGTATCTAGGTGACATTAGGGTTTTGGTTGATTTGTGTCTTAAGGTGTTGTTCTAGTACGAACTCTTGAACAGATTGATCCGAAAGAATAACTTTGAGGTGGTTTTGTACCCTACCATAATCTCTTCGTTTGTTCTCCCCTATTAGTGGCTTTTGAGTGACTCTTTATTGCATGTTGAGGGATTGTTATATGATCTATATATCTATGTTATTATTGTTGAGAGAACTTGCACTAGTGAAAGTATGAACCCTATGCCTTGTTTCCTATCATTGCAATACCGTTTACGCTCACTTTTATCATTTGTTACCTTGTTGTTTTTATATTTTCAGGTTACAAATACCTTTATCTACTATCCATATTGAACTTGTATCACCATCTCTTGGCCGAACTAGTGCACCTATACAATTTGCCATTGTATTGGGTGTATTGGGGACACAAGAGACTCTTTGTTATTTGGTTGCAGGGTTGTTTGAGAGAGACGATCTTCATCCTACGCCTACCACAGATTGATAAACCTTAGGTCATCCACTTGAGGGAAGTTTGCTACTGTCCTACAAACCTGTGCACTTGCAGGCCCAACAACGTCTACAAGAAGTAGGTTGTGTAGTAGACATCAGGGACGCGCTGGAGACGGCGGAGCGGCGATGGCGATCTACGGCGGCCTGAGGCGAAGACGACGGCAATGGCGGCTCCTCGGGGCGTCCGGCGACGCACGGCTTGGCGGAGAGGTGGCGGAGCTCGCAAGCACGACGGGCGGTCGAGGGGAGCACGGAGGACGCGAGGGCAGCAAGGGACGACGAAGGTGGCATTCGGCCGCGCGAGAGAGAGAGAGAGAGAGAGAGAGCGAGGGAAAGAGGGAATGGGCACGGGAGAGAGCGAGAGAGGCTTGGGCGGGGGGGGGGGTGCGTGGCAACGTCCGGGCGTTCCAGGCGACGAGGGGGAGAAGCAGGAGGTGGTGGGAGACGTGGTCAGCGGGTGAGCCTTGGCGACACGCCTGATGCCAAAGGCGAGGAAGAAGACAGAGGAGGAGGCGGGCTGGGCTGCTGCTAGGCTGGCCACAGTGCTGGGCCAGCTGAGGCGCTAGGGCTGCAGGTGAGCATAGATAGGTTTTTCCCATTTTGTTTTCTTTTCTATTTTTCTGACATTTGTTTGATTTAATAAAAATAATAAACCATTTTATTTCCTTATGCCAATTTTTGTAGGGGCTAGTGGTATTATTGCAGAGCTCCTCAACAACTGGCATAATTTTTGGACAATATTCTATATATATAAAAATATATATCCAAAGAAAATAATTACTGCATTAATTCCAAATGCCCAAAAAAAACTTATGAGCTCCTAAAAATATTGGTTTGATTTTTATATCTGTCCAATATTTTCAGAGAGCAAAATGAACATTTTCTTGGACCTTTTTGGAGTAATTTTTATCTGGGTCATTTCCAGAAATGATTCTGAGGGCTTCACAGATCTCCATTTCAAATTTAAATGGAATTTAAACATGATGCACACATGACTAGCTATCCTTGAGCATACCAGAACTAGGGATGTGACATTTTCAATGAATATCATTTGAACAAGTACATTACTAGCCCTTGTGCACCTCATGTTGATCCTATGCACCCTACTCTTGATGAGTCCATTGACATGATTCACAATCTTAGAACTATTAATCTTATCACTAGAGGTTTGCCTAGAAACTTGATTGGTTGCTTGCCTACTCTTAATTGTGCCTACACTATATGGAGATTTCTTGAAGAAAGATTTCCAAACTATTCCTTGCAAAATCTATATGAGATTCTTCATAAGTCTATTGCCTTGACTAGGATGAATTCCAATGATCCTAAGTTTGGTGATTGTCTATTTGAGCTTACAAATCTTATGCGTGCCAAAGGAGATGTTGGAATTATTAGCAATATTATTTCCAAAGCTATTAGAATTCATAAAGATGATCATTCTCAAAATCATTTATCTAATGAATCACCCTCTCTAGGAATTGATCCACCATATGACAATGTTGAACATTGATACTATGATGAGGATGATGATAGTGACTGTGATCTTGATGATGCAATGAGACACTTTGGTGTTATGGCAAATCTTTGTGGATACATGGCAGGAGGAAAGGAATGGGTCCTTGATAGTGGATGTACCGATCACATGACCGGAGATAAAGATATGTTTCATGAGCTTGCTGAAAACGACGACCCTAGAGAATATGCCACTTTTGGTCATAACTCAATGTATAAGGTGGTTGGCCTCGGTAAGGTGTCCATCTCACACGATAGCTCCATACAAAATGTCATGCTCGTTGAATCTCGTGGCTATAATCTGCTTTCAGTTTCTAGACTAGCTGACTTTGGTTTCAATGTCCTATTTACGTGGGTGTTCTTTCTCGATGATAAATCGAGGTCCAAAAGATCTTCGAAAACTTCACTAGGAAGCCCCAAAATCAATTTGAAGTGAAGATTAAGAAGGTTCACAGCGATAATGGAACGGAGTTCAAGAATGCCAATGTGGACACCTTTCTTGACGAAGAAGGGATTTCACATAAGTTCTCGGCTACGTACACACCTCAAAAAAATTGGAGTTGTTGAGAGGAAGAACGAGACACTCATCAAAATGGTGAGAACGATGCTTGATGAGTACAAGACGCCTAAGCATTTTTGGGCGGAAGCGGTTGAGACGGCTTGTCATGCAACAAACCGCTTGTACCTTCACAAGCTACTCGGCAAGACGGCATACGAGCTCCTCACCGGTAACAAACCCCAAGTTGGATACTTTCGAGTATTCAGCTCAAAGTGTTACATTCTTGATAAGCATTGTCGTTCTAAATTTGCGCCCAAATCTCATGAAGGTTTCATACTTGGTTATGGCTCAAACTCTCACACTTACCGTGTCTACTACAATTTCACCCAAAAGGTTGAAGAGACGGTAGATGTGAAGTTTGATGAATCTAAACGGCTCGTAAGTACAGCAATTGCCAATTTATGTAGGAGGCAAAGACCCTTTGGAAGCAATCCAAGACTTGTCTATTGGAAAGATCCGTCCAACGGAGGTGAAGGAGTGTACCTCGTACGTCCAAGTGGAAGCTTATACCTCACGACAAGGTGAACCAAGAGTTCATATGGAAGCATCGACAAGTGGGACACACCAAGATGAAGAAAACGAGGAAGTACACCAAGATGAACCGCATCAACCTCCTTCTCCACCACGACGAGAGAACGACAATGTCAACAATGAAGAAGGCCAAGAAGAAGAACGAGATGATGAAGAAGATGTTCCATCCCGATCAAAGCAAAAGCTCTCACGAGTTCGCGCAAGAGTCGCTAGAGACCATGCCGTCGAGCACATCTACAATGATATCCGTTTGAGTTTTGTTGTTCCGTTTGGTTTGCTTCTTTTTGCAAACCGGAGTTCTTAAGTTGAACTCTCCGGTTAACCTCTTCCAGTTGAAGTTTCGTTTGTGCATATTTGCTTGTTTACTTATGTACGTATTGTTTGCTTGCGATAGAATTCCCGGAGTGCGAAGCGTGTTACTACGAGTCTCTAGGATTCACGGACTGTCAGCAAGGCAAGTAACACTTGATCATACCTTTTCATACCCAGTTTTTATGCATTAGCTCAACCCTCAAACAAATCATGATTAGGATGTCATTAAATTGCGGGTTGGGAAGTAGATGATGAGGTAGGAACCTATTGCCCTGTTACTTTCAAACCCTTGGGAGTTACTTCTACGTTATGCTTATATTGCCATGCTATGCTCGTAGACGTGGTTTGGGTTTGAGAGATGTTCACGACAGATGTGAGGTTGTTAAATAATGGCTTACTTTAAGGTGGCAACTTAAATACACATCTGGGTGGATTGAGGCACCTGGGGAACCCAGTGTTGTCTGTTTTTTTGGAAATCCCGGGGTACCCGTGTGATCTTCCTATGGACCGCCACCCAGGCTCAAAGGGAACTGAGATTATTCATGCTAGAAACTTCCGTGTGCAGCCACTAGCTATTATGGGCTCTAGCATAGTTGAGTAAGTTACGTGAAGCTCTCGAAGAGGTAGGTCAGCAGGTAGTGGGTTTTATAGGTTTGGTATGATCTATCCGGAGTAGAGAGTTAATGTTTCTGAAAGACTGTGTCTCGGTCATCCGTCTCTCAAACACCATGCAGTGCGAGAAACCAACGGAGGCGATCGAGTCTTGTGGGGAAAAGTGCACAAACCTCTGCAGAGTGTACAAACTAATCATGGTTAGCCGTGTCACCGCTTATGGACAATTCTGAGTATCTAGTACTTGAGTATTCACATGTATCTCATCACTCTTAACTAATTTTGCTGGGTTGTTAATCACTTTAATTGGGATCATTGAGTTGGGGTTACACCTTCTCAATGATGTTTCAACCACCATGATAGTTAAATTAAATTTATTCCTTTGATGTAGGGAAAAATTGGCTTTTCGCAAAACTGTAACCATAGAGCTTTCCACCAGCCATATATGCATGTAGTATAGCTTAATCTTTCATTACTCTATGTGTTACATTGCCAGCATATTCCATGTGCTGACCCGTTCTCGGGCTGCAACGTATTATGTTGCAGACTTTTCGGACGAGGAGTAAGGATTGTAGGTCGTTGCCGTGCAGCTCAGTTATGCCGTTGGAGTTGATGGACTCACTTTATCTTCCAAGCCTTCCGCTGTTATCGCATTAGATGGCCTTCAGCCATATTATTGTAATAAGTTCTCTTTTGAGACATTCGATGTAATAAGTGTGTGATTGCTACTCTGTTATAAATCCTTCGAGTACTGTGTGTGTCAGCATTACCGATCCAGGGATGACACAGAAGCACAGAGACTTGACCATCTGAGGTCGGGTCGCTACAATTTGTCTCATGCATATTTGTTCCCTTTTGAAAAAAAACTTCATCTAGATTTCTTCTCTTTTATTTCTGTTCTGCATATCTCTGCATACAATTCCTTGCAAATCCTTTAGTTAATTCATTGCAAATCCTTGTGAGATCTTATTCGCTTAGTGAGCTAAGGTGACTAGTGCTTTTTCTCCGAACTGAACTCGGACACACCGACTCGCTTCTTTCGGTCAATCCGAAACTTTTCGGTGCCACCGAAGAAAACAACTCGGTGTAGCCGATCTCAATGCTCAGGAAACACTTTGTCAATTGCATCCTGCACATTTTGTTCCAGCTCCACTCAATGATTCTTTTCCTCTACCAGCACCTTATTTTTTCCCTGCTACTTTGCCATCTGACTCACACTCCAGAGAAGACCCTTCTTGGAAATTGATGTCAAAGGGGGAGAGAGAGTTCACATCAAAGCTTAATCATATCAGAAAGGGGAAAGAGTGCTAAATTATCACATCAAGAGAGACCCCAGCTGCCTGCACTACAGGAATCAGCTACTTTGCAGTCCGCCACGGACGGCAAAAGTGGACGGCAAAGAAAGGTCCGGTAAAGAGCTACTTTGCCGTCTGCTTTCTGAAGCGGACGGCAAAGGGGCCTTTGCCATCAGCGGCTGACGGCAAAGGGCATGGCTCTTTGCCATCTGCTGGCAGACGGCAAAGGGCATGGCTCTTTGCCATCTGCTGGCAGACGGCAAAGACTGCAGGCTCTTTGCCATCTGCTGGCAGATGGCAAAGAGACCAAATTGGCATTAATTCTGTTTCTTCTTATATCCATTCATTTTCATAGAAAATCAAACACACACACACACACACATACATATATGTATGACCAATATAGGATATCCAACACATGTTACCAATAGTAGCAAGTTTCATCCATACATATACATAGTTTCATCAATATTACACAGTTTCATCCATAGGTAGCAACTTTCACAAAGTAAAAAACAAAAACTAAAGACAAGCACTCCATATCTGAAATTACAAGAAATGACCTAAAACTAAATATCTATTTTCCTAGGCAGCACACACTTGACCACCATAGCAGCTTGCCAGACCGTTGTATCTCTGGAGCACAAAACAACAGTCAGCCTGATTAGAAATTTGAAGGAGAGCAGTGCTAGTTTAAGAGTTATGAACAGATATAAATGGTGCATAAATTCCTATTATTCAACAAACATAAGTTATTTCCAAGTGAAACACGGGGCAATGTTATCAACTTCAAAACAGAACAAAACACATAGGTACACACATCGTCAAGTTTTTTCCAAAAATGAGTTAATGATTGAGTTCAAGAAATGACCAAGGGCCTAATTGGTTCACAGGACCTAAAAACTCATAAATAGGGAAATCACTGGGTTGCAATGTCATGCCCTCTCTTGATACAATATGTTCGACAGGATGTTTGAGTGCATCATAGAAAACCATAGGAGTTTTTCAAGGCCGCATATTACAATCATATGGAATAATTTGAAGCAGAGAGGCCCCAAAAGGGGAAATCATGCTGTGTGGGAAAAGAGAATACCATTCACCGTAATGAAAAATATAGCATGCCAGAATCACTATTCTAGAGCACATATCCGTACCAAAACATTTATAGTGTTTCCAACTCTTCTAAGCATGTTAGAACACTATGAGGACAATCAAATTGAGTTATCTAAGCAATTTGACAATCAAATGGAGTTAACACGGGCCCCAGGGTTAGGGATTAAGTGACGGCAACAGTCTGCCAGCCGGCTTCCTCAATAGAAGGGACAGACCCAGTGCTAGTAGCAGAACAAGAACGTTGATACACAAGATAAGCACAAGCCCTTGAGAGCAGTCTGCTTGGCAGAACAATTAATTAACCTCTAGAAGCAGAAGAAGCACGTTGATAGACAAGTTATTATGAAGAACCAACCTTGAGAGCGGTCTGCTTGCGCAAGATATCATTGGACTTGAACATGACTGCGGCAATCCAGATCATGACGAAGAAACCTACACAATATAAACTCAATGGGAATGAGGAACTTGCCATCATCTTTTGACCAAGAGGCATCAAGTACCTAGACAAAAAAGTAAGAGCACAATAAGATACAATGTATGCCGGTGGACATGTTTAACAGCAAGAAAACTACCCTATGAATATCATAGTTAAATGTGATTCCTCCTAGTAGTATGTGTTCTATTGTTCATAGTGATGAGAGCCCAAGACTATGCCAATAATGTCCAGAAAGAAAAGGCCTCCAAAATGTAGCATTATTTCAGTAGCAATATTTTCTTTTTGTAAATAGGTTTATCCGAGGAGCGTTGACCTACGTCACATACTGTAATACATGCACTTCATTTGTTTTTAAGAAACTTGAGATTACTGCTGGTGCTAAAACAAAGCCCACCAAAATCCTCTTTCAGCTAAAATACCAATTCACGTACTAGCTAGCATCACTAGTTAAGCAAACAGATTTATCACTTGTAGCAGCGCTGACCAAATTGCCACGGCAGCAGAACCCCAGCCATATGAGTACCCTGTCTTAAATCTAGACTATACCAATTGTGCAACTGACATTGAGATTTCAGAGGGCGCGCGCAGCAGAACGACAAGTGCTATACCTTCACATTGGGGTCCCTGAGGTTGGCGTGCAGCCACTCGGCGGACACAACAGGCTCGGTCCACGGCACCGCGTGGACGACGCCCGATGCGGCGTTGGTGGCGGCGGCCTTCTAGACGGCCGACGACATGGCGTTGAAGCACGCGGTGATTCCGAACCGCGTCATCGACGGCGACAGCGACGCCCCGCACCTGACCTCCGCCGCGCACGCCCATCCGACCCTGCCCTACAAGTTTCCAAGAAAATTATGACAGCCTCAACAAGTACTGAACGAAAAGAAGATCTGACAACTACTCCCTCTGTCTCATAATATACAGAAACATCAGAAACTTGTGTACCTTCCAAATGGACCAAACACTTTGTTGATCGCTTGGAGAAAATATATGCTTTGAGGAAGAAGAATTGTTGTCGCGCTGCATACGTAAGAAGGTTCCGCATAAGAAATCAGGTTGATCATGAGCTTAACACTAAGCATTTACAGAAAAAAGTAGAGATGAAGCAAGCAACAATATTTACTTCCGGGATATTATCAGCGGATCCATGAGACGGTCAGGCTTTGAACCCTCTGCTGCCCACAAGTATCAGTATCAAAATGACCTTGCCCAGGTAGTGTACCAACCACATATTAGCATGAGCTCGTCCAAATACAAGACACGGTGGGGACTGAAGAACAACGAGACTGCAAACAGAATTAGCATAGCAGGAATGGTGGAGCACAGACAACGCAAGCGAGCAGGCACGGAAAAAACAGGGCGGAGGAGCGAGACTCACGCGCGCTCGAGCTCGTCGGGACCGGATCTTCGGCTGTGGCCGCGGCGAGCCAGAGCAGTGCCACCGCGCAGATCCCCGGGGCCCACCGGCACCCCATCCACGCCTCCCGGCCGGCCTCAGATCTCCCATGGCGGGCGGGGCGCAGAGGAGCTCGGTGCTCGGCTCCCATGGCGGCGGCGGATCTCGAGGTCGGGGAGACCGGCGACGAGGCTTCCGCGGCGGGGCGGCGAGCTTGTGGGGAGGTGACGGCGCGCGACGCGGTGCAGGCGGCAGCGCGAGGCGGTGGGGCTCCTGGGGTCCGGTGAGGTGGCAGCACGCACCGGCGGGCGGAGGCGAGGTGGCGCAGCGGCGCGGGGTCGAGGAAGGCGGGGTCGGGAGGCTCTCGGCTGTGGGGCGGGCGTCGTCGAATCCCGCCGGAGCTCGCCGGAATCGGCCGGCGTAGCTTCTCGCGGGAGGGAGAGGGAGAGACGAGCAGGAGAGAGAGAGAGAGAGGGGTGGGGCAGAGAGATAGGGGCAGAGAGAGAGGGGATAGAGATAGAGGAGGTGGGGCAACGGTTTTTTTACCCGCAAAAAAAAAGATAGCCCCCTCTTTGCCGTCCGCCAACAGATGGCAAAGAATCTTTGCCGTCCGCCAGCAGATGGCAAAAAGTGTGGTTGGACCGTTGCAGTATACAGGCATCCGGTGGTACCTGTTTGCCGTCCGCTGACAGATGGCAAAGATTCTTTGCCATCTGCCAGCTGACGGCAAACAAATGACAGATGGCAAAGACCTTCTTTGCCGTCTGCCAGTTCTTTGCCGTCTGTTGTTTGGTAGCTGATGGCAAAGACCTTCTTTGCCGTCCGCAAGCAGACGGCAAAGAACTGGCAGACGGCAAAATCCCTGATTCCAGTAGTGTTGGTATTCAAAGAGAGAATTTACATGTCTTTAGAGGGGAAAGACATGTTCATGTTGTTTTTGTGTGTGCTTTGCTCTGATTTTCTATTCCCAATCTTCTCCCAATATCCCATATAAGATTCAAGGGGGGCAATACATCTAAGGGAAGGAAATCTTCAAATTCATTGCATATCTTTACCTTTGGGGACATGTCTACACTTGAATAGAGTACCTAGTACTCACTCTATACATGTCATCCCAAATCTTGGTACTCTTGTGGTTTACTGCTCTTGCTCTGCTTAGTAGATGTTTCTGTGTTGTCTAACCTTGTTTACTCAGGTTCATCTCTTCCAAAGCTAGCTCAAGACCACAAGGTAAGTATATGGATCACACTCATGTGCATGAGGATATCTTGCTGATGTACATATTATTTGCAAGAAGGACTCATGAACATGAAGGCGCGTTTCTCATATTCACACCATTTACTCTGATGCATATAGCCAAGATACATGTAACTCATTGCTTGCTCTGTCATGATTATGCACTCACATGATCTTATGTTTCATATTTGCATGATTGCATACATGTAGGGGGGGCCTATGCATGTTACATGTCCTTCCAAAGCTTTACTTGCCTTTCTCTATATCTCTATCTAAAGCTTTGATGTATGTTGTCATCAATTACCAAAAAGGGGGAGATTGAAAGCACAAGTGCTCCCTGGGTCATTTTGGTAATTAATGTCAACATATCTCTTGTTGGACTAATTATTTTATCTAGTGTACTTCAGATAAGTGCAACAGTGGACTGGCATGGATAAGAGGATGCAGAACCCCTTCAAGATGCTAAGGACAAAGGATTGGCTCAAGCTCTAAAGTTCAAGACTCGACATTATCTATTTCAGTGATCCAAGATAACATTGAGTCCATAGGAAAGCCAATACTATTAAAAGGGGATGAGGTGTTGCTTAATGGCTTGCTTTCTCAAAGTGCTTAGTGATATGCTCGAAAGCCCTCAACCACTTTCTCATATCCACATATGTCCCAAACCAAAAGTCAAACTCGGCCCCACCGATTTGATTTATCCGGCGCCACCGAGTTCAGTTGAAATAGCCACTGCCAGAAACCCTAATCACTTTGGTCTAACCGATGGGATCTCGGTCTCACCGAGATGGGATTGCAAACTCCCTATTGTCTATTACAATGTTTTCGGTCTCACCGAGAATATGTAATCGGTCACACCGAGTTTGCCGGACCAACTCTCTGTTTTGCTTGTTACCAAATCGGTCCCACCGAGTTGTGTAATCAGTAAAACCGAGATGAGGTTTTAACCTAACCCTTGCACATCAGTTCCACCAAGTTGACGTGTCGGTCCCACCAAAATTCCTAATGGTCACATTATGAACTAAATCAGTCCGACCGAGTTTTCTGATTCGGTCCCACCGAGTTTGGTGAATTGTGTGTAACGGTTAGATTTTGTGTGGAGGCTATATATACCCCTCCACCCTCTCCTCATTCATGAGGGAAACCATCAGAACATGCCTACACTTCCAGCATTCATTTTCTGAGAGAGAACCACCTACTCATGTGTTGAGACCAAGATATTCCAATCCAACCATAAGAATCTTGATCTCTAGCCTTCCCCAAGTTCCTTTCCACTCAAATCTTCTTTCCAACAAAACCAATCCTATGAGAGAGAGTTGAGTGTTGGCGAGACTATCATTTGAAGCACAAGAGCAAGGAGTTCATCAACAACACACCATATATTACCTTTTGGAGAGTGGTGTCTCCTAGATTGGTTAGGTGTCACTTGGGAGCCTCCGTCAAGATTGTGGAGTTGAACCAAGGAGTTTGTACATGCAAGGAGATCGCCTACTTCGTGAAGATCTGCCCTAGTGAGGCAAGTCCTTCATGGGCGATGGCCACGGTGGGATAGACAAGGTTGCTTCTTCGTTGACCCTTCATGGGTGAGGCCCTCCGTGGACTCGCGCAACCGTTACCCTTCATGGGTTGAAGTCTCCATCAATGTGGATGTAAGATAGCACCACCTATCGGAACCACGACAAAAATCTCCGTGTCTCCAGTTGCGTTTGCACACTCCAATCCCATCCCTTTACTTTCTTGGAAGTTGCATGCTTTACTTTCTGCTGCCCATATACTCTTGCATGCTTGTTTCATATATATTGTGAATGGTTAAACTTGTGCTTAAACTCCACCTCAACTTGAAAAACATAAAAACTGCCAACTTTGTGTGTTGAGGGTCTATTCACCCCCTCTAGACACCTCTTCTCGATCATTTCACTACTACAACACACTGATAGCTTTGAATGGAAGGACGCTGCCATAGCTGGATTGGAAGAAATTAAGGCCCTACTCGCAAGCAACTCAATCCTAGCGGCCCCTGGTTTTTGTGAGCCTATGTTATTATACATTTCGGCAACTAACCAAGTAGTTAGTGCCATGCTTGTCGTCGAGCGAGGGGAAGAGGGACTTAAATTCCCCACCCAAAAGCCAGTCTATTGTGTATCGGAGGTCCTCACACCTTGCAAATCCTGATACCCCCACTACCAGAAGATAGCCTACACTACAAAAAAAGACACTTCCGTGATGATACGTGTTTGTCACAGTAGGTCACGTTTTTTGTCATGCATGTACATCCATGACAAATTTATGACAGAATCAAGATAGTCATACCTGTACTGTCGTAGAAGTGTTCCATGACATTACGAAAATTATCATCACGGAAGTGTCCACTTCCATGACGATAAATCGCGCGTCACAGAAGTGCTTTCGTCAAGGGTGACCGACACGTGGCATCCACCGTAACGGAACGCCGTTAAGCTATCGGGTCGGGTGTTGGATCCGATAACCCGTTAACAGCCCCGACCAATGGGGATTTTCCACGTGTAAAATCATCATTGGCTGGAGGAAACACGTGTCGGCTCACCGCTGGAACAGATGTCATCCACTCATTGGACAGAAGGCGCCTATGATACGTCAACACGTGGCACGGCCCAACAAGTTTAATTGGGCCGGCCCAGTTAAAGGCCCACAAGTTTTGTGGAGCATAATTGGCTGGCCCAGCTAAAGGCCCACAAGATTTTGCAGACCATAATGGGCCGGCCCAGCTAAAGGCCCACGAGATTTTGCGGGCCATAATGGGCTGGCCCAGGTAAGGGCCCACAAGGTTTTGTGGGCCATAATGGGCCGGCCCAGCTAAAGGCCCACTAGATTTTTGTGTGCTATAATGGGCCGGCCCAGGTAAAGGCCCACAAGATTCTTGCGGATCATAATGGGCGGCCTGTAAAGACCCACGAGATTTCGCCCGACATTAATGGGCGGCCCGGTGTAGGCCCACAAGATTTTGAGGACCCTAGTAGGCCGACCCATTAGCGGCTGCCATGTTTTGGGCCATATGGAGTCCATTATCTGATCCGGTCCATTAATGGCCTGCCACGTTCCGGGCCTAAAAGTGGCCCATATGAGATCCGGCCCGTTATAAGCCTACCACGTTCTGGGCCAAATTACGGCCCAGATTAGGTCCGGACCTTTAAGAGGCTTTGGGTTCAATTATGGCCCATATCAAATTCGGCCCGGCAACTGGACACTATGCTTTTGGGCCCACTTGCTAAAGGCCCACTTAGTAATTCGGCATGATATTAGTTTTGGCCTGTTAAGGGCCCGTTTAACATTTCGGCCCTATATTAATTTCGGCTGTTAAAAGCCCGTCATATAGTTGGGCCTAACTACGGCCCGATTTGCATCCGGCCTGCTCGCAACCGATATCTGATTGGGACAAACAAGGACCGAGACAATTTTGGCCTGTTAAAAGCCCGTGATTTGATTCGCACAATCATGGGCCGGGGTTCATTTCGGGCTGCTGCCGGCCCGTGAGCTGTTCGGCACGTTTCAGGCCCAACCTACATCGTGATTGCATGACGACCCAATTATGCACCGTAATTTTACGGTTTGGCGGTTCTTGCGAAGACAGGATATATATCTGATAAAATAACTGCAGCATCGTGAATAAGAAAAAACATAGACTATACAATAAAGAAATTACGGCATATTACATCCACTTTGGGCATCAAAGTTCGCCACTATGATAATAAAGCACAAGCGGACAACAGATTACATACACGGGGCATCATAGATCGCCACCGATTGCAAATAAACACGCCGACAAAATAATATACAAAATCGTGACAGACTTCAATAGAGTTCAAGAAAGGTTAGCCCTATTTGGGAGCTGCAAGCATAGCTAAAGCAAGATGATGAGGCTGCGCTTGTTCAACACTTACATCTTCCTCACTCTGAAAGATAAACAAGCAGACGGATGACAAGTTTAGCACGTAAAAAGTATCAAGGTCTTGACAATTCATCACATTTCTTACTGACGAATAAAGTGACACAGTTTAAAATTGCATTAACACAATATGGTATTGTTCAGGTCAAGACATGGCAGGAAATGACATTGTGAAGGAGTTGGCAGCTTCACAACAACACTAGATTACAGATCAAGAACTCATAAGTATCAATGGTTAGTGTGCTGTCAATTTATACCATTTCAAATTGGCAAATAAAGAGAGGGTTTAAATAATAGTAGAATGATATGACATTGTTCATAGTTAAGACATTGCAGAATATGACATTGTCTTTGTAGTGGGTAGGTTCACCACACCACTTTGGATTACGGATGAAGAACGAGAAGCATACATGTAGTGCAAAAGAAGATCACTTGCTCTGTATAGTTTAATTTACATGGTATGAAGAAGGAACTTGGTTGTACAACTGAAAACTTAAATTGAGGAAGGACAAACTTTTTGTTTATGAACTACATAATAAACTTTAAATAAGCAATTTGATGCAAACACCAAAAATAAACAGCTGTTACAGTCATGCCTAACCAAATATATACAACAAAGTTTGAAGGCTTGAGATGGACAAACTTACATTATTGGTGAAGACATGCTCTATAAAGGCCTTGTCCATGTTGATGGGGGGCAATTCAAGAAGTTTACCACATAATCTTCTTCAAAAGCATTGCCCTTATTCTACATTTTGTTAAGAGTAAATATAGATGTGATAATATACGAAAAAATGGAGAATATTTAAGATAAGATGAAGAGTGATGCTACATAACCAAGTAGCTATAAATGTAAGTGCAGCAATACAGGCAAAAGGTACAGCCAAGAGCAATGCACAGCTAAACTTCTTCACTACCAACCTTATGGTACGAGTAAATATAGATCTGATGTGTAGAAAATGGAGGGCAAAGGAAAATAAGCTGCAGAGTGATGGTACATGAACAACTACCTGTCATTATAAGTACACTGATAAAGGACAACATGTACTTACAAGAACAATGCAGAGCTAAAAAAAACATTGGCATTGGATATATTCTACACTAATGTAACCATTCATACAGATC
This sequence comes from Aegilops bicornis, assembly GCA_021605145.1. Lineage (NCBI taxonomy): Eukaryota > Viridiplantae > Streptophyta > Magnoliopsida > Poales > Poaceae > Aegilops > Aegilops bicornis. The sequence goes on along the minus strand of CM038675.1, from coordinate 63,189,078 downwards.
AGATAATTTGGAGCGAACAATTGATAAGCAAGCTATCATGCATACTGCTATCACATAATGAACCAGGTATGTATGCAAGTACAGTGATACAGGACAACAGGTACTAACAAGAGCAAAGTAGCGGGCAGCATATTTGCGATATCCTGTCGTTCTTTTCAAACCGGAATTCTTCTTCGAGCAGATTTCCTGCAAAAAAGATGCGTAAGGCATATGCGGAAAAGTAGAAGTTCAAATTGTTATGTGATTTCATAGACAGTACCTCATCCTGGGAACGAGACCAGTGCATAACAAGGTTTTTCCATTCAATGTCTTCTAAATTTAGCACAGGAGACTTCACCGGAAATTCGTTTATAGACTTGCCACCAAAGTGTGATTTCCTCAGGTAACACCGATACTGCCGCAATGCTTCCTTGAAAAGCACAAGCAAGCTTTGCTCGTCATAGCTATCCAGATTGACCCTCGCCTAGTTACAACAATGTAATGTAAATCATTGATGCGTTCAATCAGCAGAAAACAGGAAAATAGTAACCATGAATAATAGCAGTTACACGTAAGTTGGACAAGAAGATGTGAAAATGGTGTTTGTCTTCACAATAATCTTCCCATGATGGGAATATATGCACGTAGTCCCTAACAACATTGAAAGCATTGTCTTTTAAACTGGGAATAAATGGAATGGGGTTCCAATATGCTGGAATTGGCCGTCTCTGCAGTTGGGATAGGTCTTGACGGTGGACTTGCTGTACTTTTTCTTTGAGTGGGATTTTTACGTGGTACAGCTGGTGCTATGGCAAATGAAATCGGTATACCTTTTGCTGGAGTGCAGGTCCTGTGTGGTGGGGCTAGTGGTGTGGCGGTGAAGTATGGGTACAACTTCTTTGGAGTCGGTCCTCGTTTTGTGTCACTGGTTGTACAACCAATATAAGTGGGGTGCTGTCTGATTTCTCCGGCACCACCATGTTTTTCAAGGACTTTGCTGGTGCTCCTTCAGGTTGGGCAATCACCCTCTTCCTTTTTGATGTCTGATGCACACGAATAGCACTTGAGTGGAAAAACATGGTATGATGACAGATGGAATATGTATTGATAATGGATGGGCATGGCATCTCGACATATATGATGAGTAAACTAAGCAGATGGCGGTGCAACAAAGTAGAAGAAATGCAGGACAACATATGCAAGATACCCGCAATCAATAAAACACTGCCAAATTAGAACAGGCACCTTGATGGGTGAACAGGACATGCCATCTGCCTTTGACTCCTCGAGGTTAGAATAGTCATTAGGATCATATTCTGAACAAGAGTCAGCGGTGGGGAGCGTATCAGTTTCATTGCATCCAGAATGGCACTCAATGCCTTGGTGCCAATTTTGTAAGTCATTGAAGTGTTTAGCTTCAAGAGTGGACTGCTGCTAGTGCGACACAAAGCAGCTACACAGATCATAGTGTAGATATCACGGGAAAACCTTAAGCATCAGAGTAAAATCAGCAAAGTGGAACTTGCTGGAATATATGTGCTAGTATTGCCGGTATGGCTAGAAAGGCTTCGGATACCAGCTCTCTTCAAGTGAAGGTGCGGTAGTGTTAATATCAGTGTAACTCTCAAAGGCGACACAGCTCCGTGCATTTCCTTGCTATTCTTATAGGATTCAAGTGGGCAGGCCACTACAAATCCTATTCCTATGTTTACCAGATCCTACGAATCAAAGAGGCTCAAAGTGTTCATCACAACCGACCGTATAGACCTCTAGACTGCAAATGTCCCTGCTCATCTTCAGTACAAGGAACATAATGTACTACTAGCATACTCCCTCCGTTCCAAAATATAAGTCTTGGTAGAAATTTCCACTATGGATCACATACAGATGTATCCAGATACATTTTAGAGTGTAGATTCACTCATTTTGCTCCATATGTAGTCCATGGTGGAATCTATAAAAAGACTTGTATTTAGGAACGGAGAGAGTACATATTAAAGAAGAACGGAAGAGGAACATGGTAAAGAAGAGCAAGCAGATTTTGGATAATAAAATGTTGGTTGCGCAGTGCCCACACAAGATGAACCAGAGCGCATTAAGAATGCAACTCCCAGCTGTCTCTCAACTATTTCAGGCGGTTGGATGAAGATCCTACATCTCCTAACACTTCTTCTTCCTCGTCTCTTAATTCTTCCTCTGAGAACACCCTTGCAGACGCCCGGCGGACCACCGCCCCCATCGCTGTGTTCCTCCGCCACCCCACCCCCCACCCGCGTCGAGTTTTCTTCGTTCGATGAGGCCCCACAACCACCCGAGCCCCTTGGATCGCACCGGCGAACTCGGCGAGCTCTGAAAAATCGACTGACCCAATTTTGAAATTTAGTCTACTGTGATTTAACTAGTGTGGAATATAAAAGGGGAAAACCATAAGCATTGGCAGTATAGTGTTGAGCCTGCCATGGCGGATCCGAAGGTGCAAACCGGACAAAGGCAACTTCGCAACCAAGACAAGAAATCAGAGTAAAGCAGTGGCGATCTATTTTCTTGCTGGTATAAATAAGTTGAGCAGTTACGAAAGAGTACCGCCTCTGGTGCGGCGCCGTGTCTGATCTGCTGAGAATTTGATTGCTGCGGTAGCGATGGCTGTCGGTGACATGGAAGCAGATCTAGGAGGGTAGGCGGTGGCGGCGGCGTGATGGGCGAGACGGTCAGAGGCGGCTCCGGAAAGGTGGACGACGGCGGGGATGAAGCAAGAGGGCGGGATGCAAGGATCCCGGTCCGAAGGCGTGGATGAGAGGTCGATCTCTTGTAATGGACGGACGGCGTCGGTATCGGCTCGGCATGGTGGTGGTGGAGGGGGGTGTTTGGGGTGGCGGACGGCAGCGGACGGAGGAGGGTGGGTTGGAGAGGGTGTTTTTGGCGCCCACGGAGTACGAATGGGGAAAAGGAAGGTAGAGAGGAAGGGGGGAACCATGTATTCAGGGCGCGCTTGTCTCAAATGCGAGGAAATTTACAAACTTAGCCCCCGTTTCAAATTTCTACTACATCACAGCAACATTAGTCGGTTGCGTATGGGATGGTAATCTCGCATACACCGAATATTTGCTGACGAGAGTTTGTTTTTGGCGCTCACCGTGTATGAATATGAATCGGGGAGGGAGTCGATTTCGGCCGAGGGCACACTGTGTTTTGGCGCCCACCGTGTATGAATCCGGGTGAGAAGCGGTTACATCACGTTTGGGTGAAATTACAAACCTACCCCTATCGAAACCTATAGAAATCCAGCAGGTAGGCTTTGCGTGGCAGGATAGGCAGTAGTGATTTCCATCTCGCAGATTTTGGTTTCGGGCGGGGTTACTGCGACTTTCCCCGCTTGTTCAAATTTTGCACAGTGCATCTTTACCGTGCCAACTCAATTCGAATCCCGTTTGTATTCTACTATTTTTTCGGGCGGGATCCATTTTCAATTGGAATTACATTCTATATACATCAATTTTTTTATATATACTTTCAAAAGCACAACAAAGAATTCTGCTCCTTTATATGTATAATATGATTTACAAATACAACGATCTCGAAATATTAAGGCTGAATTCGAAAAAATTTAACCAAATTATGTTCTACTAAAATGTATGGATCAGTAATATCTACATATTAAATAACATAGATGTGCGTGAATTCATATGAGTATGCATGTTTGATAGATCAATTTTGGTTCGAGTATGGATTACATGTATCATCATCTTAAATTCAAATATTTGAATCCCTTTTTTGTTCACTCCTTTCACGCCCATCTCTCTCGCATGCATGCTCCTTCAGGTAGCTATCACTCTCTTTTCTCCAGCTCACCCGCATGCTCACTTCATGTTTCTCCTATCCTCACGAACATGGTCTCTCGACGTCTCCCTTGAGAAGTGTCACACTCTCCTTATCATTATACATTACACGGTTTTCATTATCTCTGACGTCTCTACTGTTCTCTGGTATCACACGGTACCTAAGCTTTCTTTTTCACCGCCACACACACAGTCTCCACTGGTCTTTCACTTTGTCTTTCTCTATGGGATTCTCTCACACACCCTATATGTCTCTACATATGACTCATACCACTAAATTACTCTCTCTCTCCTGTAGACACAACATTTGTTGCGGTCTCCTTTTCGTCTCCATCCCAGACTGACATTATTCATTTGTTTACCGATCAGACAACCCCGACTACCGTCTCCTCTCTCTCTCTCACAGACACACAAACACAACTCCTGGTTCCACTCCCCTTCCCGGCTACTGTCTCTCTCTCACACACACAAAACTCTCGCTTTCGCACCCCGACTCGTATTTCTCTCACAAACATTTATCGACTGGCTAGCCTCTAGATAGGTTTATACACCCGCACACTCGTGCTTCCACCATCGCATACATGTCTCTCTCCCGCTCCTTGTATCTATGTAGCTTTTTCTTCCCTTCTTGAGACACGCCCTCTCGATCGTGCACACACACTATCGCCTCATTTTAAGCTGATACCTATCGCACACACACTACTTGTGTCTTTGTCACACATGCACTCCGCCCTCCTCCCCTCTCCCTCTCTCTCACACACATATGGGCTTTTTGCAACAACTAGCAAGATGCTCATGCGTTGCACGGAACCTCAAGATGCATTTGTATGAGTAGTTTATCTTGTGGGGGAAAAGGATGAACGAGGGAAGGCCTTATTTTCAAATGTGGAGAGGGGAGTGGGTATCTTTTTGCAAAATTGCCATAGTTTCATTCCTATCCGTCAGATATAGATCAGACAACCTATATTGCAGGATGGCAGGCACACGATCATCACTGACAATGCTTTTTATAAGAGTAGGGATAAAAAATAGAGTTGGTGATGATGGTGGGCCTGCCATCCTGCAATGTAGGTCGTCCAATTTATACCTGACGGATAGGAAGGAAAATATGGCAATTTACCTGCACTCTTCACCACATTTGCAGATAAGGCCTTCCCTCGTTCATCCTTTTCTCCCACAAGATCTTGATGTTCCATGCAACGCACGGGCATCTTGCTAGTAAGAGTAGCAATTAGACATATACCACTTCTCGAATCTTGAAACCAACAACATTCCTCCCTTATCTCATCAAAACCGCCAAAGGAATATATTTTGAGTGAAACATAACATATTTTTAGTGATATACGTATTTCAAAACTAGACTTTTTTTTTCTATCAAATCAGTGAATGTTATATTTAATAATTGGAGGCACCATTCGAGTCTTTACGTTAATCCACATCAGCAAGATTAATGTAGCCGTTAGATTAAAATTTTAGTGGTCAAGATATATTAGAAGACCCTATGAAAAATTTAACAAAAAAGTAGCACGTACGTACATCAAAAGGATGAAACCTGCACGTACACATTAGAGTCCTCAACAATCACGTTATGCTTCCCACGTGCCTTCCTTTGTTATGATTTTTTTACCTACATCAAAGAGTCCTCAACGCCTACGTTTCCTTAAAAAAACAGTTTCAACCTATATAAATTCCATGTACTCACGACTCAGTTTCCTCCTACAGAATAAGTCCACGTGCCTTCTCCATTTGCGATGGAAAGACAATACATACAATGATTTAATGGTCAAAATCTATTAGACTTTTGGAGAAGATTTTTTATAGAAAAACTAGCACGTACATTATTTGCAAAAAAGTACACATACTTGGAAGAGTCCTGAGCCACCAAGTTACGTTTCAACTTACACAAAATCCATGTGCCTTCCTTTGCCATGGAAAAAAGATAGATCATCAAAGAGTCCAGTTTCACCTGAAAAAAAAGAGCTCCGCCTTAGAAAAAGAAATCTGTTCTAAAATAATAATGTGTCCACGTCCCAGTTATTACCACATGCAAAAGAATATGTTCCTTTTCCCTTCAAAATTGAGAAGGACACGGACAGATGTTCGTGTTCCTTCAAAAATAAGGACACGTACAAATAAATACTTGCCAAGCATCACATTATTGAAAGGGAGACCCATTGCCTAATTGAAAATAAATTCAATCCTACATTATGAAATAAAGACCCAGTGAATATTAATAAATATGTGAAATCACCTAATAATATCGTAACCAAGAAAATATACATAAATTGTCACATGGAGGAAATTAATTTTTGAACATAACCTATAACTCTATGGGTATTGTAAATAGGACATTCCACGAAAACATCCCTTAAAATTGAATCTTAACGGGGAAAAATATTTGAAGTATTGTGATATACCCCACTATTTTATGTGATACACGATAGAAACATTCTGAATGAAGCATAAGATTTTATTTAATAATAAAATTATATAAGGACTACTATCCAATGCACAAAGAAGGAATGGAGATTATCTAAATGAGAATAATAGCATTGTAGAAATGGTACATATGTAGACCGACAAAGACCAACCCGTACATGCTTAGGCAAAGGAGTCTAACACCGAATGAAACACATATCCAGCTAACATTAGTCTATAGAATTATATTTCAAAAACACTAGGCACCACTTCTGATCATTTAAATTTATGTAATATTTTTTAGGGTAAGTTCAAGCAAATGGGTGAGTACCATTGTAGTAGTATGTTAACAAAACCTGCCTAATCTTGATGCTGATCCAAGGGTGGACATTAATTTTATTTATTCGTACATATCATCGACTCTCTTTAAAAAACTGCATAATAAAAAAATGTGATTGCACAATAATGTTAAGATAAACGATTCTCTAGCCCGTATTGATGCACGGGTTGATGACTAGTATGTATTAATCTACTTTGATCGTGTGGCAATGCACTGGCACATTGCTAGTAGTTATTGTAATTTTTTGGACACCAGACAAACGGTGGAGTACATATACGAAGAGAAGAGGCGCACGCATGCAGTCGGCCTCTCGCTATCTCGCACACATGAGTGTTATGTAAAGGCGACATTAACAAATAAACCCTAAAACCCTAGGCGCACGATTGCTGCATTCGCGGGTACCGGGTACGTGCTGGAGCACCTTTGTAGGAGTTGATGGTCGGGACCAAAGGTGAACGACTTGGAGCGCGGTGGCTCACCAGTTGCCACAGATCGAGTAGCCACGTTTAAAATATCATTTTTTTAGCGGGGTTAAGAGTTCCGATTTTCAATGGCACGTTATAAGTAGTAAGTAGTTTTTAGAATGATTGGTATGGAGCGAAAATGGAATTCATAGTACTACGTACCTCTTGGCATATGGTTGTATGGGTTTATGTTGCGAGATGTTGAACCTGGTAGTTGTAGGGCAAATACTATGGTTTAGATTTAGATGCTGGTTTTCAGTAATCGGAAGGGGAAACCCTTCTCTGATTAATAAAAACTACTACCTCCATTCTGGTTTACTAGTCCCCATCGTACTTTGGGTCAAAGTTTGTCCATGAATTTTACTTGTAAAATGTGAATGGAAAACGAGATTTTGTTATACCCAAACAAAAAAGGACTGGACGGAGTGATTGCTCTAACACGGACGCGACCTCTCATAGCGCAGGCATTGAACCGGCGCGCCGGCCAAGAGGGCCGCACTCGCTCCAGGCTCGGCTGAGCACGCCTCCTCGTCGCGTGCCACCAGCTTAAGATTGCCCCGCCTGCCTTCATTGAATCCGCGCGTGTGCCGGCAACACATGTAAGACATTTTTTGGCACTATACTAGTGTCAAAAAGCGTCTTATATTATGGGACGGAGGGAGTAATTAATTTACGCATGGTCTTGACTTGTTGTGCTCGCACTGGTAGCAGGAACTAGTAGAGTTTTTTCTTTATTTATAACTCTCCTCACATTTTTTTGGCTTTGAAGTGAATCATGGTTGTGGACATTATGTATGAATGTGCAGATATCTGTGAACATGAGTTTGATGTGGAAGTTGAACGTGGAATGTCGGGCTTGCACGTGAACTATACCATGTCCAATGCTTCGTCTATTATTGTTTGGAAAGTAATTGCTGTTATTACATGACCCGAAAAAACATTTTGTGCCACATCAGTAGATGGACAGACATCACAATAGGCATGCTGACTAGATAAACATTTGAACCTAGCTATTATGAAGGAAATTTTGTATTGACAACAGTTTTAGATAGCAGGAGACGCCTAGCCTGCTCTGCCTCTGCTAGCTTATTTCTGGCTTCTTCCATCTCTTCTTTGGCTTGGGTGAAGAGAGCATCTGATTGCTCTTTTCGCTTCTTCAGGAACTCAGCTACATTCTCAAGGGCTGCTGCACGCTTTCTTTCAGCCTTTACTAATGCCACGAGGACACGAACAGCTGACGACTCCACCTGGCTTGTGTGTAATCCAGCATCATCTGGGAATTTGCACCTTGTGTCTAATCCAGCATCATTAGGGAATTGGCACCTTGTGTGTAATCCAGCCTCATTTTGGAAACATGATCTCGAGGTTGACCATACTTCCCTCCTTGCAGGAACTGCATCCTGACATGAAGTTACTTCTTTTTTAGATCAATACTCTGAGAAGCCTAGATCCATTTAGTAGAAGCCAGATAAACAGAACTTGGAGAAGTGCATTCAAAATGAAAAGAAATATAAAAACATACTACAAGGTGAGAACACCCAGTTCCTACATCAAGTTAAAAACAAAAGCATTAGGACGATTTAGACTCTTCTTATTGCACATCGAAGAACACCACGCTTAAGAGAAACATAAACTACAACATATACACATCAAAGAACACGAGGCTAAACGAAAGTAATTGAAAGGGTGTTACTTACCAAAGCTTGTTTTACAGGTTCGGTGCAGCTCCTCTTTATCTTGCCATGCTCCTTAATGATGTCCCAAATATCCCGTGTTTGGTCTTCATTGCTCCCCTGCATGTTCACACTCGTGGTTTTAAAATCTCAACATGGCAAGAAAAATACTACTAGTAATACTCGCGGATCTCGTGGGCAACATTAAAGCACTCGTCTGCCATGTTAGAGCACATCTCCAACAGAATCGCATAGCGGCGCTTTAAAAAGCGTTCTGATGCTGAGTTCGAGAAGTAGATACTAGAGAGTAGAGGATAGTTCTCAGCATAGATAGATAAAATAGATAATTCAACTACTCCTCGTCGTCCGACTCCTCCTCGGTGATGTCCTCCTCCGACGTCTGACTGTAGGCGTGAAGATACCGATCGCCGTTGGATTCCCAGGGCGACGCTGCTCCTAGCCTCATGTTGAATTGAGCGTCCGCTTTTCGCCTACGCTTGTCCTCACGATAGGCGGCTCGCTTCGCCCTCCTCTTATCCCTCTCCGCCCTCCTTTGCGCGTAGAAGTCGCGCTCGTTGATGATGTCGTGCGGGAAGTGTTGGCACCACAACACCATGGCTTCCTCGTCCATCTCGGAGATGCCGAGACGGTGCTCCCGCCTCCGGTTGTCGCGACGATCCTCGTCGGTGCTAAGCCGCGGCAGAGGCGCGAGCTCCTGCGCCCGCTCCCGCGTCGGCACGTTGGGGAAGTTCAATGTTCTATGAGGCCACCGGAGGCGCCACGCCGCCGCGTCGTACGCGCGGGCGGCCTCGTTGGCGGTGTCGAAATTTCCGAGGCCGAGGCGCATCCCGCGGAACCGGATCTCAGCGGAGAAGCCGCCGGAGGGGCGCGCGCGGACGCCGTTGTATCCCCAAGTTTCCCGGCAACGCGGCGACATGGTGGCGCGGCAGCGGCGAGGCGAAAAAGAGCGGGGAGAGAGCGGTGGCGAGGCACAGAGCGGTGACAAGGCACAGAGCGGTGGGAGGGTGTTGGATTTTATAAAGCGCGCCGGACGCCGCGCGCCAAAACTAGCGCACGCCCGACCGCTTTTTCCCGCGCGCGCGCGATCCTTTCCCGATGTCTCTGCTATCTCTACTCTCTTCTCTACGGTTATATTTATTTAATATTTAATATTTAATATTTAATATTTATCTCTACTTCATTTACTGTCATCTTTTTTCTCTATACTTTTTTTTCTTGCAATATAGGCCGTCCGATTTATATCTGACAGATAGGAAGGAAACAAATGGGAATTTTGCAGAAAGATACCCATACCCCTCTCCAGATTTGCAAATAAGGCCTTCCCTCGTTCATCCTTTTCTCCCACAAGATAAACTACTCATACAAATGCATCTTGATGCGTGCAATGCATGGGCATCTTGCTAGTTCTAAAAACCTTTCCATCATTTGCCACACTATATGTTGCAGATGAAAAACCTACCCAAGCACAGTGCGATACAGGAGCGACGCACAATTACCAGCTGATATTCTGTTGGACAATGGAGGCTATAACCAATTACTTTTACGGGAACAATAGCACCCAGGAAAATTGAAGGGTAGGTATGAACAAAATTGGAACTGCACATGTACTGCTAAGTGATTCAATACACACATTACCAATCGAGGAGGAGAACGATGGTCGCGGCGGCCTCTGTGAGTCGTGGACGGCAACGGGAGTCAGTTCATTGTCCACGACGGTGGTACTTCTGCGCTTGGCATCGGCTTCCGGGAAGCAGATCCGAGATCGTGGAATATGATGCCGGGGAAGAGGCTCCGTCTACGACGACGACGGTGGACCGGCTCCAGTGCGGCATATGAGGTCGTTGATGAGGCAGATGCGCTGCGGTGGACGAGTGCACCGATGTAAAGGGGAGGAGCACGGAGGCTGCGACGCCGTGGAGAAGTCTATTTTGCGGTGGGGATAGAAAATGGGGAGTATTCAGGTGTACTACTCTGGGTGCCGGGCTGGGGTTGGCTGGGTAGGGTGAACCTGAAGTTACGAAAACAGCCCCCTACCAAGCATCGTCCGTAGGCCTATTCCGAAGGCTATGATGGTAACTTCCCACTGCTCGAATTAGGGTCGCGGGAGATTTTCCCGCCGACCTCAAAATTTTGTGACACTGGACTCCCCGTGTGGCGTGTTGAGTGATTCGGCTAAGCAATTAGCGAGTAGTAGTAGTAAACTCTGCATATTAGGTTTGACCGAAGTCAAACCTCCTAAAGTTTGACCAAGTTTATATAAAAATATAAACATTTACCATAAAAAATATGTATGATGTGGAAGTACATTCAATAATGAATCTAATGGTATTTATTTGTTATTGTATATGTTAATATTTTTTGTTATAGGCTTTACGAGAGTTTACAAAACTTGACTTTGACCAATGCTAATCTGTGAACTTAAATAAAAATGGAGGGAGTACACATTTGTTTTCTTAGTTTGTAGTGAACTAATCATTTGTTGAAATTGTGAAATAAATATATTAGGCTATTGACTTGAATGTAATGGTCTATACAATTCAATAGTTACAATCATTGTCGAATCCCAAGATGTATACAAGGTCTATAGTACTTCACAACATGCTCAAACTCACATAATCCCAGTCAAATGAGAATCTAAATGCATTTCATAGTTATTACTTTGTAGGATGCAACAAAACAACCAAAACTCTCCGTCAACCATTATAGAAGCAACAATTTGAAATATCACATTGTGTGAATGAAACATGAAGAGAGAGATTTATAAGATGTATCAGATAGGGCGGGAAAGATTGTATGTATGTGGACGAGAGAGTAGGAGACAAACCAAACGAGACAGAGAAAGAGAGAGAGAGAGAGAGAGAGAGAGAGAGAGAGAGAGAGAGAGAGAGAGAGAGAGAGAGATAGAGAGGAAGAAGTTAGGTCTGTGAGAAAGATGGAGACATGTAATATACGTGAGATGCGTGTGCATCAGGATTCTGTATACGTGGAAGGAGAAGAGACAACATATTTGATGAGAGAGCCGGAAAAACATGGACGAGAGGGGAAGGATCTCATGGGTTGAGGGATTGACAATTTTGTGTGGGGGAGAGAGGGATTGGTAATTTGTGCAAGAGAGAGAGAGAGAGAGGGTGGGGGGAGGAGCCAGTCAGCCGTCATCACATCACCCTGCTTCCAAATGACCCCGCATTCTCTAGCGCGGTGTGGTCGCCGTCTTCGATCTGCTCGATGCCCTCTTTCAAGATTGAGGTGTTGTGCATGTTGGGGTGCAAAGAAGCACAAGCGAGAGTGGTCGCCGTATAACCATGGATGGGGATGAATTGTGTGCTCGTGGGAGTGTGCGTGTGTGTTGTGCTGCGTGTGTGTGTGTGTATGTGTGTGTGTGTGTCAGATATTGAGCGAAAACAAACCTAAGGAGAGAAATGGGTATTCACGAAGAGATTGTGCGGGCCTTAAGGTGGGCAGGGGCCGAGTGTGGGTGTCAAAATGTGCGCGTTGATGCATGTGTTGCATGCGATTGTGCGAGGGACGGACGAATCGAGAGAGATGGTTGTTGTGTTACGGATGCTCCTCTCTCTCTCTCTCTCTCTCTCTCTCTCTCCATTGCTGTGTACAGGATGTGATCTTCATCTAATGTCTTTGACTCCCATGCATGATGAAACTCGTGATGAGGTTTCTTCAGTTTAGCCTACAAAGGATCAATCATGGCTTCTGCCAGGGTCAGCATTGAAGGTTGAGAGGAGGAGACCAGGCTTGCCTTCTGGAGATCGAAGGGCTAGCCTACAACGAGACCTATCTGACGTAGGACATCTCTGTCGTTCTTAAAGCCTCTGATGTAATTTCACTCTTTTGTCCTTGAGGAAGTTCTTAAAATCCTGGCACTCAACGTCGGCATGGCATATGTGGTATACCAAGCAAACGTTATGTATGCAAACCTGGATCACGGCAGGCTTCTTCCTCTCTTTGTCTTTTAGATCCTTCTCTCGTCCCAGGACTGTGGTGTACTCAACATCTAGCCCAGCGACCAACTCATCCGTTGAACTGTTGAACATGCGTAGGAAGCGAGCAAGCCATGCTTTCACCGTCGTGGATCCACGTGTGTAGATGATGATGAACTGATCGCCGATGATGGCTCTAACCTGGTACTTAGCGGCGACCATGGAGATTTGGGAGGCCATGGATTTTGGAGGAGGGTTAGGAGAAGTTGAACTGTTGTACCCCGCAAAAACTGGGAGCGAACTAATGTGAAAGGAAGGGACGATCGGGAGGCGAACTGTTGTGAGGTAGAAGACGGGGACGAGTAGGGCATGCGAACGGCGTGGGGTTGCTGGCTTGCCCGGTGGATAAACGGCTGCAAGCCCCCAAAGAGTTCTTGAGAACTATGCGGGACCCACTAGATGTCATGTTTACTAGACCCATATCGTAGGCCTGACGGTATAGCTTCTGCCTGTTCACACGCCATGCCGGCTTGTGGATGTAACTTCACTTAATTCCGTCAACCGTCGTGCCTCCCATGACCTTCGCCTCCCTCGCGCTGTCGCGCCCTTTGAGACTTCGACCGGCTATAAATGAGCAATTTTTTGGCCTACTCCGCATGCATGATACTCCCTCTGGTCCTTTTTACTCCCGTCAACCGTTTGCAAAGTGTTTGACCAAATATATTTTTTAACACCACCTTATATTAATTAACCAGCCACACCAGTACACTCATTCGATACAATATTCACCACACAGGGCGGTACGTTATTTACAAGAATACCATATAATCTATTGTCAAGGCTATACTTAGCGATTAAGTGTGCCACCTTATTGGCCGAACGGCTAATCTTTTACAATTGAAGATTGTTGATCAACTTCGAGATGCTCAACGCTTTCATCTTCAGGTCACGCATAGAAGACCTGTCATAATCCCCCAATGCAAGAGATGCTACCACAAAAGCGCAATCAGTCTCTAAAATTACAAGATTATGAAGAGAAATACCTATGTAGAGACCGGCAATGCAAGCCCTAAGCTTCGGTTCCTCCACGCTTTGACAGGCATCAATGAAATCCCACGACCAAATTTATACTAAAAATATCAATATCTACAATACTGATTATAATGAGTATAAGAACTACGTTTTATAATGAGTGTAAAAATATTGATTTGACATTGTGAATGTTGATACTCCCTCCGTCTAGGTGAGTAAGTTATCTTAGGCTGTGCACCGTGACCAAGGAGGAGGGGAAAACGAGAGACATTAATGTTTATTTGCTAATTAAGTAGTATTGCATGCAATGAACTAACCACTGCATGTCATGTTTGATAGTCTCAGGTCATTAAAAACATGCACACCCTCATCTCTTATTGGTTGATATGTCAAGAAACAAGAAACGAGGTAGAAGTTAATGCACCGCGCCTACATGTTTTGGGATTATTTGGTTTAAGTAAGATGACTTACACACCTAGCTATTAGAGTACCACTACCTCCCTTCTAGTTTAAAGGGCTCGACTCAAAAATTTCACCTACTCTTAGCAAGATAGTAGAGGCGATGGAATAGTTTTTGAAGTTTGCAAAAGTACTCAACTAATGCAGTCGTTCTTCACAAAAAATGTGTTTACCAATGCATGCATGAACACTAGTTACTCTAACCACCCTCTCTTCTTTAGTTCTTTGCCACATCAGCATGTTTGCTATTCCCGTGTGCATGATACCAGCTAAGATACCATCATTATGGCCAGCCTTAATCATCGCATGAAATAATTTAGTGCACCTTGAAATATGAACATGTGTGAGGCATGTATGTTTTTAATGACTTGAGACTATACCTAGCCCGGCATGCAAGATGACTTATTATGCACCGTTCCCCATACCTGCAGGAAGCCTGTTCATCTCCAAATCTTTTCCTCTCCATGTGTGGAAACAGTATGCCTGCCAAACTCTCGTTCTCCCTCCGGCGGTCCCACCACTCCACCCCGTGTGAAAAAATCTGCATGCATGACCCTCCTCCCCCCACGCTCGTCCAATCCGTTGTGACCAGCAATATTTCCACCCCTTCGCTCCCTCGTAATTTACTCCAACAAATATGCCCACGTAGCTTTTAGTTAACTTCAGGTGCATTGGGTCACTGACATACGGGCCCAGCAGTGTACTGGCCCACATGTCGATGGCAAGCTGAACCTGCTTGATTAAGTCAGTGCAGCTTAGTCCATATCTTACGTAGGTGTGCCATTGCTCGCTATAAATACTGCGCCTCCCACGAAATCGCTATCTCCTCCCCCTCACGTTGACGTTCATCTCTATGTCCTCCCCTCCCTCTCACGTCGACCACCATGGCATCGCCCCTCCCAAGCCCTAGGAGCCCCTCGCTGCACCACGCGGACGGTCATGTGTCACCGTTTCGTTCCTCGTCGCCACTAGTCGAGGAGGACGCGTCGGCGCTCTGCTCCTCACCGCTACGCGACGCGTCGCCGTTCCGTTCCTCGCCGCCACTAGTCGAGGAGGACGCGTCGGTGTTCCGCTCCTCGCCGCGACGTGACGCGTCGCTGTTCCATTCCTCGCCGCCACTAGTCGAGGAGGATGCGTCGGTGTTCCGCTCCTCGTCACGACGTGTCGAGGTGGACGCGTCGGCATTCCCAACCTCCCCAGCACGCGCGTCGGAGGACGCGTCGGCTCCCCGCTACGAGGAGAACGCCGCGCCGCCCGCCGAGCCCCCCCAACCTTGAGGAGCTTTGGCAAGAAATGGATGTCGCCTTGTGGGAGGCTTTGCCTCCAGCAGAGCGCGCCAAAATAGAGGCGGAGAAGAAGGCCGAGGAAGGGAAGCGCACTGCACAACAAGCTTTCTAGGAGATCTATGTCGCGTCCGAGAGAGTCAAGCAATTGGTTCTTTGGCAGAAGGCTCGTGCGAGGGCCGTGAGGGTGGCGGAGGACGCCCGTGCCAACGCATACAGTGTAGTCGGGCCCAGCGCCTCATCTACGCTTGGCGATGCGTGGTCCGGTGCACGCTTCCAGCCAGGAGTACCTGTTGGCGCGGATCACCACACCGGTGAGATCGCTCGCCGTGACAAGCCGCCAATAAGCACCTCGCGAGTTGCGAGGCTGAGGAAGAAGCGTTGTGTCACGCTGGGAAGCGGCAGCACCAGGGCACTTGTGGCGCGCGCAAGCTCTCTGCGGCGCCGTGGCTTTTAGGAGGAGTATAATTTTTGTTTCGTAAGGCGATCTCATTAGTTTTGTGACGCAAATGATAAATCCCGAACGTTCAGAAATTATTAGCGTCCTTAATTAAGTATGTAAAAGGGAAAGTTTGGAAACGTTGTGTATTATTACACATTTTGTAAGTACGTGCATATAGCACAAACTTTACTATATACTATCAGACTACACGTCTCTCTCGACATATGCTTGCAAACTTTTCTACTCCCTCCGTCCAGGTCAATAAGTCATCTTTGGTTGTGCACGGTGACCAAGAAGGAGGGAAGATTTGTACACCTAGACGGAGGGAGTACTACTATTACTTATGTACGTGCAAATGCACGTTTTAACATTAAGATGCGGTTTTTGTAAAAGTAGAAAAACAGCACTAGTCAAGCTTGTGAAACAATTCCAACGTGAGTACTACTACTAGTAGGAGTACCAGGGGCCAGTTCTTTTAGGCTTCTAGACTAGTAATCCCATAACTACTACCTCCGTCCTGGTTTATTGGTCCACATTGTAATCTGTGTCAAATTTTGATCATAAATTTAACTAATGAAATGTTAGTGCATGTCACATGCACTACTCCATCCGTCTAGGTGAGTAAGTCATCTTAGGCTGTGCACCGTGACCAAGGAGGAGGAGAAACAAGAAACATTAATGTTTATTTGCTAATTAATAGTATTGCATGCAATGAACTAACCACTGCATGTCGTGTTTGATATCTCAAGTCATTAAAAGCATGCACACTCTTTATCTCTTATTGGTTGATATGTCAAGAAACAAGAAACGAGGTAGAAGTTAATGCACCGCGCCTAAGTGTTTTGGGATTATTTGGTTTTCAAGATGACTTACACACCTAGATGCAGCGCCTAAGTGTTTGGAGTAACATTTTATCAGTTAAATCTTTGGTCAAAATTTAGCACAAATTACAATGGTGAGGAATAAACCACGACGGAGTAGTAGTTTAGAAGCCCAAATAAATGAGTGAGGCGCCTTATTGTTACTCTCCACTGTGACTAGTCTTGTGGAAAAAGCTGGGGAAGCTGCCAAAAGAACTGGCCCTAGGAGTAGTAGCTAGGGATCGAGTGTGGGAGATGAACCGGAGAATGTAAATGCAGAGATGAAAGCATAAAAAAGGCGGAGGGATGTGATGGTTGCTTGTCCGTTTATTTTACCAGGCCACTTATTACTGGGAGTGGTTGGGTTTTGTGATATGACGGCTTTACTGCCGCGCCACGAGTGAGAGGTGAGACTCCCGTGCAGCGCCGCCCTCTACACTTGTACTACATCGGTCGTGGTTTATTAGTCCCCCATTGAATTTGAATGAAGATTTAACTGACAAAATGTTAGTGCATGTCAACAAAAACTATATCGTTGGATTCGTATTTGAACACTGTTTTGAATGATATAATTTTAGGTGACATGCATCAGTATTTATCGTACTATATATAATGTTAGTTCAATTTTTTGTCGTACTAATCTATAGTAGTAAGGTGCCCGTGCGTTGCACCGAAGAGTGAAATGCATTGATCGGGGAGTTGTTTATTTTGACAAAGGATGTCGGGGTCATCTCATGTGTAACGGGTATTGATAGGTTTCTTCGCATATTATCTCATCTCTAGAGCTCACAAACATCCGGGTGAAATAGATAAAAAGGTATCTTTTGCAAACAAAGGCGTTCAACTGTACAACTTGCATCCAAAACTTGTGAAGAAATAACACTTATTGTGCTTTGCAAGAAATGATCTTTAAGAATTAGTTTTTGAGTATCGATTGTTATACATGTTGGCTACAAATGACATGTCACTTTCTTATAGTCAACAGTTGGCTATACTATTAAGTAATATTAACCATGCCCTTATACACCTAGACAGAGGGATTAAATCAGGATGACTTGCAAGAGGCGAGAGGAGATGTAAGAAATGGTTCATCGTAAGTCTTTCACGATCTTGTAGTAAAAATTCATACATGGAAGATTCTAGACTAAACCATAAATGGATACACTTCTATTCACGCGCGATACTCCAATAGAGCAAGATCCTGCATGGAAGTCTCCACATGCTTAGACAGTGGATTACATTGAGCGAAGACTAATGATCAGCATTTAACTTGATAATGCGTATTTTTTTAGAAGAACAGGGAGGCTCCTCCCCGGTTCCATTATCAAATGAAACCCAAAGTGTCTTACATCAGCTCACTGAGAGGAGCAGTTCAAAGGAAGGACTGCGTCGAAAGCCACTCAAGTTTAACGACAAGCTTACAGAATCAAAAGCGGCAAAGACACGGGCCATAAGCGCCCACACACACACTACATGTTTTCTAAGTACACTTGATAATGCATATGTCCAGGTGAACCTCCATGGAGTCCCCGTGCACCGAGTCGGAGGGTAAAGGATGGAATGGATGCCATGGGTTTTCCAAGTCCACATTGGCGGGATAGTCCCAGCTCCTCAGAGTCCAAGTCTGTCCGATGAGGCCGGTTTCGCCGCCCACGCGACCCGGAGGGGTAGTAACATTGAGCACACACCCGTACATATGCCTCGTGTCAGTGTCAGCGTCAGCGGCGACGCCCCTGACGCACGTTACAAAGATGGGGCAACGGCCTGCGCGGGCCTCGCCGGTGCCCACGATCAAGAGGAAGACGCTGCCGTCCTCCTCCGAGACTAGCAGGCGGCAGTGATCCTCCAGCGACTCCGGCATGGTGAACCGGTAGCACGTGTCGTACTTGATGTTCTCCGCCAAGGTCCAGCAGTGACCGCTGCACGCATCCGTGAGGTGATGCACCATGTCCGCCGGCGAGCCACAAAACGGCATCGGGCACTCATAGCAGTGGACGAAGGGCTCCTTGGAGGCATCGACCAGGCCGTCCATGAAACGGGAGTGGCTGTAGGGGACGTTGCGCCCGATTGAATATGTGAGGAAGTTACTACGAGATTTAATCCGAATAAGCACAAAATAAATCATGACGGCTATAATGAGATGAAACTAATCATGTGGACTAGCATAGTAGTAGGATCTGAGTAGAAACACGAATTCTACCACGATTTGAACAGGAAGGACAGAAACACATACGGTGCAACGGAGCAGCACCGTTGGCGTTGAGGTTGTCGCCTATGTCGTTTAGGAAGAGGTTGCCGAGGTCGGGAAGAAGTCGTCCTCGGTGAAGTCGTGGCTGCCGGCGATCGAGAGTGCGCTCCCAGATTTCAACAGCGCCACTGAATGGAGCGCAAGAGGGAGTGGTCATGAGGGGGCTGCTGACGCCGAATGGAGCGCAGGAGTAGCACACGAAGCAGTAGATGGTGTCCTTACTAGTACTCCCTAGTCTCTATCTATCTATATCTATATATATCTACTCTTATAGAAAACCGAGTTGGTGATGATGGTATGCCTGCCATCTTGTAATATAGACCGTCCGATCTATATCTGGCAGATAGAAAGCCAACTATGACAATTTTACCAAAGATACCCGCACCTCTCTCCACATTTACAGATAAGGCCTTGCCTCGTTCATCCTTATCTCCCCCAACCTCGTGCTCCTCCCTATGTCTCTATCTCTACTACTTTTTTATAACAAATCAAATAGTGCTGCGCCGTCCGCGCGCCTCCTCGCCGCCATCATCACCAACTGAGTCTTTTATAGGAGTAGGAGTAGAGAAAAAACCGAGTTGGTGATGATGGTGTGTCGTGCAATGCACGGGCATCTTGCTATTTTTTTGCATATAAGTCCAAACACCACGTAGACACGGTCTTTGAGCACGGTTCATAGTCGTTCCACACTCGGGCATTGAAGTTTGTAACTATTTTAGATTAGAATATACTAATCCTCCGGTGCTAGTAGTAGAGCAGAGTCCTACTCTACTACTCTACTCTAGCAAGCTAGGGCATAGTACTGTAGTAGGTACTGTAGGGAGTACCAGTACTGTGATCACTCAAGCAAGTTGTCTGGCATCGATATGACCCTACGCTGCTGGTATGTGTCTCGTAAGTCAAGCGGCGTTCTGTAGTCATCGTCACCTGTCCACTTCCCTCAGCACATATTCGCTTCTCCATCTTTGTCCGCACATAATCTCGTCCAAGCTTCCATCCCATAAAGGTGCCTCCCCCTCGTCAAAACCCAAGCACTAACAATGGCAGAACCGAGCAGCGTCCGCCGAAAGAGTGGCTGGAATTCGCTCCCCACCGAGGTAATCAAGCTCATTGTTTCGCCTGTGGACAATCTCAGTACCATGCCGCTCGCCGCGTGCTCGTCGGGGCTGTACCGTTTACTCAAATCCCTCAAGCCGGAGCTTTTTAAGCCAGCTCCTTGCTTGCGGATGCCACCTGATCTTCAGAAACGGCGTGTCACGCAGCATAACGATCGTAGGGTGGCGAGCATCAACCCCCTTCACTGCGATCCGATCCCCGTCAGCCTCAGCTACATTAACGGTATGTACTGGGTCGGCATGAACACGTCTTGGATGGTGCTCGTCGACGGTCGCGGCAGCTGGATGCTCGTGGAGGTCTACACCAGGCGATTGATCCCCCTTCCTTCGATTAACACTACACTGCTTTGGCACCGTGACCCAGAATACTCGGAATCTTACAGTAGCCAACATGATACCAAGTTTGATTTGCTCAAGGTTGTAATCTGCCAAGTGCCCACAAGATCTGCGAATTATAAAGATTTCAGGCTAATTGCGTTCTTCAACCGCGGTCTCGCCCTATCGGCGAGTCACTGCGGTAAGTGGATAAATCTGCACGTCCATCACAGGATCATACATCCTCTATGGTTCTCTGATGCCATTGAACACAAGGGCTTCATTTACGCTGTCGACTCCTTCTATGGCTGGACGTATTGCTGGCCTACTCCAGTCATCGCTACAAATGGCTGTTACAGCAGTATGTTACTTTCCTATGATATCATGATGGCTTGCTTATATTACTGTCAACATTTACTGAAAAAATATTCATGCTCATAACATGCTGTTCTTAAGATTGACTAAATCAAGAGCCCTTTTTTATTTTCCTCCAACTTGATATGATGTTGTAGGCTGCCTGGTGTCCCTACCCTTCCTAATCCCAGAACCTTTCAAAGAAAAGCGGCATGGCAGTTGCAGGTGGTTCCTGGCTCGATCAGACGACGACGAAAGATTGATGATCGTTCACACGTACCGGATGTGTTGTTTCGTGGAACACAATCGTGATCCTTTGCAAGGTCTTTGAGCAGGATCCCAGCTTCTCTGGGCCTTCAGGAATTTTTGACTGGAGGCAGGTAAGTAGCCTTGGTACACGCTCTTTGTTTGTCGGACTGAATTATCCGATTAACCAGGCGATAACCGACAGCAAGGATCATGATGGCAGCACGGTTTCATTCATCAGGCAAAACTGTGTGTACACAGCGTACCATGCGTCTCTACATGCACGATACCCTGATATGTGCCGCCACACTCTGCAGCCCAAACTAGGAGAGAGGGTCGCAAGTATCCGACTTCGACCTGGTGGAGTTTCCCCGTCGAGCACCCATCTCGGTTCAAGCCGTCGACCAATCTCCACCGCTTAATAAATAGTAACGTCTAACCGAGCCAGTTAGTTAGATGCGTACACTTGGTGTAGTAGGATCTTTATTTAGTTTGATGCATACACTTGTTCTTTTTGGTAGCCCTTTTGTAATGATGGCTGATGTTTGGTTTGGAAGAGAGAGCTGCGTCTTCACTCTTCTGGCCTGCTTACTGCTTCTGTTGCACCCCCAGCCCTGGTTGCTGCTGCTACTATTTTCAATGTAAAATCAGTAGTATATTTCGTATGTTGATTGAATAAATGTGTTGTTTTGGAAGTCGTTGCACGGTTCGATCCTTTAGTGCCCCGTACCGTACGTAGCTCATACTATTTTTCGTACGGAACACATTTTCCACTTGTTGATAACATGCAGCCCAATCGATGAAGGCCCAATAGAGAAGCCCATAATTAATCGGAAGGGAGGCTCTCACATGAATCCGCCCAGGTACATGCTCATGGTCCCTAAACATAAATAAGTAAATAAATAAATAAAGCTAAATGCTCATGCACCAGTTCTTTGGGAAAATAGGTAGCCCAAGATTTCTTTTTGAATAATACCCAACCTAGGCCTATTTGTTTTCTCCAATTACTGGGCTGCAAATCTTTCAAGACGAGGAGGGATGCATTCCGTCTTGGCCAAAGAGTATGGTCAATGTCTGTTAAAAGTAATATCAAACTGGGTTTAAAATTCCAAAAAAATTATAGCAAATGGGATATTAGTTTTTTTTTAATTTTGTTCTTCACTGATATCTTATACGTATTTCATTGGATTTAAGATGACATAGTACTAATTTATTTTTAAATTTGTTTTAGTATGGCTATTAATTTTTGGATTAAGAATGTTTCGTTCCCCAGCAAAAATTTGCGAATTTTCAAAATTTACCACATATTTAGTTAATTTTTTGACCCTGGTACTGACCAGAAAATGGCCAACAATTCTAAAAATGGAAAACGGGCTGCAATAAATTCCATATGAATTAGAAAATGAGTAAAAATTATAAAAATAATAGAAAATGGGCTGTACACGCCACAGATTTCGAGGCTGACTTGTTTACGCAAGGCTTTGTCAGTGAACACACGATTCTAGCAGCAGTGGCTGTTGGATGTCCATCCAACGGCCGACGTGCTTCTTCAATCTCTGATCTTCCTGCTCCAGCCGCCTAAACTAGTGCCGGTGGGACTTCCTGCTCCCTCCTCTTGTGGCCCGCTGTGATACCGCGCAGGCTTCCCCGGCCCACCCTACTCCCTCCGCTGGGCTGGCCGCACGCAATCAACAGCCTCCTTATTACGCGAAAAAAATGATTCCTCCCACTGACATCTGGGCGCACCGGTTGGGAGGCTGACCTGTGGGCCTACTACGTTGACGCTTACGCAGGGCTTGTCAACTTAGTCAACAAACGATTATAGCAGTAGTAACCGTTGGATTTGAATCGAACGGTCCTGCTGCTTCTTCAATCGCTGCTCTTCTTGCACCAGCCGCCCAAACCAGCGCCAGGGAGACCGCCTGCTCCTGCCTCCAGTGGCCGGCTGTGCTGCCGTTGAGGCCTCATCGCCCCCTACTACTCCCACCGCTAGCCAGGCCCTGCAGCGACGGCAGCCTCACACCGCAGCCGAACCAGTGAACCCTCGTACTCCTCTACGCGTGGGCATCCACTGCCACGTCTTCCCCGGCTCCGCGTCATCCCCTTTCTAGGCCTCCTCGTCGTCTACCGCCTTGGTGCTCTTGGCGCGGCATGGTCAATGTGGTCAACGACATTCCATCGGAAGAGTACTGTACGTGGAGAGGCTTACAGCTGGGTCCACGGCCACAGCCCAGTTTTTTTGTGATTTGCCAAGTAAGTCGCTTTACGGGCCTGTTGAGCTGCAAATCTTTCACGACGAGGAGAGCTTTCATTCGGCTGGCCGAGAAAATGGCCCATCAGTAATGAGAAATGGGTTGTACATTTTTAAAACACATCAAACCGGCAATTAGTTTCAAATATCTTTTTTTTCATTTCGAGATTTTAAATTACATTAATTTTTATCGTAGAGAATTTGTTGGATTTTATATTGATATACATTTACTTTTAAAATCAGTTTGAATGTCAGTCGAAATTTCGGGATTAAAAACAGTTCGGACTGCACCGAAATATGCAAAATTTCGTATAATTTTTTAACCGTAGCCACAGTATGGGCTGTAATGCTAACAAAAAGAATATGGGCTCCAAAAAAACCTTAAGAATTAGCAAATGGTCTGTAAATTATTAGAAATAATGGCAGATGGGCCGTATGTTGTTTGCCACAGATTTGAGGCTTTCTTAAAAAAAGGTTGACGCACAAGCAGTGACTGTTGGATGTCCATCTAACGGCCGTCGTGCTTCTTCAATCTCTGCTCTTCCTGCTCCAGCCGCTCAAACAAGCGCCAAGGACTGCCTGCTCCTCCTCCTCCCGGCCGGTGTCTTTGCCGCGAACCTCACCGCCACACCGTACTCCCATCGCTGGCCTAGCCATCCCTCTACTCACCCACACCTGCTATTATTCTCCGGCGACGGTAGATGAACCAGTAAACCCTCATACAGTCGTACTCCCCTCCGCATGGGAAACAACTGCCGAGTCTTCCATGCCTCCGTGTCGTTCCCTTCCTAGGCCTAGCCGTCGTCCACCGCTCTGGTGCTCTCGACGCGGCCTGGTCAACGTGGTCAACGACCGACATGCATCTGAAGTGGACTATACGTGGAGAGGCCGACAACTGGGTCCACGGCCGCATACAAGGAAAGGCCTCCTTATTACGCGCAAAATAATGATTCCTCCAGCTGACATCAGGGACCCACCGAAAGGGCCTCTGTATTTCGCGAAAAAAACGTTACCGCCCGACAGCTCGGACCCATCAGCTATATCTTCGCACGCAAGGAAGTGCCTTCTCATTACGCGACAAAAATGAATACTCCCCTGTTAGCTGGGACCCAAAGATAGTGGCAGGCTGACTTGTGGGCCTACTAAGTTGACGGGGACGGAGGGCTTTGTCAACTTAGTCAATATGCACGATTCTAGCTCTAGTGATCGTACGATGTCCATACAACGGTCGTAGTGCTTCTTCAACCTCTGGTCTTCTTGCTCCAGCCGCCCAAACCAGCACCGGTCGTGCCTCGTGCTCGTGCCTCCCGTGGCCGGCTGCGATGCGGCGGAGGCCTCACCGCCCCCTACTACTCCCACCGCTGGCCAGGCTATCCCTCTACTCACCCACACCCCCTGTTATTCTACGGCGACGGGAGCCTCACACCGCAGCGAACAAGTGAACCCTCGTACTCCTCTACGCGTGGGCATCCACTGCTGCGTCTTCCCCAGCTCTGCTTCGTCCCCTTCCTAGGCCTCGCCGTCGTCCACCGCCCTGGTGCTCTCGGCGCGGCGCGGTCAACATGGTCAAGGAACGGCTTCCATCGGACATGGATTGTACGTGGAGAAGCGGACAGCTGGGTCCACAGCTGCAGCAAGGAAGTGCCTCCTTATTACGCGCAAAATAATTATTCCTCCACCTGACAGCGGGGACCCACCGGACGGGCCACCATATTTCGTGAAAAAAACGTTTCCCCCCTGACTGCTGGGACCCACCAGCTACACCTTCGCACGCAAGGAAGTGCGTCCGGGCAAAAAAAAAACGATTCGCCCCCCTGACTGCTGGGACCCACCAGCTACATCTTCGCACGCAAGGAAGTGCGTCCGGGCAAAAAAAACAAAACGATTCGCCCCCTCACAGCTGGGACCCACCAGCTACATCTTCGCAGGCGAGGAAGTGCCTGACAGTCGGGACCCACCTGGTCGAAGTGTACGTAGCATTGTCATTCTGGTCACGAACGTGTACGTATATATATACTGGTGGATGTAGAGGCGCACACGTGTCGTAGTAGAGGCGCGCACGTAGCATGTACACGTACGTACAGCAGCGAGGGTGCAAGAAAGAACATCTGACCACGCGTGCATTACATACGGGCAGGGTCTCGAACGCATACTCGTGCATACGTACATGGCTGGGTCAGAACGGAGAAACAGCGTCGTCGTCGTGTTCATGGGGAGGCAACGGAATGCGTCGTGTTCATGGGGAGGTATCAGAATGTGTCGTGTTCATCGGGAGGCAACGGAACCCGTGGGAGCCAACCGACTGGGTCGTTACGGAATGCGTGGTCGTGTTTATCGGGAGGGCTTGAACGGAATAGGCGATGGAAACGAGGCCTGGCGTACCGCACAACGGAGGAAACAGCCTTGTGTTCGACCGGCCACGTTCAAAACGGGATCCTGTTCATCGGGAGGGGTCTGGCGTACCGCAAAACGGAGGAAACGGACCTCCTACGGTCAAACGGGGTCTGTTGATCGGGAGGGGTGTGGCGTACCGCAAAATGGAGGAAACGGACCTCCCACGGTCGAAACGGGGGTCCTGTTGATCGGGAGGGGTGTGGCGTACCGCAAAACGGACGAAACATACTTGTCTTGGAGCGCTACGGTCAAAACGGGGTCCTGTTCATTGGGAGGGGTGTGGCGTACCGCAAAACGAGACTACACGGATACTGTTCATCTCTACCGTCGACCTCCTCCAGCCTCCACGGGCTCCTATTCATCCAGCCTCCACCGCGCGCTACTCCACCGGCTACTGTTCAACCACCCATCCACGGGCACCCCTTCATCGTCTACTGTTCAACCAGCCCTCCACACCACAGGGTCCTGTTCAACCACCCCTCCACGGCCACCCCTCTATCGTCTACTGTTCATCCAGCCCTACACGTCACAGGTTCCTGTTCATCCAGAGGCAACGCCACCGCTCACTATTAATCCAACCCCCCCCCCCCCCCCCGCAATGCTCACTATTCATCCAATCGACCGACTTGATTAGCAGCGATAGCGAAGAATCGCTCGATCGGCTTCGATTAACGACCATCGATCGATCGCTCGGGTTCGATAACGCGTAGCTTGCGGTCTGTCGCTTCGGGTTGATTAGAGCCCAATGCCTCGCTTCGGGTTCGATTAAATGACGCCGCACCTGCAGCGTATGCACGTCTGAGAAAGCAGCGCATCGCTCGGCCCCCGACCTCCCACCGTAACCGGCAACTCCTCGAAATTTTCCTCCCCCTCGCTTCTACCACAGTTTTTTCCGTCATGGACGGCCCGAAGAATGTCATGCAGCTGCGTCTCCAGCCTGCCCAGGACGAAAAGCCCATTTTCTGTCATGATTTTTTGTCATAGAAGTAGGACCCCACCACATCTATGATGATACCGGGTTTTGTCACAATTATCGTCATAGAAGTGTCATATGTATGACAGAAAAAAATTTCGTTCGGCCCAAAATGTCACGGATGTGTCTTTTTTTTTGTAGTGCTATACGGTCTTCATGGCACCCCGAAAATTGCGACACTATTTTCAAGAGTGTTCAATCACAGTGGCATCAAAGGTACCACTTAACGACATTATCAACAACAGGGACGCCACTGGCCGCATAGTTAAATGGGCCATCGAGCTTTTACCGTTTGAAATAATATACAAGCCACGCCGGGATATTAAATCCCAGGTGTTGGCCAACTTTGTCGTTGAATGGATGGAAGTCGAACTCCCTAAAGAGTATAGTTCATACTCCAATTGGATTATGTACTTCGACGGCTCCAAAATGTCAAGGATCGGGGTCAAGTGGCGTCATCCTAACATCTCCTACTGGAGATAAAGTCCGCTATGTATTGCAAATTATGTATACGGACTCCAACAATGCAGCCGAATATGAGGCGCTTCTGCATGGTCTTCGCATGGCTGTCTCCATGGGAGGTGCATGGTGATTCAAACCTCGCAATATCCGGGGTCAATGGAGAGTTCAATGACCCAAAAATGGCGGCATATCAAAATGTTGTCTTAAAAATATCAGCTCGGTTCGAGGGACTTGAGTTTCATCATGTTTCTCGAGACAGTAACTAGACAGCCGACATCCTTGCTTGCATGGGCGCTTAGCGCGACCCTGTGCCACCTAACACTTTCGTGGAAAGGCTCTTCAAGCCATCCGTAGTATGGAAGGGTGAAAGTAGAGAAGATAGTGCGGACCTGGTCACCCCCCCAGCTGCTGAACACAATGCAGATACCTTCGGGGGTCCGGATATTGAGATAGCACCCTCTGCTCATGAGATCGTGGCTGTTATCGCTCCATGGACCGAACCATTCCGGGCCTACCTTAATAGGCAGGAGCTTCCCGACGATCAGAATGAAGCTCGACGCATAGTTCCGCGCTCTAAAGCCTTCAAAGTGCATGAGTGTGAACTATACAAAAAGAGCACTACCGGAATCCTCCAAAGGTGTATCTCCGAAGAGGAGGGAAGGCAACTCTTGGCAGAAATACATGCTGGTATGGGCGGTCATCGCACTACAGCTCGAGCCCTCGTAAGCAAGGCTTCCAGGACAGGCTTTTTCTAGCCTACGACCCGAGCCGACGCTAAAGCCCTTGTCCAACGTTGTGTGGGATGTCAGCTTTTCGCCAATCAAAGTCACATGCCTCCCAGCGCATTAAAAACAATCCCCATTACCTGGCCCTTCGCGGTCTGGGGGCTTGGTATGGTTGGTCCCCTTAAAGGGGGAAGCCACAAAAAGAAATACTTACTGGTAATGGTAGATAAATTCACTAAATGGATATAGGCTAAACCAGTAAAAACAGCCAGGCAGGGCCAGTGATCGACTCTATATCTGGCGTGGTACACCCCTATGGTGTCCCACGCAGTATCATCATTGATAATGGCTCCAATTTTACAGCTGATGAGATGAAAACCTGGTGTGCTAAGTTGGGCATTAAACTCAACTATGCATCTGTATACCACCCTCAAACAAACGGCCAAGTCGAATGGGCCAACGATCTGATCATGAGTGGCATTAAGCCCTGACTGGTGTGCTCTTTACGAGAATCAGACAAGCACTGGATTGAGGAACTCGATTCCGTACTCTTGGGACTCCGGACCACGCCCAATCGAACGACCGGATACACACCCTTCTTTATGGTGTACAGCACAGAGGCCGTATTGCCCTGCGACATTATTTATGACTCACCTCGAGTGCGCATGTACGAAGAGCGAGAAGCCGAACTAGATCGCCAGGATGACCTAGACAGACTCGAAGGGGAGCGTGATGTTGCTAAGGCTCATTTCGCATTTTATCAACAACAGGCTAGGCGTTACCAAAGCAGAGAAGTGCAGGCTAAGACATACAATGTCGGAGAACTTGTTTTACGCCTCCCGGAAAAGAAAAAGGAGAAGCTCAAACCAAAATGGGAGGGCCCCTTCATCATACATAAAGTCCTTACTGGAGGAGCCTATCGCCTTCGCAATGCAGTGGATAATCGCCTTGAACCAAACCCATGAAATGCTGCCCGGCTCCGAAGATTCTACGCGTAGTTCGGGCCTCCTTAGGTTTAACTTTAACTAGGTTTTTCCCTTTTTTCTCTCCTTTTTTGTTTGTTCCTTGTCCTTCTCATTGTATGTTCAAATCAACCGCACTATTCGGGGTACATATCTTTAAATGTATACACCCCACCATACATGGGGGCTTCTGTAACGAAGCATATTATTAAAAACTTATAGCTTCCATTGTCTATGTCAGTTGTTTCTATACAACCTTTGCCATTATATGCACCCCTATGACTTAAGTTTTTGCCAAGCTGGGTTGCCTCGCTCCTGTGCTTATACCCTACGTTTCTGATTCTTCGGCTAGGGTGTAAAGGGAGTACCTCCGCGATTGTTACAACCGGGTAATACGGATTTGTACCTCAGACGGGTGAAGACGAAAGCTAGCTTTCTTAAGGGAACAAATATGGAATCGGCTTCCTGTAATTCGGATACAAGCCTAGGCATGCATAATTTAGTATGTCAACCCAAGGAAAGGAACCCCTAATGGAACTATTTTCCTTGGAAGATGTTTCTTACGTTAAACAGTAATGTAACATAACTCCCCAAATGCATTTTTTCTGTTTGAGCAATATGAGTGGATTGCCTAGTTTCCGAAGATACTAAGATGTTTCTTATTTAATATAGTATACGGAAACACTCCAACTTCTTGGTTCGGAGGTGGAAGCCGAAGGTCTGCGATGACAAAAAAAATTACAAGTTCGGTAGGAGATAAGTTCAGTCATAAAGTACATTGATACATAGAATCAAATGCCTACTCTCTTTTTACACCATCTATAAGGCTATCTAGCTTTTAATCTTTTCGCGAATATTTCGCTGCTATCATTACTTGGTTATATACCAAGTTTACAGGAGTTTCCTTCCCATCCGGTCCCTGAGGTCTAACTCGGGCCATATGATCCGGATCGAGTCCGGTGTAGCGTGTCTTCACCATGGCCCATGCCTCTCGCACACCTTCCCGGTATGCGGAGTCTTCCATAGCTCGAAGCGACGCCGAGCACCCTTGAACAGGTTCGCCAACCCCTCCATACCTTCTGGAGGGGCATCGGATGTCCATAAGGCTATGGCCATATTCTTCATGGCTTTCCAGGCACGCTCGTGCAACGTTGACATTTCTTTTAGAATGCCGCTTTGAAGCCCGGACACTTCCTCTTCGAGGCGGCCGGTTAACAGACCTGTATGAACCGTATTATAACATTCCATATTATATGATTATATCAGTACTAGTCATACCAAATATGCCGCCCTTCACCTTTTGGTTCTCCCGTTGCGCATCCAAGAGTTGAGCTTTTAAGCTCTTTATCTCTCCGGCTTGCTTCTTCACTTCCTCTTCCAGTTTTTTATTTTTCCCCCGGTCATTGGGGAACTCTTCATTTCATCAAGCTCTATGACAGCAGCATTTAGCTGTGTCCGGCTTGTCTCGAGCTCCTGGGATAATGCATTGTTCTTCTACCTTGAGGACCTGCAGTCATAAACGATCCTCAAATCTGTTAGTTCCTACTGCTTTGAGTCTCTGGAGCTACATGTATCGATATATTAAAATTGCATAAATTTTCACCTATATATCCTTTGAGAACAGGCGAGTAACTCCAGTAAGTCCGTCCCGGGCAGCTCGGATATACGCGTCCACGGTGCTGAGAGCAGTAAATTCTTGCTTAGAAAAGGCCGGGGTGCGCAGGGTTTCTTTTAAGCGACGGTGATTCATCGCGCTCTCCATCTCAGAATTAGTGACAGACACTTCATCCGGATCTTCATGAGGTGGATGAGATGGTGCCACCCCCATATGCGCCCCCGTCCTAGTTGCACTACAAAAAAAGACACATCTGTGACATTTTGGGCCGAACGTACATATGACACTTCTATGACGATAATTGTGACAGAACCCAGTAACATCATAGATGTGGTGGGCTCCTACTCCTATGACAAAAAATCATGACAGAAAATGGGCTTTTCGTCCTGGGCGGGCCGGAGACGCAGCTGCATGACATTCTTTGGGCCGTCCATGACGGAAAAAACCGTGGTAGAAGCGAGGGGATTTCGGGAGTTGCGGTTCACGGTGGGAGGTCGGGGCCGGCGATGGGCTTTCTCAGACACGTGACGCTGCTGTGTGTGAGGCGTTGGCTCTAACTGAACGGGCGAGGCGTTGGGCTCTAATCGAACCCAAGCGATTGCCGCAGTTACGCGTTATCGAACCCGGCGATCGTTCGATGGCTGTTAACTTAACCCGTTTGATCGTTTCCTTCGCTACTGCTGCTAACTGAAGCCTATCGATGCTGCCTCTGGGATGAAGAGGGAGCGTTGCGGAGGGGGGGGGGGGTTTGGATGAACAGTGAGCGGTGGCGTTTGCCTCTGGATAAACAGGACCCCGTGGTGTTGAGGGCTGGATGAATAGTAGACGGTGGAGGGGTTCCCGTGGAGGGGTGGTTGAACAAGACCCCGTGGTGTGGAGGGCTGGATGAACAGTAGACGGCGGAGGGGTGGTTGAACAGTAGCCGGTGGAGTAGCGCGCGGTGGAGGCTGGACGAACAGGAGCCCGTGGAGGCTGGAGGAGGTCGAAAGTGGAGATGAACAGTATCCCGTGGAGTCCCGTTTTGCGGTATGCCACACCCCTCCCGATGAACAGGACCCCCGTTTCGACCGTAGGAGGTCCGTTTTGCGGTACGCCACACCCCTCCCATCAACAGCACCCCCGTTTCGACCGTAGGAGGTCCGTTTCCTCCGTTTTGCGGTACGCCACACCCCTCCCGATCAACAGGACCCCGGTTTCGACCGTAGGAGGTCCGTTTCCTCCGTTTTGCGGTACGCCACACCCCTCCCGATCAACAGGACCCCCGTTTCGACCGTAGGAGGTCCGTTTCCTCCGTATTGCGGTATGCCAGACCAACCCCGATCAACAGGACCCCGTTTCGAACGTGGTCGGTCGAACACAAGGCCATTTCCTCCGTTCTGCGGTACGCCGGGCCTCGTTTCCATCGCCTGTTCTGTCCAAGCCGGTTGGCTCCCACGCGTTCCGTTGCCTCCCGATGAACACGACGCATTTCGTTGCCTCCCCATGAACACGACGCATTTCGTTGCCTCTCCATGAACACGACGACGACGCTGTTTCTCCATTCCAACCCAGCCATGTACACGAGCCCTCGCCGTACTTATGCCCGAGAAGGCATTCGAGACCCTACCCGTATGTACGTATGTGGACGTATTTTCTTTCTTGCACCCTGGCCGATGTACGTACGTGTACTTGCTACGTGCGCGCCTCTACTACGACACGTGCGCGCCTCTACAACGACCAGTATGTATGTACACGTTCGTGACCAGAATGACAATGCTACGTACGCTTCGACCAGGTGGGTCCCGACTGTCAGGCACTTCCTTGCGTGCGAAATGTAGCTAGTGGGTCCCAGCAGTCAGAGGGGCAAATCGTAATTTTTTTTTGCGCGGACGCACTTCCTTTGCGTGTGAAGATGTAGTTGGTAGGTCCCAGCTGTCAGTGGGGCGAATCATTTGTTTGCCCGAACGCACTTCCTTGCGTGCGAAGATGTAGCTGGTGGGTCCCAGCAGTCACAGGGGCGAATCGATTTTTTTTGCCCGGACGCACTTCCTTGCGTGCGAAAATGTAGTTGGTGGGTCCCAGCAGTCAGAGGGAAACGTTTTTTTCACGAAATACAGTGGCCAGTCCGGTGGGTCCCCGCTGTCAGGTGAAGGAATCATTATTTTGCGCGTAATAAGGAGGCACTTCCTTTCTGCGGCCGTGGGCACAGCTGTCAGCCTCTCCACGTACAGTCCACATCCGACGGAAGTCGTTCCTTGACCCCGTTGACCACGCCGCGCCGAGAGCACCACGGAGGTGGACGACGACGAGGTCTAGGAAGGGGACGACTCGTAGCCGGGGAAGACGCAGCAGTGGATGCCCACGCGAAGAGGAGTACGCGGGTTCACTGGTTCTGCTGTGGTGTGAGGCTGCTGTCGCCGCAGAATAACAGGGGGTGTTGGTGAGTAGAGGGATGGCCTGGCCAGTGGTGGAAGTAGTAGGGGGCGGTGAGGCCTCTGCGACATCACAGCCGGCCACGGGAGGCAGGAGCACGCGGCACGACCGGTACTGGTTTGGGCGGCTGGAGCAAGAAGACCAGAGGTTGAAGAAGCACTACGGCAGTTGGATGAACACCGTACGGTAACAAGAGCTAGAATCGTTCATATTGACTAAGTGGACAAAGCCCTCCGTCCCCGTCAACTTGGTAGGCCCACAAGTCAGCCTCCCACTATGCTGGGTTCCAGCTGGCAGGGAGAGTATTCATTTTTTTCTGTGTAATAAGGAGGCACTTCCTTGCGTGCGAAGATAGCTGGTGGGTCCGACATCTCAGCGGGGGGCACGTTTTTTTCGCGAAATATAGAGGCCCTTCCGGTTGGTCCCAGATGTCAGGTGGAGGAATCATTATTTTGCGCGTAATAAGGAGGCATTTCCTTGTGTACGGCCGTGGACCCAGCTGCCAGCCTCTCCACGCACAGTCTACTTCCGATGGTGTCGATCGTTGACCATGTTGACCACGCCACGCCGACCGCATCCATGGTGGTGGACGACGGCGAGGCCCCGGGCAGCAACGAGCGTTAACTGGTTCTAGTGCGGTGTGGTTCGGCAGTCGGTGGAGAACAACAGGAGGTGTGGAGGGGTGGAGGGATGGCCTAGCCAACGGTGGAGTATCTGTTAAATATATGATGACAATAAAAATAATATATAATAACATATAAAATAATTTAAATATATATAATATAGTTAGAAGGGAAACATAAGTTGGACCTGGCGTTCCTATTCTTATATAGAAAAATAGAACAGACCTCTGCGTTTTCTTCAAAAAAATACATAAATTGGGTTGCCAAAAATAAAACCTCGGATGGGAGGTCCATAGGCCGGTCGATACATGACAGCCCTAAGAAAATACAAACAGGCCTATGGACCTCCCATCCGAGGTTGTGGGTTGCGCATGTTAAAAATGAAAGCCTATAAGGGGCAGCCCAAAACCACGTCCAACACTTGCCAAAACTTCATCCCTCGTTTTCTCTGTGTTTCGCACACCCGACATCGTGTGGGCATTTTTACTGTGCATCATATGAAGATGTGCTATGCATGAATGTTGATCAGCATGATGTTAACTGGCTGGTAGTTCCATTTTCGACCATGAATAAAACTTCCAACATGATATAAATGCTATGCCTCTGAAAGTTGCAGTTTCTTATCTGAAACTGAACTTGTAGTTTCTTATCTGAAACTGAAACTTGCAGTTTCTTCTCTGAGAATCACATTGTCTGCACTTTTATACTCCTATGAAACTACATTTTTTGAAGTGCTAAAAATAGATCTCTATAATTCATAAAATACTTCATATGCTCAATACTACAAATCTGAAATTCTAAAGACATTCATATCTGAAAGTACTCTCGAAATACACAACACAAAACACAATTCACAACCTGCAAATACTGACAAACCTAAGCTCCTCCTGACAATTCACAACCTGCCCGACTATTGGGCTAGGGGGCAGCCCCCTCCTATTCCTCGGCGGCAGACAGCCGCCCCGTGAGACGACGTGAACGGCGAGGGAGATGATGGCGGGGAACCGTCGTCGGGCCAACTGCTTTTCTCCTCTTGCAGTTGGGTTCGGTCGACGAAGACTCCACCGGCTCGCTCTGGCAGGATACCCTCACAAACGGCACCCTGTAGATGCTCAATCCTTCAATCTCTAGTGGATACTCCATCTGGGATCGATACTCCCACCACCGCTCCCTCACGATCGGATTCGGTGAATCTGTTTGCTCCATGGCCCAGAGGAGCAGCTCTATGTACTCCGGCGCGACTCCCTCCGGGAGTATCGCCGCCTTTTCACTCTGTTGCAGATATTTGGCCATGGATGTTGTCGTCGCCGCCAGTTGGTCCTTGTTGTCAAACCAAGACTGTATCTCCAACATCCTAGCTAGCTTCACAGGGTCGCCGTCTGCGATCCTCACGTATCGGTTGTACTCGTCCATCGATCTACTTCTCCACAGCACCTTCACTCGCCGGCGGTGGTTTTTGAACGGAAGAGGAGAGGAGCAGCGCTGGTTTTGGATTAGAACGGGAGATGAGCGACGTTGGTTTTGGACTGGAACATGAGAGGAGGGGCGGTGGTTTTGAAATGGACGAGGAGAGGAGTGGTGATGGATTTAGATTCGAACAGGAGAGGAGCGGCGGTGGTTTAAGAGGAGAAGAGCGGAAGAGCGGCGCTGGTCTTGGAAGTATTTTTTGTTGTTTTGCGTATTTTGGGTCAAAGTTTGACCATGTACTTTATTTGACAAGCAAAATGTGAATGCATGTCACCAAAAATTGTATCGTTTGGTTCGTATCTGAATGTACTTTCAAATTATATTATTTTTGCAACGTATAACATATATTTTATGTGCGAAAATCATGGTCAATTATGATCCAGAATAAAAGGGAGACTAGTTAATGTGGGGTCGCTTTCTTAATTGAAGGGTAAATTGATTTTGATTTTGATCCAGTCACTGCGCGTCGGCCCTCTGGCCCAATCCTAAATCGCTGCCGCACGCTCCTCTCCCTCTTCTCCATTGCAAAACCACCACCTCTCCTCTCCATCATCTCCATTCCAAAACCACCGTCTCGCATCTCCCTCTTCTGATCTTCTCCATTGCAAAACCACCTCCTCTCCTCTCCATCGTCTCCATTCCAAAACCACCGTCTCGCCTCCCCCTCTTCTGATCTTCTCCATTGCAAAACCACCTCCTCTCCTCTCCATCATCTCCATTCCAAAACCACCGTCTCGCCTCTCCCTCTTCTCTATTCCAAGAACACCGTCTCTCCTCCCATCTTCCAAAGCTAGCACCGGACCACTCAGAAGGACATCTATGGAGACGATGCAGCAGCGAATCAGGCAGATCGCCGGCGGCGACCAGGCAAAGTTAGCCAGGTTGAAGAAGATCCTTAGTTGGTTTGACAATGTGTGGGAGATTTCGAGGACGGTGTGGGCCATGTGGAAATGTATGTGAAAGAGCGAGACGGCGGTGATGAGGGCGGTGATGTACATGTACTCCTCGGCGGCAGTCACGCCGCAGTCCTCCGAGTTCATCGAGTATCTCCTCTAGGCGATGGAGGCAGATTCGCCAGGCGACGGGCCACCGGAGGTGGTGGGCGACAGGTCGAAGGTCGAGCACCCAGAGGATAACGAATTGATCGAGTATGGTGTTCCGTTCGTGAGGGTGCAGAGCCAGCCGGAGCCACAGGAGTATTCGTTCTCCCACCGCAAGAGGATTCCGGATGGCGCGACGTCGCTTCCCCGCCGTTCTCCACGGTTCCCTCGACGCTCGCCTCGTTTCAACGGCGGCGGTAGGGTTTAATGTAAGCTTTGCACTAACCTAATCTTCCACCTGCTCATGCTTACAATCAGTGTGACAGCTAATGAAAATCATGCTTACAATCAGTCTCCGAGTACTACGCCAATCACCCTAAAATAGCTCTAGACCTTTGGGTCAAAGTTGTGACACAGTGTACAAATAAAGAAAAATAGATTGGTGCTTCTTTCAGAAAAGAGTACTCCCTAGAAAATGCCAATATAAGATACTAGTATTTGGTTAGAGGATTTGCTACCGAGAAAGATCCGTCCCACGAGAGCGCCACACATCCCACTGGTGGTGGTGGATGCCAATGCGTGCATGCAGCATGGTTGGTGTCGGTAATTTTTACTTGGCACACCTCGCACTCTGCATATATGCCGGTTCCATATGTACATTTGTGCAGTTCCACCAAAATGCAGCGAAATAACCCTGTTTGCACAGATAATGAAAAAGCGTGATTACATTATAGTCGCACTAGTTGATGAAACACACAAAATAAATAGAAGAAAATATTGCGATAGTATCATAGTATGCCATGCTGCGAGGGCGTGATGGGCCCTCATGACGCCTCATCACGGTACACCTCATCTTGGACATCGTCCCAAGTCTCCCAGATACACCTTACGCCAAAGTGATGAACATCGGTGTACAACGGTAGTACAAGGAGGCGCCTTGAGACATTCAAATCTCTATTTTTGTACATATCAACTAAAATTAAGCACCCAGGTTTGCGTAAACGGCTAAACATTAACAATGGGACTAGTTGATGAAACATACTTTAACAAAGAGAAGCACTTTCTTTATCTACATTGGAAATGAAATGATAGAGATGACACTTGCTCTATTTTAACTGTATTATTACTTCATTTTATGAGTGACACTAGGGTCGAGCAGGTGGCAAACGAGGTGTACCGTGCGTCGCAAGGATGGAGGGCGGGGGTGCTTAGACTGGGATGCTGAAGCTGGCTCTTTCAGTCACCAACATGGATGAGTTCACCCAAAATGAAGCAATATCCCGTGAGCTAGCAGCTTCTTCTTCAAAAAAATTTTAAGAAAAGGGCTCCAGCCCCGGTTCCATTTCCATCAGAAAACGAAACCCACAGAGCTTCTTCTTCATTAGTTGCAATAAAATTGAGCAACATCAAGGTTGGTTGTGAAGCTCCTGGAATGCTCAAATAAAATTTTGATATCATTTGTGCAGTTCAACTAAGATCGAGCGTGAAATGT
Organism: Aegilops bicornis; assembly: GCA_021605145.1. Lineage (NCBI taxonomy): Eukaryota > Viridiplantae > Streptophyta > Magnoliopsida > Poales > Poaceae > Aegilops > Aegilops bicornis. The sequence goes on along the minus strand of CM038675.1, from coordinate 63,151,642 downwards.
ATATCTCTGTTTGCACAAAAAAGGTGGAAAGGAGGGTGACTAATAAGGGATGAAACATGCATCAAACGCAAAGAAGCATGTTCCTTATCTGAATGGCAATCCTACAAGGACAGTAGAAATTTCTAAAGCAGTGGCATTGCTAGATATTAGTGTGGGCATTAGGATTAACTATGACAACCGTTAAATACGACATTACTTTGGGCACGGGAGAGTAGGCGGACCAGGACAGTTGCATTTCTAACGAAAAGAACCAACTTATCTTAATGGGAAATTTTAGCAGGACATGTAAAGAAGTGCCATTGATTCATATTCCGGAGGCATTACATCGAAAACAACATTGGTTTAACGTGTCCTTACTTTTTAACGGCGATCGCTACATTTTACCAGTGGCATTACATAAGAGTGGCTCGGGGTAACAAACATCAGAACAGGATATCTGGGTTGGTCCCTGACGGAGTCCCGGACTAGGGGGTGTCCGGATAGCCGGACTATCGTCACGGCCGGACTCCAAGACTATGAAGATACAAGATTGAAGACTTCGTCCCGTGTCCGGATGGGACTTTCCTTGGCGTGGAAGGCAAGCTTGGCGATACGGATATGTAGATCACCTACCATTGTAACCGACTCTGTGTAACACTAACCTATCCGGTGTCTATATAAACCGGAGGGTTTAGTCTGTAGGACGAACAACAATCATACCATAGGCTAACTTCTAGGGTTTAGCCTCCTTGATCTCGTGGTAGATCTACTCTTGTACTACCCATATCATCAATATTAATCAAGCAGGAGTAGGGTATTACCTCCATCGAGAGGGCCCGAACCTGGGTAAAAACATCGTGTCCCTTGTCTCCTGTTACCATCCGCCTAGACGCACAGATTCGGGACCCCCTACCCGAGATCCGCGGTTTTGACACCGACATTGGTGCTTTCATTGAGAGTTCCTACGTATGCGTCACCAATAGGCCCGATGGCTCCTTCGATCATCAACAACGACGCGGTCCGGTGAGACTTTTCTCCCGGACAGATCTTCGTGTTCGGCGGCTTTGCTGCGGGCCAATTCGCAGCCATCCGGAGCAGATCGAAAGCTACGCCGGGCCGTCGAGTCAGATTTGGAAGTTTAAACTATACGGCCGATATTCACGGAGACTTGATCTTCGACGGATTCGAGCCGCAGCCAAGCGCGCCAAGACTTGTCTCGATGGGCGTGATCTAGCTCAGAGCGAGCAGTGCCACGAGGCCGCACCGATCCGCTCCGACCCTTAATCCGGGCGGATTCCCGATCAGGGACGAGTGGTTGGACACCGCCTCGGGGGCTACAATCTCTACGGCGATCGAGCCGAACTCCATCCCTGTCCCTTGCGAAGACCTCGACTCCATGGTGCCGGACTCCTTTCCGGACTCCGAACCCTCCGCGCCCTTGCCAATCGAATCCGATTGGGCGCCCGTTATGGAGTTCACGGCCGCGGACATATTTCAGCACTCGCCCTTTGGCGACATCCTGAATTCACTAAATGCTCTCTCTTTATCCGGAGAGCCCTGGCCGGACTACGGTCAGGAAGGTTGGGATGCGGACGATGAAGAAATTCAATGCCCAACCACCACCCACTTCATAGCCACTGTCGAAAGCTTACACGACGTGCTCGATTTCGACTTCAAGACATCGGCGGTATGGGCGGCGATGTAGGAGACAACAATGAACCAGCACCTATAGGATGTTGGACAACCTCATCCCATGATGTATACATGGTGGATACACCTAAAGGAAATGAAGACGAGGAACAACGGGACGCCACGAAGGATAAATCCCTCGAAAAGCAGTCAAAACGGCAACGTAAAAGCTGAACAAAGTCCCGCCTCAACAAAGACCCAGCCGTAGAGCAGGGCGAACCGGTGGACAACGAACAAGCTATCAAGCAATCATCCGAACAAGACAACTTGGATAAACAATCTGTCCCCGGCGAAGACAACAGTCCGGACGATCTCATGCCGGACAAACCATTGGAGCAAAATGACCTCCAGAAAAGGCTCGCTGCCCTTTGCGGCGTAGCCTGAAAAGCAAGCGGAAGCTCAAAACAGCGGAAGATGCACTCAGGATCAGATGGAGCAAAGTATTCAGCACCGCAGATAAATGCACGGGCGACGATCGCGAACAAAGAGCTACCCGAAAAGAAAGCTACTGCCCGAATTCGACGAGGAGGCCTTAGAGCCCCTACAATTAAAAAGCAAGAAGGCCACCCGGTCGGATGGACTACCTCACCGCAAAAAGAGAGCGGTGAATGGTGCTGCACACAAGCCAATATGCGATCCTCTTAAGGATTCACATCAAAAGGATGGCCTAGTTAGGTCCATCTATGGGCCAAGAAAGCACGCTCATCAAAGCAATGCAACACGCCAAAATTCCGAAGACCACGGCACACCCAAATATAGGGCGCCAGACACCCCCTATGTTTCACCGACGAGGTCTTGGATCATGAATTTCGGTGGATTCAAACCCGTAAACATAGAGGCATCTGACGGAACAACAGACCACTGAGTGCGGATTGAGGATTACATCCTCCACATACACATGGCTAGAGGAGATGATCTCCACGCCATAAAATACTTACCCCTTAAACTTAAAGGGCCAGCTCGGCATTGGCTTAAGAGCCTCCCCGAAAATACCATTGGAAGCTGAGAAGAGCTCGAGGATGCATTTCAGACAAATTTTCAGGGGACCTATGTCCGCCCTCCGGACGCAGGCGATCTAAATCACATAACTCAACAGCCCGGAGAGTCAGCCCGGAAATTCTGGAACAGGTTCCTTACTAAAAAGAACCAAATAGTCGACTGTCCAGACGCCGAAGCCTTAGCAGCTTTCAAACACAACGTCCGAGACGAATGGCTCGCCAGACACCTCGGCCAAGAAAAGCCAAGAACAATGGCCGCATTAACAAGCCTCATGACCCGCTTTGTGCGGGAGAGGATAGCTGGCTAGCAAGATGCAGCACCAGCGACCCAAATACATCTGAAATTAGGGATGGAAACGGGAAACCACGGCGCAACAAGAACAGCGCCGGATTAAAAGGAACAGTCCAAAGAGCACGTCAGTTAACGCCGGATTCAAAGGCTCACGGCAGAACAACAAAAAACTGCCCCTTAAAGACAGTAGCGATGAGCTATCCAACTTCAACAAAATCTTGGACAAGATATGTCAAATCCACAGTACTCCTGGGAGGCCTGCCAACCATACCCACAGAAATTGTTGGGTCTTCAAACAGTCCTGCAGACTGAACGCCGAACACAAGGGGCTCGACACACCAAGTGAAGATGACGACAAGTGCCACAAGCAGAGCCTCGGAAATCAAAAAACTTTCCCACAGGAGGTCAAAACAGTAAACTCACTTCACGTGATCAAAAGGAAAAACAGAGCGGCCCCCCCTAAAAGGCGCGCACTTCGGGTTGTCAAAACCAATCACCTTCGACCATCAGGACTATTCCGATAATATCCGGAACGCATGATGGACTGCCTTGATATTGGATCCTATAATCGACGGATTCCAATTTACACATGTCCTTGTGGATGGCGGCAGTGACATAAACCTGATATATCAGGACACAATCCGCGGGATGGGGATAAACCCAACCAAAATTCGCCGTAGCAACACCTCCTTTAAAGGAGTAATGCCAGGCCCATATGCCCTTTGCACGGGCTCCCTCTCGCTAGAAGTTGTGTTTGGTTCATCCGACAACTTCCATCGCGAAAGGTTACTCTTCCATGTCGCCCGTTTAAAAGTAGCCATCAAGCACTATTGGGACCTTGAAGCTTTCGCCCGCTTTAAGGCAATACCGCATTATGCATCTCTAACACTTAAAATGCCGGTCCACGCGGCATCATCTTGTTAAAAGGAAGTATTAAGTGTCACTTGAGCACGGAAGAACGGGAGACTGCCTTGACAGCCCCACAGCTATCCGGCCCCACAGCTATCCGGCTCTGCTAGGCAAAGAACCTGAATCGGCCATTCAAACCCGGACACGGTTAGACGAGTCCGGCGCCTTACTAGCGGCATACCCCCATCACGAGGGGCCGCATACATGTATAACAAGAGACAATAAAGCTCAATTTTATTCAATTCTTGAACCGTACTCCATTTATTCAATATTAAGTACACCTTTAGACGATCCTTTTTCTTTCAAACTAAGTTCCTCTCTTTACGGATGAACAACGTGCTACACCCATCCGGATAATGCACAACGGAGACACAGGCACAGACGTGCAGTAGGGACCCGTTGCAAGGATTCTTTTCAGATTAAGACCCTGTGTAAACCTTCTTTCACTGTCTCTTGTTGATATACATCCCCCCGGTTCCTTAATATAACCGAGGAGGAGGTTGGTGCTTTGGCATTGGCCGCACCAGAATTTTTGCGCGTACCTGGATACCAGGGGCTTAGGGCATTATTCTGCCCATTTTCATAAAGATCGAATACCTTAGGGAGTATTCGGCGTCTCGAGTTAGGCCTTATATGCATCAGCTCCGAATCATGTCTCTGGTCAAATGTTGGGTTGCCCGGCTCCTGTGTTTTGCTGCCTTACGTTCCGTTTTCACGGCTAACGCGGCACCAGGAGAACTACTGCGATTGTGCCCCGGTTCGGCCGGGCGAGCACCTCAGTAGAGAAAGCCGAAAACTGACTGTCATGATATAGCAAGAGACTGGTCAACCACTCGATGACTAACAGGAATGTTTAGGATTCCTCCGCATTAATGAAGGACCAGTTTTCGGCCAGGCACATACGCATCCCGAATTCGGGAGAGTGCGGTGCCCCGAGGGGCTATATAGTAGCCCCACCCTCGAACTCCTATGGCTAAGTGAAAGTGATAAAGCATTATAGTCCGGTTGCCTGGTTTGCTACGCTATCACCTCCTTAACAGGACCAAGACGTTGGATTAAGTGTGAAAAGCGCTTTTTTGCAAACACCCCGCACTATGTGCGTGGGGGCTGAAAGCCAAGGACTGCCATCTTTGAGTTATATACACATATACATAAATGGCATACAGGAGTAGTTTACTACTTGAACGCACAAGTATAAAAAGCCCTTATATTACATTGAAACATTGTTTTCACAAATCATACATGTCATTTAAACATAATATCCTTCGAGCCGCGTCTTTATTAAGCGCCCGGCGGAGACTTCTTCAAAGTAGTGCTCGGCGGTACTTTCTGTCCGAATCTTGGGATGCAACGTCAGTGGCCTTCATCTCTGCCCAGTATGTCTTGACACGGGCAAGAGCCATCCACGCTCCCTCAATACACGCCGATCGCTTCATTGCGTCGATACGCGGCACCGCACCAAGAAACTGCTGTAATAAACCAAAATAGCTCTTCGGCTGGGGTCCGTCCGGCCACAAGTGAGCCAAGACATGCTTCATGGTAAATCCGGACAATCGATTCAGCTCGGCCCATTCGGCCAATCGATCGGTCAGCGGCAGAGGACGCTCCGGACTATGGAATTGCGACCAATATATCTCTTCCCTTCTGTGCCCTTTCTGGCCTCGGAAGTGCTCAACCGCGTCCGCAGCGCTCGCCGCCAAGTCCAGATAAGCATCCTCTGAACTCCACAACTTATCCAACTGAGCATACTTTGGATCTGTATATTTCCTCCGCAGCAGAAACGGTTTTCCAGCCGCAATTGCCCCGGCCTGACTCAGCTCCTCCTTGGCAGCTCTCAAAGCCGATTGGGCATTCTTGGATTCGGCGGCGGCCTTCTTTAGGCCCTCTTATTCCGCTTGATGTTCCTTTTCAAGAACCTCGCAGCGATCGGTAGTATTCCTTAACTTTTTGGCCATATCGGCCATCTCCTCTTTGCTTCGGCAGTGAGCAGCCTGTTCAGCTTCTAGCTCTTCGGCCGCCTTTAAGGCGGCCGCATTACTAATTCTGGCTTGCTCTTTCGCTCGGGCGAGTTCTGCCCGCAGATCCTCCACGGCAGCGGCACCATCTGCATTAAGCATACGAATAGTAAGACATGGGCGTCAAGCTCCCTTACAAGGTGTCCGCATAGCGGTCGCATACCTTGTGACTCGTCAAACCGTTTATTGACCAGCGCGATGTCCGCATCCGCCTCGTCAGGTTGCCGCTTTAGTTCAGCATATTCAGCAGTCCGGCTGGCCTCCGGACGCCCCGCCACCTGTTTAGGAGCGGCGATATGTTATAAGTGAGAATTTGATCCTCGGCACATTGTCAATTTTGACAACATCCGAGTCTCAGGGGCTACTATCCATACTGGGCACATTTTATATGCATAACTGTCAGAAGGTACATCATTTTTGCGTACCTCAAACCCGTCGAAGAAGCTTACGACGGCTTCATGCAATCCGCTCTCCGCGGATGCAATTCCTTCAATCACCGTACCCATTAGAGCACGGTGATCTTCTGAAATAGCCGCTCGCCCGAGCAGATCCTTCATCTCCTCCGACCGCACGCCACTTGGCGCCGGACCTTCCGGCCCCGCCGGACTTGGGGGAACCCTCCGCGACGACACTAACGGGTCGTCCGCCTCACATGAAGGTGCGACAGGTGGAGGCGTTTCGCTCTCCATCATCTTCAGAAGAAGATCCCCCGAAGACGAGCTCTGCTGAGAAGGGCTGAAGTCCGAACTACAAGGTACAATTTCGATTATCCTCATGAATAAACACAGGGATGTTCCTTATTTACAAGACCCCTTCTTTTTACTTACGGCTCATTGAGGGCTGATCCCCTTGGGGAAATAATGCGGCTGGGTTACTTCCCAGCGCCGGACTCTCTGCTGAAGATTCCTTTCCCCTCTTTGAGGCCTTGACCTCCGGATCTTCCGAAGCGGTCCTCTTCTCTCCACGGAAGGTGGGACTCTTAATCTCTCCTTCCTTGATAGCCTCCTTCGCAGAGGCGGTTGCTTCCTCGCTCCCCCCTTCGCCTTCTTCAAAAGGCGCGACCTTCAACATCTTGGTCAACATGGGATCCGGCGTGGTCTCTGGGAGGGGAGCCGGACACCTTATTAACTTTGCCTTGGCTATCCACTCCTGTTCAACAAACGGCTCCTTTAATGGGCATATATATATGAAATAAATGAATGAACGACTTGTCCGGTTACAGGACTACATACTTGAGTATCTGGGCGATTGCAGCTTAATCCTGCGTCCTCGGTCAAGTCCGGACACTTCTCTTGTGATCCGAAGAACAATTTATACATCTCCACAGGCATCGTGCCCATAAAATTTTGGAGAGCTCGTGGTCCCTCCGGATTGAATTCCCACAGGCGGAGGGGGCGACGTTTGCAGGGCTGAAGGCGCCGGATCACCATAACCTGCACCACTGCAACCAGATTGATCCCTCTTTCCTGGAGATCTCGAATACGGCCCTGCAGCAGGGGAACGTCCTTGGACGGCCCCCGGTCGAGCCCCTTGTTGACCCATGATGCCAGCCGCTGTGGTGGACCTGAGCGGAAGGCAGGGAGCGCCGCCCATTTGGTGCCCCTGGGAGCGGTGATATAAAACCACTCCCGTTGCCACAAACCAAGCTCCTCTTGGAAAGAGCCCTCGGGCCACCGAGCATCAACACATTTGCTTATGACCGCCCCTCCAAGACCGCTTGCTGCCCCTTTATCATCTTTGGCTCCACCTTGAAGGTCTTGAGCCACAATCCAAAGTGGGGGTAATATGGAGGAAGGCCTCACATCGACAATGAATGACGAGATATGGAGGATTGACTCCGGATTCAAGTCATGGAAATCAAGCCCATAATAAAACATGAGCCCCGCACAAAGGGATCCATCGGGAAGCCTAAACCCGAAGGAAGTGGGACCACGAACACCACGTTCTCACCGGGCTCGAGTGGGAATGACCTGCCTGAAGCAGGCAGCCTATCACGAGATCTCGCCCGGTTAGATACTGGCGTCTCGCAGCTTTAGCACATCCTGTTACGTGACGGAGGAAGACATCCATCGGCCGTCTTTGGTCAGGGCGGACATCGTCGAAAGTCCGAAGCGCCTAAATCTGAAGCTTTGGGTGTTGGAACTTCGAAGCGCAAAGCGAACTTCGATGGAGGGTGTAAAAAGAAGAGGGCCTTGGTCTCATTATAAAGAGGTTGAATACCAAGAGCCCACCCGTGGTCGATTAGGACTCGCCTTTGATAGAGAAGGCAGGCCAACGGGCACGCAGTTGGAGTTACTACGTCCGTATTGATGAGAATCCCGGAATAAGGGGACACGATCTACGCTTTGATAAAACGTGCCAAGGAAACCGCCTCACTAAACACGCTGAGGTGGAACAATAAAAAACGATTCATATAAAGGCCTGGCCGTGGTGTGACATCACGCCGCGGAATACATCAGCAGATCTGTGCAAAAATTATTCTCTCTACGGTGTTATGTGGAACTTGTTTTGCAGAGTCGGACACTGTCCTTGTGTTCAAAACCTTCTATGAAGTATTCGGAGGAGGAACCCGCCTCGCAATGCCGAAGACAATCAACGCGCCGGACTCATCGTCATTGAAGCCTGGTTCAGGAGCTATTGAGGGAGTCCCGGACTAGGGGGTGTCCGGATAGCGGACTAGCGGCCCGGCCGTACTCCAAGACTGTGAAGATACAAGATTGAAGACTTCGTCCCGGGTCCGGTTGGGACTTTCGTTGGCGTGGAAGGCAAGCTTGGCGATACGGATATGTAGATCTCCTACCATTGTAACCGACTCTGTGTAACCCTAACCTATCTGGTGTCTATATAAACCGGAGGGTTTAGTCCGTAGGACGAACAACAATCATACCATATGCTAGCTTCTAGGGTTTAGCCTCCTTGATCTCGTGGTAGATATACTCTTGTACTACCCATATCATCAATATTAATCAAGCAGGAGTAGGGTATTACCTCCATCGAGAGGGCCCGAACCTGGGTAAAAACATCGTGTCCCTTGTCTCCTGTTACCATCCACCTAGACGCACATTTCGGGACCCCCTACCCGAGATCCGCCGGTTTTGACACCGACATTGGTGCTTTCACCGAGTTCCTTCCGTGTCATCACCAATAGGCCCGATGGCTCCTTCGATCAACAACAACGACGCGGTCCAGGGTGAGACTTTTCTCCCCGGACAGATCTTCGTGTTCGGCGGCTTTGCACTGCGGGCCAATTCGCTTGGCCATCTGGAGCAGATCGAAAGCTATGCCCCTGGCCGTCAGGTCAGATTTGGAAGTTTAAACTATACGGCCGATATCCGCGGAGACTTGATCTTCGACGGATCCGAGCCGCAGCCAAGCGCGCTGCACTGTCTCGATGGGCGTCATCTAGCTCTGCAGCCGAATAGTGCCCTGGAGGCCGCACCAGTATCCGCTCCGACCCTTAATCCGGAGCCGGATTCCCCGATCAAGGACGAGTGGTTGGACACCGCCTCGGGGGCTACAATCTCTACGGTGATCGAGCCGAACTCCATCCCTGTCCTTTGCGAAGACCTCAACTCCAGGGTGCCGGACTCCTTTCCGGACCAACCCTCCGCGCCTTGCCAATCGAATCTGATTGGGCGCCCGTTATGGAGTTCACGACGCGGACATCTTTTCAAAGACTCGCCCTTTGGCGACATCCTGAATTCATCAAGTCTCTCTCTTTATCCGGAGAGCCCTGGCCGGACTACGGTCAGGAAGGTTGGGATGCGGACGATGAAGAAATTCAATGCCCAACCACCACCCACTTCATAGCCACTGGCCGGACTACGGTCAGGAAGGTTGGGATGCGGACGATGAAGAAATTCAATGCCCAACCACCACCCACTTCATAGCCACTGTCGAAAGCTTACACGACGTGCTCGATTTCGACTCCGAAGACATCGACGGTATGGACGACGATGTAGGACACAACAATGAACCATTTTTGTTCGGTTTAGCCACCTTAATTATACTCTGTGAGGCTAGCAAATCTAGTGTTGTACTTACTTTGTTGACTTGTCTCCCAGTCCCCACTTTCTTTCCTTTTTCAACCAATAGATCGGGTTTATATTGAGTTTGTACTGCATTTCCCTTTACTTTCCTATTAGACCTAGAGACCAGTTGGATAGCCAGTCTCTGCTACTTTTCGCCCCCATTATTTCCTCTTTCGACCAAGTCCTAGATTCAGGTAACAAATCCTCCCCCACCCCCACCCCCTTTCTTCCTTGTTTGAACCAAGTAGTACTAGATTCGAGTGCATGAACTAGTTTTACCTCTTAAACGTAAAGAAATTATGGGGTTTTCAAACAGTCGATCGATCCTATCTACGAGGGGGCCTGAGAAATAGTAAAAGATACAAATGCAGCGACGTCAGGAGCTCGGGAAGTAGAGCAAGGCCGGTTTCGAAGGAAGTTATACCTGATGGTCGCCGGGATGTCGCTAGGTGGGCGGCGGGAGGCCGGATCTGCCCACACTACGGCAGCGAGGAAGAAGGGGTCGGAGGCCCTCCCTCGCCAGCGGTGCTTGGGAGAGAACGGCAAGGCAGGCTGATCGGGACGCGCCCAACAGTGGATAAGAGCCGTCGTCCGAGGACGACCACGTGAACGTTGCACCTTCTCACCTTCCCCGGCGGAGAGGATCCGGCTGGATCTGTGACCAGCGGTGAGCAGAGAGAGAGAGAGTGTGTGTGGCCACCGCTGTCGTGTTTAGATCTAGAGAGGCTGAGACAGTGTGAAGAGAGCAACACTAGCAAGCAGGCGTGGAGGCTCCTGCCTATATAGTGGAGTAGTACTAGTTTTCTTTTGTCTACCGGAGCCGGCTTGACCTCGTCAATGACTATCGAGTAGTCTTCATGCATGTGGCCCGGAGGCGCAGTTATCGTCATTTTGATCTGAAGCGCCAGATTATAACATATAACACGAAAAAATGCCACATGACAAGAAATCATAACCTCACTGCCCAAAGGAGACAACATGAATCCCGACGGACAAACTAGACGAGGAACAAAGCTCAAATTAAAGATAAACTCGTAGAAAAGGGGTCCGTCGATAGATGTCCGAATTAACATAGCCGGCTTGACCTGGATGGCAGCCGAGTAGTCACTGTTCGTGCATGTGCCCCCAATGACTAGCCCAACTCAGTTGTCGCTGTTTAACCCTCGCAGTGATCCGAAGCACATGACACCTAATTTTGCGTGATGACAAGAAACCTTTTTTTAGATTTCTCACCACAACTACAGCCATGTAAAACACAGCCTGCACGATATGTAGACGATAGCCAATCCAGGCGTGTCTGCTGGAGTCTGGTCACATGCATGGACGATCAGATCTTCCGTGTCTTGCAGGGATCGTCCAGGCACCAACGTAGTACTACAACACTTCTCTAGTACTATCGCTCATCTCCCTCTTCTATTAAGTCACCCGACTTGCGGAGCCGGGGAGTGTGCCTATGGTCGGTTCTCAATTGCCGTCCCACATGTGTGTGCGAACGCAATATGACGTGCGTTCCATTCGGAGAGCAGCATGCCAGACCGACCGTGCAGTGCGGCAGCGAATGCGTCGGGCGTGCTGTATACTCCGTACATGTGTACCGCCGTTTTCTAGATGCTTCGCTCCATGGCGCGGGCGCAATCCATGGATACAAAATTAGTATATTGTATACTATTTAAGAGTCGAGGGCGGGGCTTTTCCTGCGCGGTAGGCGGCGGGGCAGTTCCGCCTAGTCGGTTCGACAGAGACGCGAGAAGACGAGGGAGTAGGTTGCTGCAAACGTAGGGCTGTGTGATTTGACAGTGAGTTATTGCTGGACAGGTGGGGCCCCGTGATTTGACTTGCCATTATCATTTTAACTGCGGTGCTACGACCGGCGTGAGTCTCCCGATTCCTGACCACCTCCATACAGGTGCCTCTCCCAATGCTCCACCATGTAGTAGAGGCTGGCTCTTGCATGAGAGCCCACTTCTCCACTTTTTCCTTGCCTCTCTTTCCTCCACATATGCAAAAATGCCATGTAAAGTGCACTATTGTACTTACTTGCTCCTACAGGTGCTTAAGCTTGCCACATAGGCATAAAGTCTGATGTGGCAAGTTAATGAAGAAGAGAGAGACTAGTTTGGTGACCCAAGGAAGAAACGGTGCTAAGCGCGTGTACCAAGGTGAAAAGACAAAAGACCATTTCATCGGAAGAGGTCACTCCTTGGCAAATGCAATAAATACTAGTACTCCCTGTGTCCCATAATATAAGAAAGTTTTTGGCACTACACTAGTGTCAAAAACGTTCTTATATTATGGGACGGAGGGAGTACAAAGAAATAGATAGAGAGGAGTAAAAAAATATACACTTATAGCCAACCTTATAGCTAACCTTGTTGTAGTATGAGTGACTAAGTGATGACTATGTATGACATGCCAACATCAGATAGCCTAACGCACCATGTTAACTCTCCAAAGGGCGCGACAAGGCGACGCTGACGGTCGTGGTAGGTGCGACCATGATACGGGGTGCTGGCAGCCCTTGGATCTGAGATCAAACGGTCGCATGCTAAGTTGCTGAAAATTTGCAGAATAACCCTCCCGCGGCAACCGGCAAATTTCCTCCCACGGGCTGGAGTAGGTTTCTCGGTTTGCATGCGGGTTTAATGGAGGTGAGGAGGCGTGTTCAGTCGGGCGTGCAGTGGATGGCGCAGTACTATTCGATTTGACAACTACAACTAGTATATTATAAAAAACAAACAAGAGTAGTAGAGATAGAGATAAGAATAGAGACTAGGGAGGAGCACCATCTACTGCTTCGTGGGCTACTCCTGCGCTCCATTCGGCGGCCGTAACGTCCCCTACAGCCACTCTCTCCTGCGCTCCATTCGGCGGGCGCTGTTGACATTTGGGGAGCGCACTCTCGCGACTGCTAGCAGCCACGACTTCACCGACAACGACTTCTTCCCTGACCTCGGCAACCCCTTCCTCAACGACATGGGCGACAACCTCAACGCTAATGGTGCTGCTCCCGTTGCACCGTATGTGTTTCTGTCCTTCCTGTTCGAAATCGTGGTAAAATTCATGTTTCTACTCTGTGTCCTAGACTCGATCTGTTCATCTACTATTCTAGTCTGCATGATTATTTTAATCTCTGTTATAGCCGTCATGATTTATTTTGTAGTAAATCTCGTAGTAACTTGCTCATATATTCAACTAGCGGAACGTCCCCTACAGCCACTCCCGTTTCATGGACGGCCTAGTCGATGCCTCCAAGGGTTCATACTTTCACTAGTGCAAGTTCTCTCAACAATAATAACATAATTGGATCATATAACTATCCCTGAACATGCAACAAAGAGTCACTCCAAAGTCACTAATAGTGGAGAACAAACGAAGAGATTATGGTAGGGTAGAAACCACCTCAAAGTTATTCTTTCCAATCAATCCATTGGGATATTCCTATAAGTGTCACAAACAGCCCTAGAGTTCGTACTAGAATAACACCTTAAGACACAAATCAACCAAAACCCTAATGTCACCTAGATACTCTAATGTCACCTCAAGTATCCGTGGGCATGATTATACGATATGCATCACAAAATCTCAGATTCATCTATTCAACCAACACATAGAACCTCAAAGAGTGCCCCAAAGTTTCTACTGGAGAATCACGACGAAAACGTGTGCCAACCCCTATGCGTAGGTTCATGGGCGGAACCCGCAAGTTGATCACCAAAACATACATCAAGTGAATCACGTGATATCCCATTGTCACCACAGACACGCATAAAGCAAGACATACATCAAGTGTTCTCAAATCTTTAAAGACTCAATCCGATAAGATTACTTCAAAGGGAAAACTCAATCCATTACAAGAGAGAAGAGGGGGAGAAGAAACATAGGATCCAACTATAATAGCAAAGCTCGCGATACATCAAGATCGTGCCAAATCAAACACATAGCTACTGGTACATACCCTCAGCCCCGAGGGTGAACTACTCCCTCCTCGTCATGGAGAGCGCCCGGATGATGAAGATGGCCACAGGTGAGGGTTCGCCCCTCCGGCAGGGTGCGGGAACAGGGTCCCGATTGGTTTTTGGTGGCTCTGGAGGTTTTGCGGCGGCGGAACTCCCGATCTATTCTCTGTTCTGGAAGTTTTAGGGTACATGGAGTTATATTGGCGAAAGAAGCACGTCAGGGGAGCCACGAGGGCCCCACGAGGCAAGGGGGCGCGCCCTAGGGGGTTGGGCGCGCCCCCCACCCTCGTGGCTTCCTCGTTCCTTCCTTGACGTGGGGTCCAAGTCCATCGGGTAGCTTTCGTTCCAAAAATAACTTCTCTAGTTGATTTCGTTCCGATTCGACTCCGTCTGATATTTCTTTTCTTCGAAACACTGAAATAGGCAAAAAACAGCAATTCTAGGCTGGGCCTCCGATTAATAGGTTAGTCCCAAAAATAATATAAAAGTGTAAAATAAAGCCCAGTATTGCCCAAAACAGTAGATAATATAGCATGGAGCAATCAAAAATTATAGATACGTTGGAGACGTATCAAGCATCCCCACGCTTAATTGCTGCTCGTCCTCGAGTAGGTAAACGATAAAAAGATAATTTTTGATATGGAGTGCTACTTGGCATAATTACAATGTAATTCTTCTTAATTGTGGTATGAATATTCAGGTCCAAAAGATTCAAGACAAAGGTTCATATTGACATAAAATAAATAATACTTCAAGCATACTAACTAAGCAATTATGTCTTCTCAAAATAACATGGCGAAAGAAAGTTCATCCCTACAAAATCATATAGTTTAGTCATGCTCCATTTTCGTCACACAAGAATGCTCTCATCATGCACAACCCCGATGACAATCCAAGCAATTGTTTCATACTTTAGTAATCTCAAACCTATAAACTTCCACGCAATATATGAGCGCGAGCCATGGACATAGCACTATGGGTGTAATAGAATATGATGATGGGGGTTATGTGGAGAAGACAAAAAAGGAGAAGGTCTTGCATCAAAGAGGCTAATCAACGGGCTATGGAGATGCCCATCAATTGATGTTAATGCAAGGAGTAGGGATTGCCATGCAACGGATGCACTAGAGCTATAAATGTATTTAAGCTCAACAAAAGAAACTAAGTGGGTGTGCATCCAACTTGCTTGCTCACGAAGACCTAGGGAATTTGAGGAAACCCATCAATGGAATATACCAGCCAAGTTCTATAATAATAAATTCCCACTAGTATATGAAAGTGACAACATATGAAACTCTCTATATGAAAAACATGGTGCTACTTTGAAGCACAATTATGAGACTCGCTATATGAAGAACATGGTGCTACTTTGAAGCACAAGTGTGGAAAAATGGATAGTAGCATTGCCCCTTTTTAATTTTTTTGGGCCTTTTTTTCTTTTTCTTTTTGGCATTTCTCTCTTTTTTGGGACAATGCTCTATTGAATGATGATCATCACACTTCTATTTATTTACAACTCAATGATTACAACTCGATACTAGAACAAAGTATGACCCTATATGAATGCCTCCGGTGGTGTACCGGGATGTGCAATGAATCAAGAGTGACATGAAAGAATTATGAACGGTGTCTTTGCCACAAATACTATGTCAACTACATGATCATGCTAAGCAATATGACAATGATGAATGTGTCATGATAAACGGAATGGTGGAAAGTTGCATGGCAATATATCTCGGAATGGCTATGGAAATGCCATAATAGGTAGGTATGGTGGCTGTTTTGAGGAAGATATAAGGAGGTTTATGTGTGAAAGAGCGTATCATATCACGGGGTTTGGATGCACCGACGAAGTTTGCACCAACTCCCAATGTGAGAAAGGGCAATGCACGGCAATCAAGAGGCTAGCAATGATGGAAGGGTGAGAGTGCGTAAAATCCATTGACTCAACATTAGTCATAAAGAACTCACATACTTATTGCAAAAATCTACAAGCCATCAAAAACTAAAGCACTACGCGCATGCTCCTAGGGGGATAGATTGGTAGGAAAAGACCATCGCTCGTCCCCAACCGCCACTCATAAGGAGGACAATCAAATAACACCTCATGTTTCAAATTTGTTACATAACGTTTACCATACGTGCATGCTACGGGACTTGCAAACTTCATCACAAGAATTTCTCAAATTCACAACTATTCAACTAGCACGACTTTGATATTATAAACTCCATATCTCAAAACAATCATCAAGCATCAAACATCTCTTAGTATTCAACACACTCATAAGAAAGTTTTTACTATTCTTGAATACCTAGCATATTAGGATTAAGCGCATTACCATGCTATTTAACTCTCAAATAATATAAGTGAAGCATGAGAGTTCATCTATTTCTTCAAAATAAAACTACCACCATGCTCTATAAGACATAAGTGAAGTACTAGAGCAAATGACAAACTACTCCGAAAAATATAAGTGAAGATCAATGAGTAGTCAAATAATTATACAACTATGTGAAGACTCTCCCATTTAAGAATTTAAGATCTTGGTACTTTATTCAAAAGGCAAGAAAAGCTAAAGAAAATAAAATGACGCTCCAAGCAAAACACATATCATGTGGTGAATAAAAATATAGCTCCAAGTAAAGTTACCGATGAACGAAGACGAAAGAGGGGATGCCTTCCAGGGCATCCCCAAGCTTAGACACTTGGTTATCCTCGAATATTACCTTGGGGTGCCTTGGGAATCCCCAATCTTAGGCTATTGCCACTCCTTATTCCATAGTCCATCGAATCTTAACCCAAAACTTGAAAACTTCACAACACAAAACTTAACAGAAAACTTGTGAGCTCCGTTAGCGAAAGAAAACAAAACACCACTTCAAGGTACTGTAATGAACTCATTTTTTATATATATTGGTGTTGAACGTACTGTATTCCAACTTCTCTATGGTTCATAAACTATTTTACTAGCCATAGATTCATCAAAATAGGCAAACAACACAATGAAAACAGAATCTGTCAAAAACAGAACAGTCTGTAGTAATTTGTAACTAACACAAACTTCTGGAACTCCAAAATTTCAGCCAAAATAGGACGACCTAGGAAATTTGTTTATTGATAATCAGCAATTGGAATCACTATTTTATCACGTTCTGGTGATTTTTAATAATTCTTTTAGTGAACTGAAAGTTTCTGGAAATTACAGCAAGATCAAATAACTATCATCCAAGAAGATCCTATAGGTTTAACTTGGCACAAACACTAATTAAAACATAAAACCACATCTAAACAGAAGGTAGATGTATTATTTATTCCTAAACAGAAACAAAAAGCAAGAAACTAAAATAAAATTGGGTTGCCTCCCAACAAGCGCTATCGTTTAACGCCCCTAGCTAGGCATGATGATTTCAATGATGCTCACATAAAAGATAAGAATTGAAACATAAATAGAACATCATGAAGAATATGACTAGCACATTTAAGTCTAACCCACTTCCTATGCATGGGTATTTTGTGAGCAAACAACTTATGGGAACAATAATCAACTATCATAGGAAGGCAAAACAAGCATAACTTCAAAACTTTAAGCACATAGAGAGGAAACTCGATATTATTGCAATTCCTACAAGCATATATTCCTCCCTCATAATAATTTTCAGTAGCGTCATGAATGAATTCAACAATATAAACAACACCTAAAAGATTCTTTTCATGATCTGCTTGCATAGAAATTTTACTACTCTCCACATAAGTAAAATTCTTTTCATTCGGAATAGTGGGAGTTTCATAAGAGACTTGAATACTATAAATTGTTTCCACATTAAAAGAGTAATGTTCAGAAAAAGGGTAATCATGACAAGTTTTGTAAATATAATCGTCACAATTTTTTATAGCATAAGTTTCATCACAATAATCATCATAAGTAGTAACTTCGTTCTCATCATAATCGATTGAAACCTCTCCCAACATAGTGGAATGACTAAATAAAGTGACACTCTTCCAAATCCACTTTCATCAATATAATCATCATAGGTAGGAGGCATGCTTTCATCATAGTAAATTTGCTCACCAAAGCTTGGGGGACAAAAAAGATCATATTCATCAAACATAGCTTCCCCAAGTTTGTGGCTTTGCATATCATTAGCATCATGGATATTCAAGGAATTTATACTAACAACATTGCAATCATGCTCATCATACAAAGATTTAGTGCTAAACATTTTATAGATTTCTTCTTCTAGCACTTGAGCACAATTTTCCTTCCCATCATTTTCACGAAAGATATTAAAAAGATGAAGCGTATGAGACAAACTCAATTCCACTTTTTTGTAATTTTCTTTTATAAAATAAACTAGTGGTAAAACAAGAAGCAAAAAAATAAGATTGCAAGATCTAAAGATATACCTTCAAGCACTCACCTCCCCGGCAACGGCGCCAGAAAAGAGCTTAGTTGATGGGGTGTGAGTGCCGCTTACCTAGCCTCCCCGGCAACGGCGCCAGAAAAGAGCTTAATGTCTCCTACGCAACCTTCTCCTTGTAGACTTTGTTGGTAATGCCGCTTACCAAGTGCAGAGGTTTGTAGGACAGTAGCAAATTTCCCTCAAGTGGATGACCTAAGGTTTATCAACCCGTGGGAGGCGTAGGATGAAGATGGTCTCTCTCAAGCAACCCTGCAACCAAATAACAAAGAGTCTCTTGTGTCCCCAACACACCCAATACAATGGTAAATTGTATAGGTGCACTAGTTAATGAAGAGATGGTGATACAAGTGCAATATGGATGGTAGATATAGGTTTTTGTAATCTGAAAATATAAAAAAAGCAAGGTAACTAGTGGTAAAAGTGAGCGTAAACGGTATTGCAATGCTGGGAAACAAGGCCTAGGGTTCATACTTTCACTAGTGCAAGTTCTCTCAACAATAATAACATAATTGGATCATATAACTATCCCTCAACATGCAACAAAGAGTCACTCCAAAGTCACTAATAGTGGAGAACAAACAAAGAGATTATGGTAGGGTATGAAACCACCTCAAAGTTATTCTTTCCAATCAATCCATTGGGCTATTCCTATAAGTGCACAAACAGCCCTAGAGTTCGTACTAGAATAACACCTTAAGACACAAATCGACCAAAACCCTAATGTCACCTAGATACTCCAATGTCACCTCAAGTATCTGTGGGCATGATTATACGATATGCATCATAAAATCTCAGATCCATCTATTCAACCAACACATAGAACCTCAAATAGTGCCCCAAAGTTTCTACTGGAGAATCACGACGAAAACGTGTGCCAACCCCTATGCATAGGTTCATGGGCGGAACCCGCAAGTTGATCACCAAAACATACATCAAGTGAATCACGTGATATCCCATTGTCACCACAGATACGCACGGCAAGACATACATCAAGTGTTCTCAAATCTTTAAAGACTCAATCCGATAAGATTACTTCAAAGGGAAAAATCAATCCATTACAAGAGAGAAGAGGGGGAGAAGAAACATAGGATCCAACTATAATAGCAAAGCTCGCGATTCATCAAGATCGTGCCAAATCAAGAACACGAGAGAGAGAGATCAAACACATAGCTACTGGTACATACCCTCAGCCCTGAGGGTGAACTACTCCCTCCTCGTCGTGGAGAGCTCCGGGATGATGAAGCTGGCCACAGGTGAGGGTTCCCCCCTCCGGCGGGGTGCCGTAACAGGGTCCCGATTGGTTTTTGGTGGCTCTGGTGGTTTTGCGGCGGCGGAACTCCCGATCTATTCTCTGTTCTGGAAGTTTTAGGGTACGTGGAGTTATATAGGCGGAAGAAGAAAGTCAGGGGAGCCACGAGGGCCCCACGAGGCAGGGGGCGCACCCTAGGGGGTGGGCGCGCCCCCCACCCTCGTGGCTTCCTCGTTCCTTCCTTGACGTGGGGTCCAAGTCCATCGGGTAGCTTTTGTCCCAAAAATAACTTCTCTAGTTGATTTTATTCCGTTTCGACTCCGTCTGATATTCCTATTCTTCGAAACACTGAAATAGGCAAAAAACAGCAATTCTCGGCTGGGCCTCCGGTTAATAGGTTAGTCCCAAAAATAATATAAAAGTGGAAAATAAAGCCCAATATTGCCCAAAATAGTAGATAATATAGCATGGAGCAATCAAAAATTATAGATACGTTGGAGAGCTATTAGCTGACAGTAACACGAGGCCGATGTACGGATGTGTGCTCACTATTACTACCCCTCGGAGGTCCGTGGGCGTCGACACTGGCTACGTCAAGCTGACTTGGACTCTGCCGAGCTGGGACCTTCCCACCGATGTGGACATGGAAGACGCATGGTACTCCCAAGGAAGAAACGGTGCTAAGCGCGTGTACCTAGGTGAAAAGACAATTTTGAGTCTATAGCTAATTAAATGAAGCACACTTAGCAACACCATTTCATTGGAAGAGGTCACTCCTTGGCAAATGCAATAAATACTAGTACTCCCTGTGTCCCATAATATAAGAATGTTTCTTGGCACTACACTAGTGTCAAAAACGTTCTTATATTATGGGACGGAGGGAGTACGAAGAAAGAGATAGAGAGGAGTAAAAAAATACACTTATAGCCAACTGTCGGTGTCAAAACCGGCGGATCTCGGGTTGGGGGTCCCGAACTGTGTGTCTAGGCGGATGGTAACAGGAGACAAGGGACACGATGTTTTTACCCAGGTTCGGGCCCTCTCGATGGAGGTAATACCCTACTCCTGCTTGATTAATATTGATGATATGGGTAGTACAAGAGTAGATCTACCACGAGATCAAGGAGGCTAAACCCTAGAAGCTAGCCTATGGTATGATTGTCGTCGTTCCATATCTCTATCTCTATCGACTAGAGTCCTAGCCGAATACGCCGGTGGGGGAGGAGTCCTTGTCTTGATCGCCAAGTCTTGTGGAATCTTCCTTGTATGCGGCAACTGTCCGGACTGGCCCATGAGTATACGGCCATGGGGATCCTCGGCCCAATCCAACTAATCGTGAGACGACGTGGTGAGTACCCCTAGTCCAAGACACCGCCAAGAGCCCCCTAAACCGGTCTTCAAGTTGGGGACGCTCCTCGATTCTTCCGAACTGTTCTTCATCTTCGGTCGTCGGTCTTGAAAACTGGTTCAACAAATCTTCTCATCTTCGATCTTGAGGATCGCTGAAATGCATTCGACGAGTTTACACGTCGGGTATCCGAGGAGCCCCTTTAAGTTTCCGGCCTTTGTCAATTTTTATGCCACACCTTGGGTTTGAAGTTTTTCCCGGGAGGCAGTGTCCTCTTGCGTCCGAGCTCCAACGCCGGACTGCATTCGAGGTATCTTTTGCAGCCGAGCACCAATGCCGGACCGCTTCCAAGCTCTAACGCCGGAATGTATCCGAGCTCCAACGCCGGACTATGTATCCGAGCTCCAACGCCGGACTGTATCCGAGCTCCAACGCCGAACTATGTATCTGAGCTCCAACACCGGACTGTATCCGAGGTGTCGTAAATCACCTTGGTTCAAAGAAGTTTGAAGGAGTTTAGCCGAGCTTAATGCCGGAAATGCCCTCTATGGAGCCAGCCACTAGCGTCCGAGCTTTATGTCGGATCGCTTCCGAGAGGTGGTGCACCACCCTGAATGTGGGCCGATTTTTGTCAATATTTTTTATTGGTGCAATTTATTCTCTGCCGAGATACATAGCCAGTAGCCCTCAAGGTGGGTATCGGTCTAAAACCGGAGATGCACATGAAGGATGACATAAGACCGCTGATCCCCGTAACCGCTGAGACTCAGGTTGATTTGGAAAATCGGTATGAGGATCAAGTCCTAGCTAGGCAGAATACTTCGGGACACAAAAAGCGGCGTGCTCAGTCCTCAAGACTCAGGTTGGGTGCGGCCGACCAACCTGAGGATCAAAATCTTATCGGAGACTGTATTACACTTAAAATTTTCTGCATTGGACAGGCAATGCAGTAGCCCCCAAGACACTGGTCGGGTGGCAACACCAGATCAGGGGATTGATGTGCCCCTTTAATATTTGTAAATAATAAGCCCGAAGCCCAGTAGCCCCCGAGCCTTAATGCGGGCATGGGTGGTCGAATTAAGGATCGATATCCATAATAAAATCACAAATTATGTGTAATGACTCTATGTATCCAAGTACTTTACGTCATTAATGCTTGGATCCGCATTGTACAAAACTTTGTTGCCGACCATGGGCTTCAACCTCCTCGGCCAGTAGCCGAGGAGTGTTTGTCCTACTTTATAAAGCCTTTATGAGGGCAAAGATTTACGACAAACAAGGCAATCTGGCCATACGGTTTTATAAACAAAGGTACGCAGAGAGATATGTTATATTACTGTCTAACAGAAGAAATGTCTTACAAAGAAAATAGTCCCGCTATCGGTTCCTTTCTTTGGGTTGTCATGCTAAGCATGATCATGAAACCTCAGCCCCAATGTAAGAGAAAAATATTGAGGATTTAGTTTGGGAGGCCAGTTACTAGCCCCTGGTAGTGTTCGACGATCGAGGTCAAGCGGAAACACTTCGCCAATGTTATGAATGGCCCGTCATTTAATATAGTCATCGGATTGCTGACCAGTTTACACCTATTGTGACAATCCAGCTTTCGGCTTTCTCCTCGAGGTGCTTGACCATGCGAAATGGAAGCACAATCGCGATGGTTCTCCTTTGCACACCTAGCCGAACAAAGCGGAACGTAGGAGGCAAGCGCGGGAGCCGGGCAACCCAACTATTGACTGAAGACACAATTCGAAACTGATGCATATATAGCAATATCCGAGAATGTTTTTGCCGAATCTCTAAATGCGTCCGGCGTTGCACTGCGAGACTTGTGCTGAAAACACACAAATAGTTAAAAGTGCCAAAAGCTTGGAAAACCAAAAAACGTCAGTAAAAACATGACGTCCGAACAAGATCAAGTGTTCGGTGCCAATCCGAAATTGGACTTCGTAAAAAAAAAGTGCTTCATCGTGCTTTAACATGACACATCCTATCTCAAGACTTCAAGCGGGTCAGCCTACGGCTTCAGTCTCCCATCCCGAAGGCAGAGTACTTCTCATTAGGCCAGTTTAGAAAACTAAACTCTAGCAGTTTTGAGAGAGAAATTAGGCTCCCCGGCTAGTGACCGCACACTCGTGTCGAGAAAAGGAGTGATAAATAATAATAAAAACTCTGCAACGACTAAGAAGAAAAACACTTATTATAAAACGGCTCAAAGAAACATAAGAGCCCCCAAGTGACTTGGGTAAAAGTTGATTATATAATGTAAGGTGACATGTAAAATGCCTTCTAGCCGGATTGTAGATCGTTTGTCGTAGCGGACCTTTTCGCTTCAACCTCTGGACCCAATAGTCCGGAGTGTGTCCGAATACCCTCGCGGTTATAAAAACCGGGGCATGCGTGGAGACCAGGCGTAGGGGTCATTAGTGCTTTATCAGACAAGTGCCCAACTAGTTATGTTATATTACATGGTTAGTAAGAAACATCTTTCGGGGAGAATAGTTCCGTTAGGGGTTCCTTTCCCTGGGAGGCATGCCCTAAAGTGCATGTCCGGACTGCGAAAAGAGCAGAAAAACATCTGGGGGCAGGTAAATGAATAGGTAAGAAATCATCTTTTAGTTCACCGACCGAATATTCCCTTAAGAACGCTAGCTTTCGGCTTCACCCAGTCTGAGGTACACTGTAACACCCTGGATTTAAACTTCCCTTTTTGGGCAATATATCAACTTGACCTCATCCATTTCTTGTGAGTTTTGTCATGCTTGGCTTCATGTTGTTTGGTTATGTGGTTTTTTTTCTTTTTTCTTGTTTTGCTCCTTTTACCATATTGCATTTGTGCCTATTGTCATCTTGCATTCCATTCTCATCATGTGTTGGTGGTGATCTCTCACCTGTTGTGTTGTGGCATGTGCCATTCTCTTTTGCATTACCATCTCCTCCTTCCTCTACTTCTTTCCTTTTCAAGTGCCATATATTTCCTTTCCAAATTAATGTTCATCTTCTCCTGCAAATTTTGCTCTTTGCACTAAAGACTCTCTGCCAAATATCTCCTCATTTGAAGTTGTTATGGTCAGGTTCAAAAATGGCACAAGTTTGAAATATTTCCAAACTTGCATTATTTTTCTACCTTTAAAAATGTCCATTACAATTTATTTAAATAGTGGAGAATTCCAGGAGTTTGGGGATATTTTCCTTTCACTCAAACTCTTCTCAACCATTTCTGTACTTTCTTTTCTTTTCCTTTTGATTTTTAAAAAAGGAGAAGAAAGAAGCGAAGAAGCAGTGGCAGCCAGCCTAAACCTCCCCACTGGCTCCGGCCTCCCAAGCCGGCCCAGCTCCCTCAAATTTCAGCCCAGAGAGGCGCGCCCAGCCGCTCGTTCCTCTCCTGCCTTGGCGCACCCATCTCCGCGTGCCCTTCAAGCGCCTGTCCACGTGCAGCGCTGGCCCGCCTGGCAGCGTCGTCGCTGTGCCTCTCACCCACCTTTCCCTCTTCCTCTCGCCATCGCCATGGGGACCCGGCCGCGAGGGAGCGTGAGCTCGCCCGTCGCCTCTAGCCCCTACTTATCCCCTCTCGCGTGTCCAATCGAACCCTAGGGTTCCCTCTCCCTCTCGCCGCCCGCCGCCAGTAAAGGGAACCACCGGTCGCCGCCCGCTTTCGGCCCCGAGCGCATCTGGGAGCGTGCCTCATCGCCGGCGTGCTCTCCGGCCACCCCAACCATCCGTACCCTGCCCATCTTCTTCCTCGTCGTCGTCTTCGTCCACGACGTCGACTACGGGGGCCCGGATCGCCAAGTTCGTCGACGCCCTGCCGATCTTCTTCTCGGTCAGGTTCGGCGAATCTTGAGCTCGATCTCGTCGCCGTCGGCCGTCTCCGTCGCCGATTCAGCGTCCTAGGGTAAGGAGGTATAACCCCTTCCTCCCTGCTCCTTCTTGCCGTCGTTAGATCCCGTGAGAGTAGGGTCCGATCCATGTTCGTATGCGTGCCCGGCGTGCTCGGCGTGCTCGTAGTAGTTTAGGTTCAGAGTTGTTTTGGCGGCGTGTATGCCGCTATTCCCGCTCGGGCTTGTCCCTTCTTGCTCTGTGGTGCCCTCTCGTGCGTGCCAGTTTATGAGGCGCAGAGCCCCCAGAGCCGCCGCCGTTGCCTCGCCGGCGTTGCGTTCGTTGTCTCGCCTCGAGTAGGGCCTGGCAGTTTTGGTCAAGGCGCTAGCGTCCTGGTTCCTACCAGATCCCCTACCCTAGCCGAGCTGGTCGACTCCCGCTCTTCCACCACGGCGACACAGGTTCGAATCGGTAGCGCCCCTTTTAATTCTGTTTTCTTCGTTCTTCGGTTCGTCTCTTCAAAGTGGCAGCAGTTAAGGGGCCGAGGCCCTTCCTCTGTCAAGAGTCACAAGACCAGCCCAGTGGTAGCAGGGAGGGATTCCACCGAGGAGACCGGGTTCGATTCCACCCGAGTCTGGTTTTCTTCCCCATTTTTAAACCTGCTATACCACTGACTCTATGACAGTAGGGTCCCACCATGTCAGCCTCTCAGCGCCCTCCTCCATATGCATATTTTTTTTCCTTACCCCACGTTTCCATTTCCAGCATTGTTTCCTTTTCTGTTTTAGGCAAGTCCATTTCTGGACATTTCCAAATCTGGAATTTGCCATTTCTGTTAACTTCCCTATTAGGCAGGTTATGACTTAGTGCATTTGTGATGATTTCTATGCTGCAACCCTAACATATTATATATGTTTTTGGGGTAGAAAATCCCATCAACTCAGTGGTGGCATTAGTTTCTGCATTTGAGCAAGTTTGTGATCATGTCTTTTTGCATCATGGTTATGTGTTGTCTTTCATGGGCATATTTATTTGATTTATGCTATGAGGTAGTTTGCACACGTGCATGGCTTTGTTCCTCATGCTGTTATTATAGGTTTCTCACCATTCTTGTTTTTGCTCGCCATATCCAACCCGTGCATCCGTTTAGGTGATCTCTATATCGATTTCTACGAAATCATCTCGTCTTTCCGTTGGCATGCTTGGTTTGCCAAGATGATGCCTAGTTTCTCATTTACCTTCCGGAGCGCTTTATACGCATTGCATACCACATCATGCATATCATATCGTGTTTTGCATCATGTTGATTGTGCATTGCACCGTGATTTATTGTGGTTCCTTGTTTTGTTGTTGCTTTGGGTAGAGCCGGGAGACGAGTACGTGAACGAGGAACCTGTTGAGAACGCTTACGAGGATCAGGCTTTCGACAACTCTGAGAACATTGCAGGCAAGATGATCATACCCTCGAAATCACTTCTATCTTTGCTATGCTAGATGCTCGCTCTTTTGCTATGCCTATGCTGCCATGCCTACCACTTGCTATATCATGCCACCCATATTGCCATGTCAGCCCCTAACCATCCTTTCCTAGCAAACCGTTGATTGGCTATGTTACCGCTTTGCTCAGCCCATCTTATAGCGTTGCTAGTTGCAGGTGAAGTTGAAGTTTGTTCCTTGTTGGAACATGGAGATGTTGTTCCTAAACGGAACATGTTTACTTGTTGGGGATATCACAATATATATCTGCTATAATTAATACATCTATATACTTGGTAAAGGGTGGAAGACTCGGCCTTATGCCTGGTGTTTTGTTCCTCTTGCCACCCTAGTTTCCGTCATACCGGTGTTATGTTCCTTGATTTCGCGTTCCTTACGGTTGGGTGATTTATGGGACCCCCTTGACAGTTCGCTTTGAATAAGACTCCTCCAAAGGCCCAACTTTGGTTTTACCATTTGCCACCTAAGCCTTTTTCCCCGGGTTTTAGCGAGCCCGAGGGTCATCTTTATTTTAACCCCGGCCAGTTCTCCTTCGATTGCTGGTCCAACTTGAGCGATGTCCGGCGCCCCTGGGCAATCCAGGTTTATGCCAACCCGACGTCTGGCTCATCCGGTGTGCCCTGAGAACGAGATATGTGCAGCTCCTATCGGGATTTGTCGGCACATTCGGGCGGCTTTGCTGGTCTTGTTTTATTGCTGTCGAACTGTCTTGTAGTCCGGGATTCCGAGATTGATCGGGTCTTCGGTAGAAGGAATATCCTTCGTTGACCGTGAGAGCTTATAATGGGCTAAGTTGGGACACCCTGCAGGGTAATATCTTTCAAAGCCGTGCCCGCGGTTATGAGGCAGATGGGAATTTGTTAATGTCCGGTTGTAGAAAACCCGAAGTTGACCTCAATTAAAATACACATCCACCGCGTGTGTAACCGTGATGGTCTCTTCTCGGCGGAGTCCGGGAAGTGAACACGGTGTTGGAGTTATGTCTGACGTAAGTAGTCCAGGATCACTTCTTGATCGCTATTAGTTTCACGACCGCGCTTTGCTCCTCTTCTCGCTCTCTTTTGCGATGTAGCCACCATATATGCTAGACGCTTGCAGCAGCTCCACTATACTACTCTGTCCTTCCTATAAGCTTAAATAGTCTTGATCTCATGGTGTGAGATTGCTGAGTCCCCGTGACTCACAGATACTTCCAAAACAGTTGCAGGTGCCGACGATTCCAGTGCAGGTGATTCCACCGAGCTCAAGTGGGAGTTCGACGAGGAACGTGGTCGTTACTATGTGTCTTTTCCTGATGATCAGTAGTGGTGCCCAGTTGGGACGATTCGGGGATCTGTGTTAGCATTTGGGGTATCTTCTTTATTTTGGTTCCGTAGTCGGACCTTGAGTGTACTCTGAATGATGGATGTTTATTTATGTACTGTGTGAAGTGGCGATTGTAAGCCAACTATGTATCTCTTTCCCTTAATTATTACATGGGTTGTGTGAAGATTACCTCACTTGCGACATTGCTTTCAATGCGGTTATGCCTCTAAGTCGTGCCTCGACACGTGGGAGATATAGCCGCATCGTGGGCGTTACAAGTTGGTAATCAGAGCCTTCCCCGACTTAGGAGCCCCCTACTTGATTGTTTGCTGGCGTTGTTGAGTCTAGAATGGAAAATGTTTTGAGTCTTAGGATTATATATATCGGAGAGTAGGATTCTTTTTACTTCCAAGTCCCTTCGTCGCTCTGTGAGGTATCCTGACGTAGAGTTTTGACTCTTCTCTCCTCAAATTTCACTAAAATTTTTTTTAGGATCACGTGGGTATCTTGGAATCGTTCCGATGGTTTTGTGACGAGAACATTGTTCTTGGTGCCTCCTGACATTTAGGGGTTGTGGCAGTGTCCCGGGGAGTTGAGCTCCGAGGTGTTGTCGTCACAATTTTATCGTTGCAGTTCTGGAATACCTGAGTTTTGCCGACATCGAAATCTCTTTTGTGCAGTTGTTGGTGAGATAACCTCGATAGCTGATCTTGTGGCGAAAAGGGAGTATTGCCATGACTTGCATAACGGATGTTTTTGAAGGTCGAGGTACCACGATTTCCGAGGATTTCTTGGTTATGTGTTGACGGATGGATACATTTGGATCTAGGTATTGTTAGTTTGGGTGATATATTTTGTGTCCCTGTATCCCCAACACCAGATTGCATAACCGTAAAGTTTCGGAGTTTATAGGTGGGAATTCTAGTAGCTTACGGGATATTCTTTCCGACGGATGTATGATTTGAGATTGGGGTTCAAAGTTTAGTGGTCCGCCCATTCACGGTCGATTCACGATGGTCGCGAGGCGTCTTAAAGAATCCTTGGCTATGCTGATTCGGGGGCGTCTTGTTAGTCATTCGTGTGACGGCCGCTATCGTCGTGCCGTGTAGGGCCCCACCACGAACACTTTGGGCGAAATCTCTGTCATGTGTTTGTTCCGGCTCATTCTAGTAGCCAACCTTTTGTTTTCAGTTGCGATATTCGAATTGTTTCTAAGACAGTTGTTGTTTCCATATCCTTATCTAAGTGGCTTCTCACCTTATTGGACGTGTGATGATTATCTTTGGAATTCATTCGTTCATTCTTGTTCGAATGTTTATTGTGAAGACTATATGTTGCAATTTCTATCCGTTGATTCTACTTATCAATTTGTCTATCAAAGGACTAACGGATGTCACCCTCTTCAGGATGGCTCCGCCAACGTCTGAATCCGGATCGCAATGATGGGGATCAGTCCGAACCCTCCACCTCCACCTCCACCTCCGCCTTGAGAGGCTGGCAAGCTATCATGGCAGCCACCAATGCCAATGCTCGAGATGATTTTGCAGCTCTTGCAAGAACGCATTACTCAAGGGCAAGGCAATCAAGGCAATCAAGGTCAAGGCAACAATCAGCCGCATTTTGCTACTCTCAGTCAGTTCCTCGCTAATCAGCCGAAGTCTTTCAGTTTCTGTGTTGAGGCCACAGACGCTGACGATTGGTTAGTGGATATCTGCAAGCACTTTGACTGTAGCAATGTCAGACCTGAGGACTTTGTCAAGTTTGCATCGTTTCAACTCAAGGATCAAGCTGCGAGTGGTTCCAAAGCAATACAAAGATTCCAGAGGAGGTCGTGTCATTACAGGGATGAGTTCCGCCGTGATTTCAGAGCTCACCACATTCAAAAGTGTTGTTGAGAGCAAGCGTGAGGAGTTCCGCAATCTCAAGCAAGGCAACATGTCTGTCTATCAATACAATATCCAGTTCGAAGCTTCGCTTCGTTTTGCTAAGCAAGACGTGCACGATGAAAAGAGTATGATCTATCAATTCAGAGGTGGTGCGAGAGAAGATCTGCAATTACCTCTTGTGCTTTTTGAGCCAGTTAAGTATGATGATTTCTACAACATGGCACTGAAGCAAGAAGCTGCCCAGCTCAAATGTGAGGCCTCTAAGAAGAGAATCAGGGATGCAGTTCAGTCTTCTTCTTCCTCTCAAGTGGCAGCTAAGCGGCGAAGTTTTACCTTCCTCCTCCTCCGTTCCGTCGGCCTTATCGCCAGAAGAACTTCGGTGGCCGTGGATCTTCCCACCCACCCAACCCTAGCTATCGAGAACAAGTCTAATTCTCAAGCTCCAAGGTCAAGTGCTCCTTACCACCGTCCGCTCTACGAGGTGACTTGCAACAAATGTCAGCAGAAAGGTCACTATGCGAACAAATGCTTCAACCAGGCGCCTTCCGCCTCCTCCTCTGTGAAATCTTCCGGCAATGCAAGGTGGTCAAGCATAATCCAAAGTCTGCAAAGGTGAATATGATGAATGCAGCTCAAGCAGAGGAGTCTTACGATGTGATAATGGGTAATCTTCCGATTAATGATATTCTGCAAAAGTCTTATTTGATCTTTGGTGCATCGCATTCTTTCATTTCAAGACCTTTTGCATCTAAGCATGAGTTGGTTTTTCAAGATTTGCCTAAACCACTATCGGTTGTCTCTCCGGGTAAATTCATGCATGCAAGCTCCATGGTTCCGGATGTTTCTATCAAGATGGGCGATTATAGATTTACGGCTAAACCAATTGTTCTTGGTGACTCGGATATTGATCTTATTCTCGGAATGGATGGCTTTCTCAGCACAAAGCTCGGCTTGATTGTGCTGCTGTGGAAATTCAATTGACTCACTCTTCTAATGATGTGATCATCTATGCCGCTTCGTGATGAAAACCATTCGGTTGTTTTCTCTCAATGAGAAGGGCGAACTGAATGCCATCTCTCGATTCGATCGTTTGTGAGTACCAAGATGTCTTTCGGAAGAGCTTAGGGTATGCCTCCTCATCGGCGATTGAGTTCGTTATTGATCTTGAGCACGCATCGAACCCGTTTGCAAGCGTCCATACAAGCTTGGACCTGATGAGCTGAGGAATTGAAGAAGCAGCTCGATGAACAAGAGCGTCTGGGTTTGATCAGACCGAGTTCATCTCCTTGGGGTTGTGGTGTTCTTTTGTCCGGAAGAAGGATGGCACGGACCGACTTTGCGTCGATTACCGTCCATTGAATAAGAAGACTATCAAGAACAAGTATCCACTTCCCAACATCAATGAGCTTTTCGAGCAACTCAAAGGTGCTTGATGTTCTCCAAGCTTGACCTTCGTATGGGTTATCATCAGATTCGCATTCGTGAACAAGATATTCCCAAGACGGCATTCGAACAAGCTTTGGTTCTTATGAATATCTTGTCATGTCTTTCGGCCTCGCCAATGCTCCTCCAACATTCTCTCGGATGATGAATTTCATCTTCAATCCCTACACCAATGAATTCGTCTTGGTCTATCTTGATGATATTTTGGTCTTCTCCAAGAATAAGAAGGATCATGCCAAACATTTGCGATTGGTGCTAGACAAGCTCGAGAGTATCAATTCTATGCGAAGTTCTCCAAATGTGAATTTTGGCTTGATGAAGTGCTTTATCTTGGTCATATCATCTCCGCCAAAGGGCATCGCTGTTAATCCCGAGAAGGTGTCCGCAATTGTGAATTGGGAACCTCCTCGGAATGTCAAACAGCTCATGACTTTCTTGGTCTTGCAAGCTATTGCCGAAGATTCGTTGAGAACTTCTCCAAGATTGCAAAGCCTCTTTCCAACCTCCTCCAGAAGCATGTGAAGTATGTCTGGTCTCATGAGTGTGATGTTGCTTTCAATACCCTCAAAGAGAAACTCGTCACAGCTCCTGTCTTGACTCCTCTGATGAATCCAAGCCATTCAAGTTTTCTGTGATGCTTCTCTTCAAGGTCTCGGTGCTTTGTGTTAATGCAAGAGAAGAGAGTTGTGGCTTATACCTCTACTTGATTGAAGCCTAACGAGAAGAACTACCCCACTCACGATCTTGAGTTGGCGGCAGTTGTCCATGCTTTGATTACTTGGAGACATCTCTTGTTGGGAAGGAAAGTGGACATTTTCACCGATCACAAGAGTCTCAAGTACATTTTCACTCAACCCAACCTCAACCTCAGGCAGACTCGATGGGTCGAAATGATTCAAGAGTACAACCCAAGTATTGAATATACTCCGGGCAAGGCCAATGTCATTGCAGATGCTTTGAGCAGGAAGGCTTACTGCAACAGTCTAATCCTCAAGCCCTTTCAGCCGGATCTTTGTGAAGCGTTCCGCAAGCTGAATCTTCAAGTTGTTCCTCAAGGCTTTCTTGCCAACCTCATAGTATCTCCTACTTTGGAAGATCAGATTCGTGAGGCTCAACTTCTGGATACCATGGTGAAGAAAGTGAAACGTGGTATCGACAAGGACATTTCAAGTACAAGTGCTTCCACGTTGATGACAAAGATACTCTTTTCTTTGAGGACCGGATTGTGGTTCCAAAGGGTGATCTACGAAAAGTCATTATGAACGAGGCTCACAATTCGCTTCTATCCATTCATCCTGGAAGTACAAAGATGTACCATGACCTCAAGCAGTCATATTGGTGGACTCGAATGAAGCGAGAAATTGCTCAATTCGTGAATGAGTGTGATGTCTGCAGAAGAGTGAAAGCAGAACACCAAAGACCAGCTGGTCTCCTCCAACCTCTTGCTATTCCTGAATGGAAGTTTGATCATATTGAAATGGACTTGGACTGGTTTTCCAAAGTCCAAGCGTGGAAATGATGCTATCTTCGTTGTCATTGACAAGCTTACTAAAGTGGCTCATTTTCTTCCTATCAAAGAATCCATCACAAAGCAGCTCGGTTGGCGAGCTATACACCTCCGGATTGTCTCCTTGCACGGCATTCCACAATTGATCTCTTCAGACCGTGGCAGCATCTTTACCTCCAAGTTACGGATTCTTTTCAAGGCCATGGGCACCAACATTCGTTTCAAGACAGCTTTCCATCCTCAAACAAGTGGCCAAGTCGAGCGAGTCAATCAAATCCTTGAAGATATGCTCAGGGCTTGTGTCATTTCTTCGGTATGAAGTGGGAAGATTGTCTTCCATATGCCGAGTTCTCCTACAACAACAGCTTCCAAGCGAGTTCGGCAAGGCCCCATTCGAAATTCTCTATGGCGAGAAAGTGCCGTACTCCTCTCAATTGGTGCGAGACAGGTGAACGCCAACTTCTTGGCAATGACTTGATCACGAAGCAGAAGAAATGTGCAAGGTCATTCGTGAGAATCTCAAAGCAGCATAATCGCGCCCGGAAGAGCTATTATGATGATAAGCACCGTGATGTGACTTTTGAAATTGGAGACCATGTCTACCTCCGCGTCTCTCCAATGAAAGGCACTCGCCGCCGGTATCAAAGGGAAGCTTGCCCCTAGATACGTGGGTCCTTTCAAGATCATTGGGAAAAGAGGCGATCTCGCCTATCAACTTGAGCTTCCATCCAACTTTGCAAGCGTGCGATGTGTTTCACGTGTCACAACTTCATAAGTGCTTCAAGACTCTGAACGCACTATCAACTTCGAAGAGATTGACCTTCAAGAAGATCTCTCTTATCATGAGCACCCGTTGCTATTCTTGAAGAAACCGGCGCAAGACTACTTAACAAGTCTATCAAATTCCTGAAAGTGAAGTGGTCACACCATTCCGACCGAGAAGCTACCTGGGAGCGCGAGGATCACCTCCGTTCCGAATATCCGGAGTTCTTTCAGTCCTAGATCTCGGGACGAGATCCTCTTGTAGTGGTGGAGTGTTGTAACACCCTGGATGTAAACTTCCCTTTTTGGGCAATATATCAACTTGACCTCATCCATTTCTTGTGAGTTTTGTCATGCTTGGCTTCATGTTGTTTGGTTATGTGGTTTTTTTTTCTTTTTTTTCTTGTTTTGCTCCTTTTACCATATTGCATTTGTGCCTCTTGTCATCTTGCATTCCATTCTCATCATGTGTTGGTGGTGATCTCTCACCTGTTGTGTTGTGGCATGTGCCATTCTCTTTTGCATTACCATCTCCTCCTTCCCTCTACTTCTTTCCTTTTCAAGTGCCATATATTTCCTTTCCAAATTAATGTTCATCTTCTCCCTGCAAATTTTGCTCTTTGCACTAAAGACTCTCTGCCAAATATCTCCTCATTTGAAGTTGTTATGGTCAGGTTCAAAATGGCACAAGTTTGAAATATTTCCAAACTTGCATTATTTTTCTACCTTTAAAAATGTCCATTACAATTTATTTAAATAGTGGAGAATTCCAGGAGTTTGGGGATATTTTCCTTTCACTCAAACTCTTCTCAACCATTTCTGTACTTTCTTTTCTTTTCCTTTTGATTTTTAAAAAAGGAGAAGAAAGAAGCAGCAGCAGCAGTGGCAGCCCAGCTAAACCTCCCCACCTGGGCTCCGGCCTCCCAAGCCGGCCCAGCTCCCCTCAGCCCCGCAGCCCAGAGAGAGGCGCGCCAGCCCGCTCGTTTCCCTCTCCCTGCCTTCGCGCACCCATCTCCGCGCGTACCCCCGCTAGCGCCCGTCCACGTGGCAGCGCCGGGCCCGCCTGGCAGCGTCGTCGCTGTGCCTCTCACCCACCTTTCCCTCTTCCTCTACGCCGCCATCGCCATGGGGACCCGGCACGAGGGAGCGTGAGCTCGCCCGTCGCCCTAGCCCCTACTTATCCCTCTCGCGTGTCCAGCGAACCCTAGGGTTCCCTCTCCCTCTCGCCGCCCGCCGCTGTAAAGGGAACCACCCGATTCGCCGCCCCGCTCGGCCCCGAGCGCATCTGGGAGCGTGCCTCATCGCCGGCGTGCTCTCCGGCCACCCCAACCATCCGTACCCTGCCCATCTTCTTCCTCGTCGTCGTCTTCGTCCACGACGTCGACTACGGGGGCCCGGATCGCCAAGTTCGTCGACGCCCTGCTTCGATCTTCTTCTCGGTCAGGTTCCCGGCGAATCTTCAGAGCTCGATCTCGTCGCCGTCAGCCCGTCTCCGTCGCCGATTCCGCGTCCTAGGGTAAGGAGGTATAACCCCTTCCTCCCTGCTCCTTCTTGCCGTCGTTAGATCCCGTGAGAGTAGGGTCCGATCCATGTTCGTGTCGTGCCCGGCGTGCTCGGCGTGCTCGTAGTAGTTTAGGTTCAGAGTTGTTTTGGCAGCGCGTGTATGCCGCTATTCCGCTCGGGCTTGTCCCTTCTTGCTCTGTGGTGCCCTCTCGCATGCGTACCGGTTTATGCGAGGGCGCAGAGCCCCAACCGCCGTTGCCTCGCCGGGCGTGCTGCGTTCGCTGTCTGCCTCGAGTAGGGCCTGGCAGTTTTGGTCAAGTGCGCTAGCGTCCTGGTTCCTACCAGATCCCTACCCTAGCCGAGCTGGTCGACTCCCGCTCTTCCACCACGGCGACACAGGTTCGAATCCCAGCGCCCCCTTTTAATTCTGTTTTCTTTCTGTTCTTGATTCGTCTCTTGAAGAGTAGCAGTTAAGGGCCGAGGCCCTTCCTCTGTCAAGATGCCGCCGACCAGCCCGGTGGTAGCAGGGAGGGATTCCATAGGGAGACACGGGTTCGATTCCACCCGAGTCCGGTTTTCTTCCCCATTTTAAACACCTTTATACCACTGACTCTATGACAAGAGGGTCCCACCATGTCGACCTCTCAGCGCCCTCCTCCATATGCATATTTTTTCCTTACCCCACGTTTCCATTTCCAGCATTGTTTCCTTTTCTGTTTTAGGCAAGTCCATTTACGGACATTTCCAAATCTGGAATTTGCCATTTCTGTTAACTTCCATATTAGGCGGGTTATGACTTAGTGCATTTGTGATGATTTCTATGCTGCAACCCTAACATATTATATATGTTTTGGGGTAGAAAAATCCCACCAACTCAGTGGTGGCATTAGTTTCTGCATTTGAGCAAGTTTGTGATCATGTCTTTTGCATCATGGTTATGTGTTGTCTTTCATGGGCATATTTATTTGATTTATGCTATGAGGTAGTTTGCACACGTGCATGGCTTTGTTCCTCATGCTGTTATTATAGGTTTCTCACCATTCTTGTTTTTGCTCGCCATATCCAACCCGTGCATCCGTTTCCGGTGATCTCTATATCGATTTCTACCGAAATCATCTCGTCTTTCCGTTGGCATGCTTGGTTTGCCAAGATGATGCCTAGTTTCTCATTTACCTTCCGGAGCGCACATACGCATTGCATACCACATCATGCATATCATATCGTGTTTTGCATCATGTTGATTGTGCATTGCACCGTGATTTATTGTGGTTCCTTGTTTTGTTGTTGCTTTGGGTAGAGCCGGGAGACGAGTACGTGAACGAGGAACCTGTTGAGAACGCTTACGAGGATCAGGCTTTCGACAACTCTGAGAACATTGCAGGCAAGATGATCATACCCTCGAAATCACTTCTATCTTTGCTATGCTAGATGCTCGCTCTTTTGCTATGCCTATGCTGCCATGCCTACCACTTGCTATATCATGCCACCCATATTGCCATGTCAGCCCCTAACCATCCTTTCCTAGCAAACCGTTGATTGGCTATGTTACCGCTTTGCTCAGCCCATCTTATAAGCGTTGCTAGTTGCAGGTGAAGTTGAAGTTTGTTCCTTGTTGGAACATGGAGATGTTGTTCCTAAGCGGAACATGTTTACTTGTTGGGGATATCACAATATATATCTGCTATAATTAATACATCTATATACTTGGTAAAGGGTGGAAGACTTCGGCCTTATGCCTGGTGTTTTGTTCCACTCTTGCCACCTAGTTTCCGTCATACGGTGTTATGTTCCTTGATTTCGCGTTCCTTACGGTTGGGTGATTTATGGGACCCCCTTGACAGTTCGCTTTGAATAAGACTCCTCCAAAGAAGGCCCAACTTTGGTTTTACCATTTGCCACCTAAGCCTTTTTCCCCGGGTTTCGCGAGCCCGAGGGTCATCTTTATTTTAACCCCGGGCCAGTTCTCCTTCGATTGCTTTGGTCCAACTTGAGCGATGTCCGGCGCCCACAGGCAATCCAGGTTTATGCCAACCCGACGTCTGGCTCATCCGGTGTGCCACGAGCGAGATATGTGCAGCTCCTATCGGGATTTGTCGGCACATTCGGGCGGCTTCTTTGGTCTTGTTTTATTCTTTGTCGAAATGTCTTGTAGTCCGGGATTCGAGATTGATCGGGTCTTCGGTAGAAGGAATATCCTTCGTTGACCGTGAGAGCTTATAATGGGCTAAGTTGGGACACCCCTGCAGGGTAATATCTTTCGAAAGCCGTGCCGCGGTTATGAGGCGGATGGGAATTTGTTAATGTCGGTTGTAGAAAACCCGAAGTTGACCTCAATTAAAATACACATCCACGGCGTGTGTAACCGTGATGGTCTCTTCTCGGCGGAGTCCGGGAAGTGAACACGATGTTGGAGTTATGTCGGCGTAAGTAGTCCAGGATCACTTCTTGATCGCTATTAGTTTCACGACCGGCGCTTTGCTCCTCTTCTCGCTCTCTTTTGCGATGTAGCCACCATATATGCTAGACGCTTGCAGCAGCTCCACTATACTACTCTGTCCTTCCTATAAGCTTAAATAGTCTTGATCTCGCGGGTGTGAGATTGCTGAGTCTCCGTGACTCACAGATACTTCCAAAACAGTTGCAGGTGCCGACGATTCCAGTGCAGGTGATTCCACCGAGCTCAAGTGGGAGTTCGACGAGGAACGTGGTCGTTACTATGTGTCTTTTCCTGATGATCAGTAGTGGTGCCCAGTTGGGACGATTCGGGGATCTGTGTTAGCATTTGGGGTATCTTCTTTATTTTGGTTCCGTAGTCGGACCTTGAGTGTACTCTGAATGATGGATGTTTATTTATGTTCTGTGTGAAGTGGCGATTGTAAGCCAACTATGTATCTCTTTCCCTTAATTATTACATGGGTTGTGTGAAGATTACCTCACTTGCGACATTGCTTTCAATGCGGTTATGCCTCTAAGTCGTGCCTCGACACGTGGGAGATATAGCCGCATCGGGGGCGTTACATACACATCCGGCTGACCCGGCAATAACAATCGCAGAGGTGCTCCCTTTACCACCTAGTCGAACAATCAGGAACGTAGGGGTAAGCACAGGAGCCAGGCAGCCCAGCTTGGACAAAACTTAAGTCATATCGATGCATATAATGGTGAATAAAAGGTACATGCGGAAGTGTGACACATGTGCTGGGCATAAAGCCCGTATTTATAAGCACATTAAAGAAGCCCCAGTATAATGAGCGGGTAGCGCGTCAAGTGTCTTGGACAAAGTTTGGACAAGGAAAATTTTTACAAGCAACTTTTTTCCAAAAGTATAATGCTTGGTCGAGCCGAACACAAGTTAAAAATTTAAAACTTTGAGCATGAAGGCAACTTAGCTGGTTAATGTGTTCGGTATTGACGATGCGGTCCGAGCTTGATGCGGGACAAGGTTCCATCCCCCAAGCCGATCCCGAGGTGGCGGAGCAAAGAGCTCGACACTCCGAAGTGGTGACATAGCACGGTCAATGCAGGGCTGACGAGTGATGCCGAAGTCCCCTGCATGGGGTAATGAGGTGTTGACGAAGCCCCCCGTCCAGCCGAGGTGACGCCAAAGGATATAGTCCGGCTGGATCATTTTCTTGTGCACAAAAAATAGTGCAGACCGGAGATAATAGTAATAATGATAATAAAAAAATTGTTGCATAATCAATAATTTATGCAAAGTGAGTAATAAAAGAAATATGGCCTGGCGCCGAAGTCGATGTCGATGCAGGTCGTCGGCGTAATGCAATAAAGGCGTGGCAAGGCCCGGATCCACAGGTCGGTCCGAGTTCCGGATGGGGCGTTCGTCGGACTATGTACGGAAACTGACCGAACCATCATGCGACCGTCGATAATGCGGCCACCATTTGATAGACCTGTGTACATGTGATGGACAAACGAGAGTAATAATTCCTTGGGAAAAATTAACCAAAACAAGAAAAAATAAATACTAGGATTAATAGCACCTGGTTTATTTGTTGTAGCAATCCGAAGGAAGGTGATTCCTAAAATTGGGACTCGATCCGCGCACCCATTGCCTGGTCGGCTAGTGACGCCGAAGTGTCCGGAGTAGGTTGATGAAGAGATGGCGAAGCCCCTGGTCTAGCCGAGATGTCGAAGTAGGTCGGCGTGATGAACACCAGCTTGAAGAAGCAATAGTGTGGCCCTGCCGATGCAGGTCGTGACGTGGTCGATGCCGGCTTGATGAAGCGACCGTGCTGCGATGCCGGTATGCCCGCTCCGTGTAATCCGTGGGGCGGCGATGTTGGTGATGATTTATCCTTCGCTATGCCGGACTCTCGTTAGGCTTGACGAGATGATGATCCGAAGAAGTTGAGCTCGGCTCAACAAAGTGACGACGTGTCTAGCGCAAGTCGGCAGCCGTGGAGCAATATTGCCGGACTGGTTTGACACCAGCATGATGTTGAAGATCATGTTCAAAAGATCTTAAAGTTAGTGGGATGTGTTCGGAAACAAAACACAATACCCCATACAAAACTTCCTTCAAAAAGGATGTTCGAAATCCCGTTCATAAAAAAGACGAACTCGGGTCGGATTAGTTTTTGTGCTGAAAACAGATCTGAAAAGTGATGCACTAATCGGAAGGTTCCCGGAGTTTGGACGGTCGGATCGAGCTGAAATTTTGAGGGGTGGTAGATATAGGAATTCCGCAGCCGGTCAACGGTTGGATCTTCCAAAGGAAGTACGAGCTAGAAGCTGGACACCATGCCCTAAACTCGTCCAGATTCTCATCTAGATTCAATGCGGCTCCGGTATATCGGAGATTGCCAGAGATTCCTCCATCGGAACTCGATGAAATTTTCCAGGGTTGTTGTAGACTCAATTCTGTACAATTCCAGCGAAGCAATCGTTAAAACGACACTTGAGGAGGCGGCGGCGGCGAACACAAGTCCGCTGTCCAGAAAAACAGTACGGTCGCCCGAGGGCAATGTTGACGTTGAGCCCCCGGGCTCCCTGGACGATTCCTCCATGATCTTGACAAAGATCGGAGTTGATGTGGATGAAGGCCCTCATCCGAACATGACGATTGGAGGTAGGGCGCAGTCCTTGGTCGAACCAAGGTGACCAGTCGAGCTGGTGACGAAGATGCCGAAGTCGTAGTTGATCTGCAGGCGAGCCACCCGACCTTTTGCCGAACACACAACGGAACTCTCAATGAAAGCACCAATGTCGGTGTCAAAACCGGCGGATCTCGGGTAGGGGGTCCCGAACTGTGTGTCCAGGCGGATGGTAACAGGAGACAAGGGACACGATGTTTTTACCCAGGTTCGGGTCCTCTCGATGGAGGTAATACCCTACTCCTGCTTGATTAATATTGATGATATGGGTAGTACAAGAGTAGATCTACCACGAGATCAAGGAGGCTAAACCCTAGAAGCTAGCCTATGGTATGATTGTCGTTGTTCCATATCTCTATCGACTAGCCTGGCCTCGGTTTATATAATGCACCAGAGGCCTAGGATAACAAGAGTCCTAACCCGAATCGCCCGGTGGGGAGGAGTCCTTGTCTTGATCGCCAAGTCTTGTGGAATCTTCCTTGTATGCGGCAAATGTCCGGACTGGCCCATGAGTATACGGCCATGGGGATCCTCGGCCCAATCCAACTGATCGGGAGACGACGTGGTGAGTACCCCCTAGTCGAGGACACCATCACCAACCTTATAGCCAACCTTGTTGTAGTATGAGTGACTAAGTGATGACTATGTATGACATGCCAACATCAGATAGCCTAACGCACCGTGCTAAATCTCCAAGGGCGCGACCGCGCTTGAAAGCAACATGACGGTCGTGGTAAGCGCGACTCATGATCACGGACTCTTTGGCAGCCCTTGGCTCTGAGATCAAACGGTCGCATGCTAAGTTGCTGAAAATTTGTAGAATAACCCTCCAGGATAGGATATTCACCTATAGGTCTAGAATCATGCCATGCAACCTTTCGATCTCCGATCCAAGGGCTCTCGGAAGCCCGTATCGTGGGAGAATGGAAAGCCACTACCCTGCCGTTCACACGCTGGCAGTTCGCTCCTACTCGTCCCCGCATGTCCTTTACTACCACGGCGGTTCGCTCCTAGTCGTCCCGTAAATTCACATTACGGCAGTTCCACTAATCCTAACCCTCCTCCCAAATCCATGGCGTCCCAAATCTCCCCGATCGGCGGTGAGTACAAGGTCAGAACCATCACCGGCAATGAGTTCGACGTCATCTACACTCGTTCTTCCGCGACGGTGAATGGATGCCTTTCTTGCTTCAGATGCATGTTCGAAGACTCAGATGATGAGTGGGTCGTTGGGCTAGATGTTGAGTACACCACAGTCCTGGGACGGGAGAAGGATCTAAAGGACGAAGAGAGGAAGAACCCCGCCGTCATCCAGGATTGCGTGCATGACTTATGCTTGGTCTACCACATATGCCATGCCGACGTTGAGTGCCAGGATTTTAAGGACTTCCTCGAGAGTAACCTAGGCAAATTCGTTACTGTAGACTTTGGTAACGACAAAGAAGTCATGCGTCGGATAGGCCTCATTGTAGGCAACACCTTTGCCCTCCAAAAGAATAATTTGGTGTCCTCTCGTCGGCCTTCAATCTTGACCTGGCAGAGCCATGGTTCATCCTTCATCTGATGGTGGAGAAACCTCCATACCGTTTCATTGTCATGCATGGCAGCGGAATGTACTAGATATAGACCACATCCACTACGCTGCAATGGATGGCTACCTTTGTTTCCATATCTACAAGGGTTGGATGAAGAGCAACAGCCAAGTTGGCGGTTCAAGCAAAGAAGTATCGGCCAAGAGGAAGAGGGACAAGGACGAAGTCGAGGATGTGGACGAGGACTCCGAGTAAGGTGGCAATGTCGTTGCTCCTGGTGGTTCTAATGCAGTGTCTACCGGGATAGTTGCAAAGTTTAATTTCAGGTGTGCTTAATTTAATTTGAGGGGTGTGTTGTCTTTGAGCCCAATGAGAACTATGTTATGTTTCTTCTTGTTACTTTAACTCTTGATGCACATACTAGTATTTCTTACATTTCATCTTTTAGTTGGTATAGTACTACCACTCGTTTCTTCACATTATATACGTACAATATATATGGCCAACATCGTATCACCAGCAGTTTAGTTGTCAAAGAATTTCAGGGTGCTTAATTTTGTCAAAGAACTCCAGCGTGCTTAGTTTTATTTGAGGGGTGGGTTGTGCTGGACAACATTATTGTGAGTAGCCTTTTTAATAGTACTATATGCATAATTTGGCGACCAGCGCTCTCTATATGTACCACCTTTTTTTTAATTTCAAGTTTTGCTCCATGGCGCAATCCATCGATACTACTGCTGTACAAAAGTATACATTTTTTAAAAGGCCAGGCGGGGCAGTCTAGCTTGGTCGCTTTTCACGAGAGGCGAGGGCCTTTGTGATTTGACGGCTCATTACTGCTTTGGAAGGCGGGGCCCTGTGATTTGACTGCTTTCAGATAAATGCGTGACGACCTGATCGAGAGTAGTAAAGAACCGTGCGGTATACTCAAGTTTTCCCTTTGGAGTAGTACTGCTGACGGAGAACGTAAACACGGCAGCCCAAGATTGCCATATGGCGATAAAAAATTATCTAATTTGCTAGTCATCTCATTGTTAGCATTGTTCTATTCATTCCCGAAAAAACCATTGTACTAATCATGACTTGCAGAGAACGAGACACGTCTTGGCGAAACACCGAAGCAAAAGATGAAACACAGCAGCAAAAGAAGAAGGAAGATTATCACCCCAAATGATCTAATTCGCTAAGTCGTGAATCGCTTCTTCATCGCCTCCACGACCTCCATCTCCTTGCGCGTCTCCTCCGCCATCTTCTTCATTCTATCCATGACGCGGGATTTCTCGACGCGAGCCTTCATCATCTGTTCCACGGCCGCATTATGTACCTTGACAGCAGCCGGGTGCTCGATGCGGAGCTTCGCCAACTCCTCCTTATGTTCCATGACGAGGGCCTGCAGTATCTTCATCGAGGAACTACTATTCTCATGCAGCTTCTTCCAGCCAGCGTTATTCTCCTTCAACAGGTCGATCTCGTGGTAGAGCTTCGCCTTGTCCTCCTGAAGCCGCAGGATTTCGCCGGTCGCCTTCTTCTCCGAGGCAATGCTCTTCTTCAGCAGCATCACCAAGCCGGCGGTCAACTCCCCCTGCTGATTGAGCTCAGCGGGCATGTCGTCGAATCTCTCCTTCAGCAACTCCATCAAGCCTTGGATGATCTCCTTCTGCTTATTGAGGTGCTTATTGAGCTGATCGGGCATGCTGTCGAGGGATAATGACTCTAGCTCCGCCGCCTCGGCATGTTCGCCTCCGCGGCTAGGGCGCTCCTAGGAGCCATCGCCTGCCCGTGAGAGATCTTTCGAGGTCTCTCATGGCGGCGAGCCCTCTCTCTTTTTTCCGCAGCCTTGGTTGCCGCTCCCTTGTTACGAGTAGTTCTCGACCTAGAGCTCTGCTCACAGGCCATGGCAACGATGGACGAAGAAGAAGCACTTATGAGGAGGAAAGGTAGAGTAATTTTTGGTTAGGTAGTTCCCCTTTTTATAACCTAAGTACTAGCACTAGTAGTAATACCTGCATAGTGGGGACACGTTCAGGTTTGGTACGTACTAGTAGGTGTGAGCAGGCTTTCGAATGTGATGGGAACAAGGTAAAGATTAATTGATGGTTTTGGTTTCGAGGGCCGAAACGGCTCCCGATGAGTTTAGCGGAACATAAATTTCAAGTACTACACTGCTCAAATGCGTAAATATTATGTTACTGTCAAAAATTGGCACAAAATACGAAGGAGACCAATGGAAGTACTACTTAGCAACCCACGATTTAACTACTCGCATGCGCGCAGTGGAGTAATAATGTCTTTCTTCCGCCCTCACGTCCACTCAATTTGCATGCCCTGTATTAATTGACCATCAATGAAGTGAACGACTTTACACGCGTCAAATTATCACGTGGGGTGGATCTTGGTACAAAATTGCGTCCACCCGTGTACCCGCGTGTGCTTGCGAGGGAATGAGTGCGTGCGTGGTGTGCGTGCACATCTTCGCCGTGCATGTACCGCCAAGATGGCTCGGGAGGACGAGTAGATTCTTACGGAACCAGCAGCACGTCATCGTGATCAATCCACGCAAGGAGGTCGCGACAACGCCTCCACATGTGCCACGTGGCTTCATGAACTGTAAGAGAGACACTGTGTAGCTTGCCATTGGTATTCTAATTTACGTGTTTTGCACATACTCGAAGTACTAGTAATGTCGTGGAATTGTCACGGCAGATGTCCTCATGAAAGGACTTAGTCGTAGGGCCATCGTACGGGTTAACCTAGAGGGGTTAAAGCGGACACAAGACACGGGAATTATACTTGTTCGGCCCCTTCGATGAAGGTAAAAGCCTACGTCCAGTTGTGATATGATTGATATGATTTCGGCGACTAGGGAGCAATAGCTTTGCCTTAGCCTCGAATCCTCCTCTAATCCGCCGCCGGGTCGTCCCCTTATATACACGGGTTGGCCTTGCCGGTCTGAGAGTCACGATCCGGCTCATACAAGTGTCCGGCTCGGTCTCTTCTCTCTTGTCTTACAACACAAGTTACAACACTAAGGCGGTTTACATAAATGGACCTTAAGTCGCCTCTGGGCTCCGGGCCTCCACCGTGGGCCTGGATCATGGACGAGTGTAAACCGGCCCCTCTAGGGCAGTTCACACTCAGTAATTGTGTCCCCAACATTAGGCCCCAGATTGACCGGAACCGGTTCAAGTCAATCTTCAATACCTTCAGGAACCTCCTTGATCTCCTTTCATATTTTGTAAACCGCCATCCGCTTGAACCGCCGTGACGTCATCTTTAATAAAGAAATCCAAGCAGTAAGATTCCTTCATTTAATGCTATCCCGAAATCGAGGCGGCCGCTGCACCGTCCGCCGCTTTTGACTCCTTGATTCTCGCGCCCGTTGATTGCTCCGGTCCCT
The DNA here is from genome assembly GCA_021605145.1 of Aegilops bicornis. Lineage (NCBI taxonomy): Eukaryota > Viridiplantae > Streptophyta > Magnoliopsida > Poales > Poaceae > Aegilops > Aegilops bicornis. Next base: position 63,106,989 of record CM038675.1, on the reverse strand, counting down.
TATAAATAGACGGTCGCCTTTCTCTTCTTCTTCTTCCGCTCTTCTCCTTCCTCGCGACGCTCTAGCCTGAAGCTCCGCCGCGCCCGACCTTCGAACGACGCTTCCTCGCTGGGCCGCTGCATCAACCTGACCGTATCAGAGTTTTCGGCGCTCCTCCGCGGTTTCCGCTCGTCAGGTAAGGTTCCTCTCAAGCCCTAGATCCCATCTGTAGATCCTGTTCATCACGCAGTTCATATCAGTTTCCTCTCACTTGCTCCGCCATGGCCGTACGCCTCAGCCATACCGTGCATCTTGTATAAGTGACTGCTCCGTCGTCCATTTAACTCTTTATGCACCCTTCCTTTTTTTCAGATTCTCGAGTTTAGAATATCTGAACCCTCCTGCTCTTTATGAAGGTTTGCATAGGTCGTAAAGTTTTTCTTACTAGAGCTTCGGTAGATCTCGATTACCTTCATTCGTATGTGAAAACTGTTTCTGTCCATACTTAGTAGACTTTTCAACTCTGCCATTTTCGGCGGTTTAACTTTCGACAGCTAATCCGTCACTCCATTAGTCCTCGCTAAACCGAACGGAAGCGGATGCTGAATCACCGGTTTTACAATGTATGATATGCCTGAACCTTTTAATGGTAAACCGTCTTTTCCTTTCTTTCGCAGCTTAGTCTTAGGAATGGCCCTCAATTCGCAGCTTGCAATTGGGTCGGTCCAAAATCACCGAAACACAACTGAACGGCTATGTCACCACCGGGCGGTTTGGCGCCAAAAATGTCCTCCTTTGGCGTGTTCCGGATGGCGAAGTTTCCTCCCGAGCCACAAGAGGGTGAAGTAATCGTGTTTATGCAGCACTTAGACCGGGATTCTGCCGCCCGGTTCAAAAATTTCGGGACGTCCTCGCAAGTTTGAAACTCCATCCGCAGGATATCGGCCCGAACTTCTGTGTCAAACATATGCAACTTCCAAGTCTTACGTGAAGTCTACCTTCGGAAGAACCATCTGTGGAGTTGTTCCGGATTTTTTCACTTGAACCGCCGCATCAATTTTCCGATGGTCGAACACGTAGCTAGGCGGCGTTTCAATCCAGAAAAGGAAGGAAGCGGACTTTCCTCACGCCAAACACCACAGCCATCCAAAGGATTGCAACCAAACCTGGTTCTATTGCCGGAACACCGCTCCTGCCAACGAGAACCCCTTGCCGGGTTATCGTCCTCACCGGCTCAGCAACCAGCATCCGCTGCTCGCGACGCTTAACCGCCAAGGAACGGAAGAACTTGGCGCCTCAAATAATCAAGCTCCGGGCTCTAATGGCCAATGGCTTAACCGGCGTGGACCTTGTGCGGTGTTGGGTTTCTTGGGGCGTCTTGCCGCTAAGCCGCCGGCCCGGATTGATGCACGAGTATACTGGCAGCCTCAAAGACCCTCAATGACGTCACGAATTACCAATAACTGAAACTGAGGTTACAAAAGCTGTAAAAAAGATGCTTGATGAACCAATCTCCGTCTGCAGCCTAACCGGGTTGGCTCCGTTCTGCGTTGCCAACCCACCACCTGCGGTAAGACCTTGCTCACCGTTTTTCGGGCTTTTAACATTTTGTTGATATTCATTAATCCGTGCTACCTCGCAGTCGACAGCTCATACGGAGACGGACCAAACCGGCCCGAGCTCGCGTATAATGTCCAAGGCTACCAAAAAGGCTGGCAAGAAAACCGTCCGGGTCTTCCGATCCGCCGGAAGAAGAAGAATCTGAAGCTGAGGTAAAACTTGATATCCTTATGAGGGAGCCGCCAGAACCGGCTCTCCTCCTTGTATTTCTTCTTATGATTTATCCCTCTCATTCTTCCCTTCAACGACAAATTTAATTCTCGGGATGATGCGAAGCCAGCCATGCCGACCATTTTGAGGTAATCCTTCTTTCTTCCGACCCGACCTCGTGCGGTTCAAAGAATTCGCGCCCGTCGGAAAGTGAAAAAATCTCATTCCTATGCTTATCACGAAGACACAAAGGCTAAAGAGCGCCGCACAACCCGCACGATGGCTAACAGATTCTCTCTTCCGGTTTACCAGATACACCAACCAGGCGTCGTCCGAGGTGACTTGTTCTCCTGAAAACGTTATCCCTTAAAAGGTTTCTTCCGATGTCCTCTCAATCCGTCGACCGAATTATCGGGCCTCTTCCAACTCCTCCGGCGGTTCATCAACCACGCAAGCGCCTCCGCTTAAAGTTGCTGCAGGTATGTAACTGCTGTCCATTAGTTCGATTTACAACTGCCTTGGTTGATTTGCCTTAATCCAATTCTGAATATTGCAGCACCAAGGCTCGCTTGAGTAAGAAAGCGAAAAATCTTGACCCTACTGCGGATGCTGATCCAGAAAAGACCCCGGAACCAACCCACGAAAATTCTGAAGTCGCCAAAGATAGCTCTGGCGAGTTGTATAAAGACGACATCGCCGATCCGCGGAAGCTGAACCGGAGGTCCAAGTGGAAACTTCACAGCCTGCTCCACCAAACCCGATAGAGCGAGTCGCAACAGATTGAACCGCCGAGCGAGTAAGCAAACATCAAGCCCAAAGAAGACTGCCGAAAATAGCGATGTTATTGTGACAGCATCGCCACGCTGCTCCTAGCCAACCAGTCGCTTTAACAAAACATAGTGCCAAGGGTGAGTCGGCCGCCGTGAGTAAAGATAAAGGAAAACAGACTGTCGACTTACGACCACTTCTGCCCAAGAACTGCACTCACGGGTTTGAACGGCTCTATTCAACCGTGACCTTGAAGCTGGTGCAGTAAACCGGATGAAGGACCGCTGTGAGGTAATGAACTATGTCTTTCCTGTACTTTAGCTGTATAGTAGCCCCCAAGGGTCGGTTCAACTTAGCATAGTTAAACCGGAACTTAATTTCTGTACCCAAATGGCAAACCTGAGATCAATTAGCCATTAGCCCCCAAGTGCCAAGGTGAATATGTATATTGAGCTTGGGACTTGATAATGAGACACCTAACATGCTTCCTTTGTTACCAGAATGAAATAGAGCAGCAAAGCGTGCAACTCAAAGACCATGAGCCAATCTGGAGACTCAGCAAGCAGAAACCACTAAGGCCAAGGACGAATTGAGAACGGCCTTGGCCACTATGGAACAGCTGAAAGAGTGGTATAAATCCGAACAAGCCAACTGGGACACCGAGAAGGCCGGTTTGAAAAAACGGGCGGAAGAAGCCGAAGCAGCCCTTAAACCGGTGGTGAAGAGCTTATCGGACTCAAGCGCCAAGTGCATGCCATGACCTCTGCCGTCTTTGGTAAGAAACTATGCAATCGACTATCTTAATTTTGATATTTCCGCGGTTTATCTTGAGTTGTCTTAAACCGGTGCAGTAAACGTATTGCACATATGGGCTCGATGTGCGGAAGAAGCTCAAGGCCGCTTATCGCTGATTGAGCAGTTGTATACCGGCGCCCAATGAGTCATCTGTGCTACATCATACGACAACACGGGCGCCGTCCACGATCGGAGAAACCTGGACGGTTGTCCATGGTTCCGGGCAGCTTGAAGAGTTGAAGCGATCCGCGGCTCGGTGGCACCTTACTAGCTCGGCGCCAAAGGCGTGGATAGCAGATCTTGATCCGGCTGACATAGCCAAAGGTTTCCCCAATGCTCAAGAGAATGGTGAAGCCTTTGATAACGACGCCCTGAAACGGATCACAAAGGAAATGCGTCCGCTGGCGAGTCAACTGGCAGACGAAGCCAACCTGACGGTTCACCGCTCTTTTTATGACGCCAACAATAAGCGGGTGGATTTTGTCATCCACGAAGTGCGAGCCTTGTTCCCCAATCCGTAAGCACACTTACGCCCGACAGCGTTGATCCGCCGAGCTGATAAGTGAAGAAGCTGTCTTTCGGGCCTTAACCCGGATTGACTGGTCTACCAATGACTTCCGGGCTTTGGGTGAGGAAAAGAAGAAGTTGAACCGACGTCAGCGCCCTCTACCTCACGCCAACCCGTGAAGCAGCGTAACTCGTCAAGCCGGGTGACGCCTCCGAAGCTTCAAGGCATAACCCCACATGAAACGCCGGGCCTCAAAAGGCTTTGTAATAGGATAGTCAGTACTTTGTTTTGAACAATGCCGTTACAACCTTAGTCTGTAAACTTTTGCATGGCTGTGCTGGATACTTTGGTTTTGAAGTAGTGAATCCTGCAACAAATATGGCCTGCAATCACAAATTCTTAAACCGCCATGGCGGCTTGCGCCTCTAGCCGGATTGTGATACCAATATATTTATATAAGAAAATATCGAGGTATACGATCCAAATTTTGTGATACCAACATACCTGCCAGTGTTGGGCACACAGTTGGCTTTAGCCAATCCTGAAGCGGAGGCTTTATAAACCATCACCGTCAAAGGAGAACAATCCCTGTGTGTGTGATACCGATTTACCGTGTAAATCGTGTCGGGTATGATAAGCCCCCTGTTACTCCATAATGGGATGTTAACAGCAAAATCAAACCGGAACAATCAATCGCCGGGAAAAAATGGACCAAATTCTGAAAACTTGAATCCGGTTGAAAGAAGGTTTTGTCGGTTTAAGACAACAAACAAAAGCCAAATTATATGCGTAAAAAACACATGGAAACAAAAACAATAACAAAGACTGTTTGCAAGAAGAAGCTTTATTGAGTCTGGCCAGATGGCATTACCATGGTCGGACAGGACCAAGCTCCCTATAAGGTGTAGCGATGGTTCAAGTCAGCCAGGTCCCCAACTGACATCGTGGCATTACGCCGATCAAGTGGCATTGCATTGGTTCGGGTTCGACCAAGCCCCAAGTGATTCTATGGCCTTAGGCCGACCAAGAGGCGTGACTGGTTCAGACGTGACCATGTCCCCAAGTGATCTGGTGGCTTTTCGCTTTGTCAAGAGGTGTTGCATTGGTTGGACACGACCAAGCCCCCAAATGATCTGGTGGCTTTACCGCCAAGAGGTGTTGCATTGGTTCGGACTCGACCAAGCCCCCAAGTGACAAATATTTCATATAAGCAAGGCCAAGGGTGAAACAGGAGGCCGCTTCACGACAGCATCTCCATGTACCCAAACGGACTTTGATCTGAGCAGATACCCGCTTCGGCCGAGGATCCGGTTTATTGCTTTTACTCATAATATATACATTGTCTTAATATGTACATAAGTGGAGCCAATGGCTCGGTATAATAAGGCCGAAGATGAGCTATGTTCCACGGCTCGTTGGTCTCCTCCTCGGCGTGCGTGAGTCCTTTCGCTCTCGAACATCAATCGGATAGTAGGACCCGTTGTATAGATTCTTCTTGACCACAAAGGCCCCTCCCAAGGTGGGGATAGCTTGTGCATATCTTTACGGTCTTGAATGAGCCGCAGCACTAAGTCTCCTTCACGAAAGGTTCTGGTTTTAACCGCCCGGCTGTGATACCGGCGAAGATCCTGGCTGGTAAACCGCCCGAACGAGCAGCTGCCATATCGCGCTCTTCATCCGGTCGATCCAAATCTTCTTGCCGTGCTGCCTCGCTTCTCTGCCTCAACATAAGCTGCCACTCGAGGCGAGTCGTGACGGATATCGCTGGGAAGGACCGCCTCCGCTCCATAGACCATAAAGAACGGCGTGTATCCGATTGGATCGGTTGGGGTAGTATTTATACTCCATATCACCGATGGAAGCTCTTCCACCCAACAACCCGGCGTCCTCTCTAAAGGGACCATAAGTCGGGGTTTGATACCTTTCAAGATCTCTGATTAGCTCGTTCCGCTTGACCATTGGATTGCGGGTGGGCTACGGAAGAAACATCAAGCCGGATGTGCTCTCGTTCACAAAATTCCTTCATAGCTCCTTTGGACAAATTGGTGCCATTGTCCGTGATGATACCGTGTGGAAACCCAAACCGGAAAATCACCTTTCTGATGAACTGAACCGTCGTGGCTGCATCACACTTGCTAACAGGCTCGCCTCAACCCACTTGGTAAACTTATCAACCGCCACCAACAGGTGGGTCTTTTTGTCCTTGGACCTTTTGAAAGGTCCAACCATATCCAACCCCAAGTGTAAGCGACCAAGTAATTGGAATCATCCTCAATTCTTGGGCTGGCACATGAGCACGCTTTGGAGAACTTTTGGCAACCATCACATCGTCGACCAGATCCTCCGCATCGGCATGGGCGGTCAACCAATAGAAACCATGGCGGAACGCTTTGGCCACCAAGGACTTTGAACCGGCGTGGTGACCACAATCCCCTTCATGGATCTCGCAATATCTCACGGCCCTCTTGGGGGACACACAACGCTAAGCATACGACACCTTTGCAATGGTGCAACTCGCCACTAACAATGGTCATAGACTTAGACCGCGAACTATCTGCCGGGCCAACGTCTCATCTTACAGTAACTCGCCCCGGTTCATGTATGCCAAATAAGGGAGCGTCCAATCCGGAATGACATGCAGGGCCGCCACCAATTGAGCCTCCGGATCAGGGATAGCCAAACCAATTTCATCAGGAAGCTTAAGCGGCGGATTGTGCGATACATCAAGGAAAAGCGTTGGGTGGGACGGTTTACATTGAGAGCCCAGCCGGCTTAAAGCATCGACCGCCGTTCTTCCGACGATCCACATGGTCCACCTGATATCCTTTAAAATGTCCTGCAACAACATCCACCTCCCGACGATATGCAGCCATGAGTGGATCTTTGGAATCCCAAGTACGATACTTGCTTTGAGCCACCAAGTCCGAGTCACCAAAGCATTTAACCGGCTGAGATTCATTTCTTTAGCCATCCGGAGACCATGGAGCAAAGCTTCATACTCAGCTGCATTGTTAGTACAAGGGAACATTAGGCGGAGAAGCATGTGAACTTGTCACCTCGCGGGAAGTTAAAAGCGACTCCAGCCCCGAGCCCTCAAGCTGCTGGACCCATCAAAGTGGATGGTCCAATAGGTGTGATCCGGCTTCTCTTCTGGCGCTTGCAACTCTGTCCAATCATTAATGAAATCCACAAGTGCCTGGGACTTTACGGCTGTCCGGGGCACATACCTTAAACCGTGCGGCCCAAGTTCTATAGCCCACTTAGCAATCCGGCGATCGCTTCCGGTTACGTATGATGTCGCCCAAAGGAGCCGAACTGACCATCGTGTGATGGGGTGCCCTTGGAAATATTGCTTTAGCTTCCGGCTTGCCATAAAAACCCGTATACCAGCTTACGCCAATGCGGATATCTCTCGCTTAGACTCAATGAGGACCTCGCTGATGTAGTAAACCGGCCGTTGAACGGATACTCCTTCCACCGCCTCCTTCCGCTCCACCACGATGGCCACGCTAACTGCCACGGCATTAGCAGCAACATATAACAACAACGGCTCTTTGTCAATGGGGCGGCTAGAACGGCGGGTTGGCCAACTGCCGCTTCAAGTCCTCCAATGCTTCATCAGCGGCTGAACTCCAGACAAACTGATCCGTTTTCTTCAACATCTGGTACAAAGGAATGGCTTTCTCGCCTAGACGGCTGATAAACCGACTTAGCGCAGCAATCCGGCCTGCCAGACGCTGGACGTCATTGATGCACTTTGGCTTAGCCAAGGAGGTGATAGCCGTAATTTTTCCGGATTAGCTTCGATCCCCTGTTGGACACGAGAAAACCCAATAACTTGCCTGCCGGGACACCAAAGACACACTTGGCCGGGTTGAGCATCATCTTGTACACCCGCAAGTTGTCAAAGGTTTCCTTTAGATCCTCAATCAAGGTTTCCTTCTTCTTTGACTTAACCACGATATCATCCACATAAGCATGCACGTTACGGCCGATCTGTTCGTGCAAGCAACTCTGAGCATAGCGCGATAAGTCGCTTGGGCGCTCTTGAGTCCAAAAGGCATAGATACATAGCAGAAGGCTCCAAAGGGTGTGATAAACGCCGTCTTCTCCTGGTCCTTAACTGCCATCTTAATCTGATGATAACCGGAGTACGCATCCAAAAAGCTCAAACGCTCACAACCCGCCGTAGCATCAATAATCTGGTCAATGCGGGGGAGGGTGAAAGGATCTGCTGGACAGGCCTTGTTGAGATCTGTGTAATCCACACACATGCGCCAAGTGCCATTCTTCTTAAGAACCAACACCGGATTGGCAAGCCACTCTGGATGAAAGACTTCAACGATAAACCCTGCTGACAAGAGCCTAGCAACTTCTTCTCCGATGGCCTTGCGCCTTTCCTCATTAAACCGGCGAAGGAACTGTTTTACCGGTTTGTATTTTGGGTCAACATTAAGAGTGTGCTCAGCGAGTTCCCTCGGTACACCTGGCATGTCAGAAGGCTTCCATGCGAAAATTTCCCGATTCTCACGGATGAACTCGATGAGCGCGCTTTCCTATTTAGGATCCAAGTTGGCGCGATAGTGAACTGCTTGGACGAATCGCCGGGCACAAAATCAACAAGCTTTGTCTCAGCCGCCGATTTGAACTTCTAGTCCGGATCATGCTCCGTAGTTGGCTTCTTCAAAGGGTTCATATCCGTCGGATCAACATTGTCTTTATAATAGTTTAGCTCCTCAGTGGCACAAACCGACTCTGCGTAAGCCGCATCACCTTCCTCGCACTCCAAAGCGATCTGGCGGCTCCCATTAACTGTTATCGTTCCTTTGTGACCCGGCATTTTCAGCTGTAAGTAAACATAACAGGGCCGTGCCATAAATTTAGCATAAGCCGGCCGCCCAAAGAGGGCGTGGTAAGGGCTTTGAATTTTCACCACCTCAAATGTCAATGTTTCCGATCGGGAGTCATGTTCGTCCCCAAAGGTCACCTCCAGAGCTATCTTACCGACCGGGTACGCCGACTTGCCAGGCACCACTCCGTGAAACACCGTGCTGGATGGCCTAAGATGCCTATCCGTCAACCCCATACGCCGGAAGGTCTCGTAGTACAGGATGTTGATGCTGCTTCCTCCATCCATAAGAACCTTGGTAAACTTGTACCCTCCTACCTGGGGTGCCACCACCAGGGCTAGCTGACCGGATTGTAAACCGGGAGGATGGTCCTCTGCTCCACACGATCGGTTGCTCGGACCAAGCGGAGGTAATGCGGCGCAGCAGTTCAACAACGCTGACCGCCCGCTTGAAGTTTTCGGTCTCGTCTGTCCAAGCTGGTGGTAAAGGCGTGGTCGCATCCACCGTTCAACTGCTTTGGGTTACTTTGATAACCCGACTGCTGCTGTTGTTGATTGTAGCCCCTTGGTTACGATTGTTCGACTGTTACGATTACTTTGATTATTACGATTGCCTTGCCGCCCGGATTACCACGAATCCGGGCGGAATTTCCTCCACCGTAACCGGGCGGACCACGAACCGCCGCGGGCCCTTGATCATACCGGAAAGAGTTGGAGTTTTGAACTCCTGCATAATGTAACAATCCTTCCAAAGGTGGTTCGCTGGTGCCTCCTTCGTCCCATGCTTTGGACAAGGCTGATTCAACATAAAATTCAAGCGATCCGGATTGTGACCGCCCGGTTTGATTGCCTACCCCTGCGCTGACCCTTGTCCTGCTGGCGTTGGTGTTGGCCACAAAGCCCATGTTGCCGTTAAACTACGCTTGTTCCCTCCATTGCACCGAATGATCTTTCTGGCCCTGAGTTGCCGTTACATTTTCCTTCCCTACTTCATCATTCTTAGATTCGGGATCTTTGGTACTATCAGAATCAGCGTACTTTACCAAAACGCCCATTAGAGTGCCCATCACATGGCAAAAACGCTTCATGCGGCCCAACTTCAATTTCAATGGCTCGAACCGGCAATTGGCTTCCAAGGTCAAGATCGCGGAATCAGGGTTGATCCGGTCCGAAGAATGTAAAACTTCCGAAACGCGGCGCACTCCAATGGGTTGTGGATTCTCCTCCGTCACGGACACAAGCTGCTAAATCCACCACAGACATGGGCTGCTTACAGTGTCTTTGAAATTTTGAATGAATCGGGTTCGCGAATCGGGTCCACGAACTGATAGAGTTGGGCGGCAAATTTTTGAACCAAGTCCGGGCCGTTCCTTCCAACATCATTGTGAAGTATTTCGCACATGCGGCTTCATCCACATCTAGCATCTCCATGGCCATCTCATAGCTTTCTATCCATGTACGGAGCCAAATCGGCGGTATAATTGGGCACCTTGCGCGGCCCTTGAAGTCCTTGGGCAAGCGCCGCGTTACGTAAAGCGGGGGCGAGGCAAGGCACCCCCAAAGAACGGGCGTGACCCACGGCTCGAAGATGGTCGGATGAATTGGCGCGGCGGATGATCCTCTGCTTGTGCTGCTAACTCGGCCTCCCCACGTGCCTGGCGCGGTCCACTACCACTTGAGCATCCTCAAAGCCGCCCGTCGGATTGTTGCCGCTGAGGCGGACCACGCCGCGCATTGCTTGACACGGCGGTTAAATCGGCCGCGTCGGCTATAGCTCCGGCTTGGGCGGGGGTGGAATGGATCCGATCCCTGTATTTAATACGCTTCTTCTGAGCCAGGGCCGTCCAGAGGAGCACCATGACCCCGCGGGTTTCGACCGCTGTGGTGAATCGCCCTCGATCGGAATCGCCTCCAACCGTGCCGCAGCCGCGACAAGGTTATCCATCGGGTTGGAGTAGTGACCCGGAGGTGTCTGCACAGCCTGGGGTGCGCCGGTGTGATGACGAGGTAGATCTATCACACGGGGTTGAACCGGCGCGGCCGTCCCAGGTGCTTCCGGCCGGTTTACCACCGGTGGCGGATTACTGGTCCTCGCCCCTAGGGTGTTGAAAAGCTCTCTTCCCTTGAAAACCGAAGGTAAACGGGACCTGTACTTCCTTTTCATGACTTCATGCGATGCGCTCGATCCGCATGAGCCTATAAGCCTGCAGCGTCCAGCGGCCCGCTCTGCTGCCATCCTCACGTCCGCGGCTGCCAGGTCCGCTTTAGCTTTAGTGATCTGTTCTCTCACCTTTGCAATCTCCGCGTTGTGCAGGTCCTGATCCAGCGGATTAGCCTCTGCCATGAGCACAGCCAACGCGTCGAAAAGCTCTGACAAAACTTGAGCGGCGGGCGCCGCGGGGCCTCCTTCGGCTGCCATCACCGCCCGTTGAATTGGCGACCCGAGGCGCCATGATCGAAGAGTGAAGCGCCGCTGCGTACCGGCCATGAAGATCCCAACCGGTTGGGTAGATCGAAGGGTCCGGAATACTCTCACCGTCGGAACAGCCCCGATCTGGCCATCTTGCGGCTGGTATAGAGACTCGGTTTCTCCGGCCCGGCGATTAAATCGCCAGAGTAGACAACAGTTTACGTCACCGGATGCTGATCCGTCCTCGCAGCCTCCGTGGATGACTCCACGAAAACATGCACGACCGCCCGGTTTAGCGAGGCAGGACCCTTCTTCGCCCATCGAGCCGTCTCGGCGAGGTCGGTCACAGACGTCGACCCGAGCCCTGGCTCGCCGATCTTGCCGATGAACACGTGTATGCCGCGAAGGGGACCCGGTACCCGTACTCAACCGAGCGGCCTCGGGGCCCAGTCCGCATCGTCGATGTAGAGCTTGCGCGGCGACTCTTAGTCATCCAGCCCATGCGCATAACCTTCGAGTCGCCGAACTTGCCCTCTAAGATCATCAAACCATCGATGCGATAGCCCCACGGTGGCGCCAAGCTGTCGTGGAATTGTCACGACAGATGTCCTCATGAAAGGACTTAGTCGTGGGGCCATCGTGCGGGTTAACCTAGAGGGGTTAAAGCGGACACAAGACACGGGAATTATACTGGTTCGGCCCCTTCGATGAAGGTAAAAGCCTACGTCCAGTTGTGATATGATTGATATGATTTCGGCGACTAGGGAGCAATAGCTTTGCCTTAGCCTCGAATCCTCCCTCTAATCCGCCGCCGGGTCGTCCCCTTATATACACGGGTTGACGCCCGGCCGGTCCACAGAGTCCCGATCCGGCTCATACAAGTGTCCGGCTCGGTCTCTTCTCTCTTGTCTTACAACACAAGTTACAACACTAAGGCGGTTTACATAAATGGACCTTAAGTCGCCTCTAGGCTCCGGGCCTCCACCGTGGGCCTGGATCATGGACGAGTGTAAACCGGCCCCTCTAGGGCGGTTCACACTCAGTAGTTGTGTCCCCAACAAGTAAGGTACACGTGCATTGCACGCATCAGATTTTGCAACCAAATTATGAATAAATACCACACTATATCATGTAAGCTCTGAGTCATATATGGCTGATGTAGCCCTTCGTTTAATTCTTATAGTTCATCTCATTCAAAATCAATTAGAGGGTGCTTGGATACGTTTTAGTCCCATGACTAAAAGTAGTGAGACTAAAACATGCCAGCCTCATCCATGCTTGGATTCAAATACTAAGGAGACTAAAATCAAGTTAATGAGCATTTATTATCCTCCAAACCCTCCAATCCAGAATTCGCCCGTGTTAAGGGAGAGGAGTTAAATGAGGAGAGAGAGGACTAATCCACATTTTAGTAGGGGTACCCCTGACTAAAAAAAATTAGTCTCAAGACTAGTTTTAGCCCCTCTTTAGTCAGGGGTGCTTAGAACTTTAGTCTATTAAAGAGACTATTTTTAGTCAGACTAAAATAAGTCCCTTGGATCCAAGCAGCCTCTTAGTTTTTATAAAAAAAGCTAAGAACGCGGGAATAGGAAAAACATGGGATTATAGTGGAATGTCGTCTTAAATCCTACAGGATTGTACGAGTGTTTGATTGTGCATGGAAAAAACACAGAATTCTTTCAAAGAGGTTTGAGTGGATGGGATGTTTCCTATGAAATCTAGTGCAAATGAATCATATGGAAAAATTCCTATGCTTTACAATCCTATGAATCAAACAACCAAGATAGGAAAAATTCCTAATGATTAGAATCCTCCAAAATTCCTTTGAGAATCCTTTGAATAAAAGAAGCCCTTAATCTATTTTATGATTCATGGAATGGTGCGTTGTAAAGCATAAAGTAAAAACAAATAATGGCAATTCAACTAGAAAAAAAGTTTGGGCAGTTATGATACGGAAGATTCTAGAACAAAAGAGAACCACTGTTGTGTTGAGGTTTGTGCATTATGCTTAAGTTCAACCATGGAGTCTGCTAGATTGTACATGTGGCAAAATCCGGTGGGGGGCTAGAAGATGGTGCGAGGGAGACTATGAAGGAATGCACAAATGCGAGATCGATATTTAGAGAGAGGGGGCGAACACGTGCCCTGTTGCACGCAATGGCGGAGCCATGAAAAATAAATGAGCTAGGGGGGCCAAGAATTGCTAATCCTATACGAGGAGGGTCAATTCATGAAATTAAACCTTTTTAGCAGTAATTGTCTAATGATCGCATTCATATTAGCCTCGATGTATAGTGATGTTAGGGGGGGGGGGCAGGGCCCTTACTGTCCCCTGTCTTCACCATTGTGCACGCGTCTGAGAGATGAAGCGGAAGGCATGGATGATGAGAGGGGGACGTTGGACATATAATTAATGTGGGTGTATTAGCTATATATGTTAATCCTATATAGAGAGGTATATATTGATCGATGTGGACGTGGGAAAGAGGGTGAGACCTCACTGGATATATCGATTGATCGGTTTGTGTGGAAAACTATGAAAGACCTAGCTATATACACACATACATAGAGGAACATCGATCGTTGCGGATGCACGCGTGAGAGATAAAGAATGCCCGATATGATGGAGAGGGGGATGTGTGTGGGTGTGCCTTCATGGGAGACCGACCTGAAGAAAAATATTGCATGCATGCGATGGATAATGCCGACTGGTAGTATGTGTGCATGCATGCACGAGAGGAAGTTAGTGGTACAATTATAAAGAGAAGACTAGTGTGTGGGTGTAAAAGAATAGGTGAGGTCCTAATCAATGTAAAGTTGAATTCAAATGTTTGAATAAGAGATCCTGATGTTTGAAACCCATGCATGCGTGAATATAACGGAGATCTGCACGGTGTGATTTGGAAACGAGCATGTTGTAATGTATACACATTGAACAAGGTCAGACTGATTTGAATTTGAGATACTGATGGCAGACATCATTTGGCCACGTCGCATCCGTGCATGGACACACTATTCTAATTGGAGATGATGGTGACTCGCATCACATATCTATATCTATACCCCTATATATATTATATATTATATTTTTTTTATTGTGTGCGGGTAACTTTAACTTTGAAAGATGGTCGTTGGATTAGGCGAATCCGATGGTCCAAAGATGGCAAATTTGAGCAATATTGGTCGTTGGATATCATCTAGATTCCACCAGATTTCACCACATGTATAATCTAGAAGACTCCATGGTTGAACTTAAGGATAATGCACAAACATCAAAATACTAGCACTTCTTATTTGTTCTATAATCTTTCGTATCAGAATTGCCCAAATGTTTTTCTACATGATTTGCCATTATTTGTTTTTACTTTATGTCTTACAACGCACAATTCCATGAATCTTAAAATAGATTAACTTTCTTATAAAAACTAGATGATTTTGAATGAAATGAACTATAAGAATTAAACGAACATCTACATCATGCATATATGACTCAAAGCTTGCATGCTATAATGTGGTATTTATTTATAATTTGGTTGCCAAATCTCATGCGTGCAATGCACATGTACCTTACTCTAGTCTAAATGGTGTTTGTGTGTGTTGTGCGCGTTGAGGTGCAAATTGTCTTTTTTGGTACACGTTAAGCTTGTTCTTCCGAAATTTCAAGACGCGCCTTGTTATGCCGAAAATTCAAGCTAGCGTCTCTGTCTATCGTGCTGCGAAACTCTCGCCTCTTCAACCCGCGCCTTGTTAGCCTGAAATATTTAAGATATATCTTTGTCTCCTTGTGCTCCGACAACTCCCTCCATCTCAGAGGCAGATGACCAGTCCTATTATCCCCCTGAGGTGTATGCTCAAACTTGGCAGGGTTATATTACTCATATAATGAATATGTTGTATTGCAATGCTTAGTTTTTACATCATATATACAATATTGAATGCCATCTCCTTAGTTGACACATCATATATGCGATTGCCCTCTGCTCACTTCCTTAGTATATAAATCATATATTTGAATTATGTCATGCCATGATGTTTACATAGACAGCATGTATCTGAATTATGGCATGGCAACCCATTTTCTGAAGACATAATATAGTTATATCATCTCATCCTGTTTACATAGTCATCATATTTTAAATTAGGTCATTCTGTCCGTGAATTATATCATGCCATCATGTTTCCACCGACGGCATGTTTGTGATTTATGGCATGCCAACCACTTTAATAGACACATCGTATAGTTATATCATGTCATCATGTTTACATAGTCATCATATTTTGAAGTATGTCATTCTATCATGTTTAGTTAGCCATTATACATGTGAAATTGTGTCATGCTATCCTGTTTAATTAGCCATCATATATGTGAAATTATGTCCTGCTATTCTGTTTGCTTAGACAACATAAATGTGAATTATTTCATGCCATGTTTTCTTCCCTACTATCCATTGCACCTGTCTATCTTACAATGTCTGTACATTCAATTACTTTTCTTGTATATCAGCCATTTCAACTGGAGGGAGTGATAGCAGTATCTGTGGGAGTAAAACACGGTCTTCAGAAAAGATCGTGCTACCTGTCGATGCAGATAGAACCACGATTGTTCTTGCCCAAGAACCAGCCCCACCACACATAACCCACACTCATGCAGATTGTACCCCTACCCAGTTGGACAGAGAACCAGTTAAACCCCTTCTAACCCCAACCCCAGCAGATAGACACCCAGTTCCGTTGACCTGACCGTCTCCACCACAGAGCACCCAAACACGAGCAGTTAGTAAGGCAACTGCAGTGCCCAAATCACGAGGACCACCACTCCGAACACGAAGTCAACGCTTAAAGTAGAAGAAGAATTGTTCTCAGGTCAGGTTCCGTAGCTATGGTTCATACTACTTTTCTCTGGCATCACTTTATTTACTGATACCACCCAATTTCAAATTTGAAGGATGCAATTGAAACTCCAATGGCGCAACAGGTATGTTTTAAACCCGTTTCTTCAACGTGTTTGGCTGTTTGCTATTGTAACTTGCTCTATGTTGATTTCAGTTTCAATTGAATAAACAGTTATGTTCTCATGCCATGCACATTACAAGTGTTGTTATTCTTGTGTACTTTCCCACACTTATATTCTGTCTATGCTTTGCTTTGCCTTAAATAGATATGATTGAAATGTATCTATCTTGATTTGGCAATATAAACTAGAATGATATAGACCATACAGTGACCATACTACATAGATATATGTTTGTTTCATGTTGTTATCCTGTCCACCTTACTACTGAACTAGTTTACCAAAATGAGTTTCATATACTACATTGTAAACCTAAGATGTGTTTGTTTGTTTCACTTTTAGAACGCGGATATATTGGAGAAGAGTACCCTGTTATGCAATGGTAAAGGAAGTAATGTCTGAGATAAGGTTCAAGATAGTGAGACATCCTGTTGGTCTCCAAGAAAGCTGATAAAAACTATATTGAAGAGAGACAACCCCAAAGTCTGTCTTGATGTAGTGTTCGAGATTCTTGGCTACCACTTCTTTGGCACCAGCTCTTGAACTCGTTGCCTGAATCAGTTCGGCTTCTTGAGTCTCAACTTCAAGTTGTGAGACATCGATCGAGATGTTATGCAACAGAAGTCAAGAACCGAGGAAGTCCTTGCAGAATTCAGATGCATACTTTAAATTGCAATGACAATTACTGGAGGACTTAAGCACCAAACAAGAGAAAGTTAATAAGCTTGCTAAGCATCTTGCCAGCATTATGGGTACCCATGATATTGTTTCTTGAGCTCTTCTAAAGTGGTTTTAGTTCTATACTTGTTTTGCTGCAGCGTTTATATGCTGCTGTGTTCCCTATATTTGCACTGGTGGCGAACATTGATGCCCAGTGGATGTAATATGTGTAATAGCCGTGATAGCCTAGTGTAAGTTGCTTGCTTATTTATTTCTTTGTTGTCTTGTTTATTTGTTTTCTTGTAGTCAGTGCAGTTATTTTTCTGCGGTTTGCTAGTGGCTGCAATAACCTATTTTTTAAAACCAGGCCACAATAAACGCCACAGTAGTGACACTGGGCCTACGGGCCATAGAAATAGTGGGCCTTCTACGGGCATTATCATCAATGGGCCTTCTACGGGCCGTATGATCGATTGGCCAAACATGGGCCAAACAGATCGCATTCTGGCCGTAAACGGGCTAGAGTTGGAATCGTTCGTTCATGGGCCGACCATAACGGGCCATCGTTAATAGGTCGTATTTGATGACGCTATGAAAAGCATTAGCGTATTGACGGACCACAAACAGGCCGATTGTCACCACGGGCTGAATTTGGCCCTAGCGAAAGCAGCGATAACGGGCCGTAAGTAAGCGAATCTTTGAAATGAGCCCAAGAATAAATGGGCTCGACAAGGCCGAAAGATAACATGGGCTGGAAAGCGGCCCAGCGGAATAACGGGCCGTTAATGGGTATAAAGTGATACCTTTGTTCTATCTGGGCCAGTTTCACCACGGGCCGTTAATGGGTGTAAAGTGATACCTTTGTTCATTACGGGCGGTTTCACCACGGGCCGTTAATAGGGCAAGAGTTACATAGGGCCTCATATGGGCGAAAGGCGTCATGGGCCATACATGGGCGAGAAGTAACGGGCTGGAATCATATTGGATGGCCGGATGACGCTCTTGGGCCTAATTGAATAGGGCGTAACGGGCCTTTGTTTAGCGAGCCGTAAATGGGCTATATCACGAACATCTTGTTAACGAGGCTTTCCATGGGCGGCCCGCCACCTTTGACCAAGTCAAACGGGCCGGCCTTTTCACAGCAATGGGCCTCTGCTGGGCGGTGCCACGTGTCGATGTATCATAGGCGCCTTCTATCCAATGAGTGGATGACATCTGTCCCAGCGGTGAGCCGACACGTGTTTCCTCCAGCCAATGATGATTTTACACATGGAAAATCCCCATTGGTCGGGGCTGTTAACGGGTTGTCGGATCCAAAACCCGACCCGATAGCTTAACGGCGTTCCGTTACGGTGGATGACACGTGTCGGTCACCCTTGACGAAAGCACTTCTGTGACGTGCGATTTATCGTCATGGAAGTGGACACTTCCGTGATGATAATTTTCATAATGTCATGGAACACTTCTCTGACGGCCACGGTATGACTATCTTGATTCTGTCATAAATTTTTCATGGATGTACATGCATGACAAAAAACGCGACCTACTGTGTCAAACACGTATCATCATGGAAGTGTATTTTTTTTGTAGTCTTGACGAGTTCGACACCGGATTGGCTGCGGCTCGGCTTGCTGGGATCTTTGGTACGGTTCGTCATATACTTCCCCTGAGATGATAGGAGGAGGAGGAAAATGATGGTTCGGCTTTACGCCTAAACATGAAGAAAAAAATTTACCTCTTTGATGATGGAGCAGGCTCAGCGGTGCTCCCGGTCCCCTTTCGTTTCACGCGCTCACTCCGCGAAGGAGCTGTTTTTCTCTTGGCCGCCCGTGCTTGGGTACGGCTCGTTGAGCGCCGATCCTATGGAGCACGGTACAGTCCGAAGGGTAAGTTGTGAGCGGAAGTATCTCTCTGTTTTAAATGATTTCCAAACACTTACCTTAACAAAAGGGTAGAGGTCGGGGTAATCAGCCACAATGGCTACCTCCAAGCCGTCAAGGCGAGCCTGATAATAAACTCCATCTTCAAAGTCTACAAATATGTCCGGATCCTCATAGGATCTGGGGTCTTCATTGCGAGCATGGTCCTCTGGCTGATGAGGGGAGCAATGGATGTTTTCGACTACCTTCCTCCATGTCTGTTTCAAAAGACAGTCAGAGTATCCGGTTAATGCATCCCAATGATAAAGAACAAGTGTTGATAAATGGCTAACTTACCCATTCGATGGGGTTGTACATTGAAAAGCCTTCCGGACAATTTAAACGGGCGAAATCTTCTTCTTCCCCTTTATAAAGATCGGCCAGCATGGCAGCCAATGCGGCTTGGTTATCCGGACCCTCTCGACTATAGCGAGACACATTGTCCTCCCTATTGTAGTTCCATAAAGGGGCCACTCTGGATTGGAGAGGCTGGATGCATTGCTTTATCACAATAGCCATGACTTCAACGATGGAGTGTCTAGAATGGGTCAGTAATCTGACCTTACCGACCAGTCACATCAACTCCGCACTGTTCTCTTGCTTGGGGGACTTGGGGCGCCAGCTGAGTATCTTCTTCAAGGGAGCACTAGAGAATTCGGAAAGTCCGCACCGAACTGGTCCGGAAGAGGAATGTCCTCAATGTATAACCATTCTGAAGACCTGACTGGGTAACCGGATCCCTCTTTGGAGTCCTGACTAGGAAACCGGATCCGGCTATGCGCCATACTTCGGCACCGCCCACTTCAAATATAGACCCTCTACCTTGATGGCGGGGGACGAGGCAAAAGTACTTTTTGAATAGTTCGAAATGAGCCTCGCAGCCTAAAAACCAGAGATGTGCAGAATGGAACATGGTGTGAGGTTGTGCAGCTAGATCCTGTAGTACCCCAATAGACCCCTAGGGAAGGTGTGGATCGGGAATCCTACGCCCCTCAGAAGGAACGAGATGAAGCACACTCTCTCCCCTTGGTTGGGGTTGTGGAAATTCTCCGCCAATGCACCATCGCCCGTAGAAGCCAATCCCGCCCGTGCGGAGACTAGATCCGCGGGGGGGGGGGGGAGGATATCCTTGCGTCTGGAGACGATTAAGCTGAAGATGGGATATAGAACAACTTCGCCAATCCTCCTCTTGAGGGCCATGAGGACGCGAGGAGGAGCCAGGGCGCTGGCCATGGTTTGAACTTTTTTCCTAGTTTGCTCTGTTGTTCTTTGGGCAATGTCGGATGCCGTTTGGGGATCTAACCTCGTAAAGGGTTAAAATGTAAAAAGGTTATGGACCATTCATATTCACTCAAATGCGTGGAAATCGAGGCGACAACAGGAAGGAATCATAAAGACTGGACACAAAAGCCGATGTCGGACTATCATCAATCCGGAGTATGGTGGAGAACCCGCCTTTCAAAACCGAAGACTTAAATCCGCATACTACACCTTCATTGAAGGCAAGTTTGGGGGCTACTGAGGGAGTCCTGGATTCGGGGGTCCTCAAGTGTCCGGCCCAGGAATATGGGCTGGGTTGAATGGGCCGTAAAGATCAAGCCAAAGACCATCCTCCCTGTCCGGGTGGGACTCCTCCTTTCTGCAAGATTAGAGTCCGGGTGTATTATTTCCTTGTGAACCGACCTTGTACAAACCCTAGGTCCCTCAAGTGTGTATATAAACCGGAGGGTTTACTCTGTAGAGGCTATCATCATTACCATCATCGGAATATTCATAGGCTAGACATCTAGGGTTTAGCCACCACGATCTCGAGGTAGATCAACTCTTGTAACCTGTATACTCTTCGAATATAATCAAGCAGGAGTAGGGTTTTACCTCCTTTAAGAGGGCCCGAACCTGGGTAAACATTGTGTCCCCTTGTCTATTGCTACCATCGATCCTTAGACGCACAACTTGCCCCCCCCCATACCCGATATCTTCTGGTTTTGACACCGACACTCGTAGCTTGGTTATTTATATATGTTGTTATTCTTCCGACTTAGATAAAAACCTTAAATTTCTCAAGATCTGTTGAAAATGCACTATGCTCAAGATTGCATTTTTAGGTCGCCGAGTGTTCATTTAGAAATTCTTGTTTCCAATGTATACTTGTGAGTCTTGCATGGTGGATGTAAGGAATCGTGAATCGGTCGTAGCTTCATTAGTTCTGTATGCAATTATACTTGTGAAGTAGAAAAGAATCTTAAATTTCTCAACATCAGTTGACAATTTAACACGCACAAGAATCCATTATTATAAAATCTTTTCATAATTGTTGTTTCCGATGTATAGTTTTGAATCTTCGTTGTGTAAGTAGTAGATCAAGAACAGTCATAGCTTTGATACATATATATGATGTTATGCAGACGAAGCATATAAGAACCCTAAATTTCTCAGCACCAGTTGATAATTCACTATGCTCAAGACTCCTTTTTAGTTACCCATTCATTTAAAATGCTTTTCCGATGTATATTTTGAAGTCTTGCATGGTGCTTGTATCGAATCAAGAATCGGTCGTAGCTTTATTACTTATAGTTGTTGTTATGCATGTAAAGTGGATAAAATCCAAATTTATTTAGAACTAGTTGAAAATTCAACATGCTCGACAATCCTTTATTTATAAACTCTTTTGGAATTGTTGTTTCCTATGTATATTTTCGGGGCTTGCATTGGACATGTATCAAATGTAGAAGCAGTCGTAGGTTGGTTACTTATATATCATGTTATACATAAGAAACAGATGAAAACCCTAAATTTCCCTGCATCATCAGTTGTCAATTCACCATCATCCAGAATCCTGTATTAGATATCCTAGTGTTAATTTATAAATTGTTGTTTCCCATGTATTTTTCCTGTCTTGCATCGTCCATGGATGAAATCAAGAAGCTGTAGTAGCTTGGTTATTTATATATGCAGTCATGCCTGGGAAGAAGATAAAAATCCTAAATTTTTCAGAATCAGTTGACAAGTCACCGTGCTCAAGAATCTCTTTTAGATCTCCTAGTATATTTTAGAAATTTTTGTTTCCAATGTATATTCTGCAGTCCAGCATGGTGCGTGGATAAAATAGACAAGTTGTTGTCGCTTGGTCACTTATATATGCAGTTATGCCTGGAAGGAGATACAAATCCTAAATTTCTTAGCATTAGTTCACAAGTTACCATTCTCAAGAATATATATTTTAGATCTCCTTGTATTCTTTTAGAAATGTTCTTACCTATGTAAATTTTTAAGTCTTGCATGGTGCATGGGTCGAATCAAGAAGTAGTCGTAGCTTGGTTACCTATATATTGACTTATGCCTGGGAAGTAGATAAAAATTCTAATTTTGGCATCGGTTGACAATTCTCCATGATGAAGAATCTTTTTTAGATCTCCTAGTGTTCTATTAGAAATTGTTGCTTTGATGTATCTTTTGCAGTCTTGCATGGTGCATGGGTCGAATCAATAATCAGTCGTAGTTCGTTTACTTACATATGAAAATTCACTATGCATATGAACAAGATAAAAACCCTAAATTTATCAGCATCAGTTGAAAATACACTATGCTCAGGAGTCCTATTTTATGTCTCCAACTATTCATTTCAAAACTCTTATTTACGATTATATTTTATAGTCTTGCACGGTGCATGTATCGAATCAAGAATCAATTGTAGCTTGGTTGCATATATATGCAATTATGCCCGTGAAGTAGATAAAAATCATAAATATCTCAGCATTAGTTGACAATTTAACATGCTCAAGAATCCTTTATTAGCAAATCTTTAGAAATTTGTGTTTCCGATGTATATTGTCGAGGCTTGCATGGTGCATGTATTTAATCAAGAAGCAGTTGTTTGTTGGTTACTTATATATGTTGTTATGAGCACCAAGCAGATAAAAACTTTGCCCTGTCGTCAGTTGACGATTCACCATGCCCCAAGAATCATTTATTAGATCCCCTAGTATTCATTAAGAAATTGTTGTTTACCATGTATATTTCGAAGTCTTGTGTGGTCCATAGATGAAATCAAGAAGTTGTCGTAGCTTGGTTATTTATTTACGCAGTTGCGCCTGGGAAGAAGATAAAAATCCTAAATTTTTCAGAATTAGTTGACAAGTCACCATGCTCAAGAATCTCTTTTAGGTCTCCTAGTATCTTTTAGAAATTTTTGTTTCCGATGTATATTTTGTCAGTGCTACATCATGCATGGATAAAATCGACAAGTTGTTGTCGCTTGGTCAATTATATATGAGTTATGCCTAGGAAGTATATACAAATCCTAAATTTCTTAGCATCAGTTGACAAGTTACCATGCTCAAGAATATATTTTTTAGATCCCCTTGTATTCTTTTAGAAATTGTTCTTATCTATGTAAATTTTCAAGTCTTGCATGGTGCATGGGTCGAATCAAGAAGTAGTCATAGCTCGGTTACCTATCTATTGACTTATGCCTGGGAAGTAGATAAAAATTCTAATTTTGGCAACAGTTGACAATTCTCCATGATGAAGAATCTTTTTTAGATCTCCTAGTGTTCTATTAGAAATTGTTGTTTTTGATGTATCTTTTGCAGTCTTGCATGGTGCATGGGTCGAATCAATAATCAGTCGTAGTTCAGTTACTTACATATGAAAATTCACTATGCGTATGAACAAGATAAAAACCCTAAATTTATCAGCATCAATTGAAAATTCACTATGCTCAAAACTCATATTTTATGTCTCCAATTATTATTTCCAATGTATATTTTACAGTCTTGCACGATGCATGCATCGAATCTAGAATCAGTTGTAGCTTGGTTGCATATATATATGCAATTATGCCCGTGAAGTAGATAAAATCCTAAATATTTCAGCATTAGTTGACAATTTAACATGCTCAAGAAGCCTTTATTAGAAAATCTTTTGAAATTGGTGTTTCCAATGTATATTGTCGAGGCTTGCATGGTGCATGTATTTAATCAAGAATCAGTTGTATGTTGGTTACTTATATATGTTGTTATGAGCACCAAGTAGATAAAAACCTTCCCTGTCGTCAGTTGACCATCACTAGTGCAGAACCGGGCAATAGCACCGGTTCGTAAGGCCCTTTAGTGCCGGTTCCACAACCGGCACTAAAGTATGGTCACTAAAGCCCCCCCCCCCTTTAGTACCGGTTCATCACGAACGGTGCTAAAAACCAACCACGTGTACGAGGCAGCTCCGGGGGCAGGGAGCCCTTTAGTACCGGTTGGTAACACCAACCGGTACTATAAGGTTTGGGGGGTTTTTAGTTTTATGATTTCTTTTTCATTTAATTTTGTGTTTCCATTTTAATTCTTTTTCGTTTGCTGGTATTTTACGATACTACACATTGTACACGTTATGCATATATATATATATATATATATATATATATATATATATATATATACAATTTCTAGTAGAACCAATCATGCATATATATATCATCAATGTCTCACAAACCACCATATTAATTAATTCACACATACACACATGTATAGCTATATACAATTTCTCCTACATATGCATGTTGCCTTGGAGCCAGTGGCATTAGCCTAATTGGTGCCTTGGGAGCCTTGATGACAATTGGAAGTGGTTTTCATGGGGGCGGTGGCGGGTAATAGTATTCTCCCTTGGATTTATGACCTGGTCGAGCAAAATCCCGCTATTTCCTCTTGAAGTGCTTCTCTGCGCTCCGTTTCTAGGAGCTTGTCCCGCACCTCTGTGAACTGTTAAGAAGGAGATCAATATGCATGTGTATTAGTTGTGTGACTAGATATACGATAATGGTGTAAAAATTGTGAATAGTGTTCTGACAAGCGTACCCATTCCTGTCTTTGAGATCTGCTCCTTTCGGACGCCATCATGCGAATGTTCTCGCAAATGCAGAATGCACATAGATCAGTCCCATGCGCCTGCTGCAGGGCCTTTACGAGAATGGAATTTGATCAGATAATAATTAATCAAGCATGATAATTAAAGAGATGGCAGCAAGCTAGCTAGCTAGTACTACTTAATTACTTACCTTGGGTCGAAACCATTTAATCTTTTTTTTCCATTCGCCTTCCGTGACGCTGATGAACCTTGCCCAAGCCCTGCCCGCTGACAAAGAAAATGAGTAAAGGGGTTATTAAATAGTTCATATCATGAAATGACGAACTAAATAGGCCGAGATATATAGTTAATAATGATTGAAATTACCTGTTGACTATCCCAAACAAGATGTTATAGTCAGTATTTGCTTTGAGTAGTGAGTCCAGTATTTCAACTGTTTCGGCGTCAACTTTAATGATACACAAGATCCAGTGAAATCTGCATGCACACACGTTTGCATGTCTTAATTAAGCGGGCATATGTAAGCAAAAACATGTAGCTAGCTAGTAGGCAAAAGCAGAGAATTTGTAGTACAAGACAGTGTGACTCACTAGAAGTTGTAAGGAAGTAGTATATCTTCATTGTATTTGAGGCGCTTCAAGAACTCTAGCATGTTGTCCTCTACGGCCTTTTGATGATGTGGATTTATTTTCCATGTGTATTCATTGTATTTGAGGCGCTTCAAGAACTCTAGCATGTTGTCCTCTACGGCCTTTCTACGGCCTTTTGATGATGTGGATTTATTTTCCATGTGTATTCATTAACGGTGTTTGGGTCAATGAACCCAATGCCAAAGCGTCCACCTTTTCTCATTTCATACATCTTCATCCTGCATAATACCACAGAAAAGAATATAGTGAGGATAATTACAGGTAATGATTGATCAAAAGGATCACTACAGCTAGCTTGAGACTTAAATTACAGAAAGAAATCACTTACAGACAATAGCAGCGGACGATAGATTTGTCGAGTGCGTCTTGATTGTATAACTGAAACAGTTCGAGAATACTCAACGATGAGCTTTCTCATGGAAGTAATGCTCCTCCTTGACATTCACCATGAGGGACAATCGATTGAAATCTTGGTAATGTTCATGTACCATTGATGCAATTCATACATTCTCGTTGGGAGGTTCTTGACCTTGTCTGGCTTGACCAAAGGTTGGCCCCGGACATATTTCCGTTTTATTTCGTCCTCTCTAAGCACATGCATGGGCTCAATCTCGAGGAGTTGTCCAACAGTGATGTTGAGAACTTCAGCCCACATTATATGGTCCTTGGTTATTACCACATTGCCCACCTCGGGAACGTAAACTGTTTGCCCACAATAATATTGGGCGCCCATACTGTCACGTGTTGTTGGCACAACAAGCGAGGGGCTCGATTGCGCCGCCTGTTCTCCCAGCTGGGGAATGGTTTTCCCACATTTTTCGACAGCTGCTTGTTATTTGCTCGATCCCGAGCTCGCCTCCTTACGTAGACGTGCTCGATTTAACTTCCTGATGTGGCGCTCATAGTCTGTGTCAACAGGCTTGGGAGCTGGTGGTTGAGCCATACGAGTGAAGTGGTCAATCGTTTCCTCGTGCACTTTCTCCCTTGGCGGCGGTGGCGGTTTGATTGCAAAATGGGCTTCCACAGGCCTTCGATATGGCTGCGTTTTCCTCCTCGGACCTGTCATAAGGCCTCTGCGGAAGAGGCGTGAGGCTTGGACCATATTTATATCGCTTGCCTCCGCCTGTACTTCTGTACTACCTCGACTGCACCGCTATGCACCATAGCTGTGGGGTGTCTCTTCTGCGATTCTGAGGTGGCGGAGGCGGTGTGAGGCTGAGTTGGACGAGGAGGTGGCTGTCTGTGCGGACTTGGAGGAGGAGTGGCCTGAGGTTGTGCCGGACTTGGAGGAGGTGGACGTCTGACGCTGTGGCGGACTTGGAGGAGGAGTGGCACGACACTTTGCCGGGACTTGGAGGAGGAGTGGCACGAGGTTGTGCGGACTTGGAGGAGGAGTGGACGTCTGACGCTGTGGCGGACTTGGAGGAGGAGGAGAGGCTGACACTTTGCCGGACTTGGAGGAGGTGGCCTGACACTTTGCCGGACTTGGTGGACTTGCGGGAGGCGGAGTCTGCTGACTCGGTGGCGGACTTCGACGAGGAGTCGGCTGACGCGGTGTCGGTGGCCTTCGAAAGATGATGCAATCCTTTTTCCATAGGATGATACGATGTTTGGCCTCTCCGAGAAAGTGCTCGTCGTCACCTCCAGGAATGTCAAGCTGTAGGTCCGAATATGGGTCCACCACCTCATCAACAAAGACACGAGCATAGCCCGCTGGAATCGGGTTGCAATGGAAGGTTGCCTTGGGGGGATTTGTAAAAGCAACGGCGTCCGCCACATTCATGGATATGTTCTTTATTTTGACGTGTAGCTCGAAGTTAGTGTTATCCATGATGTCATCCACGGGGTATCTATCCAGCATTGTGTCGTCCGGGGCGGAACCCACACTGCTTCTCGGCATGGATGGGGCGGTGCTATCCAATGCTGGATCATCCGCTAGCTGCTGCAGCTCTTTGAGACCCCTTCTTTGGCTAAGTGAGTCGATCTGCTCCTGCTGCCGCTGGAATTTGACTGCCAATTCCGCTTGACTTGCTTCTAGTCCTTGAAGGCGTTCATAGTCCCGCTTCCTCTGCTCCTCCTCCATCTTCCTCTTCTTCTCCTCCGCAATCTTCTTTCTCGCAGGTTCGTAGTCGTTGTTCCGGTCTGAAAACCCCTCATACCACGGAATAGCGCCCTTGCCTCGTGTTCTTCCCGGGTGTTCAGGATTTCCCGCACGCAGCGTAAGCTCGTCGTTCTCTCTGTTGGGCTGGAACACCCCGATCGTGGCTCTTCTATTGCAACAAGTATCGCATCGTCGGCTCCCTTCAGACTTGCCCTCGCCGAAACATCGCCTGTCTTGGGTCCAACTCCCCCATGCGCATAGAACCAAGTCCCGCACTGGGGGCCAGCTCTTAGTAACGGAGTGACACTGCATCCTCCATCTCTTTCTCGGACTTATCCCACTTAGGCATTGCCACCGCACAGCCACCTGGCCCCAACTTATGGAACTTATCCTTTTTTCGGCATTCTTCTTGTTTATTCTCGACCGTTCCTTAGCTAATTCCGAATCCTTGAATTTCACGAAATCGTCCCAATGAGCACGTTGGTTCTCTAGTGTTCCCTCGAATACTGGAGTCTTCCTTCCTCCCTTGATGTACTTGTCCCATTCATGATTCTTGTGGTTCTTGAATGCAACCGCCATCTTCCTAAGAGCAGCGTCCTTGACTTTCTGCATATATCTGCTACGTGAAATGATCTGGTAGGGTGAAATGTTCCATGAGAGTATCCCAAAGCAGTTCTTTTTGTCTTTTGTCGACAAAAGTAACATCTGGACGTGGAGCAGCGTCCTTTTTGTCTTTTTGTCTTTTGTCTTTGGTTGCTCTCTCCATTCATGAAGGGAGATTGGGAGTTGGTCCTTCACAACAACTCTGCACTGACGAACGAACTTGTCCGCAATCTTCTTAGGCGCTAATGGTTCGCCATTAGGTCTGATTGCCTCGATATTGTACTTTACGCCCTCCTTCAACTTTTTGTTCGGGCCTAGTTTCGTCCTTTTGCCTGAAGATTTGCTCGATCCGGATGGCTGAAAGAACAAAGATCGATTCGTTAATATATCTTCAAGTCATTTAAAACATGTGATGATCACCAGATGCCTGTTTATATAAATATATATACCTCGCCGGTCTTTGTTGTTTCAAGATCAACATTTTCTTCGTCATCATCATAATCATAGTTCGTGACTTCATCAATTCGGTCGTCGCGATCGAATATCATTTCACCCTCTCCGGTGTTGTTTAGAAATTCGAACCGTCAACATCTTCTTCATTCGATCATCATCGGCCCGTGAGGATGGCGTATCATATCGAACATGGCCTGTTCTCCCTCTCTGCGGTATTGTCCGCCATAGCTTTTATTTAACTAATCCAAAAGAAATATAAAACAATTTAGTATTCAAATTACATCGTCTCGAATAATAGATATAATCTCGAATACATCGTCTCGAATAATAGATATAATCTCGAAAACATCGTCTCGAATAATAGATATAATCTCGAATACATCACTGGCTAGGTAGCTAATAAAGATCGAATACTACAGAAGAATCTAGGACACTCGCGGTTCCTCCGGCGCAGGCTGTGGACACCCAAAGAGAAGGAACCCTCACAGGATCATAGCTGAAGTGAGATCCCTGAAGAAACTGCCAGGTATTGGAGAACCTGCCGCCCTCTAACGCAACCATGTAGCGATGGACGTGCTCGTCCTCCTCCACGACAATGACGTACCACCTCCGGCGGGGCCGCTCCTCCGCACGAAACTGGCCCACGCGAATGCCATCAAACGAGATCGGGTCGACAGCGGGACCCGGGGCGGGTTCCTCATCAGCGGCGTGCCCCTCCAGGCAGCACCTCCCAGTGCCAGCCCGCCGGAGCCCAGTCCCGGACATGTGTCAGCCGGATGTCGTCGCGGATGTGTCGACGGCGAGGATGCGGGCCGGGCATCGTCGAGAACAAATACTAGCTATATGCCCGCAAAAAGTAACATTTTTTTAATGATTGGATTTTGATAACTAAAATTTCTTAGATTTCTATATAACACTAATTATGCTATCATTGCATATGTCAAAATTCTATATGCTATTTCATACTAATTAAGCATCTAACACTAAAAACAGAAAAAACAACTTCTGTACATCCATAAAAAAACAGAAAAACAACATTATATAAAAAAATTCCATACTAATTAAACACTAATTATATCCATCTAACATGCATTCATACATATATACTAGTGAAAAAATAATAATCTAAAAATCTAAACTAATTAAACATACAAAATACGTATATACTAATATATACATGCATTCATACATATATACGTGTGTGTGTGTGTGTGTTCATCATGCTTATGTGTGTGTGTATGGGCTCGGGGAGGGGTGGCACCCATGGTGGCCGCCGGGGGCGAGGGAGAGGGGTTAGAGGGGGAGAGCTTATAGCGGGGCGACGGCGACGGCGAGGCGACGGCCGGGGGCAGCGATGGGTCGGGGCGTGACGCGGGGACGGCGACATGGGGACGGTGCGACGGGGACGGGCCCGGGGCGGCGAAGGAGACGAGGGCGGCGACGGGGACGGCGGCGGCGATGGGCCCGGGCCCGGGGTGGAGAAGGAGACGAGGGCAGCGACGGGGACGGGCGCGGCGATGGGGACGGGGGCGGCGACGGGGACGGGGGCGGCGACGGTGTTGATCGATCGGGGCGGGCGGTGCTTCAATGGGGAAACAGAGGAAGAAACAGAGGGAGAATGAAAATTTTCGAAGTGTTGTATATATAGAAGGCACCTTTAGTACCGCTTGGAGCCACCAACCGGTACTAAAGGTCTGTTTTGGCCAGCCCAAGCGGCGGGAAGCGACCCCCTTTAGTATCGGGTGGTGGCACAAACCGGTACTAAAGGCCCCCCCTTTAGTACCTGTTGGTGCCACGACCCGGTACTAAAGGGGGTGCGCTGGTGCAGGTGCGGTGCGGCAAGTTTAGTCCCACCTCGCTAGCCGAGGGGCGACCGCACTGGTTTATAAATCCCCGTGCGGTAGCTCTCTCGAGCTCCTCTCCAAAGCAGGCCCTCTGGGCCTACGTGTTCTTCTTTCCTGTGGGCCCACTTGGCCTATGGGCCTGCATCCTGGCCCAAAAACAGGTTGGTTTTCTAGTCGTATGCAGGCCGCTCTGGCCCAGTAGGCGGGCTTTTTTAATTTTTTTCTTTATTTATTTTTGTGTTGTTTTTTATGTATTTAGAGTTTCTTTGTGAATATTTTTGCTTTAGGTACAAAAATTACAAACTTTCTATTAGTGCCCGTAGTTTTCAAATTTGAATAGTTTAAATTTTGAATTATTTGAAATTAGTGTGAATCACTAGTTTGTGAATAATTTAACTTTAAAAATCAGTAAAGGCATGAAAGAATTTGTTTGCACATAAAATTTCTTCCCGTTTCAAATGCCAAAACACATAACTACCCTAACTATTACAGAGATTCCCCTCTGGGTGTGAAACAGAAGAAAGTGATGATAGTGAAGCCGATCACATCCCAGATCTTTGAGTGTGAAACTTTTTCTTGGCGTGTGTCCCTTTGCGCGTAACCATGGAAAATCTTCATCATTTAACGGGATGCTCGGGTCAATATTCACCGTGAATGGAGCAATTTCATCAAACTTTTCATAATCTTACGACTTGTCTGTCTTGTCATCCACTCCCACGATGTTTCTCTTCCCAGAAAGAACTATGTGCCGCTTTGGCTCATCGTACGATGCATTCGCTTCCTTATCTTTTCTTTTTCTTGGCTTGGTAGACATGTCCTTCCCATAGAAAACATGTGCCACATCATTGGCTAGGACGAATGGTTCGTCTGCCTGCGCAAGATTGTTGAGATCCACTGTTGTCATTCCGTACTGCGGGTCTTCCGTTACCCCGCCTCGTGTCATATTGACCCATTTGCACCGAAACAAAGGGACCTTTAAACCACGTCGATAGTCAAGTTCCCATATGTCCTGTATATAACCATAATATGTTTCCTTTCCCGTCTTGGTTTCTGCATCAAAGCGGACACCATTGTTTTGGTTGGTGCTCTTCTTATCTTGGGCGATCGTGTAAAATGTATTACAATTTATCTCGTACCCTTTGAAAGTCATTATATTCGAAGATGGTAACTGGGACAGCAAGTACAGGTCATCTTCAATAGAGGTGTCATGCATGGTACGATATGCGCAACCAGCTGGTGAAACTCCTGGTTTGTTCACGTGTAATCCGGTCATCGAACCGCTCCGGTGTTTGGAGCATAGCAAATTCTTGTGTTCATCCATATCACGGAGCCACCAAGGCGGAATTCTGTAGAACTGTGTAGTGTGCTTCGGTGAGAGAATGTCCGTCCATACATATTATTTGTTCCCCTCTAGCGTGCCTTTTCCATCGATCTGCCCTTATGCAGCGATTCAGAACACCAATCGGCTTAAGGTCAGGAATAAAGTCAATACAAAACTCAATGACCTCCTCATTTTGATGGCCCTTGGAGATGCTTCCTTACGACCTAGCACGGTTATGAACATATTTCTTTAAGACTCCCATGAACCTCTCAAAGGGAACATATTGTGTAGAAATACAGGACCCAAAAGCGTTAATCTCTTCGCATAGGTGAACTAGGACATGCGTCATGATGTTGAAGAAGGATGGTGGGAACACCAACTCGAAACCGACAAGACATTGCACCAAATCATTCAGAACCTTGGTATGATTTCTGGATCGATTACCTTCTAAGAGATTGCATTGAGAAATGCACATAGCTTCACAATGGCTAATCGAACATTTTTCGGTAGAAGCCCCCTCAATGCAACCAGAAGCAGTTGCGTCATAATCACGTGGCAGTCATGAGACTTCATGTTCTGGAACTTTTTCTCTGCCATAGTTATTATTCCCGTTATACTCGACGAGAAGCCGGGCGGTACCTTAATATCGAGCAGGCATTCAAAGAAGATTTCCTTCTCTTCTTTGGTAAGAGCGTAGCTTGCATGACCACGATGTATGCCGTCTTCTCCGTGCATACGTTGCTGGTCCTCCGTGCCTCGGTGTATCTTTTGTCTTCCCATACACGCCCAAGAAGCCAAGCAGGGTCACGCAAAGATTCTTCGTCACGTGCATCACGTCGATTGCGGAGCGGACCTCTAGGTCTTTCCAATATGGCAGGTCCCAAAATATAGATTTCTTCTTCCACATGGGTGCGCGTCCGTCGGCGTCGCCGGAACAGGTTGTCCGCGGGACCCTTTCCAAATATCACCTTCAAATCCTTGACCATATCATGTACATCAGCACCAAGACGGTGGCGAGGCTTCGTTCGGTGATCCGCCTCACCTTTGAAATGCTTGCCTTTCTTTCTTACGGGGCCTGCTCGGAAGAAATCGGCGATGTCCTGTAAACATTCTTGTTACAACTATTCAAATATATACTGTCGGTATCATCCAAACAGTGCGTGCATCCGCGGTATCCCTTGTATGTCTGTCCTGAAAGGTTACTGAGAGCAGGTCAATCATTGATGGTCACGAACAGCAACGCCTTTAGGTCAAATTCTTCCCCCATGTGCTCATCCCACGCACGTACACCTGTTCCATTCCACAGTTGTAAGAGTTCTTCAACTAATGGCCTTAGTTACACATCAATGTCGTTGCCGGGTTGCTTAGGGTCTTGGATGAGCACTGGCATCATAATGAACTTCCGCTTCATGCACAACCAAGGAGGAAGGTTATACAAACATAGAGTCACAGTGCCAGGTGCTATGGTTGCTGCTCTGCTCCCCAAAAGGATTAATGCCATCTGCGCTTAGACCAAACCATACGCTCCTTGCGTCATCTGCAAACTCCATCCCGTACTTTCTGTCGATTTTTATCCACTGCGACACGTCAGCTGGTACTCTCAACTTTCCGTCTATCTTACTGACTTCACTTTGACATCGCATCGCCTTGGCATGCTCTTTGTTTTGGAACAAACGTTTCAACCGTGGTATTATAGGAGAATACCACATCACCTTGGCAGGAATCTTCTTCCTGGGGCGCTCGCCCTCGACATCACTAGGGTCATCGCGGCTGATCTTATAGCGCAATGCACCACATACCGGGCAAGCGTTCAAATCCTCGTACTCACCGCGGTAGAGGATGCAATCATTAGGGCATGCATGTATCTTACGCACCTCTAACCCTAGAGGGCAGACAGCCTTCTCTGCTTCAGACGTACTCTCGGGCAATTCGTTTGTCCTTTGGAAGCATATCCTTTATCATTACCAGCAACTTTCCAAATCCCTTGTCGGATACACCATTCTTCGCCTTCCATTGCAGCAATTGCGATGTGGTGCCCAGCTTTTTCTTGTCACCTCACGCAATTCGGGTACAACAATTTTTGTGATCCTCTAACATGCGCTGCAACTTCTTCTTCTCCAAATCACTTGCACAGTTTCTCTTTGCATCGGCAATGGCCCGACCTAGATCATCAACGGGCTCATCTGATGCCTCTTCTTCAGCTTCTTCCCGCATTGCCGGCTCAGCTTCTTCCTGCATTACCGGCTCAGCTTCTTCCCCCATTGTTGTATCATCGTATTCAGGGAACCCATGGCCAGGATAGGCGTAAATGCGTCCTCTTCTTCTTCATTGTCTTCCATCATAACCCCTCTTTCTCCGTGCTTGGTCCAAACATTATAGTGGGGCATGAAATCGGACTCAAACAGGTGGACGTGAATGGTTCTTGACGCAGAGTAATTGCGACCATTCTTACAGCCAGCACATGGACAAGGCATAAAACCACCCGTCCGCTTGTTTGCCTCAGCCGCAAGCAGAAAAGTATGCACACCCTCAACGAACTGGGGAGAGCATCGGTCATCGAAAATCTATTGCCGGCTCATCTTCATTACACAACACCGAAAAGACCAAATTAATACAAGTTCCTACATAAAGTTCATACAACACTTAAATGCAACAAACAAATAACTCTCTAGCTAAAGCATTTAAATGCAACAACAAATGCGATCAAGATCGCAACTAAGGCAACAATTGATCCAACAGCATAATGATACCAAGCCTCACTATCGATGGCATATTTTCTAATCATTCTAATCTTCAAGCGCATTTTCTCCATCTTGATCTTGTGATCATCGGATTTACATCGGCAACATGCAACTCCAATTCCATCTTCTCCCCTCAATTCTTTTCAATTTTTCTTTCAAGTACTCGTTTTCTCTTTCAACTAAATTTAACCTCTCGACAATAGGGTCGGTTGGAATTTTCGGTTCACATACCTCCTAGATAAAAATATTTATGTCAACTTGATGGGCATAATTTGTCATAAACACGAAATGCAACAAATAGTTTTAAAAGAGAATATACCACATCCGAATCATAACAAGGACGAAAGGCCGACGGGGACGGATATCAAAACCATGGCACTATGTGTAACAAACAACGTACGGGTAAGATAATTATACGAGTAACTATATATCCAAATCACACAAACATCAATTTTTTATATAAAATTTCATGACCAAGAGGCTCACCACAAGGTGGTGCCATGACAGGGACGGTGTGGGCGATCGACGGTGGTTACGACGAAGATTTAGAAGGCACTAAGTAAAACACACCTACATATGCAAACTAAGTGTTATTTTTGACCTCAAATTGCATATAAATCAAATACTAGCACATATATATATATATATATATTTCCTCCCAAATTACTGAACTCACAAATTAATCACTATATAAAGCATTGCAAGAGCTAATCTAGCAATGAGAGATGAAAGGACAAAGTTGCTAACCTTTGTGATCATTTGAATGGATGGGGGCCTTCAAATCTTGACAAATTTTGGGAAAAATGTGTGATGAGCTCGAGAGGAAGAGGGAAGAACAGAGAGGAGAGGGAAAGGGGAAGAACAGAGCGAGCTCGGGTGGGCGAAAGGGTTTATGTGGGGCGACCTTTAGTACCGGTTCGAGACAAGAACCGGTACTAAAGGTTCTGGAGGGGCCTCAGTCGACAACATCCTGCCACCACTCTCATTAGTACCGGTTCGTAGCACGAACCGGTGCTAAGTTAAATCACGAACCGGTACTAATGAAAGCGGCCCGGCTAGCTGTTGGAACCGGCACTAATGTATACATTAGTGCCGGCTCAAATTCAAACCGGCACTAATGTGCTTCACGTTTGACCCTTTTTCTACTAGTGCATTCACCATGCCCCAAGAACCATTTAATAGTTCTCCTAGTATTCATTTAGAAATTGTTGTTTATGATGTATATTTCGCAGTCTTGTGTGGTCCATAGATGAAATCTAGAAGTTGTCATAGCTTGGTTATTTATTTATGCAGTTGCGCCTGGGGAGAAGATAGAAATCCTAAATTTTTCAGAATCAGTTGACAAGTCACCATGCTCAAGAATCTCTTTTAGATCTCCTAGTATCTTTTAAATTTTTTTTGTTTCCGATGTATATTTTGCAGTCATGCATCATGCATGGATAAAATCGACAAGTCGTTGCCGCTTGGTTAATTATATATGAGTTATGCCTAGGAAGTATATACAAATCCTAAATTTGTCAGAATCAGTTGACAAGTTACCATGCTCAAGAATATATTTTTAGATCCCCTTGTATTCTTTTAGAAATTGTTCTTATCTATGTAAATATTCAAGTCTTGCATGGTGCATGGGTCGAATCAAGAAATAGTCGTAGCTCGGTTACCTATCTATTGACTTATGCCTGGTAAGTAGATAAAAAATCTAATTTTGGCAACAGTTGACAATTTACCATGATCAAGAATCTTTTCTAGATCTCCTAGTGTTCTATTAGAAATTGTTGTTTTTGATGTATATTTTGCAGTCTTGCATGGTGCACGGGTCGAATCAATAATCAGTCCTAGTTCAGTTACTTACATATGAAAATTCACTATGCGTATGAACAAGATAAAAAGCCTAAATTTATCAGCATCAGTTGAAAATTCACTATGCTCAAGACTCCTATTTTATGTCTCCAACTATTCATTTCAAAATTCTTATTTCCGATGTATATTTTACAGTCTTGCACGGTGCATGTATCGAATCTAGATCGGTTGTAGCTTGGTTGCATATATATGCAATTATGCCCGTGAAGTAGATACAAATCCAAAATATCTCAGCATTAGTTGACAATTTAACATGCTCAAGAATCCTTTATTAGAAAATCTTTAGAAATTGGTGTTTCCAATGTATATTGTCGAGGCTTGCATGGTGCATGTATTTAATCAAGACGTAGTTGTATGTTGGTTACTTATATATGCTGTTATGAGCACCAAGTAGATAAAAACCCAAAATTGCCCTGCGTTAGTTGACCATTCACCATGCCCAAGAATCATTTATTAGATCTCCTATTATTCATTTAGAAATTGTTGTTTACGATGTATATTTTGCAGTACTGTTTTTCGGTGTTCGTGATATTTACGAGTTTGTTCGTCATGGGATATGCCTCGAGATAAAACATTTTGCAAGCCCGCGCGGTGGTACGCGCTGGCGGGGCATCCTCGCGCAACTTCCTTTGGACGTGGTGCCCCTACCGACCCCCGCGAGCCGTCGCTGTGTCTTTGTCACGTACTGTTAATCATAAAACGAAACTGCTTCATGCACGATCCTGCTACCCGATCTACGCACGACATCAAAATCCACCGGCCAATGCCTGATGTATGCACTGTCCGGCCAGATTTTAAACATCGTCTATGAGTCGTCTGATTTTTGTCGTGTGTATAGCATTACTGATCATAAAATATCTCTCTTTCTCATGTACATCTCTAGAAGGTCTCTCCCTCCTCTGTACTGGTGGTGTCCCTTGAGTAGAAGTTGTATTAGTACTACTCCGTGAACGGTAATATCACTGTTGATTCTAACCTTTGAACAGCAGTACTAAAACTACTCCATCCATCTTATAATGTATTGCATTCGTGTTTTTAGAGATTTAAGTTTGATCATAAATTTAACTAACATGGGCAACCGCAACGGGAGCAAAAATTCATTGGACGCGATGTATTTCTACACAGAACACCCTTCTATTTTTTATTTGCGGAAAAACTCAACCATAGCATCAAATTTTTACACAACAACCTTTAACTTTTTTTATTTACTAAAAAATCCGAGCACCGTACTGCACAAT
Organism: Aegilops bicornis; assembly: GCA_021605145.1. NCBI lineage: Eukaryota > Viridiplantae > Streptophyta > Magnoliopsida > Poales > Poaceae > Aegilops > Aegilops bicornis. The sequence goes on along the minus strand of CM038675.1, from coordinate 63,069,653 downwards.
TAACACCAAAAAGGTGTGGCAGGACAAATTGAACCCGTAACTAATTGTTTAAATTCTAGCCAGTCTAGCCACAAGGCACTTCTGGTTAGGGTGTGTACATTGGATAACGATTTGTACGTAGACGAAAACTCTGTGGAGTTTAATTGGGCTGCGTGTACTGCGGCCCATTTTGTGCATGCTACTCTTTTAAGATATTTGTAAGACATACGCATGTCTCAAAAAATTGGTAAGACGTAAGTACTAAAGTTATGTTTCCTCAAATAAGAAGTAATAAAGTTATGTTTGGAAATTTTTGTGTTAAAAATATTATACATACAAATGAAGATTAGTAAATAGAAATAAATAAATTATATACACGTGTGGCTCATATTTAAATTATAAAAATTATGATTACAAACATTTACTACATATTTATGTATATTCACTTCTGTATAATATTTTACTCAGGACTTATATTAAAATAAATACATAATTTAATCATTAGCCACGACTGAATATTCATATTAATAGTTTAAATTTTATGAATAATTTTAATTATACAAATATTTGTCTATACAAATGTGCATATAATTATTTAATTGTTTGTAAAACTCAAATAATTGTCTGAAATTGTAATTTTGAAAATCAAATATGTAATATGCACATTTATATAACACACGTGTTTATATGATACTCAGGTTTATAAAATACTTAAGTTAATATTTTTATATAATACACACATCTATATTGAAAATTTCCTTACTAATCATTGTTTGCATATATAAATTACTTTAACGCACGAATATTTGAACATAACTTTATTACTTATGTTTGACAAATATGTTAAAAAATAGCAAAAATGGGCCGCAATATCAGCAGCCCATTTGAGCTCAACATGCGTCCCGTTTAGTCCATATAGGTTTGCTATCCCATTTAGACTGCAAGATCGGAAGGGTTGTAATGGGAGCAAGCGTTGTGCTAAACTAGTTCTAGAGGAAAGAATTTCTCTGTTAATTTCCGCATATATGTACAGTTTTTCCGTAAATTGAAAATGTGGGTGGGGTTGTGCAAACATACATCACGATGGTTGACCTTTTTGTAAATAAAAATACATCAGGGTCTTTTGTGCAAAATTACATTAGGCCAGCACAATCACTCACTAACATTGGGGTCATACACATAGAGTACAGATTTCTAGTAAATAGAAAATGTGGGTGGGGTTGTGCAAAAATACATTGTGGTGGTTGACTTTTCTGTAAATAAAAATATATTAGGGTGTTTTGTGCAAAATTATGTCGGGCCTAAGAGTGAGGTCATACAGATGGATACGTCCGTATATGTATATTATGACCGCCTCTGCACGCTTGAGGTGACTGCAAAACCGTATTTTCATTGTTTTAGCATCAAACTAAACACGTGGCGCAAGTTGTATGACTCGTGGTGATGTTACCTCAATTAGAATAGAATAGATGGCTTCGCTATATCATGACCAGTATAGTGGGAAATACACTTGTGTTCCTGGGTATATATGTACCCTATATGGGTATTTATTTTTTATTTATTTCTAAAAAGTCAAAATATTTAAGAACTTTTTTGACAAAAAACTTGACTAACTTTTGCACTAGTATATAAATTTTCAGGAAAAAAAATTGACTTCACAGCAAAAAAAGGACAAATTTTATTTGCTATTAGAGGTCACTATTCACACTATTTTAGCCCAAAATTTGTCTTTTTTGAAAAGAAGTCAAAGAGAGATTTTCTTTTTGTGGATTTTTTCTCACGAGTACAATAAAAGGTCAAGTTTATTTCAAAAATATTTTCAGGAATTTTTGATTTTTTTAAATTACATTTTTTTTCATATAGGTTGCATATGTCCCATAGACCACAAATCCTCTCTCCCAGTATAGTACAGTACCATATATAAGAAGTGCTAGCCCGTGCAGACGCACGGGTTAATGACTAGTATAGATAGTTAGCAAAGCCCATACCTTAGCCACACACGACGCACCCACTGTACATTGCAAAAGCGTAGTACATTGGCCATGGGGAGCGCATTAACGGACGCGCTGTTGCCACTGGACCCCGAGACGTTCGCCGCCGAGTCGCACGCCGTGGTCGACTTCCTCGACGGCTACTACCGCAACATCGAGAGCTACCCTGTCCGGCGTGACGCCGAGCTAGGGCGCCTCCGCACGCTTCTACCCGACGCGCCGCCCGAGGATGGCGAGCCGGTGGACGTCATACTGGAGGACGTGCGGCAGCACATTGTCCCGGGGTTGACGCACTGGCAGAGCCCCAGCTTCTTTGCATACTATCCGATGAACGCGAGCACGGCCGGGTTCGCCGGTGAGATGCTCTCCGCCGGCCTCAACGTGGTGCCGTTCGCGTGGGCTGCCTCGCCGGCTGCAACCGAGCTCGAGGCCGTCGTGGTGGACTGGATGGCGAAGCTGGTGGGCCTCCCGGAACGCTTCCTCTTCTCTGGTGGCGGCGGGGGCGTGCTGCAAGGGAGCACCTGCGAGGCCGTGGTGTGCACGCTAGTAGCCGCGCGCGATCGCGCGCTGGTCATGCTCGGTGGCCATGAGGGCATCCTGCGGCTGGTGGTCTATGCCTCCGATCAGAGCCACTCCACATTCCAGAAGGGCGCGAGGATCGTAGGGATCCCACCGACCAACTTCCGCGTCATCCAGACGTCGGCGGCGTCGAGTTACGGCCTCAGCGCAGACAGTGTCCGCCGCGTTGTGGATGCTGACGTGGCCAGTGGGCTTGTGCCGTTGTACCTGTGTGCCACTGTTGGCACGACCGGGCTCGGCGCCGTCGATCCACTGCGCGAGCTGGGCGAGGTGGCCCGACGATACGACATGTGGTTACATGTCGACGCCGCGCACGCAGGTAGCGCTCTGATCTGCCGCGAGTTCAAGGACTACCTTGACGGCGCCGAGCTTGCAGACTCCGTGAGCATGAACCCGCACAAGTGGTTCCTCACCAACATGGAGTGCTGCTGCCTGTGGGTGGCGAGCCCGGCCGCACTCGCATCCGCGCTCTCCAGCAACCCAGAATACCTCAACAACATCAGCAACGAAAATGCAGCAGCAGCAATGGACATGATCGACTACAAGGACTGGCAGATCGCATTATCGCGCCCTTTCCGCGCCATGAAGCTGTGGGTGGTCTTGCGCCGCTACGGCGCTGTGGGCATGCGAGCATACATACGGAGACACATCGACATGGCCAGGTGGTTCGAGCTGGAGCTGGAGGCCGACGAGAGGTTCGAGGTGGTCGTGCCAAGGAGGTTCTCCCTCGTTACGTTCCGCCTCCGCCCAAGGCACGAGGGCGACGACGTGGAGGCCTTGAACCGCAGGCTACTCATGGCCATCAACTCCAGTGGGCGGGCCTTCCTGACACACTTTGTCGTGGATAACAAGTTCATTATCCGTCTGGCCGTGGGCGGGGCCATGACGGAGATGCAACACGTCCGGGCTGCGTGGGTGCTTGTTCAGGAGAAGGCAAAGGAAGTAGGCGTCACTCCAGCGCGTTACTAAGGCGGTAAGGCCTCCTTAAATTGGTTTGATGGAATTTTGTAGCAATTCTATAGAAAAATTTCTTTCAGAGTCTTTTATTTTATAAGAATAAAATCTTATTTCTATGAAGAAATTATTTCTATCCTCAACATTGCATAGAAAAATAACCATTATCCTAAGCCCAATGGAAAAATCCTTTTGTGTGAACCAAATGACATCTTTTTCCTATTCCTGTTAATACGTTTTGAGACACATGACATCTGAAAGTATCGAAAGGCCTAGAGCGGAAAAGGGGATGGGGTAAGTAGTGTTAGACTAAGTATATAGTAGATATACGTGTTGTAACATAATCGGTATTTGTACAGTTACCTTTTATAAATATATGACAGCCGTGCCCACCAAGGGCATCGAGCATTGTTCCAAATCCTAATTTGTCTAACATGGTATCAGACGACGCATTCGATTCGCGCCGTGCTTCCGCTTCCTCTGCCGCTGCAGCGTCGGCTTCCGCCGCCGTGCCGCCTCCGTCAACCCTAGCAATGGACTCGCCGTTCATGGCTTCTGCACCGCTCGCCTGGGCCCGTCCGATCACATGCAGATGCCCCCGATCGCCCGCGATGCATACGGCGGGGCTCGCGATGCGTCCCAGGCGTACTACGGCGGGAATCGCGATCCGTCCCTCGCACACTACCGCGGGACTCAGCATGCTGCGCCGCCTGTCTCCGGTCCCCCTGGTGCTCCCGTCCAGGGGCCCTACGGCGGGCCCTATCCGCCGCCGTACGTCGTGCCGTCACCGCCACCATACGCTGCGCCGGTGCCATATGCCTCGTCCTCCGCGGTGCCCTACGAGCTGTCGTACGGCGCGCCCTACGCTGCCTCTGTGCCGTACGTCGCGCCGCAGCAGCCCTACGGCGTCCCACCTCCGGCGCCCCACGGTCATCACCAACACTACCGTGTGTCCCCGTCGGGTGATGCGCTGACTCCGTACAACGCTCCTCCGACGTACGACTCGCAGCTCTCCGCACCGGTGGCTGAACCAGGACCGTTCCACTTTGCTCATCTGGTGACGGTGAAGCTCTCTGCTGATAACTACCTCCTGTGGCGCGCTCAGGTGTTGCCACTGATGCGTAGTCACTACCTTGAGGGGTATGTCGTGATGCGCTACCGTGTCCCCGGCCCGCGGTTCCGGTGCCCTCGGCCACTGGTGGCTCCGTCATGGTGACCAACCCTGCTCATCGTCGGTGGATTGCTCAGGATCAGGCTATTCTGGGTGCTATTCAGTCCTCGCTCACTCCTTCCGTGGCTGGCATGGTGGTCTTTGCCACGACGTCGAGAGATGCATGGGCTACCCTCGATTCCAGCTTCTCCTCGCAGTCGCTGGCCCGTTCATCTGCCATTCGTAACCAGCTGGGTGAGGTCAAGAAACATGATCTCTCTGTCACGGCCTTCTTCTACAAGGTCGAAAGTCTGACTGATACACTGGCGTCTATTGGGAAGCCTCTCCATGATGAGGACTTTACTTCGTTCATTCTCAATGGGCTTGATGAGGACTATGATTCTCTTGTTGAAAACATCAATGGACGTGACACGCCGATGCCGCCTCGCGACCTCTACGCGCGCCTCCTCAACACCGAACAGCGGCTTGCTGCCCGCCGCTCCGTTGGCGTCTATACAGAGGGCCCGTCTGCCAACGCTGCTCTCCGCGGGGGTGCCCGTGGTGCCAAGCAGAAAGCGCCGTCCACGGGTAACCAGCCCCGTCCACCCGCCCCGCCTCCTCCGACGACTGGCCGCAAGCGGCTACACTGCGAGGCATGTGGTGGTGGAGTTGAGTGTCAACTTTGCGGCATTGAGGGGCACTTGGCGTGTCGCTGTCATCGTCGCTTTAAACGTGATTTCTTTGGCATTGGGAACAATGGGAAAGGTAACGAGAAGCAGGCTGCCCTTGCTACACAGGAGCCTGGCTTTACTCCTTCGTATTCGGTGGACCCTGCATGGTACATGGACACAGGTGCCACTGACCACTTGATGAGCTAGCTTGACAAGCTGGCCACTCGCCAGGCCTACACCGGTCATGATCAGGTCCGCACTGCCAATGGATCAGGTATGCCTATCTCACATGTTGGTCAGGCATCTCTTCTTTCGCGTACCACTAAACCTTGCGTCTTCTGATGTACTTCGTGTTCCTTCAGTCACACGTAGTTTACTCTCGGTTCCTAAATTAACTCGTGACAACAATGTGTTTGTTGAGTTTCACCCTTTCCATTTTTTTGTTAAGGACCGGGACACGAGGGACGTTCTACTTAGTGGTCGAGCTCGCGATGGATTATATGCACTTGATGTGCCCCAAGCCCATGCACGAGTTCCTCAAGTTTTCAGTGGTGTTCGGGTGTCATCGTCACAGTGGCACTCTCGCCTTGGTGCCATCCTGCCATTCCCATTGTGCGCCATGTGCTTCATCGTCATAGTCTTCCTGTTGAGTCGAGTAATAAGGAGTTTTTAGTGTGTGATGCCTGTCAACAAGGCAAAAGTCATCAGTTGCCTTTTTCTGTATCGAGTCGTGTTGTCAAGGCTCCTCTCGAACTTGTGTTTTCAGATGTGTGGGGCTATGCCCAAACCTCTGTCAGTGGTCACAACTATTATGTCAGTTTCATAGATGCTTTCAGTCGCTTTACTTGGATTTATCTTATTAAGCGCAAATCTGATGTGTTTCATGTTTTTCTGCAATTTCAAGCACATGTTGAGCGCTTACTTAAGCACAAAATTATCAATGTTCAATCTGACTGGGGGGGGGGGGTGAATACCGTAATCTCAACACCTTCTTCCAGAAGCTTGGCGTCTCACACCATGTGTCTTGTCCTCATACACATCAGCAGAACGGTGCAGCTGAGCGCAAGCACCGTCACATCGTTGAAACTGGTATAACACTTCTTGCACATGCCTATGTTCCTTTTCGGTTCTGGAGCGATGCTTTTGTCACTGCTTGTTTTTTGATAAACATGACTCCCACACGACTTCTTCAGATGAAGTCTCCCCTCGAGGTGTTGCTTCATGAAACTCCAGATTACTCATTCCTCAAAGTGTTCGGTTGTGCGTGTTGGCCACATCTTCGTCCATACAACAAGCATAAACTTGAGTATCGATCAAAAAAGTGTGTATTCCTTGGGTACATTCCTCTCCACAAAGGTTACAAGTGTCTCCACATTCCAACGAACCGCGTTTACATTTCCCATGACGTTGTGTTTGATGAGACTGTCTTCCCTTTTTCCACGTTCACATCATCCACTTATAGTCCCGTCATCGAGTTGCACTCTTTTCCTGTTTTGCCTGCTCAATTTGTGGATGCTGCATATTCTCCTCTGTTGTTGCCTAACCATGGTGCAGGGACTGGACGAGGTGCACGACTTGAGCTTCTTGAGGATGATCATGAGGCCTCACCTGAGCCAGCCGCCACTACGTCGGCTACGCCTGCTGCCACGCAGGCTGTTCACGACGTCGACCACGAGTGCATGGGGCATGCAAGTGGACTTGACAAGGCACCCACGCCGCCTGTGTCCGTGGCCTCGTTGCCACCTGGGCCGGCCGATTCATCGGCGCTGTCGCCTGGGTCACCTGGGGACGTGGCCTCGCTGCTGCCTGGGCCGGCTGACCCCGCAGCGTTGGCGCCTGGGCTGGCCGACCCCGCGGTGCCGCCTGGGCTGGCCGATCCCGCGGCGTTGCCCCATGGGCCAGCAGCACCCGCGGCGCTGTCGCCTGGGCAGACAGCCTCGCCAACTGTTGCGTCGCCTGGGTCGTCATCTTCTGGCTCATTCTCGCCGATCACGCCCGGCTTGTCTTCGCCGACCACCCCAGGCGCGTCTTCTTCACCGCTGATGGACAGTGGTTCCTCTATGGTGCCTGCTCCACTGCCACCTCCGCCTGTCGTCCTGCGTCCTCATACTCGCAGCAAGAGTGGCATCTTCCAACCGAAGAAGCGCACTGATGGCACTGTTGCGTGGCTTGCGGCCTGTATGGCGCATACTGAGGCTGACCCTACGACTGAACCACGACATTTTCAGGCAGCACTTGGTATTCCACACTGGCGTGCTGCAATGGAGGAGGAGATTCATGCACTTCAACGAAACAACACTTGGCGCTTGGTTCCACCTCCATCTGGTGTCAATGTCATTGACTCTAAATGGGTCTTCAAGGTGAAGAAACATGCTGATGGTTCCATTGAGAGATACAAGGCACGTCTGGTTGCCAAGGGTTTCAAACAACGGTATGGCATTGATTATGCAGACACATTCAGTCATGTTATTAAACCAACCACTATTCGTGTTCTTCTCTCTTTGGCTGTTACTCGAGGATGGTCACTTCGACAGCTTGACGTTCAGAATGCTTTCCTCCATGGAGTTCTGGAGGAAGAGGTTTATATGCGTCAGCCACCCGGTTTTGTTGATCCTGCTCAGCCACATCATTTGTATCATCTTGACAAAGCCCTATATGGACTGAAACAGGCCCCTCGTGTGTGGCATGCACGACTTGGCACTGCTCTTCATGCTCATGGGTTTATGCCTTCTGCAGCGGACACGTCTTTGTTTATCTTTCAGCGACCGGAGGCGACTATGTACATTCTGGTCTATGTTGATGACATCATCCTTGTTATTTCGTCCGCTGCTACTACGGATCGGCTTGTGTCCTCTCTTGGTGCTGACTTTGTTGTTAAGGATCTTGGCAGACTGCATTATTTTCTGGGTCTGGAAGTTCTTCCTTCCGATGGTGGTTTGACTCTTACTCAGAAGAAGTACTCCCAGGACCTCCTACGTCGTGCAGGTATGTTGCAGTGCAAGCACCTTTCTCGACTCCCATGTGCATCCTGAACAAATCGACCGCTCTTCTTTGGTGACTTGCTATCTCCTGAGGATGCCACTGAGTACCGCATCATTGTTGGTGGGTTGCAGTACTTGCTTATCACTCGACCAGACATATCGTTTGCAGTAAACCGAGTGTGCCAGTATCTTCATGCGCCGCGTGATTCTCACTGGTCAGCTGTTAAGCGCATCTTGCTCTATGTTAAATCTGCTGGTTCTTATGGTCTTCATCTTCAGTCGGCGCCTTCTGGACTGATCTCTGCATTTTCTGATGCCGACTGGGCTGGTAGTCCTGATGACAGGCGATCCACGGGGGGACATGTTGTGTTCTTTGGACCTAACTTGATCGCCTGGCAAGCTCGCAAGAAAGCTACGGTGTCTCGGGTAATCTTGAAGCTGAGTACAAGGCGGTTGCTAATGCCACGGTGAGATCATGTAGGTGCGATCGTTGCCGGGAGTTGAAGGTCTCTCCCACTGTTACTTTGTCCTTTGGTGTGATAACATCGGTGCTACATATCTTTCATCCAATCCAGTGTTTCATGCCCGAACGAAGCACATTGAAGTTGACTATCACTTTGTGATGGAACGTGTTGCTCAGAAGCTTCATCAGATCAAGTTTGTTCCTTCTAAGGATCAGCTTGCTGATATTTTCACTAAACCCTTGCCCTTGCCTTCTTTTGAAGGATGTGGACGCAATCTTAATATTCTGAGTGTTTTAGGACATAGTTAAGATTGAGGAAGGGTGTTAGACTAAGTATATAGTAGATATACGTGTTGTAACATAACCGTTATTTGTACGGTTACCTCTTATAAATATATGACAGCCGTGTCCACCAAAGGCATCGAGCATTGTTTCAAACCCTAGTTTGTCTAACAAGTAGATATAATTATAAATTTTAATTATTACTGGGAGTGGCGATTCATTGTCCGAACGCAATCGCCATTGCATGTTCGTGGCTTGGGATCCGAAAAAATAACGCTGACGCGCCTGACATGAGTTGGGAAAAAGCGCGTACGAGCAAAATACTGTGTGAGGCGCGCGCTAGGGAAAAGCTGAGCCGTTTCGTTGTGCGTCAGTGTACCTCACTTGAGCGAATAGTCCAAGCAGCGACCCCACCCCACCGCCCCCTACTGAATTGGTTGGTCCCCTTTCTCTTCCCGGATGAGCACCACTTTCGCCATTTGCGTTGAACAGAGCAGGTCGTGGCAGCGGCGCTCGCTGTGCCTTGGCCGCCCCAGAAAATATGGCGAATGCTGGCATGGATTTCCTTCTCGACGCGGTCAACATGTCAGTACACGTAGATCTAGAAAAGATTGGGGGACTTTTGTTTTAGGGCATGTAGAAAGGAGGCATCACCTTCCTAATGTCTCACCTCTTCCACCTAAATAAAGATGGACGCCGATAAGTGTCGCACGTGTGGGCGTTAAAGAGTCCGCCCACATATTTTGTATGGTGTATAAAAGGAACAGCCCACACACCTACATGTGGGCAAAACAAGTAATGTCCACACACCTTTTTTTTCCCTCCCGATCCCTTTCACACGCGTGTGTGTGGGCGAAGTTGATAACGCCCACACGCCTGTATGTCAGGCCTCGTACCCTCCTGGTCCCGCACGCCACGCGTGGCGATCACCGCGCGCCCGCAGTTGCCATGGTCCAGACCCTCGTCCATGTTTGTTTAACTGCAGTTGCCATGTCACTGAACTACGGTTGCCATGTCGGACAACTACAGTTGCCATGGTTGCTCAACTGCAGTTGTCATGTATGATCTGATCTAATGTAGTTGCCATGATTTCATAACTTTAGGAGTTGCCACATACTAACACTAGGCAGTTGAGGGAGTGGCCATGTGCTCACAAGCTTGCTAGCGCAGTTGCCATGTAAAAAGGAAGAGTTGCCATCTGCTTACGTACACGTTAGGGAAGTTGTCATGTACCATGCAAAAACACATGGCAACTCGGTAAAAGAGAGTTGCCATCTGCTTACGTGCACACTAGGCAGTTGCCGTCTGGTGAAAAAGAGAGTTGCCACCTGCTTATAAAGCACACTAGGGGCAGTTGCCATGTGCGCTGCAAAACACATGGCAACTAGAGCTTGGGTGTGGGAGAGGAGACGGGCGTGTGGGCAAGATGGCAAATGCCCACACACTAGCCCTTGTGTGTGCGTGCAAAGTGGCGTGTGACGCGAACTGCTGAACGCCCACACACCAGCCCCTCATGTGTGGTGAAACGGCCGTGTGGGCGACCGGATGAACGCCCACACACCAGGCCAGTCCTACGTGGCACTAGAAACGTACGCTCACGAACGGACGCAGATCCACGCGTGTGGGCGAGATGCAAACACCCACACATGTGGGCGTTAACATTTTCGATAAAGATAGATGAGGCACCATTTAGTTTCTCAAACACTCAACGCATAGAACTGCCCCGTCAGACCCATGTATGACATATACAGTCTTAGGAGTACTTTTTATCTTACTTCACATGCACAAGGAGGAGCTCGCTCATCCCATCTCTTGCTTTTGCCCCCTCTGTCTTGCTTTTGTCAGTTAAGAGGCTACTTTCTCTACAGGATCATACTTTGATCTGCAAGCTATTAGTTATGCCTACGTGGACAGTTTTGAATGACGTCAAGCGCTAGGGCAACTGTCCACAGTGGCGCGTTGGCCATGCCCTTACAAGGCGACGTACCCTAAGGAGTAGGCTAACAAACGGGCATGTGCGTCGGCCATTGCCGTCCCTTTTCAGGTTCCCGCTGCAGGAGGAATTCGCGAACAGCATTGAGCACCTAGATCCAGTTCCTGTTGTCTTGATGTGATCAGGCGAGGCTAACCACGGCGAACCTGCGGACTAAAATGCTGGGTCTGGTTGTGGTCAACGGGTCGGCGTTGACGAGCTCGACAAGCGTCAAGGTGGAGTTCAACTGACAGAGTGAACCCAGAGGCACCTGGACAGAAAGGCCTGAACCCAAAGTCCTCCCAGCTAAATAACTGTACTGTATTGCATTTAGCTTTATAATTTAGTCAAGCTTAGAACTAGTTCCATTGGCCGTATGAGCTACTTCAATCAAAAATATGTGCATCTGCTCGTTGGGGCTAACTGTTTGTACATTCAGAACGGCAGTCAGTACATTTTTATATTGTCGCAGTCTGCAAACTATACTGAATATGTAAATAAACTTGTTCATATGTTACTGGATGTCGTGTACATTGTTGTTTCTTCTGTTGTGACTGCGATTTTCACCATCGGTGGCAGAGTATGACCGGGTATGGCCGCTAGTCATTTCTGATGAACGTTCGTGTTTTCTTATAGGACCATTAGAATCTTATATTTACTAATTGGAGGCATCATACGAGGCACCACGTTAATCCTTAGAATTAAAAAATTTTGACCATTGGATTAATATATAATGTATCCGTAGCCATCAGATGAAATATAAGACATGTTGTCTGAAACTACCACGTATGGAAGTCTTGATCCCTTGGGACTCTCTCTATTTCCTAGAAAAAACTAAAATCTGAGCGGCCATATCAATTAGGTGAAACGATAGATTTGTAGTCCTCCTTCCTCACGTTCAACATTGTTTTAAAGAAAGAAAAAACAGCCACGGTTCCATAAAAAAGGATAGCCCCCTTCCATAAAAGTTGGACGCTGAAAAAAATCAGATCGCATCTTGAAAAAAAAACAGATCACATCTGACACGTTATAATTTGGCGAAACAAAACTAGGAAAGACTCCACGGTTCCCTAAAAAAAATATCCTTCTATAGAAACTCCAGCGATGAAAAAAAATCAGATTTAACCTCCTTGCATAAAAAACTCCAGGGATGAAAAAAAACAGATATGTTTGACTAACCAATCTTTTTTTTTCGATTGAAAAGGAAAAAAACAGCCACACAAGACTTCCATTCGTGGGTGAAAGTTATACGTAGCATGTAGATAGCCCGGCCAAAAAATAAACATCTACACATAACGTTGGCGAAAGAAAAGTAGGAAATCATCCACATGTAGATGGTTCCTTAGATGAAAAGGATATCTTCTTTCACTAAAAACTCAACCGATGGAAAGAAAAAAGAAAAAGATCAAAAGTAGAAAGGAACGACATCTCATCCTAAAAAAGAAAGAAAAGACCCCCCTCGACTTCTGTACATGGCCACTTAATCCTGTCTAAAAAGGATTAACATGATTCTTTGGAGGTGTAGATTGTGATATATAGTAAGTATGTACTTGTATTTTTTTATCCTAATAAAAAGATAAAAATATTATCTATTAAAACATCACTGTATACATATAAATCGCTGAATTATTAAAAAAAGAATTTGATTGTATCTTGCGCCACAAAGATCTCATATAAACAGTACAGTTTTTCTACAACCACTACTGTCCCTCTCATATAAACATGATTGTCTATGTGATATACATATGTATAGTATGGATAGAAAATATTAAAATTTTCCCATACATGTTACTCATAAGAGAAATTCTTTAAAAAAAATATTGGTACAGACAAGATCTTATAATCAGAATAATCTAAGGTGCTTATAGTATAATGAGAATATACAACTGCCTCTTTTTTAAATATGTATATTATTCTCTACGACGTGGCGTATGTTGATAAAAAGTCGTTCATGTATATATCCATTAGTCTATATAGAAACAAAGTTTTTCTAATTCTACCATGCTTCCGTGGCAAAAAAAGAAGATGTCTGTCTTTTTTTGGCTTAATAAGAAAGTAATATATATGCTGCAATTGGGCACTTCATCTTTATAGCTTCTAAAAACTTTAAGATCACAAATACATGATACATGCAAAAACTTCTAGGTTTGTGACCATGTTTTCTACAAACATAACACATATACCTTTATGTAACCTTGATAAGTAGGACATCGATATGTCCACATATCGGCCATAAATCTAACACGGATCGATGTGACACAATTGGATGCAAACAATCTAATCACAAAACGGTCAAAGCAATGTAACTTCATTGCAACCTATGTGCATGTGTGATAATAATAACCTATATCAACATATGGAAATTATTGTTTGACATTTCGAATCTCTCAAAACTCTGTTATATCTAATATTAAAATTGCTAGCCCGTGCAGGTGCACGGGTTGACGACCAGTAGTATCAACCAAATTAGGAATAGAACTGTGGTTGGAACTAGAATCTATTGAGTATTACTAGGAACCATACATGTACACTTAATTCAGTTTTTTGTTACCCAATTCACTCATCTAACTGTTTTTTTTATCTTGTATACTGCATTGTAGAGAAGCTGTAATTGATTGGAAGAGCAAGAGCTGCTATAATTGTGTCGAAACATGCCGAAAACTCAAGATTGGGCAGACTTACCAGAAGGCCTGCTGTACTCCATCGTTGCTCGGCTGGGCCTGGGCTCCGCCCCGGATCTTCTGGCCTTTGCTGCCACTTGTCGCTCATGGGGTGCTGTCTTCTCCGGCTCCTTTTTTTTTTTTTGAAACGCGGTCCCTTAGGGCCCGATTCATTAAAAAAGGTCGAAGAGAGGTGCCCAGTTAATTAAGAAAAACCGGGCGAAAACCGTCACAACATACCCGAAAAAACAAGGCACACAGGGCGACCTGGCAACCTATACAAGAACGCACACACGCCGTCGAAGAGAATCCACGAACAAGCGTCGAGGCCTGGTCAGTCAATGCCAAACAGTCCACCGCACACGCCGATGACCAGGCAGCTCCGACTCTGTCGACGAGCATTGTAGGGGGAAAGCGCTGGGCCTGCGTCGAGCCGACACCGGTGCCGACCACCCGTCTCGTGTCATCGTCGCCGCGGAAGCACCTCCTCTGCAGCTCCGATTTCAGGAAGACAAATGAGGCCCGGCAACCCCTCGAACACGCCGGATGAGACCGACTACCAAAGCTCAGCAGCCGCCCAACTTCGCTGGAAGCCGCCATCGTTGCCACACTAGAAGTCGCGCAACATCCACATTGCCGGACAGATAGCCGCCGACCGCAATGCCGCGAGCGTCCAGCCCAAGAAAAGTGCAAACGGGATCCAAAGCTCTTCAAGGCGACGCCCCAAAGGAGGATGCGACGATGCCGACGCCGTCGCCCGACCCGACTGGGCCTTAGGCTTTCACCCGAAGAGCTGGAACCGAGGATGTGCAGGGGGTGGACTCCGCGGCGGCGCCTCCAAGGAGGTGACACGACGTCCGCGGATGCCGACGCCGTCGGCCGGTAGAAACCCGGCAAGCCTTTGCCCGGAGCACCGCCCAACACCACATCCTCACGCACTGCACCTCCGCTGACCCGCACACCTCCCACGAAGCCATCGCGCCATGACCAAGCAGAAGCCACCACCCCACCATGCATCCACCACTTGTCTCACCGACCGGAGAAACGAGCAGGGCAGACAGCACACCTCGACGACGTCTAAAAGAAGAGCGCGGCACCCGAGGGTGTCGCCCGTCGCCGCCCCGCCGAAGCCCAAGGCGAGCCCGCCCGACGCTGCCACACTGTCTACCGAGCCCAAGCCCGGCCGGACCACCAAACAGCCTCTCACCGCAACGAAGCAGCCAGATCCGGAGAACCCAGGGCCGGCTAGAGCCAGCCACGCATGCCCGGAGCTGCCGCCCCCCCGCCATCCGCCGGATCCACAGCGCCAGGAGCTGCCGCAGCACCACCAAGACGCTGCCGGGCCGAGCACCACCATCCCGCGAGGACCGCGGCACCGCTCATCGCCATGCCAGATCCGCGCTTGGCCGCGCCCACCCACCGCCGGAGCCGCACCAGCCCGCGCCGGAGCGAGTCCACCGCCGCGCCGCGACACCCACAGACCGCCGGAGCCACACCCGCCCGCTCCGGAGCCGCGCCCGCGCGCACGACCTAGTTTGCCGCTCCCGCGCGCCAGATGCGCCCACGCGCCTCGCGGAGAGATGCCCCGCCGCCACCCTCCCTGGAGCCAGACCGGGCTTCGCCGGCAGTCTCCTCAGGCGGCGGCGAGGTGGGGGGGTGGAGGGAGGAGGGGAGGTGGCGGCGCCGGAGGGGTTCCCCCCGTGTCGCCAGAGAGAGGCGACGCGGGGGTGGGCGGCTTTCCTTCCGGCTCCTTATTGACATTCTCACCTCTCCTTCTCCAACCTGGTGTCCCTTTTTGCCCTCCCCATCCTAGCTCTTTTAGCAACAACATAGTGCCCAAACCGTCCGTATTTTGTCACGGATATAGCCAAAGACAAAAAAGACAACAACCTTAACTCTGAAATTCCTCTATTTCTGTAATGCTTTTGCTTCATAGGGACTTCCTTTGGTTATGTCATTTTGTACAACAAAAAATCATGTATACCGATCTTCAAGTGCGGGGAGCTCAACTATGGTGCCATCACCGCTCCTCTGTCATCACCCAACACGCATATCATTGTCGAAACTTGACCACACAATCTGTTTTAGCGTGTTTGTACCAACTCTTCGGTGAGATGTTCTACTCATTATGGAACAGTAAAGCAAATCGTGGTCTTCAAAGGGCTAGTCTTTGGCATGGATTCTGATCACAGGATCTTTAAACTTCACCTGACACCCAAGACAAGCATGCAAGAAGTGCCAGTTATGGAGTCGAGCCTGAGACTAGGTGGTCGGATCTCCAGATTCGTCATTTAGTTCCGGCTGCGAGTTGGGGAGATAGAGTTGCCGGTGAAAACCGAGCTAGTGGCGGGCGATGGAGGCGACTGGCGTCGTTACCTTTATGAATGAATTGTCGTGTAACTTTTGTCGACCCACTCGCGCTGCTTCGGGGGGAAAACCTAGGATCTGGTCCCAGATCGGATGATGAAGGTACTGCGGTGTCGTTTCTCTCTTGGGAGTATGTTTGTAGAGCAGCGCTGGAAGACAGAGGGAGGAGGTGGAGCGGCTAAGTCTTGCACGGGGCTTCGGTGGCGATGTCAAGTCATGCCTGGCCGACACGTAGTACACTGTGTTATGCCTGTTCGGCAGGTGCAACGAACGACAAATCTTCCAGAGTCTTCGCGTCTGGATGGATGCGCGTATGGCGGTGGCGCCGTTGGGCGCCGTGTTGGCGTCGACGGATGTCCGGACTGGCAAGAATGATGCGGATCTCTCTTCTGAAGATGGGTCATCGGTCCGATGATGCTGGCGACTTCTAAAACGTGTGCATGTGGTGTGCGCTTTAGATTTGCTGCACCGGCTGTTGATTCCGATACGTTATGTGGATGGATTGGCGACGACACCAGTTATAGATATGGAGGGTGAGAGTGTCTTGATGTATGGTCTTGTCAGTCCTTTATTGAATAATTAATAAAGATGGGTATATGCATCGATTGATGCAGAGGCTGGGGGTTTAACCTCTTTTTTTTTTAAGTTATGGAGTCGAGCATGATTAATAAATTGCATCTTGCAAATGCATTGCTGGTGGTGTGTGGAGATATCCTTCTCTTGGTTGGCTATTGAGGACCCATTATAGTACCAGGGCTAACCTTTGAGGTATTCCGCCTTGACCTGTCGCTTGAGCCTTCATTATGGGTGAAGGTGGAGAAGCTAGAGAATTGGGCGATATTTAACAGCACTAACAAGAGAGCCCAGCCATTGCATTGCACGAACCCAGAGATATGGGGAAGGAGGAGCAACTGGATATACTGCTACTGTCATGAGGCTGAAAGTTGGGTTGCACTTGAGTTGGGCAAGCCGCTGCAGGGAGATGGCTCTAAACTCTATCCAAACATTTTCATTTTCATGGGCTGTGAGAACACGGTGCAACCTATGTGGGTTGTCCCAAGCATGCTCTCTTTACGTCAGTGATGGTGATTATCATGATGCGCGGTTGCTATATGTTATTAGAAGCAGATTGGTTTGTAAGAATCTATCCACATTTCTTAGTTGTTGTTGTTGTTGAATTTCGTAAGCTGGGTAGGAATGAATTACGGTGGTCTCAACAAATTTAAAATTTCAGCATTATGACTCTGAACTACTCCCTCCGTCCTTTAATATAAAATAGTTTTTGACATTCGGAGGGAGTAGAATCAAGTCATGTAAATGGGGTTGGATGACCTTTTGAGCAATGTTGTTTAAGCTATGTAGGTTCCCTCACAGTATATTCTAATGGAATTGTCGTAACTTGTAGCTGTAAGCTGGGCCTGTTCATTTAAAAAATTATTGTATCTTGTATAGTTTATTGGCCTATTAAATGGAAGCATAAAAGGGGATTTATTATTACACTTCTTCTTCGGTACAACCCCTAAACACAACAATGGCTAAGATCGCTCCGTACCCCTTCATTAAAAAGGGTAGGATCGTCCCAGCACATAAAAAGCCGCCACCCGCGCGACGGGCTGTACCCGCCCGCACGACGGGGCTGTACCCGCGTGACGGGGGCTTTACGCCGACTACCCCGTACACGCGTCCGTCCGCGTACGTACGACGTCGACCGAAGAAAAAAACGACGTGGCGTGTCAAGCGACGTACTCGTGGCGACGTGGCGTCGGCTGTACAAAAAAAAAGACGACGCGACGTGTGTGGACGGGCGGTTGCGTGCCGTCTAAGCGTCGGTCAAAAGTCGGTTCCCGACGCGGCGGCCGGCCCGATGCGCCATTAATGCCGGCGTTACGCCGGGGCGTCGGTCACCTACCGGACGGCCTCCCCCACGCACCGAGCCTGGCTTTATAACACCGCGCCCCGTCGCCCGTCTGCCTCCCCCACTCCACTCGACGCGCCTCGACCCGCTCACCCCATCCACCGACGCGCTTCCACCGCCAACGAGCTCCCATTCCCGGCGGCCTCCATGGCGTCCGACGGCGACGGCGGCGGCAGCTCGTGGCCGACGAGCCTCAGCACGCCGGAGACGGACGAGCTCATCCGTCTCGGGCTGATGTTGCCGCCGGGCTGCCGTCTGCCTCACGTGTTCCACCTCACCGCCGACGGGTACCCGACGAGGGGGCCCGGCGCGACGCTGGCCGAGCTCTGCCAGCATGAGGGCGGCCGGTGGAACATCGTCGGCCGCACGAGGTTTTGGAAGGGCAAGGACTTCTGGGTCGTCGTCGCGCAGGCTCGTCGGGAGACGCGGACCGGCGGCTCGTCGTCGGGCCCGGCGGCGTTTCGTCGTATGTCGCACGCTGCTCGTCGTCCGCCCGCGCCGGCCCGCCGTCCCCCTCCGGCGACCGCGCCGTCTCGAAGCTCGTCCCGCCGTCCGGTTCCCGCCATCGCTCGCCCGCCTCCGCTCCCGTCGTCGAGATCCCGCCGGAGCAGTTCGCACTGCGCGAGGACGGTGACCCCGACGACTGCCCCGGCTACCACATCGCACTGCGGGCATCGCAGGCAAAAGCGGCGGCCGCGGCGGCGGCCGCGGAGGCGAGAGAGGCCGCCGAGCTGCGAGCCGCACTCGGCAGCGGCGGACCATCGAGCGCGCAACCGCAGATTGCTCGAGCAGGCGACGACGGCCATCGGGAGGACGGCGGCAAGAGCAGCAACGGCGACTGACGGTGACGACGACAGTGACGTCGGTGCAGGGGAGATCGTGGACCTCGCCGACTCCGGCGACGACGAGTAGATTAGGATTAATTAGTTATGTTTAATTAAGTCATGTTTAATTAAGTTTTTATGTTGTAATGTTTAATTAAGACATGTTTAATTAAGTTTAATTAAGTCATGTTTAATTAAATTTCTTTAATACAATGCTTGCTCAGCCCAACATAGGAATAAACGACCCTAAAAAAACATAGGAATAAAAAAAAACTATAAACATGTTCGTGTTATTGCCCACAGGAATAAAATGATGTAAGAAAACAACTTATATTTTGTTGTTTTTGACGTTTCAAAAATGTTCATACGCTGTAAAAATGTGTGTGATATTTTAAAAAATTAAACATTCTAAAAAGTATTTGTGTAATTAAAAAAACTACGCAGGTAATAGAAATTTATGTACATTATCAATGGGAGAGTGGAAATCATTCTGTTTGAGCGATCATTTTCTTTCCAATGTAAAATTGTTCAAATTTTTAAATTCTTTTGGACAAATCAGTTCATTTATCTATATTTTCAACTTTAAAATTAATCAAATTCGAAAAAAACGCACTAATTTGCCTGAAAGAAAATCAGGTACATTTATTCTGCACTATATCTTCTTTTATCTAGATTTTTAAATATTTTATTATTCGAATTCAGAAAAGATAGTTCATTTGTACGAAAAATTTACGACCAGCATTCTGAACTATTTTATTATTCGAATTCAAAAAAGATAGTTCATTTGTACTAATTTGCCTGGGGACCGCACGCCAGGGTTGAACGAAATCGGAGTACGAACGCACGTTGCGTCACGTGCGGGCAGTGTTTTAGGGGTTTTCGGGGGGAAAAATCATAGAAAATCCGTACAGCGTCGGAACGCGACAAATTTTGGCGTGCGTGGCCTGCATGGTCACTGTGGCCCGTGGAAAAAAAATGATCGACTTTGGCGGATGCGACGGAGAGACGTACGACCGATGGTCCCCTCCGCCCATACCGAAACCACCGGGTTGCACAGCAAGTACCAGTGCTTTTTGCCGGAATGCACCCAAGTTTTGGCAGCGCGTGTGGGGACTCGCCCGGGGACCGCACGCCAGGGATGAACGAAATCGGAGTATGAACGCACATTGCGTCACGTGCGGGTAGTGTTTTAGGTGTTTTCGGTGGAAAAAATCATAGAAAATCCGTACAGCGTCGGAACGTGAAAAATTTTGGCGTGCGTGGCCTGCATGGTCACTGTGGCCCGTGGAAAAAAATGATCGACTTTGGCGGATGCGACGGAGAGACGTACGACCGATGGTCCCCTCCGCCCATACCGAAACCACCGGGTTGCACAGCAAGTGCCAGTGCAGTTTGCCGGAATGCACCCAAGTTTTGGCAGCGTGTGTGGGGACCCGCCCGGGGACCGCACGCCAGGGATGAACGAAATCGGAGTACGAACGCACATTGCGTCACGTGCGGGCAGTGTTTTAGGTGTTTTCGTTGGGAAAATCATAGAAAATCCGTACAGCGTCGGAACACGACAAATTTTGGCGTGCGTGGCCTGCATGGTCACTGTGGCCCGTGGAAAAAAAATGATCGACTTTGGCGGATGCGACGAAGAGACGTACGACCGATGGTCCCCTCCGCCCATACCGAAACCACCGGGTTGCACAGCAAGTGCCAGTGCGGTTTGCCGGAATGCACCCAAGTTTTGGCAGCGCGTGTGGGGACCCGCCCGGGGACCGCACGCCAGGGATGAACGAAATCGGAGTACGAACGCACGTTGCGTCACGTGCGGGCAGTGTCTTAGGGGTTTTCGGTGGGAAAAATCATAGAAAATCCGTAGAGCGTCGGAACGCGACAAATTTTGGCGTGCGTGGCCTGCATGGTCACTGTGGCTCATGGAAAAAAAATGATCGACTTTGGCGGATGCGACGGAGAGACGTACGACCGATGGTCCCCTCCGCCCATACCGAAACCACCGGGTTGCACAGCAAGTGCCAGTGCGGTTTGCCGGAATGCACCCAAGTTTTGGCAGCGCGTGTGGGGACCCGCCCGGGGACCGCACGCCAGGGATGAACGAAATCGGAGTACGAACGCACGTTGCACGTCACGTCGCGGGCAGTGTTTTAGGGTTTTCGGTGGGAAAATCATAGAAAATCCGTACTGCGTCGTAACGAGACTAATTTTGGCGTGCGTGACCTGCATGTTCAGTGTGGCCGGTGTGCATAAAAAAATTATCGACTTTGGCGGATTCGACGGAGAGACGTACGACCGATGGTCCCCTCCGCCCATACCGAAACCACCTGGTTGCATGCCAAAGTGCCCAGTCAGTTTGCGGAATGCATCCAAGTTTTGGCAGCGTGTGTGGGGACCCGCCCGGGACCGCACGCCGAGGATGATCGAAATCGGTCTGAACCCACGTTGCGCCACGCGTGCGATGTTTAGGGGTTTTTCGGGAAAATCATAGAAAATCCGTACAGCGTCGGAACGCGACAAATCTTGGCGTGCGTGGCCTGCATGGTCACTGTGGCCCGTGGAAAAAAATGATCGAATTTGGCGGATGCGACGGAGAGACGTACGACCGATGGTCCCCTCCGCCCATACCGAAACCACCGGGTTGCACCAAAGTGCCGGTCGCGGTTTGCGGAATGCACCCAAGTTTTGGCAGTGGCGTGTGGGGACCTGCCCGGGACCGCACGCCAGGATGAACAAAATCAGAGTCTGAACGCACATTACGCCACGTGCGGCGGGCGTGTCTTAGGGTTTTCGTGGGAAAAATCATAGAAAATCCGACAGCGTCGGAACGCGACAAATTTTGGCGTGCGTGGCCTGCATGGTCACTGTGGCCCGTGGAAAAAAATGATCGAATTTGGCGGATGCGACGGAGAGACGTACGACCGATGGTCCCCTCCGCCCATACCGAAACCACCGGGTTGCACAGCAAGTGCCAGTGCGGTTTGCCGGAATGCACCCAAGTTTTAGCAGCGCGTGTGGGGACCCGCCCGGGGACCGCTCGCCAGGGATGAACGAAATCGGAGTACGAACGTACGTTGCGTCACGTGCGGGCAGTGTTTTAGGGGTTTTTGGTGGGAAAAACAATAGAAAATCCGTACAGCGTCGGAACGCGACAAATTTTGGCGTGCGTGGCCTGCATGGTCACTGTTGCCCGTGCAAAAAAATGATCGACTTTAGCGGATGCGACGGAGAGACGTACGACCGATGGTCCCCTCCGCCCATACCGAAACCACCGGGTTGCACAGCAAGTGCCCGTGCAGTTTTCCGGAATGCACCCAAGTTTTGGCAGCGCGTGTGGGGACCCGCCGGGGGACCGCACGCCAGGGTTGAACGAAATCGGAGTACGAACGCGCGTTGCGTCACGTGCGGGCAGTGTTTTAGGGGTTTTCGGTGGGAAAAATCATAGAAAACCCGTACAGCGTCGGAACGCGACAAATTTTGGCGTGCGCGGCCTGCATGGTCACTCTGGCCCGTAGAAAAAAAATGATCGACTTTGGCGGATGCAACGGAGAGACGTACGACCGATGGTCCCCTCCGCCCATACCGAAACCACCGGGTTGCACAGCAAGTGCCAGTGCGGTTTGCCGGAATGCACCCTAGTTTTGGCAGCGCGTGTGGGGACCCGCCCGGGGAACGCACGCCAGGTATGAACGAAATCGGAGTACGAACGCACGTTGCGTCACGTGCGGGCAGTTTTTTAGGGGTTTTCGGTGGGAAAAATCATAGAAAATCCGTACAGCGTCGGAACGCGACAAATTTTGGCGTGCGTGACCTGCATGGTCACTGTGGCCCGTGCAAAAAAATGATCGACTTTGGCGGATGCAACGGAGAGACGTACGACCGATGGTCCCCTCCGCCCATACCGAAACCACCGGGTTGCACAGCAAGTACCAGTGCTTTTTGCCGGAATGCACCCAAGTTTTGGCAGCGTGTGGGGACTCGCCCGGGGACCGCACGCCGTGGATGAACGAAATCGAGTATGAACGCACATTGCGCCACGCGGCGGGTAGTGTTTTAGGTGTTTTCGGTGGAAAAATCATAGAAAATCCGTACAGCCGAACGAGACAAATTCTGGCGTGCGTGACCTGCATGGTCACTGTGGCCCGTGCAAAAAAAATGATCGACTTTGGCGGATGCGACGGAGAGACGTACGACCGATGGTCCCCTCCGCCCATACCGAAACCACCGGGTTGCACAGCAAGTGCCAGTGCAGTTTGCCGGAATGCATCCAAGTTTTGGCAGCGTGTGTGGGGACCCGCCCGGGGACCGCACGCCAGGGATGAACGAAATCGGAGTACGAACGCACATTGCGTCACGTGCGGGCAGTGTTTTAGGGTTTTCGTTGGGAAAATCATAGAAAATCCGTGAGCGTCGAACGCGACAAATTTTGGCGTGCGTGGCCTGCATGGTCACTGTGGCTCATGGAAAAAAATGATCGACTTTGGCGGATGCGACGGAGAGACGTACGACCGATGGTCCCCTCCGCCCATACCGAAACCACCGGGTTGCACAGCAAGTGCCAGTGCGGTTTGCCGGAATGCACCCAAGTTTTGGCAGCGCGTGTGGGGACCCGCCCGGGGACCGCACGCCAGGTATGAACGAAATCGGAGTACGAACGCACGTTGCGTCACGTGCGGGCAGTGTTTTAGGGGTTTTCGGTGGGAAAAATCATAGAAAATCCGTACAGCGTCGGAACGAGACAAATTTTGGCGTGCGTGACCTGCATGGTCACTGTGGCCCGTGCAAAAAAAATGATCGACTTTGGCGGATGCGACGGAGAGACGTACGACCGATGGTCCCCTCCGCCCATACCGAAACCACCGGGTTGCACAAAGAAGTGCCGCGGCGGTTTGCCGAAATGCACCCAAGTTTTGGCAGCGCGTGTGGGGACCCGCCCGGGGACCGCACGCCAGGGATGAACGAAATCGGAGTACGAACGCACGTTGCGTCACGTGCGGGCAATGTTTTAGGGGTTTTCGGTGGGAAAAATCATAGAAAATCCGTACAGCGTCGGAACGAGACAAATTCTGGCGTGCGTGACCTGCATGGTCACTGTGGCCCGTGCAAAAAAAATGATCGACTTTGGCGGATGCGACGGAGAGACGACCGATGGTCCCTCCGCCCATACCGAAACCATCGGGTTGCACAAAAGTGCCAGTGCGGTTTGCCGGAATGCACCCAAGTTTTGGTAGCGCGTGTGGGGACCCGCCCGGGGACCGCACGCCAGGGATGAACGAAATTGGAGTACGAACGCACATTACGTCACGTGCGGGCAGTGTCTTAGGGGTTTTCGGTGGGAAAAATCATAGAAAATCCGTACAGCGTCGGAACGCGACAAATTTTGGCGTGCGTGGCCTGCATGGTCACTGTGGCCCGTGGAAAAAAATGATCGAATTTGGCGGATGCGACGGAGAGACGTACGACCGATGGTCCCCTCCGCCCATACCAAAACCACCGGTTGCACAGCAAGTGCCGATGCGGTTTGCGGAATGCACCCAAGTTTTAGCAGCGTGTGGGGACCCGCCGGGGACCGCCGCCGAGGATGAACGAAATCGAATCTGAGCGCACGTTGCGCCACGTCGCGGCAGTGTTTTAGGGGTTTTTGGTTGGAAAAACAATAGAAAATCCTTACAGCGTCGGAACGCGACAAATTTTGGCGTGCGTGGCCTGCATGGTCACTGTTGCCCGTGCAAAAAAATGATCGACTTTAGCGGATGCGACGGAGAGACGTACGACCGATGGTCCCCTCCGCCCATACCGAAACCACCGGGTTGCACAGCAAGTGCCAGTGCGGTTTGCCGGAATGCACCCTAGTTTTGGCAGCGCGTGTGGGGACCCGCCCGGGGAACGCACGCCGTGTATGAACGAAATCGAGTCTGAACGCACGCGTTGCGCCACGCGTGCGGGCAGTTTTTAGGGTTTTCGGTGGGAAAAATCATAGAAAATCCGAGACAGCGTCGAACGCGACAAATTTTGGCGTCGTGACCTGCATGGTCACCGTGGCCCGTGCAAAAAATGATCGACTTTGGCGGATGCAACGGAGAGACGTCGACCGATGGTCCCTCCGCCCATACCGAAACCACCGGGTTGCACCGCAAGTGCCGGGCGGTTTGCGGAATGCACCCAAGTTTTGGCAGCGGCGTGTGGGGACCCGCCCGGACCGCACGCCCGGTATGAACGAAATCGAATCTGAACGCACGTTGCGTCACGTGCGGGCAGTGTTTTAGGGGTTTTCGGTGGGAAAAATCATAGAAAATTCATACAGCGTCGGAACGCGATAAATTTTGGCGTGCGTGGCCTGCATGGTCACTGTGGCCCGTGGAGAAAAATGATCGACTTTGGCGGATGCGACGGAGAGACGTACGACCGATGGTCCCCTCCGGCCATACCGAAACCACCGGGTTGCACAGCAAGTGCCAGTGCGGTTTGCCGGAATGCACCCAAGTTTTGGCAGCGCGTGTTGGGACCCGCCCGGGGACCGCTCGCCAGGGATGAACGAAATCGGAGTACGAACGTACGTTGCGTCACGTGCGGGCAGTGTTTTAGGGGTTTTCGATGGGAAAAATCATAGAAAATCCGTACAGCGTCGGAGCGCGACAAATTTTGGCGTGCGTGGCCTGCATGGTCTCTGTGGCCCGTGCAAAAAAATGATCGACTTTAGCGGATGCGACGGAGAGACGTACGACCGATGGTCCCCTCCGCCCATACCGAAACCACCGGGTTGCACAGCAAGTGCGAGCGCAGTTTGCCGGAATGCAAACAAGTTTTGGCAGCGCGTGTGGGGACCCGCCCGGGGACCGCATGCCAGGGTTGAACGAAATCGGAGTACGAACGCGCGTTGCGTCACGTGCGGGCAGTGTTTTAGGGGTTTTCGGTGGAAAAAATCATAGAAAATCCGTACAGCGTCGGAACGCGACAAATTTTGGCGTGCGCGGCCTGCATGGTCACTCTGGCCCGTGGAAAAAAATGATCGACTTTGGCGGATGCGACGGAGAGACGTACAACCGATGGTCCCCTCCGCCCATACCGAAACCACCGGGTTGCACAGCAAGTGCGAGTGCGGTTTGCCGGAATGCACCCAAGTTTTGGCAGCGCGTGTGGGGACCCGCCCGGGGACCGCACGCCAGGTATGAACGAAATCAGAGTACGAACGCACGCTAAGGCCACGTGCGGGCAGTGTTTTAGGGGTTTTCGGTGGGAAAAATCATAGAAAGTCCGTACAGCGTCGGAACGCGACAATTTTTGGCGTGCGTGACCTGCATGGTCACTGTGGCCCGTGCAAAAAAATGCTCGACTTTGGCGGATGCGACGGAGAGACGTACGACCGATGGTCCCCTCCGCCCATACCGAAACCACCGGGTTGCCTGACCAAGTGCCGCAGTTTGCGGAATGCATCCAAGTTTTGGCAGCGTGTGTGGGGACCCGCCCGGGGACCGCACGCCAGGGATGAACGAAATCGGAGTACGAACACACGTTGCGTCACGTGCGTGTAGTGTTTTAGGGGTTTTCGGTGGGAAAAATCATAGAAAATCCGTACAGCGTCGGAACGCGACAAATTTTTGCGTGCGTGGCCTGCATGGTCACTGTGGCCCGTGGAAAAAAAATGATCCACTTTGGCGGATGCGACGGAGAGACGTACGACCGATGGTCCCCTCCGCCCATACCGAAACCACCGGATTGCACAGCAAGTGCCAGTGCGGTTTGCCGGAATGCACCCAAGTTTTGGCAGCGCGTGTGGGGACCCGCACGCCAGGGATGAACGAAATCGGAGTTCGAACGCACATTGCGTCACGTGCGGGCAGTGTCTTAGGGGTTTTCGGTGGGGAAAATCATAGAAAATCCGTACAGCGTCGGAACGCGACAAATTTTGGCGTGCGTAGCCTGCATGGTCACTGTGGCCCGTAGAAAAAATGATCGAATTTGGCGGATGCGACGGAGAGACGTACGACCAATGGCCCCCTCCGCCCATACCGAAACCACCGGGTTGCACAGCAAGTGCCGTCGCGGTTTGCGGAATGCACCCAAGTTTTAGCGGCGCGTGTGGGGACCCGCCCGGGGACCGCTTCGCCAGGATGAACGAAATCGAGTCTGAACGCACGCGTTGCGCCACGTAGGGCAGTGTTTTAGGGGTTTTTGGTGGGAAAAATAATAGAAAACCCGTACAGCGTCGGAACGCGACAAATTTTGGCGTGCGTGGCCTGCATGGTCACTGTTGCCCGTGTAAAAAAATGATCGACTTTAGCGGATGCGACGGAGAGACGTACGACCGATGGACCCTCCGCCCATACCGAAACCACCGGGTTGCACAGCAAGTGCCCGTGCAGTTTTCCGGAATGCACCCAAGTTTTGGCAGCGCGTGTGGGGACCCGCCCGGGGACCGCACGCCAGGGTTGAATGAAATCGGAGTACGAACGCGCGTTGCGTCACGTGCGGGCAGTGTTTGAGGGGTTTTCGGTGGGAAAAATCATAGAAAACACGTACAGCGTTGGAACGCGACAAATTTTGGCGTGCGCGGCCTGCATGGTCACTCTGGCCCGTAGAAAAAAAATGATCGACTTTGGCGGATGCAACGGAGAGACGTACGACCGATGGTCCCCTCCGCCCATACCGAAACCACCGGGTTGCCTGAAGTGCCGGTCGCGGTTTGCGGAATGCACCCTAGTTTTGGCGGCGTGTGGGGACCCGCCGGGAACGACGCCCGGTATGAACGAAATCGAGTCTGAACGCACGTTGCGCCACGCGGCGCGGTGTTTAGGGGTTTTTGGTGGGAAAAATCATAGAAAATCCGTACAGCGTCGGAACGCGACAAATTTTGGCGTGCGTGACCTGCATGGTCACCGTGGCCCATGGAAAAAAATGATTGACTTTGGCGGATGCAACGGAGAGACGTACAACCGATGGTCCCCTCCGCCCATATCAAGACCACCGGGTTGCACAGCAAGTGCCAGTGCGGTTTGCCGGAATGCACCCAAGTTTTGGCAGCCCGTGTGGGGACCCGCCCGGGGACCGCACGCCAGGGATGAACGAAATCGGAGTACCAACGCACGTTGCGTCACGTGCGGGCACTGTTTTAGGGGTTTTCGGTGGGAAAAATCATAGAAACTTCGTACAGCGTCGGAATGCGACAAATTTTGGCGTGCGTGGCCTGCATGGTCACTGTGGCCCGTGGAAAAAAATGATCGACTTTGGCGGATGCGACGGAGAGACGTACGACCGATGGTCCCCTCCGCCCATACCGAAACCACCGGGTTGCACAGCAAGTACCAGTGCGGTTTGCCGGAATGCACCCAAGTTTTGACAGCGCGTGTGGGGACTCGCCCGGGGACCGCACGCCAGGGATGAACGAAATCGGAGTATGAACGCACATTGCGTCACGTGCGGGTAGTGTTTTAGGTGTTTTCGGTGGAAAAATCATAGAAAATCCGTACAGCGTCGGAACGTGACAATTTATGGCGTGCGTGGCCTGCATGGTCACTTTGTGGCCCGTGGAAAAAATGATCGACTTTGGGCGGATGCGACGGAGAGACGACGACCGATGGTCCCTCCGCCCATACCGAAACCACCGGGTTGCACGGCAAGTGCCGGTCAGTTTGCGGAATGCACCCAAGTTTTGGCAGCGTGTGTGGGGACCCGCCCGGGGACCGCACGCCAGGGATGAACGAAATCGGAGTACGAACGCACATTGCGTCACGTGCGGGCAGTGTTTTAGGGGTTTTCGTTGGGAAAATCATAGAAATTCCGTACAGCGTCGGAACGCGACAAATTATGGCGTGCGTGGCCTGCATGGTCACTGTGGCCCGTGGAAAAAAAATGATCGACTTTGGCGGATGCGACGGAGAGACGTACGACCGATGGTCCCCTCCGCCCATACCGAAACCACCGGGTTGCACAGCAAGTGCCAGTCGCGGTTTGCGGAATGCACCCAAGTTTTGGCAGCGTGTGGGGACCCGCCGGGACCGCACGCCGAGGATGAACGAAATCGAGTATCTGAACGCACGTTGCATCACGTGCGGGCAGTGTCTTAGGGGTTTTCGGTGGGAAAAATCATAGAAAATCCGTAGAGCGTCGGAACGCGACAAATTTTGGCGTGCGTGGCCTGCATGGTCACTGTGGCTCATGGAAAAAAATGATCGACTTTGGCGGATGCGACGGAGAGACGTACGACCGATGGTCCCCTCCGCCCATACCGAAACCACCGGGTTGCATGGCAAGTGCCGCGGCGGTTTGCGGAATGCACCCAAGTTTTGGCAGCGTGTGGGGACCCGCCCGGTCCGCAAGCGAAGATGAACGAAATCGAACCTAACGCACGCTATGCCACGTGCGGGCAGTGTTTTAGGGTTTTCGGTGGGAAAATCATAGAAAATCCGTACAGCGTCGGAACAGAGACAAATTTTGGCGGCGTGACCTGCATGGTCACCGTGGGCCGTGTGCAAAAAATGATCGACTTTGGCGGATGCGACGGAGAGACGTACGACCGATGGTCCCCTCCGCCCATACCGAAACCACCGGGTTGCACAGCAAGTGCCAGTGCAGTTTGCCGGAATGCATCCAAGTTTTGGCAGCGTGTGTGGGGACCCGCCCGGGGACCGCACGCCAGGGATGATCGAAATCGGAGTACGAACCCACGTTGCGTCACGTGCGTGCAGTGTTTTAGGGGTTTTCGGTGGGAAAATCATAGAAAATCCGTACAGCGTCGGAACGCGACAAATTTTGGCGTGTGTGGCCTGCATGGTCACTGTGGCCCGTGGAAAAAAATGATCGACTTTGGCGGATGCGACGGAGAGACGTACGACCGATGGTCCCCTCCGCCCATACCGAAACCATCGGGTTGCACAGCAAGTGCCAGTGCGGTTTGCCGGAATGCACCCAAGTTTTGGCAGCGCGTGTGGGGACCCGCCCGGGGACCGCACGCCAGGGATGAACGAAATCGGAGTACGAACACACATTACGTCACGTGCGGGCAGTGTCTTAGGGGTTTTCGGTGGGAAAAATCATAGAAAATCCGTACAGCGTCGGAACGCGACAAATTTTGGCGTGCGTGGCCTGCATGGTCACCGTGGCCGTGGAAAAAATGATCGAATTTGGCGGATGCGACGGAGAGACGACGACCGATGGTCCCTCCGCCCATACCGAAACCACCGGGTTGCACGGCAAGTGCCGGTCACGGTATGCGGAATGCACCCAAGTTTTAGCAGGCGTGTGGGGACCCGCCGGGGACCGCTCGCGAGGATGAACGAAATCGGTCACGAATGTCGCGTTCGCGTCCGCGTCTTGAGGCGATGTTTTAGGGGTTTTTGGTGGGAAAAATCATAGAAAATCCGTACAGCATCGGAACGCGACAAATTTTGGCGTGCGTGACCTGCATGGTCATCGTGGCCCGTGGAAAAAAATGATCGACTTTGGCGGATGCAACGGAGAGACGTACAACCGATGGTCCCCTCCGCCCATATCAAAACCACCGGGTTGCACAGCAAGTGCCAGTGCGGTTTGCCGGAATGCACCCAAGTTTTGGCAGCCCGTGTGGGGACCCGCCCGGGGACCGCACGGCAGGGATGAACGAAATCGGAGTACCAACGCACGTTGCGTCACGTGCGGGCACTGTTTTAGGGGTTTTCGGTGGAAAAAATCATAGAAACTTCGTAAAGCGTCGGAATGCGACAAATTTTGGCGTGCGTGGCCTGCATGGTCACTGTGGCCTGTGGAAAAAAATGATCGACTTTGGCGGATGCGACGGAGAGACGTACGACCGATGGTCCCCTCCGCCCATACCGAAACCACCAGGTTGCATGAAAGTGCCGAGGCGGTTTGCGGAATGCACCCAAGTTTTGGCGGCGCATGTGGGGACCCGCCAGGACCGCACGCCAGTATGAACGAAATCGAGTCTGAACGCACGTTGCGTCACGTGCGGGCAGTGTTTTAGGGGTTTTCGGTGGGAAAAATCATAGAAAATCCGTACACCGTCGGAACGCGACAAATTTTGGCGTGCGTGACCTGCATGGTCACTGTGGCCCGTGCAAAAAAATTATCGACTTTGGCGGATGCGACGGAGAGACGTACGACCGATGGTCCCCTCCGACCATACCGAAACCACCGGGTTGCCTGACAAGTGCCGGTCGCGGTTTGCCGGAATGCACCCAAGTTTTGGCAGCGCGTGTGGCGACCCGCCCGGGGACCGCACGCCAGGTATGAACGAAATTGGAGTACGAGCACAAGTTGCGTCACGTGCGGGCAGTGTTTTAGGGGTTTTCGGTGGGAAAAATCACAGACAATTCATACAGCGTCGGAACGCGACAAATTTTGGCGTGCGTAGCCTGCATGGTCACTGTGGCCCGTGGAGAAAAATGATCGACTTTGGCGGATGCGACGGAGAGACGTACGACCGATGGTCCCCTCCGCCCATACCGAAACCACCGGGTTGCACAGCAAGTGCAAGTGCGGTTTGCCGGAATGCACCCAAGTTTTGGCAGCGCGTGTTGGGACCGCCCGGGGACCGCTCGCCAGGGATGAACGAAATCGGAGTACGAACGCACGTTGCGTCACGTGTGGGCAGTGTTTTAGGGGTTTTCGGTGGGAAAAAACATAGAAAATCCGTACAACGTCGGAACGCGTCAAATTTTGGTGTGCGTGGCCTGCATGGTCACTGTGGCCCGTGAAAAAAAATGATCGACTTTGTCGGATGCGACGGAGAGACGTACGACTGACGGTCCGCTCCGCCTATACCAGAACCACCGGGTTGCACATCAAGTGCCAGTGCGGTTTGCCGGAATGCACCCATGTTTTGGCAGCGCGTGTTGGGACCCGCCCGGGGACCGAACGCCAGGGATGAACGAAATCAGAGTACGAACGCATGTTGCGTCACGTGCGTATAGTGTTTTAGGGGTTTTCGGTGGGAAAAATTATAGAAAATCAGTACAGCGTCAGAACGTTACAAATTTTGGCATGCGTGGCCTGCATAGTCACTGTGGCCCGTGGAAAAAAAATGATCGACTTTTGCGGATGCGACGGAGAGACGTACGACCGATGGTCCCCTCCGCCCATACCGAAACCACTGGGTTGCACAGCAAGTGCCAGTGCGGTTTGCCGGAATGCACCCAAGTTTTGGCAGCGCGTCTAGGGACCCGCCCGGGGACCGCACGCCAGGTATGAACGAAATCGGAGTACGAACGCACGTTGCGTCACGTGCGGGCAGTGTTTTAGGGGTTTTCGGTGGGAAAAATCATAGAAAATCCGTACAGCGTCGGAACGCGACAAATTTTGGCGTGCTTGGCCTGCATGGTCACTGTGGCCCGTGGAAAAAAAATGAACGACTTTGGCGGATGCGACGGATAGACGTACGACCGATGGTCCCCTCCGCCCATACCGAAACCACCGGGTTGCCCAGCAAGTGCCAGTGCGGTTTGCCGGAATACACCCAAGTTTTGGCAGCGTGGTAGGGGACCCGCCCGAAGACCGCATGCCAGGTATGAACGAAATCGGAGTACGAACGCACGTTGCGTCACGTGCGGGCAGTGTTTTAGGGGTTTTCGGTGGGAAAAATCATAGAAAACCCATACAGCATCGGAACGCGACAAATTTTGGCGTGCGTGTCCTGCATGGTCACTGTGGCCCGTGAAAAAAAAATGATCGATTTTGGCGGATGCGACGGAGAGACGTAAGACCGATGGTCCCCTCCGCCCTTACCGAAATCACCGGGTTGTACAGCAAGTGCCAGTGCGGTTTGCCGGAATGCACCCAAGTTTTGGCAGCGCGTGTGGGGACCCGCCCGGGGACCGCACGCCAGGGACGAACGAAATCGGAGAAAGAACGCACGTTGCGTCACGTGTGGGTAGTGTTTTAGGGGTTTTCTGTGGGAAAAATCATAGAAAATTCATACAACGTCGGAACGCGACAAATTTTGGCATGCGTGGCCTGCATGGTCACTGTGGCCCGTGGAAAAAAATGATCGACTTTGGCGGATGCGACGGAGAGAAGTACGACCGATGGTCCCCTCCGCCCATAGCGAAACCACCGGGTTGCACAGCAAGTGCCAGTGCGGTTTGCCGGAATGCACCCAAGTTTTAGCAGCGCGTGTGAGGACCCGCCCGGGGACCACACGCCAGGGATGAACGAAATCAGAGTACGAACGCACGTTGCGTCATGTGTGGGCAGTGTTTTAGGGGTTTTCGGTGGGAAAAATCATAGAAAATCCGTACAGCGTCGGAACGCGACAAATTTTGGTGTGCGTGGCCTGCATGGTCACTGTGGCCCGTGGAAAAAAATGATCGACTTTGCGGATGCGACGGAGAGACATACGACCGACGGTCCCCTCCGCCCATACCGAAACCACCGGGTTGCACAACAAGTGCTAGTGTGGTTTGCCGGAATGCACCCAAGTTTTGGCAGCGCCTGTGGGGACCCGCCCGGGGACCGCACGCCAGGGATGAACGAAATCAGAGTACGAACGCACGTTGCGTCACGTGCGGGCAGTGTTTGAGGGGTTTTCGGTGGAAAAAATCATAGAAAATCAGTACAGCGTCGGAATGCGACAAATTTTGGCGTGCGTGGCCTGCATAGTCACTGTGGCCCGTGGAAAAAAATGATCGACTTTGGCGGATGCAACGGAGAGACGTACGACCGATGGTCCCCTCCGCCCATACCGAAACCACCGGGTTGCACAGCAAGTGCCAGTACGGTTTGCCAGAATGCACCCAAGTTTTGGCAGCGCATGTGGGGACACGCCTGGGGACCGCACGCCAGGTATGAACGAAATCGGAGTACGAACGCACGTTGCGTCACGTGCGGGCAGTGTTTTAGGGGTTTTCGGTGGGAAAAACCATAGAAAATCCGTACAGCGTCGGAACGCGACAAATTTTGGCGTGCGTGGCCTGCATGGTCTCTGTGGCCCGTGGAAAAAAATGATCGACTTTGGCGGATGCGACGGAGAGACGTACGACCGATGGTCCCTCCGCCCATACCGAAAACCACCGGGTTGCACAGCAAGTGCCGCGGTTTGCTTTGGAATGCACCCAAGTTTTGGCAGCGTGTGGGGACCCGCCGGGACCGCACGCCAGGTATGAACGAAATCGAATCTAACGCACGCTGCGCCACGCGTGCGGGCAGTGTTACAGGGGTTTTCGGTGGGAAAAATCATAGAAAACCCGTACAGCGTCGGAACGCGACAAATTTTGGCGTGCGTGGCCTGCAAGGTCACTGTGGCCCGTGGAAAAAAATGATCGATTTTGGCGGATGCGACGGAGAGACGTACGACCGATGGTCCCCTCCGCCCATACCGAAACCACCGGGTTGTACAGTTTAAAAAAATAAATACATATTTAATATTGCGTCGTTCGGCGGCCGAGGTGGGACTAAACTAGCCAACTTGCCGTCGCCCTGACTGAAATAGTAGATGGGCCGTCCCCACTTAATAATTGCCGCGGGCCCGACGCAGCAAAATATCTGCCAGAGCCGTCGCTATCCGAGGGAATATTCCCGACAAACGCGCACGTCGCCCAATCACGTCGCGCATGCAGTTTTTTGCGTCGTACGTGCCGACGACACGCCCGATCTGATACCCGTCGCCCGCCGCCGCCCAAACTGTCGTTCCCTGCCCGACAGCGTCGCGCCGCCGTCAACGCCCCATCGTCACCCCGCACTAGTCGATGTCACCACCCGCCGTCAGCGCTGGTCGTCAACGCCCCGCCGTCAGCCGCCGCCGTCAGCCGCTGTGATCGCCGTCGCCCGCTCTAGTAGCCATCGGGCAGGTATTTCTTTTAATATTTTGAACAATATATATCACATTAGCTGCATGCAACGTCACATAGATATTATTATATGCAGTATGGACATCGATGGTGTGATTGCATGTTCCGTAGAAAAGTGGGTTAGTCTTGTTAATAAGTTAACACCAAGTCAGCGATTTACGTTTCTGAAAGCGGAGATGGAGGGCATGTTACGAATACCTTTGGTCAAGATGCGTGATAATTTGCTTGCGCTTATGATTCAAGGTTACAATCCTAGTAGTAAAAAAATCATGGTGCAAGAGGCAGCCGGAAAAAAAGGGTTGATTTCACTGAGGCCTGATGATGTGTTCGCTATATTTGGTTTGAAGAATGAAGGAGTTGACGTTTCTAGTTTTTTAAGTATGGACCAAGCAAAAGCAATTAAAATAATTCCAGCTAGTTTTGTTAACAAGAAGAATGGTAAAATATTGATTGATGATCTTATTGAGAAGATTGTGAGAAATAAAAACTCGGACGATGAATTTGTTCGGATGGCGTTTCTCATCCTGTTAGGGACTATAATTGCACCAGTGTCTGATGAGTACATTCCGAAGAATTATTATGCACTAGTGCAAGATGTCAGGCAGATAAAAATGTTCAACTGGAACGCATTCACTTTGCGGTTTTGTTTGTCGGAGATTGTCATGGTCTTGCAACCCGGTCGTGTTAGGGAATGGCCACGTGGCAACCTTGCACTTCTGCAGGTATGATTTGTTTTTAAAATTGAATAGTTGTTTTATGTAATAATACTGTAACACATGCTAAATGGTTGTTTGTTTGTTTTGCAGTATCTATATTGGGAGAAGGTGCAGCCAAGCACCGGTCCACAGTATGATCCTTTAGCGCTGTTGAGCCCCTTGATGAGGAATTGGACAGAAGCGGCAGCGGAGAAAAGAGACAAGTACGACTTTCAATATGTTCGTGGTGTTGGAATGGTAATACTTTAAATATATATTTTTCCATTTAAAGTCTGCAATTTATTATTAATTAAATATGACTGTATGATTCTTTATGTTGTAGATCGATGACACCATTACTGAAGAGTACCGCTTAAACAAAATTAGAATGGAACAGGCTGAAAAGAACAAGAAATCCAGTATGAGAAAGTCTAACATTACTGGAAGGAGAACATGCGTTCATACATCTGAGGCTTCAGCTACCCACAACCCTATGATGGATCGGATTTTGACTGAGCTGAAGCACATTCGTAAGGATATGCTTCGTATGCCGGAGCTATGCGCACAGGTACAAGTTTTCTGATTTTGCTGTTCACATAACTAATTACAATTAATTTTTAATCACAGAGGGTCATAGAGAAATTGAACAAAAGCGTTGTATTCTACAAAGCCGGTGATATTGAAAAAGAAGAAGAGAATGAGTATGGTGAAAATAGTGAAAGTAGAAACTATGATGGGTCACCTCGTAAAGAATTTGTATATAATCCTGACATGGACAATTTCAAAACACCAGGAAAAAAGAATGTCCAAGAGGATGATGAAGATGATATTAATGATTCTGAAGAGAAGACACCTTATTATTGCACACCTGAATATTTGGATAGTTTCAAGGGTGATAAAGAAGATCCTATCGAAGTTCCTGAGGTATCTGATGAGAAATCCGTTACATCTTTAGGAACAGATGAAATCGCATCACGTGGATCCGTAGATTGTATTGGAGAAGATGAGGTACAAAAGGAGGGTGTAGGGAAACGGAAGCGGAGGCTATCAAACCTTGTAAAGTCTCCTTATATTCCAGGTATACCTACAAAGCGTGCAAAACGTACAACAAAAGCAAGTGAGTTTTATCATATTGTTTTCTAGCTGAACCTTGTACTTATCATTGACTTATTAACATATTACCGTCATGTATTGCAGAACTATTCGAGAAAGAAGTCTTTCAAGATGAATACGATGTGATTAAAGCTAGTGTTAAGTTTGTTCGTGCTTATGAGCGGTCAGCAAAACATAGAAAGAAGGAAATATTCAATGATGGCATGCGCGAAGGTCTCAGTGCAGAGAGGGCTTGTACAATTCTTGACCATCAATGGCTAACCGGTGATGTAAGTTATTGTTGTGCTTTATATTAGCTTTCAATGCAAATTGGAATTGTTATACATCATATAAATTATTTTCAGGTTATCAATGCTTATTAAATGCGTATCTGTTGGGAGTTGTTGGTGACGATCGTCATATAATGCCGACCTATCTGGTCAATTGGTTACTTGAAATTAGACCGGACACCGAGCCAGGGAGAAATGAGAACGAAGTTGTCGCGAAGAAGAATGGACCCGTTAATAGATGCACCGATGAGTATTTTAAAAAAGATAAGGTAAGTTCAACTGCCTTAATGTATGCATATATGGGATATAAATAATAAGAGGGTATGTGTTGATTGCATCATATTTTCGTTGTGATGCAGCTTTATATTCCTCTTAATAAGGGAAATACCCACTGGGTTTCAGCTTGTCATGCATCGCCCGAAGGAAGAGTTTCAGGTTCTTGATTCTTTGATGGGACCCGAACTTGACAGTGAAATTAGAGAAAAAGTTGAGGAGCTGGTACGACATAAATTTACATGAGCATATTGAAACTATCATTTAGTAACTGACCTATATTAAATTCTTTTCGTGATATCATCTATATGAACAGAGAAAACAACTTGGATATGACATACGTGATCACGTAATGCTAGCGGTGCTGTGAATTATCCGGATGTGTCTACCTGGCCTATCAAAACGTATAAGATGCCACAACAAGAAGACGGGTGAGTAAATACTTTCATATTGTTATAATATCTTACCTGAAATGCGAACTTATGAACCATTGTTTGTACGGACCAGCAATTCATGTGGAATATTTGTTCTTCGATGCTTTCAATATTGGAACGGTGAAAAATGGACAAGCCATTTTTCTCAGGTCTGGTTTTATTTCAAATGCTTATATTGAATTAAATTCATTACGTAATACTATTTAAATTGTACTAATATGAAGTTGTAATAGGGGTCAATTGATAAATCGAGGGACTTAATGATTGCGCAGCTTATTTTTTCGGAGGGAAATACGATCAACGATGTGAAGGACAAAGTTACCCGGCTTGCAAAGAAGAAATAAATGTGGCAAAATTTTTGTACTAGAAAATTTTGTAGGCTCAAATAATGTTTACATTTATTTCGACTTTGATATCTTGTGACGAAGAATACACTACTATTTTAAATATTTATCAAGGCGAGAATGACATTTGGATTATTATGTTGTCTTCAAGCCATTGTCTTTAAATTTGAAATCTTCATATTCATAGTTCTGTCGTCATCATATTTATTATGCATTGTAATGCCTGTAGCCGTCGCTTATAACACCGATGTTCTTAGTTTTCTTTTGTAAAAAAATTGCCCGACAAGTGCGCCGGCCAGTCAGACGTCAGACAGGACCGGCGGCACTGTCCAACAGGGCAGCGTCAGACGACGGGTGGCATAGCAGTTTAATCGAAGACGTTCGACTGCAAGTGCGCCGCCGGGTATATAAGCCGGTCGTCGGGCGCTCCGTCAGGCGAGGTGGGATTAAAAACTTGGCTATCGCAGCCGCCGTGTGTGCAGCGACGCGCGTGACCGCATGGGCCGGTCCAATAACACTGTTTACACCCGAGGCGTGAAAACGGCCCAAGTAGCAGGCGGCGGGACGACGGCCCAAGTTCCACGCGGGGCGATGGGAAATGTTTAGTCCCACCTCGCCCGACGGAGGGCGCGACGACCGGCTTATATACCCGGCGGCACATGAGCTGTCGAACTAGTTGATTACTTCGTACTGCCGCCAGCCGTCCGACGCTGTGGGACAGTGCCGCCGGCGCAATTGTCAGGCTTTTTTTATAAAAATAATAATTAAAACGACGGGGTTCTAAGCGACGGCGACCGTACAGTGCTGAAAAATTACAGTAAACAGCGACGGCACTAGTGTGCAAAAATGAGCACTGTCAAAATAAACGACGATTAAACAGCAACGGCAGTACTGTGCAAAATGAGCACATCAAAATAAACCAAGTAAAAACTCCTTATTGCATTACATAGTCTGTCATCAAAACAACTACTTATGTCGGTATCGTAGCAAATAGTCTGACATGGACAAAGGAAAATAAGTTCATATTTCAACAGTTATTAAATATCACATATATAGAACATTAAAAACTGTCTCCAATGAAAGGGTGAAGCAATCTTCCATAGCAATCCATAATAAAACTATCTTCAATCAAAGAGTGAAGCAATCTTCCATACTCCACAATTCAAAAAAAGTTCCTACATTAACAGTAAGATATGTGTTAATTCACAATAAACAAATAAATTTCGTTTGAACAATAAGATTTACAATAACATAAGAAAATCATACTTAGGATTTTGAGGGCACGTGGACTTATAATGACCGGAAGACCGTGACTGTCCACATTGACGTTTGCTTTTCTCATCAAAAGCTTTAGGTCACCCATTTTTAGTGACATCAGGACCATCCTTACCGCGGCCTTTAACATTCTGTTTTGGTGCGCCTTTCGTGTTAACTTTATCGGGATCACGAACAAGACCATGATCTTGATTAGGCTCAAATGCATCATCGTTCACAAACTGTACCTCCGCACCAGGCTCATCCTCCTCAGTGTAATCATTATCTATTATGTCCCTCAGAGCCGCCTTCAACTTGTCGAATAAAAATGGTTTATGGCATGCTTTATGAGTTGCTTCAACAGATAAGATAGTCAACTCACTGTGCCTAGCTCTGTCACCTGCACCTGCCCATCCCCACGCAAACAGATCGCTAGTGCGCTTCACGGGAAGTCCACCCCTTGCAACTTGGCTCAACCTCCGCACCACTAAACACTTAGGTATCTCACGTAAGCGTAGCTGAATCAGAACATGAAGAATATGTTTGCAAGGAAGTCCTTTGCGATACATGCTTCTGCAACTACACCTCACAGTTTCTTCGGAGTTACCTGGGGTGTACTCCACAGTGAATCTGATATCCCAATTTTCCTTCCATGTTAGTATGAATCTGTGAGTGTCTGCTCCTCCCAGTCTCTCAAGGACCTCAAGCTCCCGTGCCTTCTTCATATCTTCCTGCAAGATATAAAAGTTTGCCGCAGTGAACTCACGGGCAGCTGATTTCTCAATATCTTTACACTCGTCCAATACTGGTACTGGAACTGTCTGTGAGTTTGTGTAATCGTCATGCGCCTCGTTCTCACGAAGACGAACTATGCAGTTCTCATAGTGCACAATCATATCAACAATAGTCATACCGGAGTCTAGATGCAAGTGAAGGCATGAATTCAGAGTCTCACTTCGCTGGTTACTTCGCATACCTAAGAAAAACCCACCTGACAGATATGATGCAGCCCAAAGCCTTTTCTTCTTGTACATCCTACGTAACCATGTCTTTGTTTTCTCTGACTGCCATTTGGCGCAAAACGCTGCCCATCTCTCCTCAAATACCTTCTTTGAAGTGGCATAATAAAGTAGAGACCTGAACTCCTTTAGAGACTTATGATGAAGGTGTTTCTGCATGTTCTTCTCAATATGCCACGAGCAAAGACGATGCCAAACCTCCGAAAGTACCTTTCTTATGGCCTTAATCATAGATGCATCTCCATCAGTAATTACTGACCTGGGCCTCTTCTGACAATAAGCCCTCAAAAATGTCTAAAGCAGCCAGACATATGTATCTTCCGTCTCGTCAGACACAAGAGCACAACCGAATACCGTGGTGCAACGGTGGTTGTTTAGACCGACAAAAGGTATAAATGGCATGCCATACCTATTCATCCTGTATGTGCTGTCGAAGACTGTCACATCACCATAGTCAACATAGTCTCGACGTGATTGAGAATCACACCAGAATATGTTTTTCAGCCTTCCTTCATCATCGACGCTGTGCTCAAAGAAGAAATCTGGATCTCTCTCTTTTCT
The DNA here is from genome assembly GCA_021605145.1 of Aegilops bicornis. Lineage (NCBI taxonomy): Eukaryota > Viridiplantae > Streptophyta > Magnoliopsida > Poales > Poaceae > Aegilops > Aegilops bicornis. The sequence continues at coordinate 63,029,124 of CM038675.1, read as the reverse complement.
GGTCATCATGATCCCAATGGCAGTGTCTGCATCACCTTGTGCAAGCAACTTCATTTTTCTCTATAACACATGTTATAAAGCTTCTTCCTCCCAAAACCAGCCTTTGCATATGACCCGTACCCTCTTGACGAGTTGATCATAAATCATATGTTTCCTGATTCCAGCACCTGCCATGGTTAAGATCTCAGCTTTCTGATATTCTTTTATCTGATTATGAGACCAAAGGAACGTGACTTCATCCGGTCTAGCTAGAACGTGACTGTGATCATCATTGAAACTGCTGACATACCAAACGTCACGCTCTTTATCAAGTTTCAAAGTTATATGCGCATCGTAGAAGCAACGAGTCTCCCCTCGGTCTGCGGGTCCTGCCTTCCATTGTACAAAGTTTTGCCTGTCGTTTCCCAGCTCTCCCACACCGATACTTTCTCAAGCGCTTAGTTCCCTCAGGACCTTTCGAATATTTCAGTGAGTCCTTTCTTACGCTTAAACCACGCTCGTAAGCATACTGGTTATAGAAAATGTAAGCCTCTCCTAGTGACTTGACCTTCCAATGCATGTCCAATGATTCTTGCTGATATTCATCAAATCCGATGTCAAAATTAAACAGATCATCACCAACATGCTCATCATTCCCGCTTGTACCATCTACATCTCCCTGTAAATTAATGCATTAAACCATTTATGTCAGTCAGTTATTATTTTAATATGTAATAATGTAGTGATGTAAGTTTCAAAACTTACTTTGCTGGAGCCGTCATCATGAGATGCATTAACGTGCGATTTGTCACTTTCATCATCCACAATATTCCTCACAAAGTCCCCATCCTCGTCCATCTGCGCGCATTGCAAAAAAAAACATGTAAGCGCTAATATGGTTATTATGTCATTTCTTCTCTGATTTATTTATGACTAACCCGGAGTGCACTTTCGGCAAATGAATCATCTATATCCATATCATCATCATCATCGCCATGTCGCTGCATGATGCAAAAAATTATGAAAATTTCCATGCGGTCTACCATATATATTGTTTTTATCAACCTTGATCACACTTACATTGCCACTATAAGATTCATCCAAACTCATGTAGTTCCCCTCAGCAGGTTTATCCATATTCAGTGACGAGGTTTCGTTGTCCTCGCCGTAATCATTGCCATCATAATCGCCCTCCTCCTCTAACTATACATAGTTAAAAAAATTGTACCATCAATCAAACACCGTGTAACATCATCCCTAAAACAATTATTTCATCAAGCACAATGATGTTCTAACCAACCTCTTGCACGGCGGCCAGGATTTCAGCCGGATCCATTTGTTCCGATAACGAACGTGATGACGGCCTGACGTTGCTGGCCGGCGGAGGCAGGTGTCGACGGCGTGGGGATGATGGCTGGTCGTAGCCGGCGTACTGCACGGAGGGAGGCGGCGACGTAGATCGCGGGTGGGCGGCCATCTGGGCGACGGGAATGGAACGCAGCGGGCAGCGCTAACGGAGCTCGGGCACGCTGGCGTCGGCAGCGGTAACGGCGCTGGGACGCAAGGGCGGCCTGTTTGGGCGCGGCGACCGGGCGACGGCGACCAGCAGACGGGGCCGACGTGGAGACGACGTGGATGCGTTAGGGTTTAGGGTCGTGTCTTTTTTTTTCCTCCAACAACTGTCGACGCCAACGTCGAGACGTGCGGGCGTACGACGGCGACGTACTGCGACGGGTGCGGGTCTGCTGGCGGGCGACGATACAACGACGGGTGCGGCATACGCTGGCGGGGCGATGACGTCGCTGACAGACGTCTGGCGTCGGGTGGGTATTCCTATACCTACTGTGAAATTACCATACTATCCACTATACGTTTTAGGGAGGGGGGGGGGGGGGGGTTGTACCGAAACACTCCCCTTATTATTATTATTCTTTACAGAAGAATTCACTCCCTAAGATGCATGAGCTACCTTCAATTATTGCAGCTTGTTTTTGTTTAATATATCTGCAAGTACATAAATCAATTGGATGTGGCTCGGTCCAGAGCAATGGTTTTGGATATGAGATGGCCATGTTTTCCAATCGAACTTTGATGCATCAGCTAATGAATGACCTATTTGTTTTGACTAACTTAGCAGAAGATGACTTAAAATTTATCTGAAAAGGATGTATTGCTATTCCTCTTCTATGCTGTAGCGTTGTTTTTTACTGTACATTTCGAATACGAGAGGAATATCTTAACCTGGCTGTCAATCTCATTCTCTGAATCTGTCCTTCAATCTGATGATACGAAGCCAGCGTTGCAGAGAGTGGCGGACTGGCCCAGGTACAACGATAGGACACTAGTATGCACGGCAAGGGAGAACCAGCGGCGATGGTTGTGCTGCCTTATAGTCTGTTTCAGTCTTGCTACTCTGTATGTATCTGACTACTGGAAAGTTGAGACTAAGTATCTTTTTAGCACAGAATAATTTTAGAGCCGCGGCACGATGGCGAGGTATGCTCCATAGGAGGCAAATCAGCCACTCACAGAGGTAGATGACAACATAGCAGGCAATTCATTCATGAGTAATACCAGAAAAGTTAGATCTCCGTACTGTTAGGATTGTGGAAAGTTGTAAGATGGCTAGAATTTTGTTGTCGTGTTATATTTATCTGATCCTCGTAGGGGTATATAAAGAGTACAATATGAGGTGAGACTTGAAGTACAAGACAAGTCGCAGTTTGCTTGAACTATCCTATCTATATCTCTTTATCTCTACATAATTATACTTCTAACATTCCTCCATAATTATACTTCTAACATTTCTTCTCAGTCGTAGCGAGAGTGAAGCGGACGATTACGACTGAATTTGAAGTCTTGTGCTTCCGTCATCTTCTCCGTTGCGCCATCATCACCGCATCTCCGATGGGTTGACACTAGGACGGTAACTGCGTCCCCTTCTGGTGCCTCCCTTGTCTCTCCTCTATTCCCTCCCGCAGTCACAGCAGGAGTGGCGTGGACGTTGGTGACGATGCGGACTGGAGTTGTTGTCGATGTGTTGCTGTAGACATGGTCGTGTGTGTCGATGTTGATGTAGCCGATCATGAAGTAGCCGTGGTCGAGGTAGTCGTGATCGATGAAGTAGTCGTCGTGGATGATGAAGCCGCACAAAGCCGAAGGCACAAAAAAATGCGCTATGTTGTAGATGACGGAGCTGCAGTCGTGGACGATGCACCTTGCCAATGTCAGAGGGTGTCGTCGGTGATGAGTCCATCGGTTTTGCCAGAACCGGAGGAAACCCATCGAGCACACATTGGTTTTTCCAGAACCGTGTGGCCGTGTAGGGTCGGCATTGTAGTGATGCCGTGTCGATGTAGTCGTGCCGTCGTGGATGACGCGGTTGATGCTGTCGTCGTGACGCGGTCATTGCCGTCGTCGTGGTCGCATCTTGAAGAGAAAATTCTGTCAGAGAACACTAGGTGTCCATCTTGTGGACAAGGCAGCGGCAGTGTGTTGACGAAGATGTTGGTGAAGACCATATTAATGAAGACCTTGGCGATGACGTGTCGGCGATGGCACGTCCCTCGCGGTGACCAAGTGTCGATGCCGTGTCGTGACGGAGAAGATGATGAAGATTGCATCTTACTCCACACTGGCCTGGCGTATGGATGGTGCATGTCGTGGTCGCTTCTTCTAGATGTGCTCGACGAAATATGTTGGCTTGTAGCCTGACGTAGTCTTACAGCTCGATGATGCAGCTCGGGTCAATGGAGGAGTCGATCGTTCGGTGTAGTGCGTCGGTGCATAAGGCCGAACCGATGCAGATGTAGATGCAGTTGCAGTTGCAGCAGGCCAATGTCGATGTAGACGAGGTCGGCCGGTGCGTCGTAGTCACGTACGCGTACACCGTAGTCGCGTAGACGGAAAACTGTGTTAGGACCCCCTGTAGCCCATACGCATACTTGGGCTTCGCATGGGCCAGGCCCGGCTGTGCACCACCGTTGCTGTTGGCTACAAGTACACGAAGGGAGAGCACCAACCGAACCATCCAAGTTGGATCAGGCAAACGGCAACGGCGGCTCCTCTCTCCCCTACCTCCCGTTCTTCTCCTTTCCCCCTCCTCAGTTCCCTTGTACTCAAGCTTGATTTCCTGTAATGGAGTGATTCGTGAGTTGGATCCTAACATTTGGTATCATAACCTCCTCATCACCCTTCCGAAATTCGTCTAAAATTCTGCCCAATTTTTCCCCCCCACCTTTACCTCCCCCTCCACCACCATGGATCCTTCCTTGAAGGACTATCTGGACAAACTCCACGCGGAGACTAAGGCGCAGACGAACGACATCAGGCTGCTCCACGAACAAGAGGCCTTCTTCTGCGAGTTCCAGTCCACTTCTAAGTCAGGCGCTCCACGGTCGCGCCCTCTAATGGCGACCTCTCCATCGACACCACCATCCATGAGGTCGTCCCCGACGCCTTCTCCGCCACCACCCATGCCCAGGAGGCCCCCGCGGTCGCCCATGATGCAGCCCCGATCTGCATCGCGATGACGCCCGTCACCTGTTCGACGGAGTGCTCGACCCAAGTGGACGCCATCGTCAGGGTCGACGAGGCCCATGAAGCCGCCACCACCGTCCGCCTCGTGCCCGTGGTCGACCTCATCCACCAAGAGATCGAGCAGCTCACACCTGTGCAGGCAACAGCCTCCATCCGCACCGGCACTCCCTCTACCGTCGAGGTCGTTCCTCCCATGGCGGCCATCACCGATGTCTACCCCGAGGCCAGCGTGCAGGAGTGGGATGACTCACCACTACCCTCCATCAACACCTCGACCCCAGCAGCGAGTGAGATGGACCACATCATGGTCCTTATCGTCTCCAGCAGCCTTACTGCACTGGCGCCGACCAAGTGCTCGACAGAATACCCCGTCCACGTCGGCGACTGGGTGAAGCCCCTGTTCGCCCTGAGTATGTTCTGCGCAACCTATGCACCATCCAGCTTAACTCACCTTGATCATCCAGAACCTCTGCGGCACCCGTCACTGATTGCATAAGCAGAATATGGCACTCACCTTGTGGACAAGAGAAAAAATTGGGGCCTACCACCACTGTGGCAGGGGATCGAGCAACCATGGCCGCCACCCTTGCGAGTGCATATTGGATATATGGGACACCAATTCAGGCCAAGGCCGTGGCCGTCGCTCAGATATCATTCATATGCATGCTATCCTGAGGAGCAATGTTCAGGTATAAGTAGTCATGCACATGGAGTTTCCTAGTTCTTTCTTTGGCTAGTTCTGTTGCTATTCAGATATGTGGTTTTCCTTCAAGTTGCTTGTTGTGAGATGATTCCAATGGAAGAGGCTGTCAGTTTCCAATCTGTTGAGATTTTGCAACATATATCTGATGACCCAAGGTTGCTGATGTTGTCACCAACTAGTGCAGAGAGTTTAGGCAACACAGTGGTGCAGGAAATACCTTGCAATGGAATCTTGCACACTTTTTCGTGCAACGGCAGAGCGGTACAGGGTTATGATGGAACCAAGCTCCGACCAAGACCATGGCCACTGTTTGAGATCAACCAGGAGACCATCCAGTTGAAGCTACAATGAACATTATTTCCAGGCAATTGCCAAGCAGTACGTGTGGTGCTCGAGCAATATCTAAATGTACTGAGCATGTCAGTGTATGAGCAATTTTTGAATCGCATGGAAATTCGAGGAAGTGTCCATTTCCCTACAAAATGCAGTTCTCTTTGGGATCTTCTGTCGATTTTGATCGTCCGGCCTATTTGTTGTTGTGAACAACCCTTCAGTTATTTGCAAGGCGCACATCCACAGTTTTGGCGTCCATTGGAAGGTGCTGCCTACTTCTGTGATCGAGTAACATGTATTGCTGAACATGGAAAGATGGGTTCAGAGGGAACACAGAGGAGGCACGTTAACTGTGAGAATCTGTTGACTTGTGGATGCTATATGATGCAGCTGCTGGAAGGTACTAATTGTTGGGAAACTCACGCTATTATAATGGAGGCATGGAAGACATACCACTCCAGTGCCAAGTGGTATACTGCGCACCTGAATGCAAGGAACCATAACTGGATAGCAGCTATTGCATTAGCAGTTTGCACAGTGCGTAAACAAGTGCTACAAATTGGCCCAGAATTCTGGGCACCCATACCCAAATTTACATTGAAGAACATTGCTTCAAATAAATCAGTGGTGGAGGCGAAAGATGATACAACAGTATGGGGTCGGGAAGGCTGCATGTGTGTAATTTGGATGCCGCTCGGCAATGAAGACGCATCGACTTCGACTGTAATTTTGGGGAGTAGTTGTTTCACTTGGTTTGCAAGTTCCCATTCGATGAAACACCCATGACCATTCCCTGCTTCAGCCATTGCCAGTATTCAGGCCCTATTTCACATGAAGACTTTTACTGCATCTATGACTATACTGAAGATTTATTCACAGATGTTTCAAGATTGGATTGCTCCATTGCCTGGCAATAAGTCAACTAGTCCTTGTCACTTTGAGCAGTTCTGGGATCTTGGCACCGGCAACAACACCTTGTCTCTTTGGATTTCTGACTCATCAGAAGAGATTGCTCACTGTCAGGGAATGTTGAATGGTGGCCTAAATTCAGTGGATTCCATGGAGTTCTCGTATCAAAACAAGCAAGTTCCTTTTCAAGGAGGGAGGGGTGTCATCATTGTCGTTGTTGTCTTCACTCAAGGCTCCATCGACCACGAATACTACTCCTGCTTCGACCACGACAGCTCTGACATTGTCTACACCCTCGGCACCTTCTTTGATCGGGTCTCCATGGTCCGCGACTTCTATGCCAACTCGCTGAAGACTACCTCAACTTCGGCTACCACCACAACTCCGACCAAGTCGAGGAGCATCAGTTGCAATGGGATCCGGGCGGCTCTCAGAGGCATCGGCTTGGGGTCAAGCCGAGTCTCAAGGAGGGAGGGATGTTAGGACCCCTTGTAGCCCATACGCATACTTGGGCTTCACATGGGCCAGGCCCGGCTGTGCACCACCGCTGCTGTTGGCTACAAGTACACGAAGGGAGAGCACCAACCGAACCATCCAAGTTGGATCAGGCAAACGGCAACGGCGGCTCCTCTCTCCCCTACCTCCTGTTCTTCTCCTTTCCCCCTCCTCAGTTCCCTTGTACTCAAGCTTGATTCCCTGTAATGGAGTGATTCGTGAGTTGGATCCTAACAAACTGATTGGAGCTGCACCATCAATCGTGGAGTCCGTGACGAGGCTGGTGAACCTGCATGGAGACTTGAACAGGGACGATCGTTAATTGTATTTGCACTTGGCTCGTCTTTGCTCACGTACTGCCAACACGCATGGACGGCAGGTTCCTCTTGCTTGGGTGGAGCGGGAAGCGGCCGCCCTCCCGGTGTCGGTGCATGGTCCTTCCTGATGCGCGGAGACAGCCTCTGAAGTAGCTCGGGCGTCGTCGGCGTGCAGATCGCCTGCATGCGCAAGACGCTGATCGGATCGTAAGTGTGGCTGGGCAGTTTAGCGATGTAGAGCCCTGAGCCTGCCCCGCCGCATGACTGTGCCGCCTCCTGGTTTATTGGCGACGGCTTCTGATCAGATGAAGAAGTCGATGCAGATGCAGCCGCCGGGAGATCCACGTATGCGAACGGGATGGATGCCTACGCCGGACGTATGCACACGGATTTTCTTTTCACCGAATTGCATCTAAGGATCATCGGATTTTTTTGGTGGCTAATGGAAAAACTAATCTAATCAGAATTTCTAAAACTGAAATTGATCTAATGATGAGATGAGATACTCAAAAATTGAATCTAAACTACGAGACCGATCTAATCTTTGATTGATCGGGTGCCGTGCCCCGGGGAGAGGAGATTGATCTCCCCAAGGGCGGCGTGCTGCGAAAGTGGTGGAAGGTTCTAGAATCGGCGTCGTGAGACTAATCGCTTTATTATCATGTGGAAAGTTGTAAGATGGCTAAAATATTGTTATCGTGTTATATCTATCTGACCCTTGTAGGGGTATATATAGAGTACAATATGAGATGCGACTTGGAGTACAAGACAAGTCGTAGTTTGCTTGAACTATCCTATCTATATCTCTTTATCTCTACATAATTATACTTCTAACATTCTCTATAATTATACTTCTAACAAGGATAATCCTGACTTGGAGTTAGTCTCGAGTCAGTTGGTTAGCAGGGTTGTGTGGATCAAGTAGCTGTGTTGCTTGGCCGGTGCGTTGCATGAGACGTGGGTGCGTGTGCATGGCCTGGTTAGTTAGTGCGTGCTACGTGATGGAGTTAGTGGCCGGGTGTGCCGGCTGGGTTGTGTGTGTGCACCTGGCTATAAATGCCCCCGTGTGTACTGCTTGTATTTGCGCCCGTCTATTGCCGAGCCACGGCGCCGGTCTGTTGCCGCGCCACGGTGACGCCTATGTGTCGAGCCGAGGGGGAGGGGCCTAAAGAAGATGTAGTCTCCGTCAGGACCGTGGTTGCACCCGATCGATGTGAGAGTTTTTTCGGGGTTGTGTTGCGTGTGTGCGTGTGTACCTCCATGTATGTGTGTTTGAGTAGTTGAGTTGAATATAAGCCAACATAAAGACTGTTCGGCGGCCAGTGTGTTTGTCGCCAGAAAATTCTGTTCATCTTCTACCTCCGTCCGGCGTTCGTCCCCGGTGGGTTTGTCCCAACACATACCTGCAGATTGAACTTTGAAGATTTTTGGCTGAGTATTTACCGGCCACAGCATTCACCCTGACTATGGGATTTGGAACCACAAAGCACAGTAATAAACCTGCTTTACTCCTTTGCTGTGGAAAATACACCTTCAAGCTTTTGACGGCTTATTCTGTGCAAACATGCTAAATGATGTGAGTTGATCAAACAGTTCAGTACATTATTCAGTTATACATTTTGATAAAGTTAAATATGATAATATGCTATTTTCGAAAAATAATCTGAATTTACAACATATTTGTACAAAACTTGTCCTAATGTACATGGATTTAGTACATGATCATCCAAAACAACTTGTACAACGTTGGGCTCATCTGGTTGTAGTAACACAAATCAGTAGGAAAGATGCAAAAGGAAGATGCCTGTGATAGTTGTTATTAAGTTCGTTCCACCTTTGATCCAATCTTCAGACTTCTCTGGAAAGGGACACCATGTAGATGGATGGCATCCAGCACATCCCCAGCTTCAGACATCCTGCCTGCACTAGTAGAAAAAGGGCCTATTGTCCCGGTTGGTAAGGGTCTTTAGTCCCGGTTGGTAAGGGTCTTTAGTCCCGGTTGGTGAACCGGGACTAAAGGGTCGGTACTAATGCCTCCCCTTTTAGTCCCGGTTCAATCCAGAACCGGGACTAAAGGCCGCAGCCACGTGGAGCTCCACCTTTAGTCCCGGTTGGTGTTACCAACCGGGACTAAAGGAAATTTTATGATTTTTTCTTTTGAAATTTTTTTTGAATTTTTTTAAATAATTTTTTATTTTCAAATTTCTGAATTATTTTAACCTCTAATCTCTAATCAGCACCCCTCATCACTGCTCAATTTATCCTCTAATCTCTAATCACCCCTCATCATTCCAAATCATCTAACTTCCCGAACGGTTACACATCCTCCCATTCCCCCAGCCTAAGCACGCTTAACTTCCGGGTTCTATTCTCCCTCGTTTCCAAGTCTGCACTTGTTGTTTTCCTGACAATAGTAAGATGTCAATCCTATTAACCCTCAGGAATTTTGCTTGAGCATGAAGTGACACATTTTACTGTTTGAGTTTGAAACTATTGTTTTAAAAAACAACAATTATTTAGAAAAAACAATAGTTGAATAATTAGTTTGACCATAGTTTGACCACAGTTTGACCAGATTTGACCAAAATTCAAAATAACTGAAATAATTATTTAGTAACACTAATATTCTAGAATAATTAGTTTGACCATTGTTTGACCATAGTTTGAAATTTTTTCGATTTTTTCCACTCTAGACCTTAAAAGCCCCGTAATTTTTTTCTGTTAGGTTTTTGAGGATTTTGAAAATGTTTAACGGGGTTCCCCTAGTTAAATTTGGATGTAACTTTTTGAGTAGATGATTTTTCATATAATTTTTTTTTCATCCGAGTTAGTATGCAAAAGTTATGCCCATTTTTACAAATTCCAGAGAGATTTTGCAAATAAAGTCGAAATTCACATTTGCAAATTTTCCCAACAACTAGACCACATATCACATGGGAAACTTTTTTTTTTTTTTTTGACATTTCCATCATTGTCTTTTATTTTTTTAAACTGAAAAGGCGATCGGGGGGGTAGAGTTTGAAAATGGGACCTTTAGTACCGGTTTGTGGCACGAACCGGGACTAAAGGTCTCAACCCATTAGCACCGGTTCGTGTCTCAAACTGGGACTAAAGGTCTAATCTTTAGTCCCGGTTTAAGGCACGAACCGGGACTAAAGGGCATCGCACCTTTTAGTCCCGGTTTGAGGCACAAACCGGGACTAATGTGAATATTGGCCCGGAACCATAGCCCTGTTTTCTACTAGTGCTGAATGCTCATAGAGATGAAATGCAGCACTCAGGATGAAGCTGTCAGGTTTCAACGACCCCATGTGTCGTCTCGAAGAGCGATATGCCCTCGCCGACACGGACGTACTCAAGGTATGCCCTCATCATTGCCCGTTAATATGCCAAATCAACAGCCACACCAATCTCCTGCATTTGGCTGCAGACCCTCTGAGCTTTATCTATCTGGCCTTCCTCCAGAGAGGCGAAAATGAGGTGGCTGAAATGGGGGCATGAAGGGGTTATGCCGCTGCTCAGCATCATCTGGATGGCTTCCTCGGCTTTGGAGTAGCATCTACCCTTTTGAGTATGCCGTGATCAGCACGAGGTATCTTGTCGAGTCGGGAACGTGACCGCGTGATTGCATCTCCTGGATTATAATCTCTGCTTCACCATGCAGCCCGGAAGTGGCGTAGGAATTTGTCATGGAGTTGAAACTGATCTGCATATTGATTGCAAGTTTCAGTCACACTGGAAAATATCATGGCAGAAAATGTAATTTCAGAAATCAGACGGCAACGGAAGCATACCTTTCCACGCATGATATCTTGTTCCTTCATTCTTTCGAATAGTAAAGACGCCTCTTGATGTCCCCCTGCAGAAATTGAAGTGAGTGTGGGGAAAAACTCATAGAACATGAAAAGGGTAATAATCTTTGATTCCTCTACGCGAGGTAGAAGGGACTGACCAGCCTTTCCATAGAAGTTAAGCATGTTTGTGAATATCTTCTCGTCGATTGGTAAGCCTAGTTCACAAACATAAAAGAGAAAAACAATTGCATACTTCTAACTCCTGTTTTCCTGTGTTTTATTATCTACGTTATCATTATATTGAATGTCTCCAAAGACCAAGGTGTTAGAGTATAGTTTGTCTGCATGGAAACTAAAGCTGTAGCTGTTAGCCATGGTGCCCTTGCCCTTAAAATTTTGTTTTCCCATATTATGGAATTAAAATTCCCCACCAAAGTTACTGCAGAAGGATTGGTATTAGCCGAAAAAATGTTCACGCTGGTAGTAGGGAGAGATCTGTTACTGTGACCACCCGCGTGAGCGAAAATTCATTAGCAATCGGACATATGGAGTTGGTTTCTCCACCGAGGCACAAGCTGTGTCCTCAGAAATGCATGTGCTTGGAGATTCGGACATAATCTCACATGCTTTGAATCTGGGTCTGGTGAAAATTGAAATGTCAAAAACCTAACCATAAGAGTATTTCGATCCTGGGTACAATACATGGACAAATACGTACCATGTAGATTGAAACATATCACATGCACCACATACGGCGATTATTAATAAGGATTTTGAATATGAAATATCTCATGCATTTCTTTTGAAAGGAAATATATTATGAATTAATACAGCATAGATGTTTTTTCCCACCGCAACATGCGTGACTAAAAATGCATATATATACACGACCACCACCAAGAGATGGAGCTCTCTCTATGCTTCACGGTGCGCCCGCAGCCCATGCCGCTGTCCGTGACTAGACCGCCCACCGCGCCTAGCCGCCGCTGTCCGAGGACGGTCCAGCCACTCGCCACCTGCAGTACCCATCCGTCGCGCCGCAGAACCCAGATCAGCCGCGCCACCACCATTAGTAGAAACGGACCTAATATGAGATACATTAGTGCCGGTTTGGTTTCGAGCCGGCACTAATGTGTCCATTAGTGCCGGTTCCAACGGCTAGCCGGCCGTCCTCATTAGTACCGGTTCGTGGCGAACCTTTAGTACCGGTTTGTGCCATGAACCGGTACTAAAGAGGGTGGTGGTAGGGTGTTGCCAGTCTGGGGCCCGTCCAGCACCTTTAGTACCGGTTCGTGGCACGAACCGGTACTAAAGGTCGACGCACATAAACCCTTCGTCCACCCGAGCCACTCTGTTCTTCCCCTTTCCCCTCACTTCTCCTCTGTTCTTCCCCTTTCCCCTCGAGCTCCTCATAAATTTTGCCCAAAATTTGTCAAGATTTGAAGGCCCCCATCCATTCAAATGATCACAAAGGTTAGCAACTTTGTCCTTTCAACTCTCATTGCTAGATTAGCTCTTGCAATGCTTTGTATAGTGATTAATTTGGGAGGAATTATATTTGCTAGTATTTGATTTATATGCAATTTGAGGTAAAAAATAACACTTAATTTGCATATGTAGGTGTGGTTTACTTAGTGCCTTCTAAATCTCCGTCGTAACCACCGTCCGATCGCCTGCACCGTCTGTCACCGGCACCACCTTGTGGTGAGGCTCTTGTTCATGAATGTTTTACATTACCAAATTGATGTTTGTGTGATTTGGATATATAGTTACTCGTATAATTATCTTACCCAGACGTTGTTTGTTATACATAGTGCCATGGTTTTGATATCCGTCCCCGTCGGCCCTCGTCCTTGTTATGATTCGGATGTGGTATATTCTCTTTTAAAACTAGTTGTTGCATTTCGTGTTTATGACAAATTATGCCCATCAAGTTGACATAGATATTTTTATCTAGGAGGTATGTGAACGGAAATTCCAACCGACCCTATTGTCGGGAGGTTAAATTTAGTTGAAAGAGAAAGCGAGTATTTGAAAGAAAAATTGAAAAGAATTGAGGGGAGAAGATGGAATTGGAGTTGCATGTTGCCGATGTCGTCGATGATCACAAGATCAAGATGGAGAAAATGAGGTTGAAGATTAGAAAGATTAGAAAATATGCCATTGATAGTGTGGCTTGGTATCATTATGCTGTTGGATCAATTGTTACCTTAATTGTGATCATCATCGCATTTGTTGTTGCATTTAAATTCTTTAGCTAGAGAGTTATTTGTATGTTGCATTTAATTAAGTGTTGTATATGAATTTTATGTATGAAATTTATGTATGAACTTGTATTAATTTGGTCTATTTGGTGTTGTGTAATGAAGATGAGCCGACAATGGATGTATGATGACCGATGCTCTCCCGAGTTCATTAATGGTGTGCATACTTTTCTGCGGGCTGCTGAGGCAAACAAGCGGGCGGATGGTTTTATGCCTTGTCCATGTGCTGGCTATAAGAATGGTCACAGTTACTCTACGTCAAGAACCATTCACGTCCACCTATTTGAGTCCGATTTCATGCCCCACTATAATGTTTGGATCAAACACGGAGAAAGAGGGGTTATGATGGAAGACAATGAAGAAGAAGAGGACGACGACGGCTATCCTGGCCATGGGTTCCCTGAATACGATGATACAACAATGGGGGAAGAAGCTGGGCCGGCAATGCGGGAAGAAGCTGAAGAAGAGGCATCAGATGAGCCCGCTGATGATCTAGGTCGGGCCATTGCCGATGCAAAGAGAAACTGCGCAAGTGATATGGAGAGGACGAAGTTGCAGCGCATGTTAGAGGATCACAAGAAATTGTTGTACCAATTGCGAAGTTGACAAAAAAAAGTTGGGCACCACACTTGAATTGCTGCAATGGAAGGCAGAGAATGGTGTATCTGACAAGGGATTTGGAAAGTTGCTGGTAATGATAAAGAGTATGCTTCCAAAGGACAATAAATTGCCCGAGAGTACGTATGAAGCAAAGAAGGTTGTCTGCCCTCTAGGGTTAGAGGTGCAAAAGATACATGCATGCCCTAATGACTGCATCCTCTACCACGGTGAGTACGAGGATTTGAACGCTTGCCCGGTATGCGGTGCATTGCGTTATAAGATCAGTCGCGATGAACCTGGTGATGTCGAGGCGGCGCCCGGAAGAAGATTCCTGCCAAGGTGATGTGGTATGCTCCTATAATACCACGGTTGAAACGCTTTGTTCCAAAACAAAGAGCATGCGAAGGCGATGCGATGGCACGCATGAAGACCGTAAGAAAGACGGAAAGTTGAGAGTACCACTGACGGTTCGCAGTGGAGAAAAATCGAGAGAAAGTACTGGGAGGAGTTTGCAGGTGACCCACGGAATGTATGGTTTGGTCTAAGCGCGGATGGCATTAATCCTTTTGGGGAGCAGAGCAGCAACCATAGCACGTGGCCTGTGACTCTATGTTTGTATAACTTTCCTCCTTGGTTGTGCATGAAGCGGAAGTTCATTATGATGCCAGTGCTCATCCAAGGCCCTAAGCAACCCGGCAACGACATTGATGTGTACCTAAGGCCATTAGTTGAAGAACTGTTACAGCTGTGGAATGGAACAGGTGTACGTGCGTGGGATGAGCACGGACAGGAAGAATTCGACCTAAAGGCGTTGCTGTTAGTGACCATCAATGATTGTCCTGCTCTCAGTAACCTTTCAGGACAGACAAACAAGGGATACCGCGGATGCACGCACTGTTTGGATGATACCGATAATATATATTTGGATAGTTGTAGGAAGAATGTGTACCTGGGACATTGTCGATTTCTTCCAACAAGGCATCCCGTAAGAAAGAAAGGCAAGCATTTCAAAGGTGAGGCGGATCGCCGGACGAAGCCTCGCCACCGTACTGGTGCTGATGTACATGATATGGTAAAGGATTTGGAGCTAATCTTTGGAAAGGGTCCTGGCGGAAAACCTGTTCCGAAGGACGCTGACGGACGCGCACCCATGTGGAAGAAGAAATCTATATTTTGGGACCTGCCATATTGGAAAGACCTAGAGGTCCGCTCCGCAATCGACGTGATGCACGTGGCGAAGAATCTTTGCGTGACCCTGCTTGGCTTTTTGGGCGTGTATGGGAAGACAAAAGATACACGAGGCACGGGAGGACCAGCAACGTATGCACGGAAAAGACGGCATACATCGTGGTCGAGCCAGCTACGCTCTTACCAAAGAAAAGAAGGGAATCTTCTTCGAATGCCTGCTCAGCATGAAGGTACCGTCTGGCTTCTCGTCGAATATAAAGGGAATAATAAATATGGCAGAGAAAAAGTTCCAGAACCTAAAGTCTCATGACTGCCACGTGATTATGACGCAACTCCTTCCAGTTGCACTGAGGGGGCTTCTACCGGAAAACGTTTGATTAGCCATTCTGAAGCTATGTGCATTCCTCAATGCAATCTCTCAAAAGGTAATCGATCCAGAAATCATACCAAGGTTACAGAATGATTTGGTGCAATGTCTTGTCAGTTTCGAGTTGGTGTTCCCACCATCCTTCTTCAACATCATGACGCACGTCCTAGTTCACCTTTGTGAAGAGATTAACGTTTTGGGTCCTGTATTTCTACACAATATGTTCCCCTTTGAAAGGTTCATGGGAGTCTTGAAGAAATATGTTCATAACCGCTAGGCGAGAAGGAAGCATCTCGAAGGGCCATGAAAATGAGGAGGTCATTGAGTTTTTATTGACTTCATTCCTGACCTTAAGCCGATTGGTGTTCTGAATCGCGACATAAGGGCAGACTGGAAGGAAAAGGCACGCTTAGGAGGGCATCAAATAATATGTATGGACGGGCATTCTCTCACTTGAAGCACACTACAGTTCTCTACAGAATTCCGCCTTGGTGGCTCCGTATATGGAGGAACACAAGAATTTTCTACAGTCCAAACACCCGGAGAAGTCTGACGACTGGATTACACGCGAACAAACGAGGACTTTCGCCGGTTGGTTGCAGAAACGTGCCCTGAATGATGGCGATATTCAAGATGACCTGTACTCGCTGTCCCAGTTACCATCTTCGAATATAATGACTTTCAAAGGGTACCAGATAAATGGGAATACATTTTACACGATCGCCCAAGATAAGAAGAGCACCAACCAAAACAGTGGTGTCCGCTTTGATGCAACAACCAACACGGGAAAGGAAACATATTATGGTTACATAGAGGACATATGCGAACTTAACTATGGATCGGTGATTTGACGGTCCCTTTGTTTCGGTGCAAATGGGTCAATATGACACGAGGCGGGGTAACGGAAGACCCGCAGTACGGAATGACAACAGTGGATCTCAACAATCTTGCGTATGCAGACGGACCATTCGTCCTAGCCAATGATGTGGCGCATGTTTTTTATGTGAAAGACATGTCTTCCAGGCCGAGAAAAAGAAAATATAAGGAAGCGAATGGATCATACGACGAGCCAAAGCGCCACATAGTTCTTTCAGGAAAAAGAAACATCGTGGGAGTGGATGACAAGACAGACATGTCAGAAGATTATGAAAAGTTTGATGAAATTGCTCCATTCACAGTGAATATTGACACGAGCATCCTGTTAAATAATGAAGATTTTCCATCGTTACGGCGCAAAGGGACACACGCAAAGAAAAAGTTTCACACCGAAAGATCTGGGATGTGATCGGCTTCACTATCATCACTTTGTTCTGTGTTTCACACCCAGGAGGGAATGTCTGTAATAGTTAGGGTAGTTATGTGTTTTGGCATTTGAAACGCGAAGAAATTTTATGTGCAAACAAATTCTTTTCATGCAATTACTGATTTTTTCCAGCTAAATGACCCTGAAACTGAAAAGCATTTCAAATGAACTCAAAAAAGGTTCAAAGTTGGCATGGTATCATAATTTTATACAAATAGCATGTGCAAGAAAGGAGAGAGGGTTACGACAAAAACTGGATGCACTTCGTGTACAAAATGGACAATCTCTTTCGAAGTATCAGGGTTTCAATTTAAAACTGAAATGTTACAAAGGCATTTCATTTTTTAAATAACCTAAGCATTACCAAATTGAATATAATGATAAAACACACTAATATTAAACATAAAAAAAAGAATCACTGAAAAAACTTTTTTCAAAGTTAAGTTATTCACAAACTAGTGATTCACACAAATTTCAAATAATTCAAAATTTAAACTATTCAAATTTGAAAACTAACGGCACTAATAGAAAGTTTGTAATTTTTTGTACCTAAAGCAAAAAATATTCACAAAGAAACTCTAAATACAGCAAAAAACAACTCAAAAATAAATAAAGCGAAAAAAAAATTAAGAAAAAAAAGCCCGCCTACTAGGCCAGAGCGGCCTGCATACGATTAGTAACACAACCTTTTGTTGGGCCAGGATGCAGGCCCGCAAAGGCCCAATAGGCCCACTGGGAGAAGAGGGCAGGTAGGCCCAGTAGGCCTGGTTAGGAGAGGAGCTCGAGAGAGCTACCGCGACTGGGGCTTATAAACCCGGTGGGTAGCCCTCGACTAGCGAGGTGGGACTAAACTTATGCCTTGCTGGAGCCAGCGCACCCCTTTAGTACCGGGTCGTGGCTCCAATCGGTCTGAAGCCCCCCTTTAGTACGGTTGGTGCCACGACCGGTACTAAAGGGGTGCGCTTCCGCTGCTTGGCCTGGTTAAACAGATCATAGTACCGGTTGGTGGCTCCAACCGTACTAAAGGTCCATCCTATATATACAACACTTGAAAAAAAATTCAGTTTCCCTCCGTTCTTCCCTCCGTCGCGCCGCCCTGCCCCAATCGTCGCCGCCCCCTCCCCTCGTCGCCGACCCCGGCCGTCCCCGCCCCTCGTCGCCGGCCCCGTCGACATCGCCGCCCCGGCCGTCCCGTCCCGTCGCCATGCCCCGCCCGCCCGTCGTCGCCGCCCGTTCCGTCGCCCGGCCGCCCGCCCGTTGTCGCCGCCCCGTCCCGTCGCCCCGTCGTCGCCTCGCCGGTGAGCTCGCCCCGGCCGCCATGTCCACTCACACACACACACTACACACACACACACACACACACACACACACACACACACTACACACACACTACACACACACACACACACATTAGTTTTTTGTTATAATTTTTTCTGTTTTTTAGTTATAAAAATGTTAGAAATTATTCTGTTTTTTAGTTACATAAATATTAGAAATGTTAGTTTTATAGAAATGTTATAAATGTTTTCTGTTTTTAGTTATAAAAATATTTATAGAAATGTTAGCAATTTTTCTGTTTTTTAGTTATATAAATATTAGAATTGTTATGGAAATGTTAGTTATATAATCAGGAAATTTTAGAATTAGTTTTAGTTAGATGAATTAGATTAATGTCAAATTGTTAGAATTTGCATATATATAGAATTTTAGTTATCACAATCCAATCATTTAAAAATGTTACTTTTTGCGGGCATATAGTATTTGTTCTCGACGATATGCCCGGCCCGCATCCTCGCCGTCGACCCGTTCGCGACGACGTCCTGCTTGAGGGGACCCATGTCCGGGACTGGGCTCCGCCGGGCTGGCACTGGGAGGTGCTACCTGGAGGGGTGCGCCGCTTGGTGAGGAACCCGACCTCGAGTCCCGCCGTCGACCCTGATCTTCTTTGGTGGCGTTCGCGTGGGCCACATACGGTGCAGAGGCAGCCGGCCCCGCCGGAGGTGGTGCGTCGCCGTATCAGGGAGGAAGATGAGCACGTCCATCACTACATGGCTGCTATGGACGACGTCAGGTTCTCCACTACTTGGCGGGTTCTTTGGGTAGATGACCGGAGATATATGATCCTGTGATGGTTCCTTCTCTTTGGGTGTGCACCGCCCGCGTCCCAGGAACCGCGCGTGGCGCCCTAGATTCTTCTGTAGTACTTGATCTTTATTAGGTACCTAGCCAGTGATGTATTCGATATATAATATTCGAGACGATGTATTCGAGATTATATATATTAAGACGATCGATGATGTATTCGAGATTATATATTCGGGACGATGTATTCGAGATTCAGTTTTTCCTTATTGATTAATTGCATCCATGCATTGTAATTTTTGAATACTAAATTGTTTTATATTTCTTCTGTATTAGTAATGTAAAAGTTATGGCGGACAATACCGGCAGAGAGAGAGAAGAGGAATTGTTCGACATCATACGCAGCCCTCACATGCTAGATGATCTGAATGAAGCAAATGACGGCTCCCAATATCTGAACAATACCGGAAAGGGTGATGAAAAGATATTCGATCTCGACGACCGGGCTGATGAAGTCATGAACTATGATTATGATTATGACATAGACAATGCTGATCTTCAAATAACAAACACTACCGGCGAGGTATATTTATATAATAAGCAGGCATCATGGTGATCATCACATGTTTTTTTATTGAAGATATATTAACGAATCGATCATTCTTCTTTCAGCCCTACGGATCGAGTAAACCTGCTTCTCTGACAGCAGGACAAAGCGAGGCCTGTGCAGATTGTTGAAGGAAGGTGTAAAGTACAACATCGAATCCATCAAACCTAGTGGCGAACCCCTCACGCCTAAGAACATTGCGAACAAGTGGACTCGTCAGTGCGGAGTTCTTGTGAAGGACAAACTCCCGATCTTCATTCAAGAATGGAAAGAGCCAAAGACTAAACGTCCAGGTGTTACTTGGGTCGACGACAGAGCCAAAAAAGACCTTGTGAAATCTCTGATGAAACATTTCACCCTACCAGATCATTTCCTTTGAAGCGAGATGTGGAGAAAGTCAAGGCCGCTGCTCTTAAGAAGATGGCAATTGCATTCAACACCCACAAGAAAACTGTATGGGCCAACTACCTCGCTAATGAAAGGAAGACTCCAGATTTCACGGGAACACTGGAGAAGCAAAAGGAGCACTGGGACGATTTCGTGGCCTTCAAGGATTCAAAATTAGCTAAGGAACGGTCGATAAAAAACAAGGCAAATGCCGCAAAAAAGACGCAGTTCCATAGGCTGGGTCCAGGTGGCTACGCGGTGGGATTGCCTAAGTGGGATAAGTCTGAGCAAGAGATGTTGGATGCAGGGGTCACTCCGGTTACAGCACTTTGGCCCCCAGTGCGAACTTGGTTCTATGCGCATGGGGAGCGTTGGACCAAGACAAAGAAGTTTCACGGAAGGCAAGTCTAAAAGGAGCCGTACAAAAGATAGTTGACGCAATAGATGAAGCTCGAAGGGTGGTGTTCACGCCCAACAGAGAGAACCACGAGCTTACGCACGCCCTGGGAAATCCTGAACACCCGGGAAGAACACGAGGCATGGGCGTTATTCCCTGGTATGAGGGCTTTTCAGAATGGAACGAGGACTACAGGAGCCGTGCAAGAAGGAAGATGGAAGAGGAGAAGAAAAGGAAGCTGGAGGAGGAGCAGAGGAAGCAGGACGCAGAACGCCTAGAAGCAAGGCACGCGGACCTGGCACTCAAATTCCAGCAGCAGCAACAGCAGATCGACTCACTTAGCCAGGAAAGGGGGTCTCGGCGGCAAAGCAAGCGGATGATCGTCCCACATTGGATAGCACCGTCCCATCCATGCCGAGAAGCAGTGTTGGTTCTGCCCCGGGCGACACACTGCTGGATACATACCCTGTGGATGAGATCATAGAGAACACTAACTGCGAGCTACACTCCAAAATGAAGAACATATCCATGAAGGTGGCTGACGGCGTTGCTTTTCCAGCTACCCCCAAAGCAACCTACCATTGCATCCCGGTTCCAGAGGGATATGCTCGTGTCATGGTTGATGAAGTGGTGGACCCATATTCGGGGCTAACGCTTGACATTCCTGGAGGTGAAGACGAGCGCACACTGGGAGAGGCCATACATCGTATCATCCTATGGAGAAAGGATTGCATCATCTTTCGAAGTCCACCGACACCGCGTCGTCTGCCGACTCCTCCTCGAAGTCCGCCACCGAGTCAGCAGACTCCCGCTCCTCCAAGTCCACGAACGCGTGAGACGACTCCTCCTCGAAGTCCGCCACCTCCTCCAAGTCCCCGAACGCGTGAGCTGACTCCTCCGGTTTCAAGCCCGGCACAGCGTCATGCCACTTCTCCGGTTTCAAGTCCGGCACCGTGTCAGGCCACATCTCCTGCTTCAAGTCCGGCACATCGTCAGGCCACTTCTCCTGGTCCAACTCCACGTCAGCTGTCTCCGCCGGCTCAGCAATCGCAGAAGAGACATCTCGCAGCTTTGGTGCGTAGCGGTACGACTCGAGGTAGTTCAGGAAGTACAGGCGAAGGCAAGCGATATAAATATGGTCCAAGCCTCACTCCTCTTCCTCAGAGGCCTTACGACATGACTGAGGAGCAAAACGCAGCCATAGTGCAAGCCCAAGTGGACGCCCATTTTGGACCGAAACCGGCACCGCCGCCAAAGGAGAAAGTGCCTGAGAAAGTACTTGACCGCTTCATTCGTATGGCTAGAGAACCAGCTCCCAAGCCTGTTGACTCGGACTATGAGCGCCAAATCAGGAAGGCACATTGAGCATGACTACAGAAGTAAGCGAGCTCAAGCTCGAGCCAACAAGCAGCTGGCAAAAAATGCGGGAAAACCGTTCCCCAGTTGGGAGAACAGGCGGCGCAAGCGATCCCCCCGCTTGTTGTGCCAACAACACATGAGAGGAGTAGTACGCGCGCCAAATATTATTGTGGGCAAACCGTTAGCGTTCCCTAGCATGGCGATGTGGTAATAATAGAGGATCGTATAATGCAGGCTCAAATGCTCAATATCTATGTTGGACAACTCCTCGAAATCGAGCCCATGCCTACGCTTAAAGAATCGGAAATAGCATGGCAATATTGCCGGGGCAAACCTTTGGTCCATCCAGACAAGGTCAAGGACCTCCCAACAAGAATGTATCAATTACATCAATGGTACATGAACATTACCAAGATTTCCAATCGAGAGTCCCTCATGGTGAATGTCAAGCATGAGCATTATTACCATGAGAAAGCCCTGTCCATTGAGTATCCAAAACTATTTCAGTTATTTAATCAAGACGCACTCGACAAGTCTATCGTCAGTTGTTATTGTCTGTAAGTGATTTATTTCTGTAATTTAATTCTCAAGCTAGTTATGTAGTGATAATTTTGATCAATCATTACATGTAATTATCCTCACTATATTCTTTTTCTGTGGTATTATATGCAGGATGAAGATGCATGAAATGATAAAAGCTGGGCGCTATGGCGTTGGGTTCATTGACCCAAACACCATTAATCAGGATATATGGGAGATTGAACATTGTCGAGCTGCTGTAGAGGAAAGCATGCTAGAGTTCTTGAAGCGCCTCAATAGCAATGAAGATATACTACTTCCTTACAACTTCCCGTGAGTCATACTGTCTTGTACTACAAATTCTGTTTTTGCTTACTAGCTAGCTAGATGTTAATAATTAAGTGTATACGGTTTACGGTAGTTGATTAATTTTATGCATATGCCCGCTTAATTAAGACATGCAAACGTGTGCGTATGCAGTTGGCACTGGATCTTGTTAGACATTAAAGTTGTTGAAGGAATAGTTGAATTACTGGACTCACTAACTAAAGAAGATAAAGACTACACCATCGTGAAGGGGATAGTCAACAGGTAATTTCAATCATTATTAACTATTAGTTCCTGATATGAACTATTTAATAACCCCTTTATTAATTTTCTTTGTCGGCGGGCAGGGCATGGGCAAAGTTCATCAAGGTGACTCCAGGCACGTGGCCAAAAAAGTTATTTTGGCATCGACCCAAGGTAAGTAATTAAGTAGTACTAGCTAGCTACCATCTCTTTAATTCTTGTTTCAATATCATTAATTATTTATCATGCTTGATTAATCATTATCTGATTCAATTCCATTCTCGTAAAGGCCCTGAGGCAGGCGTCGGGGAATAATCTGTATGCATTCTACGTTTGCGAGAACGTCCGCATGATGACGTGCGAAAGGAGCAGATCTGATAGACAGGAATGGGTACGTTTTTGTTAGAACACTATTCACACCATTATCGATATCTAGTCACAACAAACACACATGCATATTGATCTCCTTCTTAACAGTTCAGATAGGTGCGGGATAAGCTCCTAGCATCGGACCGCATACAAGCACTCCAAAAGGAAATAGCCGGATTTTTGCTCGACCAGGTCATAGATCCCAAAGGAGAATACTATTACCCGCTACCGCCCCCATGAACCACTTGTCATCGTGCTCCGAAGGCACCAAGGCAACATGTAGGAGAAATTGTATATGTACATACATGTGTATGTGTGAATAGTTAATGGTGTTGGCTGTGAGACATTCGATGATATATATTATATATATATGCGGTTCTACGTACGAGAAAATCTATATATTTATATATATGCATAACGTGTACAATTTGTAGTATCGTGAAATACCAGCAAACAAAAAAGAATTAAATGGAAAATAAAGCCAAATTGAAAACACAAAATTAAAGCAAAAATTAAAAAAACACCCAAACATTTAGTACCGGTTGGTGTTACCAACCGGTACTAATGTCCAACACGTACCCGGGCCTGGCTCTTGCCACGTGTTTGCACTTTAGCGCCGGTTCGTGAAGAACCAGTACTAAAGGGGGGGGGGGGGCGACCTTTAGTCCCCACTCTTTAGTGCCGGTTCGCCAACCGGCACTAAAGGCCGTCACGAACCGGCACTAAAGCCTGTTTCTGCACTAGTGCACATGCCTAGGGGCCCCGCACCACCCCGGAGACGCGTGAGAGAGCAGATCCCCGCCACTCCTGTTGGCCCCCGGGCTTAGCCCGTCGGCAGCGTAGGGAGAGGAGGGAGGGCCCAGCGGCGGCGGGTAGGTTTTTGGGCTCCGCCCTTGTTGCCCTAGCCAGGGGGGGGGGGCACCTAGTAGATCGTTCATTTATGTATGGATTACAATCTACTGGTTTAGTTTTTTCATCATAGCTCTGAAGCCAGTAGATTAATTCACTAATAATGTGTCTATCTTTTTAATTTACTTTTACTATTTTTGAGTTGTCTATTTTTTTCTTAAATCCCATTCAGTTAAGTTTCCATATAATCCATTCTTGAAAGTTTATAGTCTTTTGTTTTGAAGAAAACGAGAAGGACCTATGCACTTCTCAATCTAAAAGTAATGTTAAAGCTACTATAGTTTGTGATTAATATGTGAGATGTCGACCCAGAAATTGAGTGAGAGGTGAGATGAGGATGGTTGGATGTCAATTCAAAGACATAGAAAAATGGCTGGCATAAAAATATGCACTTTCTAATAAAATTTTGCTTGGGCACAAGAACAAAGGGGAAGATTTTGATGCTCTATTTTCTATGCGATCATATTGTTGTTTTTTTTGCATGGTAATACGTGTCTCATTCATATCATAAAGAACAAAGTACAAGTCACGTAAAGACCGACATGATAAAACTGAAAAGATAACAGAACATCTCTGAGCTTGACACCAACGCCCGTCACCTGCCTCCGGCACCACCACAGCAGCCACCGAAGAAAAGAATGACGAACCACCTCCTCACCTGAGCTCGACGCGGCTCCATCGCTGATATGCAGCTTTACGGACCTCCAAGGTGGCTCACCAAAAGTGAAACCCTTACCGTTGAACGAATCAGACCGGGGCAACACCCCGGACACGCCGTCGAACTCCAGATCTAGCAACCCACCACGACTAAAACGCCGAAGGAGGAAACCATATCTGCCATCCACCAACCACGAGCCCAACACATGCTCCGTCTTCCAGATGTCGTCGATGCATACCACAATCTGTATCCGCTCCTGGACTACCTCCCAAGCTCCGCGCCGACGCTAGAGCAAACGCCGTCGCAGCGGCGGAGCCAGAGGACACAGGTCCACCACGAGGATGCCGCCGCCGCCACGCCATCCTTGCTTGAACAGACTGGTTTCCAAATCCATCCCCAACCATAGAACAGATGGCCTCGTCAGGGAAGGATCCGAAGAATCTTTATTCAGCGTTGTCATTGTCGCCGCCGAAGCAAGGACGATGAACAACCTAAAAACCTAAACTACGAGAAAGTAAAAACGATCCACACGCGTGGATCCGGCGACCTCCCTCACCACCGGCGATTGAGGTCGCCGACGGAGGGGAGCCGCCAGAGAGCGGCATTGGAAGATCGGCCTCCCCTGGCGGCGGCTAGGGTTCCAGCCGCCAGGGACGAGAGGAAAACAGGGACGACAGGAATCGTGCGGCGGGCGAAGCCACTTGATCATATTGTTGTTAGCCCCACACAAGTCTGAATCCCGGCACCACGGATACACGGATTGGTGCTCCTTTGTGCTCTAGAGATACAGATACACGGATTTGTGTTCTTTTGTCATCTTTGGTTTCGTTATGCCAGAGAAAAACATTGTAAGGGAAGTGAGCCAAGCTCAACTAGTTGAGAGAGTGGATGTACAAACCCAACACCCGAGTTCAAATCCTCACGAAGACAAATTTATTTTCCTATTTATTCTTGAGGACCAGCTTTTCATGCTTATTAGTTGTATGTATCCTTAGGTGGTGCAGAGGCCGGGAAGTGAAATTCTCCCCTATTTTAACACATAGCTTTGGTCTGTATGACTTTGCTATTTACTGGCATATTCTTCTATGTGTGTGTTGGTGTTGGCTGTGTGCATCCTAGCTATACAGATGCCAGGTTTGTGCTTATTCTGTTTTGTATCCTCTTGATGCTTCGTTTTGAGCTAATAAAATTCACCTTTGTCAGAAAAGAAAAAAACATTGTTCATTTCTGCTAGTGGAAACTGGGGGTGCCCTTGCTGAGGAAAACAAAAGGATTACTGAAATTAATTTGCTAAGTAATTTATGACGATAGTATGATCACGATCACAATGCCAGAATTCATAACTCAGGCCCCATGAATGAATTAAGTGGTTCATCTTGATTATTATATCAGTATTATTATGACTAGCAAATATGCCCGTGCGTTGCAACGGGAGACAAAAAATGATAGCTAACTAAATAAGGATGACTCAATATCCTGATATATGAGCGTACTCTATTTTAACACAGTGGCTCACCATGTTGCCATTTTTTTCTCACCCTAGCCGATGATGGTCGTGATGTGCATGTGATCACAATGCATTCGACGCGGTAAATCCCAAGGCTATGAGTTTGCTAGTGCATGCCACACCTGTCATTATGTTGCACAAGGGAACGTTTAAAACTTTAGAAACAAATCTCATTGACCACGAACTACTGCCAACGCCAAGACATATAAAGACTTTTGAAAAACTACTTGAATCCTAGAGATAAAATACTTTTGAATCAGTGAACAGTTTTTTGAATTGACAAACATATTTTTTTGAAATTTTTTATTTTCTCAAAAAAAACCACAAACATTAGTTCTATTTACAATATTTTTAAATGTATGAACCGGTTTCAAATTTATTAACACTTTTTTGACTCAAGAAACTTTTTCAAAAAATTGGGGAACAAATTTTGAAAATCAAATTTTTATTTTTATTTTTGTGAACATTTTCTAAAATGTCATGGACATTTTTTCAGATTCCCGAATATGTTTTGAATACACGATCATTTTTTCAAAATCATGAACATGATTTTATTTCCCAACCATTTTTTTCAAATTATGTTTTTTATAATTTTGTGAAGAGTTTTGCAAAACCACCAAGATTTTTTGAATCTGCAAAAAAATTATGATTTTCCAAAGATTTTTGAACTCACATATATTTATGATTTCTCAAAAAAAAATTGAAAACTCGCAACTTTCAGAATATTAAATCCCGAATTAATTTAGAGAAGAAAGAAAACAGAAAATACAAAAAAGTAAAATGAGAAGAAACAGGGGAGTAAAGCCCAGCACATGGGCCGGCCCATAAACGCATACATGGGTGGGTGAGAAAAGAAAGATAAAAATTGTGCAAGCACCCTGCTGCTGGAGGAGAGACAGACCAACCACCCTGCTGCTGGTCTTTCTGGAACTTCTCTTCGTTGCGTCCCTATAAAACAGCGAAGGAGGCGGTGATTTTTGGTCCGAAAAATTAAATCGTTTTCTATCACGGGTGGCATTGGTGAGTAATTTTTACCAACTTAGAGGGCAGTTTTAATGACGGACGACCAGAAGCGATAACCGCTTTATTAGTATATATATATATATATATATATATATATATATATATATATATATATATATATATATATATATATATATATAAAAGGTAAAGATTACAAGCATCCATATAGGACATGATAACATATTTGTACGTAAGTAGGGATTCTTCTTGAAGACCCTACCCCACGCCGTGCGGGCTAGGGACTCTGCGTGGATAAGGAAGAAGAGTGCACAAAATCTCGTCAGATCTGTCTTGGCATATCTTTCCGTGCTTCGGTAGGATGATTACGACTCGAAGATCAATACATGATGCCTATAAAAGGACCAAGAGACCACAATGACAAACAAGCAACTGCCAAGACACGAAACACCAATTAGGAAGCTCTAGTCAATCAAGTGTTTAGTTTTATATAGACACAAACACCATTGTAACCATCTCAATATTGTAAGAAGATCTGAACTTGGGTAAACTGTGCCTTGTTTCTCCTCAATCTCGTCGGATCATCGTCTACCGTGTCTTTCTATCACCACATCATTGCATTTACTACTATGTGTACCCACATGTACATGATTGATGCAAATTGTGCTTCATCAATTGTTATAGAGACCACACCACAATATCTACACAATGCATCTTATTAGTTTCCCCACCTACATTCACGTGCCCAAGCATCACTTTTATCCTATAAATTTGGCCCCATCTGCGTGCGAACATGCAGGAAAGTCACCATCTCTCATTCATCCATGCTTTACGCTTCCAAATAACAATGTCTTGAACATCTTCATATAATAAATAGGTTTAAATACACATAAACATGGGAGATGATGGACACAACACCAATACAAAGTCAAAATATGTGTGTGATTAGGAGGCATAGGGAGAGAACAAACATGTGAGTGCTGTCACGAGCTAACAATAACTCAGTTGGTTAGATTCCTTGAGGTAGAACCTGTCCACCTAAGTTCAAGTCTTAGACTAGGCACATGAGCTCACGTTTTCCTGTATTTATTCCGAGCTGTGTCACACCATTCTTTTTGTGCTACACCTTGCCTCTCAACTATGAGGTGTCAGTGGAGACTTTGACAATCTAAGTCTGGCAGCTCCATCTCTGAGTGCTGCTCATTGGGTATGGTTTTTGTGCATACACTCACGGGAATGAGTGTGCATGCATATTTGTTAGCATCCTCTTCTGTGCGGTGATTCTCAAAAAAAGGGAGTGGCTTCTTAAACATGTAGCAAGAGCAATCGTGTTTCTACTATACTTTTTTTTCATCCACACATTTGTTATATGTAACTAGGTTGAGGTTCCACTGTTTAACGACCACCATACTTATTCACTAGCCTCCTATAGTCGAGGAAGGTCGCTCGAAGGTCCTCCAAAGATGGCAAGCATGCTAACCAAAGCTCCAATTGAGCAATCCGGCCGAGCCAATGCTTTGGGTCGTTTGTAATTTTGGAGCAAACAACATGAGTACTTACTCTTTTTCCTTGTCAGGGATGACACGTGCACCAGAAATCTTTGCATCTAAGTACTCCCTCTGTAAAGAAGTATAAGAACATTTAGATCACTACTTTAGTGATCAAAATTCTCTTATATTTCTCTACGGATGGAGTACTAGTTATTTGTTTGACAAACACATAGTGCTACATCATGACACACCAGCACTCACACATATGCACACAGTGCCTACTACTGAAGAGTGGAGTTGCTGCTAGGCTTCATGATTGGTTAATAATCACATTTGACTCGCTGTCGACAAACTAAAGTTTGACACCGGCGGATCAGGGGGAAAACTACTTCCACAAGCAACTCAACATATAGTTTTGTAGTCGTCTTAGTAATTGTTTTAATTGCGACAGATGCACATACTAATGTTCCAGAGACTACTAAATGAGTTCTCTCATTAGTCATCACATTTAAAGCAATCAGATAAGTCAACGCCAACTATGAGTTAAAACATCCCATTCGCTGCAGTTTGGCCATTATTTATATATGAAGACATTTTGTACATAAAATTAGTGGGATATAAATAGTCCTTCTAAGCAAAACATGGCTAGCTAACGATTCATATATATTACCACCTAATGAGTATGTTCTCTCCATGCTTTACGTGCCACCAGAAGAAAGAAAGTTAGCTTGAGAACTGGGCAGCGAAAAAATGCTTACTTGCTAGTGAAATTTTGTATTAGAAAGTTCATGACAATATTTGTTGCTCATGGATAAAATTATTCTTTAGCTATTGGGAGGAACAACTAAGCATATGTATTCTTGGCCGTGAAAACAAGACATGTGTACACATATTGTACTCAGAGCTCTTTATTTTCCTTTATCTAGTACAAAATCTCTCGCATGTTTTCCTGCTTGGTAATTATCAAGAATTCAACCTTGAGGTCCGTGTTGTGGTTTACTTTTACGGATTGACATGGATGATTGAAGGGATAAAGTATGCATGATAAACTAGTACACACCGATGATTGCAGAGGATGAATGGAACCACAACTTCATGGTAGGAGTCTGCTATATAATCTTGTTTTTTTTAAGAATTAGAACGATGGCCTCCAAATATAGGTTTCACTCAATTATTACTTTTGTTTTCCGTGATTCCATCAACATAGTATTGATAGTTGCTACACAACTAGAGTTATTATGATATGTGTAAAGCTTGTTACAAATTTTTTTGCTAGTTCAAAAGAATTTTTATATTACAAGTAAATAAAAATAATATTTTCAAACTGACACCAAATCATAAATGGGATATAAGTAAGTCATTCATCAAGTGGCCTCCATGATCAACCACTATTTGTGTTTGTCCATATCTATGTCTGCAGTCTCTTACCTACATCCCACTTTTGCCAAGTATACAACAAGAATCCTAAAACCGAGCCATTTTTCAAGCTAGAATTATTAAAATATGTTGTTTGTATTCACGAGTTTGTCTCACATTTTTCATTTTGAATTTTATAACCAATCTATAATTCATTCAATGGACTTTGCTAATGAGTGTGCCTACAATCATCGTCTCTTCGCAACTGTAATCCTCATGGCCGGATGGGCCTTGTACTAGAATAGTATTTTAATGTGTTGTCATGGGTGCAAAAATTGCCTCCACTACTTTACACCCTCCCATTTGGGTCGCAATGGTTGTCCTCATCAATCAAAGACCTTCAACTGCTATATTTGTTGTACAAAGTCATCAAATGGTAATAATAAAAAACAATTACATATCAATTTGTTGGTACATATGTGCGAATAATTTTACACTAAACTAAAATGCATTTGGAGTTAGTTGTTAAAATTAAATCTATCGTGAATAATGTTTCCCAATCATGTAGTGCATACAAAGTTTATATAGCCATATTTGCTCGAGCAATCCACACCTAGGATGAAATTCTTCTCAAACCTCTTAGGAGGTAGGTGGGAGTGTCTAAAATTTCTCTTGTCCTGAAGACATAATCTAATTGTACTTCTTCTTTCTCAATACTAGGCATCCATTTATTGTTATTCATTTTTTTGGTCTTTTGAAATTAGTTACTAACTCATATTTTTGTAGTAAGAAAGCTCACCACCATCATATATTTGTACAACGATAAAAAATGATCATTGTATTTTCTTAGAACTAGAATCCATCCTTGTACGTCCCTAGAATATATATATATGATATTGTAGAGGTAAATGAAGTGTTGGGCATGGAGAGTTCTGAAGTAAATGAATGCCTGGAGATTGGATGTCCTCCTGAACATATGATATCATGAGGCTAACGAACAAGCCACATAGGTTGGCCAGGATGAACTGCCACAAACATGGCAGAGCATGCTCAACATACAATGCGTGCTTTGATATTAATGCTTGAATGCTTGGATAATATGTATTATGTGTCATGGATTTGGCGAGCTTTTGGAGCAAAATCCCGTAGAATCCGGGGAAGATTATTTGCTTCCAAGAGGACAAGATGGGCAATCTTTACAAAGTGTTAGTTACAGAACTTAATTTAAACATTCTTATAGCTTAAAATTACAGAAAAGTCTCTCCTAGACTCTAATGTGCATTTACTACCTTACTGTCAAGCAGCCTGCTTATACACTAGAGACGGCAATAATATATTGCAGTTACTAACTAGGTACTTAACTTAGAAAAGAGAAAACCCATTGACAATGCAAGGATCGTTGAAAAAAAATTCTTCAGTCATTCCTGGTTACCACAATGCTAAAGTTCATAAATTAGGCCCCACAAGAAATTTAACATATATATGATGATGATGCCTCGATGTTTAGCAAGAGCAGTCATGTTGACACAACTGAGGAGACGACAATATTGATGGTTGGATGCAAACCCTGTAGGTTTTACCATTCTTCACTATGATCACATTCATTGGTTGGTAAAACTAGGCTTTACGTTTAGTTCATGGGTGAGGGCTTGTTTCTCTTTTGTTGTTTTGCATCACAAAGTAGTTGCTTTGTGCTATTTTGGCAAGTGTTGATTATTATGATTTGTGTATGAATCATATGTGCTTATTTGTACAATATTAATTGTAAATGCCTTTGTGCAGTGGATCTAATACTTCATTCTTGTTAAATAAAAACATCATTCAAGGGACTTAATCTTTGATGTCCTGTGGGAAACAAAAAATTTATAACTGTTGGAGTCCATACTCGAGCCATTATTTGGCGCATGATGAATGTTCAGAGCAAAGAACATCATAGATACTTACTATTTCTCATCATCAAAGATGACAAATGCACCTCAAATATTTCCATTTTTAGTGATCGGTTAAATTGCATTACATGCATGCACATATTACTGAACCGGGAAAGATGGAAATGAGTTGGCCCATTGACATTTTTAACAATCATCGAAGGTGGGGACCAAGTTGAATGAAAGCACATCACATGCATCATATATTACCATTATTTATGAAAACATTCAGTGCAAAATATCTCATGCATTGTTCCAGCACAATATGATTGGCAAACAATGGCCAATTGCATACATATATACCACCCCTAAGTGAGTGCATTCTCTTCATGCTTCATTAGTTATTTCGACATATTATTTCATAGACCAACTGATGGGCAACAACAATGCAAGGTGATCATAGACTTAGCATAGGGATATGAGGCATTAGGAAAGGAATAACTTGGTTTGACTGAATACCTAGTGCTCGCGCTGACAAAGAGAAGTGAACATTCCTTGGATCACATGCACCTATGTCAAACATTTTTTTTCACAATGATTAGTAGTTGTAACTAGTTTGTGCATAAGGCTCCAAACAAAGTTTGATCTGTAAGTCCGGTTTACCTTCTTAGTAATCCCAGAACGCATGTACCACATGTGCGGCCTTGTAGGCATTTAGGAATCTAGGAAATAACAATCGTTTTATTTGCGGCAGGTTATTTGGGGGCCTTAGTAACAAGGCCATGCCCTGTGGACAAATCAATGAGCTTGTGTTGGTCTTATTATTTCAGTCAATGAGACACGAAGAAAAGAAAATGGCGCAACTGGCCTCCTATGGTCATTAAGTCCAACCCATCCAGTTCCCTTGCCGAGACACAGAGAGTCGACCATGGTGTGGATAGACGAACAACCGAATCGAATAATCCACGATTCAACCCTTGACCATGATTTTGCATCTTAATCGACCATAATCTTTTTGATGTCTTCGAGATCTATGTACAAAGCTTGTTATTTTGGATAAGGGAATTAATCTCCTTGTTAATTCTCTTTGGTACAATGCCATACATTTTCTGGTACTGCTAGCACCAGTTTAGATTTCTTTCACAAAAAAAGCTTCAGTTTAGATTTTTGCAAAATAGATGGTATCACCCTCACTACATCTACTTGTCATTTAGTAACTTTCATCAAATAATCTACATATGCTACCGTAGTGACGAAAAAAGTTGAAAAGGTCTCACCAAATGAAAATCATCAAGGCCAAATTGCGCCACATGATGTCGGTGCCTAGCTTAATGGTTTGATTGGGTGTTATATTGAGTTGGCATATATAGAAGTCTTGGTAAAATTTAAGAAGATTTAAAAAGAAGTGGAGTACATGTGTCTTCTAGATGTAACTAATGCTTTGTTATCGAAATGTTATCTCCAAATGAGACTAAATCATTACGTCTTCCTGTTGTGTGGTTGTGCCATAATGAACAAATTCCAGACACATTAGGAGATTTTGTACGGTGACAACTACATTCAACTAGATGAGAAAAGAAACTGTGGATATAATAGTGGTAATGTTAAAAGCGGAAGTTCAAGCTTTTGTCATCCTGGGCCATTGATGACGAGGCCGCCAACAATCACATCAACAGGACCAGTAGCGCCATTGGGCACGACACGGGAGTTCCATGGCCATGGCTGACATGGACTCGAAGCATGCAAGCAAGCTAACTAGCAAGTAACAAACTTTTTAAATACAACACCAGAGGATCAGATAGTTTAATCAACTCCCCTGTCCGTGGACTGTGGTTTTTCAGCTCTATGTGTCTGTATAACCTCTATGGACAGTAAATTCAAAAAATAAATAAATTAAAAAATCTAAAACTTTGTGACATCAAATATGCTCAAACTTTGTAGGTGCTTACAAATTTTCATGCAGAAAAAGTATTCAAGGAGCTCTACACAAGAAAAATATTTCATTGCTCAAAGTTTTTAGCTAGCATTTTTAGCACTGATATTTGTTTCTCATGTGTACACCTTTCTCTACATGATATTTTGTTATGAAAATTTTCAAGTACCTAAAACGTTTGAGCATATTTGATGTCGCAAAGTTTTAGATTTTTTCCTTGTTTTGATTTTTTTAATATATTGTTCATAGAGGGTGTAGGAACACTCGTGAGTTATCACAGCTTTCTCATAACCACAATACAAGATAGGTACAACATATGAATATATTTATTTTGTATCTAGTGTTACCAATTAGGTATTGTAGTTTTTGATTTTTAGTAAACAACTTGGTGAAACGTTGCACCATTTGGCTTCAATAAAAGGTTACATGCCTTCTTTCGAAGCACAGAGAGGGTACTACTGAAGTGACACATAATCACGTTGAATGACTCGCTTCGAGGGGATAGCGGCAACCAGCCACCTCGTTACGTCGCTGCCCTCATTGCCATCGCCACCCCTCTCCCTCCCCTTTCCTTTTGCTCACACACACGTGCACATTTAAATTGATTGAACCCTAGTTTCCGTTTCGCCATGTTTAATTCATTCCTCACATGTCCCCGTGTGTTCTGATTGGCATGTTTGGCCGATTGTTCTTATCACAAGAGCTTGGATCACACATTCGTGGTTGGAAAAGATCTATTACTGTCTACCAGCGTGAGGCAGTGAATTGATTAACTGTAAAATATGTCAAGTTGGTCAGAACCTTTGCCCTCACAAGGCCTTATACAATGCAAGGTGCCTAGAGAGATGCTTACTAAAAGAAACTCAGTTTTTCTTAAACACCAGTACTTATCCCCATAGGGGGGATTCCTATTTAATTTACAAATAAGCCCTGTTGCTTCGAGCAAAATTGGTTTAATTCTCTAAGCACCTCCCTAAGCATGTTACATTGTACAGGGCGTAAGTGCTTGCACATGAATATTGAACATAATGTAACCAGCTTTGATTCTGAATCAAGCGGAAATTGAAAAGCATGCTTGATTTGATGCCAACATTTGTCTAGGAATGCTTTGACAAGCCAAAAATTGGCAATGCGAAGACTTCACAAATGTTGGCAACTTATTGTGAGGTTGGAAAAAAATTGATAGGCAACCAATCAATAGCTAATATTCCAAATATTGGCATGCCAATTTTTGGCACAAAAACATACATGCTGGAAATCTAAAAAATGTAGATACGTGCATTTGATCAGTTACTGGGTACAATATATGTATAAGCTGAAACCATGTTAAGTAAAAGTACATCCCATGCACCGTATACGTCCATTATTTATGAAGAAATTTCAATGCAAAATATGTGCTGCATAAATGTTTCCTCCCACCACAGAAATGAGTGGTAACAATTCCAGCATATATACCACCACCAAGCAATTGTGATCTCTTCATTCACGTATTATCTCAAAGCATTTTTCTCATACACGAACTCTTAGAACAAAAACAATGCAACAAGAGCATAAAGTTAGCTTAAGAATAGGAGGCATCGGGCAAGGAATAGATTGAATGCTCGGATCAAGTAGTGCTCCCACTAGTAGAGCAACATGAACATTTCCCCGTGCACAGGCACCTGAGCCAAACATTTTTTCATAGCGATTAGTAGTCTTGAATAGTTTGTGCACAAGACTAATAAAAATTCTTGATCTGTGCGGCCATTTTGTCTTCATAGTGAACCCAGACTTCTTGTACTGCATGTGTAGCCTTGTAGGCAATTAGGCATCGAGAAATAACCCATCACATTACTGACGGCTGGTACATCAACAGCATCGACGATAGTGGCACTACATGCGGATAGATCGATGAACATGTGCCTGTCTTCTTCTCCAATCGACGAGACATGAAGAAGAGGCGTCGTCATAGCTGTCTACTGCAACCAATCAGTACACACACCTTTGAGTTGAGACACAGAATCACTCACACCGGGGATAGCCTCATAGTTGATTCGAATAAGCCACTACAAATTCCTAGACCACGAACTGACAATTTTTCCAATCTATCTTTCAGTTCTATGTACAAATCTTGTTGTTGCGGATTAGAGAATTAATTATTTTATAATTTCTCTTCGGTGCAATGCGATACTGTAGCCAATATTACTGACTCTAATTCTGATTTGTGGATGATAAATCTGAGAGATCGTAAATGTTAAAGGTACCACTCTTACTTGTATTTTAATTTCTGATATGAATATTTTCACAAGTACATTCGAGGCACTTGTAGCACTATACCGATCCATGTATGATTGCACAACCAGAACGGGATATCCTTGATGGACAACCTGCTATGAATTAAATTTACTAGTTTTATATGTATCTGATCGGATGTAATGCTTTTTACCATCTCAGCGTTATGACAGATTCAGCACGCATCGTCTTTTTGTTGCTCTAATTAACTAGGCTTGGGATTAATTAGATCCTCGATACTTGAGGGTTACCTGCCCCAGGCTGAAATTAGCGGCAACAAGATGTGAACAACGGCCACGCACGCCATGGCGAGGCCACCTCCTCCTCTCAACCCTCTTGGGCTGCTGGCTTGGCGTGGCAAGTGTAGCAGGGGTCTGCCAAAGGCGGGGTGGAGCAATACACGGTGTGGAAGCGAGGCAGCGTTCGTCGTGGCGAGAGAGTTCGGGCGATATCCAATGGCTTGTAGCGGCAGACCAGGGCACATGGCGGCGGCGTTGCAAATACTGTTTTTTTTTATCAAAGAAGGGCTTTCTCCCCTTCCGATTTTCATTACTGAAAACCAAACTAACATAGTTCACAAAGTACCAGCAGATGCAAATACTGTGGAGCTGGGCCGTGCGTGTGCCAGGGACCAGAAACGAAACTTGGGCTTGTTGGTTTTTCTGTTCGATCGGACGTCTTGCGATCAGTTGCTCGGGTTTTTTTCTCTGGCCGGGGACCCATGTTTGTGAGATCGCTCAGGTCGCACACCCCCATCGACGGGCCTGTGTACAAATATTCACACTTATAAATGGAATGTCCATGTAGTTTAAATAAGGGTTTACGTATTCTTAGAAAAAGGTCCATATAATTTCCGATCACTTCAAGCCAGCTAGGGCGAAAAGTAAAGCAAAATGGATTGCTAAGGGGAATTGGCATTTTTCAGCCTCCTTTTAAAAACAAAGTGGAAGCCAGCTACAGCGAAATAATTTGATATATTTAAAAATATATCCATACCTTTTTACAAAATATTCCATTGGTTTTGAAAATGCTCGTATAATTTCAAAAGGTGTCCGCAAAAGATAAAGGACACACATTTCTAACATCGTGGAGAGTAAGTTCCTCTGTTGTTTTCCTTGATCTCAACCATGACAAATGAAGTAGAGGTATAATCTTTAGTAAGTACTTCCCCGTTCTTTTTTAGTCTGTATATAAGTTTTGTTGAAAGTCAAAGTATCTCCACTTTGACCAAACATATAGAAAATAGTATCAACATTCACAACGCTAAATCAATAATGTTAGATTCATTATGAAATGTAGTTCCATCGTATATATATTCGGTATTGTAGATGTTGATATTTCTTAATATAAATTTGATCAAACTTTGCAAAATTTAACTTGACACAAAATCTAATACATGGAGCAAAACGGACCGGGGTGAGCATGTGTTCATACAAACCCCTAAAAAAGCTTGTGTTCATACAAAACAATGTTGCCATTAAATTTCACTTTTCTAAACCATGATCTTGCTTCCTCCTACATATTCTAGGTACCCCATGCTCACCAGGACGCAGAGGAAAGCCCACCATGTGTCACTCGTCCATGCTCATAGTTTCAGATAACTATTTCATATGAAAATTCTCGTGCAACATGAAGGATTGCAATGCACTTAAACATTGACGCGATGAACCCAAAATCGAGAGATGCTGGTAAAATACATATGACTAGGCATAGAGAAATAAAGAAATATGATGATGGTGCCAGCAAGAGCAGTCATGTTGTCATGACCGGGGAGGCCAGTCTTGCATTGATGGTTGGATCGGAAACCTTGAAGGTTATGCTATTTTATATTATGCTCAGATTCCTTGGTTGGTATCGCCAGGCTTAATTTTACAATCATGCGTGAGGGCTAGTTTTCGCCTTTTCTGTTTTGCATCGTAAGTTACTTACTATTGGGTATTTTGGCTAAATGTTGATCACTGGGATTTGTGTACCGATAATACATCCTTATTTTGTACAATGTGCATTGCCAAGGACTTTGGGCAGTGGATCTAATACTCTTCGGTCTGAAATCTAGCCAATGTTTGGCGCATTCCGAATGTTCTGAGCATAGAAATGAGAAATACCTACTATTTATCATCATCAAAGATGACAGTTGCACCTCAAATCTTTCCATTCCAGTGATACCTACTATTAGTGATTTGTAATATGTGCATGTAATGCAATGTAACTAGGAGAGAACAAAATGAGTTGGCTCACTGAAAGTAGTAACTACCGTATTAAGTGTAGACCAAGACGAATAAAGACACATCACATGCAACATGCACGCCCATTATTGATGAAGAGCTTCAATACAGAAGTTCTCATACATTGAACCTGGATGATTTTTTTCCATCAAAACATGTGTGGCTAACAATGCCTAAATATATACACCACCAAGTGAGTGCATTCTCTCCATGCTTCACGAGTTATTTCACCGCACTTGTGTCATACAGTAATTTGCACAAGCAACTACAGTGCAGGATAGAAAGCCAGTTAGCTCGAGAATAGGAGACGTCAGGAAGGAATATCTAGGTAGCTAGGTTGGTCCGAGGACCCGGTGCTGCTAGCGGCAGAGCTACATGAGTATTTCTTGATGCGCATGCATCTATGCCTAACTTTTCTTAATAGCAACCAGTAGACAGAACTAGTGCACCAGGCTATACGAGAAGTCCGCCATGCTTTAGATGTTTTTCATTCCCTTACAGTGTGAACAAGCACTACTTGTGCTATGTACGTAGCCTCGAAGGCGGCTCAATGGCATTCGCACAACTAAAGGGAAGACCCGAGGATAGATCGACGGACTCGTGTTGGTTGCTCCTCCAGCCGCTCTTCTCTTTCCAATGGATGAGCTCGAGAAGAAGTCGCGGTCCCAGATAACCTGTCGTAGTCAAATGATCCATGCCACGCGTATTAGGAATTAATTAATTGAGTTAATTAAAATGTCAATCTCTGCTCCGTCGGTTGTCTATTTTGGCAACTGCCTCATTGTAAACCGTCTTTGTACCGGGTATATATATACTCCTAATCTTCAATCAATAAGAAGACTATTCATTTTTTTACCTCTTTGTTTTACTCTTCGTACGTTGTTAGCACACCTCTGCCGAGAGCACATGCCACATGGAGAAGAATGGCGGTAGCAGTGGCGATACATCACGTCGCACCACTCTAAGGCAGGGATGGTGGCGGTTGACATGGCGATGCCCTCCGGCGCAGTGACATCCTTGGCCACTGTCCTTAACCAGTCCTCCTCAAACTGCAACTTGAAGAGTGTGCCACTCCGTCCAGCTCGGGCACGGACGAGACAGCCATCAGCCAGTTACATGGTCCAAAGCCAGCACCGAAGAACTACTTTTCTCTTTTGCTGTTTTGCATCATAAATTACTTCTTTGTGGTAATTTGGATAAATGTTGATCACTGGGATTCATGTACGTACGGACAATACATGCATAC
The DNA here is from genome assembly GCA_021605145.1 of Aegilops bicornis. Taxonomy (NCBI): domain Eukaryota; kingdom Viridiplantae; phylum Streptophyta; class Magnoliopsida; order Poales; family Poaceae; genus Aegilops; species Aegilops bicornis. The sequence goes on along the minus strand of CM038675.1, from coordinate 62,989,599 downwards.
TTGTACAATAGACAGGGTTTTCAACTCCCGGGGGTAGGGACACCCTTTATGCTTGCAAGTTCTCATGCAGAAAAGCATTTGAGGAGCTCTAAACAAGAAAAAGATTTCAGTGCTCAGAAACTCATGTGTACACCATTGTCTGCGTGATGTTTTGTTATGAAAATTTGCAAGAACCTAAAATGTTTGATCATATTTGATGTCGCAAAATTTTCTGAATTTTTTGATTATTTCTATTTTTTCGAATTTACTGTTGATAGAGGGTGTCCCTACAACCGGGAGCTGTCACGCCTTTCTCTTTGTACAATGTGCATTGCAAAGGACTTTGGTAGTGGATCTAGTACTTTATTCTTCTTGATGAAAAACAGCAAGCAGGTGAGTTAATCTCTGATTTACTATGGAAAATGGAAAATAGGTTTTTTTTTCTTACAACTGTTGAAGTCTGAACTCAAGCCAATGTTTGGCGCATTCCGAATCTCCTGAGCACGAAAATGAGAAGTACCTACTATTTATCATCATCATCAAAGATGACAGATCCACGTCAAATCTTTCCATTCCAGTGGTTGTTTCAATTGCACTACATGCACATGTACTGAACCAGGAGAGAACAAAATGAGTTGCCTCATTGAAAGTAGTAACTACCGTGATAAGTATGTACCATGATGAATAGAGACACATCACATGCAGCATGCATGACCATTATTTATGCAGACCTTCAATACGGAAAATCTCCTGAACTGATCCAGGATCAATGTTTATTTTCATCACAGAATGACTGGCTAACAATGCCTAAATATATACCACCGCCCCCGCCACCGCCAAGGGATAGCATTCTCCCCGTGCTTCACGAGTCATTTCGACGCACTTCTGTCATACACCCATTTACTCGAGAAAAAACAATGCAATTTAAAAAGCTAGTTAACTTAAGAACAGGAGACGTCAGGAAAGAATACCTAGCGAGGTAGGTTTGTCTAAGGAGTAAGGACCCGCTGCTGCTAGTGGCAGAGCTATGTGAACTTCTGTTGATGTGCAGGCACCTAGGCCGAGGTTTTGTTAACAGCGATTAGTAGTCATAGCTAGTGCACCAGGCTTTAGAAGTTTCTCGCTCTATGCGGTCTGTTTCTCCCTCGTACATTGTCGTCCGCGACTTCTTGTGCTATGTCCGTGGCTGAATCCGTTCTTCTTTGACTTTTTTCGCCGCTGGTCCTCCGAAGTTCCGATAGCCATGGACGAACAGCTTCCAGGACGGGCAGCGCCAGATAAAATCGAAACTTGTAGGCGGTGGAGCACGCCCAATACCTAAATCCCATCCGCATAAGGGGCTCAGCCCAAATCGATGGGGACTCTGATTTACCTTCTCACACCGGCCAACACCCGATGGCGCCGGAGACTTCTCACACGATGCAAGTCCAGGAGACTTCTCACCACGATGTAAGTCCAGGTCTGCGTGCGCAGACCTCCTCCGCCCTCTCCAGCAACTGATGCGGCCTCACAGATCCGTTTCTCCTCTGGATCTCAAAAGAATCTGCTACCCCCGCCGCCGAGCATGCTCCTAGAGAGAGCGGCAGAAAATTTGTCACGGGACGACTGTAGATGCTGTCCCTGTTTCCCCTGTAGCTGCCCTTTTCTGCGGGTGGCCGATCACGGACCATTACGTCTGCAATCCTCTGCGGGAAAACGTGCCAGCTGATCCTTTCCGTTCCATATGACACAAATCTCGATGAGTATGGACGTTCAGGATAGAGGTACCCGGGTGCGTAAGCTCAAAGGAATGTTTTCGCCCATGCGACACATCATGGAGGGCACGGCTGGTGGTGCCGACTTCGTTGGTGGGTGGGTGTACAAGATCTGAGCCGCAGCAGTGCAGAGGGCACGGAATCGAGCCTCGTATTGTGGATGGCTGGATGAAGGAGCCTTTCCACCCCGGGACAGTAGGGAAGGAGAGATAGACACGGTCGCCCTGCTGCCGCCGTGAGCACCGATGGGCTCCGTCAGCGGCGGCGGGGGAACGACGGGGATGAAGGAACTATAGGACCAGCGGTGGGGTGGCCTCCAGAGCGCCCTAGGAGCAACCACCAAGAAAGTGACTTGTTCTCTGATTTACAATGGGAATGGATAATTTATTTTTAATTCATTTCTTCTTACAACTGTAGGAGTCTGGACTTGAGCAAATGCCGGGCAAGTTCTGAAATTTCTGTGCTATGAATAGGAGAAATATTTTACTATTTCTCATCAGCAAAAATAACATATGCACGCATCTTTCCATTCAGTGATTGTTTAAACACTTAACGGTTGAATCGTAAGCAACAACCTACAGGAAACAAATTCATTGTCGGCCTTATGTCTATTTCAAAGGTTAAAATCACTCTACGCTGGTTCTATGGGGCCTTAGCATGACGATTTCTCGACTGTATGCTACAATAAATTTTGTCTAGCTCTGACGAGGGAAGGATGAAGATGCTTGTAATCTTCGCTAAGTGGTCTTCAGATCTGTATGTAATTTTTATTATTTTTGGTGTTTATTGTACTGTCAGCTTTCTCGCAGAAAAAAAGAAAGAAGATTTCTAAAGAATCGCTGTGATGCGTGAGAATCTCATTGGTACCAGTTTTTTTAAAATAACAAAGATGAGGTGTCCTCATTGCTATGAGTTGTGCTATCAATTTATTAGTACTGAAATAGATCTTGCATTTAGCTACCATGTAACTTCTAGAAGAGAACGAACAGAAGTAATAGAAGTTAATGGCCAATTATTGGAGACATGATCAACGAGCTACATCACTACTACTCCCTCACATATTGGATGTCATAAGGTCTTTTATGGGAAGGAGGAAGGACGCCGCAACATCGCGGGCCGGCGAAGTCGTAGCAGGGTGCGCCAAGGGAGATCAATGAGGACGGCTCCCGGGGGATGACCGGTCGGCTGCCATGGCAGGGACTCCGAGGTCGTACTTGGGGTGACCACAACAAAAAGATCATAATTGGTTTGGTGCCAAAAATAGGCATGCCAATGTTTGGCATTGTGCCAAATATTCGTTACTATTTGATTGGTTACCGAGTTGTCTTGCCTATCTCACATAAAGTTGACAATATTTGGCAAGTCTTGGTATTGCCAATATTTGGCAATTTCAATATTTGGCAGTAAACTGATCATGCTCAAAATCCTAAGAGCTGGCCAATCCAAAATCACCTACCACTTTTTTCTTTTTCTTTTTTTTACGAGGGATAAGACTTCACCTACCCTTGCTCGCGCTGCACCCACCGGAGCAGGTCTGGCAGCTGCCGCGTGATACACGGTCCCACTCTGTGTCGACCTGAGCTAAGTTAAGTATACAGCCGTATAGTTTTGAGCTGGCCGGCCGGGAGGTAGTTCAGCAAGTTGGCCGTGAGGTAAAGACGCTGCGATTTAGGCAGTTCAAAACTTCCTGCCCCGCGCATGTATCTCTTTCCAGAGCTCCACACTCTCTCAGCCCCAGGTCAAGCTGCCGTCGTCCGAGAGTTTCAAGGCTTGAGTGTGTCCGTGTACAAAAGTAGATGCCTTCTATATTCTTTTATTTGTGCACGGGTAGTCGCAGGCACACTTACGGCCACGCTTGGCAAAGCAGGAGGGGAAGCAAAAACACAAGACTACCACAGCAGCGCCAAGCCAAAGGCGCAAGGAGCAGAGGGACAAGGTGGGCTTTCCCCGCAAGAGCCTTGCCGGGTCGGCCCACGTAGCCCCGGCAAGAGCCTTGCCGGGACAACTCGCCCAACACCAGCAAGGCCGCCACCCTTGAGCCTAAGAGTTCCGACACCATCGACAACATTGGAACAAAGGCTCGGGAGGCGTCTGCATGATGTCATACTGATCCTTGTGAAAACATGAGGCCTGCAAGACTAAATGAGAACCGGAAGACAAAGACCCCTAGCAAGATCCTTGCCGGGGATGCCCACAAGACCCCCGGCAAGAACCTTGCCAGGGACGCCTACGGAGCCCCGGCAAGACCCTTGCCGGAGACATCTGCAGGGCCACAGCCAGGCCCGCGCCTGCCAAGCCTCCACCGCCGTCCCAACGCAATAGTCAAACCCGCCAACTAGGCAGGCACCTGCGTGGCGGCATGCGGCTTCCGGGTCAACTCAGCAAGCACCTGCGTGCGGCGTGCGGCTTCTAGGCCAACTCAGCAAGCACCTGCGTGGTGGCATGCAGATCTTCATGAAGACTCTGCCACCGCACCAGCTTAGCAGCCAGCCTGCCAGCGTGGCTCTGCGCGCCTCGTCAGCTTGGACGCGCGTCGGAGCGAGGCGAAGCGGCGACGGTCGGCACGAGCTTCCTTGCCGTCCCCGATATAGTGAGAAGGCACATCGGCAGCGCATTAAATGCGTTTTGTCCTACGGTGCCAGGGATAGACTTGTATACAATACATACTTTCCACCTCATGTGTGCCACTGTGGCGACCCCTTTGACTATAAAAGGAGGCCCGAGGCGTACTGAGGGAGGATTGGGACTTTTTGGACCCTGCATGCTTTGTAGCTAGTCCAAGACCACCAGATAAACACAAACCAGCAGGAGTAGGGTATTACGCATCGCTTGCGGACCGAACTTGGATAATTCCCCCGTGTTGATCTCCTAAACCCGCTCTTTCCACAGCCCCGCGCCCTGTCGACCGTAGTAGGGATTCCCCGTGATCCCATAGATGTTGTTTTCCCTGACATCTTTGGTGCGCCAGGTAGGGGGCGCAAGCTGTGAAAATCCGGTTTGGAAGTTAGCATATCAACTTCATCATCACCATGGCCCCCAAGAAGAAGGGGATCACTGACATCGGGTTGTCCGGTGCCGGCCCGTCCGCGCCAGCACGGGCGGGCGACAGGGCCGCCACGGATGGCGCCGGAGGCGCCGCCCGCGAGCATCCACGACACTCTGGCGATCAGAGCCAGGGGAGCGGCGCTATCCGGGTCCAAGACGACGAGCCACACGCCGCTGGGCTCGGGGACGGGGCTGTGCTGCCCACGGGCAGGGCAGCGACCTCCCGGACGCCTGGCGCCAAGGCCGCGCCTTTCCCCTTCCGGCATGGCGTAGCAACACCGCGACGTCGGTGCTCCCGGGCGCCGCCGCGGGAAGAGCCCTTTGCATCACTCTCAGGATGCATCGGGCCAGCGTGCGCACCGGGACGGTGGCGGAAGCGGCGCGCGACCGCGAGACCGTGATAGAGCTCCTCTAACATGGTTAGAAGTCGGAGCGCGTCACGGTCCATGCAGTTTCGCCACCACCCACGCAGCTTTCGCTGCCACACACAACTGCTCCTCGACATTCCGCCCGCCGTGGAGAAGCTCGACGAGTGGAGAGCCGCCATTCGAAGCCTCGTCAGCTTTGCCAACAAAGATGAGCCACTCCCAGCGGGGCCCTCGTGCCGGCGTTCTGTCGAGCGGACGCGTGCAGGCGGTGGGAGGATCGGGGATGCTGCGACCATGGTGCACTCTCCTCCCCCGCAGCCGCGACGGCAGCCGCTGGCTCACCAGGTCGACGCCTGCGACAACGTTTCTACGGCATCGTCCGACCCGCCCGCCCGCCGCGGCCAACGCCAAGTCCTTCGGGAGCGAGCTCAGGAAGACGCTCGAACCACCATCGAGCGACGGCGGGAAACGCGGCATCAGTCAGATCGGCATGCGGGGCCTTCTATGGACCACCCGGCGCTAGGGGGCCCCGGCAACCTGCCTTACGAAGTGGGTTGTCCAGCCTTTACTCGAGAGCTGCGGTAGTTCCAGTGGCCCTCCTACCGCACGTTTAAGCCTGATGTTGGGTAAAAGTACAACGACAAGACCACACGTCGGAGTTCCTCAACATCTACACCATCACGATGCAAGCCATCGGGGCTCGCGATGAGAAGGTGCTCGCCAACTACATTCCGTTGGCGCTTAAGCCCAACGTCATGTCGTGGTTGATGCACCTGCCAGTGGATTCCATCTCTTCCTGGTCGGATCTGTGCCACGAGTTTGTTGGCGCCTTCACCGGAGGCCACCAAGCTCCTGGCCAGGCAAGTGACTTGCATGTCATCCCCCAGAAGGATGGCGAGTCCCTGCGTAAGTACATACAAAGATTCAGCCGTGTGCAGTACACCATCCCAGATGTTCATCCCGCCGCTGTCATCAGTGCGTTCCATCAGAACGTACGCAACCGCAAGATGCGTGAAGAGCTGGCGATGAACAAGGTCAAGGATGTAGCCGAACTTTATGTTCTGGCTGATAGATGTGTTCGTTCTCAGGAAGGAAGGAAGTACCCCGGTGAGGATGCCGGCATGGAAACCGACTCCTCTGATGAAGACGCCGCCGCCCCGACAAAGAAGGGTCGGCGCCGCAACACGAAGCGTAAGGGCAAGACTGTTCTTTCCGTTGAGGGATCCGGCGACCCCGGCGCCACCAAGAAGGCCAAGGCTGCCGACCCCGGCAAGGAGGTTGCCGGGTGCGCCGCATGCCGGGCCTTGGCGGATGCCAACAAGCCAGGAGGCTCCGACAAGCAGTACTGCAAGATCCACCGCACCAAGGGCCATGACCTCCAGAACTGCCGACTGGTTGAGCTGCTTGCAGAAAAGCAGAAAGCTGAATATGAAAGGCGGGACAAGGAGAAGGGTCAGGATGGTGCTGAGGGGTCCGGCAAGATGCGTGGCGGCCAAGGAGGTCGCCGCGACAAAGACCATAAACAAGAGAAGACCGCCCGAGGCCGCGATAAGAAGGAGGAAGATGATGATCATGACGAGGACGACGAGTCCTGCGAGCATGAGTTCCAGAAAGCTACAGAGGCCATGTGCATCGACGGTGGCGCCTCGTTGCACACCTGACACCACCAACTGAAGCAGAGGTAACTGTAGCAAAGCCAACGTTTGATGCCCGGAAGCCACTAAAGTGGTCCCACATGCCCATCATTTTTTACACCGAGGATCACCCTGATCGCACAACTGCGGTCGGGTGTTTGCCGTTGTTGGTTTCACCGACAATACGCAACCTCAAGGTGGCAAAAGTGCTGGTTGACGGTGGGGTCGGTTTAAATTTGATCTCGCCCGATGTGATCAAGAGGTTGCAGATTCCTAATGGAGATCTCGAGGAGACGGGCACGTTTCAAGGGGTCAAACCAAGAAGGAGCCAGCCAAAAGGTAAAGTCACGCTGCCCGTTACGTTTGGGGGCGAGCTGAACTATAGGACGGAGAAGATCGTTTTCGATGTCGCCAGATCCCCTTGCCATACAACGGGATCCTAGGCCGCCCGGCGCTGGCTAAGTTCATGGCGGCATCACACTACGCCTACAACACATTGAAGATGCCGGGGCCGCTGACCATCATCACGGTCCCCTCTGACAAGAAAGACGCGCTCATCTCCGCTGACCAGCTCTACCGAGAGGCAGTTGCAGCAACTGCCGCCAAGGCACTTGCTCCTTCCGCTCGAGCCCCGGGAAGGAAGAAGGCCGACAAGACCTCTGCTGGCAAGACCCCTTCCGACGAGACCTCTTCTGGCAAGACCTCTTGCACCCACTCCGTCAAGCGCGCCTCTTTGGAGTGACGCGCTCCCGTTGAGGACATGCTAGAGAGCTCCACCGGCAAGAGCAAGAAGTCCAAGGCTGCACCACCAGAAACCAAGAAGGTGTCCGTCAAGGAGGATGGCACGGGTGGGGCTTTCACTATAAGCTCCAAAGCTTGACAATTCCAAGGCCCACTCCACAATCCTCCCGGTTGCATCCGGGTTGTGCAGGATTCGCTGCAACAGGAGGCGGGTGACGACGATGATATCATGTGCTTGGAAATAGTGGCGCAGCTTTCTCGAGGCCATGAGAAGGCCGAAAAGTAGCTTCTGCATACCAGAACATCTTGATCTAGGCCCTGCAAGAGGGAACTAACGAAATAAACCGGGTGCTGCACCACCTTGTTCTTCTGTCCCAGTTCACCCATCTGCGCGGACTCTGTCTTGCCGGGGGTTCCGCCTTGCCGGTGTCAGGCCCTGCCGGGGAGGACTCCGGCTTATCATCCGACGGCTCCGCTGCTACTGCTGCTTCTTCCTCAAGTTCCCTCTGCGCCACCAGTGCAACGCTGACCACTTGATTTGTTGATGCTAAGTATAGCAGCAACAACTCTTCTGGTTTAGGTGCGACGAGTATTGGCGTGGAGGAGAAGTACCTCTTCAAATCTTGCAGCGCTGCCTCTGCCTCCGGAGTCCATTTTACTGGACCCGCCTTTTTCAAAACTTTGAAAAAGGGGAGGGCGCGCTCAGCAGATTAGGAGATGAACCCACTCTGGGCAGCAACGCAGCCGGCGAGCCTACGGATGTCTTTGACACGTTTTGGCGCCTCAATCTGCTCAATTGCTTTGATCTTGTCGGGATTTGCTTCGATTCCGCGTTGAGACACAAAGAACCCAAGAAGCTTGCCGGAGGGGACACCGAACACGCACTTCTCTGGGTTGAACTTGAGGTTGATCTTGCGTGGATTTGCAAATGTTTCTTCTAGATCTTGCATGAGCGTGGCCCTGTCCTTGGTTTTGACCACTATGTCATCCATATAAGCTTCCATATTTCTATGTAGCTGGGGCTGAAAACAAATTTGGATCACTCTGGCAAACGTCGAACCAGCGCTCTTCAATCTGAAAGGCATTCATACAAAACAGTACATACCACATGGGGTGATGAACGCAGTCTTTTCTTCGTCTTCCTTCACCATGAAGATCTGGTGGTATCCTGAATAGGCGTCGAGGAATGACAATAGGTCACACCCGGCAGTGGAGCCCACAATATCTGGTCGATGTGTGGCAGAGGGAAAGGATCCTTTGGAGAGGCTTTATTGATATCTGTGTAGTCAATACACAGCCTCCATATCCCATTTGCCTTACGCACCACCACTGGATTAGCCAACCACGTGGGGTGGAGCACTCCTCTAACCAGGCCTGCCGCCTCCAACTTCCTGATCTCCTCCATGATGAAGTCTTGTCGCTTCAAAGCTTGCTTCCTGACCTTCTGCTTGACGGGCCACGCATGAGGACAGACAGCAAGATGGTGCTCAATCACCTCCCTGGGAACGCCGGGGATGTCGGATGCTTACCATGCAAACACATCGACATTCGCCCGCAGGAAGGCGACGAGAACGCTTTCCTATTTGCTGTCGAGGGTGGAGCTTATTGTGAAAGCCCCGCCCGTGTCGTCCTCCTTTACGGGCACCTTCTTGGTTTCTGCCTGTGGAGCTCTCTGGCATGCACTCAACGGGAGTGCAACACTCCTAAGAGGAGCGCTTGCCGGAGTGGGTGCAAGGGGTCTTGCCTGAAGAGGTCTCGCCGGAAGGGGCCTTGCCGGCAGAGGTCTTGCCAGCCTTCTTCCTTCCCGGGGCTCCAGCAGCAGGAGCAAGTGCCTTGGCTGAAGTTGCTGGAACTGCCTCTCGGTAGAGTTGGTCGGCGCAGATGAGCGCGTCTTTCTTGTCAGAGGGGACGGTGATGATGGTCAGCGGCCCAGGCATCTTCAATGTGTTGTAGGCGTGCTACTCGTCACACCCACAGGAGAGCACCTCAAGTACGTAATCCAGATGCACTTTCCCCGGGAAAAATCAACGAACAACATGGCGGAGTACGACGGATTACTGGCCGGTCTCAGGATCTCGGCAGACCTCGGAATCAGGAAGCTCATCATTAGAGGTGATTCACAGCTCGTCGTCAAGCAAGTGAACAAGGAATACCAGAGCCCGTTGATGAAAGCCTATGTGGACAAAGTTAGGAAGTTGGAAGAGCGTTTTGACGGACTGCAGGCAGAGCATGTTCCTCGAGCGGAGAATGACATTGCCGACGACCTATCGAAGCGCGCTGCCCTCAAGTTGCCTGTGGAACCAGGTACCTTTGTGCTTCGATTAACTCAGTCATCCGTTGAGCCATCAGCAGGATAGAGCAAACGAAGGAAGGCAGGCCCCAGCAAGTACTTTCCTGCTGAGCTCCCAGGAACCGCCGGCAAGGATGTTGCCGTGTGCCCCATGTTTGCCGGTGAGCAGCAACCCCTGGCAGAGCCTCTAGCTCTGACCGTAGAGGCAGCTTCCCTTACAGCCGAAGATGTGCCTTTAGTCCTTGCCGTCGAGCCTTGGGCTCCGGCATTGGCACAACACACCGTCCGTTTCCTCCAAACAGGGGAGCTCCCTAAGGAGCAGGAAGAAGCAGAGAAAGTAGCCCGTCGGTCCAACATGTACCAGTTTGTGGATGATGCCCTATACAGAAGGAGACCGAACAATGTGAAATTGAAGTGCATTCCTCAGGAGGACGGACTGAGGCTGTTGGCAGAGATACATGGAGGCATGTGTGGATCCCACATAGGATCAAGGGCTCTTGCGGGCAAATCGTTACAGTGTTTCTTCTGGCCCACCGTCCTCCAGGATGCGACTGCACTAGCAACCAAGTGTGAAGCGTGCCAGTTCCATTCAAAGAAGCTTAATCAACCAGCCCAAGCTCTTTAGGCAATCCCTCTTTCCTGAACATTTTTGGTCTGGGGGCTCGACATACTGGGCCCCTTTCACCGTGTTGTCGAGGGCTTTGAGTACTTGTACGTCGCGATCGACAAGTTCACAAAGTGGCCCGAAGTGGAACCAGTGATAAAGGTGACAACACAATCAGCCGTCAAGTTCTTCAAGGGGCTAGTCTGCCGTTTTGGTGTGCCGAACAGAGTCATCACCGACAACGGCACGTAGTTCACAAGCTGCACCTTCATGCAGTACATTCAAGACCTCGGCAGCAAGGCCTGTTTTGCTTCTGTTGCCCATCCCAGAGGTAACGGCCAGGCTACGAGGCCTCAAGACCAGAACTTTCGACAAGCTGTGCAAGTGCGGAAGGCGCTGGATTGAAGAGTTGCCAACGGTTCTTTGGTCAATCAGGACGACACCAAATCGAGCCACTGGCCAGACACCCTTTGCCCTGATATACGGGGTACACTACAAAAAAAAAGACACATCCGTGACATTTTGGGCCGAACGAATTTTTTTTCTATCATACATATGACACTTCTATGACGATAATTGTGACAGAACCCGGTATCATCATAGATGTGGTGGGCTCCTACTTCTATGACAAAAAATCATGACAGAAAATGGGCTTTTCATCCTGGGCGGGCCGGAGATGCAGCTGCATGACATTATTTGGGCCGTCCATGATGGAAAAAACCGTGGTAGAAGCGAGGGGGAGGAAAATTTCGGGGAGTTGCCGGTTATGGTGGGAGGTCGGGGGCCGAGTGATGCGCGTTTCTCGTACGTGCGTGCGGCGTTGGCTCTAACTGAACCCGGCGATTACCGCTGCGAGCTACTGGCGTTCTTGAACCCGATGGGCGATTCGCCGCCATCGATGCTAACTGAAGCCGATCGATGCTGCCTCTGGGATGAGCGGTGGCGTTCGGGGGTTTGAATGAGCGATGGCGGTGGCGTTGCCTCTGGATGAACAGGAACCCATGGTGTGGAGGGCTGGATGAACAGTAGACGATGGAGGCGTGGCCGTGGAGGGGTGGTTGAACAGGACCCCATGGTGTGAAGGGCTGGATGAACAGTAGACGATGGAGGGGTGCCCGTGGAGGGGTGGTTGAACAGTAGCCGGTGGAGTAGCGTGCGGTGGAGGCTGGATGAACAGGAGCCCGTGGAGGCTGGAGGAGGTCGACGGTAGCCCGTGGAGGCTGGAGGAGGTCGACGGTGAAGATGAACAGTATCCCATGGAGTCCCGTTTTGGAGCGGTACGCCACACCCCTCCCGATGAACAGGACCCCCGTTTCGACCTAGCGCTCCAACACAAGTCCGTTTCGTCCGTTTTGCGATACACCACACCCCTCCCGATCAACAGGACCCCCGTTTCGACCGTAGGAGGTCCGTTTCCTCCGTTTTGCGGTACGCCACACCCCTCTTGATCAACAGGACCCCCGTTTCGATCGTAGGAGGTCCGTTTCCTCCATTTTACGGTACGCCACACCCCTCCCGATCAACAGGACCCCGTTTCGAACGTAGGAGGTCCGTTTCCTCCGTTGTGCGGTACGCCAGGCCTCGTTTCCATCACATGTTCCGTCCAAGCCCTCCCGATAAACACAACCACGCATTCCATTCCGACCCAGCCGGTTGGCTCCCCATGAACACGACGACGACGCTGTTTCTCCGTTCCGACCCATCCATGTACGTATGCGCGAGACCCTGCCCTTATGTATGTACGTGGCCGTATTTTCTTTCTTGCACCCTCGCCGATGTACGTACGTGTACATGCTACGTGCGCGCCTCTACTACGACACGTTCGCGCCTCTACAACGAGCAGTATGTGCGTACACGTTCGCGACCAGAATGACAACACTACGTATGCTTCGACCAAGTGGGTCCCGACTGTCAGGCACTTCCTTGGCTGCGAAGATGTAGCTGGTGGGTCCCAGCAGTCAGGGGGGCGAATCGTTTTTTTTGCCCAGACGCAGTTCCTTGCGTGCGAAGATGTAGCTGGTGGGTCCTAGCAGTCAGGGAAAGGTTTTTTTTCGTGAAATACGGTGGCCCGTCCGGTGGGCCCCCGCTGTTAGGTGGAGGAATAATTATTTTGCGCGTAATAAGGAGGCACTTCCTTGCTGCGGCCGTGGACCCAGCTGTCGGCCTCTCCACGTACAGTCCACGTCCGATGGAAGCCATTCCTTGACCACGTTGACCACGCCGCGCCGAGAGCACCAGGGCAGTGGACGATGGCGAGGCCTAGGAAGGGGAAGACGCGGAGCCGGGGAAGACGCGACAGTGGATGCCCACACGTAGAGGAGTATGAGGGTTCACTGGTTCGCTGCGGTGTGAGGTTGCCGTCGCCGCAGAATAACAGGGGGTGTGGGTGAGTAGAGGGATGGTCTGGCCAGCGGTGGGAGTAGTAGGGGGCGGTGAGGCCTCCGCCGCATCGCAACCGGCCACGGGAGGCAGGAGCATGAGGCATGACCGGCGCTGGTTTGGGCGGCTGGAGCAAGAAGACCAGAGGTTGAAGAAGCACTACGGCCGTTGGATGGACATCGTACGGTCACTGGAGTTGGAATCGTGCATATTGACTAAGTTGACAAAGCCCTCCGTCCCCGTCAACTTAGTAGGCCCACAAGTCAGCCTGCCACTATACTGGGTCCCAGCTAGCAGGGGGAGTATTCATTTTTTGTGCGTAATAAGGAGGCACTTCCTTGCGTGCGAAGATATAGCTGGTGGGTCCGAGCTGTCAGTGGCGGTAACGTTTTTTCGCGAAATACTGAGGCCTTTTGGTGGGTCTCTGATGTCAGGTGGACGAATCATTATTTTGCGCGTAATAAGGAGGCATTTCCTTGCGTGCGGCCGTGGACCCAGCTGTCGGCCTCTCCACGTACAGTCCACTTCAGATGCTTGTCGGTTGTTGACCACGTTGACCAGGCCGCGTCGAGAGCACCAGGGCGGTGGATGACGGCGAGGCCTAGGAAGGGAATGAAACGGAGGCAGGGAAGACTCGGCAGTTGTTTCCCACGCGGAGGGAATCTGCATTGTCTGAGGTTTTCTTGGTTAAATCTGCCGTCGTCGGAGAATAACGATGGGGTGTGGCTGAGTAGAGGGATGGCTAGGCCAGCGATGGGAATACGGTGGGGCGGTGAGGCCAGCGCGGCAGCAGAGCCGGAGGGAGGAGGGAGCAGGCAGTCCCGCCGGCGCTTGTTTGAGTGGCTGGAGCCGGAAGAGCAGAGATTGAAGAAGCACGACGGCCGTTGGATGGACATCCAACGATCCTTTGCTGTCGTCAACCTTTTTAGGAAAGCCTCAAATCTGTGGAAAACAGCATACAGCTCATCTGCCATTATTTCTAATAATTTGCAGCCCATTTGCTAATTCTTAAGGTTTTTTTGGGAGGCCATATTCTTTTTGTTAGCATTACAGCCCATATTGTGGCCACGGTTAAAAAATTATACGAAATTTTGCATATGTCGGTGCGGTCCGAACTGTTTTTAATCCCGAAATTTCGACTCACATTCAAACTGATTTTAAAAATAAATGTATATCAATATAAAATCCAACAAATTCTCCATGCATAAAAATTAATGTAATTTAAAATCTCGAAATGAAAAAGAGGTATTTGAAACTAATTGCCGGTTTGATGTGTTTTAAAAATGTACAGCCCATTTCTCATTACTGATAGGCCATTTTCTCGGCCAGCCGAATGAAGCTCTCCTTGTATTGAAAGATTTGCAGCCCAACATCCCTGACAAAGCGACTTACTTGGCAAATCAGAAAAAACAGGGCTGTGGCGGTGGACCCAGCTGTCAGCCTCTCCACGTACAGTACTCTTCCGATGGAAGTCGGTCGTTGACCACATTGACCACGCCGCGCCGAGAGCACCAAGGCGGTGGCCGACGGCGAGGCCTAGGAAGGGGACAACGCGGAGCCGGGGAAGACACGGCAGTGGATGCCCACGCGGAGAGGAGCACAAGGGTTCACTGGTTCGGCTGCAGCGTGAGGCTGCCGTCACCGCAGAATAACAGGGGGTGTGGGTGAGTAGAGGGATACCCTGGGCCAGCGGTGGGAGTAGTAGGGGGCGGTGAGGCCTCTGCAGCATCACAGCCGGCCACGAGAGGCAGGAGCACGCGGCACGACCGGCACTGCTTTGGGCGGATGGAGCAAGAAGACCAGAGGTTGAAGAAGCACTATGGCCGTTGGATGGACATCGTACGGTCACTGGAGCTAGAATCGTTCATATTGACTAAGTTGACAAAGCCCTCCGTCCTCGTCAACTTAGTAGGCCCACAAGTCAGCCACCCACTATGGTGGGTACCAGCTAGCAGGGGGTATTCATTTTTTGGTGCGTAATAAGGAGGCACTTCCTTGCGTGCGAAGATATAGGTGGTGGGTCTGACCTGTCAGCGGGGGGAACGTTTTTTTCGTGAAATACAGAAGCCCTTCCCATGTACAGTGCACGTACAGTGCGTAATAGGGAGCAACTTTCCTTGCGTGTGACCATGGACCTCGTGGGTCCCAGCCGTTAGGCTCTCCATGTACAGTCCTCTTTCGATGACTCTTGTATGTTGACCACGCCGCGCCGAGCGCACCGAGGCGATGGACGACGGCAAGGCCCTAGACTGGAACGACCCGGAGATGGGGAATACGCGGTAGTGGAGTCGCAGACAGAGAGGAGTGGGAAACTTGACTGGTTCGGGTGCGGGGTGGGCCTACACTCGGCAGAGAATAATAGGAGGTGCGGAGTGGAGGGATGGCCTGGCCATCGGCGGGGTAGCGTTTCACTGAGGAGCGCAAAACAAAGCCGCTCGACGTCGAAGGCTGGAGTAGGCGGTTCCGGCAGCGCTGGGGGAAGAAGATGAGAGATTGAAGAAGAATGCCGGCTGTTGGATGTAAATCCAACGCCTTCTTAAACCGACCTCTTGGCCCACATGTCAGCCAGTCCATTTGTTTTTTTAGTCCATTTGGTGGGCTAGGTGAAACAATGATGTAGCATCTATGAAGCCCGTTTAAATCCCATTTGAATTTTTCTCGAAATCCACGGACTTGCTGGGCTGGGTGAAAATATCATGTTGGGCTAGACGGAGAAATGTTATAAAAACAGAAACACATGATTGCACGTCAGTAAAATCTTTGCAAGCTTATGTACGCAATCACTAGGAGTTAACTTGGCCAGTTATATATAAACAATTATTATTATTATTTTGTAAGAACTTTCAACTTACGAAATAAAATATCATTTTAATTTGATGAGTTAATAGTATGTGGGGTATTATTATTTTTTAGGCTAGACGTGAGACAGTTGAGTTATTTCCAGGGGAAAGTACTGGGAGAAAACTCAGCTTACATCGAAAAAGAAAGTGGGAGAAAATTCAGAGACCTACTGGGTCCACCTGAGGAGAGGAATATGTTGGGAGGAAGGAGATTCAAAGCACGGCAGCCGAGTGAACTAGTTTTTTTTACGGACAAGTGAACTAGTTTACATATATAAGCAAATAGCCACTAAAAAAAGCAATATGGTTAATGGGTTCTTAAAAGAAACATTTCGGACAAAACAGATAATAACGACATATAGGCTAATGCATGAAACACTCAGATGATAAAGGTGCTTATAAACAGATAAAGTACAACATCTAGACCTTCCTGGCACGCTTGATTATGACGCTGCGGCTGTCCGTGTACTAAATCGGTTACGGGAAGCGGAACACGCCATCATGTCCAAGATCTGCCTGTACATGTCGTAGCATGCGTATGCGTCCTTGGCCGCGTAGGTTATGTAGGCTAGATTCAGAGGTACCTCCCACGTGTTCAGGTCGTCTTCTTTCATGTTGGCGTATCAGGGGTCGATGATGGTCTCAGCGAGGTCAACCACAGAGTCCTTCTCCTGCCCGTTGCTGATGATCTTGTATTGCTTCTGGATGTCGTCAAACTTGTTGCACCAGATGGCCGAATCGTCGCGTTCTTCCTTCTCTCCACCATAGCGAAGGTGCAGTCGGCGCTGCCGATGAAACGGGAAAATGCTCCAGAACCTGGTGCAGCCATAGGACTGAGGCGAGGCAGAGCTTCACCGAGTCTGTATCGTTGGTGTACATCACATTCAACTTGGTGCAGCCATAGGACTGAACAGCGAACTAACTCCTTGCTGAAGTCCATATCCAGCAGGCTCACCCCTCGGATCGCCATTGGAGTTTCTTCGAGTGAACGAGTGTGTAGGCTGCGGCAACAGTTTGTTTTTCAGCTCTTGGGGAACTGGATTCAACAGTAAGCTGAGTGTGTACAGGCGACAACAGTTACTACCCCTCCCTCGTCCGCTGCATGCCCGGCGGAAGATGCACCCTCGGCGCATTCAAACGCCTCCATTAAGAAACCTACTCCGGCCACACGTCGGTTCACGAGCGGGTCTGTATTGGTACTGTAATAACTGGAGTTAGTGGTCACTTTACTTAAATTTAGTTAGCTTTAATAGAAATTTATACTTAAAACAAGCAATGCATTGGCTCGTTCTATCAGTGCCACGGGATCAACATGCACAACAATTAGAATTATTATTCTCAGGACGCACACGATCAACACATTTGTCGCACTTTCACAAAGATAATACTGCCAAGTTTGAGCTGTTTGTTATGGTTGTTGTCCTCTGCATCATCATGCCGTGTTTCCCATCTTGCAAGCTTCAGAACCAACAAATAAGATCCAAATAATAAGTACAACAAAGATGCCTACACATCTCATTGATTCCCAGGTTGCAAGATTCAGAACCAACAAATAAGATCCAAATAATAAGTACAACAAAGATTCCTACACATCTCATCGATTCCCAGCTTGCAAGATTCAGAACCAACAAATAAGATTCAAATAATAAGTACAACAAAGATGCCTACACATCTCATTGATTCCCAGCTTGCAAGATTCAGAACCAACCCATTAGAGCCTTTTGATAATGTGAATATCGGGATTAAATCCATCTTGGCTAGCCATGTCATACAATCAAAGAACTTGGCGAATGCTCTTGACCGTCACAACATCTGTAGTTGAGTATTCCTGTTTGCGCAGCATGTTTGCACAACACAAACAAGGAGACATGAGAGCATGATTTCACTTTAATAGCGGCCTCCTTGAACTCAACCTCCAGCTCCACTAGGATGAGGTCTGCCTGGAGTTCCATGATTCAATTCATGCGCCTTTTTCTGCAGTTCACCTGAAATGAAGCAAAGATTGCATCATTCAGCTAGCAAGAAGTACTTGGTCTGTGAGCTGGCAGGTTCTTCTTTAGTAGTTGCACTAAAATTGAGGAACGTTAAGGTTGGCTGTCCGGCTCATGTAAGGTGCAACTATAATTTTATTATCCTTTTGTGCAGTTCCAATAAAATAAAGTGCCATTGTGGTGACAGTGACGACTCCATCTTGCAAAGGCTAATAAAATGTTGCACGAGATTACCAACAGAACTTGACGGAGATTTGGAAACTCCAATCACCATTTTGTGCAGTTCCACCAAAATTGAGAGATGTTGCCCACGTGACATTTTAGTTGAACTGCACAAGACACTCATTCCAAAAAGTGTTTTGTGCAGTTCACCAAAAGGTCACAATAGCAACAAGGTGAAATGGATATCCCTATCTGCACAAAATGATAGAAAGTAAACAGTCGCTAGTCAATAAGAATATACGAAACATATACAAAATGAAAAGAAGCATCTTAATTATGTTCATGGCAATCATGCAAGGAGGGTAGAAATTTTAAAACGTCAGCAATGCTTCATGTTACCAGAAGCATTACCATCAACAAGGAGATTCCTCAAATATGGGATTACTTTAATGGTGGCTAAAGAGTTAGTTTAAGGGCATGGGACCGTGGGGACACCAGGACACTCAGCAGCATAAAGGAGCAACTTACTTATCATACTGGGGAAAATAGCAGGAGTGCCATTTGTAACACAGATTAATTGCATCTTATCACTGGAGGAATTAGATTAACAATAACACTGGTTAGACATGTCCCTAAGGTAATAGTGTGATCGCTTCATTTTACATGCGCCCTTACATTAACAACAACAAAAGGTTGGTATAAGGACATGCGACAGTGGACGCATCAGCACGATGTACCTACAAGGAGGCATAAAGTGGTGATGCCGAGCTTGTTCACGCTATGTGAGGGCAGCAAACCTAATCCTGGAGACCTTGTACTATGTGAGTGCAGCAAATCTAATCCTGGAGACCTTTTACTATGTGAGGGCAGCAAATCTAATCATGGAGACCTTTTACTATGTGAGGGCAGAAATCTAATCCTGGAGACCTTTTACTATGTGAGGGCAGAAAATCTAATCCTGAGACCTTTTACTATGTCAGGGCAGCAAATCTAATCCTGAGACTTTTTACTATGTTAGGGCAGCAAATCTAATCCTAGAGACCTTTCACTATGTGATGGCAGCAAATCTAATCCTGGACATACTCTGTTGACTTGTTCACCAGCCGCCACTTTCTATCCTTTTTTCAACCAATAATAGATTTGTTCCTTATCCAGTTTGTACTGCGTTTTCCCATTATTTCCCTTTTCAACCAAGAGACCGGTTGGGTATCCGGTCTCTACTACTTTCACCATATTATTTCCTCTTTGAATCAAGTCCTAGATTCATGCTACAACTTCCCCCCCTTTCTTCGTTGTTTGAACAAAGCCCTAGATTCAATGCATGAAGTAGCTTTACCTCTAATAATACTAAAAATTTAGGTGGCTTTGGAAGAGCTGATGGGAGTAGAAAAAGATGCACATGCAGACACGTGGGGAGCTGGGGCAGTAGAGCAAGGCCGCTTTCGAAGAACTTATACCTGAGGGTCGCCGGGATGTCGGTGGCGGCAGGTCGGATCTGCGGACAATACGGCAGGGAGGAAGAAGGGTCGGAAGACCTCCCGAGCCGGCGCTGTGTCGGGGAGAACGGCACGGGCAGCGGATCTGGCCCCTCCGGCAGTTGTGGGTTTCCTCCCTCGGCGGCGATGACCGCATGAACGATGCACCTTTTAGTCCTCTACACACACCGACCGAAGGGATCCGGCCGGATCTGTGACCAGCGGTGAGCAGAGAGAAAATGTCGCTACCGCTGTCTTGTTTATATCTGGAGAGGATGAGAGAATGAAGAGAGTAACCCTAGTAAAGCAAGCGCTCAGGCCCCTGCGTCCATATATAGTGGAGTGATTATCCTTTTCCTCTCCACAACAAGCGTTTCAATTTGTGTACGTGGCATTAAAGAAAAGAAACTCTCTATTTAAGGTGACTACTCTACGACTCCTACTTACTACTCCCTCCATCCTAAAATACTTGTCCTAGGAATGGATAAAATGGATGTATCTATAACTAAAATAAGTCTAGATACAACCATTTCTAGGAAAAGTATTTCCGGACGGAGGGAGTACTACAGTATTGTTCACTTGTGCTCCCCGCACCTCCATTCATTGAACAACCCCACGGTGAATAAACATACAGTAAGTACTGTATTTATATAGAACGAACAAGCTCGAACTATTTTCGCGTAGTTAAAAGTTGAGGGCGGGGCTTTTCCTGGGCGGTACGCGCGGCAGTTTTCAGGTAGGCGGTTTGACAGAGAGGGGAGGAGGGTGAGCGAGTGGGGCTGTGCGATTTTACGGCGCATTACTGCTGGAAAGACTTGTGATATGACCACTCACTATAGTCATGAATTACTGGCGCTCCGACCGGGATGATGCCCCCCTTCTGTTCCGCTCTCTAATCTGGTGCATGACACGTCGACCCGGATGTTGGCTCTCCCACATGTCGGAGTAGTAAGAAGGAGCAAAGAATGATGCGCTATATACTAGTACTATACTACTCCCTCCGTTCCTAAATATAAGTCTATGGAGAGATTTCGCTATGGACCACATACGGAGAAAAATGAGTGAATCTACACATAAAATGCATCTATATACATCCATATGTGGTCCACAGTGAAATATCTACGAAGACTTATATTTAGGAATGGAGGGAGTACTACTCAGGTCGGAGGAGTGCGAACCACGGCAGCCCAGTGAACCAGCAGTGCGAACCACGGTAGCCCAGTGAACCAGCAGTAGAAAACAATGTGGTGATATGGCCACAAAAAACAATGTGCTACGGTCCACACTGTAAAATGTATAGTAACACTCCTCTTTGTTTGGATCCCTGAGTTAGAGCTAGTTTGGGTTGAATTAGCCTCAAATTATCGAAACAAGAGGGGTTAGTTTGAGCTAGTTTGCTCTAACCCAGCTAAAAAAACTAGCCTGGTGGAGAGGTTCTAATTGGGTTAGTTATCCTCGGGCCCACTAAAAGAGAACTAAAAAATCTCACCCTTCCCGCACCAGATCGCTCCCCCCCTCTCGCACGACTCCTCTTTGTTCCCTATAGGGCCGCCCGCCCAAGCGGCCCTCTCTCTCCTCCGGCCGCCCTCTCCTTCCGGCTTCCGCCGCCCTACTCCGACCGCCCTCTCCCTCCGACCTTCGAAGGTCGCACCACTCCCCCTTCACCAGTCGTTTTTCTCCCTCTGTCGTGCGCGGTGGCGGCGCATCTACCAGGGAGGTCGCGAGAGGGTGAGTTTGTTCGTTCCTTCTCTGTCTCACGGCCATATCATTGATCTTGCTTGCTCTAGCGCTAATTCTGATTTGGAAAAGTAGATCCTGATCAAACTTGATATAGATTTGTGGTGCACGCATGGAATTGTTTGAAGCTGCTTGAGGAGGTAATAAATCTTTCTAGAGGCCCAAAGATCCAGTTCACCTTTCTAGGTATTTCAGTTTCAGGCTTGCATTATTTGTAGAGGCCCAAAGATTCAGTTCACCTTTCTATGTATTTCAGTTTCAGGCTTGCATTATTTCTAGATGCCCAAAGATTCAGTTCACCTTTCTAGGTATTTCAGTTTCAGGCTTGCATTATTTCTAGAGGCCCAAAGATTCAGTTCACCTTTCTAGGTATTTTAGTTTCAAGCTTGCATTATTTCTAGAGGCCCAAAGATTCAATTCACCTTTCTAGGTATTTCGGTTTCAGGCTTGCATTATTTCTAGAGGCCCAAAGATTCAGTTCACCTTTCTAGGTATTTTAGTTGTGAGCTTGGATTATTTCTAGAGGCCCAAAGATTAAGTTCCCGATCGTGACAGCGGCCCTGCTACCCATGCCGGTGTCGACCTCAACTCGCAAGGGCCGGCGTCGGAGGGGTTCCTGTGGCTTGGGCTCTCTGAGCCTTCCTCCAGGCGACGATGGCGAGCTCCTCCCTCGGTGCGTGAGGGGCTCAGGGATCCCTCCCTATCGTGAATGACTTCCGTGATGAGTTAGCTCATTCTTTGTTTCATGAAGTGTTTTTTTTTTGTGAAGCTTGATTGACGACTTGTATGTTTAAGTGGGATATCTCATTTGTATGGACAAAGTAAACATTATCATGTTTTGCATGTTTGATTTGTATAGATGGTTCGTTTATGTCAATTGTGAGCGGTGGAGGTAACAGAAGAGCCGACCACACCAAGAGGGTGCTTGGATCCAAGGGACTTATTTTAGTCTGACTAAAAATAGGGTCCAAAGTAGTCAAATGATTGAGATAGAGCATTTATTGTCAATCTAGCCCTGCCATCCATACACCTCTTTGGTTTAGAGTTAGTTCAGGGTTAGAATCTAACTCTGACCTCTAACTGAGTTAGAGTTCTCCTCGTCTCGGTTCATCACCATCATACTTTCCCCATTCCTGTGTTTTCAGTATCCTGCGAATCAAAGAGGCCCTTTTTTTGCGCGAAAAATCAAAGAGGCCCTTAGACTGGTTTAGGTCCGGTCATTTTTTATAAACGTGTTATGTCCAAAATTCAATAAACGTGCTCCTGTTTCCACGAAAATAATCCGGTTTCATGTAGTAATTCATTCATTTATTTATTCTTCTGCGGGGGGTTTGCATGTAATTCGTGAGGTCTGAAATGTAAAGTGCCCTGGCATATGCTCCGAGTCGTGCATGCACTACGACCCAGATGCTCTATGTCCCACATGTCGGCGAATGGGAGCACGTGGAAATAGCCTAGTAGTAAATATAGGAGGATAAATGCGTGAAAAAATATGTACTGTGAAGCGTAGCCGCGGTTCGAAAAGGAGACCTAAAGTGATGACAGCTATAGGTCGCACGCACCCAACTAGTGGTAGTACTAGACATACGACTAATTTTTCCCTAAAAAAAGAGGCACGAGTGCTCAGTACTCCTATTCTATAAACACGAGTCCCATCTGACAACAGCGTCCGTGCTACAGCTAGCTCTCCTCCCTCGTTTCTCTCTTCTAATTCTAAACTCGGCCGACGCCCGGTGGGCGGGGTGGGTTTGCTCAACTGCGGCCCCACCTCACAGTGAAAACGTTACGACTGGAATAAAAATGCCATATACTCCCTCCGTTCATAAATATAAGCCTTTTTAGATACTAGTTCAAATGGAATACAGCATACAGATGTATGTAGACATAGCTTAGAGTGTAGATTCACTCATTTTGCTCCGTATGTAGTAGTCACTTGCTGGAATCTTTAGAAAGACTTATATTTGGGAGCGGAGGAGTACTATACTAATAAAACATTAAGGCCACGAGGCGATGCAGTGCTGGTTACAGGAGGCAAGAAGAAGAGATGCATCCATCGACGATGTCCACCTCCTCGATTCAGGGCGCCGGCCCACCGAACGGCGCCTAAGTAGCAGCGGCTTTCGTGGCCAGCTCGACGTGCTTCTGAACAATGGCGTCCAAAGATTCCAGCCGCTGGAAGAAGGCCAACGTCTTTCTATCCTTTCTTGCCTTGTAGTGGCCTATGTAGAGGATTTCCTCGTAGACGTGGATGTGCAGGTCGACGGTTTCTTGCATGGCGAGCCGCTGCGCGGCGAGCGCGGCCTCGAGGTGCACATTCTTCGTCGTGACCTCCGGCACCTGCAGGGCCACCAGGGCTTGAAAGAGTTCGTCACCATGCAGGACGATGAGGATGGCAGGCAATGAGGAGCCTGGGCGCGCGGGCTGGAGCAGTACGGCAAGGTCGTCCGCGCGCTTCTTGACGGCGGTGAACTTGCGGATGGAGTTGACCATCATGTCGTCCATGCGAGAGGCGAAGCCGGCGTCGGCGAGGGCTACGATGCCTGCGGTCGCCAGCACCGTCTGGAAACGCTGCGCGGTGCGGGGCCGCAGGCCGGCGCCTTGGATGATTTGGCACAGCCGACTGCCGCTCGCGTCCATCGCCTCCATAGGTGCTTGTGGCTTCTGGTCACTTGGTCTTGGATTGGAGTGAGCAGTGTTGCGCAGAGACTTGGGAGTAGATGGATTGGAGTGGTGGGGCGCCTTTATTATATGAGAGTCTAAACTCTGTTGCATTCACATCGTGCTGGCTCTATTCTGCTTCTCCAATTAATTCCCTCTGCATGTAATTGAGGATGCATCATTGACCGTTCAACATCTCGGGAACCGCTACCCTCTTCCTCCTTGGCATTCAAGCACCTATGGACCCGTCGACGACGAGGTGCCTATGGTGACTTCGTAAATTTCAAGATGATAGTGCCGTGCGTGTGTGCGTTCATAGGGGTGAGTGTATGCGCGTGTATATGAGCGCTAGCGTGCAGACTGTGTGAAAAACGTACATGCGTGTCAAAAAGAGACTAGTCAGTATACTCAATATTGTGCACCTCGGAGAGGAAAATGATAGAACTAGTACGTATTTATTTACGGTGCAGATTCACTCATTTTGCTCCATATGTACTCCGTCTCGGTGTAGTCTAGTCACTTGTTGAAATCTCTAGAAGGGCAAATACTCCTTTCTGATTTACAGGGCTATACTAGCAAGTAGTTGTGCGTACTAGTACAATAGTGGGCTCATATAGCAATTTTGTCTCATGCAAGAGCCTGGCTATATGCGCGCTCCAATGTTCGCAACTGCAACGTTCGGTTTGCGCTTGGCTCTTTGCCTCTTAGAGAAGACGAACAATGATGTTACTACTACTGCTTCTACAGTGTCGAATCCACTACTGCATGTCCGTCCACCGCGAGCGGGACGTATAACTTGTTGTAGAAGTACTACTAAGAAAAAGCCTGTCCTCGTTTGCGAGCAACCGCGCGCATGGGCGAGGGAGAAGGCGTGTAGTAAAATCAAGCTTCTCCTCGATGTACGAGTTGACGCGACACATCATAGCACTGGCCCCACATGCTTGCCTCTAAACTTGGCTGAAAGACCCGCAGTGTACAATATATTTGCTGCAACCTCTAACATTTACCCACCACAAATTAAAATATATGTGGCCGTATGCATCGTTCTGATGCAGAGGCCGGGGAGTCCCCCCTTTTCAAAAAAAAAACAAATTAAAATATATATTCCTGTCTTGACCAGATGAGCGTGCAAACTACAATCACCAGGGTGACAGGTAGGGCCAGAAGACTATTTAATTTTTTAAAGAAAACTTCAAGACAGCCACATAGCATGGAGCCGAACCCAACGATTTTAAGCTTACATGCACGGTACACGCTATCCTAGACTACTCTACACATGAAACTGCCACATGAGCGTCCGGGCTGCGCTTGGCTCTTCGCCTCTTCGGGAAGTCGAACAATGATGGTGTACTACTGCACTGGAGGAGTACTACAGTACGTTTCTAGCCATCTGACACCGATTGAACTGTTGCATGTCCACCGTGTGTGGGAGGGGGAGCGTGTAGCGAAAGCTTCTCCTAGTCTTGCCAGCCACCACGCTCATGGGCGAGGGAGGGACGCTCCTGCCTTTGCGTGTATGACAGGTGGGCCCGACAGGTGTGTGTCCAACCTGTCATACAGCCAAAGGCAGGTGCAGTTAAGTCCGCGAGGGAGAGGATAATCAAACTTCTCGTTGATGTACGAGTTGACGCGACACATCAAAGCGCTGCACTCGATATATTTCAATAATTTGCGTTTACTGATGCATTAATTACAACGCATGCATGCATACTGTGACTCTTCTTTTGATACTTGCATGTGTTGATTTAATGCACCTTGAAGTAGTACTCCCTCCGTTCCTAAATTATAAGTCTTTGTAGGGATTCCATTATGAATTACATACGGATGTACATAGATACATTTTAAGTGTGGATTCATTCATTTTGCTCCGTATGTAGTCCACCTAGTGAAATCTCTATAAAGACTTACATTTAGGAACAGAGGGAGTATAAAATATGTGACGGTAAAGCTTTGTAATACCCCGGCACAATTCGAGAGATGGTTGTGCACGAGGAGGGCGAGATCATGCAGACCGAACAGGAACAGGACCCGACGATGGAGCTCTCTAAGGTCTCGATGGACCTCACCGTGCTCCACTGCCCCTTGTGCCTCCGCCCCTTGATGCCTCCAGTGTATGAGGTTCGAATACACCTCGTCCGTTCGGCTAATTGAGCAAGGTGCAGGTTTTCTACTTCATGTGCTGTTCGATTGATTTCTGCAGTGCAAGGGAGGGCACCTGGCGTACGCGAACTGCCGCGTCGAGCGCCTCGGGAACCAGCGGCAGTGCCAGAAGTGCGAGCGCGGCGGTGGCTTCGACGTGCGGAACACGGCGGTGGACTCCGTCCTTTCGTCGGTGAGGGTGGAGTGCCTGCATGAAGGCTGTGGGCTCTACGTCACTTACCACAAGCTCGCCGATCACCAGAGCGTGTGTCCGCTCGCGCCCTGCAAATGCCCCGTGCCCGTCTGCGGCTACGAAGGCCCGCCGCCGGCGCTCTACCACCACATCAGCACCGCGCATCCCATGCCCGTGCACAGGATCCAGTACGGCAAGGTGCTCCAGCTGCAAGTGCCACTGTCGGAGCCACGGCTCTTGCTGTTCGCGGAGGAGGACCGCCGCGCGTTTTTCTTGGTCGGCGGCATGCTCGACATCGGCGCGCCTATCGCCGTGTCGGTCGTCTGCATCAGAGCGGGGGCGTCCCCACTGCCGCACTACTTGGCCAAGCTGTGGGCGAACGGCCCGCCGGGGGAGCCCAAAGGCACGACCGACGCCGTCAAGGTGGAAATGGAGGTGACAAGAAGCAAGGATCCCGGCGACGTCGACGTGCAGGAGCTGACCTTCTTGACAGTTCCGCCCAAGCTGCTGGCCGGGGCTAATCTTGTGTCCCTCCACATTCAGATTGACAAGCTCACATCCTAATTTTTCGACAGTGCCTTCTGTTTATCTTAGAAATATGCTAATATAGGGATTACCTTGGTCTACTTTATCTTAAGAAATGGTGGGTTTTGGTGGCGATGCAACAATTACTTCGACATCAGATCAGTAATTTCCAACAGTCGAACGGATATTTTGTGTCTGTTGGATATTAAGTTCCTTTGGGTAAGAAGTACTACTTGTCATCAAAATGTATAAAAGGATATGTATGTAGACGTATTTTAGTTCTAGATACATCCCTTTTTATCCATTTTGATGACAAGCACTCCCTCCGTTCCACAATACATGCCTTCCATTTGTCAAAATATAGATGTATCTAGACATGTTTTAGTATATAGGTACATCCATGATAGAGCCAGCCGGATGGTTGAGAACACTACAATTCGTAGCTACAGATGCGTGTGTGAATCCCAGATGCAGAGGCTGGGGGTCATCATCCTCCTTTTCAAGAAAAAACAGACGCGTGTGTGAGAGGAGAGTGCGTGCGTGCACCTCTTCTCTTCCTGTATAACGTAATACTAAACTCAGAGTACAAGTTTTTGTGGGTGGGACGATGGTGCGTGCGAGAAGTCCCGAGAGATAGGTTTAATGCGTCTGAAAAAAGGACTAGCCTAGAGCTCGCCACGCGGCTATTCCTGTTGAACGCCCCATTAACCGTAAGATATGTATATGACGGTGCCAGTTATTGCACGTACACAGCAGTACTCCCTCCTTTCCGGTTTATAGGGCTTAATTCAAAAATCTCACCAACCAAGATGGTGAGTGGTGGAATATTTTTTGTAGTTTGCAAAAGCACCTAATTAATGCTCTTGTTTTTCTCAAAAAATTATGTTTATCAATGCATTAATTGCAATGCATGCATGCATAAAGTACATGCATTGGTCAATTTTCTCTTAATACTTGCATGCAATAATTTAATGCACCTTGGAATCTGAACATGTGTTGGGGAACAACCAAATTGAGCCTTATAAAATGGAAAAACTAAAATTTTGAGATAAGCCCTATAAAACCGGAAAGAAGGGAGTAGAAAAAGAAGTACTCCATCCCGGAATAGTGCCGCACTTCAAAACTAGAACCGTCAATAAATTTTGAGCTTGCGTCTCGTCACATTCCAAATTACTCCATGCTATATTGAAATGCAAACCTGTTCACACCGATCACAACCTAAACGGTTTCCCACTTAGGAGCGTATTAGTACCACGCTATATTGAATTCCAAACCTGTTCACACCGATCACAACCTAAACGGTTTCCCACTTAGGAGCGTATTAGTACTCGGTTATAAATACTAGTATGCCAAGATGACTGCACATTCCTCCTCAACTCCTCATCCACAAAAACAAACAAGTCATTCAGCATCCTTCCCTTGCGTCTGCCATGGCCAGCGTGAGTTATGGGTCGAGATTGCCACCAGGAGAGGCGAGCATGGAAAGTGGAAGCACGAGAGATGTCCCGCCTCATTGCGAGAGCAGTGACATGTCCCGCTGTGAAGTAGCAGCACAGAGGTCCCGCCGCGCCGCTGAAGTAGCACGGAGGTCCCGCCGCGCCGTCGATGCAGCAGACTGGTCCGGCCACGCCGCGGAAGCAGCAGAGATGTCCCGCCGCGCCACGAATGCAGCAGAGATGTCCCGCCGCGCCGCGGCGGCCTGGGAAAATTTCTCGCGGGCAGGCGACGACTGTTACAGGCGCATGCATGCGATCGTCCATAGCCAGATGGATCAGATCTCCGGCTGGGCGAGGTTGCAGGACGACGTGAAAGCCTCATTTGAACAGGCTACCGGCGTCATCCGGAAACTAAGGGAGGGCAATGAGAGGCTCCAGGCCGAGCGCGACCTGCTGAGGGAGAAGATCGTCCGAAGTGCAGACCAGCAGGAGGAGATCAAGTCCTTGTTGAAGAGAATCGGCGTCATCGTCAAGAAACTTATGGACGAGAATGATATGCTCTGCAACGAGCGCCAAAGGCTGGTGCAGGAATCCGTGGATGTTCTCAAGTAGCGTCTTGAGGAGACAAAAGAGCTCATCACCGCTCGCCGCGGAGACTAGTTCCCGCGGCCTGCAGCAATGCATCAAGAAAGTAGAGATCAGCGAGCTAGATCCTTGTCTTCCTTCTTATTTTGCCCTTGTGTATTTCGGGCTTAGCCGCATGTGGATTTTTTAATTATCTTTATAATTATCTAAGACAATTAATCGTCCTTATCTTTCTGTGGAAGATCAATATTGCGAGGCTCAAATGAAGAAAACTCTTGCAGTGGCGACCCTGGCGTTGCTGTTCTTCTAGTTGTTGCTGGGCTTCCTTCAGTTTCCTGGTTTCTTTTGATGTAATAATCGGTTTAGGATGTGGATTGTGTCGTCGGTTCTGAAATGTTGGTTTCTAGCGCGGATGTTTGGCCTTTGTTGGCCTCTAGGGATGTTGCGATTTCAATCTGGTAGCTTTTAGTCCTTCGTGTTAGGCTAGAGTTGTGCTGAACTTCTTGTGAATTGTGGTGGTTTTCAGTAATGAAAATCGGAAGGGGCAAGCCCTTCTTTGATCAAAAAAAAATTAATCGTCCTTATATATTCATCAGTCTTGCTATAAGTCGCAGTAGATGCTATATAGGTCCGTCGGATCTTGCATCAAGATCCATGCTTTCAGATTTTCTTTTTTCTCTCTTAAATCTCAGTCGAGTGAGACATAGCCACGCCATTAATGGAGACCTTGGGAGAGAGGTGGACGGCAGATGGAGGTCAAAGGGCTCTCCTCCCGATAAGCACGCGCAGGGGTCTGATCGCACGCCTCTCGTACTCAAATAGCTACCCTGCACGGCGCCTCCTAGCTAATAAAAATGGGGACGCGTGGCGGCACGTAAATGGTACTAGTAAGTAGAACGCCCACGGTTTCAATAATACTTGTGTTTCCGATTGTAATGTGACAGCACTTGTTCCAAAATGACTTTGTTGATTGTAAATGTGTGCACCTTCGCAGATCAGACTACAAATTTCCCACAGCATGTTGGTGTCATGTCATGGCACCAAGCCAAGTTTCATTATTTTCATGCGTGTTTTGGATTTACAGGAATTAAAAAACTAAGTTTCTCAATGTTTCCAACCCAGCCACGACGCCCGGATTTTTGAATTTCATTCCCATTTCTTGCATGGAATCTAGAAATTTACCCGAGGACACACATGTGATTTTTCAACCAACTTTGGTGCACTGGAACATGTGCTTGTATTTCAAATTTGAATTATGCACACAAAGGTGACACGTTCCCTCCTAGAACCACGAGCCTTCTTGAGAGAAGCTCCGATTTGCAAGAAGCTTATACCAAAATTTGTTCCTATTGGGCCAATTTTTTTACCACGGCATGGTACTACCATGACATGACACCATGCCAAGTTTCATGATTTTAAAACCAAGTTTCTCAATGTTCTCGACCGAGCCATGATGCCCAGATGTTTGAATCTTATTCTCATTTTCTGCATGGGACCTACTCCCTCATTCCATCTATATAGGGCCTAATGTGTTTTTCAAGACAACCTTTGACTATTGACAAGATTAATAGCACATGAGATGTATACTATGAAAATTATATTATTGGAAGCTCCTTTGACATACAAATTTGAAGGTATGCTTTGTGTAAGTTGCATGTCATATATTATTGCTCTAACGTTTGGTCAAAGTTAGCCTCGAAAAATGCATTAGGACCTATATAGATGGAAGGAGGAGTAGAAATTCACCGAGGACACAAGCGTGATTTTTCAACCAACTTTGGTGCACGGAGCATGTGCTTGTAGTTCAAATTTGCATTATGCACATTAAATGACCAAAAACTCAATTAATGTGTAAATAAGGCCAAACGAAGCCGGAATAATTCCAAAATTTAACAGGGCACTCATGTAGTTCTATGTTGCCTTTGTAAATAAACTCAAGGGGTACAACATATATCGTTTCGCACTCAAAGGTGGCACCTTCCCTCTCAGAACCACGAGCCTTCTTGAGGGAAGCTTCGGTTTGCAAGAAGCTTATACCAAAATTTGTTCCTATTCGGCCATTTTTTTACCACAACATGGTAGTACCATGACATGACATCCATGCCAAGTTTCATGATTTTCAGACGTGTTTTGGATTTACAAGAATTTTAAAACCAAGTTTCTCAATGTTCTCGGTCGAGCCACGATGCCGAGATGTTTTAATTTATTCTCATTTCTTGCATGGGACCTAGAAATTCACCCGAGGATACAAATGTGATTTTTCAACCAACTTTGGTGCACGAGAGCATGTGCTTGTAGTTCAAATTTGACTTATGCACATTAAATGACCAGAAACTCAATTAATGTATAAAAAACGACAAACGAACCCGGAATAATTCCAAATTTAACAGGGCACTAATGTAGTTCTATGTTGCCTTTGTTAAGAAACTCAAGGGCGAGGGGGCGGGGCAGCATATATCGTCTCACACTCAAAGGTGGCACGTTCCCTCTTAGAACCATGAGCTTCCTAATTGGCCCAATTTTTTACCACAACATGTTAGTGCCATGACATGACACCATGCCCATGATTTCCAGCTAAGTTTTGGATTTACATGAATTTAAAATCTAAGTTTCTCGATGTTCTCAGCAGAGTCATGATGCCAAGATGTTTGAATTTCATTCTCATTTCTTTCATGGGACCTAGAAATTCAACCAAGGGCACACGTGTGATTTTTCAACCCACTTTGGTGCACCGGAGCATGTGCATGCAATTCATATTTAGATTATGCACATCAAAAGTCCAGAAACTCAATTAATGTATAAAAAGGCCAAATGAACCCGAAATAATTCCAAAACTTAAGAGGGCACTCATATAGTTCTATGTTGCCTCTGTAAATAAAATCAGGGGGGAGGCAGCGTATATCGTTTCGCACACGAAAAGGTGACACGCTCCCTCTCGGAATCACGAGGTTTGTTGAGAGAATCTCCGGTTTTGCAAGAGGCTTATACCAAAACTTGTCCCAATTCAGCCAAAAATTATACGTATGAAAACAGGGTTTAGATTATCCCGAACATCTCGCTACCTAGACCAATAATGTACTATGATTTGAATTCAACATAAAATTGATACAAATATTTGAATTGGAGAGCGTATGGTACATGTAGTTCATAGTGAAATATGATTACTGCTATCACTACTAGGGAAAACCTTATACACAGAAATTTAGCAACAGCGCGGGTCAAAAAAGGGCGCTAGTGCTACAAAGCAGTAGCGATCGTAAAAAAACCGCACTACAGATACAACTTTAGCAGTAGCGCGTGTAGTGGCAAAAGCGCTACTACTAATATTTGCATTGCTAGAATGATAGGCTACGCATAGCAGTAGCGGGCTTGTAGTAAACGCGCTACTGCTAGGGAATAAGTAGCAGCGCGTTTCCTAGGAAGAGCGCTACTACAAACGGAAATAAAATAAGATGAAAAACAAATAGAAAAATAAATGAAAATGAAAGGAATAGAAAAGGGAGAAAGGAAAAAAATAGAATGTAAAGCAAAATAAATGAAAAAGCGAAAAAATGGAAGAAGGCATAGCAGCAGCGTGTGTTTGTAAAAGGCTATAGCTAACGTAGCTGCAGCGCGTGTCCTAGACCCCCGCTATAGAAACAGAAAAGGAAATTAAAAAATGGAAGAAAATTACATAGCTATAGCAGCAGCGAGTTTTGTAAAAAGCGCTATAGCTATCTTAGCTATAGCGCGTTTTACCAAACACGCTACCGCTAAATTTGACTTAACCAAAAAAAAACTATTTCCCCCCGGCCACCACTTCTCCCCCAAATCCCTCAACCCACACCGCGCGTCGCCGTCTCCCCGATTCGCCGTCGCCCCACTTCGCCGCCGTCTCCTGCCGACGTCGACGCCACCAGAGCCATGCGCCGTCGACGCCACCAGAGCCGCCCCCAATGCCACGGAGCCGCGCGGCCTCGTCAACGCCAGTGGAGCCGCCGTCGACGCCACCGGATCCTTCCTTGCCACAACTGCCTCCCTCACCGTCACTGGAGACGCCCCTGCCTCCCTCGCCACCACTGCCTCCATCGCCACCACCGGAGCCATCCTCTGTAAGCCCCCACCCCTCCTCTCTCTCTCATGCATAGGTTAGCTAGTTTAATTAGGTTAATTATCTAGGTTAGGGCAAAAATTTAGGTTAATTAGGTTCGTTGGATTAACAAGCTAGGATAAGTAGGTTGGCTAGGTTAGAGGAAAATTTTATTTTAGAGCATTAAGTCAGAAGGGTTAGAGGAATGGAGTTCCTTTGCAATTTAATTGGGTTCTGTCCTAGGCAGAGAAGGGTTAGAGATAATAATGTGTGTTTGTGTGAGAGAGAGGAATAGCTAGATCAACATAATTTGGGTTCTGTCCTAGGCAGAGAAGTGTTTAGTGAGGTCATTTTGAAAGGTTTTTGATTTTTGAAAACAGCACTATTTTTCAAGGAAAAGAATTTAGGCAAATTTTATTTTTCATTGAAGTGGTCATGTTATATCTTTTCATTGAAGTTGTTCGATTGTACCCAAGTGGCTTTGTTTTTTCCAGGGAATGATGTTGAGTGGCCTATGTTTTGCCGGAATGTTGATTCATTTCTGTTTCGGCAAATTTCAGGTTCTCGATTTGTCCACTTTTTAGCAAAGGTCATGCCGAAATTTTCCGTGAATTTCGGCATGACTTCTGCTACAAACTAGGACATATCGAGTGCCCGGGATTTGCCGCACCAGGAAGGAGTCAACATTCCTTCAAAACAATAGTCCTTTTTTATGTCATTATTCATTTTATTAGGTCTAAAATTCATTGACTAGATTTAATCATAGGAAACATGGCTAGCAACGATGAAGGACAGGGTTCTGGTGATT
The DNA here is from genome assembly GCA_021605145.1 of Aegilops bicornis. Taxonomy (NCBI): domain Eukaryota; kingdom Viridiplantae; phylum Streptophyta; class Magnoliopsida; order Poales; family Poaceae; genus Aegilops; species Aegilops bicornis. The sequence goes on along the minus strand of CM038675.1, from coordinate 62,956,187 downwards.
GCAACGACGTCTACCTAGCGGCAGACGAATATTTTAGCCGTATCGACGATCAACCGATGTTGTTGCTGGGCCCACCGGTGGCATCGGGATCGAGACCGACACGCAGACCGGTCTTTGAGACTGAGACCGGCGCTGAGATTCAGACCGGCATCGAGACCGGCATCGGGACCGGTGCTGCCTCGGGGAGCGGAGCCGGTGTAGAACCGAAAGCAAAGAGGCAACGGCTTCCTAACAAACTCAGGACTACTAGGCTGGTGGTCACGGAGGTGGACGACGGCAATTTTGAGCCAAAGGCGCCCGAGGAAGCGCGCGCGTGCTACGGCAATCAAATTGGCTGCATCGCACGGACAACCGCCACCATCAATGATGAGAAACTACAGAAGATAGAAAATATGAGGAGCTCCCTCCTAAAGAAGTTTCACCAGATATTCTTGTTCCCGGGCCGGAATGAGAAGGATTATGAAGATCCAGACGAGGACCCGACAATGAAGAAGATAAACAAACACGCCATGACCAAGTTTAGCAACGCGTTGGCCGCCTAGAAAAATCGAGTGAAAGCAAAGATCAACGACGGGGAACCCTACTCCGAGATTGTAAAGGATAATCCGACAATCACGGAAGAGAAGTTTCAACTATTCAAGGAGGCTTGCGAGGCCGAAGCTGCCAAAAAAACTCTAAGTACATGAAGGGGCTTCAAAAGAGGAACATTGGGAGCCACCACCTCAAAAGCCGTGGTTACGGCGGAAAGAGGTCCAAATGGGCCAAGGAGGATGCGGAAGCCGCGAGTCTGGGAATCCCAGACCCCTTGGCGGATTTCACCGCCCCGCGGGAGCGTGAGGTCCTGAGGGCCCGGCACCGTTGGGACCCACTGAAGATGGTTTACAGGACAACACCGGTCATTACGGAGTTCATGAGACTGCTGGTAATTTTAGTTTCTGATCAATTCATTTGCTACGTTAGTCATATTTGTAAACGATCCTTGTGCCTTTTGCGGAGAGAGCAGCACCGGATTGCGGCGAAAGCGACTTCGCCGTCGAGGCATTGGCGAGGCCAAGTGGGACACTCCATTCAACCGGGCGTTGAACATATTGAAACGACAACCGGTGGATACTCGACCGTCGTATGGGCGCGTGCATGGTGTCGGAGGCGGCGCCCACGTGGAAGAAGTACTACCGTGAGACCACGGAGGAGAGAAAGGAAAGACGGAGGTTAATCAAGAAAACATCGACAAGAAGGTTGAGATTGCGGTTGAGAAGAAATCATCTCAGACGATCGCAACAGCGGTAGCTGCCGCCATAAAACAGGTGGTTGCAGATTTGTCTACTTCCTTGGTGACGGCGTTATCACTTGGACAAGTAAAAATCCAGAAAAAAATTCTCAGGACTATCCCCTTGCTGACTTCTTGGGAGAACCTGCTCCGACTGCTCCTGCAGACTGCTCCCCGCAGACCGCTCCTCGACCTCCTCCCGCAAGACTGCTCCCGCGACCAGTGACGTGCTCGGCGGTGCTTCGCCTTTTGGCTGAGCTCGACGCCTCACGGTATCTGTCACACCGCCCCCTTCAATATAAATGTATAATCTCCCGTTTTCGTTGCCTTCGGATGTCTCACGTCGCAGACTTTTCTTTGCAGGCAGCGAAACCCGTGCACCATATTGTACACCATCGGCTGACGAGAAGGTGGCCGTGGGGAAGGCGACGATAATGAAGCCGAAGGAACCATTGTTCCACAGCCGGCCGATCCCCCCGAATTTCTTCAAGGTTTCCATGGCCAGTGTCGAACCGGGCCACGAGAATTTTCATCCTCCAACACTACTGGTGGATGACGAGGAGACACGGCGGCGGCTTGGTGATTGTTGCAATGGGTGGGTCCTGTTGTGGCCAAAGAGTCTGCTTCGTCTGGAGGCGGCCGGGAGCACACCGACGAGCACGCAGCCTCAGCAAGGTATGAACATCAACACCCCACCTACCCAATTAGCGACAGGTGTCGGGTTGGGTGATAGCGGACGGGGTAAGGAGGAGCCTCCATTAGTCGCTGATGACGTCGCCATGGATGAGGATGACGATGACGATGGCGCTGAACAGTATGTCTATGTTGGCGCCTCCTCAGGGTTTGAGCGTCATGAGTCGGTGCCTGAATTACCGTCTCAATGTATTATTGACGACCTTCCGGTAGTAAAGAAGTCTAGGAAGAGAGCGAGGAAAGGCAAAAAAGCTGATTCTATGATCCAGCCGCCTCAGCAGCCACGGCTTCAGGACCGTATAGATATCCTCGATGCGGATAAATGGCATATCCCCGGTCAACCAATCCTACCTGCAACAGCGCTAAGGGCCAGATTCGGCGATCTAAGGAGACTTCATGACGATATGCTGCGGGTAGAAAAATGCCTCATCGCCTCGAAAGATCCAGGATACCCACTGTACGTGGTTAACGTTCCGCGGCAAATGTAAATGACGTCGACGGCTTCCCTGCGGATAAGTTCTTCCTCCGATTCGATTACATATTCGACATGTTTCACGTGAAGAAGCTAGATTTTACGTTTGTCCGCCTTTATGCCTTGCACATGAACTACATCATTGGGGTTGAGCAGATACGTCATACCTGTGTCGCTGACCCGTACTACATGCACGAGAGCTTCTTGGGAGTGCATGCGAGCAGCGTGAATACGCAAGGGAATACAACGTCAGTTTCATGCTCGCCCATAAGGACAAGGAGGCGATTCTCGTGCCTAATCATCCTGTGTAAGTCATCCGCGCTGCTATCCTTCCTTCGATTTCAATAATTCATTTGCACGGTGGAGGCTCATTAATTTGAGGTGTACTTATTTTATGCTTGGCGGCGCGCCGTCCTCATCATCCTCTACCCCGATTCTCCCACGCTCTTTACTTGGACTCGTCGAAGAACATTCACAAAAGGATTACACCCACATCACGGATGTTCTCTACAGTGCTATGTTTTACTACCCAGCCAGGGGTGGAGAGGTCAGGGACATGAAGCGAAGGGCGGCAGGGCCGCCTTCGCCCATAAGACCGACTTCTGCTGCATCCAAAGAACCGAGCGATTCTCTTAATGATGGATTCTATGTCCTACACCACATGCTGGAGTATAGACGGGATCACCAGAACCTTCAAATGTCACCTACATCTGGCGATGCCCATATTCTGCAATGGGCAAAGGACATAGGAGATATCGAGGATCATCGACTTCGAGCTGAGTTCTATAACATCCAGCGCAAACTTGCCCAAATCATCATGAAAGAGGTCGTCGAAAAAACAGGGATGTTCTACGGAGAAGGACAAATGTCGTGGGAAGACGTCCGAACATGGATAGCCTCTCAGCGTCTCGACATGAAGCCTTTCACTAAGCTCGGGGACTATCTCCACGACCTCGATGGATGTACGGCATGTTGGAGTGATTGTCGATATATGACAATGTGTCTGTTTAGTCCATACTTTCCGTATGACAAAACTTTGAGTTATCTTGTGATGAAACTTTATTTGTGATGTAATTAAACCATCCTCCTCCTCGACTAGCGAAGATCACTCTAGTTAGGGCATTTTGGGTACGATGAACTTTGTTATTTATGCTTATGATATGTTGTTTCTATTTTTGTCAAGTCTGTCTCTTTCTGTTGCTCAACTATATATGTTGCATATCATCGACTCATGTGACGATGCAGGTGCATAGATCATCAATGGCGAAGAAGTGCTACGCCAGGAGTATATATACGATGAGTGGCCGGAGTGTCAGGCCCAGTTGTTGCCGGTTTCCGGTTTCGAGTGTGAGGCAGTAGTTAGTTTAGGTTCACGCTAATGCGAGAGAGGATCTGAACTCATGTACTCAAAGTGATAGCTCTTCTCGCGTATACCATTGTTTAGATGGATGACGATGTATTTGCAAGTAATCAAGGACTTGTATCGCTATTTTCGAGATGATGACGAGAGACCACTTTGTGTTGGATGATGATTATGATGAGACTATTTGTATGTATATGCTATGATTATATTCGTGGTCTCGCAGGCATTTGTATGTGTATCATGATGAAATTTCTATGTGCTAAAGATTCTTCTATAAAGCCTGTTCAAATACAAAACAAATATGCCAAAAAAAAACAAAAAACCTGTTAAATTAGTAGTAACGAGTGTATAGAAGTTAGCAGCAGCGCCGCTATAGCAGTAGCGCGTTGCTGCAAAGGGCGCTAGAGCTACTAGCAGTAGCGTGCTCCCAGAATCGCTGCTGCTACACTTGTGTAGCAGTAGCGCCGGTGACCACGCGCTACTGCTATATGTTAGCTGTAGCGCCTTATTAGTAGCGCCGCACCCCGCGCTACTGATACACCTAAAACCCGCACTGCAGCTAGCCTTTTCCCTAGTAGTGTATATGCATGACTTTTTGTTATCAAGATAATATTTAAATTATTGTATAACTTGACAACAATCGTATTCAAATAAGGAAAATTGATTCAAATTTAGTCCATATGGTGAGCGACAATATATATGTTCACATGGTGGAGTAAAATGTTCATATATGATGGAAGATCAAAATGTACGACTACATCAATTATAAACTGCAAGGTCACCTAATGATATATTCGAATTGAACATAACGTGGATTCAAAAATTGAAATTCGAGATCATGGCATCTGTAATCATATAAAAAGGGACATTACTCTTTCTTTGGTGGGAATTGATTTGTTTTTTGTTGTTGTTGAGGGAAGTGCGAATCGATTTGGTACTGTGTAGTGTAATCTTGTTGTCTCGATTTTTTTTACATTTTTCTTGTAGCTTTTTCAATGGCATCTATAGCAATATAGTAAAAGGGGACATGACTCTCTTGTGTCTTGTATGAATTGTTTTTTTACACGTTAAGTTTGTTCTGCCGAACAAGGAATCCGCACCTTGTTATCCCGAAATTTTCAAGCTCGAGTATCTTTTGTCTCACCTGCTTTGAAACTCACGCTTCTTCAACCCGCTCCGCGCCTTGTTATCCCGAAATTTGGACATGCATGAGAACTCCCTCCTCATCCAAAATCGCTCCCGCAGCCCAGACACGCGAAATCCCCCTTCTACCCCTCAGCCAGAAATGAAGCTCCACGTCACGGTGTCAAAACCGGTGGGGGTACGCTGGTAACTTACCCTACATTTCGGACAAGCACGTCCCTAAGCTTGGCTCCCCCCTCCCCATTCACCCCCCCCCCCCATTCATACACCGAGGCCGCCAAAATTCGGAAAACCCCACGCTCCTCCGTCGGCCTCCCGACCGCCGCCCAGCCGGAGACTCTTCCCCGACTACATCGTCCACCGCAACAGCTCGCCGTCCCTCATCCACCGCACCAGATGAGGATCTGTTGTCGATCTCGTCGTCCCGCCGGATCAGCCGCCCCGTCCTCCACCTCCAAGGAGCTGCCCCGATGTTCGCCTCGTCTATCGCGCCACCTCAATCCCACAGCGTCGTCTTGACCTGCCCCACTGGAACTGCAGCACCCTCACCAATTCCTCCGATGAAGCCGAGGCCAACTCGACGCCACCAAGGAGGTTCTGCACTCACCGCTGCATTTTATCTTTTATTCGATCTCACGGGGCTGCCGGTGCTCGATACCGAGCAGATCTGGCGTCTCCATCGACGGCGCTGTCGCCAGCCACATCATCCACGGCGTCTCTCCCCCATGTTGTTGCTTCCTCGGCGGCGACTTCCACAACGGCACTAGATGCAGCTGCTCTGGCTCTCACTCGCGATGCGGCTCTGTTCTTGCTGTCGGTCGCGCTGCTGCACTGCTCCTGCTTTCGTTCATGCTGCTGCTCTGCTCTTGCTCTCGCTTGCGCTGCTGCTGCTGCTGCACGACCTCCGGCAGCTACAGGAGTTGCTGCTTTAGCACTCGCTCACGGTGCTACTGCACGACTTGCTCTCTGCTAGTGTGTTCCCTGCTCGAGCGTCTGCTGATTTAGATCTCTGCTCCTAGTGCTCGAATGCCCTAAACATCTATTGCAATGCTCTGTTACTAGTTCAATCAGTTTCGACAGTAAAATTCAGTTTCGACTGTGAAGTTCATTTTCTTCAGTTAAGTTTAGAGTGAACAGTACTTACAGCATCTGTCGGAGCGGCCGTTGCACGGCTGATGCGTTTTACATCTAGCACTTTTTGGTGATGTATTTTACATCATCTATTGCAGATGATATTAGGGTCCCACTTCAGATTAACATTGTCTGTCTTGTCATGCTTCAGCCTCGTCGCCGTACACCTTAGCGGAGCTGCTCCAATGACGGAACCGTCCATCACAGCGGAGCAGTACTGAGGGAGTCCTGGATTAGGGGGTGTCCGGATGGCCGGACTATAACCTTCGGCCGGACTCCTGGACTATGAAGATACAAGATTGAAGACTTCGTCCCGTGTCCGGATGGGACTTTCCTTGGCGTGGAAGGCAAGCTTGGCGTCTGGATATGTAGATCTCCTCCCATTGTAACCGACTACGTGTAACCCTAGCCCTCCCGGTGTCTATATAAACCGGAGGGTTTTAGTCCGTGGGGCGAAGAAACGATCATACCATAGGCTAGCTTCTAGGGTTTGGCCTCTCTGATCTCGTGGTAGATCTACTCTTGTCCTACCCATATCATCAATATTAATCAAGAAGGAGTAGGGTTTTACCTCCATCGAGAAGGCCCGAACCTGGGTAAAAACATTGTGTCCCTTGTCTCCTGTTACCATCCGCCTAGACACACAGTTCGGGACCCCCTACCCGAGATCCGCCGGTTTTGACACCGACATGGTGCTTTCATTGAGAGTTCCTCTGTGTCGTCATCTTTAGGCCCGATGGCTCCTCCGATCATCAACAACGACGCGGTCCAGGGTGAGAGTTTTCTCCCACGACAGATCTTCGTATTCGGCGGCTTTGCACTGCGGGCCAATTCGCTTGGCCATCTGGAGCAGGTCGAAAGCTACGCCCCTGGCCATCAGGTCAGATTTGGAAGTTTGAACTACACGACCGACGTCCGCGGAGACTTGATCTTCGACGGGTTCGAGTCACAGCCGAGCGCGCCGCCTTTATCACGATGGGCATGATCTAGCTCTGCCGCGAACAGTGCCACGAAGGTCGCACCGATGTCCGCTCCGACCCTTAGCTCGGGCCGATTGCATGTCGAGGGCGGGTGGCTGGACACCGCCTCGGGGCTGCAATCTCTACGGCGATCGAGGCGAACACGAGCCTTGTCGCTGCGAAGCTCGTGACTCCAAGGTGTCGGACTCCTCTCCGGACTCCGAACCTTCCGCGCCCCTGCCAATTGAATCCGATTGGGCGCCGATCATGGAGTTCGCCGCCGCGGACATCCTGAATTCACTAAAGTCTCTGTCTTTATCAGGAGAGCCCTAGCCGGACTATGGTCGGCAAGGTTGGGATGCGGGCGACGAAGAAATTCAAAGACCACCCACCACCCACTTCATAGCCACAGTCGATGATTTAACCGACATGCTCGACTTCGACTCCGAAGACATCGACGGTATGGACGCTTGAAGCGAGACGACCAAGAACCAGCGCCTATAGGGCACTGGAAGGCCACCTCATCGTATGACATATACATGGTGGACACCCCAAAAGAAGGGAAGGGCGATGGAACAACGGAGGATGACCCCTCCAAGAAGCAGCCTAAGCACCGGCGTCAGCGGCGCCGCTCTAAATCCCACCAAAGCAAAAACGGCGATTCCGGCACGGGATATAATAACACCCCGGACAGTGCCGAAGACAACCACCTCCAGCAGGATTCAGCACAGGAAGATGGAGAAGCCAGCCCTCATGAGAGAGCGGCAGACAGAGAGGTAGAGGACGATAATTACATGCCTCCATCTGGAGATGAGGCAAGCCTCGATGACGACGAATTTGTCGTGCCTGAGGATCCCGTCGAACAAGAGAGTTTCAAACGCAGGCTTATGGCCACGGCGAGCAGCCTCAAGAAAAAACAGCAACAGCTTAGAGCTGACCAAGACTTGCTAGCCGACAGATGGACTGAAGTCCTTGCGGCCGAAGAGTACGAACTCAAACGCCCCTCCAAGAGCTACCAAAGCGTAGGCTGCTACCCCGATTAGAGGAGGAAGCACCTAAACCTACATCACTAGCGCCGCAGCCGCGGCCAACCGCCACCTCGTAGCCCTGACGAAGAAGGCCTCTCGGCCCTCCACTCAAGCCGCACCCCGGTGTCGCTCAAAGAATACCAAGGCATGTGGAAATGTGCCAGACCTGCGAGATATATTGGAGGACAAGGCAAGGCAAACAAGATTGATCTACGGATCGCATGGGCACCCCACGACGCGTGACGATAACCGTCATGCCGGATATGGCAATTCCGGCCGGGCCGAACACAGTAGACAAAGCTCATTTGAGCTACGTCGTGATATAGCCCAGTACAGAGGCGCCGCACACCCACTATGCTTCACAGATGAAGTAATGGATCATCAAATCCCCGAGGGTTTCAAACCCGTAAACATCGAATCATACGATGGCACAACAGATCCTGCGGTATGGATCGAGGATTATCTCCTTCATATCTCCCACTCAAGCCCGCGGTGATGATCTACACGCCATCAAATACCTCCCACTCAAGCTTAAAGGACCAGCTCGGCATTGGCTTAACAGCTTGCCAGCAGGGTGAATTGGTTGTTGGGAGGACCTGGAAGCCACATTCCTCGACAATTTCCAGGGCACCTATGTGCGACCACCAGACGCCGATGACCTAAGCCACATAATTCAGCAGCCAGAGGAATCCGCCAAACAATTCTGGACACGGTTCCTAACTAAGAAAAATCAAATAGTCCACTGTCCGGACGCAGAGGCCCTCGCAGCCTTCAAACATAACATGCGTGACGAATGGCTTGCCCGGCACCTAGGAGAGGAAAAGCTGAAATCCATGGCAGTCCTCACAACACTCATGACCCGCTTTTGCGCGGGAGAAGACAGCTGGCTAGATCGTAGTAATAACATGACCAAGAGCCCTGGTAATTCGGATACCAAGGACAACAATGGCAGGTCGCGTGGCAACAAGCACAAGCGCCGCATTAACGACGACAATGCTGAGGATACGGTAGTTAATGCCGGATTCAGAGGCTCTAAACCCGGTCAGCTGAAAAAGCCATTTAAAAGAAATACTCCGGGCCTGTCCAGTTTGGACCGAATACTCGATCGCTCGTGCCAGATACACGGCACCCCCGAAAAACCAGCCAACCACAACAACAGGGATTGTTGGGTGTTCAAGCAGGTAGGCAAATTAAATACCGAAAACAGTGACAAGGGGCTGCATAGCGATGACGAGGAGGAGCCCCGGCCGCCAAACAATAGGGGACAGAAGGGCTTCCCCCACAAGTGCGGACGGTGAACATGATATACGCAACCCACATACCCAAAAGGGAGCGGTAGCATGCACTCAGGGACGTATATGCGTTGGAGCCAGTCGCCCCAAAGTTCAACCCGTGGTCCTCCTGCCCGATCACTTTTGATCGAAGGGACCACCCCACTAGCATCCGCCACGATTCGCCGCATTGGTTCTAGACCCAATCATTGGCCAGTTTCACCTCACTAGAGTCCTTATGGGCCGGCAGCAACTGAACCTGCTTTATCAGGATACAGTCACGAAAAAATGGGCATAGATCCCTCAAGGTTTAAACCCACAAAGGCGACCTTTAAAGGCTTCATACCAGGTGTAGAGGCCAAGCTATGCAGGCTTAGTTACACTTGAGGTGGTCTTGGATCCCGGATAATTTCTGAAGTGAGGAGTTAATCTTGGCATAGTCCCGTTCATGATGGCTATCACACCTTTGCTTTCAGACGAACCGCATTTGCAAATTTCAATGCGGTGCCGCTTTCGCATACCTCAAGCTCAAGATGCTAGGCCCTCGAGGAGTCATTACGGTCAATGGAAACACCGAACGCTCTCTCCGAACGGAGGAGCATACGGTGGCCCTCGCGGCGGAAGTACAAATTAGCCTCTCAAGGCAATTCTCGAGTCCAGCTATTAAACGTCCGGACACCGTCAAGCGCGCCCGGAGTAACCTACAACAAGACCGCCTGGCACGTCCCGAGCACGCGTAGCAATGCGGCCCCAACCCCAGCCCTCGCGAAATTGCGAAACCAGTACTACGCGTACATAATTACGCTCTGGAAATACCATGGGCATAGGGGGAGGGGCACAACCACGGCATGCCCAAAATGCGGCTCAACCGCACTAGGGGCTCCCGATTTTGTCATTCTTTTTTCTTACTTTCAGGACTCCACTCTCCGGAAGGCCTGTCCGGCAGTACAATCGCCAAACACATGATGCAACAGCCAGGGAGGCAGAAAGCTAGGTCGAGTGTCCAGGTGGTCTCTATAACGAGCAGTATACTTGTTTCACATATCATCCCTCAGCTCGCCCCCGGAGGGGGACATGTTAAATAGTCCCATCTCTTGCTTATCGCACTATTTGTATCGTTCTGCTTTTACCGCAGACTTTTCGAATAAACAATACATAGCTTTTGTCTATTATTGCATTCCTTTTTATGTAAACATGTTCAGTTATGACATTACGCAACCGTACACTTTGGTACGGCCAATACACCAGGGGCTTAAGTACCCCAGAATGTGGTGTGAGAAGTCTGAACACTCTCATGGGTGCGGCACCCCGAACTTATAGCATTATATGCATCGGCTCCGAATCATGTCTTGGGTCAATAGTTGGGTTTGCCCGGCTCCCATGTTTTGGTACCTTACGTTCCGTTATATCGGCTAAGGTAGCGCTGGGAGAACTACTGCAATTGTGCCCTGGTTGAGCTGGGTTAAGCACCTCAGTAGAGAAAGCTAAAACTGACCGTCATGATAGGGCGAGAGCTGGTCGCTGTTCGAGAGGTTTCTAGTCCCTAAAGACTTATGCCGCTTAGAGCGAGGAGTCGGCTTTGTCCGTCCTAGGCATGGATAGCGCTCCGAACTCGGTCTTCCGAATACTAGGGGCTTTGCCGAAATTTAAAATTATAGAATTCTATGGCTAAGTGAGAGTGATAAAGCATTATAGTCCGATTGCCTTGTTCGTTGTGCTGAGCGCCTCCCTCGAAGGACCCAATAATGGGAACAAGAGCGCTCGGGTTTATCCCGAACACCCGGCACTTTCGTGGCATGGGGGCAGAAGCCGACGACTCGCCATCTCTCAGATTTAATAAACGGCCGCACAGAAGGTAATGTTTTAAATTCAACAAGCGTTGCTTAGCGCGTATGAACAAGTTTTCAGCGCACAGGTTAACACGAGCGAGTTTACTCAAAAATTACATCCTTGGGACATTCACCCGCCACAAGGCGGGCACCCTTCAGGACGCCCTCATAATACATCTCGGGCTTGCGATGCTCCTTGCCCTGCGGTGGCCCATCTGTCACCAGCTTCTCAGCATCCATCTTGCCCCATTGCACTTTAACACGGGCAAGGGCCCTACGGGCGCCTTCGATGCATACGGAGCGCTTGATGACTTCAAGTCGTGGACAGGCATCCGCCAGCCGCCTCACCAGCCCAAAGTAGCTCCCAGGCATGACCTCCCCAGGACATAGCTGGAATATAAGGCCCTTCATGGCCTGTTCGGCCACCTTATGGAGCTCGACCAGCTGCTTCAGCTGGTCGCTCAAAACACGGGTGTCCGACCTCAGCATCTTGAGACAGAACACCTTCTCCGTCGAGCTCCCCTCCTCGGCCCGATGGCAGGCAGCGTCGGACACTGCTGCAGGGGCAGATCTGCGAATGCTCCTGGAGAGCTCCGGACTCGGGTAAGTAACAAGTAATTCACTTTCACATGCTTGCTTTGCATAAAGAATGCCTTACCCGCCGCTATCTTCTTCATCGCCTCAATTTCCTGAAGGACTTTTTGGGCTTCGGCCTTGGCAGATTTGGAGCTCTCAAGGGCAGAGGCAAGCTCGGGCTCTCGAGTCTTTGAGTCACGCTCCAAACTCTCGTGTTTTTTCACAAGATCCTGGAGCTCTTGCTACACCTCCGCCACCTGCGCCTCCTGCTTTTCTCGCTCGATACGCTCCACGGCCGCATTTTTCTTCGGCCTTGGACAGCGCTTCCTTCAGGGTTGCCACCTGGGTTGTGGCCCCTGTAATACTCACATTGGTCCTGTCATTTTTTGCAACCACATCTTTTTTATATACTTACATAAGGTATTACTTACCTTCCTTGTCCTCGAGCTGCTTCTTGGCAAGGCCGAGCTCGTTCTCAAACCGCTCGAGGCTTTGCTTCAATGCATCAACCTCCATGATCGGTCTGACAGAGGTCAGCGGCGCCTTTGCATTCCCATATTGACATACTTATGTTAGACTCCTGCGTATATCTTTTTGATCCTTAGTTCGGCTTTTCTTTCCGAACACCAAACTGAGCATCAGGGGCTACTGTCTATGCGCTAATATTTTTACATATCTTAAATACATACCTCAAACCCTTTTAGAAGGCTGGCACAGGCTTCAGTCAGCCCGCTCTTGGCGGACTGAACCTTCTGTATCACCGCACTCATAATAGTGCGGTGCTCCTCGTCGATGGAGGGGCCGGTAAGCACCTCCAGCAGATTATACGGTGCCTCGGTTGGGCCGGAGGTCACCGGCGTCATAAACTTGCCCTTCTTACTAGGCGCCTCTGCGGACTCGGAACCACTGAAGGTTCCGGTGCGGTGTCCGCCCCAGGGCCGGACTTGGAGCCCTTTGGGGTTTTGTCCCCTTTGCGCCTGGAGTCCGGGAGGTCGCCTTGCGGCGCCTCCAGGACCACCTCCTCTTTGCTTGGACCCTTTTGGGACTCCACCTCGGCATCATCCGCAGCGCGAGGGGAGGAGGCGGCCGGAAGTGAAGTGCTATTCACATCCGATGAGCTTAAGGAGCCGCTCGACGACACGCCGACCTGGGCTCGGGGCGGACTGCATGATTATATTCGGCGTCAGAAGATACTGTGCAACAAAGGAACGCCATGGGTTATTATGGTATCCGGATACTTACGATTTTTCCAGGGGCTTGGCCCTTGATGGACACTCCTCTTCACCGTCGTCGGCGTTGGTGGAGTAGTCCGGAGGAAGGGTCCTCCCCTTCTTGGACCCTCAGGCCCCCCCAGTTGGGGCGGCCTTCCTTTTCTTCTCTCCCCCCGCTTGGGGAGAGACCTCTCTTTCCTCCTCCTCGTTTTCGTGGGAGGAGTCCGCCTCGGAGTCATCGGACGATGAGTCCGACACCACCAGGCGCCGGGAACTCTTTCAAGTTCCCGTGGCCTTCTTCTTGGCCTTCTTCTCCGGCACCACGTAAGGTGCGGAACCGCAACCCGTCAGCGGGCGTCCGGCTGAGTCTTCGGGCAAGGGAGCCGGACAGTTGATCTGCCCGGACGTCTTCTGCCAATCATGTCAAAGGTAAGGGAGTTTAGATCCCGCATAGGGTCAAACTATGAAAAACAAGTATCCCGTAAAGGGTAAAACAGCTTACCGCGTTGTCTTGATGCTGCGCGTTGATTCCGCGATCCTCGGTAGCGGATGCGGGAGCCTCGGCGCCCTTGAACAGCACCTTCCAGGCATCTTCGTACGTAGTGTCGAAGAGCCTGCTCAGAGTTCGGTGATGTGCCAGATTAAACTCCCACAAGCTGAAAGCCCGTTGTTGGGATGTGAGGATCCGGCGGATGAGCATGACCTGGACTATGTTGACGAGTTTGAGCTTCTTGCTCACCAGGTTTTGGACGCATGTTTGGAGTTCGGTCAGCTCTTCCGAATTCCCCAACGACAGGCCCTTCTCTTTACAGGAGGTGAGCCGCGTGGAGATGCTAGATCGGAATTCGGGGGCCGTTGCCCATTCAGGGTCACGCGGCTCGGTGATGTAGAACCACCCCGATTGCCACCCCTTTATGGTCTCTACAAAGGAGCCCTCGAGCCATAGGACGCTGGGCATCTTGCCCACCATGGCACCTCCGCACTCTGCTTGGCGGCCGCCCACTACCTTGACTTGACATTGAAGGTCTTGACCATAAGCGAAGTGGAGCAGGATGCAGAGGAAGGCCTCGCACACGAGGATGAACGCCGAGATGTTGAGGATGAAGTTCGGGGCCAGATCGTGGAAATCCAGGCCGTAGTAGAACATGAGCCCCGGACAAATGGGTGAAGTGGGAAACCAAGTCTGTGGAGGAAATGGGTGAGGAACACCACCCTCTCATGGGGCCTGGGGGTGGGGATGAGCTGCCCCTCATCTGGGAGCGGTCTTGGCGATGTCATTGGACAAGTATCCGGCTTTCCTCAACTTCTTGATGTGTCCCTCCGTAACGGAGGAGACCATCCACTTGCCTCCCGCTCTGGACATGGCTGGAGAAGATTGAGGTGGGATGTGCGGACTTGGGCAATGGAGCTCGAGTGCTCGAAAATGGATAAGCAAAGGAGGAACAAGGAGTAGATGAAAAAGGTGGATCCTTCTCCCCTTATATGGGCGGACGAAACCATATGCCCTCACCAACCTGGTAAAACTCGCTTATCTCCGAAGCGCCGGCAAGGTTGGGTTACCCACGCCCGTATTGATGAGAATCACGGAATAAGGGGACACGATCTCTACTTCGACAAGACGTTCCAAGGAAACTGCCTCACTAAACGCGTTGAGGTGGGACAGTAAAACGATTCGAATAAGGCTTGGCCGCGGTGTGGTGTCACGCTGCGGAATACGTCAGCAGATTGGATTTGTGTAAATATTATTCTCTCTACGGTGGTATGTGGAATTTATTTTGCAGAGCCGGACACTATCCTTGTGTTCAAAATCTTCTATGAAGTATTCGGAGGAGGAACCCGCCTTGCAATGCCGAAGACAATCTGCGCGCTGGACTCGTCGTCATTGAAGCCTGGTTCAGGGGCTACTGAGGGAGTCCTGGATTAGGGGGTATCCGGATGGCCGGACTATAACCTTCGGCCGGACTCCTGGACTATGAAGATACAAGATTGAAGACTCCGTCCCGTGCCCGGATGGGACTTCCCTTGGCATGGAAGGCAAACTTGGCGATACGGATATGTAGATCTCCTCCCATTGTAACCGACTCTGTGTAACCCTAGCCCTCTCCGGTGTCTATATAAACCGGAGGGTTTTAGTCCGTAGGACGAACAACAGTCATACCATAGGCTAGCTTCTAGGGTTTAGCCTCTACGATCTCGTGGTAGATCTACTCTTGTACTACCCATATCATCAATATTAATCAAGCAGGAGTAGGGTTTTACCTCCATCGAGAGGGCCTGCACCTGGGTAAAAACATCGTGTCCCTTGTCTCCTGTTACCATCCGCCTAGACGCACAGTTCGGGACCCCCTACCCGAGATCCGCCAGTTTTGCCACCGACAAGTACCCTCGGCGCCGTTTCCAGAGGCCTCGGATCTTCTTCCCCGCCTCCGGCAGTCACACCAGCATCATCACCATCCTCCACGTCCAACCCAATGATGTTGAGGTCCACAAGATTATGCCAAACAGGTTGTACACTCGTCGCATCACTTTGTTTCTCCATTCCTCTGTTCTTCCAATTCATGTGAGCCAAACACCCAGGTTGACTGAAATCCTATGTTTCCAAATGCTCTGTTTTGCACGTGAATTTCTATCCTATTCCTGTGTTTTTCCTGTCCCTGCGTTTATAGAATCCTCCAATTCTAAGGAGCCCTTATAGATTTACTTCATTTTCAGACTGGCGTCAAATAAAACTCTGTGTGTTATGTCCTGCTCCTGCCGTGCCGTCATCCACCCCACGAGGTGCACCATCGACATAAGCGTTCCTGCAGCGAGAGATCCACCCTGCAGACTTTCTTTCGCCGCCTCGAGATCATCTTCCCCATTCTTTGGCAGCGACGCCAACTGCATTACCATCATCGACTGAGCAGATGAACCTGAGGACTACACAGTTTCGGAAGAGAGGTCGCAGTCTTTCGTGTTTGCTTACGTTATACATCGGTTATTATTACCTGCTACTTTATCGTTCAATCTTGAGTTTTGAATTTCCCATGGGTCTCATATCGAGCCAGCAACCAATAGTATCTGTCTACTATCTAGTTCATGTGGGGTCTTCTATGTGGTTCATGTTGGGTGGGCAACAAACAATAGATGATCCATTGTCTATCTTTTTAAACTGAAGCTATAATCTACCTGCTATCATTAGTTTTGGATCCATCCACTCGTTTGCTACCATCAATCTTGATTTTTGCATGCACCCCTTAGGCCTTACAAAATCTAACTATTTTTTTATTATGCATGTCAGATATTGTACACAATCGTACTGAACATGTAGAGAAAAAGAGAAGACCGTTAACGTGCGAATATAATGTCATGGAACCTTTGCTCCATTATGGTAAAGTGCCCCCCTATCATGCATTTCAGATTGTATTCCAGAGGAAGATAACTGTTCAGATGGAGATTCAGAAGGAGCCGACCACGCTTGTTTACCACCTGAGGTGTTTGCTCTAACCTGGCATGCTGATATTGGTCATATCATGCATATGGCGCCTTGCATTGCTTACATTATACATCTTATATGTCATCAGCTTTGTTTAGATTTGCTTTGTGTGAATGCCACCTGTTTGGTTTCTATATCATACTCCCACCATTCCTAAATATTTGTCTTGGCTGGGTTATATTGTTCATATCATGCATATGGTGTCTTGCATTGCCATGCCATCTTCTTAGATTAGACATGCTTTGTGTGAATGCCTCCTGTTTGCTTTCTATATCAGATATGTGAATTATGCAATGCCATGTTTTTCAGCCAGTTATCATATATGTTAATTATGCACCGCCATGGAGCCAGGCATCATATATGTGAATTATCTCATGCCATCTTTTTTTTCATTACGTATTCCATTTGTCGACAGTCTCTGTATATTGAACTACTCTTCATGTGTATCAGTCATTTGAGCCGGTTATGGAAAAATCTGGAGTGAACACAAGGTCTTCAGAGCAGGCAATGGTACCTGTTGAAGTATATATCTCGATGGTTACAGGGAGATCCTCAAAGGAGGATTCAGAGACAGATGACCAGTCCTATATCCTACCTGAGGTGTATGCTCTAAGTTGCAATGTTTATATTTCTCATATGATGCATACGGTGTCTTGCATTGCTTAGTTTAGACATCATATGCACAATATTGAATTCTAACTGCTTAGTTTAGAGATCATACATGCGAGTGCCAGCTGCTTAGGATATGAATCAATTATGGCAATTATATCATGCCATCCTGTATACTTAGACAACATGTATGTGAATTATTTCATCCCAACCTATTTTAGAAAGACATCATATAGTTTTGTCATGTCATCCTGTTTAGGTACTCATCATATGTTGAATTATGCCATTATATCCTGTTAAGTTATCCATGATATATCTGAAACTGTGTCATGCTATCTTGTTTGGTTAGACAACATATATGTGAATTACCACATATGTCTATCATACAATGTATGTACGTTCAATTTTTTCTTGTTTATCAGCCATTTGAGTTGGAGGGGGTGATGGCAGTATCTAAGGGAGCAAAAACCCGTTCTTCACAAAAGACAGTGCTACCCATCGATGCAGATAGAACCATGGTTGTACTGGCCCACAAACTAGCCCCACCACACATAATCGAGACTCTTCCAGATTGCACACTTACACCATTGGGTAGAGAACCAGCTACAACCCATCTAACCGCAACCCCAGCGGATAGTAACCCACTTATAGTTGACAAAGCACCATGTCCACCACAGATTACCCCCACACGAGCAGTTTGTAAAGCTACTGCAGTGCCCAAAGCACGAAGACCACCACACCTAACCCAAACTCCACGTTTAAAGCAGAAGAGCAACTGTTCTCAAATCAGATTCCGTAGCTATGCTCCATACTCCTTTGTTGTTACATCACTGTATTTACTCATACCAACTACTTTCGAATTTGAAGGATCCAATTGAAAATCCAATGGCGCAACATGTATGTTTTAAACCTATTTCTTTAACTGGATTGTTGTTCTAACTTCTTGCTCTATGTTGATTTCAGTTTAAGTTGTATAAACAGTTATGTTCTCATGTGATGCACATTACAAGTCTTGCCAATGTTGTGTAGTTTCTCACACTTATATTACATCTATCTTTGATGTGTCTTAAAATGTATGAGTTGAATTGTGTCTCTATCTTGATTAGGGAACATAAACTAGAATGATATGGACAATACGGTGACCATAGTACATAGATATATGTTTGTTTCATGTTGTTATCCTGTCCACCTTACTCTTTGAACGGTTTACCAAAATGAGTTTGGTATACTACAAGCTAAACCTGTGATGTATGCGCTTATTTCTCTTGTAGTATGCAAACAGAATATTGGAGAAGAGCACCCCACTATGCAATGGTAGAGAAAGTAATGCAGATAAGGTTTAAGATAGTGAGACAACCCTGTTGGTCTCCAAGAAAGGTGATAAAAATGATCTTGTAGACAGTGAGAAAACCCCACGGTCCTGTGTTGATGTAGTGTTCGAGTTACTGGCCAGTACCGCTGGCACAAGCTCTTCGAACTCGCTGCCTGAATCACTTGACTTCTTGTCTCATCTACAAGCTGAAAGGCATCGATCGGTGTGTTGCGACAAGCCGAAGGTGAGGAAGTCCTGCGAGAATTCAGATCGTACTTTCTTTTACCTTGACAATATTTGGAGGATTTAAGCACCAAACAAGAGAAAGTTAATAAGCTTGCTAAGCATCTTGCCAACATTATAGGTACCCAGGATATTGTTTCTTGAACTCTTCTGAAGTGGTTTCAGTTCTGGACTTGTTTTACTGCGGCGTTTATATCTTCTTTGTGTTCCCTATATTTGCACCTTTGGTGGCGAACTTGATGCCAGTGGATGTAATATGTGTAATAGCCGTGATAACCTAGCATAAGTTGCTTGCTTATTTATTTCCTTGTTGTCTTGTTTATTTGTTTGCTTGTAGTCAGTGCAGTTCTTTTTCCGCGGTTTGCTAGTGGCTGCAATAACCTATTTTTTAAAACTAGGCCATAATAACCATGGGCTAATATTTACTGTAGTGACACTGGGCCTCCTACGGGCCGTAGAAACAGTGGGCCTTCTATGGGTCGTAGAAACAGTAGGCCTTCTACGGGCCGTAGAAACATTGGGCCTTCTACGGGCCGTGAAACAATGGGCCTTCTACGGGCCGTATCATCAATGGGCCTTATACGGGCCGTATGATCGATTGGCCAAACATGGGCCAATAACAGGCCGCATTATTGCTGTAAACGGGCTAGAGTTGGAATGGTCCGTTCATGGGCCGACCATAACGGGCCATCGTTAATAGGCCGTATTTGATGACGCTATAGAAGCATTAGCGTATTAACGGACCACAAAGCGGGCATTGTAACCACGGGCTGAATTTGGCCCACAAGCGAAAAATAGCGGTAATGGGCCGTAAGTAAGCGAATCTTTGAAATGAGCCCAAGAATAAATGGGCTCTAAGAAGGCGAAATATAACATGGGCTGGAAACATTGGCCCAACTGAATAACGGGCCCTTAATGGGTATAAAGTGATACACTTTGTTCATTACGGGCCAGTTCACCACGGCCGTTAATGGGTGTAAAGTGATACCTTTGTTCATTGCGGGCCAGTTTCACCACGGGCCGTTAATAGGCCAAGAGTTACATAGGGCCTCATATGGGCGAAAAGGCGTCATGGGCCATACATGGGCCGAAGTGAAAGCAATTTGGAATCATATTGGATGGCCCGATGGTTCGGATAGGGCGAACGGGCCTTGGTTTAGCGGGCTGTAAATGGGCTATATCTTGAGCAGGTCGTTAACGAGCTTTCCATGGGCGGCCCGCTACCTTTTGACCAAATCAAATGGGCGGCCTTTTCACGAGAATGGGCCTCTGTTGGGCCGTGCCACTGTCGACGTATTATAGGCATATACATCCAATGAGTGGATGACATCTGTCCCAACGATGAGCCGACACATGTTTCCTCCAGCCAATGATGATTTTACATGTGGAATATCCCCATTGGTCGGGGCTGTTAACGGGTTATCGGATCCAAAACCCGACCTGATAGCTTAACGGCGTTTCATTACAATGGATGCCACGTGTCGGTCACCCTTGACGAAAGCACTTCTGTGACGCGCGATTTATCGTCATGGAAGTGGACACTTCCGTGATGATAATTTTGGTAATGTCATGGAACACTTCTCTGACGGCCACAGGTATGACTATCTTGATTCTGTCATAAAATCGTCATCAATGTACATGCATGACAAAAAACGCGACCTACTGTGACAAACACGTATCATCACGGAAGTGTATTTTTTTTGTAGTGGTAGAAGCATTTCTCCCCACTGAACTCATATACGGGTCATCTCGAATGCTCGCTTATGATGAGCTTGAGCAAGAGAAGTTGCGCCAAGATGACGCGACGCTCCTTGAGGAAGATAGTCTTCGGGTTGCTGTTCGAGCCGCTCGCTACCAGCAAGCCTTGCGTCGCTATCATAGCCGCAAGGTTCATGCCCGAAGCCTTGAGGAAGGCGACCTTGTTCTTTGGCGGATCCAATCCGCCAAGAATTCAAACAAGTTGACGCAATAGTGGGAAGGCCCTTATTGGGTAATACGAGTCACCAGGCCCGGTCCAGTCCGCCTGGAGACCGAAGATGGCATTTCGATGAGCAATTCCTGGAATATCAAACATCTTCGCAAGTTTTACCCCTAAGGCGCAGTTGCCGGGAGCCCCGGCAACCCCCATTTTGTACTAGCTTGCTGGCAGGGTATGTAACCCTATGTACAGAGCCAGGCGCAGACCCTGTGCGCAGTCAGGGAAAGAAATCCCTTAGTATGTATAGTTTCCTGTTGATTTCCATGTTTATGTGTATACGTATATGCATGCTTGTCCAGGGTACCGTACTGCTTTTTGATTCTGATAAATATCAGTGGACCACCGAGGTTCCATGCTCTTGCCCTCTCTTCTTTCTAGCAACGGCTAGGTCGCGCGATCCCGCCAAGGACCCGGCTCCGACATGAATTTGAGAAGACTGCCCGGCACGGCGATCCCCGGCAAACCAAACAGATAAAGTATACCTCTTGCACATTCGTGTTCGTAACCTATTACTTGTGCATTAGAAAACCTCGCCACTCTTCTTTAAGAACTATGGTGTTCCCATTTCTGACCCGAACGCTGCTTCGGTCGGAGTGGTCGTAGTAGCCCTTGTAAAAAGGAGGTGGACAGGGGGTTGGACCCTTTGTCTGTAACCCGACACATATGATTCTCCGGTAGGCGCAAGGGGCGCGGGCAAGGCGGCTTGCCGGGAAGACTCGTTTAATTACACTAAGGTGGCATTTCGCCTCTGCGTGAACGTACGGCGTGCACGTGTTCCCGGCAGGGCTAGACTTTTTCATTAATATGCTGATACAAGTACAGAAGTTACAGGACACAAGCATGGGCTCGAGAGATTACATTATCTAGAAATTAAGATTTGGTAAGTGCCTACAATTTAAAAGAAAGATGAGTGCCCCGTGATCTCCGTTCTTGCCCCTTTCCTCCCAGGTGCGGCAGGTGAAGGCAAAAAGGAAGCAACGGGGAACGCCCCGATGGAGAGCTTGACGAGGAAGACCCTCGGTAGGGCGCGTAGCCGAGGGAGGAGGGCGACGCGGAAGTCGGAGTCGGAGTAGTCGTTGTTGTCGCTGTCCTCCTCGTCACTCTCGCTCGAGGAGGAGGTTTCGTCATCAGTGGAGCTCTCCACGCAACACCTTAGACGAGTTCTCGAGCACCCAAAGACCTTGACGGAGAGCAGGCCGCTCTCCGTCAATGCAAAGTGGAGAACGAGCCCTTCCGATAGGCTATGGGCATGGGAGAAGGTTTTCCACCAGCGGCGGAGATACATGACATGAGGGGCGGGGAAGTCGACCTCGACCCGCATGCTGCCATTCCTGCGACCCCTCATATGCGACCGCCATCTCCCGAGCGAACGGAGTGGGGAGACGGAGGCGACCACGCACTGGCTTGTACAACCTGATGAAGAATTCACGGGGCTGGTCTCCGACATGGCCCTCCATTGGGGGAAGAGTCGCTGGCGGAGGCGCGGCCGGTGCGCCACCGCGTCCTCCTCTCCCCCGAGCGCCACGGCGGCCTCGGCCTCGCCCCCTCCCTCTTCCTCTTGCGGCTGGCTCCACTACCACGAGCTCCTGGGGAGGAGGAACGCGTTGTCGAGAAGAGGCCCTCCTCGCTGCCATTGGAGCGCCGGCGCGCCCTCTCGCCATGGCGAAGGGAAGGAAGGAGTCAAGATAGAAGGAGATGAATGTTGAAGGATTGAAAGATGCCGTCCCCCTCCCCTTATTATAAAGGGCTGGGGCCAGGGCTCGGCCTCCCCGATCTGAGGACGGCCGCCCCGCTTAACCAATCCGGCCACCAGGGGCGCAGGGAATCGGGACCGACCCGCTGCTCCAATCAGCGACGACCCGGTTTTCCCGTCTCGGCATTAAGGCCTGATACGTCTTCAACGTATCTGTAATTTTTTATTGTTCCATGCTATTATATTATCCGTTTTGGATGTTTAATGGGCTTTAATATGCTCTTTTATATTATTTTTGGGACTAACCTATTAACCGGAGGCCCAGCACTAGTTGCTGTTTTTTTGCCTATTTCAGTGTTTCGCAGAAAAGGAATATCAAACGGAAAAAACCTTCGCGAGGATCTTTTTTGAAACAAACACAATCCAGAAGACTTGGAGTGGACGTCAAGGAAGCAATGAGGTGGCCACGAGGTAGCAGGGCGCGCCAAGGGGGGTAGGTGCGCCCCCACCCTCGTGGGCCCCTCGTAGCTCCACCGACCTACTTCTTTCACCTATATATACTCTTATACCCTGAAAACATTGAGGGGAGCCACGAAACCACTTTTCCACCGCCGCAACCTTCTGTACCCGTGAGATCCCATCTAGGGGCCTTTTCCGGCGCTCCGCCAGAGGGGGAATCGATCACAGAGGGCTGATACATCAACACCATAGCCTCTCCGATGATGTGTGAGTAGTTTACCACGGACCTTCGGGTCTATAGTTATTAGCTAGATGGCTTCTTCTCTCTCTTTGGATCTCAATACAAAGTTCTCCTTCATGTTCTTGGAGATCAATTCGATGTAGTACTTTTTATGGTGTGTTTGCCGAGATCCGATGAATTGTAGGTTTATGGTCAAGTTTATCTATAAACAATATTTGATTCTTCTCTGAATTCTTATATGCATGATCTGATATCTTTGCAAGTCTCTTTGAATTATCAGTTTAGTTTGGCCTACTAGATTGATCTTTCTTGCAATGGGAGAAGTACTTAGCTTTAGGTTCAATCTTGTGGTGTCCTTTCCAAGTGACAGTAGTGGCAGCAAGGCACGTATTGTATTGTTGCCATCGAGGATAAAAAGATGGGGTTTATATCGTATTGCTTGAGTTTATCCCTCTGCATCATGTCATCTTGCCTAATGTGTTACTCTGTTCTTATGAACTTAGTACTCTAGATGCATGCTGGATAGCGGTCGATGTGTGGAGTAACAGTAGTAGATGCAGAATTGTTTTGGTCTACTTGACACGGATGTGATGCCCATATACATGATCATACCTAGATATTCACATAACTATGCACTTTTCTATCAATTGCTCGGCAGTAATTTGTTCACCCACCGTAATATATGCTATCTTGAGAGAAGCCACTAGTGAAACCTATGGCCCCCGGGTATACTTTACATCATATTATTTTCCCGTCAACTAGCTATTTCTGTCGCCGTTTATTTCCAATCTTTATTTTCCAATCTATACAACAAAAATACCAAAAATATTTATCTTATTATCTTTACCAGATCTCCTTTTTGCAAGTGACCGTGAAGGGATTGACAACCCCTTTATCGTGTTGGTTGCAAGATTCTTAATTGTTTGTGCAGGTACTAGGTGACTTGCGTGTAATCTCCTACTAGATTGATACCTTGGTTCTCAAATACTGAGGGAAATACTTACGCTACTTTTGCTGCATCACCCTTTCCTCTTCAAGGGAAAACCAACGCATGCTCAAGAGGTAGCAAAGCCCGTGCCCTTCGCATCCACCACCTACCCTCCTTGGGGCATGAAGGACACGTGGCGAGCGGGTCGGAATCGAGAAAACAAGTGGAGCGACCGCCTTCCACCCCGTGATCGTGGGACGCAAGCGCCTTGAAGGCCACGACCAGAGTCCACTTAGTAAATGAGCCGCACCCCTGTGGCTTCCTATTTTTATGGGGAAGGCGCGGGCCGCCTCTTTACTATCCTCCACGATGTGACGCAAGCGTGCAGCAACCGCCCCACGGACGACCTCCAAGTCACGCATTCAACACGCGTCATGGGGAAGCGCGACTAGCGAGGGAGTTACTGCGGTAAAACCTCTACAACGCGTGCCCGCGCACTGTTCTGGGCCTGGCCCAATAACGCTCCGCGCTTATATGTGGCCCAGGCCCGGGGGCTCCTGTCAGTGTACAAAAGTAGGGGCCTTTTGTATCCCTTTACTTGTGCACGGGTAGTCGAAGCCACACTTACGGCTGCGCTTGGCAGAGCAGGAGGGGGAGCAAAGACACAAGACTACCAGTGCAGCGCCAAGCCAAAGGCGCAAGGGGCAGAGGGACAAGGTGGGCTTTCCACGCCAAGATCCTTGCCGGGGCGGCCCACGTAGCCCCGGCAAGAGCCTTACCCGGACAACTCGCCCAACACCAGCAAGGCCGCCACCCTTGAGCCTAAGAGTTCCGACACCATCGAAAACATTGGAACCAAGGCTCGGGAGGCGCCTGCGTGGTGGCATGCAGATCTTTGTGAAAACATGAGACCTGCAAGACTAGATGAGAACCAGAAGACAAAGACCACCGGCAAGATCCTTGTCGGGGATGCCCACAAGACCCCTGGCAAGACCCTTGCCAGGGACGCCTACGGAGCCCCGGCAAGACCCTTGACGGAGAAATCTGCAGGGTCACAGCCAGGTCGACGCCTGCCAAGGCTCCACCGCCGTCCCAACGCAACAGTCAAACACGCCAACTAGGCAGGCACCTGTGTGGCGGCGTGCGGCTTCCATGCCAACTCAGCAAGCACCTGCATGGTGGCATGCAGATCTTCGTGAAGACCCTGCCCGCGCACCAACTCAGCAGCCAGCCAGCCAGTGTTGCGCTGCGCGCTTCGTCAGCCTGGACGCAATCGGAGCAAGGGAAGCGGCCACGTTCGGGACGAGCTTCCTTGCCGTTCCCGATAAAGTGAGAAGGCACGTCGGCAGCGCATTAAATGCGTTTTGTCCTACGGTGCCAGGGATAGACTTGTATACAGTACATACTTTTCACCTCTTATGGCCACTGTGGCGACCCCTTTGACTATAAAAGAAGGCCCGAGGCGTACTGAGGGAGGATTGGGACTTTTTGGACCCTGAACGCTTTGTAGCTAGTCCAAGACCCCCACATAAACACAAACCAGCACGAGTAGGGTATTACGCATCGCTTGCGGCCCGAACCTGCATAATTCCCCCGTGTTGATCTCCTAAACACGCTCTTTCCACATCCCCGCGCCCTGTCGACCGTAGTAGGGATTCCCCGTGATCCCATAGATGTCGTTTTCCCCAACAGAGTGTAAGACGGCTTCCGGTGAGGTTGAGGACGCTGAGGTCAAACCGTGTTGCGGCGTTGCCGTCGCTAACGTTGACGGTGAAGAGAGGCGTGGATCCGCCAGTCTCCTTGTTGCTTGGGTAGAACTCGATTCTTCAGCGGTGGCCGCCGACGTCTAATCTGGGTGGCTGGACCGCTTGCCTTGCTGTGGCGAATGTCGGGAGTGGGTCAGTACTCAGCAGTAGGCAGCGCGTTCATGGCGTCCAGATTGACGGCTACAGAAAGTAAGGAAGGGAGGCGATGGAGGGCATGCAAAGAGCTGCAGATCTCGCCGTTGACGGCGGCGGCATCTCGGCGTTGAAGGTGGCGGCAACATTCAGGCGAATATGTTTGGTGATGATAATAGGGGAGAAAATCGGCTATTTGCCACTTTCAATATCGGGTTTCGCAAAACTGCCACTCTCAACATTGGCTTCGCAAAAATGCCACCCAGTTCGTATGCACTTTGATTACCATGCCATTTTTTCTTTTTTCATTGCTTTTATTTTTATTTTCCATTTTCTGGCACCTGAAAGGACCGAAGTACCCCTGTAGCTATCTTCACGTACTTTGGCATCAGATCAGCACTTGAAGCGGACGAGTGCGTGCTGCCCGCCGTGAATACCGTGCTTGCCGCATCCCTGGTCGCCAGGACTTCTTGGGTCAATCGCTGGACGCTGCCCCCATCTCCTGGACGTCGTGACGCTGCTGATTGCCTCAACGCCGCGTGCCGCCAATCTCCTCGGCGTCGCGCGCCCGATCTCCTCGGCCCAGCGTGCTGCCCGTCACCCAGTACCCTTGATGGCGACATGGAACCCAATCTTTCTGGACGGTATTACGTTTTGCCTTTCCCTTGGTTTGTTCGTTTGACTCCAGTTCAACAAAGCTCCTCATGTAACGTATGGAATCTGTGGGAAGCACATTCATCATCCGTGATCTACTCCCTGTTGATAACCATTGATGTATAGTAAATTTGAATGATGATATACCATCTTATTGAGAAGAATTTACAACAGAGGTAGCGCTCATAATGTAAGCATTAATTAAACAGAGGTAGTTTTTCATTGTTATCCTGGTGGCAGTGATAGGCTGTCAATTTACAACAGAAGCAGTATTCATAATGTAAACTTAATTACGAAGGGAAGTAGTAAATTATGTTGAGGAACTAGAGGATGATTCCACATATTTTTTGCATTGGACGTCATAATTTAAGTTGAACTAGATACATGCATTGTAGAAATCTGATCACTAACTCAGTCTTGTGTTCATGTTTTCCTAATTGGTCCGGAATAGGCATGATTCGGAGGTCGCGTTTGGTAGCAGTACTAGTACTGATAATTCATATTTATTGGTTGAGGCTTCTTCAACTGTACAACCAACACCACCTATCATAGAAGTTGACTGGGATAACTTACAAATAGTACAGACACATGATGATGAAGGTAGAATTGAACTAGTGAGTGAGGATCAGCTATGTGAGATTTTGGGCTTGAAGGATGACGAGGAAGAGAAAAAAAGTAAGACTGAACCAAAGCGTCGTAGAATGGTTGAGCAGGGGACCGATAATGAAGATGCTGCCATTCCTGTTAGTGATGCCATACCAAATGAAGTAGTGATTACATACTCCTGAAGAGAAAAAAAGTAAGACTGAACCAAAGTGTCTTCAATCCAGATATCAAATGTGGCTACATCACTAATAATGTAGCAGAGGTTTTCAACAATTGGATTCGAGACATTAAGGACTTACCTGTTGTTGAACTAGCTGACAAGGTTAGAGAGATGATCATGCTTTTGTGGAGGAAGAGGAGAAGGATTGGAGAAAGACTACCATCTGGACGGATACTACCAGCAATTATGGTGCAGATGAGAGCAAATACTAGAGGTTTGGGGCACTTGAAAGTAGTGGAATCTGCTAATTGGAGTGCAGAGGTGTGGGACAATAGCAAGAATTGTGAAAGACATATTGTGAAGCTAAATCAAAAGACGTGTACTTGCCTTGAATGGCAGCACACTGGTAAGCCATGTCAGCATGTATTGGCCTTTGTGACCTCACAGAAGAGAGTAGACCTTGAACAATTTGTGCGTGAGTACTACTCAGTGGACAGATTCATAGCTGCGTATGGGAGAGAGATTGAACCAATAACAGATAAATCACAGTGGCCACGAGTGGAGCTGCCATTTGTCGTGGGGGCACCACTTGCGAAAAGAAATAAAGGAAGAAATAGGAAATTGAGGATCAAAGGATGTCTTGAAGGTGGCCACAAGAAGAAAGGTGTCAATCATGGTGTCAATGACGGTTCCAATGATGGTAGCACCGCTCCAACCAATGCTAAGGGCAAGAAAATGATTAGAGGCCCAGTGACTTGCAAGAAGTGTGGTGAAAAAGGCCACAGGCAAGCTAGTTACAAGTGTCCACTAAATGGAACCAAAAAAAGGCAAATGTTATTCTTTCAATCAAATCTCAAATTGTCAACTCATGCCAAAAATAAACTTTTTTGTTTAATTGCAGGAAGAGGAAGCCTAGAAAGAATGTTACGAAAGCTAGGCCAGCTCAACCTAGCACCCCACAAAGGCCAACTATAGAACAAATACTACAAGACAGCCCAGGCATGGTCACTAGAAGGTAATCAACAAAGAAAAATAATTATTCGTTCTACAATGGAAAATGAGAAGAAAACTATTAATCTCAATGTGATAACATATATACATGCAGCCGCCTTGCTTTCTTGCTGGGAGAGGGTACTTCACAAACCACAACTACTCCAGAGAACATGCCCGCTGGAGCTCCAGCAAAGAAGCTAACTCCAGAGAGGATGCCCACTGCAGCTCCAGCAAAGAAGCCTGACTCCAAAGAGGAGGATGCCTACTGCAGCTCCAGCAAAGAAGCTGACTCCAAAAAGGAAGCTACAAATTGGATGAATGGTCTTTATGAAATTAATGTTATAGTCATGTCAGATGTGAACTCCACAAGTAGTTTCTTCTATGTGAACTCAATTTCTTCAATTTCTCTGAGCTGTGAGCTCATATATTTTTTGAGCTGTGAACTTATTATGTGAACTCATCACTTTATTTTGTGAGAAGTGAACACATTTCATATTCATCTATCAATCATGGTTGAAGTGTCTATATGTCTCTCCCTTGCCAATGTACTAAAATTTGAGGTCTGCATACTTTTTCTAGTGACAATTCTATTTCTTGTCTCTGAATAAGCAACAGTAAGTGCAAAAGAAGACATTGTGGCAAGTAGCTTATGGACTGAAATTTGCGGCATTATTTATTTGTCGTATTGTTGCTCAGTTGATTCTGGACATGAACTTAAACACAACATGCTATTCTTGATGTAATTGCCAAGTTGCAATCCAACATCAAGTAAAGGTTATAGCAAATGTCACTTACAGGTTGCTTGCATTCAACATCTTCAGAACTTGACACACATCCATCTCCTCCAGCGGCTGGTGCCATCATGCCACTGATGCTGATGTTCAGCGCCACCCACTTCTCAGGCATGTCGTGGGGCGAGCGGCGCCAACACATGCAGGGAAGGGCGAGCTGTGTTGTCGCGCGCAGGCATGGGCGAGCACTCGCAGCGAGCTGCGCTGGCACGCGCAAGCATCCGCAAGGGGGCGAGCACCCACGGCAAACTGCGCTGGCACGCGTAAGCATCCGCGACGCGAGGGCGAACTGCGTTGGCATGCGTAATCATGCGCGAGACGAGGGCGAACTGCGCCGGCGTGTGCAGACATGGATGAGCGCCGGCGGAGAGCTGCAGTGACGAGGGCGAGTTGCAGCGGCGCGCGCAGCCATGGGCGAGCACCGGCGGTGAGCGCAGGTGGGGTCAAGCTAGGGCGGCGACTTGGGTAGCTTGCGCGGGCATCACCGGGGTATGGCGGCGAGCGACCATGACGACATGAACAAGCTAGCCTCAGAGCAATCCGATACAGACCAGACCACAAACAGATTGGATAAGGTAGAAAGAGACAAGGGTACTTTGGTCCTTTCAGGTGCCAGAAAATTGAAAAGAAAAAGTAAAGTAATTGAAAAAGAAAAAATGGCATAGTAATCAAAGAGCACATGAACTGGGTGGCATTTTTACGAAGCCAATATTGAGAGTGGCAGTTTTGCGAAGCCCGATATTGAAAGTGGCAAATAGCCAATTTTCTCGATAATAGGGTTGTGTCGGTTGTGGTATATTTATACAGGTAGATCCTGAATCGTTTTTTTAGAACATCCTGAATCATTTTGTGTCTAACCCGGACATGACGTTGTGGTTTATTCCATGTGCATGAGACGTACAAAACTGGGATGGTGATGGAGACGTGTGTAAGCAAGTTTTCTTTATCTACATGCCATCTCTTTCCTTTACAACATGGCTCGATTCGCATTGTTTTGACGGACGGATGAGGCCAACAACAGACAATCTCCGCCGTTAATCTTTGTGGTCATGATAATATTAACGGATATAAACGGGTGACGTATGGAGAATTATGAAAACTTTCGCCCTTTAATAAGTTATCCAGGATGCAGAATAAGTTATTCTTTATTTAGGATAATCTTATGATCGCTTCATAAATAAATTACGTTTGGAATACAAATAGTTACATTAATATTGATTCACTACGGAAAATTTGGTATGAGAAAACAAAATAATAGGCTATAAGACCAGAAATATCGCATTTTATGTATGTTTTACATTATGTTTTTATGTTCGTAATTTTTTACGTAATATAAAATATTTTTTACGACAAATATATATTTTCCTACATTCTGTATCTACGTATGAAATAAGGCAAAATTTACGAAACCTAAAAATATGATGCATTGACATTCAAATAGAGAGGGGGTGAAGAATAACTATTCCTCACCCAGGGTGATGAATAGCGCGACCAACGAGCTTGGCTGAAGAGCCCCTCCCAAACACCTGCATTCCACGTCCTCTATTTCAACATTATGCCCACTTGGCGCTTATCTTTCTTCCGGCCCTCACCGGTGATGAGCACATTATCCATCTGCTCACAATGAATCCAAATGTGGTCAATCCCAGGGAATGAGTGTAATTTGATGCGAGGTGGTTAACAAACATCGACGCCCTCCTGGGCACGACTTCCATCAGAACGGATGCTTTGCGCACAACCGAGGCCACGCCATCCAAAAAGGTCAAGTAAATAAAACATGAATCTTTCTGATCACCATAGACAGAGAAAACTTCATTTGCTCTGACTTCAAGATTCCTCATCTCTTCTAAGGGAACTGTCCCATCTTCTAAAGGAGTCTCATATATGTTTGACCAAGTTGATCTGAAAGGCAACTCAATATCAACAAATGAGAAACAAATTTGAATTAAGAACGGGAATCACATCCACTAATTCAACTATTTGCACTAATTTTCTCGACGCATTTACTTATTGGATCATTTGGTTTGTTTGGCAAGGCTAACGCTTATAATTTACAGTCATGGCCAGTGGAACTGAACAAAGTTTCATTGGAATATACTGTAGCGATATATCAATGTAAGCAAGATTATATCAGGCAGTGCAACAAAAGAAGATAATTGTAGCAAATATACTGTAGTGATATACTCCCTCCGGTCTTTTTAGTCCTCTTATAAGTTTCGTCGAAGTCAAAGCATCCCTATTTTGACCAAATATATTGAGAAATATCAACCACTATAATACCAAATATATATACTGTGAAACTACATTTTATAATAAATCTAACAATATTGATTTGGCACACGACTTACATAGGAACGGGCGCTTTGCACACATCCGACCCAACACCATCCGGCACGCGCGGCACTATTTGTTCGCTGACTATTATATGAAAATCATAAACTTCAAAGCCCATCATATCTATAGTTTAACAAATCTGTCTAGCAGTTTTCAAAATTTCTACAAAACGTAACACGTAAGGTCATACTTTTGTCAAATTCACAGACTGTGGTGAAATTGGTACTGTTTCTGCATTTTGTAAAAAGATTAACCATTTTTTGCTGAATTAAGACGTAACTACTATAAAAAGTTCTATCTTTTTGGCCTATATCTGTATGGTTATTTAGTGGAGAGCAATGAACATAATAAATTCACAAGCTCCAAGCGTCAGCGACATGAAACTGAAACTGCTTGTGCAACAGTCTTTTGTCCGCCCAGTCTGCCACGCCCTTCTTTGATAGGGTTGATATAAAGTGATTGCACGTGAGCGAGATGCGAGGTTATCGAGGATGGTGCGGAGGGGTGGGCCAAAGTGGGGGCGGCACTGGTTAACACCAAACTTTCTTATATCTAATGTTGTCTAGGAAGCTCCCTACCTGATCATGTTCTTCTGACTGAAGTTTGGCGTTGCCCTGAATCTAAGAGCAACGGTGCACTTGCTTCGCCGGTCCCCGCTGTAATCAAAGTGTCAACATCTATACACGATAGTCATAAATATTTTCGCTCTCTCAAGAGGAATAGAATTTTGGGGCCAAGTAATTTTAGATTAGCAGAGAAAATCATAATAGACGAATGTGTTGTAGTGAATCCTAATCCCCCTTGTAGTTTTGAAGCTCCTGCACCACAAATTCTAATGCCGCTGCATTTGCAGACCAAAATACTAATCTGAAATATCCTACTCTGGCACCATCCGCAGCAGCTTGCTGTACCTACAACTGCCCGCTTCATCTGTGCATGAGTAAATTGCATAAAACCACCACTTTAAAGGTTAGATTTGCGAAAAACACTACAATACATTTTTTTTGTAAAAAACATCAAGTCTTCAGTATTTTTTTTTGCAAAAACCACTAATAGGCGGATCTGGCTCAGTTGAGCACATTTCTGACAGTTGGGGCCCGTTTTTCGCTGATGTGGTATAACGTTTTGCCAAAGATAACGCTAGATGGGTCAAAAAGCAAAAAACGCCCCTGACATTCTTTCCCCGTGCGACCAAGGCCCTTCCCTCTTCGTTCCCGCAGCCGCCCAAGGAGAGGAGCTCCTCATGCTGCACGCCGCCGCAAGTAGTAGCTCGCCGGAGCAGACGAAGCCGGAGAACTGCGGAGGAGGGCGCACCAGGTCCAATTCCTGGACTTGAACTGCGGAGGAGGGCACGGCACTCACCACCACATGAGCCGCCGACGGCGGTGCGCACATGCGCTCTAGGCGCCGCCACCTCCGGCGAGGGATGCCGCGCTGTAACCTCGATTTACCCCCAGCGCCGCCACCTCTTCTGGATCCGACAAAGGATGTCGCGCCGCCGCCCTGATTTGGCCTCCAGCTCGAAGACGCCCAGCGCCGGTTACCGAAACCGGCGAGGTATGCCGCGCCGCCGCCTCGATTGGCTTCCAGCGCGAGGAGGCGCCCTATGCTAGCTGCCAGATCCAACGAGGGATGACGCCGTTGCCTCGATTTGGCTTCCAGCGCAAGGAGTCTCCCGGCGCAGGCTGCGTTGACCTCCCCAACCTGTGCCGAGGATGCACGTCGTCTATTGCATTTTTCTTTTTGATTTAGAGGTGTCTATGTAAAATCTATGGACCAGTTTGTAAAATTAGATTAAAATTGACCTGGCATGAAATGTTTGCCACGTAGGCAAAAAGGGGCCCCAACTGTCATAAGCCTGCTCAACCGAGCCAAGTCCGTCGATTAGTGATTTTTACAAAAAAAAAAATTATACAAGACGTAATATTTTCTGAAAAAAAATTATCTTAATGTTTTTCACAAACCTAACCTTTAAAGTGATGGTTTTATGCAATTTACTGTCTGTGCATGGAACGCTACACACAAGAACACGGACGCACATTGCGCCGTCGCATATCAACGCACCCACGTCACGCACGCACAGCTGTCGACGGGAGCACAACACGAACGTCACAGAGGCCACACCTGCGCTGCGAGCCAGCAGGTCGTCGTGAGCATGCGCCATAATAACCTGCGTGGATCGGGCGCAGGCCAATGAAACCCATGGACGCATGCGCACGCCTGAGCCTGAGCGCCAGCTAGCTTCACCGGAGCAGCACCCGGCGCCTCAGCCACCGAAGCAGCCAGGAACATGCAGCTAGCGAAATAAAAAAAGCGTGATCCATGAGGAAATCTCTGTAGATAGCCGCGACACCGACCTGATCAAGCTAGCTGCGCGCTTGTACGCTTCCATGGTGGCAAGATCCATCTCATAGTGCTGTCTCAGAGAGAGATTAGGGGCGGGATGCCTCGTTCCTGCAGTCTAGCTGCGTCGAGACCCTCCAGCGGTAGCCGAGGAGGGAGGCGAGGTGCACGGTCTGCATCACGGGCAAGTGGCCGCCGTCCTCGGCCTTTGTTCATGTTGGAGGCATCCACGTAGGCTACACCCACAAGCTGTGCGATGCCAGGACCAAGAGCCTGACTAATAGTGCCGCCGCTCCAAGCACTGTTGCCTCTGGCAGCTTCCGAAGGCCGACCGGGTCGCTTCCGTTCGTGGCAGCTCGGCGGTGTCTCGTCGCCCAGCGCCGCCGTCCAC
The DNA here is from genome assembly GCA_021605145.1 of Aegilops bicornis. Classification (NCBI taxonomy): domain Eukaryota; kingdom Viridiplantae; phylum Streptophyta; class Magnoliopsida; order Poales; family Poaceae; genus Aegilops; species Aegilops bicornis. Next base: position 62,922,136 of record CM038675.1, on the reverse strand, counting down.
CATAGTGACCCAGTGCAGCCCAAAGTGCCTTCGACCCATCTCTCACAAACCAATAGGAACCCCTTGACGGTGTCGCCTCTGTGCCCTTCGGGGGTGTCCAAGGCTGATGGGAGCCCCTTGTCGCGCCGGCGTGAAGGCCTTTTTGGACCCGTGAACCGGACCAAGGGAGCAGATCCAATTATATGGGATTGTTTCCCTCAGATCGTTCGTGTACTTGGATTATTTCCCTCAGTTTTTTTACAGTTTCCTATTATATCATTATATCGATCGGGATATCCTCCATGCAACGTTCGCTCAGGTACCTTTTTCTTTCTATTGAATTGGACGTGTCATGAAATCCTTTTTTTCCTATTTTGGTCTGATCCACTGCATAGATCTATTTTTAAATCTCCACCATCAATTTTTATGGTTAATACAAAATCAACGGATATAAAAAGATGACGTATGGAGAACTATGAAAGCCTCCGGCCCGTGCGTTGCACCAGGAGAAAAAAAACCATAATCTTCAATGGCTTGATCATATATTGCTACATCACCGAGATACACTATTACTCTCAATTTCATGAAAATCATTAACATTTTTTAACTCGTGAAAATATTTAAAATTGTGAACTTCTTTCAAATTCATGAAAAATTGTACAAATTTTTGATCATTTTCTAAAATCAAGAACTGTTTTGAATTCACGAACATTTTATACTATTTGCAAATATATTTTCTTGAATCGGTGAACCTTTCTATAATGGATGAACATTGTCTTTGAAATTGGTGGAACAATTTTCTGAATTTACGTCCCTTTGTTTTATTTAACAAATATTTTTCTGAAATGCATGATCATTTTTTGAATCAACTGAATTTTATGAGTGAATAAACTATTTTGTAAGTCACAAACAGTTTTTGAATTTTTCGTGTGATTTTCATTCATGAACTTTTTAATTGGTGAAATTTTTGTTCAATTTCATTAAAAAAATAATACATGAACATTTTAAAAAATTATGACTTTTTTTTGATTTCCTGAACATTTGTTTCCAAAATCTTGAATATTTTTTAGTAAGCAAACATTTTTCGTAAAATCACGAACATTTTTTGAATCCACAAACATTTTTATGATTTATTAAATATTCTATTTCAAAATTCTCAATTTTTTAAATTTTGGAACTTTTGAATTCCCAAATTATTTAAAGTAGAATAAACGAAATCGAAAAGAAAAAGAAAAAAAGAAAATTTAAAAAACAGGCCCCGGCCAAAACGGACGCGCTACGTCTTCTCCCCACTAGCAAAATTTTAAGATCAATATATACTTCTCGTCGTTTAGAGTTAGAGCATATCCACACTGAGAAGAGTTAGAACATATTCAAACTTCCTAGAGAAACGTATGTATTTGTAGGTAGCTTAGGTCGGTCTACAATTATGTATGTCATACCTTGGGAAAATCAAATAAAACGACAGCAAGGGCCACCTCACCCTTTGGTGCAACTCTTACACAGTATTGATGCTTGGGAGGAACATGCTGACCAGAAACGAAAGTTGTGTTTTCATAGGAAAAACTTGTTTGTAAGCGTGACTGAAAGTATTACCTTAGGTGCGCTATGGGCTCTACTCATCCTTATCTGCCAATGTCCTCTGCTATGGTGGCAACTAATGTGGTGGTTCTTAGGCTTGGGGGGGATTCTGAGGACATCGTCTAGGATGGTAGATGAGCATGTCGAGCTCGAGGATGTGGGGCTTCGGAAGTGGCAAAAGGATGCACGTGCGGATCCTCTATTAGCTGGCGTCGTTGTCGACCTGCTAATCAACTTTCTTCTCTTGCTCTACTTTTTCTATTATGCAGATGTCGTGCTTAGTTTTAATTTTTCATTCGTTCTTGAACCACGACTGATGAATCGCCACCAGTCCTTTGTATGATCTACAACTCCGTACTTGTTGCTCTTGTTTCTCTGCATTGTTTGCTGCAAAGATTAAAACTTTCAGGTGCAGATTCACAAGAATGTTAGGAAAATATTCAAAATATTTTCTTTTGGGCATTGTTCATGCAAAACGTGACATTGTAGGTTGGATTGCTAGCTGAAGGTGCTTCAGAGATCTAAAAAACGGAAATGTCCAAGGATCGTTTACGCAAGTGCACACACAAATGGCCACACAGCCAAAACTTATGACCTTTTATAGTTTGTTGGACAATGAAGATACTAAGATACTGAAATTCTAACCTTTGTTTACAAAATCGCGAACATTTTTTGAATCCACAAACCTTTACTATTTATTACATATTTTACTTCAGAATTCTCATATTTTTTATTTTGGACTTTTTGAAGTCCCAAATTATTTAATATTGAAAAAAACTAAAACAGAAAGAAAAAATAAAAGATAAAAAACGAAATTAAGAAAAAGGCCGCCGTGAAGTGGGTTCGGCCCAAATGGTCACGCTGTGTATTCTCTCAGTGCAGAGCGATGTATAGGAGGTCCCTACTACATGGGCTAGGCCAGGTGGAGGATTTTTTCTGTGTAAAACTTTTTTTATCACTCATAGGTGACATTGGTGGGTACTATTTTCATGACGAATGACGTTGAAACGAGAGTTGTGCAAAAAGTCAAATTTGAGACTTTTTAACACATGATACTATATATCGTGCCAGACCATGAATTTGTCTTTTTGGTACAAGTTGCATTTCAACATTATTCATCTTGAAATTTTGCACACAAACGCCTCACATCAGTGTTTGCTTGTAAAAAAAAGTCAGACCATAAATATAGATAAGTAGCAATAGGCTTTTCTTTAGTCTATATAAGGTAGCAGCAATAGGCTGGACTTACCGAGCCAGGCCCGCTAGGTGGAACGGCCGGTCCGATATGCCATATTCGGACCGACCAGCCCAGTACGCATCCTTAGCCTCTCGTTCGTTCTCTCCCCATCCCCACGTGACCCCCCTAGGCTCCTCGCCGCCGCCGCCGCTCGTCTCATGCCTCTCCCTCTACCTGAGTCGGGCATCAAGCAATAGGAAGCCGCCGCCGCCGGAACGACCGCCTCCCTACGCCTCCCCGGAACGACCGCCTCTCCACGTTTTCAGCTGGGGTCACCTTTGTTGGAAATATGCCCTAGAGGCAATAATAAAATGGTTATTGTTATATTTCTTTGTTCATGATAATAGTCTGTTATTCATGCTATAACTGTGTTATCCGGAAATCGTAATACACATGTGAATACATAGACCACAACATGTCCCTAGTAAGCCTGTTGACTAGCTCGTTGATCAACAGATAGTCGTGGTTTCCTGACTATGGACATTGGATGTCATTGATAACGGGATCACATCATTAGGAGAATGATGTGATGGACAAGACCCAATCCTAAGCATAGCTCAAAGATCGTGTAGTTCGTTTAGCTAGAGCTTTTCGAAGTGTCTAGTATCATTTCCTTAGCCATGAGATTGTGCAACTACCGGATACCGTAGGAGTGCTTTGGGTGTGCCAAACGTCACAACGTAACTGGGTGACTATAAAGGTACACTACGGGTATCTCCGAAAGTGTCTGTTGGGTTGGCACGAATCGAGAATGGGATTTGCCACTCCGTATGATGGAGAGGTATCTCTGGGCCCACTCGGTAATGCATCATCATAATGAGCTCAATGTGACCAAGTGTCTGGTCACGGGATCATGCATTACGTAACGAGTAAAGTGACTTGCCGGTAACGAGATTAAACGAGGTATTAGGATACCGACGATCGAGTCTCGGGCAAGTAACGTACCGATTGACAAAGGGAATTGTATACGGGGTTGCTTGAATCCTCGACATCGTGGTTCATCCGATGAGATCATCGAGGAGCATGTGGGAGCCAACATGGGTATCCAGATCCGGTGTTGTTTATTGACCGGAGGCGTCTCGGTCATGTACGCATGTCTCCGAACCCGTAGGGTCTACACATAAGGTTAGGTGGCCTTCTGATTTGTAGAGATATGAGTATGCAGATAACCCGAAAGTTGTTGAAGTCCCGGATGAGATCCGGACGTCACGAGGAGTTCGGAATGGTCCGGAGGTGAAGAATTATATATAGGAAGTGCAGTTTCGCCATCGGGAAAGTTTGGGGTCACCGGTATTGTCTGGGACCACGGAAGGGTCCCGAGGTCCACCGGTGGGCCACCTATCCCGGAGGGCCGTGGGTTGAAGTGGGAGGAACCAGCCTGGTGGGCTGGTGAGCCCCCTGGGCCCCGCGCCTAGGGTTGGGAACCTAATGGAGGGGCGCCTCACTTGCCTTGGGCAAGGCACCCCTTGGCCGCCGTCCCCTAGGAGATCCCATCTCCTAGGGCCGGCGCCCCCTGGGGACCCTATATATAGAGGGGGGGGGGAGGGCAGCCGCACCCTTGCACTTGGCGCCTCTCTTCCCCTTGCTACACCTCTCCCTCTCGTAGAAGCTCGGCGAAGCCTGCAGATCAACTGCTGCATCCACCACCACGCGTCGTCTTGCTGGATCTCCGTCAACCTCTCGTCCCTCCTTGCTGGATCAAGAAGGATGAGGCGTCTTCATCAACCGTAAGTTTGTTGAACGCGGAGGTGCTGTCCGTTCAGCACTAGGATCATCGGTGATTTGGATCACGACGAGTACGACTCCCTCAACCCCGTTCTCTTGAACGCTTCCGCTCGCGATCTACAAGGGTATATAGATGCACTCCTCTCTATCGTTGCTAGATGAACTTATAGATAGATCTTGGTTAAACCGTAGAAAATTTTTATTTTCTGCCACGTTCTCCAACAACCTTTCGCCTCCCTCGTGCCTCTCCTTCTCCATAAGCCGCCCGTCGTGGCCAATTTCCACGTCCCAATCGAGACATGGAAAGGCGTTGCGCCAAGATCTATCTAGGTGGGTGGCCATGTGCGTCTCGTGCCTCTTGACCGCCTCCCTCGTGCCTCTCCCTCTAGGTGGGTGGCCATGTGCGTCTAGGTTGCGCCAAGGGACACACTCTTATATCAATCGAGAGGAGAGACGTTTATTGGTCGGATCCATGGTCAAGTCGGGACTCTGCATCTATTACGGAACACGTGATGAAATCGAGTCGGGCCTCGTGCAATAGGAAGCCGCCGCCGGAATGACCGCCTCCCTTGTGCGTCTAGGTTGCGCCCGACGGACACACTCTTATATCAATCGAGAGGAGAGACGTTTACTAGTCGGATCCATGGTCAAGTCAGGACTCTGCATCTATTACGGAACACGTGATGAAATCGAGTAGGATACAAACACGTGTGTGCTAACAAACATAAGGAGGGGGGAGGGAGGGCAGCCGCACCCTTGCACTGGCGCCTCCCTTCCCCCTTGCTACACCTCTCGCTCTCGTAGAAGCTCGGCGAAGCCCTGCCGAGATCACTGCTGCATCCACCACCACGCCGTCGTGCTGCTGGATCTCCGTCAACCTCTCCTCCCCTTTTGCTGGATCAAGAAGGAGGAGACGTCTTCATCAACCGTACGTGTGTTGAACGCGGAGGTGCTGTCCGTTCAGCCCTAGGATCATCGGTGATTTGGATCACGGCAGTGCGACTCCCTCAACCCCATTCTCTTGAACGCTTCCGCTCGCGATCTACAAGGGTATGTAGATGCACTCCTCTCTCTCGTTGCTAGATGAACTCATAGATAGATCTTGGTGAAACTGTAGAAATATTTTATTTTCTGCAACGTTCTTCAACAGTGGCATCATGAGCTAGGTCTATGCGTAGTTCTCTTTGCACGAGTAGAACATAATTTGTTGTGGGCATAGATGTTGTCAACTTTCTTGCCACTACTAGTCTTATTTTGCTTCAGCGGTATTGTGGGATGAAGCGGCCCGGGCCGACCTTACACGTACGCTTACGTGAGACATGTTCCACCGACTGACATGCACTAGTTGCATAAGGTGGCTAGCAGTGTCTGTCTCTCCCACTTTAGTTGGAGCGGATTCGATGAAAAGGGTCCTTATGAAGGGTAAATAGAAGTTGACAAATCACGTTGTGGATTTTACGTAGGTAAGAAAACGTTCTTGCTAGAACCCTATGCAGCCACGTAAAACATGCAACAACAATTAGAGGACGTCTAACTTGTTTTTGCAGCATGTGATTGTGATATGATATGGCCAAAAGTTGTGATGAATAATGAATGATATATGTGATGTATGAGATCATGTTCTTGTAATAGGAATCACGACTTGCATGTCGATGAGTATGACAACCGGCAGGAGCCATAGGAGTTGTCTTAATTATTGTATGACCTGCATGTCATTGATTCAACGCCATGTAATTACTTTACTTTATTGCTAAACCGTTAGCTATAGTAGTTGAAGTAGTAGTTGGCGAGCAACTTCATGGAGACACGATGATGGAGATCATGATGATGGAGATCATGATGATGGAGATCATGGTGTCATGCCGGTGACAAAGATGATCATGGAGCCCCGAAGATGGAGATCAAAGGAGCTATATGATATTGGCCATATCATGTCACTACTATTTGATTGCATGTGATGTTTATCATGTTTTTGCATCTTGTTTACTTAGAACGACGGTAGTAAATAAGATGATCCCTCATAATAATTTCAAGAAAGTGTTCCCCTAACTGTGCACCGTTGCGAAGGTTCGTTGTTTCGAAGCACCACGTGATGATCGGGTCTGATAGATCCTAACGTTGAATACAACGGGTGTAAGCGATTTACATTACACGCATAATACACTTAGGTTGACTTGACGAGCCTAGCATGTACAGACATGGCCTCGAAACACGGAAGACCGAAAGGTCGAGCATGAGTCGTATAGAAGATACGATCAACATGGAGATGTTCACCGACGTCGACTAGTCCGTCTCACGTGATGATCGGACACGGCCTAGTTGACTCGGATCATGTTTTACTTTGATGACTAGAGGGATGTCTAATCAGAGTGGGAGTTCATTAAATAATTTGATTAGATGAACTTAATTATCATGAACTTAGTCTAAATCTTTAAAATATGTCTTGTAGATCAAATGACCCACGTTACCCTCAACTTCAACGCATTCCTAGAGAAAACCAAGCTGAAAGATGATGGCAGCAACTATACGGACTGGGTCCGGAACCTGAGGATCATCCTCATAGCTGCCAAGAAAGATTATGTCCTAGAAGCACCGCTAGGTGAAGCACCAATACCGGAAGAACCAAGGCGTTATAAACACTTGGCAGTCTCGTCTTGATGATTACTCCCTCGTTAAGGCGGCATGCTGCTGACTTAGAACCGGGGCTCCAAAAGCATTTTGAGCAACATGGAGCATATGAGATGTTCGAAGAGCTGAAAATGGTTTTCCAAGCTCATGCCCGGGTCGAGAGATATGAAGTCTCCGACAAGTTCTTCAGCTGTAAGATGGAGGAAAATAGTTCTGTCAGTGAGCACATACTCAAAATGTCTTGGTTGCTCAACGGATTTTCTCAGCTGTGAGTTAATCTACCAGACGACGCGGTTATTGATGAGAATCCTTGAGCCGCTTCACCCGAGCTACAAGAGCTTTGTGATGAACTTCAATATGCAGGGATGGAAAAGACCATTCTGAGGTATATTCAATGCTGAAATCAGCGGAGGTAGAGATCAAAAGGAACATCAAGTGTTGATGGTGAATAAAACCACTAAGTACAAGAAAGGCAAGGGTAAGAAGAACTTCAAGAAGGACGGCAAAGGGAGTTGCGCCCGATAAGCCGATTCTTAGGGAAGAAGTCAAACAATGGACCCAAGCACGAGGTCGAGTGCTTTTATTGCAAGGGAAGTGGTCCTTTGAAGGCGGAACTGCCCCAAGTACTTAGCGGACAAGAAGGCCGGCAAAACCAAAGCTATATTTGATATACATGTAATTGATGTGTACCTTACGATGCTCGTAGTAGCTCTGGGTATTTGATACCGGTGCGGTTGCTCATATTTGTAACTCAAAGCAGGAGCTGCGGAATAAGCGGAGGCTGGCGAAGGGCGAGGTGACGATGCTGGCGTCGGGAATGGTTCCAAGGTCGATGTGATCGCCGTCGACGCTACTACCTCTACATTTACCTACGGGATTAGTTTTAAACCTCAATAATTGTTATTTAGTACCAGCTTTGAGCATGAACATTGTATCTAGATCTCGTTTAATACGAGATGGCTACTCATTTAAATCCGATAATAATGGTTGTTCTATTTATATGAGAGATATGTTCTATGGTCATGCCCCGATGGTCAATGGTTTATTCTTGATGAATCTCGAACGTGATGTTACACATATTCATAGCGTGAATACCAAAAGATGTAAAGTTGATAACGATAGTCCCACATACTTGTGGCACTGCCGCCTTGGTCACATTGGTGTCAAGCGCATGAAGAAGCTCCATGCTGATGGACTTTTAGAGTCTCTCGATTATGAATCATTTGACACATGCGAACCATGCCTCATGGGAAAAATGACCAAGACTCCGTTCTCGGAACAATGGAGCGAGCAACCAACTTTTGGAAATCATACATCTTGATGTATGCGGTCCAATGAATGTTGAGGCTCATGGAGGATATCGTTATGTTCTCACTCTCGCGGCGACTTGAGTAGATATGGGTATGTCTACTTGATGAAACACAAGTCTGTGACCTTTGAAAAGTTCAAGGAATTTCAGAATGAGGTAGAGAATCAACATGACCGAAAGATAAAGTTCTTACGATCAGATCGTGGGGGAGAATATCTAAGTCACGAATTTGGTACGCACTTAAGGAAATGTGGAATCGTTTCACAACTCACGTCGCCTGGAACACCTCAGCGTAACAGTGTGTCCGAACGTCGTAATCGCACTTTATTGGATATGGTGCTTTCTATGATGTCTCTTACCGATTTATCGCTATCATTTTAGGGATACGCTCTAGAGACAGCTACATTCACTTTAAATAGGGCACTGTCTAAATCCGTTGAGACGACACCGTATGAATTATGGTTTGGCAAGAAACCTAAGCTGTTGTTTCTAAAAGTTTAGGGATGCGATGCTTATGTCAAGAAACTTCAACCTGAAAAGCTCGAACCCAAGTCGGAAAAATGTGTCTTCATAGGATACCCTAAGGAAACCATTGGGTATACCTTCTACTTAAGATCCGAAGGCAAGATCTTTGTTGCCAAGAACGGGTCCTTTACGGAGAAAGAGTTTCTCTCGAAAGAATTAAGTGGGAGGAAAGTAGAGCTTGATGAAGTATTACCTCTTGAAGCGGTAAGTAGCGCAACTCGAGAAGATGTTCTGTGGTGCCCGCACCGACAAAGGGAGGAGGTTAATGATGATGATCAAGATACTTGGATCAAGCTCCTCTTGAACTTCAAGGTCCACAAGGACACGTTCCGCGCCAGAGTGGTACGGCAACCCTGTCTTGGAATCATGTTGTTAGACAACGGTGAACCTTCGAACTATGAATAAGCGATGGCGGGCCCAGATTCCAACAAATGGCTTGAAGCCATGCAATCTGAGATAGGATCCATGTATGAAAACAAAGTATGGACTTTGACAGACTTGCCCAATCATCGGCGAGCAATATAAAACAAATGGATTTTCAAGAAGAAGACGGACGCGGATGGTAATGTTACCATATATAAAGCTCGACTTGTCACTAAGGGTTATCGACAAGTTCAGGGGATTGACTATGATGAGACTGTCTCTCCCGTAGCGAAGCTGAAGTCCGTCCTAATCATGTTAGCAATTGCCGCATACTATGATTATGAGATATGGCAAATGGACGTCAAAACGGCATTCCTTAACGACCATCTTAAGGAAGAACTGTATATGATGCAGCGGAAGGTTTTGTCGACCACGAGAATGCTAACAAGGTATGCAAGCTTCGGCGATCCATTTATGGGCTGGTGCAAGCATCTCGGAGTTGGAACATTCGCTTTGATGAGATGATCAAAGCGTTTGGGTTTATGCAGACTTATGGAGAAGCCTGCGTTTACAAGAAAGTGAGTGGGAGCTCTGTAGCATTTCTCATATTATATGTAGATGACATACTTTTGATGGGAAATGATATAGAACTTTTGGACATCATTAAGGCCTACTTGAATAAGTGTTTTTCAATGAAGGACCTTGGAGAAGCTGCTTACATATTAGGCATCAAGATCTATAGGGATAGCTCGAGACGCCTCATAGGTATTTCACAAAGCACATACCTTGATAAGATATTGAAGAAGTTCAATATGGATCAGTCCAAGAAAGGGTTCTTGCCTGTATTGCAAGGTGTGAGATTGAGCTCGGCTCAATGCCCGACCACGGCAGAAGATAAAGAAGAGATGAGTGTCATCCCCTATGCCTCAGCCATAGGGTCTATTATGTATGCCATGCTGTGTACTAGACCTGATGTAAACCTTGCCGTAAGTCTGGTAGGAAGGTACCAAAGTAATCTCGGCAAGGAACACTGGACAGCGGTCAAGAACATCCTAAAGTACCTGAAAAGGACTAAGGATATGTTTCTCGTTTATAGAGGTGACGAAGAGCTCGTCGTAAATGGTTACGTCGACGCTAGCTTCGACACAGATCTGGATGACTCTAAGTCACAGACTGGGTACGTGTATATTTTGAAAGGAGGGGCAGTAAGCTGGTGCAGTTGCAAGCAAAGCGTCGTGGCGGGATCTACATGTGAAGCAGAGTACATGGCAGCCTCGGAGGCAGCGCATGAAGCAATATGGGTGAAGGAGTTCATCACCGACCTAGGAGTCATTCCCAATGCGTCGGGGCCAATCGCACTCTTCTGTGACAACACTGGAGCTATTGCACTTGCCAAGGAGCCCAGGTTTCAAAAGAAGACCAAACACATCAAGCGTCGCTTCAACTCCATACGTGAAAATGTTCAAGATGGAGACATAGATATTTGTAAAGTACATACGGATCTGAATGTAGCAGATCCGCTGACTAAACCTCCCCTAGAGCAAAAACATGATCAACACCGTAACGCTATGGGTGTTCGATTCATCACAATGTAACTAGAATATTGACTCTAGTGCAAGTGGGAGACTGTTGGAAATATGCCCTAGAGGCAATAATAAAATGGTTATTATTATATTTCTTTGTTCATGATAATAGTCATTATTCATGCTATAACTGTGTTATCCGGAAATCGTAATACACGCGTGTGAATACATAGACCACAACATGTCCCTAGTAAGCCTCTAGTTGACTAGCTCGTTGATCAACAGATAGTCATGGTTTCTGACTATGGACATTGGATGTCATTGATAACGGGATCACATCATTAGGAGAATGATGTGATGGACAAGACCCAATCCTAAGCATAGCTCAAAGATCGTGTAGTTCGTCTAGCTAGAGCTTTTCCAAGTGTCAAGTATCATTTCCTTAGACCATGAGATTGTGCAACTACCGGATACCGTAGGAGTGCTTTGGGTGTGACAAACTGTTGGGGAACGTTGCAGAAAATTAAAATTTTCCTACGGTTTCACCAAGATCCATCTATGAGTTCATCTAAGCAACGAGTCATGGGAGAGAGATTGCATCTACATACCACTTGTAGATCGCGTGCGGAAGCGTTCAAGGGAACGGGGATGATGGAGTCGTACTCGCCGTGATTCAAATCACCGATGACCAAGTGCCGAACGGACAGCACCTCCGCGTTCAACACACGTACGGAACGGACGACGTCTCATCCTTCTTAATCCAGCAAGGGGGAAGGAGAGGTTGAGGAAGAACGCTCCAACAGCAGCACGACGGCGTGGTGGTGATGGAGTGACGATTCTCGGCAGGCTTCGCCAAGCATACGCGGAGTAGGAGAGGTGTTGGGAGTGGAGGGCTGCGCCTTGAAGTGTGTTGCAGCCCTCCCTCACCCCTCTATTTATAGGGGAAGGGGCAGGGGGCGGCCCCTCTAGATGAGATCTAGAGGGGGGCGGCTGTGGAGGGGGCTTGCCCCCACAGCAAAGGGGGGGCGCCCCCACTAGGGTTCCCCCCAACCCTAGGCGCATGGGCCCAAAGGGGGGGGGCTCCCAGCCCTCCAGGTGCTGGTTCCCTGCCCCTTGTGGCCCATGAGGCCCTCCGAGAGGGGTGGCCCCTCCCGGTGGACCCCCGGAACCTCTCCGGTGGCCCCGGTACAATACTGATATGACCCCGAAACTTTCCGGTGTCCGTTTGACAACTTCCCATATATAAATCTTTACCTCCGGACTATTCTGGAACTCCTCGTGACGTCCGGGATCTCATCCGGGACTCCGAACAACATTCGGGAATCACATACAAGTCTTCCTAGTAACCCTAGCGTCACCGAACCTTAAGTGTGTAGACCCTACGGGTTCGGGAGACATGCATACATGACCAAGACGGCTCTCCGGTCAATAACCAACAGCGGGATCTGGATACCCATGTGGGCTCCTACATACTCCTCGATGATTTCATCGGATGAACCACGATGTCGAGGATTCAAGCAACCCGTATACTATTCCCTTTGTCGACGGTATGTTACTTGCCCGAGATTCGATCGTCGGTATCCCAATACCTCGCTCAATCTCGTTACCGCAAGTCACTTTACTATCCGTAATGCATGATCCCGTGACCAGACACTTGGTCACTTTGAGCTCATTATGATGATGCACTACCGAGTGGGCCCCAGTGATACCTCTCCGTAACACGGAGTGACAAATCCCAGTCTCGATCCGTGTCAACCCAACAGACACTTTCGGAGATACCTGTAGTGCACCTTTATAGTCACCCAGTTACGTTGTGACGTTTGGTACACCCAAAGCACTCCTACGGTATCCAGGAGTTGCACGATCTCATGGTCTGAGGAAGAGACACTTGACATTCTAAAAGATCTAGCAAAATGAACTACACGATCTTGTGCTATGCTTAGGATTGGGTCTTGTCCATCACATCATTCTCCTAATGATGTGATCCCGCTTATCAATGACATCCAATGTCCATAGTCAGAAACCATGACTATCTATTGATCAACGAGCTAGTCAACTAGAGGCTCACTAGGGACATATTGTGGTCTATGTATTCACACGTGTATTACGATTTCCGGATAATACAATTATAGCATGAATAAAAGACAATTATCATGAACAAGGAAATATAATAATAATCCTTTATTATTGCCTCTAGGGCATATTTCCAACAGTCTCCCACTTGCACTAGAGTCAATAATCTAGTTACATTGTGATGAATCGAACACCCATAGAGTTCTGGTGTTGATCATGTTTTGCCGCGGAAGAGGTTTAGTCAATGGATTTGTGACATTCAGATCCGTATGCACTTTGCAAATTTCTATGTCTCCATCTTGAAAATTTTCACGGATGGAGTTGAAGCGACGCTTGATGTGCCTGGTCTTCTTGTGAAACCTGGGCTCCTTGGCAAGTGCAATAGCTCCAGTGTTGTCACAGAAGAGTTTGATCGGCCCCGATGCATTGGGTATGACTCCTAGGTCGGTGATGAACTCCTTCACCCATATTGCTTCATGTGTTGCCTCCGAGGCTGCCATGTACTCCGCTTCACATGTAGATCCCGCCACGATGCTCGCTTTGCACCTGCACTACCATCGCTTCCACCATTCAACATATACACGTATCCGGTTTGTGACTTAGAGTCATCCAGATGCGTGTCAAAGCTAGCGTCGGCGTAACCCTTTACGACGCAGCTCTTCGTCACCTCCATAAACGAGAAACATGTCCTTTGTCCTTTTTAGGTACTTCAGGATATTCTTGACCGCTGTCCAGTGTTCCTTGCCGGGATTACTTTGGTACCTTCCTACCAAACTTACGGCAAGGTTTACATTAGGTCCGGTACACAGCATGGCATACATAATAGATCCTATGGCCGAGGCATAGGGGATGACGCTCATCTCTTCTTTATCTTTTGCCGTGGTCGGGCATTGAGCCGAGCTCAATCTCACACCTTGTAGTACAGTCAAGAACCTTTTCTTGGACTGATCCATTTTGAACTTCTTCAAAATCTTATCAAGGTATGTGCTTTGTGAAAGACCTATGAGGCGTCTCGATCTATCTCTATAGATCTTGATGCCTAATATATAAGCAGCTTCTCCAAGGTCCTTCATTGAAAAACTTTTATTCAAGTAGGCCTTAATGCTGTCCAAGAGTTCTATATCATTCCCCATCAAAAGTATGTCATCTACATATACTATGAGAAATGCTACAGAGCTCCCAGTCACTTTCTTGTAAACGCAAGCTTCTCCATAGGTCTGCATAAACCCAAACGCTTTGATCATATCATCAAAGCGAATGTTCCAACTCCGAGATGCTTGCACCAGCACATAAATGGATCGCTGGAGCTTGCATACTTTGTTAGCATTCTTAGGATCGACAAAACCTTCCGGCTGCATCATATACAGCTCTTCCTTAAGATAACCGTTAAGGAACGCTGTTTTGACGTCCATCTGCCATATCTCATAATCATAGTACGCGGCAATTGCTAACATGATTCGGACGGACTTAAGCTTCGCTACGGAGAGAAAGTCTCATCGTAGTCAATCCCTTGAACTTGCCGATAACCCTTAGCGACAAGTCAAGCTTTATAGATGGTGACATTACCATCCGCGTCCGCCTTCTTCTTAAAGATCCATTTGTTTTCTATCGTCACGATCATCGGGCAAGTCTGTCAAAGTCCATACTTTATTTTCATACATGGATCCTATCTCAGATTGCATGGCTTCAAGCCATTTGTTGGAATCCAGGTCCGCCATCGCTTCTTCATAGTTCGAAGGTTCACCGTTGTCTAACAACATGATTTCCAGGACAGGATTGCCATACCACTCTGGTTTGGAACGTGTCCTTGTGAACCTACGAAGTTCAGTAGCAACTTGATCCGAAGTACCTTGATCATCATCATTAATTTCCTCTCCAAGAGGGTGTAGGCACCACAGGAACATTTTCTGAGCTGCACTACTTTCCAGTTCAAGAGGTAGTACTTCATCGAAGTTCTACTTTCCTCCCACTTACTCCTTTCGAGAGAAACTCTTTTTCCGTAAAGGATCCGTTCTTGGCAACAAAGATCTTGCCTTCGGATCTAAGGTAGAAGGTGTACCCAATGGTTTCCTTAGGGTATCCTATGAAGACGCATTTTTCCGATTTGGGTTCGAGCTTTTCAGGTTCAAGTTTCTTGACATAAGCATCGAATCCCCAAACTTTTAGAAACGACAGCTTAGGTTTCTTTCCAAACCATAATTCATACGGTGTCGTCTCAACGGATTTAGACGGTGCCCTTTTTAAAGTGAATGTAGCTGTCTCTAGTGCGTATCCCCAAAATGATAGTGGTAAATCGGTAAGAGACATTATAGATCGCACCATATCCAATAGAGTGCGATTACGACGTTCGGACACACCGTTATTACCGAGGTGTTCCAGCGGCGTGAGTTGTGAAACGATTCCACATTTCCTTAAGTGTGTACCAAATTGCGTGACTCAAATATTCCCCTCCACGTTCTGATCATAAGAACTTTATTTTTCGGTCATGTTGATTCTCTACCTCATTCTGAAATTCCTTGAACTTTTCAAAGGTCTCAGACTTGTGTTTCATCAAGTAGACATACCCATATCTACTTAAGTCGTCTGTGAGAGTTAGAACATAACGATATCCTCCGCGAGCCTCAATGCTCATTGGACCGCACACATCGGTATGTATGATTTCCAATAAGTTGGATGCTCGCTCCATTGTTCCGGAGAACGGAGTCTTGGTCATTTTTCCCATGAGGCATGGTTCGCATGTGTCAAATGATTCATAATCGAGAGACTCTAAAAGTCAATCAGAATGGAGCTTCTTCATGCGCTTGACACCAATGTGACCAAGGCGGCAGTGCCACAAGTATGTGGGACTATCGTTATCAACTTTACATCTTTTGGTATTCACACTATGAATATGTGTAATATTACGCTCGAGATTCATTAAGAACAAACCATTGACCATTGGAGCATGACCATAAAACATATCTCTCATATAAATGGAACAACCATTATTCTTGGATTTAAATGAGTAGCCATCTCGCATTAAACGAGATCCTGATACAATGTTCATGCTCAAACTTGGCACTAAATAACAATTATTGAGGTTCAAAACTAATCCCGTAGGTAAATGTAGAGGTAGCGTGCCGACGGCGATCACATCAACCTTGGAACCATTCCCGACGTGCATCGTCACCTCGTCCTTCGCCAGTCTTAGTTTATTCCGCAGCTCCTGCTGTGAGTTACAAATGTGAGCAACGGCACCGGTATCAAATACCCAGGAGTTACTACGAGTATTGGTAAGGTACACATCAATTACATGTACATCAAATATACCTTTAGTGTTGCCGGCCTTCTTGTCCGCTATGTATTTGGGGCAGTTCCGCCCAAAGGGCCCTTCCCTTTGCAATAAAAGCACTCTGTCTCGTGCTTGGGTCCATTCTTTGACTTCTTCCCGGCAACTTGCTTACCGGCGGCGGCAACATCTTTGCCGTCCTTCTTGAAGTTCTTCTTACCCTTGCCGCTTTTTGAACTTAGTGGTTCTATTGACCATCAACACTTGATGTTCTTTCTTGATTTCAACCTCTGCTGACTTCAAAGCATTGAGAATACTTCAGGAATGGTCTTCACCATCCCCTGCATATTGTAGTTCATCACAAAGCTCTTGTAGCTTGGTGGGAGCGATCAAGGATTCTGTCAATAACCGCCTCGTCCGGGAGGTTAATGTCCAGCTAGGACAAAGCGGTTGTGCAACCTGCAGACATTTTGAGTATGTGCTCACCGATGTAACTGTTTTCCTCCATCTTACAACTATAGAACTTGTCGGAGACTTCATATCTCTCGACCGGGCATGAGCTTGGAAAACTAGTTTCAGCTCCTCGAACATCTCATATGCTCCGTGTTGCTCAAAACGCTTTTGGAGCCCCGGTTCTAAGCTGTAAAGCCTGCCGCACCGAACGAGGGAGTAATCATTAGCACGAGACTGCCAAGCGTTCATAATGTCTTGGTTCTGCAGGATGGGTGCATCACCTAGCGGTGCTTCTAGGACATATTGTTTCTTGGCTGCTATGAGGATGATCTCGTGTTCCGGACCCAGTCCGAATAGTTGCTGCCATCATCTTTCAGCTTGGTTTTCTCTAGGAACGTTAAAGTTCATGTTGACATGAGCGTTGGCCATTTGATCTACAAGACATATTTTGCAAAGACTTTAGACTAAGTTCATGATAATTAAGTTCATCTAATCAGATTATTTAATGAACTCCCACTCAGATTTGACATCCCTCTAGTCATCTAAGTGTTACATGATCCGAGTCGACTAGGCCGTGGTCCGATCATCACGTGAGACGGACTAGTCATCGTCGGTGAACATCTCCATGTTGATCGTATCTTCCATACGACTCATGTTCGACCTTTCGGTCTCTTGTGTTCCGAGGCCATGTCTGTACATGTTAGGCTCGTCAAGTTAACCCTAAGTGTTTATGCATGTGTAAAACTATCTTACACCCGTTGTATGTGAACGTAAGGATCTATCACACCCGATCATCACGTGGTACTTCGAAACGAGGAACTTTAGCAACGGTGCACAGTTAGGGGGAACACTTTCTTGAAATTATTCTAAGGGATCATCTTATTTACTACCATCGTTCTAAGTAAACAAGATGCATAAAGATAATAAACATCACATGCAATTATATAAAGTAGTGACATGATATGGCCAATATCATATAGCTCCTTTGATCTTCATCTTCGGGGCTCCATGATCATCTTGTCACCGCATGACACCATGATCTCCATCATCATGATCTCCATCATCGTGTCTCCATGAAGTTGCTCGCCAACTATTACTTCTACTACTATGGCTAAATCGTTTAGCAATAAAGTAAAGTAATTTACATGGCGTTGAATCAATGACGCGCAGGTCATACAATAATTAAGACAACTCCTATGGCTCCTGCCGGTTGTCATACTCATCGACATGCAAGTCCTGATTCCTATTACAAGAACATGATCTCATACATCACAATATATCATTCATCATTCATCACAACTTCTGGCCATATCACATCACATGACAATTGCTGCAAAAACAAGTTAGACGTCCTCTAATTGTTGTTGCATCTTTACGTGGCTGCAATTGGGTTCTAGCAAGAACGCTTTTTCTTACCTACTATTAAAAACAAAGTGATTTTGTCATCTTATATTTACCCTTCATAAGGACCCTTTTCATCTAATCCGCTCCAACTAAAGTAGGAGAGAAAGACACCAGCTAGCCACCTTATGCAACTAGTGCATGTCAGTGGGGGGAACCTGTCTCACGTAAGCGTACGTGTAAGGTCGGTCCGGGCCGCTTCATCCCACAATACCGCTGAAGCAAGAAAAGACTAGTAGCGGCAAGCAAGTTGACAAGATCTACGCCCACAACAAAATTGTGTTCTACTCGCGGCAA
Source organism: Aegilops bicornis (assembly GCA_021605145.1). Classification (NCBI taxonomy): domain Eukaryota; kingdom Viridiplantae; phylum Streptophyta; class Magnoliopsida; order Poales; family Poaceae; genus Aegilops; species Aegilops bicornis. The sequence continues at coordinate 62,903,774 of CM038675.1, read as the reverse complement.
TAGAGAACTACGCATAGACCTAGCTCATGATGCCACCGTTAGAACGCGTTGCAGAAAATTAAAATTTTCCTACGGTTTCACCAAGATCCATCTATGAGTTCATCTAAGCAACGAGTCATGGGGGAGAGATTGCATCTACTTACCACTTGTAGGTCGCGTGCGGAAGCGTTCAAGGGAACGGGGATGATGGAGTCGTACTCGCCGTGATTCAAATCACCGATGACCAAGTGCCGAACGGACAGCACCTCCACGTTCAACACACGTACGGAACGGACGACGTCTCCTCCTTCTTGATCCAGCAAGGGGGAAGGAGAGGTTGAGGAAGAAGGCTCCAGCAGCAGCACGACGGCGTGGTGGTGATGGAGTGGCAGTTCTCCGGCAGGGCTTCGCCAAGCACACGCGGAGGAGGAGAGGTGTTGGGGAGGGGAGGGGCTGCGGCTTATAAGTCTGTTGCAGCCCTCCCCTCACCCCTCTATTTATATGGGAAGGGGCAAGGGGGGGCGGCCCCTCTAGATGAGATCTAGAGGGGGGGCGGCGCCAAGGGAGGGGGGCTTGCCCCCCAAGCAAAGGGGGGGGCGCCCCCCACTAGGTTTCCCCCCAACCCTAGGCGCGTGGGCCCAAGGGGGGGGGCGCCCAGCCCTCCAGGCTGGTTCCTCCCCTCAGGGCCCATGAGGCCCTCCGAGAGGTGGCCTCCCGGTGGACCCGGAACCTCTCGGTGGCCCCAGTACAATACCGATATGACCCCGAAACTTTCCGGTGTCCGCTTGACAACTTCCCATATATAAATCTTTACCTCCGGACTATTACGGAACTCCTCGTGACGTCCGGGATCTCATCCGGGACTCAACAACATTCGGTAATCACATACAAGTCTTCCTAATAACCCTAGCGCCACCGAACCTTAAGTGTAGACCCTACGGGTTCGGGAGACATGCTGACATGACCGAGATGGCTCTCCGTCAATAACCAACAGCGGGATCTGGATACCCATGTTGGCTCCTACATACTCCTCGATGATTTCATCGGATGAACCACGATGTCGAGGATTCAAGCAACCCCGTATACTATTCCCTTTGTCAGACGGTATGTTACTTGCCCAAGATTCGATCGTCGGTATCCCAATACCTCTTTCAATCTCGTTACCGGCAAGTCACTTTACTCGTACCGTAATGCATGATCCCGTGACCAGACACTTGGTCACTTTGAGCTCATTATTCTGATGCACTACCGAGTGGGCCCAGTGATACCTCTCCGTAACACGGAGTGACAAATCCCAGTCTCGATCCGTGTCAACCCAATGACACTTTCGGAGATACCTGTAGTGCACCTTTAGAGTCACCCAGTTACGTTGTGATGTTTGGTACACCCAAAGCACTCCTACGGTATCCGGGAGTTGCACGATCTCATGGTCTAAGGAAGAGATACTTGACATTGGAAAAGCTCTAGCAAAACGAACTACACGATCTTGTGCTATGCTTAGGATTGGGTCTTGTCCATCACATCATTCTCCTAATGATGTGATCCCCTTATCAATGACATCCAATGTCCATAGTCAGGAAACCATGACTATCTATTGATCAACGAGCTAGTCAACTAGAGGCTCACTAGGGACATATTGTGGTCTATGTATTCACACATGTATTACGATTTCCGGATAATACAATTATAGCATGAATAAAAGACAATTATCATGAACAAGGAAATATAATAATAATCCTTTATTATTGCCTCTAGGGCATATTTCCAACACAAACGACACAACGTAACTGGGTGACTATAAAGGTACACTACGGGTATCTCCGAAAGTGTCTGTTGGGTTGGCACGAATCGAGACTGGGATTTGTCACTCCGTATGACGGAGAGGTATCTCTGGGCCCACTCGGTAATGCATCATTATAATGAGCTCAATGTAACCAAGTGTCTGGTCACGGGATCATGCATTACGGTACGAGTAAAGTGACTTCCGGTAACGAGATTAAACGAGGTATTGGGATACCGACGATCGAGTCTCGGGCAAGTAACGTACCGATTGACAAAGGGAATTGTATACGGGGTTGCTTGAATCCTCGACATCGTGGTTCATCCGATGAGATCATCGAGGAGCATGTGGGAGCCAACATGGGTATCCAGATCCCGGTGTTGGTTATTGACCGGAGAGGCGTCTCGGTCATGTCTGCATGTCTCCCGAACCCGTAGGGTCTACACACTTAAGGTTAGGTGACGCTAGGGTTGTAGAGATATGAGTATGCAGTAACCCGAAAGTTGTTCGGAGTCCCGGATGAGATCCCGGACGTCACGAGGAGTTCCGGAATGGTCCGGAGGTGAAGAATTATATATAAGAAGTGCAGTTTCGGCCATCGGGAAAGTTTTAGGGGTCACCGATATTGTACCAAGACCACCGGGTGGGGCCACCTATCCCGGAGGGCCCCGTGGGCTGAAGTGGGAGGGGAACCAGCCCCTGGTGGGCTGGTGCGCCCCCCCCCTTGGGCCCCCCGCGCCTAGGGTTGGGAACCCTAGGAGGGGCGCCCACTTGCCTTGGGGGCAAGGCACCCCTTGCCGCCGCCCCCTAGGAGATCCCATCTCCTAGGGCCGGCGCCCCCCCTCGGGACCTTATATATAGAGGGGGGAGGGAGGGCAGCCGCACCCTTGCACTGGCGCCTCCCTTCCCCCTTGCTACACCTCTCGCTCTCGTAGAAGCTCGGCGAAGCCCTGCCGAGATCACTGCTGCATCCACCACCACGCCGTCGTGCTGCTGGATCTCCGTCAACCTCTCGTCCCCCCTTGCTGGATCAAGAAGGAGGAGACGTCTTCATCAACCGTACGTGTGTTGAACGCGGAGGTGCTGTCCGTTCAGCACTAGGATCATCGGTGATTTGGATCACGACGAGTACGACTCCCTCAACCCCGTTCTCTTGAACGCTTCCGCTCGCGATCTACAAGGGTATATAGATGCACTCCTCTCTATCGTTGCTAGATGAACTTATAGATAGATCTTGGTTAAACCGTAGAAAATTTTTATTTTCTGCCACGTTCTCCAACAACCTTTCGCCTCCCCTCGTGCCTCTCCTTCTCCGCAAGCCGCCCGTCGTGGCCAATTTCCACGTCCCAATCGAGACATGGAAAGACGTTGCGCCAAGATCTATCTAGGTGGGTGGCCATGTGCGTCTCGTGCCTCTTGACCGCCTCCCCTCGTGCCTCTCCCTCTAGGTGGGTGGCCATGTGCGTCTAGGTTGCGCCAAGGGACACACTCTTATATCAATCGAGAGGAGAGACGTTTATTGGTCGGATCCATGGTCAAGTCAGGACTCTGCATCTATTACGGAACACGTGATGAAATCGAGTCGGGCCTCGTGCAATAGGAAGCCGCCGCCGCCGGAATGACCGCCTCCCTTGTGCGTCTAGGTTGCGCCGACGGACACACTCTTATATCAATCGAGAGGAGAGACGTTTACTAGTCGGATCCATGGTCAAGTCAGGACTCTGCATCTATTACGGAACACGTGATGAAATCGAGTAGGATACAAACACGTGTGTGCTAACAAACATAAGGACTTTTTAAGAAAAAGTCCATGACAGTGAACCCGACGGAAGCAATGCGTGATTTAGTAGTAGGTAAAGATAAAGATAAAAATATATATCAACAACTCTCAGAGTAACAAATTGCTGAAAAAAGTTCATTTGTTTCAAACAATGATAAATCTATATTATGTGATTTCTGAGTTCTCAAGCTTTTCATATAGTGCAATCAATAGTGAAATCATCTGGACAAATCTATATTTTATATCTAGAATGCAATCAAACATGTTTTCTTATTCAGTTATCAAATCTTAACATGTCTTTGGGAGTTTGTTGAAAATTAATAGTTGTAAGGGGGCCTAACAATGCCAATGCCGGTCCCAAGACCAGTAAAAAGTGGAGGGAGCATAATCAAAATAACAGTACGCCTTTGTGTTTGTCCTTCATAACTTACTAGCATCATTTTGTAATTCGACCATAACTCAATCGAGTGAAGATCAAGAGCAGCCAACATACAGGGTGGTACAAAAAGATGAACGGGATGGTTAGTCGCTAACAAAACCTACCTTAATTAATTTATTAGTTCAATCGTACAGTGACAACAAATAAACAAGGGGAGATGAGATCCGCAGGTCAAAAAATTAGACCTATCTCTGCCTAAACATGTGTTTGCACATGGAGAACTATATGTAGCATTCTCAAGAGTCGCTATAAAGGGATGGACTAAGAGTAATAGTATATAAATAAATAGGGACATTTACATTTGTGCCCCTAATTTTCGCCCACTCTCAGATTTACCCCTAATTTTTGATGTGCTCAAATTTGCCCGTAAAATGCATTTTAAGTCGCCGGAATGCCCTTCCATCTGGTCAAAGTTGTTTCACTAAAACTTTGAAAATTAATAACAAATTCATATGAACTTAGAAGAATGCAAATAAGATATCAAAATGTTCATAAAAACATCACCGATACGCACATGTCATTAACATTAATCACGTACAGGTGCATTTATTTGCATTCACCCTAAATAGTTTTTATTGTTATAAACCCTAAAAAGCTTTAAAGAGTGCTTTCGTCATGAATGTAAATAACATGTGCATATTGGTGATGTTTTTATGAACATTTTGATATCTTATTTTGCATTCTTCTGGGTTCATTTGAATTTGTTATGAATTTTCAAAGTTTTGGTCAAACAACTTTGACCAGATGGAAGGGCATTCCTGCAACTCAAAATGCTCTTTAGGGGCAAATTTGAGCACATCTAAAAGTTAGGGGTAAATTTAAGTAGTGGGTTCGAGTTAGGGGCACAAATGTTAATGTCCCAAATAAATATTATAAAGACACAGAAAAACACTTTTATTATAGTTCTTATTCAACTATATGTTGCTACGGGCATTTTATTATATGATAATAAGTAGATGAAAAATTTGTATACTACAAACTAACTTCAAAATAGTAACTAACATATCAATGCTAACATGCCATGGTAGGATGGATATGGTCTACTGATATATGCATAAGTAACGGAAAGGTGCATCAGCATTTCCTGGAAGCAGCTCATTCATACCTAACATCGACGATAAATATTATCTGATATTTGAGGCTCCTTACATAGTTGAGAGCCTGAATATGAATAGGGGTACGGGGGCAACTGCGAATATCGTTCCCAAGAACGACTAAAGTCGATAGGCATAAACAAATTAATATTTACAATACCTTAGTTACAACGGTTCAATAATACAACCACAGGAAAAGGACAAGAATAAGGGTGAAATATGATATGAACAGGAACGGGAAAAAAGTTGGTCCTGCAGGCGGAAGATGGCTACCGCTATGGAGGACGAAGACAACATGTCGGCTGGCCCTGATTTTCACTAATATGGATGTGTCTCCTAGAGGATGAACTCAGTCTGGATCTGGTCTGGCTATTAGAGATGAGATCCATTCCCACAAGGAATCAACAACAGCACCGACGTTGCTCTTTGCGTAGCTAGACATAAGCCTGCGACATCATTCAGGCAGTCAACGGAGAAAAGGAGGGTGTATTTGCTCTATGAGTAGCTGGACATCAGCTGGCGGCAGCAACACGGGAGTCAACGCGGAAAGGAAGGAAAGGAGAAATGGGACAAAGGGGATCGGGCAAGACCAGCCTCTGTGTGAAGATGTGGACCGTGGAGTGGGAGAGATGAGCATGTTGGTCTAAAAGCCCAACTAATCATTCAAGTACGAAAAAGTTAATTTACTACAAAAGGCACAAATAATCAGCTATAAATTGTTTAAAAAGATCAGCTATGAATTATAAAAAACACCTATGACTAATGTACATCATCTAGGGAAAAAGTATAGTCCATATACGTATCGTTCAGATTTTTTCTTTTCAAAAAGGGGGTTCTCCCCGGCCTCTGCATCAGAGAGATGCATACGGCCATCTTATTAACCAAATAAAAGGTTCCAAATAGGGTGCCAAAGTCTCCAACAGAAGAAAAAAAACTGAAAAGAAAGCTCACACAGAGCCAAAAAGGGCTAGAAACACTAACTAGCCAAAGAAAGACGCCACAACCGGCTGGCTAAAGATAGATAGGTAAAATAATTGCCTATCCTATTACATGACCGCCATCCAAACCGGTTGAAGATATCCCGAGCTACCATCTCCCATCGGATGGATCCAGTAACCAAATGCTCCCTGGCCTCCATCGGAGTGAGTAGCGACCACGAACGGATCAAAGCCGTGGCTCGGAAAATAACCTGCAAAAAGTGAATACGTGATGTTCTGTTAAAAACCAAATCATTCTGCAATTCCAAATAGTCCACAACAAAGCGTAAACTCCAACACGAATATGTCTCGCTAAGTCAGGCTCAATCCCATTAAGCAATGTCCCAAATAACATGTTGAAAGAATTCGGTGGAGTAATATCAAAAGCAATGTGGACCGTCCGCCAAAGGACCTTGGCCAACGGGCAATCAAGAAAGAGGTGTTTGATCGTCTCATCTCGACCACAGAAACTACACCTAGTAGGTCTTGTCCAATTACGCTTTTTCAAATTGTCCTTGGTTAAAATAACTTGTTTTTGAACAAACCACATAAACACTTTTATTTTCAAAGGAACTTTGACAACCCAAACATGCTTGGAGGTAGGAATGGAGTTTGAATTAATAACATCAATATACATTGATTTAACTGTGAAAACTCCAGACCTAGTCAGATTCCAGCGTAATTCATCAGGTTGTTGAGAAAGCTGAACCTCCATCAGTCTCCTAACTAGACGGAGCCATTCTTCCCAACGATTGCCCGCTAGCGACCGTCTGAACTGGATATTAAGGGGGATAGATTGAAATACCGTTGCAACGAACACCTCACGTCGTTGAATAATACGATATAAAGATGGATATTGAATGGCCAAGGGTGTGGCGCCGAGCCAAGTATCCTCCCAGAAACGTGTACTGGCGCCGTTGCCAATGACAAACTGTGTCCTATTAAACAAGGATTGTTTGACTTTCATCAGTCCTCTCCAGAAAGGCGAGTCAGTCGGCCTGACTATGACCTGGGACAAGGATTTTGTTTGTAGGTACTTGCTGCGAAGGATTTGGGCCCACGTGACATCAGACTCAGATGACAACTTCCACAGCCACGTATCGTTCAGATATCTCCCCCAAACAGTAAAGAGGTAACTCTTATATCCTTAAAATCACCGCGCCCAAAAAACTGGTCAATATGAACTTAGTTTAACCAAACTATATTAAATACTAGCCCGCATGAAGGCGGGCCACTTTGCTAGTTTTTCTGAAAGGAAATATCTCATGCATTGATCCAGCATAAATGTTTGTTTCCACCACAAAATGAGTGGCTAGCAATGTGTATATATACACGACCACCAAGCGAGGGAGCTCTCGCCATGCTTCACGGGTTATTCGAGCACATTTCTTCCATACACCAACTTCTAGAGCGACAACAATGCAAGGTAAAAAATAAAGTTGGCTTAAGAATAAGAGAGATCGGGAAAGGAATGCCTTGTCTGGCCAGACTTCCGAGTGCTACGTCTGACGGTAGTACGTGAATAATCCCTGGTGCACATGGACCTGCGCCAAACAGTTTATTTAATAGCGGTTAATAGTCCTAAGTACTAAGTACTTCATGCACCAGTCTCTTTGGCGAGCCGAGGACTGCACCAGGCTTAGAAAACTTCTCGCTCCATGCAACCAGCTTCTTTCCACATTCATGCTATGTAGCTGGCCGCGTCGTCAGGATCAAAAAGTATTCTGCCTAGACACTAGACGCGAAGGGATGGCGGGCGACACACGCGACCGACGCGACCGACGCGTCTCTGGCGATGCGGGCGGCGCACGGGGAGCGGGCGACGCGGAGGCGCGCGGTGCGGGCGGAGTTGGAAATATGAGCAAATTACTACGAGATTTAATCCAAATAAATAGGAAATAGATCATGACAGCAATAACAGAGATTAAACTAATCATGCGAACTAGGATAGCAGATGAACAAACCACATCTAGGGCACATACTACAAATATGAATTCTACCACGATCTCGAACAGGAAGGATAGAATCACATACGGTGCAGCGGGAGCAGCACCGCCGGCGTTGATGTTGTCGCCCATGTCGTTGAGGATGAGGTTGCCGAGGTCGGGGAAGAAGTCGTCAAGTCGTCGCTGCCAGCAGTCGCGCGAGTGCGCTCCCCAAAAACCTAATCGCCCCTCTCCCGTACAGGATCACGAGAGGAGGGGTTCTGGAGGCCTGCTGTCCCTTCTCCCGGTGCACGCCGAAAGGAGGGATGGAGAAGACTTCCTTGGCGGCGCAATGATCTGGAGCGCTGGTGAGAAACCATACGAAGCGGCGGCGGCTAGGGTAGACGTCTGCCTGACTATATAGTGTGGGTTGCAGGTCGTGGGAGTAAACCCCACGTCCGAGTCGTCACGATCCAAAAGAATCGGAACGGTTCAGTAATTAACGCTGCTCGTTAATTATTAATTAATGACTCATTAATTTTTCCCGAGCAGCAAAAATATAGACAACGTGCATAGCTCTGTCCTCGGCTCGGCTCAATCCCGCACCCGGGCGCGGCCGTGACGAGGCGTGGCGTGGCGAGGCGAGCGAGGAGGAGGAGCGTGTAGGTCTCCTCTTCTCATGCTCATACAAGTGGTAGAAGAGCTCACCTTATAAAGAGGTGCAACTCTCTCTCAACTTATGGGGTGAGACTAAACTTTAGCCTCACTCACTCCACTCACATGTGTGCATGAATGGGCCAAGAGAATTTCAGAATTTTAGTTGGGCTTTGGGCCAAAAGCCCGCTAGCAAATTCCAACAGGCGGCGTGGGCGCCATGCGCGGAGCGGGTAGCGCGGTGGCTCGCGGTGTCGGCGACGTGCGCGTTGCGCGCGGCGGAGGCGGTGCGGGTGATGCGCACAACACGGGCGGCGCGACCGATGCGAGTAGCTGTGGCGGTGCCAACGACCCGGGCGCGGCGGGCGATGCGCGTTGGCGGGTCTGGTTCGCTTCGGATCTCGTCATGGCGCGGAGGATCTCGCTGGACGTCGGCGTTCTCTGGCTCCGACAAGAGGCGTTGAGCATCGTGCTTCTCGACGAGCGCAGGAAGACGGTGGACGCGCGGTTCCTCCTGGAGGGTGAGTCCTTCGACCTTGGTGACATCGTCGCTTTTACTTGCCATTTTGCTCGCGTTGGTGACAGGATTCCGGCGCCGAGCACGGCCGCCGCCGGTGCGGCGAAGGATTTGACCGTGTGTCAATAGAGAGCGGACGCGCGGGGGGCCTGGAGCCGCTCCATGCATCTGACAGGAGGGCCAGGGATCCTGGGGCGTGGACCGGGCAGCCATGTCTCCGATGCTCGCCACGTGGGACAGATGAGATCCGACCGCAATGGATCCCCTAAAACTAGGGTTTCGCTGGGCGCCGCTCATATAAAACCACACCTGGTTCCCTCTCTCCCCCATTTTAGATCTCAGCGAGGGCCTCTCTCACTTCTGGGACGCGCCGTCGCCTCCAAAAACAAGGGTTCCTAGATCCTTCGCCTGGTGGGAGGGCAAAATCTGTGGTGATCCTCGTTCCTTTGCTGAAGTTGAGAGCTCCCCACCCCACCCAGATCCGATTCGTGAGGTTAACACCATGAGAGAGGAGGGATTTGGGGCTGGGCGCCATGGTCGGGGGCCGGGCGTTTCGACCGCGGCCTGGGACGCGGTCGCAGCCTCGACCGCAACGTGTGGAAACGCAAGACAGATTCAGGCGGATCCTCAACTCAGAAAGCTTCTGGATCGGGGGATGCTGGATCCAGGAAGTGGGACGAGGCGGCAGATAACCCACAAGTATAGGGGATCGCAACAGCTTTCGAGGGTAGAGTATTCAACCCAAATTTGTTGATTCGACACAAGGGGAGCCAAAGAATATTCTCAAGTATTAGCAGCTGAGTTGTCAATTCAACCACACCTGGAAACTTAGTATCTGCAGCAAAGTGTTTAGTAGCAAAGTAATATGATAGTGGTGGTAACGGTAACAAAAGTAAAGACAGCAAAAGTAATGTTTTTGGTATTTTGTAGTGATTGTAACAGTAGCAACGGAAAAGTAAATAAGCGAGAACCAGTATATGGAAAGCTCGTAGGCACCAGATCAGTGATGGATAATTATGCCGGATGCGGTTCGTCATGTAACATTCATAACATAGGATGACACAGAACTAGCTCCAATTCATCAATGTAATGTAGGCATGTATTCCGAATATAGTCATACGCGCTTATGGAAAAGAACTTGCCTGGCATCTTTTGTCCTACCCTCCCGTGGCAGCGCGGTCCTATTGGAAACTAAGGGATATTAAGGCCTCCTTTTAATAGAGAGCCGGAACAAAGCATTAGCACATAGTGAATACATGAACTCCTCAAACTATGGTCATCACCGAGAAGTATCCCGATTATTGTCACTGGGTTGTCGGATCATAACACATAATAGGTGACTATAGACTTGCAAGATAGGATCAAGAACTCACATATATTCATGAAAACATAATAGGTTCAGATCTGAAATCATGGCACTCGGGCCCTAGTGACAAGCATTAAGCATAGCCAAGTCATAGCAGCATCTATCTCAGAACATAGTGGATACTAGGGATCAAACCCTAACAAAACTAACTCGATTACATGATAAATCTCATCCAACCTATCACCGTCCAGCAAGCCTACGATGGAATTACTCACGCACGGCGGTGAGCATCATGAAATTGGTGATGGAGGATGGTTGATGATGATGACGGCGATGAATCCCCCTCTCCCGAGCCCCGAACGAACTCCAGATCAGCCCTCCCGAGAGGTTTTAGGGCTTGACGGCGGCTCCGTATCGTAAAACGCGATGATTTCTTCTCTCTGATTTTTTTCTCCCCGAAAGCCAATATATAGAGTTGGAGTTGGCGTCGGAAGGTGTCCAGGGGGCCCACGAGGTAGGGGGCGTGCCCTAGGGGGGGCGCCCCCCACCCTCGTGGACAGGGTGTGGGCCCCCTGGTCTTCATCTTTGGCGAGGATTTATTATTATTTTTTATAAGACATCCCGTGGAGTTTCAGGTCATTCCGAGAACTTTTGTTTTCTGCACATAAAACAACATCATGGCAATTCTGCTGAAAACAGCGTTAGTCCAGTTTAGTTCCGTTCAAATCATATAAGTTAGAGTCCAAAACAAAGGCAAAAGTGTTTGGAAAAGAAGATACGACGGAGACGTATCAACAACCTCAAGCTTAAACCCTTGCTTGTCCTCAAGCAATTCAGTTGAAAAACTGAAAGAGAAAAAGAAAAACTTTTACAAACTCTGTTTGCTCTTGTTGTTGTACCTATGTCAAGCTGGCATTCAGGTTTTCAGCAAAGATCATAACTAACCACATTTGCAATAACTCCTAGGTCTCATGTTTACTCATATCAATAACATAATCAGCTAGCAAGCCATAATAATAAATCTCGGATGACAACACTTTCTTAAAATAATCATAATATGATATAACAAGATGGTATCTCACTAGCCCTTTCTGAGACCGCAAAACATAAATGTAGAGCACCTTCAAAGATCAAGGACTGACTAGACATTGTAATTCATGATAAAAGAGATCCAATCATAGTCATACCCGATATAAACTAACAGTAATGAATGCAAATGACAGCCGTGCTCTCCAGCTAGTGCTTTTAATAAGAAGGTGAGGACTCAACATAAAAGTAAATAGATAAGCCCTTCGCAGAGGGAAGCAGGGATTTGTAGAGGTGCCAGAGCTCGGTTTTGAAATAGAGATAAATTATATTTTGAGCGGCATACTTTCATTGTCAACATAACAACTAAGAGATGACGATATCTTCCATGCTAAACAAATTATAGGCGGTTCCCAAACAGAATGGTAAAGTTTATACTCCCCCTCCTCCACAAGCATCAATCCATGGCTTGCTCGAAACAACGAGTGCCTCCAACATTCAACGGGTCCCAAGGGGAGTTTTGTTTGCAATTATTTTGATTTAGTTTGCATAAAGCATGGGACTGGGCATCCCAGTGACGAGCCATTTTCTCGTGAATGAGGAGCGGAGTCCACTCTTCTTGAGAATAACCCACCTAACACGAAAGATAAGGACAGCCCTAGTTGATATATGAGCTATTCGAGCATGTAAAACAGAATGTTTATTTGAAGGTTTAGAGTTTGGCACATACAAATTTACTTGGAACGGCAGGCAGATACCGCATATAGGAAGGTATGGTGGACTCATATGGAATAACTTTGGGGTTTAAGGGATTGGATGCACAAGCAGTATTCCTGCTTAGTACAAATGAAGGCTAGCAAAATACTGGGAAGCGACCAACTAGAGAGCAACAACAGTCATGAACATGCTTTAAAATTAATAAACATTGAATACAAGCATGTGTAGGATATAATCCACCATGAACATAAATATCGTGAAGGCTATGCTTGTTTGTTTCAACTACATGCGTGAACATGTGCCAAGTCAAGACACTTAAATCATTCAAAGGAGGATACCGCCCCATCATACCACATCACAACCATTTTAATAGCATGTTGGCACGCAAGGTAAACCATTATAACTCGTAGCTAATCAAGCATGGCACAAGCAACTATGATCTCTAATTGTCATTGCAAACATGTTTATTCATAATAAGCTGAATCAGGAATGATGAACTCATCATATTTACAAAAACAAAAAAGGTCGAGTTCATACCAGGTTTTCTCATCTTAGTCAGTCCATCATATATCATCATAATTGCCTTTCACTTGCACGACCGAACGATGTGAATAATAATAAGAGTGCACGTGCATTGGACTAAGCTGGAATCTGCGAGCATTCAATAAACAGGAGAAGACAAGGCAATATGGGCTCTTGGTTAAATCAACACTGATGCATATAAGAGCCACTTCAACAATTTAATCATGGTCTTCTCCTACTGACCCCCAAAGAAAAGAAAAGAAATAAAAACTATTTACACGGGAAAGCTCCCAACAAGCAAAAGAAGAACGGGAAATATTTTTGGGTTTTCTTTTTAATTATTACTACTACAGCAGGAAAAATAAACTACTACTATTTTTTTTGTTTTTCTTAAGGTTTATTAAACACACAAGAAGAAAGCAGGAAAAAGAAAATAAACTAGTATGGATATTACAGTGAAAGAGTATGAGCACCAACATCCAGCAATGAGTGTGTGTGAACATAAATGTAATGTCGGTGAGAAATACGTACTCCCCCAAGCTTAGGCTTTTGGCCTAAGTTGGTCTATTGCAAGGGATAGCCTGGCGGATACCCGTAGGTGTAGCTGGGGTCATACTGCGATGCAGAATAGTTGGGATCATACTGTGATGAAGAGGACTCTGACTGCCACTGGCTGGCAACCGCCTCCGGATCCGAAGAATAAACAGACTATCATGGAGGCTCATCTTGTGGTTCCGGTTCCGGGGCTGGTGCAGGATTCCGATAGGCTTGAACGGCCGCCCACGGAATGAGGTGAGGACCTGCAGACAAGTTAAACAAAGAGGGAGCAGGCAAAGTAATAGTCTGAGGGTGATGTTTATCAAAGTACAATTTATATTTAAGCTCCCCTTCCTTGCCCTTAACAAGAAAGTCATGCGCTAGCATACTCTTATAATCTAAATAAGCACTGGGCAACGATGTTTCTTCTTTCTCCAAATGCCTAATAGGTATGTCAAAATGTGCAGCTAGGCGCGAAGCATAAATACCTCCAAAGATGGGGCCTTTAGTACGTTTCGAACTTAACCGTCTAGCAATAATTCCGCCCATACTAACAGTGTTGTTGCGGTATAAACCATGGAACAAAATGATAATATCAGGAACACTAAGGTTTCCACAGTTCCCGCGACCAATCAAGCAACGACTAGCAAATAAGGCAAAGTAGCGTAAAACAGGAAAATGTATGCTAGTAATTCTTGCATCAGAAACCTTCCTGGTTTCTCCCACAGTGATAGTGTTAATAAAAGCTTCTACTTCATTACGGTGTGGTTCATCCAAGGTACCTTCAAAGGGTATTTTGCAAACCTCGCAAAATTCAGCTAATGGCATCTTCTTAACAACGTCATATAAATGAAACTCATCGATGGAGGTGATTCCTTAGGGAAATAGTAGAAGTTTTGCACAAAAGTATTTGTGAGTAAGAGATACTGATGACGTTGGTCGCGGAGGAAGTTGGTGAGGCCAGCATTCTCAATCAATAGATAAAAATCCTCATAAATTCCGGCTCTCCTCAAGAAGTCATCGGAAGGCCATTCACACGGCTGGACCTCCGCGGTGCGAGGCAAATTATATTTGGGCTTCTGTGCTTCTTCCTTTTATTTTTCCTTCGAGCTTCGGCTGGACGAGCCCCTCAAAAATCTCTTCATTATTTTCTGAAATAATCTGAAATTTTTAGTAACTTCAAACAAAAGTGAACCAACTTCAATAAAATTGATAGCAACTACTCCTACAAGTGCCTAGAGCCTATATCAAGCATTAGAACTACTTGGAACCATATAAATTTGACATGCAAGCTCAAGAACATGGTCACCTATGCAGCACAAATTTGCAAAGAATAAAACACTAAACAAAAACTAATTGGACCAATGGAGGAGTCACATACCAAGGAACAATCTCCCCAAGCAGTTTTGTGAGAGGTGCTTTGAGCAAGGAGATCGAAAATCACAGCAAAAGTGGCTGGAACTCGTGCTTAAGTTGGTTTTTCGGGTCTGTGTGAGGCAGAGGAAGAAGATGGGTGCAGGGATAAGTGGAGGAGGGCCACCGTGGGCCCACGAGGCATGGGCGCGCCCAGGGGGTAGGGCGCGTCCTCCACCCTCGTGGCGAGGTGGCAGCTCCCCCCGCGGTGATTTTTTCACTAAAAATCCTCAAATATTCCCGAAAAAATCATATTGAATTGGCATGGCATTCTGAGGACTTTTATTTTTGGGGTATTTTTATATTGCACAGATAAGCCGGGAGACAGACAGAAAAATACTATTTTACTTTATTTATACTAAATAACAAAAAATATAAAGAGGGTACATAAGTTTGTGCTTCTAGTTTCATCCATCTCTTGCTCATCAAAAGGAATCCACTAACAAGGTTGATCAGGTCTTGTTAACAAACTCATTCCGACTAACATGGAACCGGAGAAATTTCGAATAACAGTATGTTACCTCAATGGGGATATGGACATCCCCAATAATAAGTATATCATATTTCTTCTTGACAGTAGGGAGAGGAAATTCAAAACCTCCAAATATAATCGATGGAATTTTTCCAATAGAGTTGATACTATGAACTTGAGGTTGTTTTCTCGGAAACTGTACCATGTGCTCATTACCATTAACATGAAAAGTGACGTTGCCTTTGTTGAAATCAATAACAGCCCCTGCAGTATTAAGGAAAGGTCTTCCAAGAATAATAGACATACTATCATCCTCGGGAATATCAAGAATAACAAAGTCCGTTAAAATAGTAACGTTTGCAACCACAACAGCACATCCTCACAAATACCGTAGGTATAGCAGTTGATTTATCAGCCATTTGCAAAGATATTTCAGTAGGTGTCAACTTATTCAAGTCAAGTCTACGATATAAAGAGAGAGGCATAACACTAACACCGCTCCAAGATCACATAAAGCAGTTTTAACATAATTTCTCTTAATGGAGCATGGTATAGTAGGTACTCCTGGATCTCCAAGTTTCTTTGGTATTCCACCCCTAAAAGTATAATTAGCAAGCATGGTGGAAATTTCAGCTTCCGGTATCTTTCTTTTATTTGTAGCAATATCTTTCATATATTTAGCATAAGGATTCATTTTGAGCATATCACCAATCGTGACACGCAAAAAGATGGGTCTAATCATTTCAAAGAAAGCGCTCAAAATCCTCATCATCCTTTTTCTTGGATGGTTTCGGAGGAAAAGGCATGGGTTTCTGAACCCATGGTTCCCTTTTTTTACCATGTTTCCTAGCAATGAAGTCTCTTTTATCATAACGTTGATTCTTTGATTGTGGGTTATCAAGATCAACAACAGGTTCAACTTCTACATCATTATCATTACTTGGTTGAGCATCATCATGAACATCATCATTAACATTTTCACTAGGTTCATGTTCATTACTAGATTGTGTTTCAAAGATCGGACATAGAGATATCATTTGGATTCTCAGGTGGTTCAACAATAGGTTCACTAGAAGTTTGCAAAGTCCTATCATTTTTCTTTTTCTTCCTTTTAGAAGAACTAGGCACATCAATATTATTTATTTGAGAATCTTGCTCGATTCTCTTAGGGTGGTCTTCAGGATACAAAGGTTCCCGAGTCCTTCTACCAGTTCTAGTAGCCACTCTAACAGCATAATCATTTTTCTTACTATTCATTTCATCAAGCACTACTTTCTGAGCCTTAAGTACTTGTTCTACTTGAGTGGTAACCATAGAAGCATGTTTGCTAACAAGTTTAAGTTCACCTCTAATATTAGCCATATAATCATCCAATTGTTTAATCATATCGGAATCTTCAACTGTCTACCAAAGTAAGCATTAAAATTATCTTGTTTGACAATAAAATTATCAAACTCATCCAAGCATTGTCTAGCAGACTTATAGTGAGGAATATCACCTTCATCAAATCTATAGAGAGAATTTACCTTTACTACCTGTGTCGGATTATCGGGATCAGGAGGTTCTTCAATAGGTGATGGATCAACATCATAAGTTTCTTCAACAGGCGGTAGATTAAGACCATGTATTTCTTCAATAGGAGGTAAATTCTTAACATCTTCAGCTTTAATACCTTTTTATTTCATAGATTTCTTTGCCTCTTGCATATCTTCCGGACTGAGAAATAGAATACCTCTCTTCTTCGGAGTTGGTTTAGGAATAGGCTCAGGAGCTGGCTCAGGAAGTGTCCAATTATTTTCATTTGTCAACATATTATTCAATAGAATTTCAGCTTCATCCGGTGGTCTTTCCCTGAAAAGAGAACTAGCACAACTATCCAGGTAATCTCAGAACATAGTGGATACTAGGGATCAAACCCTAACAAAACTACACAAGTAGAAAAGGGGGCAATGGTCCAGGCCCGGCCAGCCCATTAGTCCCGGTTCAATCCAGAACCGGGACCAATGGGGGCATTGGACCCGTTCAGGAGCCCCTGGGCCGGCCGGGCCACGTGGGCCATTGGTCCCGATTTGTTCGGACCTTTTGGTCCCGATTGGTGGGACAACTGGGACCAATGGGCCTCGCCTGGCCCACCACCATTGGTCCCGTTGGCATGGGACGAACCGGGACCAAAGTTCGCCTTTAGTCCCGGGTTCAAGTCACCAACCGGGACCAATTAGTTGCCTATATATACCCTCGGCCATGGCAGAGCACTCCAGTGCTCTGTTTTTAAATGGCTTGTGAGAGGAGAGCTTTGTGGTGCTCTAGCTCACCTCCTATGCACATGAGGTGTTCGATGGAATGCCCAAGCCACACTACTTAAGCTTTCTCCTCCAAGCTCGACCTCCAAGCTCCATTTTCCTTAATATTTGTCTAGGTTTAGCGGTCCGTCACGTCCCGAGTCCCGTCTTCACTGCCACGATCGCCCGCGCCGATCTCGTCGCCGGCACCACCGTGGTGAGCCTCTTGTTCCTATCTTCTTTCTGAAAGGAAAAAAAATTCTTACTTGCATGTTTATATAGATACTTGTATAATTCTCTTACTTTTATTATTGCATCTTATATAGTGCGATGGTTTTGGTATCCGCCCCCGTCGGCCCTCGACTTGTCTATGATTTAGATGTGGTATATATTATCTTTTCATAACTATTGGTTCATTTATTGTTTATGACAATTATGCCGACCAATGTGACATAGATTTTATTTATCTAGGAGGTTGTTGAACCGGAAATTCCAACCGACCCTATTGTCGAGAGGTTAAATTTAGTTGAAGAAGAAAACAATTTGTTGAAGGAAAAACTAGAAAAATTGAGGAGGAGAAGATGATATTGGAGTTGCATGTTGCGGATGTCGCCGATGATCACAAGATCAAGATGGATGCAATGCTCTTGAAGATTAGAAAGATTAGAAAATATGCCATTCATACCGAGGCTTGGTATCATTATGCCGTTGGATCAGTTGTTACATTGGTTGCGATTATGATCGCATTTGTTTTCGCATTGAAATGTTTTACATAGTTTCAGTGTATGGTTTAATTCATTTAGATGCTCTGCAGAGCATTATGTTGTTAGATGAGAACTATGTATGTACTTTGGTTTTAATGTGATGATGAACTTCTATTAATTTGGTCACTTAATTATCTATTCATGATGTTCTGTAATGATTTTGACACACTTAATTATATATAATGCACGCAGATGAACCGCAATGGATGTACGATTCAAGACACACCTCCGAGTACATTAAGGGCGTGCATGATTTTCTCAAGTGGCTGAGGCAAACAAGCAGAATGGTTTTATGTGTTGTCCATGCCCTATATGTGGGAATACGAAGTCTTACTCTGACCGGAAAATCCTCCACACCCACCTGCTTTACAAGGGTTTCATGCCACACTATAATGTTTGTACGAGGCGGAGAAATAGGGGTTATGATGGAAGACGGCGAAGAAGAAGAGTACGATGACAACTATGTGCCCCCTGAATACGGTGATGCTATCGAACATCAAGAGGAACCGCACGATGTGCACGATGATGCTGCAACGGGCGAAGCTGCTGAAGATCAAGAGGAACCAGATGATGTGCCCGATGATGATGATCTCCGCTGGTCATTGTCGGCGCGAGGACGCAATGCGAAAGTCAAAAGGAGAAGCTGAAGTTCGATCGCATGTTAGAGGACCACAAAAAGGGTTGTACCCCAATTGTAAGATGGCAACACAAAGCTCGGTACCGCATCGAATTGCTGCAAAGTGGAAGGCAGAATGTTGTGCTCGACAAAGGATTTGAGAAGCTATCGAAAATATTGAAGAAGAAGCTTCCAAAGGATAACGAATTGCCCGACAAAGACATACGCAGCAAAGAAGGTCGTATGCCCTCTAGGATTGGAGGTGCAGAAGATACATGCATGCCCTAATGATCTGCATCCTCTGTCATGCGCGCATAAGGATCTGAACGCATGCCCGGTATGCGGTGCATTACGGTATAAGATCAGACGAGATGACCCCGGTGATGTGGTGATGTTGACGGCGAGCCCCCCTGTGAAGAGGGTTCCTTCAAGGTGATGTGGTATGCTCCTATAATACCACGGTTGAAACGTCTGCTCGTAAACGGAGAGCATGCCAAGTTGATGCGATGGCACACCGAGGACCGTAAGAAAGACGGGAAGTTGAGAGCACCACCGACGGGTCGACCGGAGAAAAATCGAGAGAAAGTACTGGGATGAGTTTGCAAGTGAGCCAAGGAACGAGGGGTTGCTTTAAGCGCGGATGGCATTAATCCTTTCGGGAGCAGAGCAGCAATCACAGCACTGCCCGTGACTCTATGTATGTATAACCTTCCTCCTTGGATGTGCATGAAGCGGAAGTTCATTATGATGCCAGTTCTCATCCAAGGCCCTAAGCAACCCGGCAATGACATTGATGTGTACCTAAGGCCATTAGTTGAACAACTTCTACAGCTGTGGAATGGAAACGGTGTACGTACGTGGGATGAGCACAAACAGGAGGAATTTAACCTAAAGGTGTTGCTGTTCGTGACCATAAATGATTGGCCCGCTCTCAATAACCTTTCAGGACAGACAAACAAGGGTTACCACGCATGCACGCACTGTTTACTTGACACCGATAGTATATACCTTGCAAGCTGCAGGAAGAATGTGTACCTGGGCCATCGTCGATTTCTTCCGACCAACCATCACTGTCGAAAGAAAGGCAAGCATTTCAAAGGCGAGGCAGATCACCAGAAGAAGCCCGCCATGCGTATCGGTGATCACGTACTTGCTATGGTCAATGATTTACACGTAATCTTTGGAAAGGGTCCCGCGGACTAGCTGTTCCAAATGACGCCGAGAATCACGCACCCATGTGGAAGAAGAAATCTATATTTTGGGACCTACCCTACCGGAAAGACCTAGAGGTCCGCTTTTAATCGACGTGATGCACGTGACGAAGAACCTTTGCGTGAACCTGCTAGGCTTCTTGGGCGTGTATGGGAAGACAAAAGATACACACGAGGCACGGAGGACCTGCAACTCTTGCACGAAAAAGAGGGTATGCCTCAAGCAAAGTATGAAGGTCCCGCCAGCTACACTCTTACGAAAGAAGAGAAAAAATCTTCTTTGAATGCCTACTCAAGATGAAGGTCCCGACCGGCTTCTCGTCGAATATAAAGGGAATAATAAATATGCCAGAGAAAAGTTCCGTAACCTAAAGTCTCATGATCGCCACGTGATTATGACGCAATCGCTTTCGTTGCATTGAGGGGGCTTCTACCGAAAAACGTCCGATTAGCCATTGTGAAGCTATGTGCATTCCTCAATGCAATCTCTCAGAAGGTGGTCGATCCAAAAATCATACCAAGGCTAAGGAGTGATGTGGTGCAATGTCTTGTCAGTTTCGAGCTGGTGTTCCCACCATCCTTCTTCAATATCATGACGCATGTCCTAGTTCATCTAGTTGACGAGATTGTCATTTTGGGCCCTGTATTTCTACACAATATGTACCCCTTTGAGAGGTTCATGGGAGTCCTAAAGAAATATGTCCGTGAATCGCTGCTTAGGCCAGAAGGAAGCATCTCCATGGGCCATCAAACAGAGGATGTCATCGGGTTTTGTGTTGACTTCATTCCTGGCCTTAAGAAGATAGGTCTCCCTAAATCGCGGTATGAGGCGAGACTGACTGGAAAAGGCACGCTTGGAAGGGACTCAATAATATGCAGGGACGGATATTCTTGGTCTCAAGCACACTACACAGTTCTACAGAACTCTACCTTGGTGACCCCGTATGTCGATGAACACAAGAACAGTTTGCGCTTCAAACACCCGGAGTAGTGCGACGACTGGATTACATGTGAACACATCAGGACTTTCAGCAGTTGGTTGGAAGCACGTATCAGAGGTGACAACACTGTTTTTGATGAGCTGTACTTGTTGTCCAGGGGACCATCTTTGACTGTATTGATTTGGAAAGGATACGAGATAAATGGGAATACATTTTACATGATTGACCAAGATCAAAAGAGCACCAACCAAAACAGCGGTGTCCGCTTTGATTCAACAACCGAGAGGGGAAAGGCCACATATTATGGTTACATAGTGGACATATGGGAACTTGACTACGGACATGATTTTAAGGTCCCTTTGTTTAAGTGCAAATGGGTCAATATGTCGAGGCGGGTGCAGGTAGACCCACAAAGACGGAATGACAACAGTGGATCTGAAAAATCTTGGGTACACCGATGAACCGCTCGTCCTAGCCAATGATGTGGCACAGGTTATCTATGTGAAGGACATGTCTACCGCATCGAGAAAGAGAAAAGATAGGGAAGCGAATACATCATACGATGAGCCAAAGCGCCACATAGTTCTTTTCAGGAAAAAGGGACATCGTGGGAGTGGAGGCCAAGATGACATGTCTCAAGATTATGAAAAGTTCCATGAAATTCCTCCTTCAAAGTCAAGGCTGACCACAGCATCACGATAAACGATGAAGATTATCCATGGTTACGGCGCAATAAGCAAATGACACAAGCGAAGAAAAAGTGAAGACTTTCTCCCGCAACTATTATGATGATACCATGCCAACTTTGTAACTGATGAGTATGATACCATGCCAACTTTCAACTTTTTCAGAGTTCATTTGAAATGCTTTAATGTCTTATGGTTCGGCCCTCGTAATAATTAAAAATAGCAACAATAAGTTTTTTGTTGTTAGTAGAAACAAAATAAAATAAATAAAGCAAGAAAGAAAACAAAAAAACAAAAAAGTGTTTTCAAATTTGAAAAGTAATGGCACTAACAGAAAGTTTATAATATTCCTAAAACTAAAAGCAAAAAGAATTGAAAAGTAAAGCAAAAAACAAAAGAAAATAAATAATGCAGAAATCAAAACAAAAAACAACAATAAGTATTTTGTTGTAAGTAGAAACAAAATAAAATAAATAAAGCAAGAAAGAAAACAAAAAAACAAAAAAAAGTGTTTTCAAATTTGAAAAGTAATGGCACTAAAAGAAAGTTTATAATTTTCCTAAAACTAAAAGCAAAAAGAATTAAAAAATAAAGCAAAAAACAAAAGAAAATAAATAATTCAGAAAACAAAACAAAAAACTGGAAAAAAATATAGCAACAATAAGTAAAGAAAAAAATGCCTCCTACTGGGCCCCCACGGCCTGAATACGACATGAAACCCTAGTATGCGCCAGGATTCAGGCCCGCAGTAGGCCTAGAAGGCCCATCAGGCACAGCAATAGCAAGTAGGCCCGGAAGCTCATGGTGGAGAGGAGCTCGAGAGGGTGCAGCGGTGGGGCTTATAAACCACTGCGCCGCCTCTCAACTTGCAGGTGGGACTAAACTTTGGCCAGCAGCGTGCAGCACGAGGCCTTTGTCCCGTTGGTGGCACCAACCGACTAAAGGTGGGCAATGGTACCGTTCGTGGCACCAACCGTACCAAAGGTCGCCGCTTCCGCCTTTGGGCTGCCAAAGAGGCCTTTGGTCCCGGTTGGTGGCACCAACCGGGACTAAAGGGTGCATTAGTTCCGGTTGGTTTCACGAACCGGGACCAATTGCTTTGCTATATAAGCAAACACTTTGCAAAAATTCAGAATCTCATCCCCAGTTGCCCCCAACGACGCCGACCCTCCTCGACCCCGCCAGGCTGCTCCACCTCGCCGTCGCCGGCGCCGCCGCCAAGGCCGTCGCCTCCCAACTCAAGGCTGCCGTCTCGTCGCCGTCCTCCCCGAGCTCAGCGCCGTCTCGTCGCCTCCCGAGCCTCCAGCGCCCGTCCCGCCTGCGCCGCCTCGAGCACCTGCCCCGTCGTCTCGCCCCCGCGCGCCGGCGCCCTCGTCGCCCCCGCCGTCGCCATCGTCATCTAGTCGCCCCCGTTGTGAGCCGCCGCACCGCACCGGCTCTGTTTTTTTCATTTTTATTAGTTTAATTTTTTTGTTCATATATATATAATGTATATGTGTATGTATGTGGCTATGTGTATGTAGATGTTTAAAATGTATAAAAAAATTGTTCAGAGCATGTTTTTGTTCATATATGTATTTTTTGTTCATATGTGCATTAATGTTTTCATATATGCAAAAGATAGATTTTTAGAAAAGTTAGGTTTTTTTTTCTATTCATAGATTTTTTTGGTGATATTAATTATTGTATAATATGCAAATGTTTGTATATTCATATGAACAATGCATTAGGCAAAACCTTTGGTTTTTTTTTGAAATTTTCTATTTGAACATTTTTTTAAACAAGCAATACTAAAAGAATGAGAGGAAAAAGGAGCATAAGATGAGGAAGAAAGGAGAAGAAGAGGAGAGGAAGAAGAGGAGAAATAAATAAGATGAGGAAATAAGAAGAAAAAGAAGAGGAGAAGAAGAAAGTAATAGAGGATAAGAAGAAAAATAGAAAATTTCTATTTTTCTTCTTCTCCTCTATTCTTTTCTTCTTCTCCTCTTTTTTTTTCTTCTTTTGTTTCTTCTTCCTTGTTCCTCTTTTCTTCCTTTTCCTTATTTTCCTTTCTCGAGGGAGAAGAAGAAAAAGAAGAGTAGTAGAAGAAGAAAGGAATAGAGGAGAAAGAAGAAACTTCAACACGAGGGGGGGGGGTACCGATACACCTCCCCGATAACATTATTTTCCCATGTATATGTATGTCGCGTCGTTGTCGATATAACCCCCTCGAGATAACTTCGACATGAGGGGAGGTCGATATATATACCCCCTCTCGACCATGATAACTTATACAACGGCAGCACCCTCCTCGGCCCTCTCGCTCGACCAAAACTCTCGAGGACCCCCAAACCCTAGAGAGAAAACGATGTTGGTCTCCTACCCCTTCCCACCGCGCCCCTACCCGACAAATTAACTCTCTCTAGGCCACCCAAATTAACCCTTGAAGCGTTGTGTCGAGGCGACCCCAAACCCTAGAGAAGCAGCGTCGAGGCCACTAACATGATTCCTTATTGTGATTAGCTAGCTAGTTCTATGTTTGCCACTAATATATATATATATATATATATATCCATCTGTACCATGTTTGAATAATAATTGACATGTTGTAAATATTTGCAGAAACTATGGAGCACTCCCGAGACGAAGAAACAGAAGCGATGTTGGGGCACATAATCGCACAAGGAAGTGATGAAGTTGCGTCTTTTCTCAACGACACCGATGGTCCCGAAGGACTGGGTGAAGAAGAGGGCTATGTTCATGATGGCTTCGACCCATTAATGCCGGTACAAGAAGAGGACTATGTTCATGATGGCTCGGTGACACAATGGAGGTACAAGAAGGAGACCGTGCCGATCGCTTCCGGTGACCGAACCGAGTCCTGCCAGGTATATATATATTAGTTAAGCCCGTGCTGACTAGTTAATTGATGCATCCATTGTTTTGGTATATGTACACATATTAATTACTCTCGTCTTTCTTCCTTATAATTTCTAGCCCTCCGGATCGAGCACAACTTCAGTAAGGAGACGAGGCCCGAAGAAAAAGTTGAGCTCGGATGAAAAGTTTGAGATCATAGAAACCGCGCCCGACGGCGAATCGATTGAACCCATCCGGACAAGGAAGGCATTTTCTGCTCAGTGCGGGGTTCTTGTTAGGGACAAGATCCCGATCAGCATCCATCAATGGTATAAGCCTAAGGAGGAAGACCCTGAGGTGTCTTATGTAAATGATATGCAGAAAGAAGATCTTTGGACTCAGCGGAAGGCAAATTTCACCCTACCGCCAGAGGAGGATCCGGAGAAGCCAATTAAAGAGCAATTAATCAAGTCTTGTGCTCTTAAGAAGATGGCAACCCTAATGAGGAGGTGGAGGAAAGAGCTGAACCAGTTTGTTGAGAAAGAAAATACACCAGAATTCATCGGCAAATATGAGAAGATCAAAGATCACTGGCCCGCATTTGAGGCCCACAAGACATCAGAAAAGAGTAAGAAGCTGTCGGCGACAAACAAGCAAAATGCTGCGAAGAAGAAGCTTCACCATCGCACGGGTCGGTGGCTACCTCAAAGCCCGGCCTAAGTGGTCCAAGGCTGAGCATGATCCGCTTGAAAAAGGGATCGAACCAGAGACAATGTATCGCTGCACCGTTGCCGGACTTGGTTCTTCGGCGTCAAGGAACCTTGGACCTCAGAATGGAAGTGCCGATGGACGGCCGAGCAAATGCAAATACCAGTCCAAGAACCTTCGACACTATATCGATGCAGCGCAGCGAGGGACGTTCCTTCCAAACAGGGAGAAGGACGAGCTCACAATGGCCCTTGGGAATCCTGAGCACCCTGGACGGACACGAGGCACGCCAGGCTCCATTCCATGGAAGGTAGGTTTTCCGGACGCAGGGGGTTACAAAACCCACGAGAGGAGGAAGAAACTGGAGCAGGACCAACTGCAGGCGCTGCACGAAAGGGTAATGGGGCTAGAGGAACGAGAAGAGGAACGAGAAGCAGCAGATCGCAGCAAACAACTCCGCCAAGCTTCCCCGGTTACCCCGCCATCTCAGCCGAGAAGCAGCGTGGCTTCCACCGAGCTGCTTCAGCCGGAGCATGTCTTGACGGCTCCTGCCAGCTATCCCATGGATGGTATCACATATCTCAAAATTGCCACATTATGGCGCGATGTATGAATTTGAAGGTCAAGGCGGCTGTTGGCCAAGTTTATCCTAGTGGACCCGGCACAACTTAACACTGCCAGCCGATTCCAGAAGGATATGCTAAGGTGATGGTGGATGAAATAACGGAGGGATTTGAGGACCTCCTGCTTGACCACCCTACCGGTGAAGGGGAGACTAGGCTGGGTTCTGCTCTGAAGACTCCATGCCTATGGCGGAAGGAGCTCATCAACCTTCCAAACTGGACGCCTCCGCCTCCTCCTCCTCCTCCGGCGAGTCAGGGCACTCCGCCTCCTCCTCCGGCGAGTGACGATCACGGCACGCGTGGTGGCACTCCGCCTCCTTCTCCGGCGCGTGGCGGCACTCAGCCTCCTTCTCCGCCTGCACCGGCGCTCCCGAGCAGCCAGCCTCCTCCTTCTCCGCCTCGTCAGCAAGGCCGGAAGAGACCCGCCGCCGCTCCGGCTGCTCCGGCGCGTCGTAGCCCTTCTCCTCCGCCTCATAAGCAAGCAAAGAAGACATCCGCTCCGTCGCTCTGCCGGCTGCCTAGCAAGACAGCCAAAGGCGGGAGGAAATACAGATTCGGTCCTTGTCTCAAGACCTGCAGAAGTTACCGTGACGAGAGGACCGAGGAGGAAAACACGAAGATCACGCAGATCAAGTGGATGACTGGTTTGCAGGGTTGAAAGCAAAGAGACATCCACCTCCGGAGGAGAAGGTAGATCCGTGAAAGCGAAGCGCACTCGCTGCCCCGAGGAAACCGCAAAGTCTCCGTCGAGAACCAACTATGAGCGACATTACTAAGCAGACATATCTCCAAGCGGAGCGGTCGGGAAATCTTGTCGGGGCATCAAAGAGCAAAAGAACGAGCAGCTGAGAAAAAAATTGACCAGCTCGGCGAACAAGCAAACCAATCGTGCCCCCCGCTCAATGTGTCTAGCGGCAACATCGTCGCTAATGTTTCGGGGATGGTGGCCGGTTATGGCAATCTACAAGATTACCTGCCTGACGATGCACTTCCTGAATACATGAAGGTGGAAGAACACAGATACGAGTACGGGAAGCCTCTCGTCAAAGATGAAAAATCTCTAACAACGATGATGCGAAGATTCCATACTTGGTACATGAAAACCTGCAGAGAGTCTGGGGGGACGAATAGTTTGTATCTGCACATTAAAGAGGAGCACGACCTCGTTGGAACGGATCTGTTGTGTGTTACATTTGAGGAGGTCTTGGCGTTCTTCAATCAAAAGGCCCTCGATAAATTAACGGTCTTTTGCTACTGCCTGTTAGTACTATTTCTGTCATTAAGTCTCTATATATAGCTCGGCTCTTTCATTGCATGTATTTATAATTAATTATCCTCAATATATTATGCAGATTGAAGATCGTCGAGTGCAAAAAATGAAATCTATGATATTGGGTTCATTAACACAAATATCATAGATGTATTTCTGGTTGAAAAGCACGTCAAAGAGGCCGAGGACAACTTGCTACAATCATTGATCAAAAATCAAAACAAAGATACCATACTCTTTCCTTACAACGGCAAGTGAGTGTTACTGATCGTTTGCATATTCGGTTTCCTTATTACCGAGCGAGGTTATAGTAATGTAATTGATGAGTTATGCATGCGCGCAGGTACCACAATATTCTTCTGGAGATTAAGCTTGAGCGTGGACTAGTAACCGTCTTAGACTCGAGACGGAAAGATCCCAGCACCTATGCGGACATGACTGAAATGCTCAGCAAGTAAGTTCAATCGATCATTATCGCACCATAGCGGCAACTTTTTGTTCATTTCCTGATATCTCAAGTAATAATAATTATTTTCTTTGTCTTGTAGGGTTTGGAAACAGTTCACCGCAAAAGCTCCGGGACTGCCGAAGGAGCTGCGATATACATACCCGAAAGTAAGTACTACTGGCTAGCTAGTTGTGCATCTCCCGTTGATTCTATAGCTATACTTTCATCAATGCCATTTATAATGCTTCATTATCAGTTTGATTGACCTCTATTTCTCGTGAAAGTGCTTGTGGCAGGAACAAGGAACGATTTATGTGGATACTACGTGCGCGAAGTTCGTCTACAACGCGACTTTTGAAAAATAAGCGGGCTACTCTCAAAGACAATATGAAGTGCATAAGCAATTAATAATATTCACAATTTGATTTTATTACACCATCATTTTTGTTGAGTTTCATTCATATATATGTATTAATTAACCCCCTTCTTCAAATTAGACATGGCAGATGCGGAATGAACTCCTAGAACCAGATCACATTAAAGCAATTCAAGAGGAATTGGCGGGATTCTTTCTTGAGCACGTCATCAATAAAGCCGGAGAATACCATGTATATAGTACGTAGCGTCGACCAAGCACGGACATAAGAGAGGACACTTCTCTCTATTAATTAGCTAGCTAACACAATATATGAAACACCTAAATTAACCCCCAAAACCCCCAACCTCCTCCCCCCTTTAAAAAAACAAAAACCCCAGCCATCGGAATGTCGACGATGGATGCCATTTGGTCCCGGTTGGTGCCACCACCCGGGAACAAAGGCCCCCTGGGCTCGTCGCAGACCGCCACGTGGAGGACCATCTGTCCCGGTTCGTGTTAGAACCGGGACTAAAGGGGGGAGGTATTAGTAACGACCCATTAGTCCCGGTTCATGAACCGGGACTAAAGGCCCTTACGAACCGGGACTAATAGGTGTTTTTCTACTAGTGCTAACTCGATTACATGATAAATCTCATCCAACCCATCACCGTCCAGCCAGCCTACGATGGAATTACTCACGCACGGCGGTGAGCATCATAAAATTGAGGATGAAGGATGGTTGATGATGACGACGGCGACGAATCCCCCCTCCGGAGCCCCGAACGGACTCCAGATCAGCCCTCCCGAGAGGTTTTAGGGCTTGGCGGCGGCTCCGTATCGTAAAACGCAATGATTTCATCTCTCTGATTTTTCTCCCCGAAAGCCAATATATAGAGTTGGAGTTGGCGTCGGAAGGTGTCCAGGGGGCCCACGAGGTAGGGGGCGCGCCCTAGAGGGGGGGGGGCACCCCCCACCCTCGTGGACAGGGTGTGGTCCCCCTAGTCTTCATCTTTGTCGATGATTTTTTATTATTTTTTTATAAGACATCCCGTGGAGTTTCAGGTCATTCCGAGAATTTTGTTTTCTGCACATAAAACAACATCATGGCAATTCTGCTGAAAACAACGTCAGTCCGGGTTAGTTCCATTCAAATCGTAAAAGTTGGAGTCCAAAACAAGGGCAAAAGTGTTGGAAAAGTAGATACGACGGAGACGTATCAGCGGCCGGCGGCAATCTTGCTGCTCCCCCTCGATTTGGGAGGTGGGGCGAAGAAGATGGGGACACGAGCGAGCCTCGTGAGGTGGAGAAGAACCCTGCATCTCCGCGAACGCGTAATCCTCCTGCTTATGCTGGTAACAATGCCCCTCCTTCTTTCCCATGTCAGATCTGCAATCTGAATGGACATCCTACTGCTAGATGTGCACAAGCTATGTGTGAGCGGTGCAAGAAGAAAGGACACCTGTCTGTTATATGCACTGAATTTTTACCTTGGGAATTTTCTCCTGCTATGTGTGGTTTTCAAAGCAAAGGGCAGGGGTTCTTCTGTATTCCGGATTTCAGCGTGGATATACAACCTAGGGAGAGGATTTTCAATTTTGTTGTTACTATCACCGAGGGGGATGCGCTCACCAAAGACATAGAGCACGAGCTTAGTGTTTATGTGGGTCAGGGATGGCGTTGTTCTGCTAAGTTCTTTGCTCCGAACATGTTTGTGATGAGGATGCCTAACCCCAGAGAAGTTGATCGTGCTCTTTTCGTTGAACATGTTAAACTGAAAAAGTGTGGTGTGGCTGTTAAATTTCCCCCCTGGTCTGAGGATATAGATTTTGAAGGGCTCCTAGAAGTTGCTTGGATGAGGATTGGGAGAATCCCTCCTAATAAACGATGTGATAAGACAGTAGCTTATGTGGGGGGACTTGTGGGTATAACCCTGGAAGTTGATATGTCTACTTTGAATCGCCCGTCTTCTGTGAGAGCTAAAATACGATGTCAATCAGTGAAACAACTACCTAACACAGCTGAAGGGGTGTTGGGGGGCGTTTCTATAAATTTACTTTTGAGATGGAAGAAATCCTGGTGGTTAATGCTGTTGACGAAGAGGCTGTGCGTGTTGATGCCAAAGACAACCCCCCTAAGCCTGATCAGACTCCTAAGCGCAAACGCGCTGATCAGTGGGTGGATGAAGAACAATATAATTTGAAAAGTGGGGAGAAAGGGGAAACATCTGCTCGTGGGGGCAAGACCTGTCGTCTGTCACCACAGGAGCAAGAGATGTCCATGTCTTCTGACAGTGAGGTGGACTCCTCTCTCCTCATTGAAACGATGGCTAAAGAGCACGAGCTGGCAGGAAACCATATGATCCAGGATACCTCTAAATGGTTGACAACTCTGAATCATGTTGAAACCAGTGTTCCGAGGGGGAATGGAAGTATGAGTCAGGAAATGAAGGTACAAAATTCATCTGCTATTCGTCGATCATTGTCTTATGCTGCTCTGGTTTCTAATCCTGCTCAGATTGTGGAGGTGGAGGGATATATTGATGCAGGCTTGAAGAACAACTGTGATTATGTGGTACAACTCCCATCTTCTGAATGCAGTGATGAGATTATTCTCACTCCTCCTCTAGCTCCAGAAGCAGCTCTTAAATTTAGCAAGCGTAATGTGCAGAGGATGCAGGAGAATATTGTAGCAAAAGCTATTGATCTTGCCCATAAAAAAGACTTGGGAGGTAAACATACTGCTTGTACTAATGCTTTTGATGTTCTCTCCAATTCTTAACTTTTACATAGGGCTTCTTGCATGGGTGTGAACATACCTGATAATGATTTCTCTTGTGTGGACGTACTTAGAGAATTGGAGAGGGTTAGAGGTAATTTAGCTGATAAAAATAAGATGGATAAGAAGAACAAACCCACTGAGGATAATGGGGATGACATTTTGGTTACTAATAGATTGGGTAAATCTATCCCTGTTAATCTTACCTGGCTGGACCAGGAAGAGGTACTACATGAACAGATTTCTTTAGGTAAAAACAAAAAGAAAACTAAAAAGAAATATGTGGTTAAGCTACCTAGACCTTTGACTAGGAGCCAAAGGAGACAAACCCCTACGGAAGAGGTGCCATGTACACTACTAGAAAAAGGGCTATAGATGGGATTGACACTAATGGCGCACCAGACAGTTGGTGCGCCATTAGTATATACTAATGGCGCACCACCTGCTGATACGCCATTAGTGTTGAAACTACTAATGGCGCACCAGGCAAAGGGTGCGCCATTAGTATCAATTTTTTTTTAAGTAGTGCGCCTGTCCAAACATACTAATGGCGCATCCTGATAAAGTGCGCCATTAGTAGTTGTAACTACTAATGGCGCACCCTTCCGCATGTGCGCCACTAATATTGTTTTTTTATTATATTTTGTATTCCTTTTTTGTAATACTACTAATGGCAAGATCGATCAACCGTGCGCCATTACTAGTTTAAACTAGTAATGGCGCACTGCCGATCAGTGCGCCATTAGTATTTTTTTTTTGCAAAACTACTAATGGCACACCGCCAGAAGGTGCGCCATTAGTAACCTGGATTACTAATGGCGATTTATTGCCGGTGCGCCATTAGTAAGTGGGCAGCAACTAGATATTTTGGACAGCCTCTCCTACCCACACTCACTTTCTCCCCACTTCATTCTCTCCACCTCCTCCTTGTCTCGGTGCCTCCTCTTTTTCACCTCATTTCCACCATAGATTCATTCAAATTAAGTGGTTAAATTACCTCGCTTTTAATAGGTAAGTAAGGGGGAAGCTATATTTATGTTGTTCTCCCTACAACAATGTGCACATGCACTTTTTATGGCCTAGCTAGATCTATGTATGTTCGTGGTGTTGCATATGTTTGTGGTGTTGCATATGTGTTTGTGTTTGGAGGTGTACCGGTATTTGAAATGCGATAGTTGCCAATATTTTGCCGTAATGTTGATTCATTTCCGTTTAGTAGAATTTTGGCATTAAGCATTCTTTTGGTCCTATTTTTAGGGAAAGTCATGCCAAATTTTTGTTTGGTTCTAAAATATTGTTTTGTTTCACGCCGCAGCGCATCATGGTCCGCACGACATCGAAGGCATCATGAATAGGTTTTTGAGGTCCGCGAAGGCCGAGATGCTTCAAAAGAACGAGACGGAGATAAGATGTCCGTGTCGAAGATGCAAGCTGAAGAGCCTTATTGCGGAGCGGATTCCGGCAGGTGCGGGACCACCTGCTCTTGCGTGGTTTCATGGATGGCTATCGGTGGCAAGGTGATGAAGATGACTACGAAGTCGCCCATGGGGCCGGGCAAGAAATGAGGAAGGGCAGCAAGACAACCACCGCGGCTCGGGCGGGCGAGAAGACGAAGAATCCCTGTGGAGATGATCACGACGGTGATGCTGTACATACCATCATGTAGAAGATGCGTAACATGGTGATGAGGAAGATGCCGGAGCAGACGACGGCATGATCTTGATGATGATGATGCCGGCGTAGCAGACGACGCTGGACCATCGATGGGCTGGGTGCAGGACCCTCATATTCAAGAGCTGCTTCTCAAGCAGACGGATAATGCCAGAGCTGCCGCCCGAGAGAAAGCCAAGATGGATCAACTTGAGTTAGACGCGGTACTCCATTGTATGAAGGATGCAGGCCCGAGGATACCCGCCTGAAAGTAACGCTCATGGCTCTGGAGATGAAGGTAAAACACAAAATGACCGACGCATGCTTCGACGAGAACATGTCATTGGCACGAACGTCTTCCCATGGGGAACAAGTGCCCGACTAGTTTGGAGGAGGCGAAGAAAATCGTGTGTCCTCTCGATTTACCGCGACGTGAAATACCATGTGTGCATGAACAATTGCATCATTTATCGGGACGAGCACGTGGAGTCTACCATATGTCCGTGTGCAGCGTCACTCGATACAAGAAGAGGAAGAAAGCTCCTCGAAAAGTGGTGTGGTACTTTCCGATCACTCCTCGTCTGCAGCGGTATTTCACGGACCCTAAGGTAGCAAAGCTCCTGCGTTGGCACGCGGATAGGGAGGAGAAGAAGCGAGAAGATGACGCAAATGATCCGGAGATAGATAAAAAGACAAGATGTTGAGTCACCCTAAGGATGCGAGCCAGTGGCAAGCGTTGAACTTCAAAGACTCAGAATTTGGGAACGATCCAAGGAACATCGTGGCTGGGCGCGAGCACCGATGGAGTCAATCCGCTTGGCAGCCAGAGAAGCACACATAGCACCTGGCCTGTGTTTGTGTGGATGTACAACCTTCCCCTGGTTGTGCATGAAGAGGAAGTACATTCACATGAGTATGCTAATTGAAGGGCCGAAACAACCAGGGAACGACATCAATCTGTATCTGGGGCTGCTGAAAGAGGAGCTTGACATGTTGTGCAAAACGCCAGCCAGTACGTGGGACGCCGCAGAGAAAGAATATTTCCCTATGAGAGCCGCACTACTCACGACGGTGCACGACTATCTCGGTTACGGATATCTCGCGGGGCAGGTAGTCCACGGATTTTCTGTATGCGTAAGGTGCATGGATGACACAACGTATCGCCAGCTAGATAGAGATCCAGGGTCTTCGAAAACCGTGTTCATGGGACATCGAAGGTGGCTTCCCGACGATGACCCGTGGAGGAAAGGCAAGGATCTGTTCGATGGTGAAACCGAACCCCGAAGACGCCCGCGTGCGAGGCGCGGCGAGGAAATAGACGAGCTGTTGAAAAATTGGAAAAACTGCCCACCGCCGGAAAGAAGCAAAAGGCGCCAGAGCCGAAAGAAGCGAAGGCGCCAAAGCCGCTTGAAGGTATGGAAAACGAGGTCTGTTTTCGGGACTTGCCGTCTTGGAAGATCCACCGTGCCTCACAGCCTTGATGTCATGCATATCACGAAGAACGTGTGCGAGTCTGCTTGGTACCGCTCAACATGCCGAGAGGACCAAAGATGGGCCGAAAGCAAGGGCAGACTTGAAATCAATGGGCATCGTGCAGGAGCTTCACGCTAATGATGATGATGATGATGATGATGAGGCGAAGCAGACACGTAAAGTCGCCGCAAAGGCAAAAAGGCCAAGAAGACCGGAAATGACTACCTCCCGCGTGCTTCACTCTAAGTCGGGGAGGAGATCGAGCAGTTTTTCACCTGCCTCCTAGGAGTAAAACTTCCTTACGGTTACGCTGGGAAGATAAGCAGATACCTAGACCCGTGGGCGAAGTTCAGCGGGATGAAGTCTCACGACTGTCACATGCTGATGACGCTGATACTTCCAGTTTCAATCCGTGGTATCATGGACACGCACGTCCGTGAAACGCTATTTGGCCTATGCAACTTCTTTGACGTCATCTCTCGGAAGTCGATTGGCGTGAGGCAACTCGAAGGCTACAGAAGAGATCGTGGTGATACTATGCGAGCTTGAGATGTACTTCCGCCCGCATTCTTCGACGTTATGGTGCATCTGCTGGTCCATATAGTGGAGGATATCATCCAACTCGGCCGACGTTCTCGCACAAAGCATGATGCCGCTCGAAAGGATGAATGGTGTCATCAAAAGATACGTTCGCAACATGTCACGCCCAGAAGGAAGCATAGCCGGGGCTTTCAATCAAGAGTGCATCTCCCATCGCACGAATTATCTAGGCATCGAGAACCCCGTTGGTCTGCCTGTCAACAGGCACCTCGGCAGGCTCGCTGGATGGGGTTACCGTGAGGGTCGCCGCGAAATGCATGTCGACTTCGAGGGTCGACTCGCCGACTTTGAAAGAGCAAACCTAGTCGCGCTACAACACATAGACGTGGTCGATCCTTGGGTGGTAGAGCACAAAACCTTTATTAAGAAGACGTACAATGATCGAGGCCAACAGAGGACGGATGGAGATATACTCAAAGAGCACAACTCATGTTTCACGCGTTGGTTCAAGCAGAAGCTTCTGTCGTACCCTTTACATGAGGATTCTTCCGCGGAAGAACAACTCATATTCGCCTTGTCACCCTTCCGCTAGCTAAGATCGATTGTATTTAAATCGTAGACTTCATTTCTCGATTGTATTTCATGGGCACTTTTTGAACTATCATGAATATTTTTTAATTTCATGGACACTCGATCTCGATCCCCCTCCATCTCGATCGCTATCCCACCTCGCCAGATCCGGTCCACCGGCCGCCGACACCGCCTGCACCTCGATTCCCCTACTCAACCGCCGCCGCCCCCCGCACCCTCCCTACTCAACCGCCGCCACCGACCGCCCGCACCTCGATTCCCTACTCAACCGCCGCCACCGACGCCCGCACCCTCCCTACTCAACCGCGCCGCCGACCCCACGCACCCTCCCTACTCAACCGCCGCCGACCCCCGCACCCTCCCTACTCAACCGCGCCGCCGACCCCGCACCCTCCCCGCTCCACCGGCATGCATTACTGTTTGATGATATTTTTAAAAAATTATTACTGTCATATAAAAAAATTACTGTTATGATTTAAACAAGTTTGAACATATTTAAACACAAATAAGTATCAAACAGCATTTTAAATGCATAAAAAATCGTGGAGCACAGTAATCGAACCCAGTGACCTCCTGGTGTGAGAACTAGGCTGACCGTCGAGCTAGTAGATAAGACTTGATGTGTATCAGGTCAGGTTGTAGATAACCCTGTTGGCTCGAAAGAAGTAAAAAAAAAAATACTAATGGCGCACTGGGTGAGGTGCGCCATTAGCATGTATGTACTTATGGCACCGAGGGGTGGTGCGCCATTAGTATTGTGCCGCCCCTACCAGACGATCCCTCTCTCTCCTCGCCTCATGATCCCCTTCCCTCTCCTCTCCCGACGCCGCCCGCCGCCCTCGATGCCGTCCGACACCAGCGCGCCGCCCATCCACACTACTGCCGCGCCGCCGACACCACCGTCGCCCGCCACCTCGACGCCGCCCCGACACCAGCGCCGCCCCTTCAACACCTCCCTCCTCTGCTACCACTGCTCTCCCGACGCCGCCGCCCCGCCGCCCTCGACACCGCCCCGACACCAGCGCCGCCCCGTCTACACCACCGTCGCCCTTCGCCCTCGGCGCCGCCCGACACCAGCGCCGCCCGTCCACCACCATCGCCAGCGCCGCCCCGACACCACCATCGCCCCGCCGCCCTCGACGCCGCCGCGACACCAGCGCCGCCCCGTCCACACCTCCCTCCTCTGCTTCCTCTGCTCCCCGGCTAGCTAGGGTTTGCTCCCTCGCCGCCGGCGCCCGTGGCCGTATGCAGATCCATCCCATCCCAGGTGCGTCTCTCTTTCTTCCTCGCCCCATCGAGAACCTTTAAAGCATGAATAACATGGTGATTCATTTTAAGGGCCAGTTTGTCCAAATAACCTCCATTAGCTTTATCTTTCCCTTTTCGAAGTAACAATCTCCCGAGTCTGTTGATCTCATCAACTACCCACTGTGGTTATTTGATGCAAGGCATAAGATAAGCAGGGATAACCCACATAACCTGATGAACATCAAGAATTTATCCACTTGAGGCATCAAGAATTTCCTTAAGAAGTTTAGCACGATGAACATCACCCTACAAAACAATCGATCGTTGCTCGTGACATCAGAGTAATCGGAGGCAGCTTATCGATAATCGGGTGTCGAAGAGCTCCATTGGCTGCAAATTTTTAATGACTTGCTGCGGCACATCAACCACAATAATGAACAAAAGGGTTGAGAGAATAGCAGTTTATCCACTTGCCTGTGATTCCATTCAATGTAATAAAAGTTTTAGCGGTTGTAAGAAGGAGTCGATCCACATAATCCATTTACCATCGAAACTTCTAGCTTCCATAATAGCAAACAGAGCATCCCAAGAAACTGTATCAAAGGCCTTGTTTAAGTCTAGTTTTAGCACAATAGCCTTTCTTTTCTAGTTTTCCTTTTTCACCGTCTGAACAAGATCCATTTGTGCATATAAGAAGTTATAAGCGATGCACCTGTTTTTGACAAAGCCAGATTGATCATTATCAACTAGTACAGTAATAAGAGCTTGAAGCCTAGCCGCAAAAACTTCCGTGATTCATTTCACCGGGCAGTTAAGAAGCGAAATATGCATGAAGTTACTGGGGAGCAGCTATTTTTTTTTGAAACATAATCATGTAGGATCTGTTGTTTCTTTCTAACCATATTAGTTGGTTAGTTTTGAGTTCCAGCTATGGCTAAAGTCTCAGTTAAGTAAGCAAAGTGTGAATGGTAACATAAGGAATAAGCACACGGAAGACTCTAAATAATTGTTGAGTATTTGCAGCTTGTATGATTCTCACGCAATCATGCTTCATTTATTGTTTTCCTTCTAAATTTTATTATTAATCATCCTCTTAGAGATCTTAGGTTTTTTGGGGGTATTATGGTTCAAGACCTTATAAATGACATTGGTATCTTTATGTTTCGTACTTGAACTACTTTTCATAGTTTGTTAACAATATCTACTTATATGCATCAGGTATCTCATTGTTTACTTAACTGAGTAATAAGAAATAGTCTTGTCCTCCAAAAAAATCACTAGTGCTACCTTATTAATGATTAAGAATCACTAATCCTACTTATTGATGATTACATCGCTGTACACTCACAACATGTATGTTATTCATACAAATAAAAAACATAATGTATATCCTGGCAATGGCATGGTTTCATATGCTTAAATTGGTTAAATTGGTTAAATTTTTTCATAAACCTGAACAAGTGGTTGACCTTAAGACATGCTCTCTTATGCAAAATTGCTGAATGCCCATGGGTACAATGTAGGTGTCGCCGGAGCACCACCACCACCCGGACCTCGTCGCCTCCTCCCCTGCGTGGTGAGCACAAAGCAAACTGTTCTTTCGCCATTTTCTTCAACATTTGTCAGTCAGATTTCCTCCTGGCCATTTCAAACTATGATATACAAAATGAGTCTCAATGTAGTCTCCGGGTCTTTTACAACTCTTTAATATAATTTTATGAGATTCCTCCCGCTGGACTTGATTAAAATATATGAATATGATTAAAATGGTTAGTATCTGAAGGGTTAAGCTTATTTTTGGTTAATCTACTACTTCAAGTTTGCTTCATCAAATGATGCCTTTTTTGGCCATTTTAATATTTATTGAAATGGTTAGTATCTGGTACTTTAATCTTCCACAGTTCACCAAGAATCACTAGGAGTACTGTGCAATACACCACAAATAAAATAAATAAATAAATATGCAACAATAGAAGGCTGCGTGCATCAATCGATATTAAGTTCGGGGGTGCTATCAGTTTAGTTTATACAGGGCTGTGCTGCTGTATTATGCCTATAAAAACACTTGTTTGGTCAATTAAACAGGGCATTGAAAATTGACAGGGCATTTTTGTTTTCTGTTGAACCTAAGCAATTTCATACGCTTGACAAAGTTGATGCTTTATTCTTTTGCTCTGTTCTGCTCTTGCTCTGCATGTGCTTCTCAGTTTGCTTGACAAAGGTTCTTGATTGGCTTCACTAGTTGATTGGTTGTTTGCATTGTCTGTTTGTGCTACTTTCCCCCGAGCACCCATGATCTATAGTTCTTGTTACTGCATGTAGAGTTGGTCCACTAGTTATGTAGTTTTAGGAAAATGCTAGTAACTTGTGCTTTCATATCCTAGTTATGTAGTTTTTAGGCAAATGCTAGTAACTTGTGCTTTCATATCTCCGTATTGGTTCAGTAGGTGTTTCCTTTATTTTGTCGGTGTTAGATCATCTAACTGAATTTGTGTGTACAAGCCCTGCAGTGCAGATGTATTTTAGTGTAAGCTCAGCAATTTTCAGTAGCCTGATGCTTCTTATATGTAATTACAGTATAAAACTTCCCCTAATAACAGTGTAAATTTTCCTATAATTATAGTGTAACCCTCATGCTTTCCATAATTTTTGTTACACTGAAAATAAGGCAATTAACTAGCTACTTACTTTTTTGCCCATTGGCAATTGACTTTGTATGGAACCCGAAGCTGTATACCAACTTATCAGATTTATTGTGCTTCTTTGCCACATTTACAGCTACCATGTTGTTTTGATACGTAAACAGTTTGGTAGCTGTCCGTGAACAATGTGGTAGCTGGTACAGATTACTGTGTCTTTTTAATTGAACCAAACTGGCATGCTTACTGTGTCGATGATGCTTAGACTAGGAAGATTGTCGCTAGATGTTAATTTGCTGGTACTAGCTACAATTTGGCAATCGAAAAGCAAAAAGCAAAAGCCCTTGAGTTTGCTGATATATATTTTTCCATGTTGTGATGGAGGCCTTTTTGCCTTGTCCACCGAGAGGCCCTTGAGTTTTCTGGAATGTCGATTAACTTCCATTCCGCAAATTCGGTACTCCATATGTCCTATTTTCAGCAAAGGTCATGCTGAAATTTTCCGTGAATTTTAGCATGACTTTGCTAAAAATAGGACATATGGGGTACTTGTGACTAATGCATGGGCCGGGGTATCTTAGTAGTTAATTAAGTAGGATCAAGTGCCCCGGCAAACTTGTGACTAATGCACGGCTTTTAGGGTGCCTCGGTGTCGATAAAAACCGAAATGATGAAAGCTTAGGCTTTTAGGGTGCCTCGGCGTCGAAAAACCCTCAATGATAAAAGCTTAGATTTTAGGATGCCTCGGTGTCGACAAACCCTAAATGATGAGACCATGATCTTGTTCCTTGACAATAACCAACTTTTAGACCAAACTTTGTTTCTATTTAGAGAGAAACATGTCCCACAACGATGAGGCAGGGGGTTCAAGGCAAGGCATTCTGGGAGCTGTCCCAGAGATGGAGGAACAACCTCACTTGTATGAGGACGCCGCCTTCCCCACCGATCCCGAGACCACCGATGGTACCGCCGAGGATGACCCCTAATCGATGCCACCACCGATGGTGCCGCCGAGGATGCCACCTTTGATGATGGCGGCGCACGACGGATGGCAGCCAACGAAGAGGCAACGGAAGGACCGGCGCCGACCGTGCTCCGCACCCTCAAGGAGGAAGTTATCAAGTGGACTCCGACGGAATCCAACGGCGCCCGGACGAATAGTCAAGGGTACTCGCTTCAGCTCGGGTGCATTCTCCGAGCACCGCCTCGATCAACACCGAGAACCCGAGGCATCCCGACCGAGGGAATTTGCGCAAACCTCCTCTTCACGAAGCTGCACAAGCGATACAAGTTCCCGCTGCTTTTGAAAACACAAGCCTCAAAGGGAATAAAGTGAACAATGCTGCCCTCACGAAGATGAGCAAGGCCCTGTCTACTTGGAAAAGCAATGTGAAGAGAATGATCGAGAAAGGTGAGAGTTATGAGAAGATCAAGGAGAAAATCCTTCGATCACCGAAGATGACTACAACGACTTCAAGATCAATTGCTCGAGCACCGCAAACTCCCAATCAAGTCGCTGGGGAAAGAAATGCGGAGCTGAACTTAGGGGAACACACACTCGGTCCCGGCGGTTACAGAGTGGCGGAGCCTATATGGGACAAGGAGGACGCGGAGCGTGCCGAGCAAGGCCTACCGCCCCTCTTCGATAAATACGGTGACAAGCAGACCAGGAATTTTGTCAGGGCCCGGTACAAGAAGGACCCGAAAACAAAGGAATACCACCCCCGGGGTAATTAGCTCCATATGGTTGCATTCTAATTAATGAAGCCAAATTTCTAAATGGTTCACATTCCTTCCGCAGCGATCGAAAGCAGTAGCGCTGGGTCGACTAAGAGCAACCCTTGGGACACCACTCTAAATAGGGCGTTGAATGTAATGAAGAACAAGGATAAG
Source organism: Aegilops bicornis (assembly GCA_021605145.1). Taxonomy (NCBI): domain Eukaryota; kingdom Viridiplantae; phylum Streptophyta; class Magnoliopsida; order Poales; family Poaceae; genus Aegilops; species Aegilops bicornis. The sequence goes on along the minus strand of CM038675.1, from coordinate 62,863,085 downwards.
CTCAAGAAGCCGACGTCACCGGTCGTGGTGGCCGGCAAAGGCTTGTCCACAAAATGGGGTCATACTATACCGCTGGTGTGCGGAAGTAGAAAAGACCAGCTCGGAAAGCCAGCGCGAGGTTCAAGAACTCAAGGCACAGGTGGTGCGGATTCGGAGATTGTCCAAGAGCAAGTGCAACAACAACTCGAGCGACGATCACCGCCATTGTGCCTACCTTGATCCAGGGGTTGAGTGCGTGGATTGCGGGCTGCCAACGAGGCCGCCCCGATTCCTAGCTTCACGGCAAGCAACTCGCAGAATGCGATGGCGGGGCCATTGGTGTCTCCGGCGGAGGCGGCATTGGTGTCTCCGACGCCGGCACGGGAGCTTAATGCACCCGCACTACTAGGAAAAGGGCTATAGATGGAAATGACACTAATGGCGCACCGGAAAGATGGTGCGCCATTAGTATATACTAATGGCGCACCGCCATACGATGCGCCATTAGTGTCTAAAGTACTAATGGCGCACCATACCTTGGGTGCGCCATTAGTACCAAAAATTTTTTTTAACTAGTGCGCCTATCCAAACATACTAATGGCGCATCCTGCCCGAGTGCGCCATTAGTAGTTGTAACTACTAATGGCGCACCAGGGTGTGGGTGCGCCATTAGTACCAAATTTTTAAACTAGTGCGCCTGTTCAAACATACTAATGGCGCACCCACACCCGGTGCGCCATTAGTAGTTGCAACTACTAATGGCGCACCAGTGTGGGTGCGCCATTAGTATAGAAACTTTTTTTGAACTAGTGCGCCTGTTCAAACATACTAATGGCGCATCCTGCCCGAAAAGCGCCATTAGTAGTTGTAACTACTAATGGCGCACCAGGTGTGGGTGCGCCATTAGTACCAAATTTTTTTTAAACTAGTGCTTGTCGAAACATACTAATGGCGCACCCACACTGCAGTGCGCCATTAGTAGTTGTAACTACTAATGGCGCACCAAAGGTGTGGGTGCGCCATTAGTATAGAAACTTTTTTTTGAACTGTTCCAACATACTAATGGCGCATCCTGCTTAGGTGCGCCATTAGTAGTGGTAACAACTAATGGCGCACCATGCAAGAGGTGCGCCATTAGTAAGTGGGCAGCAACAAGATATTTGGGACAGCCTCTCCTACCCACACACTCACTTTCTCCCCACTTCATTCTCTCCACCTCCTCCTTGTCTCGGTGCCTCCTCTTTTCACCTCATTTCCACCATAGATTCATTCAAATTAAGTGGTTAAATTACCTTGTTTTAATAGGTAAGTAAGGGGAAGCTATATTTAGGTTGTTCTCCTTACAACAATGTGCACATGCACTTTTTACGGCCTAGCTAGATCTATGTATGTTCGTGGTGTTGCATATGTTTGTGGTGTTTGCATATGTGTTTGTGTTTGGAGGTGTACCGGTATTTGAAATGCGATAGTTGCCAATATTTTGCCGGAATGTTGATTCATTTCGCTTTCAAGTAGAATTTTGGCATTAAGCATCCTTTTGGTCCTATTTTTAGGAAAGTCATGCCAAATTTTTCTTGGTTCTAAAATATCGCTTTTGCTCTACCTCGCAGGCGACCATGGTCCGCAGACGATGACCGAAGGCATCGTGAATAGGTTTTTGAGGTCCGCGAAGGCCGAGATGCTTCAAAAGAACGAGACGGAGATAAGATGTCCGTGTCGAAGATGCAAGTGAAGAGCCTTATTGCGGACCCGGATTCCGGCAGGTGCGGGACCACCTGCTGTTGCGTGGTTTCATGGATGGCTATCGGTGGCACGGTACTGAAGATGACTACGAAGACGGCCATGCGGGCCGGGCAAGAAATGAGGAAGGGCAGCAAGACAACCACCGCGGCTCGGGCGGGCGAGAAGACGAAGAATCCCCAGGCGATGATCACGACTGTGATGCTGTACACAGTCATCATGTAGAATATGCAGGACATGATGATGAGGAAGATGCCGGAGCAGGCGACGGGCATGATCATGAAGATGATGATGCCGGCGGAGCAGACGACGCTGGACCATCGATGGGCTGGGTGCAGGACCCTCATATTCAAGAGCTGCTTCTCAAGCGCATTTGATAACGCAAGAGCTGCCGCCCGAGAGAAAGCCAAGATGGATCAACTTGAGTTAGACGCGGTTACTCCATTGTATGAAGGATGCAGGCCCGAGGATACCCGCCGAAAGTAACGCCATGGCCCCGGAGATGAAGGTAAAACACAAAATGACCGACGATGCTTCGACGAGAACATGTCATTCGCACTAACGCCTTCCCAAGGGGAACAAGTGCCCGACCAGTTTGGAGGAGGCGAAGAAAATCGTGTGTCCTCTGGATTTACCGCGACGTGAAATACCATGTGTGCATGAACAATTGCATCATTTATCGGGACGAGCACGCTGGAGTCTACCATATGTCCGGTGTGCGGCGTCACTCGATACAAGAAGAGGAAGAAAGCTCCTCGAAAAGTGGTGTGGTACTTTCCGATCACTCCTCGTCTGCAGCGCTATTTCGCGGACCCTAAGGTAGCAAAGCTCCTGCGTTGGCACGCCGGATAGGGAGGAGAAGAAGCGGAAGATGACGCAAATGATCCGGAGATAGATAAAAAGACAAGATGCTGAGTCACCCTAAGGATGCGAGCGGTGGCAAGCGTTGAACTTCAAGACTCGGAATTTGGGAAGGATCCAAGGAACATCGTGCTGGGCGCGAGCACCGATGGAGTCAATCCGCTTGGCAGCCAGAGAAGCACACATAGCACCTGGCCTGTGTTTGTGTGGATGTACAACCTTCCCCCCTGGTTGTGCATGAAGAGGAAGTACATTCACATGAGTATGCTAATTGAAGGGCCGAAACAACCAGTGAACGACATCAATCTGTATCTGGGGCTGCTGAAAGAGGAGCTTGACACGCTGTGGAAAACGCCAGCCAATACGTGGGACGCCGCAGAGAAAGAATATTTCCCTATGAGAGCCGCACTGCTCACGACGGTGCACGACTATCTCGGTTACGGATATGTCGCGGGGCAGGTAGTCCACGGATTTTCTAGATGCGTAAGGTGCATGGATGACACAACGTATCGCCAGCTAGATAGAGATCCCGGGTCTTCGAAAACCGTGTTCATGGGACATCGAAGGTGGCTTCGCGACGATGACCCGTGGAGGAAACGCAAGGATCTGTTCGATGGTGAAACCGAACTCAAAACGCCCGTGTCACGAGGAGCGGCGAGGAAATAGACAAGCTGTTGGAAAATTGGAAAGACCGCCACCGCCGAAAGAAGCAAAAGGCGCCAGAGCCGGAAAGAAGCGAAGGCGCCAGAGCCGCTGCTGAAGGTATGGAAAACGAGGTCTGTTTTACGGGACTTGCCGCATCGAAGATCCACCGCAGCCTCACAGCCTTGTTGTCATGCATATCACGATGAACGTTGCGAGAGTCTGCTTGGTACCCTGCTCAACATGCCAGAGAGGACCAAAGATGGGCCGAAAGCAAGGGCAGACTTGAAATCAATGGGCATCAGGCAGGAGCTTCACGCTATATATGATGATGATGATGATGATGATGATGATGATGATGATGATGATGAGGCGAAGCAGGACACATAAAGTCGTCAGAAGGCAAAAAGGCCAAGAAGACCGGAAATGACTACCCTCCCGCGTGCTTCACTCTAAGTCGAGGAGATCGAGCAGTTTTTCACCTGCCTCCTAGGAGTAAAACTTCCTTACGGTTACGCTGGGAAGATAAGCGAGATACCTAGACCCAAATAAGCGAAGTTCAGCGGGATGAAGTCTCACGATCCGTCACGCGTTGATGACGCAGATACTTCCGCCAGTAATCCAGGGGATCATGGACGCGCACGTCCGTGAAACGCTATTTGGCCTATGCAACTTCTTCGACGTCATCTCTCGGAAGTCGATTGGCGTGAGGCAACTCGAAGGCTACAGAAGAGATCGTGGTGATACTATGCGAGCTTGAGATGTACTTCCTACCGCATTCTTCGACGTTATGGTGCATCCGCTGGTCCATATAGTGGAGGATATCATCCAACTCGGGCCGACGTTCTCGCACAAAGCATGATGCCGCTCGAAAGGATGAATGGTGTCATCAAAGGATACGTTCGCAACATGTCACGCCCGTATGGAAGCATAGCTGGGGGCTTCGATCAAGAGTGCATCTCCCATCGCACGAATTATCTAGGCATCGAGAACCCCGCTGGTCTGCCCGTCAGCGTGCACCTCGGCAGGCTCGCTGGATGGGGTCACCGTGAGGGTCGCCAAAATGCATGTCGACTTCGAGGGTCGACTTCGCCGACTTTGAAAGAGCAAACCTAGTCGCGCTACAACACATAGACGTGGTCGATCCTTGGGTGGTAGAGCACAAAACCTTTATTAAAAAGACGCATACAATGACCGAGGCCAACAGAGGACGGACGGAGATACACTCAAAGAGCACAACTCATGTTTCACGCGTTGGTTCAAGCAGAAGCTTCGTCTTACCCTTTACATGAGGATTCTTCCGCTGAAGAACAACTCATATTCGCCTTTGTCACAGGCGCCGAGCACAACCTAATGACCTATGAGGCGTCACGATATCAACGGCTACACATTCTACACGAGGCCAAGGACATGAAGAGCGATGGTTATCGAACTCCGGGTAACGATGGAATCCTACACCGTAACGACAAGGACAGATACTACGGAAGGATCGAGGAGATCTGGGAGCTGAGCTACGCCGGAGAGAAGGTCCAGATGTTCCGTGGTCGATGGGCCAAGAACGTCATAAAGAAGACCGTATTTCACCACCATGGTTATACCCGGTTAAATCCAAGATCAAGGGCGCAAACGTCACCGAAAAAATGAGCCATGGGTACTGGCTTCCCAAGTGGACCAATGCTTCTTCATTACCGACCCGCCAAAGCCCGGTCGTGTTGTCGTGAGGAGAGGCAAAAGGAAGATCATCGGAATGGATGGAGTAGCCAATGAGCAAGACTTCGACAAGTACGGCGACCGAGGATCAAACATGACGACGATGATGAAGTAGCAGCATACACCACAAGAAGAAGCAGGACCACCCTACCTAAAGGACGTCTGCTCCACGTAGAAGAACTCCATTGCGAAAAAGAAGGGCAAGAAGATTGTGAACAGATAGCTAGCTAAGATCGATTGTATTTAAATCGTAGCCTTCATTTCTCGATTGTATTTCATGGGTACTTTTTGAACTATCATGAATATTTTTAAATTTCATGGACACTCGATCTCGATCCCCCTCCATCTCGATCGCTATCCCACCTCGCCAGATCCGCCCCTCGCCGAGCACCCCCAGTCCACCGGCCGCCGCCGACCCCCGCACCTCGATTCCCCTCCATCTTTTAAAATGGCTTTTTAAATGCTACTGTCTTATAAAAAATGCTACTGTCTTATAAAAAAATGCTACTGCCTTTTATAAAAATAAGTATCAAACAGCTTTTTAAATGCTACTGTCTTATAAAAAATATTACTGTTATTATTTAAACAAGTTTGAACATATTTAAACATAAATAAGTACCAAATAGCTTTTTAAATGCTAAAAAAAATTTGTGGAGCCTGGAGTCGAACCCAGACCTCCCGGTGTGAGAACTGGAGGCTGACCAAATGAGCTAGTAGAGTGGGCTTGACATGGATAGGTTCCAGTAGTAGATAACCTTTTGGCTTTTGTGGAAATAAAAAAAAATACTAATGGCGCACCACGGTGAGGTGCGCCATTAGTGTTGACATGCTAATGGCGCACCGCGGTGAGGTGCGCCATTAGTATTGTGGCCCCTTCCGCCCGATCCCCTTCGCCTGATCCCCCGCTCGATCCCCTCGCCCTTCTCTCCTCTCGATCCACCGCCGCCGCCGCTGCCCTCGCCCTCGCCTCGCCTCGCCTCTCCTCCTCCCCCTCTCCTCGCCGCCGCCGGACGCCGACGCGCGACGCCCGACCGCCTCGGCCCCTTGACCCGCCCACGCCGCCGCCCGACCCGCCGCCCGGGCCTTGCCCCCGACCCGCCCGGACGCCGCCCGACCCCGCCGCCGGACGCCGCCCGACCCGCCCGGACGCCGCCCGACCCGCCCGGCCCGTCACCAGCCGCCATAAATACCGCCCCTTCCTCGCCTCAAGTCCACCTTCTCGTCGAATCCTCCTTCCCCGCCGCCTCAAGGTACGGCGATTCCTTCCCTCTCCTGTCTGGCGAATCCTCCTTCTCATAAGCTTGTCATCGTTGTGTGGACACGCTGAAGTGTTGTTATCACGGCCATCATCTTGTGGAGCATCACCGTCTTGGGCTTCTCGTCGCCCGTGCCCAAAGAAAGGACCAACATCCTTTTCTGTTCCTTTTTCTTTTTCTGTTGGTGTTGTATTATTTTTCACCCAAAAGAAAGTATTTTCGGAGAACCTAGCACGATAACAAAAGTATGTTTAATCTGGCATATGAGAGACGAAGAATCAAAATAAAGCAAATACTAGTATTCGATACTCATACCTTTCGCATCATGCCCTCCATGGCCTCCTTGAGTTTCTTGTGATGGTCGTCATTTTCTTTGTAGTGAACATACAGATGCTCCGGTGGTTTCAGCTGCATTGATTCGATGTGTGTAATTGTCGGCCTTATCATCTAAAAGGATGTTGGTGAGATCTTGGACCACATTGACATTTGCCCTCAAGATGATCGCAGCATTACTTTGGTTTAGACTTAACATGACCAGTGCTGATTTTCTGTCCTTTAGGCCAACTGTTCATTTTCCTGTTCTCGATCATGCGAGCAACTCTTGAAAAGATTCATTAGGCTTGTGAATTTGGGTAGGACTCTGGGTAAAAAGTGGAGGAAACAATAGAAATCTGATTCAACCCTTCCCAACAAGTTCTTAGATGTTTTGCTTCAGCACTAACCAGTGGTTGGTCCGCATAAAAATACCCGTGTAATCGCTGTAGTATGTCCCTGGTTAATTTTCGGTGACAAAAGAGCTTGAACTGCTAGTAATAAGAAGCACCGTAATTGCGTGATTAAGTTCTTCGACCAATGTTGTCTTGGTAGCTGATTCTCTGTTGGGATGGTGACCTTTTAGTGTTCAAACATCGCAAAGGGAAATATATACTTTGGTGGAATCCATTTGTAGAAGTTTAGTGAATTTCGTGCAGCAGTCTGAATGTAGAGTGGGTGAGACAACATAGACTGAATCAGGCTTGTCATAAATGGTCCTTGCACGTTTTCTTAATCATGAATGGGTGTTACATTACGATTACACGTGTGACCCGCATTCTGTAGCCTGGTTAAATTTCATCGACCCAAAAACGTGGTCCGGTACTAATACCACTCTCTCGGTCGAATGTATATTGTGTGTTGCTAATGTGGTATGGTCTGCAAGTGTAAGTTGAACCAGTTTATCTTGTGTTGGGATAGTTACAAATTTCAATGCGGGGAGATCGTGACTAGATGTAGTCTAACCCAATTTGTTAGAATTATTGGCTGTCTTTTTCTGTGAATCAATGAGCAAATGCTTTAAAACTGAACCTTATGCAGGCGTTGCCTCTTTTAAAAATAATAATTATGCAGGCATTTGTAAGAATTGAGATGTTCATTTGAGGATAACCTTTGGTTATATTGTTGAGAGTGAAATATATATCTTTCTCCTTTGCACTAAATCTTATGCATCAAATGTTTTGAAGAACTCGCACGCCCTACCTGCAAAGAAATATTTCTTTTATTTTTACACGCAGTCACATTTTTTGGCTGTGGTTCCCTAAGTTCTATGGTTTATAGTTGTTCACTGGTTTGCTACTCGAAGTAGTTTGGCTTGCATCTCTTCTGTTTTGATTTGTAGATGTTGCTCAGAAGGTAAATTTGGCAAGGGCTTAGATTTCTACATGTTGGTCCTGGTACTTTCGGTGCTCGAGAGCCTGAAACCGCTTATCGCACTTCTTTTAAATAGTGTTTGGGGTTCAGAGTACCGAATTTTTTGTGGTTGTTTCAAACTGCAACCATTGTTTGCTTTTATTTTTCAATGGTGAACGCTGCTTGTTTGAATGCCTCTTTATATTGCTGCACGCAGGAGTACTCCCATCCTCTGCTTTTTCCACCAACATATCACTTGAGAGCACGAAGCCTGCCTCTTGCAACATCATTTTTTCAGACTAACAGGATACAGTGTTATCTTAGTCGTTGAGTATTTCTCATCTCAACTTGGAATTTCTCATTTCACTTAGTGAGTATGCATTGAAGCACACCTTCCAGTCAATAAATTCAAACACCAAATGTTTACATTCACTTGATAAATATTTCACATCTCTGTACATGCAAATATTCAAGACGGCTTTTGCTCAGCTCGATAACACCATCGAGTAAAGCTATTTCAGACACAATAAAGTTGCAAAATTCAGATACTTCATAGACATATGTGTGTTGCTTTTGTTTCGCTTAAACTGTCTATGGTAGATAAACCGAGTGTTGTGGCCATGCTTGATGCAGGAGCTCAAGAACCTGCGGCAGCAGCTCTACTCCGCCTCCGAGTCTTGCGAGAAGTCCTACCTCAACACCCACCGTAAGTAGATGTGAGTAACTAGTTGGGGTCAGGTTTTGGGGTTTTGATTATTGGTATGAAGTAATGCTTGACAGAGGATCTTATTCACACCAAGTTTTAGTTAAACACTGGTACTTGAATGATTTTGTGCTACTACATTTGTGGTTTTGTGGACAATATTTGAACTTAAAGGTAACTAGTTGGTTATGAAAGCATGATACTGCTATAACTTTAGTACTAAGCAGAATAGATCGTATACAAAGTAGCTCTAGGCAGAGAATGGCATGTTACTACCATAGAGGTACCCAAATATGTAGGTGTAGTTTGTGTTTTTATTTGTTCACACTGTCGCTGTATTGCTCAATTAGACAATTAGTCTTTATGAAGAAGAAGAATAAAGTTGATGCTGCTGTTATGGCTGTATTCACTGCTGCTGCAGTTGTACTTGTGATGATGTTGTACTTGTGATGATGCTACTTGTGATCTTCTGAAATGACCCATTGGGGACTTCATTACGCGGGGATAATGATATTGCAGGTACCCCGAGAGGCCCTTGAGTTTGCCGGAATGTCGATTAACTTCCGTTCCGGCAAATTCGGGTACTCCATATGTCCTATTTTCAGCAAAGGTCATGCTGAAATTTTCCGTGAATTTTAGCATGACTTTGCTAAAAATAGGACATATGGGGTACTTGTGACTAATGCATGGGCCGGGTATCTTAGTAGTTAATTAAGTAGGATCAAGTGCCCGGCGTACTTGTGGACTGATGCATGGCTTTTAGGGTGCCTCGGTGTCGATAAAAACCGAAATGATGAAAAGTTAGGCTTTTAGGGTGCCTTGGCGTCGAAAAACCCTCAATGATAAAAGCTTAGATTTTAGGATGCCTCGGTGTCGACAAACCCTAAATGATGAGACCATGATCTTGTTCCTTGACAATAACCAACTATTAGACCAAACTTTGTTTCTATATAGAGAGAAACATGGCCCACAACGATGAGGCCGGGGTTCGGGCGGCAAGGCATTCTCGAGCTGTCCCAGGAGATGGAGGAACAACCTCACTTGTATGAGGCCGCCTTCCCCACCGATCCTGAGACCACGGATGGTGCCGCCGAGGATGACCACACTGATGCCACCACTGATGGTGCCGCCGAGGATGCCACCACTGATGATGGCGGCGCACGCACAGATGGCAGCCAGCCGAAGAGGCAACGGAAGGACCGGCGCCCGATCGTGCTCCGCACCCTCAAGGAGGAAGTTACTGAAGTGGACTCCAACGGGAATCCAACGGCGCCCGAACGAATAGTCAAGGGGTACTCGCTTCAGCTCGGGTGCATTGTCCGGAGCACCGTCTCGATCAACACCGAGAACCTGAGGCATCCTGACCGAGGGAATTTGCGCAACCTCCTCTTCACGAAGCTGCACGAACGATACAAGTTCCCGCTGAATTTGAAAACACAAGCCTCAAAGGGAATAAAGTGAACAATGCTGCCCTCACGAAGATGAGCAAGGCCCTGTCTACTTGGAAAAGCAATGTGAAGAGAATGATCGAGAAAGGTGAGAGTTATGAGAAGATCAAGGAGAAAAATCCTTCGATCACCGAAGATGACTACAAGCGACTTCAAGATCAATTGCTCGAGCACCGCAAGCTCCCAATCAAGTGAGTGGGAAACAAATGCGGAGCTGAACATAGGGGAACACACACTCGGTCCCGGGCGGTTACAGAGTGGCGGAGCCTATATGGGACAAGGAGGAGGCGGACCGTGCCGAGCAAGGCCTACCGCCTCTTCGATACATATGGCGGTGACAAGTAGACCAGGAACTTTGTCAGGGCCCGGTACAAGAAGGACCGAAAACAAAGGAGCTTACCACGGATCCGAAGACCAGGCAGCTTGAGCTTGTTACGGTAAGGAATACACCCCTGCGTAATTAGCTCCATATGGTTGCATTCTAATTAATGAAGCCAATTTCTAAATGGTTCACATTCCTTCCGCAGCGGTTGAAAGCGATGGCTGGGTCGACTCAGAGCAACCCTTGGGACACCACTCTAAATAGGGGTTGAATGTAATGAAGAACAAGGATAAGCTCGAGAAGCCGACGCCACTGGTCGTGTGGCCGGCAAAGGCTTGTCGACAAAATGGGGTCATACTATACCGCTGGTGTGCGGAAGGAGAAAAAGACCAGCTCGGAAAGCCAGCGCGAGAGGTTCAAGAACTCAAGGAACAGGTGGCGCGGATTCGGAGATTGTCCAAGAGCAAGTGGAACAACGACTCGGAGCGGCGATCACCGCCCTTGTGCCTACCTTGATCTCGGGGTTGAGTCGTGGATTGCGGGCGCCAACAGAGGGCCGCCCGATTCCTAGCTTCACGGCCAGCAACTCGCATAATGCGATGGCGGGGCCATTGGTGCCTCCTCATGAGGCGGCATTGGTGTCTCCGACGCCGCACGGGAGCTTAATGCACCCGGTGTACGCCGCCGGCACCTCTGCAGCAAGCGGCCCCTCCGTCCACCTGACGCCTGCTGGCGGTGCCTCTACATTAGCCGAGCTCGACGCCATCATCACGGTAACTAATTAAGCCTCTCTCGCCGAGGACTTCATCTCCTTGCCTTTGATCGGGCATCCTCGACGCCCTACATGTTTTCGCAGGCGCCGCCGACGTTCCTGCACTCTCCTCCACTTCGTGAACAACGAGTTGGTCGATGTCGCCAAGGGCAAAATCGTTCAACCGGGCAACCCTTGTTCCACGGTACCCAGATGCCACCCAACTTGTTTAGGGTTCAACTGGTTCGGTGCTGCCAGGCTGCGACGACTTGTTACCTCCGAATCGACCCGTCGGGCCGACGATGATGACGTGATGACCCTCGGCGCCGCTCGAGCTGGCCCTCGCTTTGGCGAAGAGCCAGATTCGTTTGGGGCGGGGACACCACCCCAAAGACAACACCGCCCGGTCGTGTCGGCGCCAAGTCGGCCCCATGGCAAGACCGCCAGAACGGTGCGGACATCCCTATGCCATCGGATCCAAACATGCATATGGCACAGGATCGTAATGACGACGACGGCGACTATGATACATTTGGCAACGCGTCGATCAGTACTTTGCCGAGCATGGATGCGATGGCGACTTCATGGGGCCTCCTTCTCAAGAACCAAACCCAACAAAAGACGTGTGCGATCTAGCTCGCATCCGCGGAGAAGCCAAGTTGCAACAGGCGCCGTCTGGCGTTCAGCTCTCAGGAGACGCCTCCAGCTGCCGACTTCACCAAGCCTCAGATAGGCGAGGTACAAAATATTATCAGCCCCAACACACTCAAGAAGGCGGTCTGTGAGCAAAACTCGGTCCCATTACAGGAGAAGAAGAAGGCACGCAAAAGAAAGACTAAGAAGGGTGCGAGCCAGCCGGCACCGAGTACGATCCGTGCTCAGGACGGGCCACCTTCACCGCAGGATATCTCGAGGAGGGTGCATGTGGCGGGTAGGGCGATGCTACCGACAAATATGCTCAATGCTGCAACCGGTGCTATGCGGAGTCTGCATGACAGTGTTCTTTCTTTGGAGAAGCGGCGTCTCAGGGAGAAGGATGTGGCATACCCGGTTTTCGCGGCCAAGGTGCGAGAGGGCAAGGGCTTTGTGGATAACTCCATCGGGCGTACGATCGTCCTGCGTTTTGATGACATCCACGCTATGTTGAACCTTCATCCGCTGCACTACACCTTCGTTCGGCTATTTTCGCTGAGTATGGAGATGCGGATCATTCGCGACAAGACCCGGACATCGTGATAGTCGACCCTTCTACATGCGTGCCAAGATCTTGGGCAGCGCTGGGGACCGCAAGTCGCGAAGTTCTTACCTCGAAGGCGTCATTCGGCAAACCAAGAAAAGGATAACTTCCTCGTGCCTTACTTTCCCGAGTAAGTCCTCCCTCAACCGCCCGTAACATATGAATTCTTACATTTCGATCGCTTTTTCTTTTAACATTCCGTGTTTTCTGCGGTGACACACGTTGCACGCTCATCCTCCTAAGCCCTAAATATTCCATGGCCACGTATTTCGACCGGACCGTCGATCGAACGTAGACTACACAAATGTCAAGAAGGTTCTTGATGATGTTCCCCGCCACGCCAAATCTGGAGGCACCTTCACCAGGCCTATTCGTAAGCACGGCAAGCACGTGTTCTCCCACAATCTGACGTTACGCTGCGTCAAGCAGCCGCTGGCGGTCAGAAGGGTGCCTACTACGCCATCCATCACATGCGGGCGATCGACGGGACCATCATCAACTTCGCTACCGAGTAAACTCCAAGATTGGGCCGCGGCGTGTCGGCAATCCAGACGCGGACCTCGACAAGAATTCTTTCGCATCCAGTCGGAGTTTGCGGAAATCATCCATCAAGATGTCCTTCGTACCGGGGCAGTTCTACCTCAGAAATCAACCGTCCAACGGTGACATCGACACAATGCTACAAATGCAGGATGACAACGCCCGTTCTTTCATGACTCCCACGATAGACGGCGGCTTCATCCACGCCCGATCCCTTGAGTCGAGTTGTCTAGTTCTGAAACATCGATTGGGTCATGTTGTAATTAAACTTTAATGAACTTGTAGTATGTCTCTTTGGTTTCGAGAGTCGTTCAACTTAGATGTAATCGATGCTATTAATGTCTTGCTTTTCTCTTCCGATCGTTCGGTTGCATACTTATATATTGCTTATGTATTGTGCGTGAATTGGTACTAATGTTTCGTTTGGCTAGTGCATAGCGATGCCGGCGTATGTCGTGTACAAGGGTAAGGTTCCTGAGTTCACGATGATCGGGAGGAGTGTCGGAGACAGGTTCACCGATTCAGCGGTAACAGTTACAAAGGGTACACCACTAGGGCCGAGGCCGAATCTAGATCGCCCGCTATCTAGCGGGAGAGGAGGGAGCGTTGGAGGAACCGGATGAAGACGAAGTTTCATCGTGATGATGCTCATCGTGATGACCGCAGCTCTCTTCTATGTGATGGTAGTTTAGATGATCGATATCGACTTGTAATGCGAAGATAAACTCGCTACTCGCGGTCTCGAGACTTGTAATATAATGTTCTATCTTTGTTCGGTCTTTTCAATTCGGAGACTAATATGATGAATTGTATTCGGAGACTAATATGATGAATTGTATTCAAGGACTAATCTTCTATTGTATTTGATGAATCTATTGTTGATGTGTGCTGTCTATATTTTGTCAAATTATACATTTTGTAACCTGTGCAAAAAACAGAAAATAAAAAAATAAAAAAAACCTAATATTCATACTAATGGCGCATCACATGACAGTGCGCCATTAGTATGACAGTGCATACTAATGGCGCATCACCAGGAAGTGCGCCATTAGTATGCTGCGGTTACTAATGGCGCATCCGGAGGTGGTGCGCCATTAGTATGCCAAAGCACCTGGGTATACATGCCCCTGGGAGGCATACTAATGGTGCACCCTTGCATATACTAATGGCGCACCAGGTGGTGCGCCATTAGTCTCCAGAATACTAATGGCGCACCGCTGGTGCGCCATTAGTATCTGAATACTAATGGCGCACCGGTGGTGCGCCATTAGTATCTGATATACTAATGGCGCACCACCTGGTGCGCCATTAGTAAAAATTACTAATGGCGTGCTGTCAATGGCGCACCTCTGATGCGCCATTAATGGCCATATTAGGTGCGCCATTAGTAGTGGTATTTCTAGTAGTGCCGGGTGTACGCCGGCCGGCACCTCTGCAGCAAGCGGCCCCTCCGTCAACTGCACGCCCGCCGTTGGCGGTGCCTCGACATTAGCCGAGCTCGACGCCATCATCACGGTAACTAATTAAGCCTCTCTCGGTCGAGGACTTCATCTCCTTGCCTTTGATTGGGCATCCCTGACGCCCTACATGTTTTCGCAGGGCGCCGCCGACGTTCCGTGCACTCTCCTGCGCCGTGAACAATGAGTTGGTAGATGTCTCCAAGGGCAAAATCGTTCAACCGGGCAACCCCTTGTTCCACGGTACCCAGATGCCACCCAACTTGTTTAGGGTTGAACTGGTTCGGGTGCTGCCGGGCTGCGACGAGGTCTTACCTCCGATTCGACCCGTCAGGGCCGACGATGATGACGTGATGACCCTCAGCGCCTCGAAGCTGGCCCTGCTTTGGCGAAGAGCCAGATTCGTTTGGGGCGGGGACACCACCCCAAAGACAACACCGCCCGATCGTTGCCGCCAAGTCGGCCCCATGGCAAGACCGCCGCAATGGTGCCGGAGATCCCTATGCCACTGGATCCAAACATGCATATGGCATAGGATCAGAACGACGACGACGACAATACATTTGCCAACGTCGATCAGTACTTTGCCGATCATGGGTACGGTGGCGACTTCATGGGGCCTCCTTCTCAACAACCCAACCCAACAAAAGACGTGCGCGATCTAGCTGGTACCGCGGAGAAGCCAAGTTGCAACAGGCGTCGTCTGCCGTTCAGCTCTCAGGAGACGCCTCCAGCTGCCGACTTCACCGAGCCTCAGATAGGCGAGGTGCGAAATATTATCATCCCCAACACACTCAAGAAGGCGGTCAGTGAGCAGAACTCGGTCCCATTACAGGAGAAGAAGAAGGCACGCAAAAGAAAGACTAACAAGGGTGCGGGCCAGCCGCACCGAGTACGATCCGTGCTCGGGGACGGGCCACCTTCACCGAGGATATCTCGAGGAGGGTGCATGTGGCGGGTAGGGCGATGCTACCGACAAATATGCTCAATGCTGCAACCGGTGCTATGCGGAGTCTGCATGAAGTGTTCTTTCTTTGGAGAAGCGGCGTCTCAGAGAGAAGGATGTGGCATACCCGGTTTTCGTGGCCAAGGTGCCAGAGGGCAAGGGCTTTGTGGATAACTCCATCGGGCGTACGACCCTCCATCGGTTTGATGACATCCACGCTATGTTGAACCTTCATCCGCTGCACTACACCTTCGTCCGGCTATTTTCGCTGAGTATGGAGATGCGGATCATTCGCGACAAGACCCCGGACATCGTGATAGTCGACCCCTTCTACATGTGTGCCAAGATCTTGGGCAGCGGCGGGGACCCGGCAAGTCGCGAGTTCTTACCTCGAAGGCGTCATTCGGCAAACCAAGATAAGGATAACTTCCTCGTGCCTTACTTTCCCGAGTAAGTCCTCCCTCAACCGGCCCGTAACATATGAATTCTTAGATTTCGATCGTTTTTCTTTTAACATTCCGTGTTTTCTGCAGTGACACACATTGCACGCTCATCCTCCTAAGCCCCAAACATTCCATGGCCACGTATTTCGACCCCGACCGTCAGTCGAAGGTAGACTACACAAATGTCAAGAAGGTTCTAGATGATGTACTACCCTGCTCCGCACAATCTGGAGGCACCATCACCAGGCCAATTCGAAAGTCAGGCAAGCACGTGTTCTCCCTGTCTGACGTTACGCTGCGTCAAGCAGCCGCTGGCGGTCGAAGGGTGCCTACTACACCATCCATCACATGCGGGCGATCGTACGGGACCATCATCAACTTCTGCTATCGAGTAAACTCAAAGATTGGGCCGCGAGCGTGTCGGCAATCCAGGACGCGGACATCAGACAAGAATTCTTTCGCATCCAGTCGGAGTTTGCGGAAATCATCCATCAAGATGTCCTTCGTACCTCGGGGCAGTTCTACCTTAGAAATCAACCGTCCAACAGTGACATTGACACAATGCTACAAATGCAGGCTGACAACGCCCGTTCTTTCATGACTCCCACGATAGACGACGGCTTCATCCACGCTCCGGTCCCTTGAGTCGAGTCGAAAGCAGTGATGCTGTGTCTAGTTCTGAAACATCGATTGGCTCATGTTGTAATTAAACTTTAATGAACTTGTAGTATGTCTCTTTGGTTTGAGAGTCGTTCAACTTAGATGTAATCGATGCTATTAATGTCTTGCTTTTCTCTTCCGATCGTTCGGTTGCATACTTATATATTGCTTATGTATTGTCGTGAATTGGTACTAACGTTTACGTTTGGCTAGTGCATAGCGATGCCGACGTATGTCGTGGTACAAGGGTAAGGTTCCCGGAGTTCACGACGACCGGGAGGAGTGTCGGAGACAGGTTCACCGATTCAGCGGTAACAGTTACAAAGGGTACACCACTAGGGCCGAGGCCGAATCTAGATACGCCCGCTATCTAGCGGGAGAGGGAGGAGCGTTGGAGGAACCGGATGAAGACGAAGTTTCATCGTGATGACCGCAGCTCTCTTCTATGTGATGGTAGTTTAGATGATCGATATCGACTTGTAATGTGAAGACAAACTCGCTACTCGCGGTCTCGAGACTTGTAATATAATGTTCTATCTTTGTTCGGTCTTTTCAATTCGGAGACTAATATGATGAATTGTATTCAGAGACTAATATGATGAATTGTATTCAGAGACTAATCTTCTATTGTATTCGATGAATCTGTTGTTGTAGTGTGCTGTCTATATTTTTCCAATTATACATTTTGTAACCTGTGCAAAAAACAGAAAATAAAAAAAATAAAAAAACCTAATATTCATACTAATGGCGCATCACATCACAGTGCGCCATTAGTATACCAAAGGATACTAATGGCGCATCATTAAACAGTGCGTCATTAGTATGCCGAAGTTACTAATGGCGCATCGTGCCGTTAGCGCCATTAGTATGCCAAAGCATCTGGTATACATGGCCCCACAGGAGGCATACTAATGGCGCACTGTTGTATATACTAATGGCGCATCCACTGGTGCGCCATTAGTACACCAGATACTAATGGCGTACCAGTGGTGCGCTATTAGTAAAATATACTAATGGCGTGGCACTAATGGCGCATCACTAATGCGCCATTAATGGCCAAATTAGGTGCGCCATTAGTAGGCCGTTTCCTAGTAGTGGTAGCCCTGAAAAGCCTCCTGGCAGGGCTTCTCGATCTCATTTCCATAAAGCTCGTTCTAAATGAGAGGCCTCATTTGGAACTGTAGAGGGGCAGGCAAGAAAGGGATGGCCACCTGCCTCTCTGACCTGATTAGTGACCATTCGTTAGACTTTGGTGGGCTGCAGGAGACTATGAAAAAAAAGTTTTCCCCTAAATGCATTAGGAGGATTGATCCTTTTGGTCTGTTTCATTGGGAATGGATCCCATCTGCTGGGAAATCTGGGGGTATCCTAAGTGGTGTGAGACATGATACTTTTGATATTATCTCCTGCAATAAAGGCAAATATATTTTGCAAATGGTGGTGCGTGACAAGAAGATTAAGAAGGACTGGGCCTCATGGTAGTGTATGGATCTGCTCATGAGGAGTTTAAGGAGGAATTTTTTGTGGAACTTCCTGCAATGTGCAGCAACATGAGTGTCCCCTGCATTGTGGGAGGTGACTTTAATATTATGCGTAACTGCAATGAGAAAAATAAGAAGATGAATAGTAGCAGATCTACCGATCTTTTTAATTCCATCATCAATGCCCTGGCCCTTAGAGAGATTTATACTAGTGGGGGTAAATATACATGGACTAACAATCAGGCGCACCCAACTCTGGGGAAACTGGACCGGATCTTGATGTCTGAAGACTGGAAAAATCTCTTCCCTATGGTTTCTGTTAGGAAATTAGTTCGAAAAATTTCTGACCATAACCCACTGCTGCTTTCTAGTGGGGAGGAAAGTAGAGAAGCTCCTAAACCTCGTGAGTTCCGTTTTAATCTTGCCTGGATTAAGGATGAGGACTTCTTGCCTACTGTTAGTAGGATCTGGCCTAGAAGGGTTCAGTCTTCTGACCCTATTGATATCCTGAATATCAAACTTAAAAAGATTCAAAACCTACTTCAAAGGTTGGGGATCGAATAAATATGGCCACGACAAAAAAAGAAAAGAAGAGCTCCGGATGGAGGTGGCTATGCTAGAAGAACTTGAAGAAGATGGTCCCTTGTCCCCTGAGCTATACAGTATCAAGGTTGATGTTAGTACTGAGCTTCATGGCATACTGGTGAATGAGGAGATATATTGGCTCCAACAGTCTCATGAACGCTGGCTCTTGAAAGGGGACCTGAACACGGACTATTATCATAAAATTGCAAATGGCCGTAAGAGGAAGAACACAATCCACTCCCTTAAAGCTGGGGATGTGGAGATCGAGGGCACTGACAATCTGATTGCTCATGCCATGGAGTATTACAAAAGTCTGTTCGGACCTGGGTCCGGTAACCTGTTCCACCTTGATCCTGACACTTGGTATGTTGAGGAAAAGCTCGATGCTAGTGATAATGCTGATTTGTGTCGTGAGTTCACGGAGGAAGAGATCAAGGAGGCGTTGTTCTCTATGGCACATAATAGAGCCCCTGGCCCTGACAATATTCCTGTTGAATTCTATCAGGTGTGCTGGGATATTGTTAAATATGATCTTATGAGGCTGTTTGTGAGCTTTCATAATGGGACTTTGGATGTTTAACGTCTTAACTATGGGGTGATCACCCTTTTGCCCAAATCTACGGGCGCGGATAAAATCCAGCAATTTAGACCTATATGTCTCCTGAGATGTCCATATAAGCTTACTACTAAAGTTTTGGATCGGCGAGTGGAGAGGTACGTTGATAAGCTCATTAGCTCGACCCAAAATGCTTTTATAAAGGGAAGAAGCATTATGGACGGGGTGTTGTCGCTGCATGAAATTTTGAATTATACCCATGTGAAAAAGAGGGTGGGGGTCATTCAAGCTCGACTTTGAGAAAGCGTCACGATAAGGTGAACTGGGAATTTTTGTTGGAATGTCACAAGCTTCGAGGTTTTAGTGACACGTGGTGCAACTGGATTAAACAGATCCTACTCAATGGTACAGTTAGTATCAAACTTAATAATCAGGTCGGTCCTTATTTCGAGAGTGCTAAGGGTGTTCGACAAGGGGATCCCCACTCCCCTTTCGTGTTTAATCTAGCTACTGATTGTCTTGCGAAGATGATCACCAATGCCCAAAATAATAACTTGCTGGTGGGTTTGGCTTCGGATCTTATTCCTAATGGAGTTGTGGTGCTCCAGTATGCAGACGATACTATTATCTGTCTGGAACATGATGTTGATAAGGCAGTAAACTTGAAGTTGCTGCTGTACATCTTCGAGCTTATGTCTGGACTTAAAGTGAACTATCAGAAAAGTGAGATCTTCACTGTGGGGGGCGATGAGAGCACGGTGAAATACTATGCTGAGTTGTTTAACTGTGATGTGGGTAGCTTTCCCATCAAATACCTCGGCATGCCTGTTAGTTACTCCACACTTAGAGATTCTGATTGGGAGTTCATAGCGGCTAAGTAACTTAAAAAAATCGAGGCATGGATCGGTAATGCTGCATCCATGGGGGGCAGACTAACTTTGTTGGACTCAGTTGTCACCCAAATATCCTTATATCATATGTCTATGTGGCTTATGAGCAAAACCTTCATTGAAAAACTTGATAAACATAGAAGGAAATTCTTTTGGCAAGGTTGTAACAAGAAAAGGAGGTATCATTTGGTCAAATGGGGAAGAATCTGTAGATCTCGAGGTAAAGGTGGCCTGGGAGTTAAAGATCTTCGTAAACAAAACATTAGTTTGATGGTCAAATGGTGGTGGAAACTCGAGACCCAAAATGGCCTTTGGCAAAAAATCATGCCCGATATTTGAAAAATAGAACTGTGGCTACGATTGAACCCAGGTTTAATGATTCTCCGTGCTGGAAATCCCTTCTTAAAGTTAAGACCCTGTATATGGCTGGTAGGAAAATTAAAACTGAATCAGGAGATCTAACTAGAGTGTGGAAAGACTCTATTAATGGGTCTAGACCATTCCAGGACTGTTATCCCCTGTTGTTTGACATATGCACCGAGCAGGACTGCACTGTTGCAAAAGTCAAATCTGTGACTCCCAACACCTTCTTTAGAAGAAGGCTTACCCCTAATCTTCAGAGACAGTGGGAGGATATGAGGAAATATATTGACCGTATACAACTGGGAGTAGGAGG
Source organism: Aegilops bicornis (assembly GCA_021605145.1). Taxonomy (NCBI): domain Eukaryota; kingdom Viridiplantae; phylum Streptophyta; class Magnoliopsida; order Poales; family Poaceae; genus Aegilops; species Aegilops bicornis. The sequence continues at coordinate 62,842,537 of CM038675.1, read as the reverse complement.
GGACCAAGTATACTGGGGGCTCAATGGTAATGGTAGATTTTCTACTGAATCTATGTACAAATGGCTAGAAAACCCTGTTAGTGGCTGTCACTATAGATGGATTTGGAAGGCCAAGATCCCCCTCAAAATCAAAATTTTCCTGTGGCAGCTATCTCGGGATGCTGTCTTGACTAGGCAAGTTATGAAGGAGAGGAGATGGTCTGGGTATCCCAAATGCTCCTTCTGTGACAATATTGAATCATTCCGGCATTTGTTTTTCACTTGTCCTGTGGCGTTGTGTTGGGATGGCTCTAGGGACGAACCACTGTCCAAACAATTACTGGCAATATTTCTCCTGGTGCCACACTTTCCTTCCCTATGGGAAGAAATACTATACTGTTGGCCTGGCGGCTATTTGCTGGGCTATATGGTTGGCTAGAAATCGAGCCACCTTTAAGAAAAAACAGATTAAGACACCGTTTGAGATTGTGTTTTCCGTGTGCTCCTTTTTGCTATATTGGACAGGTCTTCAGCAAGGTGATGGAGTCAAGGAGCTGTGCAGTGGGGCGGCGATGGTCAGGTCAAGCACTATGAGCATGATGAAGATGTGCGAGGCGGCGAGGAGACCGATCGAGGGAGAGTGATCTCGCAAACTCGCCTGCTTTCAGAGTTGCCGGTGTCGTTTCCAGCTGCTGTCCGTTTTCTATTTGGCTCTTATGTTGAGCTTTTGGCTGTAATAGACTGTAGTACTTCAGGTTGTTGTTGAACTATGGTGTTGTCAGGTTTTCGCCCCATGGCGTTCGTTTCGATGTCGGGCGAACGCAGTGAGTTTCCTGGCAGTGCCTGAACTCGATGCACCTCTTTCCCTTTTCTCCTGTTTGTTTCTTGGAACAATGTATTTCCGTTCATTTGCAATGAAAAGGGGTCATGCCCGGTTTGAAAAAAAAAAGCTGGCCGCGTCGGTACTTCGGCTTCCTGAAATGCATCAAGGAGTGGCTCAGCGACAGGGCCACGACAAGAGGATAGATATGTGACATATGTGTGTTGTTTCCTGCGCATAGCCGGACGCCCCGTATCAAATTACAAGCTGTCACCCTCTCGGCTGCTCAGTCCTCACAAAAGTTTCTCTGTTGTAATCAACCTCAATACTTCTGATTTATCATCCAATTATTTTATATACAAAGCAGGCTGTTGTGGAGTGGCGAATCAATCTCTTTTGTAATTTAGCTTCTCTTTCTTCAGTTGGCCCTTGTATCAGCAGCCTTCTGATAGACTCACAAACCTGTTTAGTTTCCTTTACCACTGATCCCGAAAATGTTTGCTGGTCGGTCTGTCTTTCCAACGAAGATTGCATGGATTTCAACTCAGAAATGCTACACTACGGACGTAATTCTACGGACTGCACCTACGCGCCAACTCCATCCCTTGATTTCAGCATGACTCCTCCTCGTGATTTTAACCTCCTCTCATTGATTTGTCCATGTCAGTCCGTAAGGGGATTCCGTAGCAGGAATTCCGTAAGTGTAGCATTGTTGATTTCAACTTTATTGCCATATCGGTCGGACTGTCCACACAGCCGATGCTGGCCAAAATCTCCTCTCCTGTAAGCTGGAGATTCGGGGCTATCTTCCACATTTTTTTGATAAAGGGTGTTTTTTATTGCCTCATAGCGTAGCATCAAGCAATATAATCATAATGAGTATAAATCAAGTCTCTACATAACTATGATACACACAACCAACATAACACACACACACACGCAAAAGATCTCACCGACAAGAAGCAAAGGCATACAAGACCAAAAATATGCCTAGGCGGACGAAGAAGGAAAAAAAACTGAAAGCAATGAGAAATGGGACTGACAACAATGTACAGCAGTGACCAACCGCGCCACCAAACTTTTGACAACTTAAGGACTATGAGAAGGTTTCTCTAAAAAGCGATGCCTCAAGGAAGGCGCCGTCGTAGCCGGATCCAACCAGCGAAGCTTAGATAATGGGTTTTCACCCTAAAGATAAAATCTGAGCAAACTCCAAGCAATGTCATCATCATGGTTACAATGCAAGAACACTGCTATTGTCAGCTATAACCAAGGGTCAGACCAGAGTTTTCACCCCAGGACCTCAAGACTAGTTACTCGAGAAATACCACCTAATAAAAGTCAAAATATGTTGTCTCCTCCACTTTCCTCGATCCCAATAGTTGCATATACGCACGGTGCCCACGACGAGCAATGACTTTGTCTACATTGGTAAGCCGACGACACTCAACAAGAGCCACTCGCCACCACCCAAAGAAGTTTTGACGGGGAGGACGGATTGCAGCAAGGCAAAATCCAGAGTTCAGGACACTTCGGAGGCCCTGCACCATCCTCACAAGCGGCAGCTTAGCTGTTCTGCTTGAGACGACAGCATCATTCGCTTCACTAAGTCCGTCGTCCTCGCTCCCACGTGTGTTTGTATAGGAAGTTGACAACTTAATTATTGCTCTCACGAGCTTATATTATGTCTGACCCAAGGCTACTTGCAACTTATATTCCCTACTTAATTTTATTCTGTATTCCGATTCCATGCAAGTGTTTAAGCTACTTTGAATTGTCATGCTTGGACCATGGATAGCTGAAAATAAAACCTTGCGAGCTTTTGCCTTGTTGCTATTCCATAATGCTTGTGTCATTTGGAAGCAAGGAAAACATATTGTAGCTGATCAAGTACTGTTGTCACTTCGTTGATTTGCAGAGGAAGAGAGGAATAAGACAGAGGCTCGTTGATTTGCAATTGCAGCTAAGCAGAGGGAGAAGGAAAGGGAGGTGCAGGAGAAGAAGGAAAAAGAGAGAAGGGAGGCTCTCAGAAGAGCAGCGGAGCGACCGGATGAACGACCTGCTGCTGCCGTCGCACCACCAGCCGCTCCTAGTCCTAGCAAGTATGTCCCGCGGCACAAACGTGTCGGTGAGGCTGGCTGTCGCGCCTGATAATGACCGTTGGGGTGCGCGCCAAGTGGCTCCTCATGCACTCCACTCCATGTGCTGCTGCGGGGTTGCAATCGGCGATCCTTGGCTTCCTTGCTTGGTTGGATGTTGCTGCCGGAGTGACAGGAATATCGCCGGCGGCAGTGTGTTCTGCGTTCCAGGGCTGCCTTCTCCTTGTCCTTCCTCACTCACTTTGCTGTGCATCGGACCTTTCTCCGTCTTTGCTTCTCGCGTAGTTTCTTTATCGTCCACCGGCTTCCTGTTCCAAGCGCGGCCAGCTGCCTTGGGCCGTAGGCGCCGCTGGACTTGCATTTTGGCAGTCCCTCGCTTCGTTGCTGCTTGCCGACATTGTTATGTGGACGCCGTCGTCTCTACCTGGTTGAGATCATTGCTCATTGGCATCCATGGCGTTGTATCCCCATGACGAGGTCCTCTGCCGGTGGACACTTGGCGCTGCCTATTCGTCATCTCTCTTCTCCTAATTTGCCTGCATGCCTGTGCTCGTCAGTTGTTTCTCCGTGGGTAAGCTGTTTTCTCCCTTCCTTGTAGTACTCCTCCTTAGTAGAGAGTAGTGTACAAACTGGGTATCCTCCCTGTGTTGTCGTTTGCAGACCTGTGTTTTGATTTTCGGTTTGAGCTTTTTTTCGCCCTAGGCCGAGATGGCCGAATTTCGGCCATTTTCAAAAATTTTGGCTGAAATTTGACCAAAATTTGATTTAAATTTGACCAAAATTTCCCAAATTTGAGCAATTTCGGCCTAAATATACTTTTCGCCTCAGGCCGAGATGGCCGAAATTCGGCCGAAATCCACTTTTTGCGGCCGAAAATCAAAACACAGTTGCAGACAGCCTCTGGGAAACCCTGCACCAGCGTGAGCCCGAGCCCTGAGCCACCAGCCGTCGGATGCGATGCTCCGCTCCCATCAGGACGTTAATCACGTTCTGGCCCAGAGGTCGGAATGCATCAACCAGCTGCATCCTTTACTTCATCGCCATCCCTCCCTCAGAACAGTAAGTACCTCTCTGACCATTGGGCTGTATAGCATTTATCGACTCTTCAGAGACCTGCAGCGACCGGAGCTTCACGAGGACCAACCACCTAGGCCCTCCCACCTTGGCTAAACACACACACACACACACACACACAAGCAAGGGTATGTTTACCCATTAATGACGCAGTTTTGCCCGAACTTTGCCCATCCTACACTTATATAGGAAAAAAAAACTGCTCAAGCTCCACCACTGTCAGAGAGTGAGGTTCACGGCACGTGCAGCTCGATTATAGGAGTACTAACTGGACTGGAGCACTACTAGTAGGGGCAGCCTATCTGCAAACTAACAGAAAAATAACGGCACGCTCATCCTGTGACCAAGGGAGTAAGCAGTGGGCTGGGCCCTACCACCTGTCATCGGCAGGGGAGGAGCGTGAGCGTGGAGGTGCGAGCGCTGATTTTCTTCCCAGTTGATGCGCGTCCCCTCCGCCATGAAGAGCGCCAAGAGGCTCCTCATGCGCGGGATGTGTGTCCCATCCTCCAAGATGCTCCTCCCGCACGCCAGGAAGCGCCCCCTGCTCGCCAACAGGATGGTGCTCCTCCAGCTGCTGCCACTACTGACCGCTGGCCTTCTACTGGTGGATCTAGGCCCTATGGAAATTCTTGATCCACTTCTTCATCAACCGGCTGGAGGAAGAAATGAAGCTGCCTGCCGTGAAATGCATGCGATGTGCCCTGCCAGCAGGTTGAGAATTTTGCAGTTACTTGAATTTGTCTGCCGCAGACCAAATTTTGTTCCTAACCATGGACTCTTCTTCTTGGCTCCCTTTCATTGCACCTTTGCACCATTTCGAAGTCATGTTAATCCCAAATGCTACATAATGCAGCTGTGCTATTCGGCGGAGTCGAGCTCACGCATGCGAACCGTCTGATTCTGACGCAATTCTGCTACACGACCGAAAATGGTCCCCTTCCCCCTCGTGATGTACCTGGCATCGTCAGGTGGTGGATGGTCCAGAATTAACTGCATGCATATGCTGACGTCATCCCACTTTATCCCGTCTTTTTTTTTCAAAACCTATAACTTTTGAACCGAGCATCAGAACAAAGATCCATTTTTATCATTAGGTTTCTCGCGACTAGATCTTCAAAACTAGATACCATTTAGGTTTCGATGAATTTTTTTCAAAAGCAACTTTCGTTCTAGTTGAGGCAACTTTATTGCTAAATAGAAACAACGTTCTTGCACCCTAGAAACCATGTCAAACAAATTTTCGTCATATGTAGGCAACTGAACATCATCCGTAAGCAACTTTGCTATCAGATGGAGGCAACTTTCAGTACTAAGGAGGCATCTTGTGTTATGAAGGTGCATTCAAGATATATTATGCATAGACTGTCCTATTATTGCCTATCCATGTTTCGTAAAAGGAGATAAAACATTTCTCCCAGTTGTCTACCATTGTTATGAAGTTGCCTATTACCAAAACCCCAGGGGGTCTTGTCCAGATGCATGGCATTTTTGTTTGAATCAGTGCAATATTTATTGTAGTCAATAGGTTGGCAACTATGTGAATTATGGGAGACAAAGCAATCGCTTGGTTTTGCTAGAAGAGTTTCGTTGAGTCGTAATGCAGTTGCTTGGTTTGGTGGGGACAAAGCAGTCACTTGCATTTGCTAGAAGAGTTGCATCGTGTCATAATGCAGTTGCTTGGTTTGGTTAGGACAATTGCTTGGTTTCTTCTTGGAAAGTTTTGCATGGTGTTTTAGCTAATGTAGTCGCTTGGATTTGATAGGAAAGTTGCTTGGTTTGGTATGGACAGTTGCTTGGTTTTGTTAGCCTTTTGTTAGAGTAGGCAATTAATTTGCAAAGTCAGGCAACTAAGTAGCAATGGTAGGCAACTATTTTATCAATAGCAAGCAACTGGGCATTAATGGTTTGTTAGTTTTCTATCGTTGAATGTCAGTTTCCTATGGTTGATGCAATTTTTTTATTTTTGACGAAAACCATACACACACAATACATCACTACTACAGGATGCTGCTAACGCGACACTACGATCAAAGACCCTTTCACGAAACTGTGTGCGATGCATTAATCACAACGAGGCTGTAAAAAAACCGTCAAAATACGTGCAAAACGTTTGCGATGGAGGACGCATCAAACACGGTTCAGATTTTAGTTGCGTGTGCGATGTAGGGCACACGGTTAACCCGTTCGAACTGTTTGCGATGAGGCGGAACAACAGAAACGGGCAGCCGTATCAATATGTGTGCGATATACACCATACACTTCGCTCCGATGAACCGTTTGCTATTAGGGAGTGCAACATAAACGTTAGCCAGATCAAGGTGCGTGTGATATAGGGCATACGATTCACTCGGACGAACAGTTTTCGATTAGTGAACGCAACAGAAATGGTTCAACTTAACAAGATGTGTGTGATACGTGGCAAACAGCCGACTCAGATGAACTGTTTGTGATGAGAATTTACAACATAGACGGTTAATATAATTTGTTCATGTGCGATTATGTCTGTACAAAAAACTTTAAAAAATGCAAACTAATTGCTTGCGATGGCTAGGAGTATCGCGCACGATGCGTCTGCGAGTACTCGTGTGCGATGATTAGTAACTTACACATGCATTTCCTTATGTTAACACTTGTGTGATAAATAACACGTGGCACCGGATACCGTATTCGTGTTGTATGTGCTCCACTTAGTCTTCCCGCGCTCGAGCAAATGCTTCCCGCGCTCCACATGGGTGAATTGTAAAATCCACGCCTATTCCCTCACCGGTTTCACGCCACCAGGTAATGGCTTGCTGCATATAACCCAGGCGGCAACGCATCGCCGCGACACTTTGCGAAGATCTAGTCCTTACCCATCTATCATTAGTTATTCCAAGCATGCCAGGCAACGACCAAAGCTTCGACGTCGACACCTACCTGCATTACATCTTCGGCGAGGAGAACGAGCCGAAGCAGGTCGGGGAGAAGAGCTTCATAGGCTGGTGCAGGCACCATGGACCATCGACAACGATATCGGCGTCACAGTCCTTGGGAGCACAATCGACATATTGCGGAGGAGGTGTGATGAGCAGTTTGCCATCCACCGTGCAAACGATCCAGAGCTGCTGGCGGCATGATAGACGACCCACCGGAAGAACCGCCGTCACCAGTGCTCATCGAGAGCCTGCTGCCCCGCAAGGAATGGGTAGAGGACCTCTGCAATTCAGTCAAGACAAAGGCAGCCTGCGGCTTCATCATTGCTCGCGGCGGCCGTGTCAACCTCGATCCCGATGATGTGGTGGCCAGGCTCGAGGGCATCCTTGGCGGAGTTGACATCCCCGACCAAGTAGAACATCACCAACGTGATATCTTGAGGATGCAGGTGATCGACGAAAATTGCTACCAGGCCAGAGACATGGAAATGGAGCGGTTCCACGGAGTTGTCATGCGCGTGATTGCACGCTGTCAAGCTCTTCTGAAAGAGGCCCAGCAGCCCCAAGAGCCTTGGCGCCAAAGAGCTCCGTAGGCGGAGGCGGGTCAGGACACTCGGAGTGAACGACCGCAAGGGTGCTATGCTGATCATGGAGTTCGACAAGACCATCGTCGGAAGGCCGCCACCTCAGCCTTTTAGCTTATATTTTATTATTATTGTGTGCATATGTAGGTCGTGAGTGTTCTGGGCCTTGCCGCATTTGACATTTTAAATTATCCTTAATATGTAAGACAATTATTAAGAATTATTAACCGTTGCCATTGTAACTTTGCCTCAACGGCGAGCAGAGCGCACGAAGGGACGCCAGAGCGAAGCGTGTCGCGGCCGCCTCAATGGCGAGCAACTACGTGGAACGTTCTGCCATCAATAAATTTTGACCTTGTTTCTGGTCACATTGCTGATTACAACGCAATATGTAATTGCAAATATGTTCTCACCTATCAAACTAATATGTGTTCACACTTAGCACCGGGCTATAAAAACTACCCACTCGAAAATTACTTCGCAGTTCCTCTCCTCATCACTCAGAAAACTGGTTTTTCCTGTCAAGTCATTCCGCCATGACCGGTAGGAGGATTTTAGGGTGTACATATAACTAGGCAGCAAAGACTAAGGCCGCAGAAGCACTAGAGAGGTCCCGCCGCGAAGCCGCAGCCGCATCAGAGATGTCCCGGCGTGCAACGGAGCCCTCAAACGAGCTCTCACGGGCACGCGAGGGCTCTCACAAGCGCATTCGCGGCGTCGGCCATCGCGATGAGCCGGCGTTCCTGAAGTCCTTCGCCGATGACGATGACATTCTCGCTGGTGTCACTACACAGCAGGAGCTGGTCGACGGCTTGATGAAGCTGCTCAAGATCAGCGGTGCCTCGGTTGACAAGATGACCGGCCTCGTCGAGCAACTCATGGATGACAATGCGAAGCTCTTCAAGTTGGTCGTCGAGAAGGAGGAGGAGGCTGACGGTTGGAAGATGCTGCATGAGCAGAGCAGTGCCTCGGAGATGACGCTGAAAGCGGTCGTCGAGGAACTGATGGGTGGCTTGAGGAAGCACCGGCTCGAGCGCGAGCAGGAGGCGGAGTTATCCGTGGCTGCTTTCAAGCAAAGTCGTGAGGAACTGAAGAAGGAGTTGGAGGATTTCGCCGCCCAGGATCCATCGACAAGTAGAGACAGTAGCGACCCAGATCATTGTCTGCAATTCCCTTCTTCTCTTGCCCTCGTGTCTTCCGGGCTTTGCCGCATGTGGCATTTTAAATTATCAAGAATATGTAAGACAATTATTATTAGCGCCATTGTAAATTTGTCGTCGTATTATCCGTTACCATTTTATTTCTGCTCGTATTATTCGTTGCCCTATGTGGCAATTTAAATAAGGGCGGAATACGAGTTGAAAACACGAACAAAGCAAATGCTGCCATGGGATCACATGCAAACACCCTCTGTCCAGGTGCTTTAATTAACCCATGAATGGAGAAGTTGTGAGCGAGGCGGGCGGCGGCTGGTGCATGAAGGTCAAAGAGCTCGCTTCCTGGTGAGCATGGGCGGCCTTGCTGCTCGCACGTGTCCCGTCGAGCCTGCGAGGTGGACAGGATGCACGCGTCCCGTCGAGCCTGCGCGGCGGACTGCTCGCACGCGTCCCGTCGAACCTGCACGGCGGACTTCTCGCGCTCGTCCCGTCTAATCAAACAGCTGCACGCACGCCACCGAGTATGGTTAAATTTCGACACGGTAAATATAATGCAATTTTTTGCGATATTAACGTGTCAGCTTTTTGTTTCAAAAACGACTTCGTTGGCTACAAATGTGGGCGCCTCTTCTCAAACTAGGCGATTTTTTTACCACGATATATATGTGCATGTCATGAAACCATGCCAAGTTTCATGTTTTTTGGGTGACTTTTTTATTTACTGGGATTTAAAAACCGAGATTCTCATTGTTTTAGGACGACGACAAGTTTGTAATTCATTCTCATTCCTTACACGAGACCTAAACATGCATCCAATGACACATGTACGATTTCCCACCCATTTTGCTTCATTGGATCATGTGGTTGTAGTTCAAATTTGAATTATGGACTACATTAAATGCATAAAAAACTTAGTAATTAGTAATATATCTATAATGGCCAAACGAACCCTGAACAGTTTCAAATTTCAGCCCGACACTTCGGTTATTCTATGTTGCGTGTAGAAAACAAAGTTCAAGGCGAGAAGAGGCATCGATTATCGTTTCGCCCACAAGAGGGGTATGTTTCCCTACCGGAACCACAAGGGTTGCGACATGCTCCGGTTTGTAAAAGGCTTGTAATATAGCTTCGCCCAAATTGGACAATTATAGATACCATGTAGTGACACCATGCCAAGTCATGATTTCCTGGTGAGTTTTGGATTTACAGATATTTAAAAACCTAGATTCATAATGTTTGTGGCCTGGCCAGGACGGCGAGACGGTAGAATTTGTTCCCATTCGTTCCATGGGACCTAAACATGCATCCCAAGGAAACATGTACATTTTTCTAGCCATTTTGGTGCATTGGAGCATGTATTTGTAGTTCGGATTTGAATGATGGTGATGTCTACTACGCAACCTTCTTCTTGTAGACGTTGTTGGGCCTGCAAGTGCACAGGTTTGTAGGACAGTAGCAAAATTCCCTCAAGTGGATGACATAAGGTTTATCAATGCGTAGGAGGTGTAGGATGAAGATGGTCTCTCTCAAGCAACCCTGCAACCAAATAACAAAGATTCTCTTGTATCCCCAACACACCCAATACAATGGTAAATTGTATAGGTGCACTAGTTCGGCGAAGAGATGGTGATACAAGTGCAATATGGATAGTAGATATAGGTTTTCGTAATCTGAAAATATAAAAACAGCAAGGTAACTAATGATAAAGGTGAGCGTAAACGGTATTGCAATGATAGGAAACAAGGCCTAGGGTTCATACTTTCACTAGTGCAAGTTCTCTCAACAATAATAACATAGATAGATCATATAACAAGCCCTCAACATGGAACAAAGAGTCACTCCAAAGCCACTAATAGCGGAGAAAAAACGTAGAGATTATGGTAGGGTACGAAACCACCTCAAAGTTATTCTTTCGGATCGATCTATTAAAGAGTTCGTACTAGAATAACACCATAAGACACAAATCAACCAAAACCCTAATGTCACCTAGATACTCCATTGTCACCTCAAGTATCCGTGGGCATGATTATACGATATGCATCACACAATCTCAGATTCATCCAACCAACACAAAGTACTTCAAAGAGTGCCCCAAAGTTTCTACCGGAGAGTCAAGAACGTGTGCCAACCCCTATGCATAGGTTCATGGGCGGAACCGGCAAATTGGTCACCAAAACAAACATCAAGTGGCACATGATATCCCATTTTCACCACAGATAAACACGGCAAGACATACATCAAGTGTTCTCATAAAAGGCTCAATCCGATAAGATAACTTCAAAGGGGAAACTCAATTCATCACAAGAGAGTAGAGGGGGAGAAACATCATAAGATCCAACTACAATAGCAAAGCTCGCGATACATCAAGATCGTGCCATATAGGGAACACGAGAGAGAGAGATCAAACACATAGCTACTAGTACATAGCCTCAGCCCCGAGGGTGAACTACTCCCTCCTCGTCATGGAGAGCGCCGGGATGATGAAGGTGGCCACCGGTGATGGGTTCCCCCTCCGGCAGGGTGCCGGAACGGGCTCCCGAGAGGTTTTTGTTGTCTATAGAGGCTTGCGGCGGCGGAACTCCCGATCTATCTTCTGTTCTGGAAGTTTTACGATACGTAGGTATATATGGGTGCAAGGGGTACGTCGGTGGAGCTTCGGGGGCCCCACGAGGCAGGGGGCGCGCCCTAGGGGGGTGGGCACGCCCCCCACCCTCGTGGCCAGCTCCCGTATCTTCTGACGTAGAGTCCAAGTCTATCCGGTGGCTTTCCTTCCAAAAATAACTTCTCCAGTTGATTTCGTTCCGTTTCGACTCCGTCTGATATTCCTTTTCCTCGAAACACTAAAATAGGCATAAAACAGCAAATCTGGGCTGGGCCTCCGGCCGGTTAATAGGTTAGTCCCAAAAGTAATATAAAGGTGGATAATAAAGCCCAATATTGCCCAAGACAGTAGATAATATAGCATGGAGCAATCAAAAATTATAGATACGTTGGAGACGTATCAGATGGACATTAAATTCCTAAAACTCCATTAATGAATAAAAAGGTCAAACGAAACCTGAATAATTTCAAAGTTCAGCGCGGATCTCCAGTTGTTCAGTGTCACATGTAGAAGAAAATACGAGGCTACAAGACGGAGTGATTATCGTTTGGCCCACAAGGGGACACGTTTCCCTATCAAAACCACGAGGGTTCTTGCGACAGGCTCCGGTTTGTAAGATGTTTGTAATAAAGCTTGGCCCAAATTGGCAATGTTTTTACCACGACATATATGTGCCATGACGTGACACCATGCCACCTTTGATGACTTTCTAGTGAGTTTAGGATTTATGGGGACCTAAAAACCAAGATTCGAAAGGTTTGAGGACGAGCCAGGACACCGGTACGGTTGTAATTCGTTCCCATTCCTGGCGTGAGACCTAAACATGCATCCATATATTGTTTTTCTAGCCATTTTGGTGAACTGGAGCATGTATTTGTAGTTAAGATTTGAATTATGGACATTAAATGCCTAGGAAACTCAATTAGTGTATAAAAAGGCCAAACGAACCCTGAATAAGTTTAAATTTTAGCACAGATATCCTATCGTTCCATGTTGCCCGTGGAAGAAAATACAAGGTGAAAAGAAGCAGTGATTATGTTTCGCCCACAAGGGAACACGTTTCCCTATTAGAACCACGATGCTTTTTTGAGAGAAGCTCCAGTTTTTGTAAGAGGTTTGTAATAAAGCTTGCCACAAATTGGACAATGTTTTTACCACGACATATATGTGCCATGACGTGACACCATGCCACCGTTGATGACTTTCTGGTAAGTTTAGGATTTATGTGGACTTAAAAACCGAGACTCGAAATGTGTGAGTACGAGCAATGACACTAGTACGGTTGTAATTCGTTCCCATTCCTGGCATGGGACCTAAACATGCACCCAAGGACACATGTATAATTTTTCTAGCCATTTTGGTGAACTGGATCATGTATTTGTAGTTCATATTTGAATTATGGACATTAAATACCTAGGAAACTCAATTAGTGTATAGAAAGCCAAACGAACCCTGAATAAGTTTAAATTTCAGCACGGATATCATGTCGTTCCATTTTGCCCGTAGACGAAAATACAAGGTGAAAAGAGGCAGTTATTACGTTTCGCCCACAACGGGCACAAGTTTCCCTATCAGAACCACGAGGCTTCTTTGAGACAAGCTCCGGTTTGTAAGAGGCTTGTAAAACTTGCGCCACAATGGACGAAAAAAGGTCCTCGACATATAAGTGCGATTTCGTGACACCATGGCAGGTTTCATGATTTTCATCTTAGTTTTGGGTTTATGGGGATTTAAAACCAAGTTTCTTCTCCCGAAATGTTTTCAAATAGCACACGGTTCACTCACGAAAGCCGATATTCAATGAAAACTTCGTGGAAACCATATTTTAAAGTTTCATAAAAATCTGAAAAATGTGGGATGTTAAGAAGGTGATGTTTTATTGCGACACAAAGTTTCAAGTTAAAAAACAATACGAGATGTGAGCTATGAAAAAGACAAATTCTGCCCTGAATAGTGACATACTATTCGACACTATTCAACACTGATTTTGTCTTTTTTATAGCTCACATCTCTTAATGTGTTTCAACTTGAAATTTTGTGTGCCAATAAAACATCATCCTCCTAACATCCCGCATTTTCTTTGAATTTTTTTTGAAACATCAAAACATCTTTTTCTCGTGGTTTTCACCAGTTTCCACCGAATGTTGGTTTCCGTATGATATCCCACCCCCCCCCCCCCGCCCCCGCGGCGCGCACGATCTGAGTCCTGCGTTCTGACTGGCCAGAACCCAAACCCCACGGATCGTAAGTGTGCACCGTTGGATTCTCCCAGATCGAACGGCAACCCTGAGCCCTTTCGACAGCACATGCATTACATGGGTAAGCACTGTGAGAATGCATCATTTAGCTCACGCTTCCTTCTCTAATAGGTTTTCATTCAAAACAGGCTACCGTTTCTCGCCACTCATCTCATCGCTTTCCCGCCTCTTCTCCCAGATATGCATGATGTAGATGTTCGTTTAATTCTTACAGTTCATCTCATCCAGAATCAATTAGTTTTATAAAAAAAACTATTTTAAGAGTCATGGAATTGTGCAATGTAAAGGTGATAACAAAAAGTGACAATTCATTTAGAAAAAAAGGTTTGGGCAATTAAGATATGGAAGATTCTAGAGAACAAAGGAGAAGTGCTTGTGTTTTGAGGTTTGTGCATTATGCTTAAGTTCAACCATGGAGTCTTCTAGATTGTACATGTGGCAGAATATGGTGGAATGTAGATGATATCTAATGGCCAGTAGTGCTCAGATTTGCCATCTCTGTACCGTCGGATTGGCTTCATCCAACGAGCAACTTTCATAGTTATTAGAACACTATATAGGTGTATAGATGTATAGATGTATAGATGTATATAGATGTGTCCCATGCTAGACAAAATAAAGTTTGAGCACATTAGTGGGACGACAGCCCCGCTGCCGCCTCGAAGTTGGGAAACTGACATCATAGGTATTGAACCAGGCTTGGAGTCGGGTACGGTGTTCGGTTTGTAAAGTACTTGGTGTGCCCCATCGAAGTTGTGCATTTGGGATTTAAACACATCATACACCATCGTACCCATACATATTTTCGGGCCGCTTGCAGTGTATACGAGGTCTTCTGATCGACCACGTCTTCCTTGTGCGGTTTTTTTGTGACGACACGGATATCTGTGGGCTCCCCGAGTGTATATATATCATGCCTTTGACCGATAATGAGGGGTATGTGTTGGCCATAAATGGATTCCTCTTAGTTCATGTTAGGGCCGGTCACCGTCAAATGTCGGTCAACCAAAGCTTGAGCTCATGTGTTGTCAGGATTCCCTCCCAGATGCTCGGATTGCTGGGTTCGACCTACATCAAACCCTGCGTACGTATCTCGTCCTTAACTACCTTGCCTTCATGGTTGTTATGCATGTCGAGAGGTAGGCACGACATCTAAATTATACATTATTCTATATTTAAAACACACATCACGCCTTCCCAACGTACATCATTTTGGGCCGCATGCAAGAGGTGCTGGTTTTGTGGTCCCTCTCGTGCAATGTTTATGATGGTTCAATCTATTGGCCCAAGCGGTTTATCGACAACAACAACTGTCATTTGACCAAACAAAAGATTCATTGGTCCGTCTTATGATAGGTCATGGCGACATGCATGTCTGACCAAAGTATCGATCATTATGTGCATCGGCCCCGCTGACACGAAGTGGGAGGTGGTGGGCCAAGCATCCTAGCTAGGTACGACACTATGTTATTATATATATCCTAGCTAGGTGGTTGTTAGGGTGCTTTCGGGATTGCGAGGTAGGTGCCACCAAAGTTATGCATTATGTATTTAAAGTTTTAAATATCCCCAATACTCGTACATATATTTGGCGACTTCCAGGTGGTTCTTGACTTCTGGCCCCTCTCATCAATCTTCAATGACGCGCCCAACCGTGGGCCCGCGGGGTCAAAGTTGTGCATTGGAATTTTGAACATCACATACCACCCTTTTCAGTCATATATATTTGGGCCACATGCTGGAATGGCTGTCTTTTGACCCTCCCTAACGTTATTTTTTGCTGCAAAGACTCTGATGACCCTCGACGGACACCGGGTATAATATCTTAACCGTGTGTGATACAAGTGCGATGTGAATCACCACGACCGCGCAAGCGCGAGAAAAGTAAGGTGGAGGTACTGGCTCAACCGTGTGCAATGCAAGTACGAGAGGTAAGCGCGAGCAAAGGGTGGAGGTAGTGGCTTAACCGTGTGCGATGCAAGTGCGCTGTCAAACCACCACCTGTTGAAGCTAAAGGCGGGTCAGTTTATTTGGAAATTAGGACGAACTGTGTGCGATAGACCAGCTAGCTGGAAATATAAAAAAAACTACCCGCCTTTGTAAGGGCATATTTATCCCGTAAGTGTTTTGGTGATTGATGACGACACTTTTGCGGACTAATCGTATGCCTTAAGTTCCTCAGATGGTTCATCACTAGGCACGTGACGATTCGGTGCCCCTCGGAGACTATTGAAGACGGCGTCGTCCTACATTTCTTTTTGGTGGATTTGAGTCGTAGGAGAGCCATACTATTAAGAGGGGGTCCGCGTCGGAAAGGTTTGGGCGGAATCAACACGTACACTTGTCCCTCCTTTTCCTGCATTTTGGAGCTTCCCTTCGTTATCTTGGTTGTGCGGAAATCTGGCGACTACTGCTGTACTTGCGGTAGTACATAAGTACTGCTGTAGTACCGCTGGGTGTCACGCAGTAGTACCGCTCCTCCGGAGCGGTAGTACCGCTGACTCCAAGGCCTAGTGCCGTTCGGTGCGGTAGTAAGGCGGATGTAATTTTTACATCCGCGCCCCCACGGTAGTACCGCTCGTCCAGCGGTAGTACGCTGAGGGCCCACGGTAGTACTGCTCCCTAGGAGCCGTGAGTACCGCGGGCCCTCCTACCTAGTACCGTAGTTTCACGGTAGTAGGCGCCCGCAACGGTAGTACCGCTCCTCGGGAGCGGTAGTACCGCGTCGGATTTTTGTACCACCGCAGTTTCAGCGGAAGTTGGCACGGATGTAATTTATTTCATCCGCGCCCTTCCCAGGCCGTGACTCTCCTGCCTTGCGGTAGTACCGCAAGGGGGAGCGGTAGTACCGCGCAAGCGGTAGTACTGCCCCTTAGTCAGGCAAGTTCCGGCCTGTGCTGCTGCCGTGGTAGTACCGTGGTCCTCCACGGTAGTACCGCTTTGCCTCATGATGATACCGGCCCACAGAGCGGTAGTACCGTGCGTCGCGGGCTGAACATGTGGATAACGGTTGGATTTTTTCCCACGACTATATAAGGGGCGTCTTCTACCTCTAGTTGACTACCTCTTCTCTCTCCAAGCTCCATTGTTGCTCCAAGCTCCATTTTGGCCCGATCTCTCTCCCTAGCCAATCAAACTTGTTGATTTGCTCGGGATTAGGTGACAAGGGTCCGATCTACACTTCCACCACAAGATATTTGATTCCCCCCACTTATCCCTTGCGGATATTGTTACTCTTGGGTGTTTGAGCATCCTAGACGGTTGAGGTCACCGTGGAGCCATATTCCATTGTGGTGAAGCTTCGTGGTGTTCTTGGGAGCCTCCAATTAAGTTGTGGAGATTGCCCCAACCTTGTTTGTAAAGGTTCAGTCGCCGCCTTCAAGGGCACCAATAGTGGAATCACGGCTCTTGCATTGTGCGAGGGCGTGAGGAGATTACGGTGGCCCTAGTGGCTTCATTCGGAGCATTGTGCCTCCACACCGCTCTAACAGAGACGTACTTCCCCTCAAAAGGAAGGAACTTGGTAACACATCCTCGTCTCCACCGGCTCCACTCTTGGTTATCTTATCCCTTTACTTGTGCAAGCTTATTTGTGTTCCTATCCTTGCTTGCTCTTGAGCTTGTGTTGTTTGCATCATATAGGTTGTCCACCTAGTTGCACATCTAGACAACCTTTATTATTGCAAAGTTTAAATTGGTAAAGAAAAGCTTGAAAATTGTTAGTTGCCTATTCACACCCCCTCCCCTCTAGTCAACTATATCGATCCTTTCAATTGGTATCAGAGCCTCGTCTCTTTTTAAGGACTTTACCGTCCGTAGAGTATGGTTGATGTCGTAGATGATGTGGGGAGCACTCGATCTGAATCCAATATCATCTACGGAGATGGGGTACCTCGATCTCGTGAGGAATTCAATGTGGCGTTGAACACATTGAAAAACTCCATGACGACCGAGGTCAAGGACATGTTTAAGGAATTCTGGAAGGGCTTAAACTTTCCACCGCACCGTGAAAGTGGGTGATCCCGCCAACACG
Organism: Aegilops bicornis; assembly: GCA_021605145.1. Classification (NCBI taxonomy): domain Eukaryota; kingdom Viridiplantae; phylum Streptophyta; class Magnoliopsida; order Poales; family Poaceae; genus Aegilops; species Aegilops bicornis. Next base: position 62,825,019 of record CM038675.1, on the reverse strand, counting down.
GGAGCGGATGCTAACTCCGATAAGGGGGAAGCTACTAGTGAGAAAGCCCCCTCGTCTAGTGGTAAGAGTGGCACCGGCATCTTTGCCCATGTGCAACCTCCCGTTTATGGTGGACCGAGTCCTTCCACTCATTTGAACCATGCCGGTCCACCACCGAAGATTGATAAAAAGGAGGATTTTGATTCCTGGGTTTATCGTTTAAAGCGTCATTTAAATCATGTGAACACTAACCTTTGGAGAATCATTGAAGAAGGTTTCTATCCGCATGATCCGAGCAACTTTTCTCCAAGAGAGGTCGTGGACCATCAATTCAATGAGAATGCTCTCTTCATCATCCAAGAAGCAATCCTTCCCGAAGACCTCCCTCATCTCCGGCTTTACTCCCTTGCCAAAGATGCTTGGCTCAAGGTGGTTTCCCTTTATCGAGGAAGCGCAAGCATTCAACGTTCCAATTATGAAGTTGTCCAATATGAAGCCGATGAGTTTGCAATGAAGGAAGAAGAAGAACCTCGTGAGCTGTATCTGAGAGTAACCAAGCTTGATGTCTCCCTCCGGGATCATGGAAGTAAGGACACGGATGACAACTGGATCAAGCGCAAATTCCTCAAGGTAATGATGCCCTACCACAAAGCCATGTCCTCCGTCATCCGTCAACGACCGGACTTCCACACCCTGTCCTCAAGTGATGTGTTGGATGAGTTTGTGGCAATGAGCATATTGGATAAGACCGCCGACAATGCGGTGCTTTGCTCCCAAAGAGCAAAGAAGCCCAACCTCGCTTTGAAGGCCAAGATTTGTGTCGAAGAAGATGGAGAGGAAGAAGAAGAAGAGAGCAACCTCGAAGATACTAAGTATGATTATCATGAACACATGGCCCTTGCTTCAAGACAATTTTGGAGCAAGAAGAACTCAAGGCCCAACTTCAACAAGAGCAACTCAAGTGGCACTAAGGGCAAGAAACGAGTGAGGACTTGTTTCAATTGTGGCAATGTGAGTCACTTTGTTGTGGAGTGTCCATATGAGAAGAGGGAAGACAATGGTGGCAAGCTCATCCGTAAGGACAAGGCCAAGTCTTTCCCAAACAAGAGCAACTTCCCAAAGAAGACTCCTCACAAAGCCTTGGTGGTTCAAGAAGAGTACAATGAGGATGATGATGATGATGATGAGGATGGTGAATCGGTTGCCATGGCCTCCGTGGCCATTGCAATGACTCCTCGGGTGTCTCTCTTGGTTCACCCAATGAAAGCATCACCGCCAAGTGCCTCATGGCTAAAGCCACCAACAAGGTAACCCCCAACATCAAAACTACCATCATCAATCATTCTTCTTTGACGGATTGCATTGATGAACATGAGGGGACTAATGGGAGGAAAATGAGTTTGAGATCTTTATGAGTAAACTCAAGGGAAAATCCAAGAAGCACTTCGTTGCTCTCTTGGAACAACTTGGTGAAGCCAATGTCATGATCGAGACTCATGAAGAAACCATCTCTAAGATGGAAGGGCATAGTCGTGACTATGCCGATGAGATTTTGGATCTTTCCAATGCTCTTGAGGAAGAGTGTGGTCTTCGTTTGGCTCTTGAGGAGTCATACAACGATGATCATGCTAAATTAAAGAAAGACCTTGATCATGCTCTTGTTGTGTCTCGTGTGCTTAGCTCCGAGAAGGCAAAGCTTGGAGTTGATCTTGCTAGACTCAACGAGGACTTTGACATTCTCGACAAGGCTCACAAAGTCTTGAAGGGTGCTCATGCTAGTCTCAAAGAGTCTCATGATCAACTCCAAGTGAAGCTAACCAAGGAGAAAGCCACCTTTCCTCATATGATATTGATTGATAATGCAAATGCTACTAACCCTTGTTGTGAGCATGTGCATCTTGTTGAAGAGAATGCTAAGTTGAAGGAGCAACTTGAAAAGGGCCTTGTCACATGCATACAAGGTGAGAAGAACCTTAACGACCTTTTGGGTAATGAAAAGGAAGTTGTGGCCAAGGAGGGGATTGGGTTCGCGCCCAAACCCAAGAGCAAGAAGAGGAATGACAAGACCAAGCAACCTACCCCTCTCAAGCAAACTTTTGTGAGGGAGGGAGAGGGTGCTTCCAAGAAGAAGAAGAACCGTGCAAAGGGTGGCAATGCCAAGAAGGACAACGTCATCCCCATGAACATAGCCAGCGACATTAACCCCTCATATGTGTTGTGCCGTGCTAGTGATGGGCATGTTTATGCTAAATTTGTTGGTTCTTCTTATGAGTACATTGAATGGTCTATTTGGGTTCCTAAGACCCTCGTTACTAACATCAAAGGACCCATTACCAAATGGGTACCTAAAACCAAGCATTGATCTCTTGTAGGGGTTTTGCTACGGTGGGGATCATGGTTGCTCGATAGTGGAGCAACAAATCATATGACCGGGAGCAAGGACATGGTGGTGGACGTGCAAGAGATTCCATCTGTGCCCACCAATGTCGAGTGGGGTGATGCATCACATGCTAAGGTATTGGGTCTCGGCAAGGTTTTCATTTCTCATGATCTTACGATCGAGAAAGTCATGCTTGTTGAGTCCCTTGCATACAATTTGCTTTCCGTTCGTCAACTTGCAATCATGGGTTTTGCTACCTTCTTTGACATTGATACCGTGGCCCTCTTGTGGAGCAAGACCCTTAAAGTAGCCTTTGTTGGGCATGTCGAGAACGGTCTCTATGTGATTAACTTCTCGGAGCGACCCACTAAGACCGCGACATGCCTAATGGCTAAAGTTGACGTGGGATGGCTTTGGCATCGCCGTTTAGCCCATGTCAATATGAGATCTTTGCAAAGTCTTCTCAAGGGGACCATGTCCGTGGACTAACAAATTTTAGTTTTGCCAAAGACCGTGCTTGCGATTGCTTGTATTGAAGGAAAGCTTCATGAGAAGGCTCACCCTCCCGACCATCATATACTCAAAGAGACCCTTGGAGCTCCTTCACATGGATCTCTTTGGGCCACCATCATTTGATAGACTTGGAGGTAGAAAGTATTGCTTGGTGATTGTGGATGACTATTCAAGATACACTTGGGTATATTTCTTCAATAGGAAGAGTGAGACTCAACAAACCGTCATCGACTTTGCAAATGAAGCTCAACGTCAACATAATGCAAAGATCTTGACTATAAGAAGTGACAACGGCACCGAGTTCAAGAACTACACCTTGGATGAGTTTCTTAGTGATGAAGGGATCAAGCATCAATATTCTGCACCATATACCCCTCAACAAAATGGTGTTGCGGAGAGGAAGAACCGGACGTTGATGGATGCGGCAAGGACCATGATGGCGGAGTTCAAGTCTCCATACAACTTTTGGGCCGAAGCCATCAACACTGCATGTCATGCATCCAATTGGCTCTATCTCCGCAAAGGCTTGAACAAGACTCCGTATGAGATACTCACCGGCAACAAGCCCAACCTCAAGTACTTCGGGTGTTCGGGTGTAAGTGCTTCATTCTCAAGAAAGGTGTTCGTTTGTCTAAATTTGAAGCTAGAGCTCATGAGGGCATATTTGTTGGTTATGCTACAAACTCTCATGCTTACCGTGTCCTCAATAAATCCACAGGACTTATTGAGGAGACGTGTAACGTGGAGTTTGATGAGAATAACAGCTCCCAAGTGGAGCAAAGTGGCACTTGTGATGTAGGTGATGAAATTCCTCCCCAAGCCATAAGAAGAATGGGAGTTGGTTTTATCCTACCCATTGAGGAACCCCTTGTGGCGAAGGAGAAGGACAATGCTCCACTCAAGTGGAGCCATCACCAACCCAAGGCCCACACGCTTCCGAAGAACAAAGTGAAGGCCCTCAACCTCATGAACAAGACCAAGGGCAAGATCGTGCTCAAGACGATGATGACTCTCCAAATGATGCCCAAGGTCAAGTTCCCTTCCCCGAGCATGGTCAAGATGAAGATCATGCTCAAGACGGCGCTCAAGATGATCAAGTGACCCCTCCTCATCTCACCTCCGAGGAGGAATTAGAGCGTCGTGCCGCAAAGATTGCTTCCAAACTCACCTCCAACGGCCTTCTCATGGTGAATGTGTTTTGAAGCCTAAGAATAGCGGTAAGCACTTTCGTGAGACAATTGGCAAACTATTGTGAACATCACGCGTTTGTCTCTTGTGTTGAACCTCAAAAGGTCTATGAGGCGCTCGAAGACTCGGATTGGTTCAATGCCATGCATGAAGAACTCAACAACTTCGAGTACAACAAGGTGTGGAGATTGGTGCCAAGGCCTTCGGGGAACCATAACGTCATTGGAACCAAGTGGATTTTCAAGAACAAGCAAGATGCTCATGGGAACATCATTCGCAACAAGGCAAGATTGGTAGCACAAGGCTACTCCCAAGTCGAGGGTATCGACTACGGTGAAACCTTTGCTCCCGTTGCTCGTCTTGAATTCATTCGTTTGTTGATTGCTTATGCTTCCCATCACAACTTTAAGTTGCAACAAATGGATGTGAAAAGTGCTTTTCTTAATGGTCCCATTAATGATTTGGTCTATGTCAAGCAACCCCGGGTTCGAGGACCCCTACTTCCCGGATCATGTGTATCAACTCGATAAGGCACTCTGCGGCCTTAAGCAGGCCCCACGTGCGTGGTATGACCACCTTACCGAGTTGTTACAAGATCGTGGATTTGAAGTGGGGCAAATCGATCCCACTCTTTTTACTAAGAAGGTCAATGGGGAGTTGTTTGTATGCCAACTATATGTTGATGATATTATCTTTGGTTCTCCTAACAAGGCTTTCAATGAGGAATTTGCCGCTCTCATGACCTCCAAGTTCAAGATGTCTTCGATGGGAGAGTTAAAGTTCTTCATTGATTTCGATATCAAACAAAGAAGACAAGGAACCTTCATCAACCAAGCCAAATACACTCAAGACATGCTCAAAACATTCAAGCTAAGTGATGTCAAGCCGGCTACTACACCAATGCCCACCAAGTGCCAACTTGACATTGATCCCAATGGTAAAGCGGTGGATCAAAAGGTATATCGCTCCATGATTGGCTCCTTGCTTTACCTTTGTGCATCTAGACCGGATATCATGTTGAGTGTGGGAATGTGTGCACGGTTTCAAGTCAAGACAGATGGAAAGCCACTATGTGGCGGTCAGCGAATCTTTCGATATTTGGCTCATACCCCAAACTTTGTCTTATGGTACCTAAGAGGAGCAAACTTCAAGCTTGAAGGATTTACGGATTCCGATTGGGCGCGAGACAAAGTGGATAGGAAGTCCACTTTCGGAGGGTGCCAATTTCTTGGTTGCTCCTTGGTAAGTTGGTCTTCCAAGAAGCAAAGTTGTGTGTCTCTCGTCCACCAAGCGGAATATGTGGCGGCCGGTAGTTGTTGTGCTCAACTCCTATGGATGAGGCAAACTTTAAAGGAGTACGGTGTCATTTGTGACAAAGTGCCTCTTTGGTGTGATAATGAAAGTGCCACCAAGATTTCTCTCAACCTAGTGCAACACTTCAAGACGAAGCACATTGAGATTCCGTATCACTTCATCCGGGATCACATTTTCGGCGAGGGGAGATCGAGCTCAAGTATGTCAACACTCAGGATAACCTTGCAGATATATTCACGAAGCCCTTAGATGAAGCAAGATTTCGCTTGTTAAGGCATGAGCTAAATATCATCGATTTGAGCAATGTGACTTGAGCCCGTGCACTCCCCACCACACTCAACTTGTTGTTTAGTTTAGGTGTAGGCATGGACATAGGGGGAGTGCTGTTCTCTCAATGAACTTTCCCTCCCCCCATTATGCATAAACCGATCACCTCTTTCACATTAGCCATTTTTTATGGTACTTGTGTTCCAAAGACGAGTTTTGTTCATGGGCCCAAGGATAATTCTTCGCGGTGCCATACCATTCCACTCAAACATAGGTGGCTTCGGCCACCGCCCTCTCTTCTTGAGAGGCCTTGTCGTGTGGTGGTTTTTGTTGTCTTTTGCCTCTGGTTTGTGCTAGAGTTTGTGGTTTCTTGTGTGTGAAAATTTTCCTTGCAAAGGCCCTCTTCTCGTTTTTGAAACTTGCGGTGACTTGAGTTCACGATACTACCGCGGCCAGCTGTGGTACTACCGCAGCCTGCCACGGTACTACCGCTTGCGGGAGCACAGTACTACCGCAACCTCACGGTAGTAATTTTTTACTGCCGCCCGGTTGAGCGGTACTACCGCCTCGGTGCGGAAGTTCCGCCCGAGCGGTACTACCGCGATGATACGCGGTACTACCGCGACGGTTCGAGGGCGTGGGGATAAGGACGGGCAGGGGGAGTTCTAACTCCCCATACCCATTCGATGTCCTCTCCCCACGACGCCTCCTTCTCTCCCTTGCTCAAGAATGGAACCGGCGTCCTTCACCGGATCTCCTCCACCGGCTGCCCTCCCGTGATTCCGACCGGTGGGATCGTTCCCCACCACGTGCTCTTGCTATGGACCCAGGTTTTTCCCCAACTCCCTCTCCGTGTTGATGGTGTTTGGTGTTTCTAGGTTTTGGGGGAGGCTTGTGTGTTCTTGAGATTGATAGGCTTCATCTCTGCAAGAATAGGATGAAGGAGTGTGGTATTGCATAGGATTTATATGTGTATTGTTGTCATGCACTAGATCTGATCGCTGTAGCACCGCCGTTGTCTCGCGGTTCTTTTCAGATTCAAATCGCTAGTTGGATCTGCTGCGACGTGGTACTACCGCCCGTATGGCACGGTACTACCGCTTGCACGGTACTACCGCCCTTCGGGTGTGGTACTACCGCGCTCTGTGCGGTACTAAATCCTTACTTCTACTCCAACCACGGTACTACCGTGACCTCGCACGGTACTACCGCGTTTGGAGCAGTACTAATGCTTTAGTGCACAGGCAGTGGCGATCCTACCGTGGCTCACACCTATCGCATGCCAACTTTCTCATATGTCTCCTATGTGTTTCTTGTGCTTCATCGTGGCCTTTGCATTGATTTTCTTTGCGTCTTTGGTGCTTTGCGTGTGTGTCTCAGGTGGTGGCTCTCGCCGGTCCAATCCCAGCCGTGACACTGGCTCCAAGCGTCTGCGCAACCCCGGTGAAGCACCAGAGGGCTCCTCCTCTGCCCCCAAGCGCCATGTCAAGACTACTGCTAACAAGTTCAAGGAGCCCGCCAAGGGCATGGATGAGATGCCCCAATCTGACTACATCCGTCTCAGGCAAATTGATCCGTACGTGACCCCTCGTTCCTTTGTCAGGGGCTGTGAGCTGTTCTGGAACAAGCATCAAACCAACGTCTATCTGGATGTCATCAAGAACAAGCAGAATACATATGTGGATGTGAAGTGGATTGACATGCATCACTTGAGGAAGGACAAGTTCCGTGCCTACTTTGGAGAGGCTCTGGACTTGGTGGAGCAGTTTGGCATTGAGCATGTGATATCCTCTCACCTTGACTATGATCCTGAGCTCATTGGTCAGTTCTTTGCTTCAGTTTACTTTCACCCTAATGAGGAGAGGAGGATGACTGGATGACCAATGGCCGTGGTCGATTGCTACACGGAAGGAGTTCATGGATTTGCTCCAAGTTCCTGATGACGGGCTCGACTCTCCCGTGGGTGTTCGTCCCCATGCCAACTCTGACTCTGCCAACAAGGACATGCTTGCACCTTACTATGTTGAGAAGACGCTTCCAAGTGGCAAGATAGGTTTGGTGCTCAACTCTTTTCTGGATATCATGTATCGCATCTTCCGCAACTCTTTGTTCCCTCTCATTGGTGACAAGGACAAGGTCCATGCCTATATGGTGGATATGATGCTCATCTGCGAGGAGCCTCGTTTGTCTCAGACCTAGCCACTTGATGTCTCTCACATCATGTGGTGTGAGCTTCGGTTTGCGGTGTTCAACATAAAGTGCCTATCTCTGGGCCCTATCTGTTTCTTTGATCTCGAGGACACAGGAGAAGATGTTCCCTGGTGAGGAGTTCCTTGCCCTGACTGGATTCGCCATGACCCCATCTGTCTGCGTGTCAAACTCAAGCGGGCCAACACTACTACTCGTGCCGAGGCGTCTGCTGCTAGGTCTGCTGTTGGAGAGGAGGATCTTTGGCGCCGAGAATGTTCTTTGAGGGCCATGCTGCTAGGCCTTCCTGAGCTCCTCTATGCCTTCATGGGCCACGGTGAAGGACAAGATGAAGACTCTTTTCTGCATGCAAGCCAAGGGGCAGTACAGGACTCACGTGGCATCCAAGGAGAGTCGTCGCCGGAACAGGAAGATCTTGAAGCTCTATGGTGAGGATGTGTCTGGCGGGTCTGAGGAGTACATCACTCCAGAGGCCGAGTGGATGGAGAAGCAAGGGTACAAGTGGACTGATTCTGAGGAGGACGTCGAGGAGTCCATCCCTGCTGCTGAGGAGTCTGACGGAGAGGGTTGGGACGAGTTCCCTCCTGCTTGAGCCACCGCTTGTGTGTAGGTGTCCTCTCTGCCTTTTTGGAATCTCGATGCCAAAGGGGGAGAGAGCGTAGGGATTTGCGAGTCTTGTGTCGTGTTCGTGTTTGGTGTGTTTATTGCGTTTTCGTTTGAACCTTGTTTTAGTTGCTTTTCCTTCATATGGTGTAAGACATATGCACTCTATCTATCTCAGCAAGCTTGTGTTATATCGTGCTATATGTTGCTTAGATGTTATTCTTCGGGCCTTTGTCTCTAAAATATAGGGGGAGTGGTGATCCTAGTACGTGTGCTATGCAGTCCAAAGCATTCATCCAGAGTGCACACATCTAGGGGGAGCCCGTCTATATTTTGGAGAGGAGGGGTTTGCCCTTGCTCTATTTTATTGTATCTTTGTGCAAATCCCTTATTGTCATCAATCCACCAAAAAGGGGGAGATTGTAAGGGCATATTTATCCCGTAAGTGTTTTGGTGATTGATGACGATACTTTTGCGGACTAATCGTATGCCTTAAGTTCCTCAGATGGTTCATCACTAGGCACGTGACGATTCGGTACCCCTCGGAGGCTATTGAAGACGGCGTCGTCCTACGTTTCTTTTTGGTGGATTTGAGTCGTAGTAGAGCCGTACTATTAAGAGGGGGTCCGCGTCGGAAAGGTTTGGGCAGAATCAACACGTACACTTGTCCCTCCTTTCCCTGCATTTTCGAGCTTCCCTTTGTTATCTTGGTTGTGCGAAAATCTGGCGACTACTGCTGTACTTGCGGTAGTACCGCAAGTACACGCGGTAGTACCGCTGGGTGTCACGGTAGTACCGCTCCTCCGGAGCGGTAGTACCGCTGACTCCCGAGCCTAGTGCCGCTTCCGGTGCGGTAGTAGGCGGATGTAATTTTTACATCCGCCCCCACGGTAGTACCGCTTCGTCTGGCAGCGGTAGTACCTGGGGAACGTAGTACTGCTCCCTAGGAGCCGTAGGTACCGTGGCCCTCCTACCTAGTACCGTAGTTTCACCGTAGTAGGCGCCATAGCGGTAGTACCGCTCCTCGGGAGCGGTAGTACCGCGTCGGATTTTTGTACCACCGCAGTTTCAGCGGAAGTTGGCACGGATGTAATTTATTTCATCCGCGCCCTTCCCAGGTCGTGACTCTCCTGCCTTGCGGTAGTACCGCAAGGGGGAGCGGTAGTACCGCGCAAGCGGTAGTACTGCCCCTTAGTCAGGCAAGTTCCGGCCTGTGCTGCTGCCGCGGTAGTACCGTGGTCCTCCACGGTAGTACCGCGCAGCCTCGCGGTAGTACCGCGCCCCTGGAGCGGTAGTACCGTGCGTCGCGGGCTGAACATGTGGATAACGGTTGGATTTTTTCCCACGACTATATAAGGGGCGTCTTCTACCTCTAGTTGACTACCTCTTCTCTCTCTAAGCTCCATTGTTGCTCCAAGCTCCATTTTGGCCCGATCTCTCTCCTAGCCAATCAAACTTGTTGATTTGCTCGGGATTGGGTGACAAGGGCCCGATCTACACTTCCACCACAACATATTTGATTCCCCCCACTTATCCCTTGCGGATATTGTTACTCTTGGGTGTTTGAGCATCCTAGACGGTTGAGGTCACCATGGAGCCATATTCCAGTGTGGTGAAGCTTCGTGGTGTTGTTGGGAGCCTCCAATTAAGTTGTGGAGATTGCCCCAACCTTGTTTGTAAAGGTTCGATCGCCGCCTTCAAGGGCACCAATAGTGGAATCACGGCTCTTGCATTGTGCTTGAGGGCGTGAGGAGATTACGGTGGCCCTAGTGGCTTCTTGGGGAGCATTGTGCCTCCACACCGCTCTAACGGAGACGTACTTCCCCTTAAAAGGAAGGAACTTCGGTAACACATCCTCGTCTCCACCGGCTCCACTCTTGGTTATCTTATCCCTTTACTTGTGCAAGCTTATTTGTGTTCCTATCCTTGCTTGCTCTTTAGCTTGTGTTGTTTGCATCATATAGGTTGTCCACCTAGTTGCACATCTAGACAACCTTTATTATTGCAAAGTTTAAATTGGTAAAGAAAAGCTTAAAAATTGTTAGTTGCCTATTCACCCCCCCCCCTCTAGTCAACTATATCGATCCTTTCAGCCTTGAGCATTGTGTGTTCGTGCAAGAAAATATATATTTAATATTGTATCTAGTGATACTAATTAGGTATTCTATCTGTTGATTGTTTTTTAATCAACAACTTGGTCACACATTGCACCATTTGACTTCAATAAAAGGTCACATGACTTCTTTTGAAGCACATAGAGGGTACCAGTGATGTGACACACAATCACTATGTATGACTAACCACCAGGGGAAAGGGGGGTAGTGGCAACCAGCCACCTCCTTCCATTGCCGCTATCATTGCCATCTCCACCTCTCTCGCTTCCCTAATTTCTTTTTGCTCTCTAACAATCGCGCATACATGAACATTTGATTGAACCCCGGTTTATGTTTAATTAATTCCTCTCATGTCCATGTGTGTTCTGATTGGCATGTTCGGCTGACTATTCTTATCTAGAATCTTGGATCACAGTCGTGGTTGGAAAAGATCAATTACTCTCACTACCAGCGTGAGGTAGTGAATTGATTAACTGTAAAACATGTCAAGTTTGTCAGAACCTTTGCCCTCGCAAGGCCTTGTAAAATGCAAGGTGCCTAGAGAAATGCTTACTAAAATAAACTAAGTTTTTCACTTATCCCTACAGAGGATGGCTAATTAATTCTCTAAGCACTTCCTTAAACATCTTACATTGAGAAGGCCTAAGGACTTGCGCATGAATATAGAACATAGTCTAACCGTCTTCGATTTTGAATCAAGTCGAAATTGGACAATATGCTTGATTTGATACCAACATTTGGCTTGGAATGCACGGACAAGCAAAAATTGGTAATGCAAAGACTTGACAAATAATGGTAAATTATTTTGAGGTTGGAAAAAATTGGTAGGCAACCAATCAATAGTTAATATTCCAAATATTGGCATGCCATTTTTTGGCATCAAATCATACATGCTAGAAATGTAAAAACTGTAGATAAGTGCAGTTTGATCGGTTACCGGGTAGTACAATATATGTACAAGTACGAACCATGTTAAATAAAAACACACATGATGCACCATATACATCCATTAACTATGACGAACTTCAATACAAAATATATTAAACATAAATGTTTCTTTCTACCACAACAATGAGTGCTAACAATGCATGTATATATATACCACCAACAAGCAAGTGCTATATCTTCATGCTTCACATATTATCCCAAAGCATTTCTCTCATACACCAACTCCTAGAACAACAAGAATGCAAGGTGATCATGAAGATAGCTTAAGAATACGAGGCATCGGGCAAGGAATACATTGAAACAACAGAACACATGGTGCTTAGAGCAACGTGAACATTCCCCCGTGCACAGGCACCTGGGCCAAACTTTTTTCATAGCGATTAATAGCCGTAACTAGTTTGTGCACAAGACAAAAAAAATTCTCGATCCATGCGGCCAATTTGTCCTCATAGCCAACTCAGACTTCTAGTACCACATGTGCGGCCTCGTAGGCAATTAGGAATCAAGAAATGACCCATTACTTTACTGGAGGCTGGTACATCGAGGGCATTGGCGACAGTGGCACTACACGAGACACGGAGAAGAAGCTTCGTCTAGCTGTACACGCTCATTCGGGCCGAGACACGGAGAGTTGCTGACACTTCGGATAGCCACACAGTTGAATCGAATAAGGCAGTACAATGTCCAAGACAATGGTATTACATCCTAACCGACCTTAATTTTTTGAGTCTATCTCTGAGTTCTATATACAAATCTTGTTGTTGCGTATTAGAGAATTAACTATTTTGTAATTTCTGTTCGATGTAATACGATACTGTACCCCATGCTACCGACTCTAATTCTGATTTGTGGATGATAAATCTGAGAGATCATAGATGTTAAAGATACCACTCTTACTTATATTTCTATTTGTCATTATTTTTTACTCGATAATCTAGGGTCAAATAAAAGTATTTTCATAGTGTGTTCGTTACGTGGATTACATATGCTAGCAATTGCAAAACACACTATTGTTAGTATTTTTCATTGACATTAATTCCATATATTGGTGCATTAACATCAAAGTTTTCCACTTGGGATATTTTTATATAGCTTCATCCCGTGGGCGAAGATGATTTTTGAAGCTATTGCCCCTCTTGTCTAGAGCATTTTTGTTTGGTGAAGTTGGCGACATTTGTGTGATGTGCATTTGAAAGAGAGAAATTCCTTAAAACGCAAGTAAGATAGGAATTCATGCAAAATTTAATATAACAAGAGTTTTAAAATGTCACAAGGATTTGCCATTTTCATTAGTTAAGTGGAAGATACCAGCCAAGAACAAACATAGATGAGGAATGCGCTGCGAATTCATTCAGAAAAAGTATGAAACCCTGTGAGGTTCTATATATGGAAATTCAGATGGAATAGAAAAATTCACACGAGGAAGGGAGAGACGGGAGCACCTATGTAGTACTTGCCGCGTGCAATAAGCATCACACCCCGCGTGCAATAAGCATCACACCGTCCACAAACGGAGTTGAGTGGGTTGCACAAAGTGTGGCCCATTAAAAGCTGCTACATGTTTTTCGCAAAAATGAAGTGTTTTATTTAATTCATATATAATTATTTTGACAATAAAAATTAATTATATCAGATTTATATATAAAATATTCACAAATAGGAAACATAAAGGAATGTCCATGTACTTTCAATAAAGGTTCACATATTTTTATTTAAAAAGTCCACATAATTAAAAATCCATATGTTTTAAGAAATATACATATCTTTTCAAAATGTTCTCCATATTTTTTAAAATTATCGTGTAATTTCAGAAGGTGTCCACAAAACGTAAAGGCCACATATTTCTAACATTGTGGAGAGTAAGTTCCTGTATGTATTTGACTACTAGAAAATTGAGATCAAGAGTCTTGTAGCATAAAAGACTTTTAGGGCGTGTTTGGCAGCCGTAGCTGCCGAGCCTGGCTAGCTCAAGACTGGCTCACATGAGGCTGGTTGAGCAAACGCAGGTGGAAAACAACCTCCGCATATTGTTTGGTTGCCCATATTTAGTTCTCACGCATTAGAGGATAGCTTAGCGCATGGTGTTTGGTTGCCTGCATTGTCTGAACTTACACATAAGTATGTAGTTTGGTTGCATGCAACCCTTATTGTCTAATAACCTCTTCGGCGCTGTGGTGAGGTTACCGGCACATAGCAGCGTCCGGAAGAACACCCACAATAGAACATGGCAGTAAGCATAAATATTATGCCACACATAAGCAGACCAGTTCAAACATATTACTAAGCAGTTTGATATTAAACTAAAGAGGCTGGAGCATACGATGGGCTATCCTAGGCGTTTACGGCAAAGGCGTCATCATGCTTCACGCACCTAGTTACCACTTCAATGCCATCGTCGTTGAAGACGATGACCTTCAGCATGTCGGGAGTCAGTAGCTTGACGGTCACCATGTAGCCTATCTTGATAGGATGGATGGCAGCGAAGGTGGCCCAACCAGGATCGAGGGCGACCCTACCGTTCAACAGCCGGACAGTGACCCTCCAGGAGCAGCTGGTGTAAGTCTTCAGCTTGAACTCCTGCGGCACAGACGAGAACTACTTCGTGAAGTCCAGCAGCATAGGTATGGCCTCGAGCTGGGGGCCATGATCACCTTGTAGAAGGTGTTTAGACCTCCCACCTCATGTTAATGGCCATAGTTCCGGAGCTTGCCGCTGGGGAACTTCTCCGACACATCTTCCTCCGTGGCCGGGCTCTAGATGGCGTCACCTCTGAGGGTGGCACCACGTCCTTGCCCTTGTCCACCACCTCCTTTCCTTTGTTCTCCGTGTCGATCTGCATTATGAAGAGGTTCAAAGGCTGGGTCAGGATATGCATTATGAACCTTGGAACATCGCCATTAAAATATGTGCTCGTGTGCCCCTTAATTTACCCACTGTGAGGGTCACCACTTACCCACCACCTCTCTATCTTCCACTCTACCACTAACCCAATGCCAAGAACCCCAACCCCAATCCCAACACTTCCCTTGCGGCATTGGATAGAGGGCTTTCGTCTTAGGGTGCTCGCTGGGTGACTGCACCAAGTTTGAGAACACCATGAAAGTGTGCTCAAACTTTAGTAGCATGGAAGATCTACACGAGGAGTCAGACGCTGTGTTGAAGAAGGTGACGCCGGAGGAGTTGAAGACACAGATTCTTGACCCAGCGAAGGGCGCTATATCAGTCGACATACTTCACTGGGCCATGAATCAGGCTGAATCCAGCGATGCTGGACAGAGGGAGAGTGGGCCAAGTACAGATAGTACCAGCATCCTCATGACCATTCTACCAGCGTGTACTTCACCACAAATATTGTGCGTATTGAAGAGGAAGAGGATGATGCAGTGGCGATGACTATGAGGGCGCCGGAGCCAGGAAACCGAAGCATGCGAATCGAGATAGAGTCCGGCGAGGAAGAAGAGACGGTGGTGCAAGAGAAGACTAACACCAAGGCCACCCGCCGCTCCAAAATCGCCTCCAGGGTCCCCAAGGCTAAGATCTGTGTGTACTATGTAAGATGAACCCTAAATCCATTCTTATTGTACTCAATCCGGATTGGGAACCTCATATCTACCGGTAGTCATGACGATGCTATGATCACTTGTATAGTGTTTACCCCGATACCCCGTTCCCCTAACATGGATCGAATATAAACTGGAATCGAATGCGAAGTAGTAGGCCAGGAGGGGAAAAATAGCTTACCGCCATTGCCGAAGTGCTGCTGCTGATGGCGGTGAAGGTGGCCGGAGGTCAACTTGCTGTTCTCCGATCTGCTTCATAGCGCCGCCGCCGCCGTCTGTGAGAGTGGGGAGAGGGGAGAGATCAGTGAGGGAATGTGAGGGTAATAACTGTCGGCGCTTCGGGAAGCAACACGGCTTATCGAGGGTGGCTCCTCGCGTGCAGCCCCTGCTGCCCCACGTGCCTCGCTCGGGCCTTGTTCGCGAGAAACTGCCGATTCGAGCGTGCCTCGCGAGACATGCCCAGAGGTGCTCTAAACTTCGTGTGATGCAGACCCAATAGTGTATGCCAGCAACCAAACAGCCCAGTTTCTTCCTGCGCGGGCCTGGTTGAACCTTATGCGGGCAACCAAACACGTCCTTAGAGTTGTAACACGACAGTAGAGTCGCATGCTCCATAGCACACAAATCGGCCACTTGTAGATATAAATGGCACCATATCAGGCAATACTTTCATGGGTATTACCAGAAAAGTTATATCTCCATATCTGCAGATTGAACTTGGAAGATCCCTTATCAAGTGTTTATTATTTTTCAGTTTTACAATATCTTTAGTATCCAGAAAACCTCCTTTACTGTTGAAAATACACCTTAAAGCTTCAGACGGCGAACTGTTGAGTGGTTGTTCTGTGTGACATGTTAAATGTCGTGAGTTGATCAAACAGATCAGTACAACGTTAAGTTGTACATTTTGGAGAAATTCTATATATGATAATATACACTATCTTGGAAATATTTTTTTGAAATTTACATTTTACAACATCTTGGTACAAAACTTGTCCTAATGTACATATGAACTGGTACAAGATCATCTAGAACAACATACACAATAATGGGCTCATCTGGATGTAGTAACACAAATCAGCAGGAAATAAATTTGTGGAAGAACATGCATGCAAAAGGAAGATACCTATGATGGTTGCTAGCTTGATGGGCACATGATATGGTCGTTATTATTTGGTTCCAACTTTGATCCAACCTTCAGACTTCTCAAGAAAGAGGCACCATGTAGACCGATGTCTTCTAGCACATCCCCAGCTTCAGGCTCCCTGCCTGAATGCACATAGAGTCGAAATGTAGCAATCAGGATGAAGTGGTTAGGTTTCAGTGACCCGCGTATTGTCTCAAAGAGCGATATGCCCTCATCGACGCGGACGTGCTCAAGGTACGCCCTCATCATTGCCTGGCAACAGGCCAAATCAACAGCCACACCAATCTCCTGCATTTGGCAGCAGATCCTCTGAGCTTCATCTATTTGGCCTTCCTTCACAAAGGTGAAAATGAGGTGGCTGAAATGGGGGCATGAAGGGGTTATGCTGCTGCTCAGCATCATCTGGATGGCTTCCTCAGCTTTGGAGTAGCATCTACTTTCTGAGTATGCCGCTATATTGTAATTCTCCTCTATCTTACGCCCCGCGTCGCCTAGCCCTGGGCGACTCGGGCGCGACGCGATACCTAGCGCCACCGCCGCCTCATTCTCCTCTCCTCGTCGCGCCGCCGCCGGATGACGCTTCCGGGAAAATCCTGCGCGGCTAACGGTGGCGGCGGGGTGCCTACTCGCGGCGGCCTCCGGTCTGTAGGGCGGCAGATCCGGACGGCATGTTCGCTTTGATGTTTTCCCCCGCTTTTGCATAGCTTTGGTCCTATATGACTTTGCTATTTGCTGATGGGATTTTATGTGTTGGTGTTGGCTGTGTGCATCTTAGTTATGCAGAGGTTGGGTGTGTATTCATTGTGTTTGTATCCGCTTGACGCTTCATTATGATTCAATAAAATCCACTCTTTGTCGAAAAACTGAGTCAGCTGTTCATGAAGGAATTTTGCCTCACATGTACTTCCTGCAGAAATATAAATACATAAGCAGCAATGGATGACAGTATGCACCCCTAGCCAATTTTCTGATCAATTGACACGCGATGGATGCACCCCCGGGTGTGTCCAACAAGGACTTCAACGTCGCGCTCAGCGCCGAACTGTTGGTCCGACAGGCTAACGCCTTCGACGAACTATCTTGTTCCTGCATGACACTGGTTCTGTTTCTAGCATACACCTCAATCATAGAAACCATTGTACCATTGTTAAACTCTTCATGGTCACTCCACCATTATTCATCTCTTTCAGTATCTTATCGGCATCCACGATCATCCCGCTTTTGCAGCAAACTTCCATTACAGTCATGCAGAGGCCCTCGTCAAGCTGGATATCTTCTTTTCTCATCTTCAGAATGAACGCACTTGCCTTCTCTAGCAGGCCCAGCTTGACATATAATCTCAGTAGGTCATTGCAGCAGAACACATCAGGGAGGCCATATTTGAAAGGACCTCTGAAGGAATCTTCAGTTGCAGCTATGTCCTCCATTGCGACATGGTATCGAAGAAGAGCGTTGTAAGAGAACAGTAACGGCTTCACATTCCTCGACCTCATCAAACCCAAAACCTGCAATGCCTTATCATAGTTGCTAGCATTCATGTGAACCTGAACCATTGCCACATAGGTCTGCTCATCACTCAAAAGACCCGCACTGTCGATTTCCTGGAAGGTGCGCCGCCCCTCCTCACAGCACCGCTCTTCTTCTTCCTCTCGTTGCCTCACACAACTCTCATGTGGTTTCTCTCTATCTTCTTCTCTCAAGAACACAAGAACACACACATACACACACACACACACACACACACACACATCCACACACACACACACACTTCACCAAGGAGAGGAAAGGCTTTGCTTCTTCCCCCGGTGAGAACACATGTGCTACATGGTTTTTCCTTCAGCCCTCTCGGCCTCTTCTTCACATTGACTCAGAGAACACATATATACACAGGAGAATGGACTCACGCACACACACGTGACCCAGCGGCCACACACACTACTGTCTACCTATGTATAGTTCCTTGGCAAGCTAGTCGGTCACCTAAACTACATGGAAACGAAAGTAAACATGCAGATACATCTTGACAAGATTAGTTCTAACAATAGAGCCCGATCTTACCGTAGATCCTTATCAGCAGGGTACCATAGATGACCTCATCAATGAGAACCCTGCTCTCCTCCATCTCCGAGAAGAGCGAGAGCGCCTTCGAGTAGTCCTCACTCTTGTCATATAGCGACAGGAGGGATGCACAGGTGTAGTTTCTTTGAGAAAGCGCAGGAGAGCTGCATTTCATTATCAGAGAAGAACGGCGGAAGAGCGCCAACTGTACAAAGGGCGAGCGGAGTCGCCTAAACCAAAGCGAAAGAAAACAATCGGCCCCAGAGGCAAACCGCTACTCTCGCGTCATCAACTGCCTGCCCCCGGCCAACTGCCAGGCCATGACCTCGTCTTTGATGCCTTGGAGCACCATCTGCACTGTTTGATCTGTTCATCTGAAGACTCCTGCAAAATGGACCAAGCAACTAACATCGCCAACGATCTTGCCCTCTTGAGGTTAGCGGCTACTCCCGCCATGCCAACGAGCCAGTCAGACGTGCTGCTAGTCGTCGGCCAGTTGGCCGGAGCAAGAACAGGCAGGCCGAAGGCAGTTGCTGCCAAACTCCAAAGCTCTCTATCCCATGTGCACTCCTGGAATAGGTGCCCATTCGTCTCCAAGTTTCTCCGGCACAACTGACATAAATAGTAGTTCGGCCACTGCCGTGCCATTAAGAACAGTATAACTGAGCCTAATCCCTGCCCTCTCAGGCCATGAGCATCTAGAGCCATTCATTTTCGTGATTGTAGCAATTTATGGCCATCTGATCTTCATGAGTGTAGCGTCTGCTACGCCTCCCAGCAAATGGGCCAGCTTTCCTATGGGGACGCTACTCCGGTAGCCGAATTGGAGGCGTCTGAGATTGATTGGGTCTGACTGCGGTTGGTTGGGCCTTCGTGCCTACATGAATGTCGTCAGCTCACCCAACCCCCACCTCGTGCGGCAGCGGCTACCGTGACTCCTCAGCTGGCCTGGTGGCGGTGCTCCCCTACCCGTCCCCACCTCGTGCGGCAGCGGCTACCGTGACTCCTCAGATGGCCTGGTGGCGGTGCTCCCCTACCCGTCCCCGACCTCTCGTCTCTCTTCTGAGGCGCATCCCGTTCTCTCCGACTCTTCCGTCCCTCGAAGCAGCCAGACCTGTGCCTGAACCCTACCAGCAAGCCCCCCTCCCCGCGCCATGGCGGAGCCCTCGCCGCCGTCCAACTCCGGCCTGCGCATCCTCCTCGCCAAGGACCGTGCCCGCCTCCTCGGTACGTGAATGGAACCCTACCCATCGGGCTGGCCTTCTTCCTCCCCGGTACACGGGTTGATGCTGCGGCAACGTCCCCTCGTCTTGATTGGCCCCGACGCTCCCCCTTCACCATTCGCGTCATGTGTGGTCAATTGGGACGGTGGCATGTCCAACTAATGGCATGACCATGGATTGTTGATCGGCATGACGGCATCACTGCTTGATGTTTAGACAAAAGTAGCGGTGCACAGTCCGCGTTTCCTTATTCTCTGCGACAACCCTGCAATTTTGCAGGTAATCCGCTCCTACTCCTCTTCTACCACCCCTCTCCCCTGTCTCTGTTTAGTGATTTTGCTCTCCCTCCCCATTCCAATGCTCTTTTCTCTCTCTTGCTAACTACAGGTTGTTGATTTGTTGATGCCAATTTCTGTACGGATGAATATGACAATCTGCAGGGAGGGTACATCTACTAAGAATGAAGTGAAATGAATTGATATACTAACAACATAATAAAATTAGTAAAATGACAGTTCCAAAATTTTGCCGAAATAAACTGAAGAGAAATGATGTATTGTAACTGTATCTGCAGTGTTCAGTCAAGTTTCTCAAAAGAGATAAAGTTGGCTCAAGATCCATCGGGACTGTTCAGTTTTCAATATTTGGATCGTTGAATTTAGGAATATGAGACATGAGAATTAAGAGATGGAGGATCTGATTGCGCTGCCAAAGGTGCTCTCAAGGTTAGTTCACTAATCATCTTTTCTATTCAGAGTGAAGGTGTGGTATAGTTATAATGAATTGTTGTTTGGTTGTACATTATATTTTGAGATAGCTGGTATTTTAATAATGTAAAGTCCTCATAACTGTCATAGATTTCTTTGAACTTGCGGCATGATGTTTTCTTATTAACTGAAGAAATGTGTCATCTTTTGGTAGTCTGTGAACAATGTCATTATTCGTATTGGTCAGTACTTATTGCGAAGGTATGTATTTGAACCTCTCAACTAACATATACTTTCTATTGACATTGTGTTGGTATGGAAGATAGGTTGCTTAACTGATGTTGAGCTATGTTAGAGGATCCAGTTGAGCAATTCCACAATGATAACTTAATAGTCGGACAACTTGATGTGTCATTGTGCAACCAAAAGGACTCCGTGGATCTTCGTGTCAACGAAGACCTCTAGGTACTTCTCTTTTTTATAATGATCAATTATTCTGTCATGCCTTCTTGTTTGCATTCATCCACAAGAATATTATTGGACAGAACCTCTCTCACATGCCTGCTCTGAAAATAGAATCTGCTCTATTGATGTACGCATTGAATGCAATTTAGACCAATTTTAGCAAGTCAAATCATCTGACCTGATATCACCTGTGTTTATCTTGCCTGACAAATAAATTGTACATAGAAATGAGAGATTCTGGCTATGACAGAGTTACTGTTTAGACTAGAGGTTCGCTCTTTCAGTATATCAATTTGTTTTCATTACTACCCTGCATCACCACCTGACCAGAAAAAATCATAAACATAACAGGGTCATGGCAGCTCTTTCTATTCTTAGGGATATTGCTCAATGCTCTTCCTTTTAGTTCATTTTTGTGTAGCCCAAAGAACAGAAATTTCTCATGCTTCCAAATAGATTTTTTTACAGTAGATTGCTGATTTTTTTTATCTGCTTTTACATGTGTGGTCAATGTTTCTTCTGTCATGTCGCTTTGCAGCACCAACTAGCGCACGGCTTTATCCTGTGATAGCCCAAAATCAGTAAACCCTACAATGTTTTATTGTCATTGAAAGATTAGATGGATCTCCCCTTGCTAATTTGTAGTATGAATCTGCGCTTCGTGTGATTACATGGACCTAAAGAAAATTTACTGCCACTAACATACTCCCTCCGTTCCTAAATATAGGGTGTATAGTTTTTGGCACGAAAATTAAAGAACGCACGTGGAGGGAAAATTTCACAAGTTTTGGGTCAGATTATACCAGACTAATTGACATGAGAAAAATAGAGGAGCTTGCCTGATATAAGGAAATGTAATCAAATTCCTTCAAAAATTATCCAAACGAGCGGTGTAACCCAATACACCTTGTATTTCGGACTTTTTCTCAAAAATCTATACACCTTATATCAAGGAACGGAGGGAGTACATTCTTATAAGACTATAAATTTCGAACACATAGTTGCATCCACGTTGCTGTTATCTACATTATAATTATATCTGACTTTTATTCAAAGAACACATATGGTGTAGTTTGTTATTACCAGTTAAGGTCTTGGTTTTATTTCTTACCATGGCTCCATTAAACACATTAGTCTGACTTTTTTTCGTTCTACAGATCCTATTTCTGCCATTGTTCGAACCTGCACTCCTGACCTCCTCCATTACCAATGACCAACACCTATGGCACATATGGAAGTAAGTTGACAAACTCCAACTCGACAATCCAGATTATATACTCACCATACCGAGGACTGTGTTCCTCCGAATTTAGAAAAAAATTATTGTTGTACAATTCGCTATTTACAAAGCAATGGGTAGTTGCCACTTGATTGTCTCAAATAGACAGTCAATTTGTAATATCCTGAAAAGTAACATTTTTAGCCTGCAGGTTACTTTTGTAAAAAAATGTTTTAAATCATTTCTATCTGGAAGGGATAATTCTGCCTTTGGTGACCATTTAGTTTGAATTTTAGCAAATATATATAGAGATCTAGATGGATACACATTTTTTTTAATCATGTAACACTGCGTTCAACTATATCTGCTATTGACTATAGTACAGTTTTTTTTTTCTCTTCCTCGACATACCCGACATTAACCAGTTTTTAGTGTTTATGTAATTTTGTGCTAAAGAGAGTAAGAAGAAGAAGACTTAGCTTTGATTCCAGTTTTTGGTGCTCCTTGTGTTGGTAAATTTGTTACACTACAGTACTGATAATTCATATAGCAATTGTATTACCAATTACATTGTTGTTCATTGACAGTGTGAGGGCCCCAGGCGCTTTCAAACATCAGTTTGAGAGAAAATCTGTTTGGCCTTAGTCCATGAAGTCCGTTTTTTTGGTCCTTGCATCTGTTATTATTGAGTAATATTCTTCCTTGGATAATAGTTTTACTTGCATTTTGTTCTGAGCGAGTTTAGTCTCTTTGGTATAACTTGTATCATCTGCTAGCCAGTCATTGCAAGTTTGATGTGTGAATTCTTTGCTCGTATGAGCATGCTAAAGTTTTCGCTTTTTTGTTAGTTAGGCCAAAGTTGTTCGTGGACGTTACAACAGAAGGGTTTGCCTTTCCAAACACGGCAAAAAGATGCCTGTTCAAAAATAAGAAGTAATGATCACTGCCATTTCCATACTTAAGTCTATTTTTATAGTTTATATGTAAGGATTCAATGAAATTGTAGAAGCAATGAAGTTACTACGTGGCTTAAATCTCAGTATTAATCATGCTTCACGATATTTATATAATCACTATCACTCCATTGTAAAAATGGACGTGCGCGGCAACCCGCGCCTTCAATGATCCAGTATATGTTATTTCTCTAATATGACAATGCGCTCTGAATACTCCTACCTCAATGGTTTAGCCGAAACAAATAAAAAAATGCATTAAAATATTTATGCTCTCAGAAATTCTATATTCATACTTCAAAACGAAATTCTTTATAACATTATCGTCAATAAAAATGTTGTAGATCGTTAAGTAAATCTGGAACAAAATTTGATGTATTGGGCTAAGGGCGGCATCTTAAGGCTATAGCTAGTGATGCTGAAGAGCGATTGACACAACTAACCTTGCCTGATCTATTAGCAATTATATCTGATATTTTAACTGAACAACACATGGACACTTACAATATTTTTGGGAACATCTTTTCAATAAGAAAATCTCTACTCCTAGTGGAGCAGTTGGTGAATAGTCCGCCGGTTATTTTTCGCTGGTTTTTTTTCGTCTCACCACTTTCGTTGGTTTTATTTCGCTGGTTTTATTTCGTCTCCCTCCCACCCGCCTTTTCGCTTCACCACCCACATAAACCCATCAGATTAGTTATCATATAAAAAATAAATCACAATCAATGAAGTATTGATGGACCACCCACATAAACCCATCAGATTAGTGACCATATAATAAATAAATCACAATCAATCGAGTATTGATGGGATATTTCCTTATATTGATGTGATTTTCCCTTTCTTATCATCAATCATCTCTACTGCCTAAAAAAATGCATAGCTTTCCTTTTCCTGCCAACCGACCGCGTCCCGTCTCCCTACGTCCGCCCTCGTTGCTCTGCCTCCTGCACGAAAAAAAAACCCTCTCGTTTGACCTCCCCCAAACCCCGCACGATGGAAAAACCCAGCCGCCTACTTCTCTTCCTCTCGACCGCTCCATACGTCCAGATCGCAGCCCCATCCCCATCCTCCTCTCACGTCACGGCGGCCGATGGACTGCCGCAACCACCCTCCTACTCTCTCGCCGCTGCCGTCCTCCCGCTCGCTCGCCGCCGCCGTCGCCGCCAATCCCGGCGAAGGCGCCGTTGCTGCTATTTCGCCTCCTTTCCCCATCCAAGCCTGACCATGGCAATGGCGCCCTCTCATGTGTCCCGCGGTGAGGTTTTGGGAGGCGCGACCATAATCCACTAGGGATCTCACCGCGGACCCGTCCGCTGGGATGGGTGTTGCCTCCGTTGCGAATGGGATCAAAGGGAGGGACTACTTCGTCTTCAAGGTCGGCGAGGCAGCGGCCGATTGGGAGCCCGGTTGTGAACATGGGAGTTCGTTCCCATGGAGGCGGCGGCCGTGGAGATTGGATGTGAAGCAATCCCACTTGCCGGTGGTGGAGGCTTGCCGTCCATGTGCTCCTTTCTTCTCCTGGTATCCCCATTCCTTGCCTCCCATTACAAAAGCAAGCATGAATGTGAGCAGGGGCTGATTTTCATCAATTCATTTCTCATATTTTATTTGCTTTTTTGATATTATAGAAGATGCTCCCGATCTGTTTTGTCAAATTACTTGGATCGTCTTAAGGAATTGACAGCCATCGTATTTTTCACCTCATGTTATTTCTAAATCCTTGTCCCACTAGGCATCCACTACATGTTTGGTAATGACGTGATGTTGAGGCGGCTAGGAGAAGCTCAGCAGCGGATCAAGGGCTATCGACATGGATCCGGGAGCCAAGCGATAGTTCTTCTGTTAAATTTTGGTTATTATCTTTTCTATTATTACGATTGTGGGATGGTTGATTTTGACTCGGTGTAACATTTGCATTTGTTTCCCCAGCTTGTTGGCGTAGATGCGTGGCAACGCGGCAACTAATCAAGCGAGGCGGTGCACATCGAGCTACGCTGAATGTAGCGAGCCAACCACGAATTGGGTATGTTCACACGAGGGATGGGAGAGGAGAGGAACATTAACATTTTTCATGATTTGGATGAAAATTTCAGTTCGTAGTTTCTCCGTACGTGGCAACACACTAGCGGTACTCATGGGCTTAGGACGAAAGTGGCGCCCAGCAGAATCAGTAGGGTTGGATGGGAAGGCGGTTGTTGCCCTTGTCCCTTGGTGCTAGCCTACCGTGGCGGCCTCACTAACTTGCTCATTGCGAATCTGAGTTCGTGGGGTCGCGAGTTGCTGCAGATTTGTTTTTATCACTTTTTACAATATTTATTGATGTATCCCTAACTCATCGAGTCATTTTTAGCTTTGATTTCCCATATACACCAGCCTAAATATCCCATAGTCAGAATATTGAACTCTTAAAGTTAATTTCCTCAGTTCTTGTGGCAAATATAATACACATAATCCATATTGTTATGCACTACCGTGTGTGTGTGAAATAGATGAACTATGGTCCCGTACCCAGTAAGATGAATATGTGTGTGTTAGAGAGAGGAAGAGGGGGAGAGAGAGTGAGGAAGAGGGAGGGAGAGAGTGTGTGTGAGGATTTGATGGTAAAAAGGTCGCCAATGTCGTAATATTGAACTCTTAAAGTTAATGTGGCCCCGTTGCAATGCACGGGCATTCTTCTAGTATTAGTAGTAGTGTAGCGATTCGGTGCCCAGGCTCATCAGCACCCGATCAAAAAACAATTCGCAAAACATTTACAAAAATCTATTTTTCTGCATGGTAGATAATTTATTGCGTGAGGTCCGCTCCATTTTTCAGATCATTTGGACATTTAAGTAGCTCTCAGCAAAAAAGACAAATGGGATCAGAACAGTACATGAACTATAATTTTTTTTGCAAACTCTGAATCTATCTTTTTTGCCGAGAACTGCTCAGATGTCCAAATGATTTGAAAATTGGAGCGGACCTCATGCATCAAATTATCTACCATGCAAAAAAAAGTTAAATGTTTTTGAATTTTTCTAGTATGTTTTGATTTTTTTTCTTCGGCGCGGGTGAAGATTAGCAAGGGCTCAGAAAAGGATTTTCTTTATAAAACTACAAGATAACTAATTAGAAATAATATATCCAAAGATAATCTTTCTGTGGAAGAAATGAATTTTTGCACACATGATACCCACGCACTAATTTTTGTGCATCTAAAGCAGTCAACCAGTGACATTTTATTTCAGTTGTCAGTTGATTGCCTCTCCTATGTCCTAACATTATTATAATTTAGACTCTAGACCATGTGATGTGCGACTTTTTTTGAACCATGCATGTTATGTGGGAATTAGATGAAAGATGACATACATGTAGAAATAGTTTAGAAATAGGATTTCCACACTCACCACCCTGAACATTCTGATTAGCTCGACAACTAAATCAGCTTAGCATTAATAAGATCATGCACTAAAACTCTGAAGTTAATTCCAATAGTCCAAGGAACTTTTCTTTCGTTTCACATAATTTCTACTAAGCAATTCAACATATGAAGCATTAATGAAGGCAAAGATAGAGATAAGAGTCAATGGTGTCTCACAGTTTCTTTTGTGTGGCTTTGTCGACAGTGTTACCTAGACCATTGGTATTGCTTTCGCTGTGTACTCATGCTACACCGGGATCAAATTGTCCTCGCTGTGCCTGGGAGACCGATTGGTGAGCCAGGTACAAGGATTCATCTGCTCATTGGCCTGTAGAAAATAACACACATTTTGGGCCTGGATTTGGCTTTACTTTCACCGAGACGTTCAGGCGACTTGCCGTGTACTTTCTAGCTAGAGCGACCTAGAAACCCTGGCTCGGTTTGCATCCTGATAAACCACCCTGCAACAACACACGTGAAATATCACACCTCAGAATTGATCAACATTACAATTTGTGTATGTGCAAACAATGAAGCATGTGTGTCCCCTGGTGAGAAATCAATCAGATAACCTACTACGTATTTGTGTATCCTTGCTGCATCCAATCAGCTCGGAAAGTAATCGAGTTAGATTCCGTGATGTGTTGGGTTCTCTTGTCTTTAATCTTGCGAGGAGAGGCTGATGGTTGGTAGTTCAACACATGGGTTGTAAGTACGTAGAGCACATAATTTGAATTAGGCTGGAGGTCGAACCTTGGTGGTGCGCTGGGGATGGGAGAGGAAACGTCTACTCAACATGCCATGGAGAAACTGGGAAGGGCTTAAGGAAGAATTTTTTTTTTTTTTTTTTTGAGATTCGGTGGAGGAAGAAGGTATGCAAGCGTCAAGCCTCAAGAGCGTTCAGGAAACTGGGCTCATAGTTTTTTTAGATAACTGATAGTTTTCTTGTTTTCTTACAATCTATTAATGGGCCGATAGTTGGTAGGTTGGCCCATACGTAATGTGGCTGGCTTCTGTTTTCTCTACTATTAGAACTCTAACATGAAATTCATTAGATGCTTTTTTTTTACGAATCAAATTTAGGGGGAATCCTATTTAGCGCCACAGGCGCCGGTTATAGGCAATTTTGCAAACCGGCGCCTGCAGCACCTCCCGCTCGCCGTGCTTTGGGCCGGCCCAGTTTGCCTTCGTTTTGTCTTTTTAAAGAAACAAAAAAAGGGATCGAACACGAGACCTCACGCTACGAAGAAGCCACGGTTTATTCTCTTGCCTTTGAACCACTAGACAATCACAGTACATGTGATTTGTTACTTCTTTGCTTTCTTTTTATTCTTCTTGTCCAGGTTTTTCCAGTTCGCTACTGTTCTGGACGGTGTACTCGGTTTTTCCTTTTCTTTTCTTTTTCTTAAATGCGCGGATTTTTTTTCAAGTTCTCTATCATTTTGCAGTTTTATGTATTTTTTTTTCAATTTTGATGAACTTTTTTCAAAGCGATGAACTTTTTTTCAAAATCGATAAACTTTTTTCAAAATCAATGAACTCTTTTTAAATTTGATGAAATTTTTTCAAGTTTGTTGAACTTTTTTCAAAATCCATGAACTCTTTTCAAATTCGATGAAATTTTTTTGAAGCAATGAACTTTTTTTCAAAATCAATGAACTCTTTTTAAATTTGGTGAACTTTCTTTCAAATTTGATGAACTTTTTCAAATTTGTGAACTCTTTTTCAAATCGCTGACCTTTTTTTGATCTATTTTTCAAAAGTCAAAGGTCAAATGGTCTGAACGATTAACAGTTTTTTTTTCGAAATTGACCGATCAGATGACTTGGCTTGCGAGCGAACGAAGGAACGGGGTCGCGGTCGAGCGAAAGGAAAACGGTAGAGCGAAGTTGTTTGTTGGGCCGGCCCACGAGCTCCAGACTGTGAGCGCCAGCTTACCTAATTGGTGCCTGCAGCGCCAATTAGGAGCTCCCCAAATTTAGCCTATACGTTATCTCGAAAAGAAAAATTATGCATATACGTGTCCTTCTGTTTTTTTTTTTGGGGGGGACCTATACGTGTCCTTCTAATCCACGTGGTCGTGATTGCACATTTCCATGCAAGATATATGTATGTGAAAGATTTTTCATGCGCAACACAATATATGCATATACATAGTATTTCTATGTAATGTAATATCTTTAAATCTGAAGCATTTATATTGGAACTCTAATGACCTAGATAATTTAATCTGTGTGCATAGACGTGATGGCTTGTTTGACTTATATTTTAGTTATACTAGACAATTGTTCGTGTGTTGCAACGGAAATATAAACATTCTAGTAGATAAGCTCGCGATTGTGTGTCTATTATTATATTGATGCGCTAAAATCTTAGCAAGTTTTTATGCAATCGCCATGATTTACCTGCTATTTTATTGTTAAACACTTATTTGGTAAGAATTTAATTACTTACCAAGCAAAATGTGTTTTTTTGTAAGTTAATAAAACATGGGAGGAAAATCTGAGATGAGATAAAAAATCAAAGAGGAGAAGAAAAAAGTGAGACATATATAAGGAAGGTTAGACGAAAAAAGAGGTCAAATGAAACCTTAAGTTATTTTTAAGTAGTAAAGATAAAAATAAAGATAATGGAAAACGCTGTGAATCAACCGGCCGGAAACAGTAGCGCGTCTGCCACCTTTCGCGCATGCCACGCGACCTGTGCGCCCCTTGGGCCACGTGTGGAAACCTCCGTCAGTTACGTGCACGCTGATCCTTATCCTCGCGAGGCGCGACAATAGTATCCAAGATTTGTTTCTTGAGCAATACATCTCCTAGAGCATCTTCGCATCTGCAGGCTGCAGCTGGCTCACGCATGCCGCCCGAGGCCCATGCATCGGCGCCGGCGAGCAAGTTCTCGGCCACCCGCATACCTCCTCATTTGCTTCGTCCTCCGTTCTATCTTTTCCATTCCTCTCTCGGATATCTCGTTTCGCACCGATTCAATCAATGTCCCGCCATCGCCCGCCTCTGCGAGGCCTGGTGCCACCGTAGCCTCGTCCTTTATCTTTCACCGTTCCACGTCGCAACCGTTGGTGTCTCTGCAGTACAGTTCCTGCAATATTATCTTTGTTGCATAAACTTCTGCAACAAGGTCTTTGTTGCAGAAAAATAACTATTAGATTTCTCTACAACATGATTTTTTTAGAGAAAAAGGGCTTAAGGCCCTGGTTTCAATTGGATTACCAAGAGAAACCAAGCAAGGTTCAGTACGATTACAAGCACGCGGGGAAAAACAGCACACGCGCTGCCCCAGCAAAAGTAAGCAGAACAAGCCAACAGGCCTCTGTCACTACTTAGAGAATGTAAAATGTATCGAAATTAAACAAGGGGAGCTTCAACAACCATTTGAATCATCACTAGCTCATAGCTCCTCTTGAGCACTTCTTCAGCCCTAGCCAGGATCCGGCCATAGTAGGAGGGGCGGGGATCTTGCTATCTGTTCCAGTTTCTGCACCATTTGCAACACTATTTTTTTGACAGGATCTGAGCAACGGACTGCCCAGCTGTCCAAGGTAGCAGCTATCTTCCTCCACAACACCTGCATCCCAGACCAGGGAGTATAACTGAAACACATATCGTTACGGTATTTCCATAGAGCCCATAAGGCAGCAGAGTGTAAAAGGCAATCTGCTTGGTGATTTTTATTTAGGGACCACCATTCTAGCATGTCATAGACAGGCATCCTAGAATGATTATTAGAAATGTCCCCAATCACTCTCCAAAGCTCTACATAAACAACACAACCAAAAAATAAATGATCTATGCTTTCGGGGTCACTACAGAAAAGACAGGAAGCATCATCACTGTTTGTCTTTTCTGCAGATTATCTCTGGTCAATAGCTTGTTGTTAGCCATTAGCCAAAGAAAAATATGAATGCGAAGAGGAACTTTGATATTCCAGATAGATACACTGTTCCCAGGGGAGACCCCTCTAAAGTTAACAACGTTGTAAAAGGATTTGACAGTGTAAATACCTTTAGTGTCAAAATCCCAACAAACAATGTCACTCTTGTCTACTAGGACAGTATTTTTAATATCATTGAATAACTCATCCCACTCTGCCAACATATCAAGAGAAAAGCATCTCCTAAAAGAGATTTTCAGGTTTGTACCATCCCAGGCCTCACTAACAATGATGTTCTTATCATTGGCAATATTTGTTAGGGAACGTTGCAGAAAATTAAAATTTTTCCTACGGTTTCACCAAGATTCATCTATGAGTTCATCTAAGCAACGAGTCAAGGGAGTGAGTTTGCATCTACATACCACTTGTAGATCGCGTGCGGAAGCTTTCGAGGATGGTGATGATGGAGTCGTACTCGGATCACCGATGACCAAGTCTTGAACGGACAGCACCTCCGCGTTCAACACACGTGCAGTGCAGACGGCGTCTCCTCCGTCTTGATCCAGCAAGGAGGAAGGAGAGGTTGAGGAAGACAGCTCCACCGGCAGCACGATGGCGTGATGATGGTGGAGAAGCAGTACTCCGACAGGGCTTCGCCGAGCACACAACGGAGGAGGAGAGGTGTTGGGGAGGGGAGGGGCTGCGCCTTGGCTTGGGTGCGGCTGCCCTCCCCTCACCCCTCTATTTATAGGGGGAAGGGAGAAGGGGGCCGGCCCCTCTAGATGCATCTAGAGGGGGGGCGGCCAGGAAGGGGCTTGCCCCCAAGCAGGGCGCGCCTTTAGGGTTCCCCCTCAACCCTAGGCGCAAGGGTCAAGGAGGGGTGCGCCCAGCCCACCAGGGCTGGCCCTTCCCACGCAGCCCAAGTGGCCCCAGGAGGTGCCCCGGTGGTCCTCCGGAACCTTCGGGTGGCCCGGTACAATACCGATATGACCCGAAACTTTTCCGGTGTCCGCTTTGACAACTTCCCATATATAAATCTTTACCTCCGGACCCTTCCGAACTCCTCGTGACGTCCGGGATCTCATCCGGGACTCCGAACAACATTCGGTAATCACATACAAGTCTTCCTAATAACCCTAAGCGTCACCGAACCTTAAGTGTGTAGACCCTACGGGTTCGGGAGACATCTTGAGACATGACCGAGGCGCTCTCGGTCAATAACAAACAGCGGGATCTGGATACCCATGTTGGCTCCCACATGCTCCTCGATGATGTCATCGGATGAACCACGATGTCGAGGATTCAAGCAACCCCGTATACTATTCCCTTTGTCAGACGGTATGTTACTTGCCCGAGACTCGATCGTCGGTATCCCGATTACCTCGTTCGGTCTCGTTCTCGGCAAGTCACTTTACTGCATCCGTAATGCATGATCCCGTGACCAAACACTTGGTCACTTTGAGCTCATTATGATGATGCACTACCGAGTGGACCCAGTGATACCTCTCCGTAATACGGAGTGACAAATCCTGTCTCGATCCGTGTCAACCCAATGACACTTTTGGAGATACCTGTAATGCACCTTTATAGTCACCCAGTTACGTTGTGACGTTTGGTACACCCAAAGCATTCCTACGGTATCCGGGAGTTACACGATCTCATGGTCTAAGGAATAGATACTTGACATTGAGAAAGCTCTAACAAAACGAACTACACGATCTTGTGCTATGCTTAGGATTGGGTCTTGTCCATCACGTCATTCTCCTAATGACGTGATCCCGTTATCAACGACATCCAATGTCCATAGTCGAAACCATGACTATCTATTGACCAACGAGCTAGTCAACTAGAGGCTCACTAGGGACGTATTGTGGTCTATGTATTCACACATGTATTACGATTTCCGGATAATACAATTATAGCATGAATAAAAGAAAATTATCATCAACAAGGAAATACAATAATAATGCTTTTATCATTGCCTCTAGGGCATATTTCCAACAGTCTCCCACTTGCACTAGAGTCAATAATCTAGTTTACATTGTGATGAATCGGACACCCATAGAGTTCTGGTGTTGATCATGTTTTGCCCGCGGAAGAGGTTTAGTCAATGGATCTGCGACATTCAGATCCGTATGCATTTTACAAATTTCTATGTCTCCATCTTGAACATTTTCACGGATGGAGTTGAAGCGACGCTTGATGTGCCTGGTCTTCTTGTGAAACACAGGCTCCGTGGCAAGTGCAATAGCTCTGGTGTTGTCACAGAAGAGTTTGATTGGCCCCGACGCATTGGGTATGACTCCTAGGTCGGTGATGAACTCCTTCACCCAAATTGCTTCATGCGCTGCCTCCGAGGCTGCCATGTACTCCGCTTCACATGTAGATCCCGCCACGACGCTACGCTTTGCAGCTGCACCAGCTTCTGCTCCACCATTCAACATATACACGTATCCGGTTTATGACTTAGAGTCATCCAGATACGTGTCGAAGCTAGCGTCGGCGTAACCCTTCTGACGAACTCTTCATCACCTCCATAAGCGAGAAACATGTCCTTTGTCCTTTTCAGGTACTTCAGGATATTCTTGACCGCTGTCCAGTGTTCCTTGCCGGGATTACTTTGGTACCTTCCTACCAAACTTACGGCAAGGTTTACATCAGGTCTGGTACACAGCATGGCATACATAATAGATCCTATGGTTGAGGCATAGGGGATGACACTCATCTCTTCTTTATCTTTTGCCGTGGTCGGGCATTGAGCCGAGCTCAATCTCACACCTTGCAACACAGGCAAGAACCCCTTCTTGGACTGATCCATTTTGAACTTCTTCAAAATCTTATCAAGGTATGTGCTTTTTGAAAGACCTATGAGGCGTCTCGATCTATCTCTATAGATGTTGATGCCTAATATATAAGCAGCTTCTCCAAGGTCCTTCATTGAAAAACACTTATTCAAGTAGGCCTTAATGCTGTCCAAGAATTCTATATCATTTCCCATCAAAAGTATGTCATCTACATATAATATGAGAAATGCTTCAGAGCTCCCACTCACTTTATTGTAAACGCAGTCTTCTCCATAAGTCTGCATAAACACAAACGCTTTGATCATCTCATAAAAGCGAATTTTCTAACTCCGAGATGCTTGCACCAGCCCATAAATGGATCGATGGAGCTTGCATACTTTAAAGCATTCTTAGGATCGACAAAACCTTTCGGCTGCATCATATACAACTCTTCCTTAAGATAACCGTTAAGGAACGCTGTTTTGACGCCCATCGCCATATCTCATAATCATAGTATGCGGCAATTGCTAACATGATTCAGACGGACTTAAGCTTCGCTACAGGAGAGAAAGTCTCATCGTAGTCAATCCCTTGAACTTGCCGATAACCCTTAGCGACAAGTCGAGCTTTATAGATGGTGACATTACCATCCGCGTCCGTCTTCTTCTTGAAGATCCATTTATTTTCTACCGCTCGCCGATCATCAGGCATGTCAGTCAAAGTCCTCACTTTGTTTTCATACATGGATTCTATCTCGGACTTCATGGCTTCTAGCCATCTGTTGGAATCTGGGCCCGCCATCGCTTCTTCATAGTTCGAAGGTTCACCGTTGTCTAACAACATGATTTCCAGGACAGGGTTGCCGTACCACTCTGGTGCGGAACGTGTCCTTGTGGACCCTGAAGTTCGAGAAACTTGATCCGAAGTACCTTGATCATCATCATTAATTTCCTCTTCAGTTGGTGTAGGCATCACAGGAACATTTTCCTGATCTGCACTACTATCCTGTTCAAGAGGCAGTACTTCATCGAGTTCTACTTTCCTCCCACTTACTTCTTTCAAGAGAAACTCTTTTTCCAGAAAGGATCCGTTCTTGGCAACAAAGATCTTGCCCTCGGATCTTAAGTAGAAGATATACCCTATGGTTTCCTTAGGGTATCCTATGAAGACGCATTTTTCCGACTTGGGTTCGAGCTTTTCAGGTTGAAGTTTCTTGACATAAGCATCGCATCCCCAAACTTTTAGAAACGACAGCTTAGGTTTCTTCCCAAACCATAATTCATACGGTGTCGTCTCAGCGGATTTAGACGGTGCCCTATTTAAAGTGAATGTAGCTGTCTCTAGAGCGTATCCCCAAAATGATAGCGGTAAATCGGTAAGAGACATCATAGACCGCACCATATCTAATAGAGTGCGATTACGACGTTCGGACACACCGTTACGCTGAGGTGTTCCAGGCGGCGTGAGTTGTGAAACGATTCCACATTTTCTTAAGTGTGTACCAAATTCGTGACTTAAATATTCTCCTCCACGATCCGATCGTAAGAATTTTATCCTTCGGTCACGTTGATTCTCTACTTCATTCTGAAATTCCTTGAACTTTTCAAAGGTCTCAGACTTGTGTTTCATCAAGTAGACATACCCATATCTACTCAAGTCATCTGTGAGAGTGAGAACACAACGATATCCTCCGCGAGCCTCAACACTCATTGGACCGCACATATCGGTATGTATGATTTCCAACAAGTTGGTTGCTCGCTCCATTGTTCCGGAGAACGGAGTCTTGGTCATTTTGCCCATGAGGCATGGTTCGCATGTGTCAAATGATTCATAATCGAGAGACTCTAAGTCCATCAGCATGGAGCTTCTTCATGCGCTTGACACCAATGTGACCAAGGCGGCAGTGCCACAAGTATGTGGGACTATCGTTATCAACTTTACATCTTTTGGTATTCACGCTATGAATATGTGTAATATTACGCTCGAGATTCATTAAGAATAAATCATTGACCATTGGAGCATGACCATAAAACATATCTCTCATATAAATAGAACAACCATTATTCTCGGATTTAAATGAGTAGCCATCTCGCATTAAACGAGATCCAGAAACAATGTTCATGCTCAAACTTGGCACCAAATAACAATTATTAAGGTTCAAAACTAATCCCGTAGGTAAATGTAGAGGTAGCGTGCCGACGGCGATCACATCGACTCTGGAACCATTCCCCGACGCGCCGTCACCTCGCCCTTCGCCAGCCTCCGCTTATTCCGCAGCTCTGCTGTGAGTTACAAATATGAGCAACGGCACGTGTATCAAATACCCAGGAGTTACTACGAGTACTGGTAAGGTACACATCAATTACATGTATATCAAATATACCTTTGGTGTTGCCGGCCTTCTTATCCGCTAAGTATTTGGGGCAGTTCCGCTTCCAGTGACCCTTTCCCTTACAATAAAAGCACCCAGTCTCGCGCTTGGGTCCATTCTTTGACTTCTTCCCGGCAACTGGCTTACCGGGCGCGGCAACCTCCTTGTCGTCCTTCTTGAAGTTCTTCTTTCCCTTGCCCTTCTTGAACTTGGTG
This sequence comes from Aegilops bicornis, assembly GCA_021605145.1. Taxonomy (NCBI): domain Eukaryota; kingdom Viridiplantae; phylum Streptophyta; class Magnoliopsida; order Poales; family Poaceae; genus Aegilops; species Aegilops bicornis. Next base: position 62,789,513 of record CM038675.1, on the reverse strand, counting down.
GTTTTATTTACCATCAACACTTGATGTTCTTTCTTGATTTCAACCTCTGCTGACTTCAGCATTGAAAATACTTCAGGAATGGTCTTCACCATCCCCTGCATATTGTAGTTCATCACGAAGCTCTTGTAGCTTGGTGGGAGCGACTGAAGGATTCTGTCAATGACCGCCTCGTCCGGGAGGTTAATCTCCAGCTGGGATAGGCGGCTGTGCAATCCAGACATTTTGAGTATGTGCTCACTTGTGAACTGTTTTCCTCCATCTTACAATTTGTAGAACTTGTCGGAGACTTCATATCTCTCGACCGGGCATGAGCTTGGAAAACTAGTTTCAGCTCTTGAACATCTCATATGCTCCGTGTTGCTCAAAAGCGCTTTTTGGAGCCCGGTTCTAATTGTAAAGCATGCCGCCTTGAGCGAGGGAGTAATCATCGATGCGTGCATGCCAAGCGTTCAAATCGTCTTGCGGTCTTTGAGAGAGCAGGTGGGTCACCTAATGGTGCTTCTAGGACATATGCCTTCTTGGCAGCTATGAGGATGATCCTCAGGTTCCGGACCCAGTCCGTATAGTTGCTGCCATCATCTTTCAGCTTGATTTTCTCTAGGAACGCGTTGAAGTTCATGTTGACATGAGGGTTGGCCATTTGATCTACAAGACATATTTTGCAAAAAGTTTTAGACTAAGTTCATGATAATTGAGTTCATCTTAATCAAATTATTGAATGAACTCCCACTCAGATTTGACATCCCTCTAGTCATCTAAGTGTTACGATCCGAGTCGACTAGGCCGTGTCCGATCATCACGTGAGACGGACTAGTCATCCTCGGTGAACATTCTCATGTTGATCGTATCTTCTATACGACTCGTGTTCGACCTATCGGTCTCCGTGTTCCGATGCAATGTCTGTACATGCTAGGCTCGTCAAGTTAACACTAAGTGTTTTGCATGTGTAAAACTGTCTTACACCCGTTGTATGTGAACGTAAGGATCTATCACACCCGATCATCACGTGGTGCTTCGAAACGACGAACTTTAGCAGCGGTGCACAGTTAGGGGAGAACACTTCTTGAAATTGTTGTAAGGGATCATCTTATTTACTACCGTCGTTCTAAGTAAACAAGATGCATAAAACATAATAAACATCACATGCAATTATATAAAGTAGTGACATGATATGGCCAATATCATATAGCTCCTTTGATCTTCATCTTCGGGCTCCATGATCATCTTGTCACCGGCATGACACCATGATCTCCATCATCATGATCTCCATCATCGTGTCTTCATGAAGTTGTCACGCCAACGACTACTTCTACTTCTATGACTAACGTGTTTAGTAATAAAGTAAAGTAGTTTACATGGCGTTCTTCAATGACACGCAGGTCATACAAAAATAAAGACAACTCCTATGGCTCCTGCGGTTGTTATACTCATCGACATGCAAGTCATGATTCCTATTACAAGAACATGATCTCATACATCACAATATGTCATTCATCATTCATCACAACTTGGCCATATCACATCACATGACAATTGCTGCAAAAACAAGTTAGACGTCTTCTAATTGTTGTTGCATCTTTTACGTGGATGCAATTGGGTTCTAGCAAGAACGTTTTCTTACCTACGAATAACCACAACGTGATTTTGTCAACTTCTATTTACCCTTCATAAGGACCCGTTTCATCGAATCCGCTCCAACTAAAGTGGGAGAGACAGACAACCGCCAGCCACCTTATGCAACTAGTGCATGTTAGTCGGTGGAACCGGTCTCACGTAAGCGTACATGCAAGGTTGGTACGGGCCGCTTCATCCCACAATACCGCGGAAGCAAGATAAGACTAGTAGCGGCAAGCAAGTTGACAAGATCTACGCCCACAACTAAATTGTGTTCTACTCGTGCAATAGAGAACTACGCATAACCTGGCTCATGATGCCACTGTTGGGGAACGTTGCAGAAAATTAAAATTTTTCCTACGGTTTCACCAAGATCCATCTATGAGTTCATCTAAGCAACGAGTCAAGGGAGTGATTTTGCATCTACATACCACTTGTAGATCACGTGCGGAAGCTTTCGAGGGGATGGTGATGATGGAGTCGTACTCGGATCACCGATGACCAAGTGCTGAACGGACAGCACCTCCGCGTTCAACACACGTACGGTACGGGCAACGTCTCCTCCGTCTTGATCCAGCAAGGAGGAAGGAGAGGCTGAGGAAGACAACTCCACCGGCAGCACGACGGCGTGATGATGGTGGTGAAGCAATACTCCGACAGGGCTTCGCCGAGCACACAACGGAGGAGGAGAGGTGTTGGGGAGGGGAGGGCTGCGCCTTGGCTTGGGTGCGGCTGCCCTCCCCTCACCCCTCTATTTATAGGGGGAAGGGAGAAGGGGCGGCCCTCTAGATGCATCTAGAGGGGGCTGACCAAGGGAGGGGGCTTGCCCCCAAGCAGGGGCGCCTTTAGGGTTCCCCCTCAACCCTCGGCGCACGGGCCCATGGGCGGGGGTGCGCCCAGCCCACCAGGGGCTGGCCCCTTCCCACGCAGCCCAAGTGGCCCCCCGGGAGGGGTGCCCCCACCCCCCCCCCCCCCCGGTGGTCCTCCGGAACCTTTCGGGTGGCCCCGGTACAATACCGATATGACCCGAAACTTTTCCGGTGTCCGTTTGACAACTTCCCATATATAAATCTTTACCTCCGGACCCTTCCGGAACTCCTCGTGACGTCCGGGATCTCATCCGGGACTCGAACAACATTCGGTAATCACATACAAGTCTTCCTAATAACCCTAGCGTCCACCGAACCTTAAGTGTGTAGACCCTACGGGTTCGGAGACATGCATACATGACCGAGGCGCTCTCGGTCAATAACAAACAGCGGGATCTGGATACCCATGTTGGCTCCCACATGCTCCTCGATGATGTCATCGGATGAACCACGATGTCGAGGATTCAAGCAACCCGTATACTATTCCCTTTGTCGACGGTATGTTACTTGCCCGAGACTTCGATCGTCGGTATCCCAATACCTCGTTCAGTCTCGTTCTTGGCAAGTCACTTTACTCAAATGCCGTAATGCATGATCCCGTGACGGACACTTGGTCACTTTGAGCTCATTATGATGATGCACTACCGAGTGGGCCCAGTGATACCTCTCCGTAATACGGAGTGACAAATCCTGTCTCGATCCGTGTCAACCCAATGAGACACTTTCAGAGATACCTGTAATGCACCTTTATAGTCACCCAGTTACGTTGTGACGTTTGGTACACCCAAAGCATTCCTACGGTATCCGGGAGTTACACGATCTCATGGTCTAAGGAATAGATACTTGACATTGAGAAAGCTCTAGCAAAACGAACTACACGATCTTGTGCTATGCTTTGGATTGGGTCTTATCCATCACGTCATTCTCCTAATGACGTGATCCCGTTATCAACGACATCCAATGTCCATAGTCAGGAAACCATGACTATCTATTGACCAACGAGCTAGTCAACTAGAGGCTCACTAGGGACGTATTGTGGTCTATGTATTCACACATGTATTACAATTTCAGGATAATACAATTATAGCATGAATAAAAGACAATTATCATCAACAAGGAAATACAATAATAATGCTTTTATCATTGCCTCTAGGGCATATTTCCAACAATATTATATAGATTCCAATATTTAGTGGCTAGGGTGGTATGTCCTAACCAATGATCACTCCAAAACCTAATACTTTTACCATCTCCTATTATCCAGGAGTAGCCTATGTTAGCAGCTTTAGCAGCCCATAGGATGCCTTTCCAGAAGGGTGAAGCCCCATAATTAGAGCAGGCAAAAATATTAGGATTATGAGTGTTGTACTTGGAATCAATGACTTTTTTCCAAATCTTGTCATGATCCAAGAAATATCTCTTAATCCAGGAAGCTAATAAACACAAGTTCATATCTGCAATGTTAGGGACACCTAGGCCTCCATGGTGTTTTTGTTGAGTCACACAACCCAGTGAAGCCGGTGATATTTGTGATGCCCCTCATAATTGTCCCAGAAACAGTAAGCCAGTTGAGAATTAATCAACTGGATGGCCCACTTGGGGAATTTGAAAATACCCATCAGGTAACTAGGAATGGTGGCCAGGCAAGTTTTCACTAATGTAAGCCTCTTGCCAGAGGACAGGAGTCTGCCTCTCCAACCAGCTCCATTTTTAATGATCTTGTCCACAGTAGGCTGAAGCTCAAATTTTTTCAGCTTTCTATGGTGTAGAGGAGCTCCTAAATATTTAATGGGAAATCACTAATTCTACATCCAAGGATTTGAGCAAATATGTTTGCTTCCTCCCTATCTACATTAATGGGGACCAATTCGCATTTATGAAAGTTAATGCGCATCCTAGAAATTTGTTCAAAGCAAGATAGTAGCCATTTAAGGTTTTTTGCTTGAGCAGAGTTATTACTCAGGAAAAGCAAAGTATCATCAGCATATTGCATGCTGATGACACCAGCTGGGTTGGAGCTAGGGAACAGTCCTTCTAGGATGTTACAGCTAGCAGCCTTAGCAAGAATTTTGGTAAAGACATCAGCTACCAAATTGAACAGTAGAGGGGAATATGGGTCCCCCTGCCTGACTCCCTTGCCAGTTAGAAAGAAATTACTGTTGGTATTGTTTATATTAACCCCAACAGAGCCCTTATTTAATAGAGAAGAAACCTTCTTCATCCACTTCGGTCTAAAACCTCTCTTGCTCATCATGTCCAGCAAGAAATCTCTGTTGATCATATCATAAGCTTTCTCATAATCTAGCTTAAAAATAAAACCAGATTGTTTACTGGAGTACACAGAGTGAATAATTTCATGAGCTGTGATTATACTCTCAGCAATGAATCTGCCTTTTATGAAGGCAGTCTGGTTCAAAGAAATTAAATCTCTACAGATGGGGCCAAACCTATTAGTGGCACACTTGGCAAATATTTTGAAGTTGCAATTGATCATAGCAAGAGGCCTAAATTTCTCTATCTTACTAGCATCAGCCTCTTTAGGGACTAGAGTCAACAAAGAAAAATTAAGTCTATATAAGTCTAACTCATCTTTCTCCCAATCGCGAAATAAAGCAAATTGGTCCCCTTTAATGAGGTCCCAGAATTGTTGGTAAAATAGAAAAGGAAATCCATCCGGCCCAAGGGCTCATACGCATAAGAGCCAAGATGCCTCTTTAATCTCTTTTTCGAGAAGGGATATCCAGGATGTTATTATGCTCAATAGACACCTTCTCATCATCTCCCCAAAAGTCATCTTTCAGGTCGATGTTGATTTTATCTTGGAAACTAAACAAGTTTTTGTAGTAACTAACATCAATATGCATAATATCGTTCTGTTCAGTCACATTACCTGAATCTCCTTCCAGCATCAGAATTTGTTTCCTCCTTCTCTTCCGATTTGCTATGGCTTTGAAGTATCCAGCATTCAGGTCCCCTTCAAGTATGTCCCTGTCTCTGGACCTCTGCCTGGCCTTAATTTCTTCCTTCCTCCAGATACCCTCCAAGTCACCTGCAATTTTTTAATTCTGCTATTAGTGTTAGGAGAAGGAGGGTTAGATTCAGAGAGAATATCAAGGCATCTATATTCAGCCACCAAAGCTTGTTTCTGCCTGTTTTGCTCAGCCTCATAATTGGCCATCCAGCCTTTAATGGCTTTTCTAGAATTTCTAATCCTGAACTGCCAAATATCTATGGCCTTAGTAAAATGGCATTTGGCAGTCCAGACTTTATTCACAACCTCCCTAAAGCCCAACTTCCAGACACCATTTCTCAAATCTAAAATGTTTAGTCTTGTGAATGGGGAAAGCACAGGTATCAAGCACCAGAGGAGTGTGATCACTCCCCAATCTAGGGAGAGCTTTGAGATGAACTCCAGGGAATTCAGAGGCCCAATCAGTGGACATGAAAACTCTGTCAATAGTAGCCATCACTAGATTGTCCTGGTTGTTCCCCCAAGTAAACTTTCTACCATTTATTTTTAACTCAATCAAACCAAATCTGTTAATCCAATCATTAAAGAGGTCAGCCCAGTGCTGATTTATGACACCAGAGCTTTTCTCACTAGCCTCTCTAATTAGATTGAAATCCCCACATACTAGAGTGGGTCCTGCATCGTCAGCTAGGATGGAATGAAGCTCATTAATAAAGTCCATCTTATGTTGATCATATGCAGAGCCATATACAGTAATTAGCCTCCAAACAGAGCTATCTTGTTTATTCCTAATAATACAAGAGATGCAGTAATTGTGTAGATCACATTGAATAATGTCAAAGGTATCTAGCTTGCAACCCAACAGAACCCCTCCTGCAGTGTTTATAGCAGGCAGCCATTTCCAGTGGAAATTGGACCTGGGATCAAAGGCTTCAATTTGAAGAATAGAAAAATCTTCTTTTTTAGTTTCAGAAATATAAATAAAGTCAGGGTTATTGCTCTAATGAGCTCTTTTAATTTGTCCACCTTAAAGGGACTGTGAAGTCCTCTGATATTCCAGAACACACCTATCATCTACATTCAAAGTTAATTTTCCTTCTTCCTTTACAAGAAGATTATTTATGAACCTCTATCCAGGGGGCGTCTGGAGTAGAGAGCTCAGTATTCTGAGCCCTCACTTCATCCTCACAACTATTCCCATGGATAGGTTCAGTAACCAAGAATTCCTCACCAGTAATATCTATATTGGGAGGCAAAAAATATCAGGATTATCAGCATTAAATTTGGAAATTCTATCTAATTCCACATTTTTAATAATGCAAATATTTTCCTGAATGTTATCACTGTTGTTGCCCAGGCTAATTCCTGAACAACCTGCAGTTTTGATCAGGAAATCATTATCAAGACATGCAAAGGAATTTTGAGTACCTTTCCTCAACATAGGTTTTTCCAGGTTTTTAATTTGTTTCAACTCTTGAGCTTTCTGGATAGCAGGCCTGTCATCCTTCTTGATCCTGGTACTAACCCTAGAGGCCACCACAGGGCCCCATTTATGTTGAGTACTTGTTTTCTTCTGGATCTCAGATATAGGTCCAAAAGCAGCAGCTTCAAATCTCTCCAGCAGTGGGCCACCCAAGTTGATATCTTGATTCTTTTTTGTCACCTCCAAATAGCTTTTGGTCCTGGGGGCGCCCACTTCCTTGGAGGAGCCCATACCAGGGTCATTGGCCACAGGGGCAGGGGTGGAGCAATTTTGGACAGTGCCACTGGGACCAGCAATAACAGATCTGTCCTTGGAGGCTTGATTGCTATTTCCAGTGTCCATATCCTCTCCAAGTAAATCATCTTCACTAGTGTCAAACTCCTCTTCAGTGTGCTTCTTCTGGGATGGGTTGTCATCAGGTCCTGGAGGTATATCTGATTGTCCACTTCCTAATCCAGCTTCCATAGAGAATTTCAGCAAGTATAGCTCATGGTTTATCTCCACCACTCTATCTCTAGGGATTTTAGTAGCATCTCTCACAGCAACCTGAATTCTCACATTCTCATAGAAGCTCCTGAAAATGGTATGCCAATCTACATTCACAAGGACCCCAAGGATAGTAGAAATCTGAGAGATAGTACTCCATGAGATCCATTTTGGTGGTATACCTTCAATCACCACCCAAGTCTCCTCCAAATAATCATAAGCTGGCATCTCTCCCATCCAATCACTAAAGGATATAGTCACCCCCTCTTTTTTCAGATTAATGGAATGGTATTCTACCAGCTCCTTGACCTTTTTGTTTGGAGGGAACCTGGCAATGAATCTCCTGTTGTCATACTTCCTGATCTGCCAAGGCCAATTGGTCTTCCACATCTCAGAAAAGCATTCACCTAGCTAAGTTTCAATTATATCTCCTTTTTCAGTTACAACTAGACCCACATTCCCAAGGTTCAATCAATCATTGTCTTCTTTGCCACTAGCCTCTATGTGGAAAAAACCCAAACCATTGTTGGCACTCCCCCAATACATAGCTGCAGGATATGGTTTGTACCAAGTAGGGCATGAGTCCATGTAATGTCCAGGAGTTTTGCAAATGAAGCAGGCTTTTGGGACAGGGCACATTCCCATAAAATGACCAGGTTGCCCACAGTTATAGCAAACTGCACCAATGTTCTTCGCCTCAATATTGAAAGGAGTAGACTCTTCACTGTTAGAGCTAGTCTGCACAGTAGGTTGCCTGTTCTTCTGATTTTTCTTCTTTTTGCTCTTACTAGGCTCTGGCTGACTACTATTCACACTACCCCCAGCGGAGGATCCACCCCCTCCATACTGATTCTGCTGCATCTGTGGATTGAAGGGCTGTGGGAAAACCTGTGCGGGAGGCATGTACTGAAAAGGAAATTGCTGCTGATTAGGCCGCTGTGGCAATTGCATCTGCTGCATCTGCGGGTTCCATCCACCTTGATATCCATACATCTGACCACCAGCTTGCATCATGGCTTGAGCAGAGCCAACCGGAAACGGAGGGGGCTTGGCGTAGATCGACGGCGGGGGAGCAGCCTGCGCCATCTGAGAAACCGGCGGCGGCACAGCCCCCACCTACTCCGACGGCGGGGGAGCAGGAGGACGACCATTGCGGCCCCTCCCCGTGCCGTATCCCCCCCCCCCCCCCCCCGATTATTTCCGTCTCGACCTCCTCCAGCCATCTTGACCACAGTAGCGAAAGGGATCTTACCCGACTTTCTAGCCCAATAATCTCTAGAAAACGAGAACTGTTTTGGAGTTGGTAATCGATCTGCTCTTCCGACCGGGTGGCAATCAGCTTCCGCAAATTCTCCTGAGACGAATTTGTCCTTCTGAATCCACACTAGGTTGGAAATTTTAGATCGCACTCGGGGCGAACGAACCCTAGCCTGCCCACTCTCGGGCTCCAGCACCAGAGCCAAAGGAGGAGACGCCTTTTGTAAAGGCGCAACCACCTCTCCAGCACAGGGCGTGGGGGCAGGGCCATAGGGGCCCGTCGTCCTCCTCTCGCTGACCCGCAGGGCCCTCCTGGCATTGGCACTCCGGCCTCCAGTGCGCCTCACCGGCGATTTGAACGCCATCGGCGGAGGGGAAGCATCTCTCCTGAATCTCATAGGCGATCCAGGGGGAGTGGCAGCATCTCCAGAGCTCAATCCAACGAAGGCGAAGGCCAAGCCGAGATCCCCTGAATTAGCACGCCCGTGGGGATCACACCAAGCATGCACTCCCATCTCAACGCTCTGCGAGATCGTGGAACCGCCTCTGCCTCGCCCACTTCACGAAATCCGCAGACATGGAGTTTGGGTAAGGAGGCATCCTCTGCCTCTCCACCACTGTAGCCTCGTCGTAGATTAAACCGCCCGACAACCTCTGGTGCTCTTACGCTCGCCCGGTGGCAGGAATCTGCATAGCTGCTCGCCGCGGCTCGCGTGACTGTATCTCTCGCCGCCACCACCGCCTGATCTGCCGCCTTCCACTCCTGAACCCGCCTGATCCACGCCGCCACAGCGTCGCGAATCCTTGTCGCCCGATCCACCCAGATTCGACTCCCCGTCCCCATGGATACAGCCTGCGGGATCGGTGAGATCAATCTCCCCAACTCCGCGAGGCCTTCCTGAACCTGGGGGGGGGGGGGGGGGACGGGGGGGGGGGGGGGGGGGGGGGGCAACTCCGGTCACCGGCGCCGCGGAGGCATGTCGAGGAGCCCGCGCGGCGAGATCTGAGGCAATGGCAATGGCGGGCGCGGGGTGTGAGGTCGCCGTGGTTGGGGGAGCGTGGGAGGCCTAGAAATTTTAGAGAAGTCAATAGCTGGATTTTCTACAACATGATTTCTACTAAAAAAATCTATAGACGTTTGTGCAACATAATCTATGCTGCAATCTTTTTTTTATAACATAACGTTTTTGCAAATATTTCTGCAACAAGATCTTAGTTACAAAAGATTCCGCAACAAGGCTTTTGTTGTGATAGTAAAGAAAGATGCGCCGCCGCTAGATCATGTCAATTCTAACGGTTCACAAGGCGACTATAGTAAAGAAAGATCCGTCATTGACGCGTAGCACGTCCATTATATAATAGATACGATTAAATTTATTTATTTTCAATGAAATTTAAAACATTTAGGTCACCCTCTTGCAGAAATGGCAGACACATTATTTACATGGCAATGAGGGGCACATTTACTCAGCTTGTGACTGATATTTGTTCCATAATTTTTTCTAAAAAAGTTATTTCTGCACATTCATATGAATCACCTTGGCACACTACTAAAACCACCTCAACAAATTTACAAAAAAAAACCTCGGTACATATCACACATTCAGGTTTACATACATCACACATTCATGGTTTACATGCACCACATATGCAAACAGATATAACAAGATTTAACAGAGACACGTTTGTAAGTTTCTTGTGACGAAATTGTCAACACAACATTTAAATGCGAGGTCGATTTGACAATTATTTTTATCGAATTGGTAAAACAATAGCACCGTCGAGTTGAATCAAGTGTGGTTAGCACGATTTTAGTGGAAGCCTTGTCCTAATTACATATATTGTGATCGGTCTTTTCCTTCCAAAAAGGAAACTTAAACGGTCAGTTGCTGCGTTAGTGTATATCATAGGCTTAATTGGACCAAATAGTAGGCACATATTTTAAAACATTTTTAGGGCACGAAAGTAATGTTTCCCCCCCCCCTGAAATCTTTAAAACCGGATCAAATCCCCCCCCCCCCCCACCCCCCGCGCCCACGATGGTTTTGGACTTGATTTCGACCCAGACAGTGCATTTCTCGCCGACGACTCAAGAGGAAACCGTTTCTACAATAGTGTGACCTAATCTTTTAAATATCAATGAAGAAACAAATTTAATTGTATGCGTGTGTGCTACTATAGTAATTAAAATACTTTGACAAACGGACAATTATTTTGCTATCTTCTGCAATTACTAAAATCTTAGAAGTCGGCAATATTTTGTTGATATAAGAGTGTCCGCTCATATTTTTTCCAAAAAGGAGGATAACCCCCGGCATCTACATCAGGATGATGCATGCAACCATAAGAGTGCCTTCTCACTTACGTTACCGGTTTTCTGTGCTACCTCGTAATGAAAGATGTCCTTTCTTGTATATATGTTCCTCCTCCTCACATGCCAGTAACCTAGCAAGTGTTTTGTATTTCACCTAACAGATATTGCCATAAATTACTCACAGAAATGAAAGACATTGGGAACTTCTTGGACAATACCTGTTCAAGCTCAAGCTACGAGATTCATGGTCTTGAGTTCATCAAGCACGCCCCGGACACAGGTGTTCCGAATCTTGCTATCGTGGCACGTCGAATAGCCTCGAGAGGTCCATTTCCATCTGAAGGGAGCCGTCACCGGCGATCTGTCATCTTGCTGCAGGGCTTCGACAGAAACGTACGACCCGTCTGACTACTTCCGGCGAAGTGCATATCGGAAAGCTGGTTCGACTAACTTCAGATGCATGGTCAATTCGAGCTAGCTGAACCTGGGGTGTTGATCATGCTCCTCTGGCCGTCTTATCATCTAGCACCAAGCGAACCTGCTCGATTCATCGATTGGTAGCTTAGCAAACTGAAACGTAGAAAGTACAGATGATGGTGCATATTCATTTTCATAAAAGTTGAAGTTCACAGAAGTTCAACAGAATGAAGTTTGTAAATTTTGACCAAGTTTACAGCTAAAATTATGTATATCTACAATACCAAATATATACTGTATGGAAATATATTCCATGATGATATATATTGGTATTGATACTGATAAATCTTTCTATAAAATTGATCAAAGTTTCCAATTTTTGACCTATTTTTAAATCTATTGTGCACTACATTTCAGAAATACATCTACTCATCTCCCATGTGAAGACGAAGCCATCCAACCCTTCAAAAGTTGTGTCAAGTTCACAATCGACTCACTGCCCTCGAGCAGTTCCTCCTTGCCCTGCCGCATGGCCGCCAACGTCCGCTCCCGGAGCACCATCCCCCCGCTAGATTCCGTCTTCCACCTAACCTTGGAAGCCACCTCGTGGGATTCAACCACCTCCTTGTCGTACCCTTCCACCGCCACGGCCAGACCCAACTCTTTCTCCAGGCAGACCCTGATAAGTCCTTGCCCTGCGTAGAGCGGCCAGGCCAGCATGGGCACGCCGGCCATGCCCGACTCTAGCACAGAGTTTCACCCGCAGTGCGTCAAGAAACAGCCGACCACGTCGTGCTCCAGCACTTCGCGCTGCGGCGCCCACGATGTGACGACCAGACATGTGCCCTTAGTGTAACGCAGAAAGCCGTATAAGAGGAGAGCATCGAGGTCCGACTCCCACGAGTCGTCATACTTCTTGATCGGGTCGTCGCTGGGTGGGCTCCGCACGACCCATAGAAACCTCTGGCCGCTTGCTTCCAGGCCAATGGCTATCTCTTATTTTAGAAAACACATTACACTCATTTACAAAAGATAGATTTCATTCATTTAGAAAACACATTACACTCACTCAATTGAAAATACTATGTTTCACTTGTTTCAAAAAACCTTGTCCACTCATTACAAAAGATATATCTCAAAACTAATTTCACTCCCCACTTGCGAAACTGATATTTCAATCAAATAAAAATTGATTTCAATCATTTCAATAAATATATTTCACCACATCTCTTATAAAATATGTTTATTTCACATATTTCTTACGAAATAGGTTTGTTCGTGCGATTTCGGTTGAAATAGGTTTCTTTTCTATATTTGTTTACTCATCCTCACAAATTTATTTTTCGGTTTCAATAAACTTATTTCACTAAAAAACACATATCACTCATTTCATAAAACACATTACACTCATTCAATTGAAATACTATGTCTCACTTGTTTCAAAAAACCTATTTCACGCATTACAAAAGATATATTTCAAAACTAATTTCACTGTGTGCTTGCGAACTCATATTTAACTCATATAAAAATTGATGTCAATCATTTCAATAAACATATTTCACTCAGAAACTCTATTGAAATACTATATTGGGGAAATAATATATTTCATCCATTACAAAACTAATTTCAAAATTATTTTAGCTCATTTCAAAATAACAATTTCACTCAATACAAGTTTAGCTCATTTCAGAATAATAATTTCACTAAAATCAAAAACAGATTTCCCACACCGAATTAATAGATTGAACGAAATAAGTGAATTGAAACATTGAAATTTAAACATGTTCCAAATATATCCAAGAATGATCTTGTTGTAAAGGTCATGACCCTAGGAGTTCAAATATAAAAAAAATGTTTTAAAATAAAACTATAGATTAAAAGATATGCATGATTGAAATTGTCAAAGCGAAAACAAAATGTATGCGTGCTTCATAGGTTCTAGTGTGTCGGTAAGAGATGGTCACGCATGCATGTGTCCTTCATTTGACACATCGTGGCTCCTAGTGTAAGAAATACACTGCATGCAAATCTGAAGAAACGAGTGAAATACATCTCCCGTATATAAATGCTTGATGTGGTGTCATGTGCTCGTTGGCTAGCTGGTTGCCGGTAGATCCCGGCAACGGTAAAAAGAGCTTTGTGATGGTCCAAGTTGAATAAAAACACATCACATGCACCATATATGGCCATTTTTAATGAAGATCTTCAATTCAAAATATCTCATGCATCCATACAACATAGATATCTCTTTCCACCACCAAATGAGTGGCAACAATGCCTACATGGCTACATATAGGCATCCATATATGCGAGGGCAGTCTCTCTATGCTTCACGGGTTATTTCAATGCATTTCTGATATGCACCAACTGCTAGAGAAACAACAATGTAAGGAAGCAAAGATAAAATAAGCTTAAGAATAGGAGGCATTAGGCAAATAATACATGTGATGGAGCGACGCGGAAAATTCTTTGTGCTAACTTTATGTTTGCTTCCTGACATTGTTGAGCTAACTTTATGATTTTTGTAGACACACATAAATGTTGATGTACAACCTCAAAATGTTTCAACTCCTCATTCAACTTACATTAATAGAAACAAAAAAGGTAAAATCGTATGTGAATAGTGTCAAATTACTATTCCTCCAAAGATGTACTATTCATTTTCAAATTTGTCTTTTTTGAATCTCTAAATGCACATTGAGTTTGACCTGGATTTTTTCGGAGCTGTAAACATACCCCACATGGATGTTGTCAAATAATTTCAGATTTCTTTCAAATGTCTAAATGTGATTTTTTTGGGGCTTATCTCACGGTCTCACCTAACATTGATCTCATACAAGCTTTTCGGGAATACGCAAAGCTTCCGTATCACTGCATTGATAGAAGAAGTTAGAATGAGTACAGAAGGTGGTACAACATATGATACGGATGCTGGGGCATGAACATGTTTCCCAAAATGGAGAGACATAAGATGCTCGACCCGAAAAAGAAAAACACGGCTAAACTGGACGACCAGAGAAGAAATCCAACCAACTACTAGACAAGAAAAAACACCGAAGCCAGCAACGAGGACGTCACGAGCAACCAAGACAACGCCTTCAAGAACAAGAACGACACCGAGACGCTGACGTCATCCGGTCCGGAAAACTAGACCTGGGGTTTCCCCTGATACTCGAAGAAGCGCCCACGAAACGGCCATGGAAGCGCTAGAGTGTATTGTATTTTCAGGTCCGGCCGCAAAGGAAATTATGTTTTGCCAACTGATTATATATAATATCATAGGCGAAGATGGCAGCGTATGAGGATGGTGTGGGGCCGTCGAAGCATCCCGAGTTGATATTTCGTAGTGCTAGGGACCTTCGTCCCTTTTGAATAATGTTGGGATCACTGAAAATGGTGGCGACAATACATGACGACTTCGATTTGGTGCTGCTTTTCAAGTACCCAATCTCAATTTCTGGGATAAAAACACAAAGTTTGATCCTTGTAGTTTATACCTAAGCAATGGTGGTTTTTTTCGCATCATTACCTTATTGAAGGCATTGTTCAGATTTATGAAAACCTAGGATTTGGCCTTCGATGGCCGGACCCGACGATGGCATCGTTTGAGCACCGTTCCCTTCCTGGAGGTGTTAATGCTAGAGTTCGTTTCACATTGTCATTCTGATGTCCAGAGATGGTTGGTACCCACAACTGTTGTTGTAGTTCACCGATCACAGTTTTGGGTGCTTCGTTTTTTCATAATATTGTTGTCTATGTACAACTTCATTCTTTTATGACTATTCTTTTTTTTTGGCGTGTCCATATGTGTGTGCGCGTGTTGAGGTTAGTTGTGCGCATCCTAATAATGCAGAAACCGGCTGTGTACTCATTGTGTTTGTAAGCTTTATTTTGGCTCAATAAAATCCACCTTTTATTAAAAAAATACATTCCATGAATATGCAAAGACGTGAAAAAAGTGTAGTTTAAGGCCTATCTTCTCCCACGAGCAAATTAACTGGTGGATTAGTAAAGGTACACGACCACCTTTGCTAGTCGGCTACTCGCACCTCGCCACAAAGTACAGGGCAAGTCCTGCCTTTACGCTTCTGCCGAGGCCATGACAACAACAAGCTAGATGGAGGTTACATGAATGAAGGATTCGTTGATCCATTGGCCGAGCAGACGTGACTGATGAACCTGAACTCTGTATGTCGCAGATTGAGCTTCATTAGGTGTTGCCAAGAAGATTCGAGATACCTACCATTTCTGTTAGTAATTTATGAGAACCAAACATATGAAGCAATATGTGGCATTGCATATTAGCCAGGCTAGTGGCACGCAAGGAGTACGATATGTATGGGAGCTATTGATACTTAAATCTGCTAGTACAATCTTTCCACTTTGTGTGGCTTACTGAAAAGTATGTGCTTGTAATGTCTAAGCCAGCTACTTGCTCGGATTTATTGTTGTAGGAATTTATTGTCATATGTGCATGGTTCTGCTCACCTATATATAAGAACCATGCACTACCGGAATCAGCAGCTATGCCGTCGGTTTGATATGTACACATGTGTGAAGAGAGGATGGTCCAACATGCATCTACTTAGATTGTCACAGCCAAACAAGCATTTTCCATGTTCGCACAGTTCGAGGAGAAAAACATTGTACCAATGAAACTAATATTGAGTGGATCTTGAGACTGAGCGGCATCGGGAAATCGTTTCTTTGGATGGTCCAAAACTTCAGGGCCACGATACAAGCTGTGAGAAGCCATTCTCAACATGTCATGACTATGGAACTCATTCGCAGATTTTTGTGCAATACCTTCTTGTAATAAGCCCTTGGATTAGGCAAACTAGCCGTAGTTCAAATGATTAGGTTCCTAGTGGTGCAAACAATCCACCAGGGTCCATGTCCTAGTCTCGGCATTAGTGTTCACATTTTCCTGAATTTATTTTTGACCTTCGGTGATGTGTGTTCAGCGGGAGAAGACGTTTCCGTCGACTTTGAAAGTGTCTGTGGTGACTTCATCAATCTCAAGATGAAGTATCGGCTCAATATCTCGAAGACGCTCATAAGGATAGGATGTGTGTGCATGCGTTTATAGGGTTGAGTGGTTGGGTGCGTGTGTAAGATGCGAAAGAAGCGTGAAGATGTCTTCAGTGGTTTAGCTGGGTGATCTCTTCATGGCTATTCGTTGGGTATGAGACAAAGCACTTGGATTCTGACCTTTCTTACCCTACCAGGCCACTACAGTATGGCTCGCATATTGTGATGTGGGAACAAGTTTAAAGTGTAAAACTCAAATGGTATTTTCACGGTGTTTCATGCATGCTCTACTAGGAATATTTGAGTGTGTTTACTTTAACTGAAAAATTTATTCACTAAGATATATAAACAGGCTAAAAGTTCAAAGACGGAACACTAATGTAATAGTGAACCTGAACTGAAAATTCCCAGATGAATTTATGAGTTCGATGTGCAAATCGAATCCCATCCACCACCATGTACTCCTCTCTCCTATGTCGAATTAAATTGACGATGGCTAGCATGCTCATGTACCAAGTAATCAAGCTCACACTTCCAACTAAGCTGGTCATGGCCGTGGAGCGCATGTGCCCGCTGCCAACCCACATGCTTATACTGTATCTCGTTGATGTGACATTATAGGTCAATGAAAGCTTCCTTTATCAAAAATCCCGTGGTCGATCAAATCCATTTCAATAGTATGCTTATATGTCCTTCATGCGACATTATGAGTCGGAGAAAAAACTCCCTTTACCAAAAATCACGTTGCATATGGTGCTTGTGACAAAACCGGAGATCTGGTCTGCCGTGAGCGAGCTACTAATCAACTAGCTTTGCTTGGTACGTAAGGCGTCTGGACCGCTGGAGAAGGATCGATCAGCCTAGAAGCACTAATCAGCATTATCGGTGTGTTTTGCTTTGGGCGACTTCCCGTTCTTGTACGTCGCTGAGAACTAATCGTCGGCTAAGGACTGCACTAACAATGCCTTGACTCCTCCGCTGGTGGCCACGACAGCAAGTGTCAGCGCCACTGACATACCGGACCCGCCTGTCAACCATGCTGGGCCGGAAGGAGGCCGGCCCCAGCGCGCGACCAAGGCCCGCACTCGTGTCTATGGGCCTGACTGGACCCAGTGAAAGCCCGGCCACCTCACCTACTTAACCAGTGCAGCCCGATGGAGAGAGGCATCCAGAGGATCACGGCTCGGCGGCAGCAAGAACCCTAGTCTCCTTATCGTTCCTCTTCCATTCTTGTAACCAGCTTGTAACCGAGACTAAAAGAAGATACTTGAGGCAATAGATCGATTCCCCTCATCCTTGTCCTAACACTGGGTATCAGAGACCAACCACCACCCTCCCCACGCGCGATCTAGGGCAATTCATCGAAACTCGTCGTCTTCGCCAAGCTCGAGTTCATATTGAGGCCATGGAGCCGACCATGAAGGAGTACATGGACAAGATCACAAGTTCTATGGAGGAATTTCGACTGGAGTGATGCAGCAACACGGCGGCAATCCACGCGAACACCGCCAAGCTGGATGATCTGACAGCCTGGCGGCCCGATCCGGAGCGTCGCGTCGACCAACTCGCTGATGAGGTGGCGGATCTGCAGCAGGGGCGCCTGCCTACGGCTGCAGCCCCTGGTGTGGCGGCCAAGGAGACCAGCGCACCCGGTCCAAGTCTGGACACGGGCACCGCGGCGGTCTCGCAGCCATACGGGTCAAGGGACCATGGCGACGCATTTCTTCACCGGGACAAGGTGCTGGCGGCACCGCAGGTGCCGCTCCTGGGCACTTGTCAGTACACCTCCCAGTTGCCCCCTCCTCCTCTGTCCCACTTCGCTAATGCGAGCCAACTTCTCACCGGGTTGGGCCAAGCACACCCATCAGTTACTTTTCCTCAGTTTGCTGGAGACAACCCAAAACTGCGGAAAATGCTCTACGAGCCATATTTCTCCATGTCAGGGATCCATCCTTCCTTCTAGGTACCGATGGCCGCACTCAATTTCTCTAGGGCAGCCTCTGTTTGGTTACAGTCCCTCCAAAACCGCCTCTCGGAATTTGATTGGGAGGCATTTGCAGCATTGCTATGCATCCGTTTCGGTCGGGATAAACTCCAACTCTTGATTTGTCAATCTTGATGCGTCTCTGGCGGATTATATTGAGCGTTTTGAACTAATTGTGAATCACTTGGATTCATATTCTGATTCCATACATACTTACTTTTATGTCACTCGTTTTGTCGAGGGCTTGCGGCGGATATCCTGGCGGTCGTGTCGATCCAACGACCGCTGGACCTGGACACGGCGTGCTCCCAGGCACTTCTACAAGAGGAGGTCGCTGAATCGGCGCAACAAGCGCGCCAGCCGCGGGCCACGCCGCGCGGCACCAACGCCATGTTTCGGCCAAGCACGCGACTGCCGCTACCTCCTCCGCCACGACCAGCTCCTGCGGCCTCTCCAACACCTGCGGTGGACCGTCGTGGCGTCGATGGCGCCCACGCCGACACCTCCAAGATCAAGGCCTTGCGCGAAACTGGATCTTCGTGCTGGGTACCACCAAATCAGATTGGCCGAAGGGGAAGAATACAAGACAAAATTTCAGACTCATTCCAAACATTTTGAATTATAGGTGGTCTCATTTGGCCTCGCAGGCAGTCCAGCCACCTTCAATGGGGCAATACATTTCACTCTGCAGCCCCTCCTGCGGCACTGTGTGCTCCTATTCTTTGATGACATACTGGTATTTAGCCGGACCATGAAAGATCATCTGGACCATTTGTGCCAAACCTTGTAGTTACTCCGACGGGACCACTGAAAGATCAAGATGAGTAAGTGCTCGTTTGGACAGCTGCAACTGACTCATCTCGGACATGTCATCGGCACGGAAGGGGGTCGCCACTGAACCAGAAAAGATCCAGGCAGTTACAAAATGGAAAGCCCCTACAAACATTAAGGAAGTCTGCAGTTTCTCGGGGCTTGGCAGATACTATAGAAGATTTGTTCGCAACTTCGGGATAATTGCTAAGCCACTATTCCATCTCCTCAAAAATGGTGTACCCTTTGTGTGGACGCAAAGAGCTGAAGAAGCTTTCCAGTTGTTGAAAACACAGTTGATCTTAGCCCCAGTGCTCGCACTACCAGATTTCACCAAGCCATTCTCCATAGAAACAGATGCGAGCGACCACGGCATTGGAGCTGTTCTACAACAACAGGGCCGTCCTATAGCCTTCATGAGCAAAGCGTTGGCACCTCGCTACGAAGGATTGTCAACTTATGAAAAGGAGTACTTGGCAGTGATAGTAGCATATGACCAGTGGCGTCCCTATTTTCAGCATGGAGAATTTCTAATACACACAGACCAGCAAAGCCTAGTCCACCTCGAAGAGCAACGACTATCTACCCCATCGCAGAAAAACGCTTTCACTAAACTGTTGGGTCTTCAGTACATCATCAAATATAAGAAGGGAAAGGAGAATACAACAGCGGATGCTCTGTCTCGAGCTGAACCAGATGAGATCCTTACCCCCAATCACCTCCTGCCAAGCTGCATGGTTAGAAGATACTCTGACCATCTACAATTCAAGCCCTCAGCCACAGCGGCTACTGGAACAGTTAGCAATTCGCCCAGACCTGAAGGAAAGATCCTTACCCACAAATCAATTAATCCCGTGATGCAATATTCTGCTCCTTCAGGTGTAACCCTTCCTTGATCACCCACTACCAGAAAAACTGGGGTTGCCGACGGCCCCCGTCGGCATCTATGGACCTATGCCGACGGCCACGGAAAGGCCGTAGGCTTAGAAAAGCCGTCGGCATACATCAACTTATGCCGACGGGGCCGTCGGCATAGACAAGGCCGTCGGGACCGCCTGAGGTACGCCTACGGGGCCCGTCGGCATAGAGCAGGCCGTCGGCATATCCGTGGCCCACCTGCCCGGTCAGCGCTGACCATTTGACGGCGTTGACCCTACGCCGACGGGCAGTAACGGCGGCCGTCGGCATATCAGTGGCAGAGGTATGCCTACGGCCAAGCCGTCGGCATAGGCCCCTCTGCCACGTCAGCGATCCGTGTGCCACGCCACGTCAACGATCCGTGGGACAACCTCCGTGTGTGCAGGTATGCCGACGGCACGGCCGTCGGCATACGTTTATTTTACTTTATTTTTTTATTGTTATTTTTACTCTGTTTTTTTTTTTTTACTTTATTTTTAATTTTTGTTTTTGTATATGATAATTATGCCGTATCGAAAAAAACATACCCGATGGTATATCGATTGCCCTCACATTTAACATCGCTATCGCCGTGTCACGGAGGGGGGAAACGGTCGACACGGAAGGAATTACGGTTGGTGGGGGATTCGGGGTGTAGCTATGTCATCAAACATCGCACGGGTCCCGATGCATATGTGAAAGTGTTCATGCATGCGTACGCCCGTCTTGGGGCTCCGGGGGGTGCCCCCCCTCACGGACGGCGCCGCCGCCGACACCCCGGAGACGCGTGCCGCCTCTTCGGACATGCCACCACACCACCCTGCATGTATGAGGGGCCGGTGCGACGCTCCGGTGGCATTGCTACCCCCCAGGGCCCCCGTCCCGCCTAACCCTGGAGCGGTTGACCACGAGATCTACCCCTTTGACTTCCCACGGACGGGCTTTGACCAGTGGACCTCTCCACCCGGTTGTGTCAGTTCGCCCATAGGGACACCAGGGAGCAACATCCGGGCCAAACCCACAGCTACATACACTCCGTGTAGACCCGACGCGTTCGTTTCTCCAAAGCCGCGGCGGGCGACGTCCGTGAGGGGGAGGGGGACACCGAGACGCGTGCGGGGCATTTGCAACCGCCACAACACTTCCAGACTTGTGAGAGGCCGCCACGCAAGATTTGACGGTATGCTGGCCCGGAGGCCGCGGCCACGATCGAGACGCGAAGAGCAATCCGCGTAGAGGGAAGTGTTCAGATACTTCTCCATCACGAAAAATTATGAAAAATTACCATCGGTCCTATAGCACATGTGCCCACGTCATGTAAAAAACTCATGATTTTATCGCGCTCCAAGTATTTAATAATATTCACGCCGCATCGTTTCCGCAGAACGTCTACTACCGTGTGTCATCGCCGTCCGTGAGGGGGGCCACACACCGGAGACGCGTGCCGCCTCTTCGGACATGCCACCACACCACCCCGCATGTATGAGGGCCCGATGCGACGGTCCGGTGTCATTGCTACCCCCAGGGCCCCGTCCCCGCTTAACCTCGGAGCGGTTGACCACCGGATCTACCCTTTGACTTCCCACGGTCGGGATTTGACCAGTGGGCCTATCCACCGGTCATGTTAGGTCAGCCCATACGAACACTTTAGAGCAACATCCGGGCCACACCCACAGCAAGATCCCCTCCGTGTAGACCCGACGCGTCCGTTTCCCCCCTCCAGGTGCCGGAGCCGGCGCCGTCCGAGTGAGGCTGCACACCGAGGCAGCGTGCCGCCTTTTCCGGACATGCCACCACACCACCCTGCATGTATGAGGGCGGTGCGACGCCTCGGTGGCATTACTACCCCAGGGCCCCGTCCCCGCCTAACCCTTGAGCGGTTGACCACGAGATCTACCCTTTGACTTCCCACGGACGGGCTTTGACGGTGGACCTCTCCACCTGGTTGTGTCGATTCGCCCATAGGGACACCCGGAGCAACATCCGGGCCAAACCCACAGCCTACATCCACTCGTGTAGACCCGGACGCGTCGTTTCCCCTCCAAAGTGCGGCGGCGACGTCCGTGAGGGGAGGGGACACCCGGAGACGCGTGCCGGCATTTGCAACCGCCACAACACTTCCAGACTTGTGAGAGGCCGCCACGCAAGATTTGACGGTATGCTAGCCCCGAGGCAGCCGCCACAACAGAGACGCGAAGAGCAATCCGCAGAGAGGGAAGTGTTCAGATACTTCTCCATCACGAAAAATTATGAAAAATTACCATCGGTCCTATAGCACATGTGCCCACGTCATGTAAAAACTCATGATTTTATCGCGGCCCGAGTATTTAATAATATTCACGCCGCATCGCTTTCCGCGAACGTCTACTACCGTGTGGCATCGCCGTCCGTGAGGGGGGGCCACACCCCGAAGACGCATGCCGCCTCTTCAGACATGCCACCACGCCACCCCGCATGTATGAGGGCCCCGTGCGACGCTCGGTTGGCATTGCTATCCCCGAGGGCCCCGTCCCGCCTAACCCTGTAGCGTTTGACCACGGGATCTAGCCCTTTGACTTCCCACGGACGGGTTTGACCAGTGGGCCTATCCACCCGGTCATGTTAGGTCAGCCCATACGAACACTTTAGAGCAACATCCGGCCACACCCACAGCAAGATCCCTCCGTGTAGACCCGACGTCTGTTTCCCCCCTCCGGTGCGGGCGGCGCCGTCCGTGAGGGGGGCCACACCCCGGAGACGCGTGCCGCCTCTTCGGACATGCCACCACACCACCCTGCATGTATGAGGGGCCGGTGCGACGCTCCGGTGGCATTGCTACCCCCCAGGGCCCCCGTCCCGCCTAACCCTGGAGCGGTTGACCACGAGATCTAGCCCTTTGACTTCTCACGGACGGGCTTTGACCAGTGGACCTCTCCACTCGGTTGTGTCAGGTCGGCCCAGAGGGACACCCGGGAGCAACATCCGGGCCAAACCCACAGCTACATCCACTCCGTGTAGACCCGACGCGTCCGTTTCCCCCCTCCAGGTGCCGGCGGCGGCGCCGTCCGTGAGGGGGGGGGGCACACCCCGGAGACGCGTGGCGGGCATTTGCAACCGCCACAACACTTCCAGACTTGTGAGAGGCCGCCTACGCAAGATTTGACGGTATGCTAGCCCCCGGAGGCCGCCGGCCACAGTCGTAGACGCGCGAAGAGCAATCCGCGTAGAGGGAAGTGTTCAGATACTTCTCCATCACGAAAATTTACGAAAAATTACCATCGGTCCTATAGCACATGTGCCCACGTCATGTAAAAAACTCATGATTTTATCGCGCTCCGAGTATTTAATAATATTCACGCAGATCGCTTCCGCAGAACGTCTACTACCGTGTGTCATCGCCGTCCGTGAGGGGGGGCCACACCGAGACGCATGCCGCCTCTTCGGACATGCCACCACACCACCCGCATGTATGAGGGCCCGATGCGACGGTCCGGTGGCATTGCTACCCCAGGGCCCCGTCCCCGCTTAACTCGGAGCGGTTGACCACCGGATCTACCCTTTGACTTCCCACGGACGGGATTTGACCAGTGGGCCTATCCACCGGTCATGTTAGGTCAGCCCATACTGAACACTTTAGAGCAATATCCGGCCACACCCACAGCAAGACCCCTCCGTGTAGACCCGACGTCGTTTCCCCCCTCCAGTGCCGTGGCGGCGCCGTCCGTGTGAGGCACACCGAGACGCAGCGTGCCGCCTTTTTCGGACATGCCACCACACCACCCTGCATGTATGAGGGCGGTGCGACGCTCGGTGGCATTGCTACCCCAGGGGCCCCGTCCGCCTAACCCTTGAGCGGTTGACCACGAGATCTACCCTTTGACTTCCCACGGACGGGCTTTGACGGTGGACCTCCCCACCGGTTGTGCCGATTCGGCCCATAGGGACACCCGGAGCAACATCCAGGCCAAACCCACAGCTACATCCACTCTGTAGACCCGACAGCGTCTGCTTCCCCCTCCAAAGTGCCGGGCGGCGGCGTCCGTGAGGGGGGGAGACACCGAGACGCTGCGTGCGGGCATTTGCAACCGCCACAACACTTCCAGACTTGTGAGAGGCCGCCACGCAAGATTTGACGGTATGCTAGCCCCGAGGCAGACGGCCACAACAGAGACGCGAAGAGGAATCGAGAGGGAAGTGTTCAGATACTTCTCCATCACGAAAAATTATGAAAAATTACCATCGGTCCTATAGCACATGTGCCCACGTCATGTAAAAACTCATGATTTTATCGCGCTCCGGTATTTAATAATATTCACGCCGCATCGCTTCCGCAGAACGCCTACTACCGTGGTGTCATCGCCGTCCGTGAGGGGGGGGCACACCCCGGAGACGCATGCCGCCTCTTCGGACATGCCACCACACCACCCCGCATGTATGAGGGGCCCGATGCGACGGTCCGTGGCATTGCTACCCCCTGTGGCCCCTGGCCCCGCTTAACTCTCGGAGCGGTTGACCACGGATCTACCCTTTGACTTCCCACGGACGGATTTTGACCATGGGCCTATCCACCGGTCATGTTAGGTCAGCCCATACGAACACTTTAGAGCAACATCCGGGCCACACCCACAAAGAAGATCCCTCCGTGTAGACCCGACGTCTGCTTTCCCCCTCCAGTGCGGCGGCGGCGCCGTCCGTGTGAGGGGGCACACCCCGGAGACGCGTGCCGCCTTTTCGGACATGCCACCACACCACCCTGCATGTATGAGGGGCCGGTGCGACGCTCCGGTGGCATTGCTACCCCCCAGGGCCCCCGTCCCGCCTAACCCTTGAGCGGTTGACCACGAGATCTACCCCTTTGACTTCCCACGGACGGGCTTTGACGGTGGACCTCTCCACCGGTTGTGTCAGCCGGCGCCCATAGGGACACCGGGAGCAACATCCGGCCAAACCCACAGCTACATCCACTCTGTGTAGACCCGACGCGTCTGCTTCTCCAAAGCCGGTGCGGGCGGCGACGTCCGTGAGGGGGGAGGGGACACCGAGACGCTGCGTCGGGCATTTGCAACCGCCACAACACTTCCAGACTTGTGAGAGGCCGCCACGCAAGATTTGACGGTATGCTAGCCCCGAGGCAGCTGCCGGCCACAACAGAGACGCCAAGAGCAATCCGCCAGAGAGGAAGTGTTCCGATACTTCTCCATCACGAAAAATTATGAAAAATTACCATCGGTCCTATAGCACATGTGCCCACGTCATGTAAAAAACTCATGATTTTATCGCGCTCCGAGTATTTAATAATATTCACGCCGCATCGTTTCCGCAGAACGTCTACTACCGTGTGTCATCGCCGTCCGTGTGAGGGGGCACACCTGAGACGCGTGCGCCTCTTCGGACATGCCACCACACCACCCCGCATGTATGAGGGCCCGGCGCGACGGTCGGTGGCATTGCTACCCCCGGGGCCCCTGGCCCCGCTTAACCTCGAGCGGTTGACCACCGGATCTACCCTTTGACTTCCCACGGACGGGATTTGACCAGTGGGCCTATCCACCGGTCATGTTAGGGTCAGCCCATACGAACACTTTAGAGCAACATCCGGCCACACCCACAGCAAGATCCCCTCCGTGTAGACCCGACGCGTCTGCTTTCCCCCTCCAGGTGCGGGCGGCGGCGCCCGTCCGTGTGAGGGGGCACACCGAGACGCTGCGTGCCGCCTCTTCGGACATGCCACCACACCATCCTGCATGTATGAGGGGCCGGTGCGACGCTCTGGTGGCATTGCTATCCCTCAGGGCCCCCGTCCCGCCTAACCCTGGAGCGGTTGACCACGAGATCTAGCCCTTTGACTTCCCACGGACGGGCTTTGACCAGTGGACCTCTCCACCTGGTTGTGCCGGGCCGCCCATAGGGACACCGGGAGCAACATCCGGCCAAACCCACAGCTACATCCACTCCGTAGACCCGACGCGTCTGCTTTCCTCCAAAGCCGGGCGGGCGCGACGTCCGTGAGGGGGAGGACACCGGAGACAGCGTGTCGGGCATTTGCAACCGCCACAACACTTCCAGACTTGTGAGAGGCCGCCACGCAAGATTTGACGGTATGTTAGCCCGGAGGCCACCGCCACAACAGAGACGCAGCGAAGAGCAATCCGCGTAGAGGGAAGTGTTCAGATACTTCTCCATCACGAAAAATTATGAAAAATTACCATCGGTCCTATAGCACATGTGCCCACGTCATGTAAAAAACTCATGATTTAATCGCGCTCCGAGTATTTAATAATATTCACGCCGCATCGTTTCCGCAGAACGTCTACTACCGTGTGTCATCGCCGTCCGTGAGGGGGGGCTACACCCGTAGACGCATGCCGCCTTCTTCGGACATGCCACCACACCACCCCGCATGTATGAGGGCCCGATGCGACGGTCGGTGGCATTGCTACCCCAGGGCCCCTGGCCCCGCTTAACCTCGGAGCGGTTGACCACCGGATCTACCCTTTGACTTCCCACGGACGGATTTGACCATGGGCCTATCCACCGGTCATGTTAGGTCAGCCCATACGAATACTTTAGAGCAACATCCGGGCCACACCCACAGCAAGATCCCCTCCGTGTAGACCCGACGTCGTTTCCCCCCTCCAGGTGCCGGGCGGCGCCGTCCGTGTGAGGGGGCACACCGAGACAGCGTGCCGCCTTTTTCGACATGCCACCACACCACCCCGCATGTATGAGGGCCCGCTGCGACGCTCCGGTGGCATTGCTACCCCCAGGGCCCCCGTCCCGCCTAACCCTGGAGCAGTTGACCACGAGATCTACCCCTTTGACTTCCCACGGACGGGCTTTGACCAGTGGACCTCTCCACCCGGTTGTGTCAGTTCGGCCCATAGGGACACCCGGGAGCAACATCCGGGCCAAACCCACAGCTACATCCACTGTAGACCCGAGCGTCTGCTTCCCCCTCCGGTGCGTGGCGGCGACGTCCGTGAGGGGGGGGGGAGGAGACACCGAGACGCGTGCGGGCATTTGCAACCGCCACAACACTTCCAGACTTGTGAGAGGCCGCCACGCAAGATTTGACGGTATGCTAGCCGGAGGCCGGCCACAGTCGTGAGACGCGAAGAGGAATCCACAGAGAGGGAAGTGTTCGGGATACTTCTCCATCACGAAAAATTATGAAAAATTACCATCGGTCCTATAGCACATGTGCCCACGTCATGTAAAAACTCATGATTTTATCGCGCTCAGTATTTAATAATATTCACGCGCATCGTTTCGCAGAACGTCTACTACCGTGTGTCATCGCCCGTCCGTGAGGGCCACATCCCGGAGACGCATGCCGCCTCTTCGGACATGCCACCACACCACCCCACATGTATGAGGGCCCGATGCGACGGTCCGTGGCATTGCTACCCCAGTGGCCCCGTCCCCGCCTAACCTCGAGCGGTTGACCACCGGATCTACCTTTGACTTCCCACGACGGATTTGACGGTGGGCCTACCACCCGGTCATGTTAGGTCAGCCCATACGAACACTTTAGAGCAACATCCGGGCCACACCCACAGCAAGATCCCCTCCGTGTAGACCCGACGCGTCCGTTTCCCCCCTCCAAGTGCCGGCGGCGGCGCCGTCCGTGTGAGGGGGCACACCCCGGAGACGCGTGCCGCCTCTTTGGACATGCCACCACACCACCCTGCATGTATGAGGGGCCGGTGCGACGCTCCGGTGGCATTGCTACCCCCCAGGGCCCCCGTCCCGCCTAACCCTTGAGCGGTTGACCACGAGATCTACCCCTTTGACTTCCCACGGACGGGCTTTGACCAGTGGACCTCTCCACCCGGTTGTGTCAGTTCGGCCCATAGGGACACCCGGGAGCAACATCCGGGCCAAACCCACAGCTACATCCACTCTGTAGACCCGGCGTCCGCTTCCCCAAAGCCGGTGCGGGCGGCGGCGTCCGTGAGGGGGGAGGGACACCGGAGACGCGTGCGGGCATTTGCAACCGCCACAACACTTCCAGACTTGTGAGAGGCCGCCACGCAAGATTTGACGGTATGTTAGCCCCGAGGCCGCCGGCCACGATCGTGAGACAGCGAAGAGCAATCCGCAGAGAGGGAAGTGTTCAGATACTTCTCGATCACGAAAAATTATGAAAAATTACCATCGGTCCTATAGCACATGTGCCCACGTCATGTAAAAACTCATGATTTTATCGCGCTCCGGTATTTAATAATATTCACGCCGCATCGTTTCCGCGAGCGTCTACTACCGTGTGTCATCGCCCGTCCGTGAGGCCACACCGGAGACGCGTGCCGCCTCTTCGGACATGCCACCACACCACCCGCATGTATGAGGGCCCGATGCGACGGTCCGTGGCATTGCTACCCTCAGGCCCCTGGCCCCGCTTAACCTCGAGCGGTTGACCACCGGATCTACCCTTTGACTTCCCACGGACGGGATTTGACCATGGGCCTATCCACCCGGTCATGTTAGGTCAGCCCATACGAACACTTTAGAGCAACATCCGGCCACACCCACAGCAAGATTCCCTCCGTAGACCCGGCGTCCGTTTCCCCCTCCAGTGCCGTGGCGGCGCGTCCGTGTGAGGGGCACACCGGAGACGCAGCGTGCCGCCTCTTCGTACATGCCACCACACCACCCTGCATGTATGAGGGGCGGTGCGACGCCCCGGTGGCATTGCTACCCCAGGGCCCCTGTCCCCGCCTAACCTCGGAGCGGTTGACCACGAGATCTACCCTTTGACTTTCCACAGACGGGCTTTGACCAGTGGACCTCTCCACCGGTTGTGCCGGTTCGCCCATAGGGACACCCGGAGCAACATCCGGCCAAACCCACAGCTACATCCACTCCGTGTAGACCCGGCCGTCTGCTTCTCCAAAGCCGGCGTGGCGCCGTCCGTGAGGAGGGGAGGGGGGACACCCCGGAGACGCGTGCCGGGCATTTGCAACCGCCACAACACTTCCAGACTTGTGAGAGGCCGCCTACGCAAGATTTGACGGTATGCTAGCCCCCGGAGGCCGCGGCCACGGTCGTAGGCAGCGAAGAGCAATCCGCGTAGAGGGAAGTGTTCAGATACTTCTCCATCACGAAAAATTATAAAAATTACCATCGGTCCTATAGCACATGTGCCCACGTCATGTAAAAACTCATGATTTTATCGCGCCCGGTATTTAATAATATTCACGCCGCATCGTTTCCGCAGAACGTCTACTACCGTGTGTCATCGCCCGTCCGTGAGGCCACACCGAGACGCTTGCGCCTCTTCGGACATGCCACCACACCACCCGCATGTATGAGGGCCCGATCTGACGGTCCGGTGGCATTGCTACCCCAGGGCCCTGGCCCCGCCTAACCTGGAGCGGTTGACCACGGATCTACCTTTGACTTCCCACGGACGGGATTTGACCAGTGGGCCTATCCACCGGTCATGTTAGGTCAGCCCATACGAACACTTTAGAGCAACATCCGGCCACACCCACAGCAAGATCCCCTCCGTAGACCCGACGCGTCTGCTTTCTCCAGTGCCAAGCGCGGCGTCCGTGAGGGGGGCCACACCCCGGAGACGCGTGCCGCCTCTTCGGACATGCCACCACACCACCCTGCATGTATGAGGGGCCGGTGCGACACTCCGGTGGCATTGCTACCCCCCAGGGCCCCCGTCCCGCCTAACCCTGGAGAGGTTGACCACGAGATCTAGCCCTTTGACTTCCCACGGACGGGCTTTGACCAGTGGACCTCTCCACCCGATTGTGTCAGTTCGGCCCATAGGGACACCCGAGCAACATCCGGCCAAACCCACAGCTACATCCACTCCGTGTAGACCCGACGCGTCTGCTTCTCCTCCGGTGCGGCGTGGCGGCGTCCGTGAGGGGGGGGAGGGGACACCTCGAGACGCAGCGTGCGGGCATTTGCAACCGCCACAACACTTCCAGACTTGTGAGAGGCCGCCACGCAAGATTTGACGGTATGCTAGCCGGAGGTCACGCCACAACAGAGACGCCAAGAGAAATCCGCATAGAGGGAAGTGTTCAGATACTTCTCCATCACGAAAAATTATGAAAAATTACCATCGGTCCTATAGCACATGTGCCCACGTCATGTAAAAACTCATGATTTTATCGGCGCTCCAGTATTTAATAATATTCACGCCGCATCGTTTCAGTAAGCGTCTACTACCGTGTCATCGCCGTCCGTGAGGGGCCACACCGAGACGCGTGCGCCTCTTCGGACATGCCACCACACCACCCCGCATGTATGAGGGCCCGATGCGACGGTCCGTGGCATTGCTACCCCAGGGCCCCCGTCCGCCCTAACCACAGGCGGTTGACCACGGATCTACCCTTTGACTTCCCACGGACAGGATTTGACCAAAGGCCTATCCACCGGTCATGTTAGGTCAGCCCATACGAACACTTTAGAGCAACATCCGGGCCACACCCACAGCAACATCCCCTCCGTAGACCCGACGCGTCTGCTTTCCCCCCTCCAGTGCCGGCGGCGGCGCCGTCCGTGTGAGGGGGCACACACCGGAGACGCGTGCCGCCTCTTCGGACATGCCACCACACCACCCTGCATGTATGAGGGGCGGGTGCGACGCTCCGGTGGCATTGCTACCCCCCAGGGCCCCCGTCCCGCCTAACCCTGGAGCGGTTGACCACGAGATCTAGCCCTTTGACTTCCCACGGACGGGCTTTGACGATGGACCTCTCCACCGGTTGTGTCAGTTCGGCCCATAGGGACACCGGAGCAACATCCGGCCAAACCCACAGCTACATCCACTCCGTGTAGACCCGGACGCGTCCGTTTCCCTCCAAAGCCGGTGGCGGCGACGTCTGCAGGAGGGGAGGGGGACACCGGAGACGCGTGCGGGCATTTGCAACCGCCACAACACTTCCAGACTTGTGAGAGGCCGCCACGCAAGATTTGACGGTATACTGGCCCGAGGCCGCGGCCACGGGCCAGAGCAGCCAAGAGAAATCCAGAGAGGGAAGTGT
The DNA here is from genome assembly GCA_021605145.1 of Aegilops bicornis. Lineage (NCBI taxonomy): Eukaryota > Viridiplantae > Streptophyta > Magnoliopsida > Poales > Poaceae > Aegilops > Aegilops bicornis. The sequence continues at coordinate 62,758,392 of CM038675.1, read as the reverse complement.
TCAGATACTTCTCCATCACGAAAAATTATGAAAAATTACCATCGGTCCTATAGCACATGTGCCCACGCCATGTAAAAAACTCATGATTTTATCGGCGCTCCGAGTATTTAATAATATTCACGCCATCGCTTTCCGCATGAACGTCTACTACCGTGTGTCATCGCCGTCCGTGAGGGGGGCCACACCGAGACGCTGCGTCGCCTCTTCGGACATGCCACCACACCACCCCGCATGTATGAGGCCCGATGCGACGGTCCGTGGCATTGCTACCCCAGGCCCCTGGCCCCGCCTAACCACAGGAGCGGTTGACCACCGGATCTACCCTTTGACTTCCCACGGACGAGATTTGACCAGTGGGCCTATCCACCCGGTCATGTTAGGGTCGGCCCATCACGAACACTTTAGAGCAACATCCGGCCACACCCACAGCAAGATCCCTCCGTGTAGACCCGACGCGTCCGTTTCCCCCTCCAGTGCGGGCGGCGCGCGTCCGTGTGTGGGGGCACACCACGGAGACGCGTGCCGCCTCTTCGGACATGCCACCACACCACCGTGCATGTATGAGGGCGGGTGCGACGCCCGGTGGCATTGCTACCCAGTGGCCCCGTCCCCGCCTAACCACGGGCGGTTGACCACGAGATCTACCCCTTTGACTTCCCACAGACGGGCTTTGACCAGTGGACCTCTCCACCCGGTTGTGTCAGTTCGGCCCATAGGGACACCCGGGAGCAACATCCGGGCCAAACCCACAGCTACATCCACTCCGTGTAGACCCGCCGCGTCCGTTTCCCCCCTCCCGGTGCCGGCGGCGGCGCCGTCCGTGAGGGGGGGGGGGCACACCCCGGAGACGCGTGCCGGGCATTTGCAACCGCCACAACACTTCCAGACTTGTGAGAGGCCGCCTACGCAAGATTTGACGGTATGCTTGCCGAGGTCAGCCGGCCACGGTCGTGACGCGAAGAGCAATCGCGTAGAGGGAAGTGTTCAGATACTTCTCCATCACGAAAAATTATGAAAAATTACCATCGGTCCTATAGCACATGTGCCCACGTCATGTAAAAACTCATGATTTTATCGCGCTCCGGTATTTAATAATATTCACGCCGCATCGTTTCGCAGAACGCCCACGACCGTGTGTCATCGCCCGTCCGTGAGGGGCCACACCGGAGACGCGTGCGCCTCTTCGGACATGCCACCACACCACCCCGCATGTATGAGGGCCCGATGCGACGGTGCGGTGGCATTGCTACCCCAGGCCCCGTCCCACCTAACCACGGAGCGGTTGACCACCGGATCTACCCTTTGACTTCCCACGGACGGATTTGACCAAGGCCTATCCACCGGTCATGTTAGGTCAGCCCATACGAACACTTTAGACCAACATCCGGCCACACCCACAAAGAAGATCCCCTCCGTAGACCCGACGCGTCTGCTTCCCCCTCCAGTGCCGGGCGGCGGCGCCGTCCGTGTGAGGGCACACCCCGAGACGCGTGCGCCTCTTCGGACATGCCACCACACCACCCTGCATGTATGAGGGGCGGTGCGGCGCCTCGGTGGCATTGCTACCCCTCAGGCCCCCCTGGCCCAGCCTAACCTCGAGCGGTTGACCACGAGATCTACCTTTGACTTCCCACGGGACGGGCTTTGACCAGTGGACCTCTCCACCGGTTGTGTCAGATTCGCCCATAGGGACACCGGGAGCAACATCCGGCCAAACCCACAGCTACATCCACTCCGTGTAGACCAGCGTCCGTTTCCCCCTCCAAAGCCGTGGCGGGCGACGTCCGTGAGGGGGGAGGAGGACACCGAGACGCTGCGCTGCATTTGCAACCGCCACAACACTTCCGGACTTGTGAGAGGCCGCCATTTAAGATTTGACGGTATGTTAGCCCCGGAGGCCGCCGCCACGGTCGTAGGCAGCGAAGAGCAATCCAGCGTAGAGGGAAGTGTTCGATACTTCTCCATCACGAAAAATTATGAAAAATTACCATCGGTCCTATAGCACATGTGCCCACGTCATGTAAAAACTCATGATTTTATCGCGCTCCGAGTATTTAATAATATTCACGCCGCATCGTTTCCATGAGCGTCTACTACCGTGTGTCATCGCCGTCCGTGAGGCCACACCGGAGACGCGTGCGCCGCCTTCTTCAGACATGCCACCACACCACCCCGCATGTATGAGGGCCCGATGCGACGGTTCGGTGGCATTGCTACCCCTGTGGCCCCCTGGCCCCGCCTAACCACAGGCGGTTGACCACGGATCTACCCTTTGACTTCCCACGAGCGGGATTTGACCGGTGGGCCTATCCACCGGTCATAGTAGGTCAGCCCATACGAACACTTTAGAGCAACATCCGGGCCACACCCACGGCAAGATCCCTCTGTGTAGACCCGGCGCGTCCGTTTCCCCCTCCAGGTGCGGCGGCGGCGCCGTTCGTCGAGGGCACACCGAGACGCGTGCCGCCTCTTCGGACATGCCACCACACCACCCTGCATGTATGAGGGCCGGTGCGATGCTCGTGGCATTATACCCCTGTGGCCCCTGGCCCCGCCTAACCTCGGAGCGTTTGACCACGAGATCTACCCCTTTGAGTTCCCACGGACGGGCTTTGACCGGTGGACCTCTCCACCGGTTGTGTCGATTCGCCCATAGGGACACCGGGAGCAACATCCGGCCAAAACCCACAGCTACATCCACTCGTGTAGACCCGACGCGTCTGTTCCCCCTCCGGTGCGGCGGCGACGTCCGTGAGGGGAGGGGGACACCCGGAGACGTTGCGGGCATTTGCAACCGCCACAATACTTCCAGACTTGTGAGAGGCCGCCACTAAGATTTGACGGTATGCTGGCCCCGAGGCCGGGCGGCCCACGGTCAGAGACGCGAAGAGCAATCCGCGTAGAGGGAAGTGTTCAAATACTTCTCCATCACGAAAATTTATGAAAAATTACCATCGGTCCTATAGCACATGTGCCCACGTCATGTTAAAAACTCATGATTTTATCGCGCTCCGAGTATTTAATAATATTCACGCCGCATCGTTTCCGCAGAACGTCTACTACCGTGTGTCATCGCCCGTCCGTGAGGAGCCACACCGGAGGCAGCGTGCCGCCTCTTCGGACATGCCACCACACCACCCCACATGTATGAGGGCCCGATGCGACAGTCCGGTGGCATTGCTACCCCCCAGGGCCCCCGTCCCGCCTAACCCTTGAGCGGTTGACCACGAGATCTACCCCTTTGACTTCCCACGGACGGGCTTTGACCAGTGGACCTCCCCACCAGTTGTGTCGATTCGGCCCATAGGGACACCCGGAGCAACATCCGGGCCAAACCCACAGCTACATCCACTTGTGTAGACCCGTGGCGTCCGTTTCCCCCCTCCGGTGCGGCGTGGCGGCGTCCGTGAGGGGGGAGGACACCGGAGACGCGTGCGGGCATTTGCAACCGCCACAACACTTCCAGACTTGTGAGAGGCCGCCACGCAAGATTTGACGGTATGCTGGCCCGGAGGCCGGCCACAGTCGGAGACGCGAAGAGAAATCCGCGTAGAGGGAAGTGTTCAGATACTTCTCCATCACGAAAAATTATGAAAAATTACCATCGGTCCTATAGCACATGTGCCCACGTCATGTAAAAAACTCATGATTTTATCGCGCTCCGAGTATTTAATAATATTCACGCCGCATCGTTTCCGCTAAGCGTCTACTACCGTGTGTCATCGCCGCCCGTGAGGGGGGCCACACCCGAGGCAGCGTGCCGCCTCTTCGGACATGCCACCACACCACCCGCATGTATGAGGGCCCGATGCGACGGTCCGTGGCATTGCTACCCCCAGGCCCCGTCTCCGCTTAACTCCCGAGCGGTTGACCACCGGATCTACCCCTTTGACTTCCACGGACGGGATTTGACCAGTGGGCCTATCCACCGGTCATGTTAGGTCGGCCCATACGAACACTTTAGAGCAACATCCGGCCACACCCACAGCAAGATCCCCTCCGTGTAGACCCGGACGCGTCTGCTTTCCCCCCTCCAAAGCCGGGCGTGGCGCGCCGTCCGTGTGAGGGCACACACCGGAGACGCGTGCCGCCTTCTTCGGACATGCCACCACACCACCTGCATGTATGAGGCGGGTGCGACGCTCCGGTGGCATTACTACCCCGGGCCCCGTCCCGCCTAACCCTGGAGCGGTTGACCACGAGATCTACCCCTTTGACTTCCCACAGACGGGCTTTGACCAGTGGACCTCTCCACCCGGTTGTGTCAGTTCGGCCCATAGGGACACCCGGGAGCAACATCCGGGCCAAACCCACAGCTACATCCACTCCGTGTAGACCCGACGCGTCTGCTTCTCCAAAGCCGGGCGGCGGCGGCGTCCGTGAGGAGACACGAGACGCGTGCCGGCATTTGCAACCGCCACAACACTTCCAGACTTGTGAGAGGCCGCCACGCAAGATTTGACGGTATGTTAGCTCTCGAGGCCGCCGCCACAACAGAGACGCGAAGTGCAATCCGCGTAGAGGGAAGTGTTCAGATACTTCTCCATCACGAAAATTTATGAAAAATTACCATCGGTCCTATAGCACATGTGCCCACGTCATGTAAACAACTCATGATTTTATCGCGCTCCGAGTATTTAATAATATTCACGCCGCATCGTTTCCGCAGAACGTCTACGACCGTGTGTCATCGCCGTCCGTGAGGGGGGCCACACCCCGGAGACGCGTGCCGCCTCTTCGGACATGCCACCACACCACCCCGCATGTATGAGGGCCCGATGCGACGGTCTGGTGGCATTGCTACCCCCCAGGGCCCCCGTCCCGCCTAACCCTGGAGCGGTTGACCACCGGATCTACCCCTTTGACTTCCCACGGACGGGATTTGACCAGTGGGCCTATCCACCCGGTCATGGTAGGTCAGCCCATACGAACACTTTAGAGCAACATCCGGGCCACACCCACAGCAAGATCCCCTCCGTGTAGACCCGACGCGTCCGTTTCCCCCCTCCAGGTGCCGGCGGCGGCGCGGTCCGGGTGCGGGGGCACACCCCGGTGACGCGGGCCGCCTCTTCGGACATGCCACCACCCCACCCTGCATGTATGTGGGGCGGTGCGACGCTCGATGGCATTGCTACCCCAGGGCCCCCGGCCCAGCCTAACCACAGGCGGTTGACCACGAGATCTACCCCTTTGACTTCCCGCAGACGGGCTTTGACCAGTGGACCTCTCCACCGGTTGTGTCAGTTGGCCCCATAGGGACACCGGGAGCAACATCCGGGCCAAACCCACAGCTACATCCACTCCGTGTAGACCCGACGTCCGTTTCCCCCTCCGGTGCGGCGTGGCGGCGTCCGTGAGGAGGAGGGACACCGGAGACGTGCTGGCATTTGCAACCGCCACAACACTTCCAGACTTGTGAGAGGCCGACTACGCAAGATTTGACGGTATGCTGGCCGAGGTCGCGGCCACAACAGAGACGCGAAGAGCAATCAGAGAGGGAAGTGTTCGAGATACTTCTCCATCACGAAAAATTATGAAAAATTACCATCGGTCCTATAGCACATGTGCCCACGTCATGTAAAAAACTCATGATTTTATCGCGCCCGGTATTTAATAATATTCACGCGCGCATCGTTTCCGCAGAACGTCTACTACCGTGTGTCATCGCCGTGCGTGAGGGGGCCACACCCGAGACGCGTGCCGCCTCTTGGACATGCCACCACACCACCCGCATGTATGAGGGCCCGATGCGACGGTTCGGGGTGGCATTGCTACCCCTGTGGCCCCCGGCCCCGCCTTAACCCCTGGAGCGGTTGACCACCGGATCTACCCTTTGACTTCCCACGGACGGGATTTGACCGGTGGGCCTATCCACCGGTCATAGTAGGTCAGCCCATACGAACACTTTAGAGCAACATCCGGGCCACACCCACAGCAAGATCCCTCCTGTAGACCCGACGCGTCCGTTTCCCCTCCAGCCGGGCCGTGGCGCTGCCGTCTGAGGGGCACACCGAGACGCGTGCCGCCTCTTCGGACATGCCACCACACCACCCTGCATGTATGAGGGGCGGTGCGATGCTCGTGGCATTGCTACCCCCAGGGCCCCCGTCCCGCCTAACCACAGGCGTTTGACCACGAGATCTACCCCTTTGAGTTCCCACGACGGGCTTTGACCAGTGGACCTCTCCACCGGTTGTGTCGATTCGGCCCATAGGGACACCCGGAGCAACATCCGGGCCAAACCCACAGCTACATCCACTCCGTGTAGACCCGTCCGTTTCCCCCTCCAGTGCGGCGGCGGCGACGTCCGTGAGGGGGAGGGACACCGGAGACGCTGCGTCGGGCATTTGCAACCGCCACAATACTTCCAGACTTGTGAGAGGCCGCCACGCAAGATTTGACGGTATGCTAGCCCGAGGTCGGCCACATCAGAGACGCGAAGAGCAATCCGCGTAGGGAAGTGTGCTGATACTTCTCCATCACGAAAAATTTATGAAAAATTACCATCGGTCCTATAGCACATGTGCCCACGTCATGTAAAAACTCATGATTTTATCGGCGCTCCGGTATTTAATAATATTCACGCCGCATCGCTTTTCCGCGAGCGTCTACGACCGTGTGTCTTCGCCGTCCGTGAGGGGAGCCACACCCCGGAGACGCTGCGTGCGCCTCTTCGGACATGCCACCACACCACCCCACATGTATGAGGCCCGATGCGACAGTCGGTGGCATTGCTACCCCAGGCCCCCGTCCCCGCCTAACCCTTGAGCGGTTGACCACGAGATCTACCCTTGACTTCCCACGGACGGGCTTTGACGGTGGACCTCCCCACCCGGTTGTGTCGATTCGGCCGCCCATAGGGACACCGGGAGCAACATCCGGCCAAACCCACAGCTACATCCACTCTGTAGACCCGACGCGTCCGTTTCCCCCCAAAGCCGGTGCGGCGGCGACGTCCGTGAGGGGGGGAGGACACCCCGAGACGCGTGCGGGCATTTGCAACCGCCACAACACTTCCAGACTTGTGAGAGGCCGCCACGCAAGATTTGACGGTATGCTGGCCCCGGAGGCAGCCGGCCATCGTGAGACGCGAAGAGGAATCCAGTAGAGGGAAGTGTTCAGATACTTCTCCATCACGAAAATTATGAAAAATTACCATCGGTCCTATAGCACATGTGCCCACGCCATGTAAAAATCTCATGATTTTATCGGCGCTCGAGTATTTAATAATATTCACGATCGTTTCCGCAGAGCGTCTACTACCGTGTGTCATCGCCGTCCGTGAGGGCCACACCGGAGACGCATGCCGCCTCTTCGGACATGCCACCACACCACCCCGCATGTATGAGGGCCCGATGCGACGTCCGGTGGCATTGCTACCCCAGTGGCCCCTGGCCCCGCTTAACCACGAGCGGTTGACCACCGGATCTACCTTTGACTTCCCACGGACGGGATTTGACCAATGGGCCTATCCACCCGGTCATGTTAGGTCAGCCCATACGAACACTTTAGAGCAACATCCGGGCCACACCCACAGCAAGATCCCCTCCGTGTAGACCCGACGCGTCCGTTTCCCCCCTCCAGGTGCCGGCGTCTGCGCCGTCCGTGTGAGGGGGCACACCCCGGAGACGCGTGCCGCCTCTTCGGACATGCCACCACACCACCCTGCATGTATGAGGGGCCGGTGCGACGCTCCGGTGGCATTGTTACCCCCTGTGGCCCCCGTCCCCGCCTAACCCCTCGGAGCGGTTGACCACGAGATCTACCCTTTGACTTCCCACGGACGGGCTTTGACCAGTGGACCTCTCCACCGGTTGTGTCAGTTGCCGCCCATAGGGACACCCGAGCAACATCCGGCCAAACCCACAGCTACATCCACTCCGTAGACCCGACGTGTCCGTTTCCCCCTCAAGGTGCGGCGGCGCGACGTCCGTGAGGGGGGGAGGACACCCGGAGACGCTGCGTCGGGCATTTGCAACCGCCACAACACTTCCAGACTTGTGAGAGGCCGCCACGCAAGATTTGACGGTATACTGTTAGCCCGGAGGCCGCCGCCACGGTCGTGAGCAGCGAAGAGCAATCCGCGTAGAGGGAAGTGTTCAGATACTTCTCCATCACGAAAATTTATGAAAAATTACCATCGGTCCTATAGCACATGTGCCCACGTCATGTAAAAAACTCATGATTTTATCGCGCTCCGAGTATTTAATAATATTCACGCCGCATCGTTTCCGCAGAACGTCTACTACCGTGTGTCATCGCCGTCCGTGAGGAGAGCCACACCGAGACGTGCCGCCTCTTCGGACATGCCACCACACCACCCGCATGTATGAGGGCCCGATGCGACGGTCCGGTGGCATTGCTACCCCCAGGGCCCGTCGCCCCGCTTAACCTCGAGCGTTTGACCACCGGATCTACCCCTTTGACTTTGCACGGACGGGATTTGACCAGTGGGCCTACCCACCCGGTCATGTTAGGTCAGCCCATACGAACACTTTAGAGCAACATCCGGGCCACACCCACAGCAAGATCCCATCCGTGTAGACCCGACGCGTCCGTTTCCCCCCTCCAGGTGCCGGCGGCGCCGTCCGTGTGAGGGGTCACACCCCTGAGACGCGTGCAGCCTCTTCGGACATGCCACCACACCACCTGCATGTATGAGGGCGGGTGCGACGCTCCGTGGCATTACTACCCCAGGCCCCCGTCCGCCTAACCCCGGAGCGGTTGACCACGAGATCTACCCTTTGACTTCCCACGGACGGGCTTTGACCGGTGGACCTCTCCACCCGTTTGTGTCGGTTCGGCCCATAGGGACACCGGAGCAACATCCGGCCAAACCCACAGCTACATCCACTCCGTGTAGACCCGGCGCGTCTGTTTCCCCCTCCAGGTGCGGTAGCGGCGCCGTCCGTGAGGGGGAGGGGACACCCCGGAGACGCGTGCCGGGCATTTGCAACCGCCACAACACTTCCAGACTTGTGAGAGGCCGCCTACGCAAGATTTGACGGTATGCTAGCCCCCGGAGGCCGCCGGCCACCGTCGTAGACGCGCGAAGAGCAATCCGCGTAGAGGGAAGTGTTCAGATACTTCTCCATCACGAAAAATTATGAAAAATTACCATCGGTCCTATAGCACATGTGCCCACATCATGTAAAAAACTCATGATTTTATCGCCGTCGAGTATTTAATAATATTCACGCCGCATCGTTTCCGCAGTAACGTCTACTACCGTGTGTCATCGCCCGTCCGTGAGGGCCACACCGGAGACGCTGCGGCCGCCTCTTCGGACATGCCACCACACCACCCCGCATGTATGAGGGCCCGATGCGACGGTCCGGTGGCATTGCTACCCCCCAGGGCCCCCGTCCCGCCTAACCCTGGAGCGGTTGACCACCGGATCTACCCCTTTGACTTCCCACGGACGGGATTTGACTAGTGGGCCTATCCACCCGGTCATGTTAGGTCAGCCCATACGAACACTTTAGAGCAACATCCGGGCCACACCCACAGCAAGATCCCCTCCGTGTAGACCCGACGCGTCTGCTTCCCCCTCCAGTGCCGGGCGGCGTCGTCCGTGTGAGGCACACACGGAGACGCGTGCCGCCTCTTCGGACATGCCACCACACCACCTGCATGTATGAGGGGCGGTGCGACGCCTCCGGTGGCATTGCTACCCCTGTGGCCCCGTCCCGCCTAACCCCGAGCGGTTGACCACGAGATCTACCCTTTGACTTCCCACGACGGGCTTTGACCAGTGGACCTCTCCACCCGTTTGTGCCGGGTTCGGCCCATAGGGACACCCGGGAGCAACATCCGGCCAAACCCACAGCTACATCCACTCCGTGTAGACCCGACGCGTCTGCTTCCCTCCAAAGTGCCGCGGCGGCGGCGTCCGTGAGGGGGGGAGGGACACCCGGAGACGCAGCGTGCCGGCATTTGCAACCGCCACAACACTTCCAGACTTGTGAGAGGCCGCCACGCAAGATTTGACGGTATACTAGCCCCGGAGGCCGCCGCCACGGTCAGAGACGCCGAAGAGCAATCCGCGTAGAGGAAGTGTTGAGATACTTCTCCATCACGAAAAATTTATAAAAAATTACCATCGGTCCTATAGCACATGTGCCCACGTCATGTAAAAAACTCATGATTTTATCGCGCTCCGAGTATTTAATAATATTCACGCCGCATCGCTTCCGCAGAACGTCTACTACCGTGTGTCATCGCCGTCCGTGAGGGGGGCCACACCCCGGAGACGCAGCGTGCCGCCTCTTCGGACATGCCACCACACCACCCCGCATGTATGAGGGGCCCGATGCGACGGTCGGTGGCATTGCTACCCCAGGGCCCCGTCCCCGCTTAACCACAGGCGGTTGACCACGGATCTACCCTTTGACTTCCCACGGACGGATTTGACTAGTGGGCCTATCCACCCGGTCATGTTAGGTCAGCCCATACGAACACTTTAGAGCAACATCCGGCCACACCCACAGCAAGATCCCTCCGTGTAGACCCGGACGCGTCTGCTTCTCCAGTGCGGCGGCGGCGCCGTCCCGGTGTGAGGCACACACCGGAGACGCGTGCCGCCTCTTCGGACATGCCACCACACCACCACAGCATGTATGAGGGGCGGTGCGACGCTCGGTGGCATTGTTACCCCAGTGGCCCCGTCCCGCCCTAACCCCGGAGCGGTTGACCACGAGATCTACCCTTTGACTTCCCACGGACGGGCTTTGACGGTGGACCTCTCCACCCGTTTGTGCCGGGCCGCCCATAGGGACACCCGGAGCAACATCCGGCCAAACCCACAGCTACATCCACTCCGTAGACCCGACAAGCGTCTGTTTCCCTCCAAAGCCGGGCGTGGCGGCGTCCGTGAGGGGGGGGAGGGGACACCCGGAGACGCTGCGGCCGGGCATTTGCAACCGCCACAACACTTCCATACTTGTGAGAGGCCGCCTACGCAAGATTTGACGGTATGCTAGCCCCCTGAGGCCGCCGGCCACAGTCGTAGACGCGCGAAGAGCAATCCGCGTAGAGGGAAGTGTTCAGATACTTCTCCATCACGAAAAATTATGAAAAATTACCATCGGTCCTATAGCACATGTGCCCACTTCATGTAAAAAACTCATGATTTTATCGCGCTCCGAGTATTTAATAATATTCATGCCGCATCGTTTCCGCAGAACGTCTACTACCGTGTGTCATCGCCGTCCGTGAGGGGGGGCCACACCCCGGAGACGCGTGCCGCCTCTTCGGACATGCCACCACACCACCCGGCATGTATGAGGGCCCGATGCGACGGTCCAGTGGCATTGCTACCCCCAGGGCCCGCGTCCCGCCTAACCCTGTAGCGTTTGACCACCGGATCTAGCCCTTTGACTTTGCGCTGACGGGATTTGACCAGTGGGCCTATCCACCCGGTCATGTTAGGTCAGCCCATACGAACACTTTAGAGCAACATCCGGACCACACCCACAGCAAGATCCCTCCGTGTAGACCCGACGCCAGCGTCTGCTTCCCTCCGGTGCCGGGCGTGGCGCTGCTCGTGTGAGGGGCACACACCGAGACGCGTGCCGCCTCTTCGGACATGCCACCACACCACCCTGCATGTATGAGGCGGGTGCGACGCCTTCGGTGGCATTACTACCCCAGGGGCCCCCGTCTGCCGTGTAGACCTCACGCAGGCGTGGCTGCCGCCATGTCCCGGAGAGGGGGAAACGCCACGTCGGGCCGAGGTGGGTTGGGCGGAATGGTGTTGGGGAGTGCAGCTATGGTGCAGGCTATGACAACCATGTGAAAAGGTCCACCGGCCAGACTCCAGTCCGGCGGAAGTCAAAGAGCTAGATCCGGCCATTGCCCTGTGTTAGGGTTAGATGGGACGAGAATGCGGAGGGGTAGCAATGCCGCCAGTGTTATGGTGGGCCCTCCCATGCTTGTCTTTGGGCGAGATGGGACTATTTTTCTGATGTCTTTGAGAGTCACACATATGTCGTAATAAAAAATAAAAAAAATGCAAAGTATCTATGCCGACGGGCTTAGCCGTCAGATAGCAACAAGACATGTCCACGGATCGATGGCGTGGCAAAGGGCCGACCTTATCTCCTAGCGGTTCGCCCCCCACCACCCATTCGCCATCGCCCGACCCACACCAGCGCCGCCACCACCTCCGCCGCCCGCCACAAAACACGCCACCGCCCGGCCCGCCCGCCGCCCGCACCTCCCGCCCGAGCGCGCCGCCCGCCCGAGCCGCCGCCGCCCGCGCCGCCCGCCCGACTCCGCGCTGCCTCCCGACCCCTCGCCCGGTCGCCCGCACCCGACCCGCCGCCCGCCCGACTCGGCGCCGACCCCGCCTCCCGCCCGACCTCACGCGGCCGCCCGCCCCCAACCGTCGCGGTTGCCCGCACCGACCAGCGCCCGACCCGACTCCGGCCGCCCCGACCTTGCGTCCCGCCCGACCTCACGCCCGGCCGCCCGCGCCCCAACCGTCGCCCGGCCGCCCGCCCCTACCAGCGCCTCCCGCCCCAACTCCGGCCGGCCCTCTCAAGGTGATTTTTTGAAGTTTTTAGTGTTTTTAGTAATTTTGTAGCTAGTTAGATATAGATAGTTAGATAGGTATTTAGGTAGGTATTTAGATAGGTATTTAGATAGTTAGATACATAGTTAGATAGATAGTTAGATAGGTAGATAGTTAGATAGATAGTGAGATAGGTAGTAAAAAAATTTGGTTAGATGAGATGCTATATGTTGAATACCTTGAAAAAAATTGGTCACGATGATGAATATGTGATGGCGATGATGAATATGTGATGACGATGATGAATATGTGATGGCAATGATGAATATGTGATGACGACGATGAATATGTGATGACGATGATGAATATAGGTAGTAAAAAAATTTGGTTAGATGAATAGGTGATAATGATGATGATGAATATGTGATGACGATGATGAATGTATTGTTAATGTTGTTAGTTTTTTTGCCTACATGATGCAAAAATAAATGAATGCATGTTTAAATGTTTTAAATATGCTCTATGAGTTGTGATGTTCTAATTTTTTGTCGCGATGGAATTTGCAGGCTTTGTGGTTTCGCATTTCATTGGAGTGACCGTTATCCGACGTCTTGGTCCCTTGAGCATCCCTCCGCTGTTCGACTACTTCCTCTACAGCCGAGGGTGAGCTACAAGTCCATCTCCTCCAATTTTTCATATCACTAGATTTCATTCTCAAGTCAATCGACGTAACCTAGGCGTCTCCCGTCCGAAGGTTGCATCGATAAATATGCATTCAATTGCATATTTATCACCGCAGCTCTTCGGATTGTCCAACGTTCTCCATGGACAGCTCGAGGATGTGTAGATTGGGTATGTTCTCCATGTTCTACCCGTTCGAGACAGGATTTCGGCGGCGCCTCCCCATTGTTCTCCGGAGCACATTTTCTCGGCTATTTGCCGAGACGTGTATCTGGATAACATCGGGGAGGTGCTGCCGAAATTTTGTCTCGGAACGGGGTAGAATGGAGAACATACTCAATCTACACATCCTCGGGTGGGATTAGGACCCATCTTTACCTATTAGAGATGTAGGTGGATTAAACGCGTAGAAACTGAAAATTTGATGTGATTAATTTGAGTGAATCCTTAATTATGTTGTGTGGGTTGCAAAAAGCAGAGGATGGCAGATAATCGGTGGATGTACGGTGGTTTTATCCGTCGGAATCGAGTAACATCAGAGTGGATCGCGAAAACCGATGTGTATTTGAAGGAGATATTCCGTCGTCCAATGAGAATTATCCCACCATGCCCTATGGCGAGATGTGCCGACGTCACCGTAGAAATCAGACGGACATGAGTGAGCACCTTCAAGACGCACGGATATATGCCAAACTTTGACATGCCGTCGATAAACATAGCCGATCAGGACCGTGGTAGAGAGGAGGTGATGCGACAACGCATCGATGGATATGAGGACGAAGGGGTCAGGGACATGCTAGATGATGTCATTGTTGCAGAAACGGCAAATGCGACACCTTCAGAGAATGAACCGTATGAGCCGGAGGCAACCGCAAAGGCCTTCTTGGAGGTCTTGGCCTCGTCGAAGAAACCTCTTTATGCGGGTGCGAAAATATCTCAGCTGGATGCCATCTCGCAACTGATTGCAGTCAAGGCTGAGTACGGTCAGTAGCTGTAAATGCTTCAAGCATTCTGGGAGTATGGGCTAACAGCCTCCACGAGGGTCATGAACTGCCGAAAAGCATGTACGATACAAAGAAAATCATGAAGGCACTCTCTATGGATTATGAGAAAATAGATGTTTGCTCAAGAATTGCCTTTTGTTTAGGCACGAGTATGTGGATGACAAATCTTTGTAGGAAGTGTGGTTCGTCTCGGTACATTGAGGTGGTCGGTGAGGATGGTGAGAAAAGCAGCTAACCATCCCCATTAAGGTTCTTCGGTATCTTGATTTTATAAAGATCGCAGCGCCTTTTCATCACGAAGGAGTCTCGCCAAAATGATGAAGTGGCACAAGGAAGGTATAAGGTACAATCCAAAAAATCGTACATCCATCGGGAGGAAGCATGGAAGTCATTCGATGAAGAATACCGAGGAAGCAGCCGAGGCTGGGAATGTCGTAATAGCCATATCGGTGATGGGTTGAATCCATATGGTATGTCGTCCAATCCATACGATTGCTGGCCTGTGTTTGTAATTCCGCTCAATCTTCCTCCCGGTGCCCTAATGCAACGGAAGACCATGTTCTTGTCGCTCATCATTCCGGGCCTGACTACCCGGGAAGCAATTGGGTGTGTTTATGCAGCCGCTTGTGGATGCTTTGCACCATTCTTGGTACTTTCCGAGGTTGACATACGGCCGGGATCTGCAGAGAAATTTCTTGATGAAAGTTTGGTTGCACTATTGCATGCATGACTTTCCCGGCTATGCTCTATTCTGCGGATGGTGTACAAGTGGTAAGATGCCATGCCCAGTGTGCATGCAGGCTCTGCGAATGATTTGGCTGAGTAAGGGTGGCAAGTATGTAGCCTTTGACCTGCATCGACAGTTCCTCCCTCCGGACCATCCAGACAGGGAAGACAAGAAGAACTTCACGAAAGGTCGGGTTGTTCATGAAGTAACCGAGATTCCAACATTTTCGGGGGCAGATGTTCTTGCTCAGCTAAAAGCTCTGAAGCCTAAAGTCAAAGGCAAAGGCAAAGCCAAAGACAAAGGCTTCGAGGGATATGGTGAGACGCACAACTGGACTCACATTACCCCCTTCTCGCAGCTTCCCTATTTCAAGGACCTCAAACTTCCTTACAATATTGATGTGATGCACACGAAAAGAATGTGGCAGAGTCCCTTTTCCACCACGATCCTCAACATTCCTGATAAGACGAAGGATAACGTAAAAGCTAGAGCCGATCAACAGAGAATTTGTGATAGACCACGCCTGAACATGAAGCCTCCCACAGGCGGTCGAAAAAACTGGTTCAAGCCAGATGTTGACTTTGTCCTTAAACTGCCAGAAAAAAAGAAGTACTTATCTGGCTGAAACAAATTTTGAAGTTCACCGATGGTTATGCATCAAATATAAGTAAGGGAGTCAATCTTTCAACGGGCAAAGTGACCGGTCTGAAGAGTCATGACTACCATGTATGGATTGAGCGGATAATGCGGTGATGGTTCGAGGCTATGTCCCGAGCATGTCCGGCGAGTGCTTGCCGAGCTTAGCCATTTCTTCCATACGCTCTGTGCTAAAGAAGTAAGTAAAGAGGTGATTGAAAAATTGCATAAGAAGGCACCGGAGTTGATAGTCAAGCTAGAGAAGATCTTTCCGCCAGCTTCTTTACTCCGATGACACATCTCATTCTGCACCTCATGAGCGAGGTATTGTTGGGAGGCCCTGTGCAAAATCGGTGGCCGGACGGCCCTGAGAGGCAGAACAAGCATCTCCGACGGAAATGTGGAAACAAAGCTAAGATTGAAGCTTCCATAGCTGAGGCAGTTATCCTAGAGGAGGTGTCAGACCTCAGGACATCATACTATCCAGACCACGTTCCCCATCTTCATAACAAGGTGCCTCGATACAATATAGAAGAGCCCAAGTATCAACCTGTGCTCGATCTATTCAACACGCAAGGTGGGAGGGCTGGGGCCTCGAAATCTTATAACATGCCACGACAAGAGTGGGAGAACCTCATGTTCTATATCTTGCACAACATCAAGGAAGTTGAGGAAGTGTGGATGAGGTAATACCACTACACCATTCCTTTATGTCTTCCACATCATCATGTTTCATGTTCACTTAGTCCCGGTCTAACACCGCTTATCTTTTTTTAGTGATTTCGTTCAAGAGGAATGGACGGGAGTGAATCCTCCTACTGAGGCGGAGGCACTTACTCTTCTCCGTCATGGAAACCCTGGACGTAAAAATTTTGTTGCTTGGTTCATGGAGAAAGTAAATTTCCACACTCCCCTATTAAATACCTACTTCAACATTTATTAGTTAACCGAACTAATGCACGCAACAATTTCCATTATACTTGTAGGGAAAAGATCCGAACATATCTATGGATGATGAATTGAGATGGGTTTCCATGGGTTTTGACCCTGCCGTCATGACATGTACAAAGTATGATGTGAATGGGTATCGCTTCCATACAGAGGAGCACCAAAACAGCCGCCCCGATCCGAAAACTATAAATCGGAGTGTACACCCCGGTCAAAATTCACTAGACTACTACGGAAGGGTACAAAATATATACGAGGTTAAATTCCGCCAGGCGTGAGACCCTAAGTGCCTTTGTGTTCAAATGTCGATGGTTCGATCCACGGGAGGGGTAAAACATACGCCTTCCATTGATTTGGTCGAAGTTAAACCATCAACCGTCTATGCAGGAGCCGATCTCTTCATTGCGGCTACCCAAGCTACACAAGTATCTTATCTGCCTTACCCATGCCGTAAAGTGTATCTAAAGGGTTGGGAAGTTGTGTTCAAGGTGTCGCCACATGGTAAGCTACCGGACCGAATGAAGACGATTACTACAACATTAACCCCATGACATACGAGGGAGTGTTCTATCAAGAGCAACCTGATGATGATGATGATGATGATGTGGTTAGAAACGATGACGCTAGACCATTGGGTGATGATGATGTGGACCCAAACGTTGACGATGCACGGAATGATGGTGAGACCATTGTTAATGAAAATGACATACTTATGCTAGAAAAGTTAAACGAAGACGCTGACGAGGAGGAAGAGCCTCCACCTCCGTCGGACAACGAAGATGATATGATTGATAGTGATGATGAGACGGACCGAGAAAGAGGTTACAACAGTGATGATTCATATGGGTTCTAGCGGATGTACGTTTCAAGTTTAGGAATATGCCTTTTTATGCATTTTTATTAATGTGTTTATTATCATGCCTTTTTCTTCATTTCATTAATTTACTAATTGCTTTTTCTCTTTTCAATGCAGGTTCGTGGAACATGGGCAAGGGAAGGCCGACGGCGTGGGTTTCCTCACGCAAGGTCGTCGGCCTGCCTAGTCGGAGTGGTCGAGCACGTAATCCACCCCCCCGGCTACTTGACGATGACGCCTCACCGGGTGGTCGAGGGAGAGGTGCCCCGAGAGGAGGAGGGGGGGGGAGAGCCTCTAGAGGACGAGGTGCTGGGGGGAGAGCAACTACAGGGGGTCGCGGCCAGAAAGAGCGCACCCTCACCGACGCAGGCGAGGAGGGGGGTGGTGGCGGGGATGATGGTGGTGACGGGAAGGGGGTTGACAACAAGGGATGGCTGCGTGGCAACGCAAAGCTACCAAAGCAGGTTCTTGCTACTGAGGAGCAGAAGTGGCTCATTGAGCCCACGGGAAAAGAGTAAGCGGTTCCTTATTTTGCTTGTCACATGCATATTCTGGTTGTTATTTATCTTGCTTGTCACATGCTAATAGTTCATTCTTTTGCAAAGAATCGGATATATTCTAAAGGGGTCCGTATTCCCAACGGCCTCATCACCGTCTTTGCTGAAGTTATACTGGCCGGGGTTGTCTTGTCCGGATCGGTCAGGCAGCCGGACCGTCGGGTTTTGTACCTGTTTGGGACCACTGGGAAGCGGCCCTCCACGCGGACCATGAGACCCATGCCAAGGCCGTAACCACTACTTTCTGGGTGAGTTCTCTTCAGAAGCACAAGTCCATTCTAGTTTCATGAATGATTTAACTCATGGCTTCTTCCATTCTTGTTTCATGCATGATTGTAGAAATTCTATCGAGTTCTTCCAGAACCTGAGGGCTAGAGCGGACCCGGATCGTGCTGCGCCAATGCAAGAAGAAGGCCCGCCAGATGCAGTACGAGGTGCGCTATGTGGCCATCTCGACATACTACCACAATGTTCTTGGTGTGAAGATGACCAAGGAAGAAGCGCGGAGGATGGGCATTACCTTGGAGAGGCACGAGTACTTGGCGGTAAGTATAAAAGATTTTTCATTATGCTTTCATTACCATGTGGTACATTTCACCGCTTCATGTTGACATGCCATTATGCTTTTATTATGTAGGTGTGTCCAAATTGGTGTTATGGAAAAGACGAGTCCTGGGCGGCATTGGTGGATCTTTGGTGTGATGGGGCTGGAGCACAGGCGGCTATGAGAATAAAAATAAGGCTAACCGAGGGAATGAGGGAGTACATGCTCAGTGGAAACCGAAACCACTATCTCCACAAGGCGGTTAATGTATGACTAACCCCATTAAACATTCTTCTTCTTCTATTTACCATCACTTTCTTATGTATGACTAACATCTGTTTGGTGGTGCAGAGGAGAAACTGGGCGGCAGCTCTCGGACATGCAGGCGTGGGAGATCGCCCATACGCCGGAAGGACCCCAAGCTGGCGAGCCCAAGTACTACGACAAGAAGACCGCGTGGAGGAAGGAGGCCTACTCCGCAGCCCATCTGGGTTACATCTCGACACACCTGACCCCATTGCGGCGGATCTGGACGACAGGCGGTGGTGAGCATGGGGCCCAAGGAGCACGGTCGGGAGGCGGTTCTCGATCTTTGTGGTCACTCCGACTATCTCCTACACAGCTTCGTCGGATCGACCCGAGCTGAGCCAGCAGATGAGCCAGCCGGTGTCCAGTTCACGATCCCTCTTTCAGAGCAACAGATCGTAAGTATTTTCCCTCTTATCTTCATTGCTCACTTTATTTTCCGCATCTAGTATTTTTATGAGTTCCATCATGTCATACCGTAGGGCCTACTCGAGTACACACGCCAGAGACCATGGCGTGACATCGGAGGATTCATGAACACCAAGTGCGGAGGGATCGCCACCGGTGGAAGCAGGCTTTTCAGAAATGGCGGCGGCGGTGTCCTCGATTGCCAAGACCATGCCCTCCAAAGCACAACCAAAGGTCACGACCTTTGAGGAGTTTGTGGCACAGAAAGCTGGCCCCTCGCCGGTTAGTTCATCCCCAATCTATTCACCCCAAGCATGTCATGCCTTTCAACACAGTCATATATCCCATTAATATGTCTTTTCAACATCCAGGGAACAGATGGATCTACCGTTGGCGGTGGTCTTCGCAAAGACTGGAGACATCGGAGTCGACCACTCCGATCCACTTGAGGCGTGAGGTGGAGGCGGTCTCATGTAGCGCCGCTGGCTTAGCAAAGGATTTAACTGGCTTCATGTCTTGGCGGTGGACGACCTCCGCAAGGTGCTTTCGACGTCCCCGGGCGCTTAAGCCTAGTGTGTGGTGATGATGCTTGAGATGACTTGTGTGTGGTGATGATCATTTAGAGACTTGTGTGTGGTGCTTTTCTATATGCTTATGCTTATGTTGGTTGTGATGATGATCATTTAGAGACTTGTGTGTGTGATGATGCTTATGCTTACGTTCTTTGATATGTGCTGCTGATATGTGCTGTTATATATGTGCTTTTATTTGAATTGAACTGATTTGAAAACAAACAGAAAAAAGAAAAAAAATCAGAAGCAAACTATGCCGACGGCTATGCCGTCGGCATAGGACTGGCGTGAGCTCCCAGTTGCTGACACGTGGCAGGTCTATGCCGACGGCCTGGCCGTCGGCTTAGTTCTGCCCCAGGAGTGCCCAGTTGCCGACACGTGGCATGTCTATGCCGACGGCCTGGCCGTCGGCTTAGTTCTGCCCCAGGAGTGCCCAGTTGCCGACACGTGGCACGTCTATGCCGACGGCGAGGCCGTCGGCATAGTTCCAAACTAAGGCGACGGCGGTGCCGTCGGCATAGCAAGCACCAGAGCAACGCGGCTTCGCCACGTGGCATGTCTATGCCGACGGCCTCGCCGTCAAGATAGTTCTAAACGGTTGACGGCCGGCCGTCGGCATAGACACGCCACGTGGCGAGCCGCCGTGTTTCGGCGATTAGCTGACGGCAACCGCCGTTAAGCGATGGCGCTATGACGGCCAGCGTTGCCGTCGGCATAGATGTACGGCCACCGTCCGGATAGGGTCTATGCCGACGGCCGTTCTATGCCGACGGTCATCCGCCACGCCGACGGATATGTTGCCGACGGCCCTATGCGACGGGGCCGTCGGCATAGGCTCGTCCCGACGGCTAGTCAGGGCTATGCCGACGGCCCTGGCCGTCGGCATAGGGTGCGATTCCAGCAGTGACCTAAGCGATAACTCTTTCGCCTTTCGTAGCTGTGGAGCATTTTTTCTCTTCCACTCCCTATTCACGAACCATAAAAATCCACCACTAGGCACCGGTCGCATCTCCGCTCCTATCTCGGTCCTTCCATCTTCATCTCTTCGATCCGCTCTCACTGGCTGTTGTCTCACGGCGCAACCACCTGCAGTCCTGCACCAATCAATACAAGAGCCGTCGACAACATCTGCAGGGCAGCCGCTTGCTCGCGCGATCGCCACTGCTAGGCTTGACAGCACGCCGGTGTTCTTCGATAGGTAAGTTTCAATGGTTCTCCCGCTGCCTTCCCACAATAATCCTAACGAGTTGTTCTTCGTGGTGAGGACATTGGCCACTGATGGAGAAACAAGGTTGCTCCGGTGGTTGCTTTAGTATGGCGTGGAAGGGCGCTGTATTGTCCAACGACATGTTCTGATGTCACCTGATGCCTACCCTAGCGATATGCATGACTGGACCATGTCTTCCGCTGAGGAATAAGGCAAAATCTGCTAATGAGGATGCAGGATATATAGGCTGGCGCGACGCCAACGATGTTGTGGACCAGAATACCAGCTACTGCTTTGGTGGGACTTCAAATGTAGGAGAGGAACGAGTCATGGGCGGCGTGGAGATCGGTAAGGAAGCCATCGTCATCTTGAACCGAGACAGCTTTGAGTTGCTTGCAAAGTTGGATATTCATGGTTGCTGGCTTGCAGCATATATATCACTCTTGCTGCTTCCGTTCGTAGTTTGGTATACAAGGTTCCATATCTGATATTTTTCACGGAGTTATTATATGTGCATTCCGTTAGTTTTCATACTTGTTTAGAGAGAATAGGATTCTGATGGAATCTATTTTTTTAATCAAAATCTACGACACTATAACCATTTTGGATGCCAAGCTTATTTGCAGATTCAATGAGATCCACCTGCCGCACTTCAAGTGTGTCAAACAATTTTGTGCTTACAACAAGGATTTAGGACGATTTGGTGGTTCTGGACGGAGTAGTATTGTTGCTTCTCCTGTCAATGGACAAGTATCCTAAAAAAATAATGGATGGGTAAGCACCAAAATTTTGGGTCGGGTGACTCAACCACGGATGCTGGCACCCTATCCTGTAGATGCATACAACATTCATGCCCTGCACTCCTATTTGATCATCTCGCAAGGTACATTTAGTTTCCTCCTTCGTTAATTTTTTAGGATTAACTGACTGAATCTCAGCTTGTTCTTTTTACCATTTAAGCATTGATGAGTTGAACATCAATGGTCTGGTCGCATGCATGCTTCCAACTGGTGAGAGACCACTGTGATACTGTTCTTTTCTGTAACATCAATTCAGGTTGCTACTCTGTGTCACAATGTCTATAATACATATGTTAAATCACACTGAAGGCCAATGTTTTTTTTTTTTGGGCTGAGTCTGACCTACCACGAGTTTCAGTACTTTCGAATCTTTCATGGAATCATCACATTGTTCACGACAACAAAATCCCGCAGCAACGCACGGGGTATCATCTAGTATAATGTAGTGCCTCACACTTTAGCAGCACAGGGTGTTTGTATGGAAGCTGGCTGTTCTGAAAATTGGCTAGGCCAATTTCCCAAGTTTGTATCAGATGCTGTATCTGGTGATATGTCCATCGGTTTAATATATTGATGGAATGCGACACCACACGTACGAACTTAACTTAGTACTACTCTCACGTGTACACTTCAAGCTTATAGCTAGCTATCACATTGTACCGTGTCCAAGTTAATTAGCACACTAATTAACCTGCTAAGACTCAACTACTTATTTGATTAAACGTAGACTAAGACAAGATTATTGCTAACAGCCGTCGACAACTCCCTTCAGATGGAGTCGGAAATCACTAGGCTTTTCGACATGCCACCACAGAAGGATTCATGGAACCACGTGCCGGGACATTCTTGATGGAAGTAAGACCATGATTTTCCAAGCTTGAGCTTGAACAAGTGGTGTCCAAGAACTTCACAATACCTTCCATTTCTATGGGTAGTTTTTATCAGAACCAAACCTATAAGTACAGTATTTGGCTTTCTCTATTGTGGTGATAAACAATACGACAATGGCATGTGTGTAGGCAAATGACATATATGAGAACTATTGATACGGAGATCTTTCATTATGAGGTAGGGCATGGCAATGTAGGTGAGGTGTCACTCTCTCTCAAACAAAATATGTCCCAATTTCAAATTTTAATTCATTGCAGAATGTACCAAAATAATTATAAAGTGGTCAAAGGATTTCAGATATTCACTAATATAGATACGAATACAAATAAATTTATTTATTATCAGTGACATTAAAAATATTCAGGTCAACCTATTGTAGAAGCAGTTATCGGATATGGGTCCAAAAGGCCTCCCAGTGAGAAGGCAGCCCATCACTCATCATTGGCAACACCGTACCAGTTACGGGCACATTGTTGAAATGCCATATAGAGGCACGTATACTCACCATGCCGTATTTGTTCCAAGATTTATTTCTAAACAAAGGATTCCTACACATTACAGAAATGACAATGGCACATTACTAAAACCACCTTAACACATTTACAAAAACCACCTCGGCGTATATCACACATGTACTGTTACATACATCACGCAATCATGGTTTTAGATGCATCACATATACAAACAAATATAAGAAGATTCATCAGAGATGACTTCATAAGTTTCTTCTAGCAAACTCGTAAGCACAACATTAAAATGTCTGGCTCATTTGATCTTTTTTATCGAATTGCCAATAAAAAAGCACCGTCGAGATGAATCAAGCGTGATTAGCAAGATTTCAGCACAATGCCCTGTCCGAATTGCATATATTGTGACAATAGAAGCCTAAGCTACTATTGTTGTTTTCCTTCCCAAAAAGTAAACGAGACAACATTGTGTGGCCATAGCTGCAGGCATCTCATTAGACCGCAGCAGACGAAGAGCTTGGCACTGACATTTCCAATTGTCGTGGACGCCCTAGAGCTTTCGAAACATAGGGCCGACCCTGCTTTCCAACCCAACCCAGTAAGTTATTGAGGATTTTTTATGCACATACAAGTTTACGATGAGAAACTGGACATGTTTTTCATGGTATTTTGCCTGCTATACTAGGGAATACTTGAATGCGTTTGCAATAGTTTGGCCTGCATGTGTATTTTTCAATAATGTACGAATGGCTGATAAATTGAAAGATGGAGCACTCTTGAAGGAAGAACAATCTCTATTGCCAGCCGCTGCAGGTCAAATTAAATGTGTTTGAGTACGATTGTACCAGTGCTTTCAACTCGGCACCTGCTAGAGCTTGCGATTCGCAAGGATGCATGGCTCCGGGACATGCATGTATGCCTTTGTTGGCGCTTGATAGTAGCATGGTACGTAGATCGCCAGTGACGACTCCCTTCGGGCAAAAAGGGGGCACTCGAGGCCATTCTAGGTGACATAATTGATCAATATAGGAGGCTAGTGGCGCGGGCGTGCTTGACGAAACCAAGACCATGCCTCTCGTGCCTTCCATTTCTATGAGTAGTTTATTGTAGCCACACATATAAGTATAATGTGTGCCTTTATCTATCAGGGTAGTAAAGCGGAAGACTAGGTTAGTGGCATGTGAGAAGGGGGAAGACAATATATGAGATAGCACAGTAATGTAGGTGAGCAGGCACTATATCTCAAACGAAATATGACAGAATTCTGAAATTGTATTCATCGCACAAGGAACCAATATAATTATCTGTTGGTCAAAGTACTCAATTTATTGCACCCATTATATAGGACAACTAGCGGGTGACCCGCCCATTTGCGCAGCTAGACTTCCCGTGTTTCCACTTTTCAGTATTTTTCTCTATATATCTTCGTCACTTGATCCATTGCCATAACAATATTTATATAAAATATATCTACAATGTGTATCTGCAGTAAACGAAATATTTCCATAAATATTGATTATAAGGTTTGCTACATATATTTCCATAATTTCATAAAATTATAGATAAAGATTGCGTTGTTTGACAACAATAGATCAACAGAAGCATGGCATTCACCCTCACTAGCTACTTGATTTATCTGAATGTGCAACATAGCACCTCAGCATCCAATCACATCCAGCCACGTCATATCCTATATCCAGCCTATCCACCTCATCAATGACCAAGTCAGCAATTCTTTACCCACAAATCAATTAATCCTGTGATGCAATATTCTGCTCCTTCACGTGTAGCCCTTCCCTGATCATCGAAGCGACAGCTCTTTCGCCTCCTGTAACCGAGGAGCATTTTTTCTCTTCCACTCCCTATTCATGAACTATAAAAATCCACCATTAGGCACCAGCCGCATCTCCGTTGCTATCTCGACAACATCTGCAGGGCAGCCACTCACTTGCGCGATCGCCACTGCTAGGCTTGACAGAACGCCGGTGTTCTTTGATAGGTAAGTTTCAATGGTTCTCCCGCTGCCTACCCACAAAAATCCTAACGAGTTGTTCTTCGTGGTGAGGACACGGGCCGCTGATGGAGGAGCAAGGTTGCTCCGGTGGTGGCTTTAGTATGGCGTGGAAGGGTGCCTGATGCCTACCCTAGCAATACGCATGACCGGACCATGACTTCCGCTGAGGAATCAGGCAAAATCTGCTACCGAGGATGAACGACATATAGGCCGGCACGAGGCGAATGATGTTGTGGACCAGAACACCAGCTACTGCTCCGGTGGGACTTCAAACGTTGGAGAGGAACGAGTCGTGGGCGCCGTGGAGATCGGTAAGGAAGCCATCGTCATCTTGAACCGAGACAGATTGTGATGACCCACCGTGCAGAGAACTGAGCAGTACGATTTCTTGTGTCGCCAGTCTAGGAGCTCGGTCGCGTCGGCAACGAGCACATGGAATCATGGATATGGTGGTTGTGGAAGGAGATTGGGGAGAGATGGATGTCGGTGAGAGAGCTTCCCCATTGCTAGCCCCATCTAAACCTGAGCTTATTTCTGAACTTTATCAGGTTCCCCTCCTGTTGCAAGTATGTTGGACTTCCTCCACGGTAAGGGATATTAGTTTTGAGTTGCTTGCAGAGTTGGAGATTCTTCGTTGCTGGCTTGCTACATATATATAACTCTTGCTGCTTGCGTTTGTAGTTTGTTATACAAGGTCCCGTATCTGATCTTTTTTCACTGAGTTATTATATGTACATTCTGTTAGTTTTCATTCTTATTTAGAGAGAATTGGATTCTGATGGGATCTATTTTTATAATCAAAATTTGTGACACTATAACAATTTTGGATGCCAAGCTTATTTGCAGATTCAATCAGATCCACCTGCCTCACTTCAAGTGTGTCAAACAATTTTTTGCTGACAACAAGAATTTAGGACGATTTGGTGGTTCTTGTCGGAGTAGTATTGTTGCTTCTTCTGTCAATGGACAAGTATCCTACAAAATTAATGGATGGGTAACCACCAAAATTTTCGGCAGGGTGACTCAACCACGGTTGCTGGCACCCTATCCTGTAGATGCATACGACAATCATGCCCTGCAGTGACTGAATTGCAGCCTGTCCTTTTTACCATATAAGCATTGATGAGTTGAGCATCAATGGTTTGGACGCATGCTTCCAACTGGTGACAAACCACTGTGATATTGTTCTTTTCTGTAACCTCAATTCAGGTTGCTACTCATGTCACAATGTCTATAATACATATGTTAAATCACACTGAAAGCCAATGGTTTTATTCTTTTGGGCTGAGTCTTACCTACCAAGAGTTTCAGTACTTTCGAATCTTTCATGGAATCATCACACTGTTCACGACATCAAAATTACGCAGCAACACGCGGGGTATCATCTAGTATGGAAACTGGCTCACACTTTTGCAGCACAGGGTGTTTGTATGGAAACTGGCTGTTCCGAAAATTGGCTAGGCCAATTTCCCGAGTTTCTAGCAGATGCTGTAGCTGGCGATCTGTCCAGCGGTTTATTATATTAATGGAATGCGACACCACACGTGCAAATCTTACTTAGTACTACTCCTTTCACGTGTACACTTCAAGCTTATAGCTAAGCTCTCACATTGTACCGTATCCAAGTTAATTAGCACATTAATTAACCTGCTTAGACTCAACTACTTACTCGATTAAACTTAGACTAAGACAAGATTATTTCTAACAGCCGTCGACAACTCCCTTCACATGGAATTGGAACTAAGTAGGCTATTCAAGGTGCCACCATAGAAAGATTCATGGAACCAAGTGCCATGACGTTCTTGATGAAACCAAGACCATGATTTTCCAAGCTTGAGCTTGAACAGGTGGTGTCCAAGAAGTTCCCAATACATTCCATTTCTATGGGTAGTTTTTATTAGGACCGAACCTATAAGCACAATGTTTGGCATTCTCTATTGGGGTCGTAAACACTACGATAATGGCATGTGAGGAGAAAATGTTATATATGAGAACTATTGATATGGAGACCTTTCATTATGAGGGAGGGAATGGCAATGTAGGTGAGGTGTCACTCTATCTCAAACAAAATATGTCCCAATTTCAAATTTTTATTCATTGCAGAATGTACCAAAAGAATTATAAATTGGTCAAAGGATTTCAGATATTAACTGATATAGATACAAATAGAAATAAATTTATTTATTGTCAGCGACATTTAGAATATTCAGGTCACCCCATTGTAGAAACAGTTATCAGATATGGGTCCAAAAGGCCACCCAGTGAGCAGGCCGCCCGTCACTCATCATTGGCAACACCGTACCGGTTACGGGCACATTGTTGACATGCCATCTAGAGGCTCATATATTCACCATGCCGTATTTATTCCAAGATATATTTCTAAACAACGGATTTCTACACATTTATAGAAATCACAATGGCACATTACTGAAACCATCTTAACACATTTACAAAAACCACCTCGGCGCATATCACACATGTACAGTTACATACACCACACGTTCATGGTTTTACATGCATCGCATATACAAACACATATAAGAAGATTCATCACAGATTACTTCATAAATTTCTTCTAACAAACTTGTAAGCACAACATTAAAATGTGCGGCTGATTTGATCAATTTTTTATAGAACTACCAACAAAAAGGCACCGTCGAGATGAATCAAGCGTGGTTAGCAAGATTTCAGCACAAATCCCTGTCCTAATTGCATATATTCTGACCATAGAAGCCTAAGCTATTATCGGCTTTTTCCTTCCCAAAAAGTAAACGCGACAATTTTGTGTGGCCACAACTGCAGCCATCTCCTCAGACGGCAGCAGACGAAGAGCTTGGCACTGAGCTTTCCATTTGTCGTGGTCACCCTAGGGCTTTCGAAACATAGGGCCGGTCCTGCTTTCCAACCCAACACAGTGAGTAATTGAAGATTTTGATGCGCATACAAGTTTACGATGACAAACTGGACATGTTTTTAACAGTATTTTGCCTGCTACACTGCGGAATACTTGAATGTGTTTGCAATAGTTTGGCCTGCATGTGCATTTTTCAATAATGTACGAATGGCTGATAAATGGAAACATGGAGCAATATTGTAGGAAGAGCAATCTCTAGTGCCAGCTGCTCCAGGTCAAATTAAATGTGTTTGAGTATCATTGTACCAGTGCTTTCAACTCAACACCTGCTAGAAGCTTGCGATCGGCGAGCATGCATGGCTCTGGGACATGCATGTATGCCTCTGTTGGCGTTTGGTAGTAGCATGGTACGTAGATCGCCAGTGAGGACTCCCTTCAGGAAAAAAGGGGGCACTCGAGGCCATTCTAGGTGACACAATTGAGCAATATGGGAGGCTAGTGGCGCGGGCGTGCTTGACGAAACCAAGACCGCGCCTCTCGTGCCTTCCATTTCTATGAGTAGTTTATTGTAGCCACACGTATAAGTACAATGTGTGGCTTTGTCTATTATGGTGGTAAGAGGGAACACTAGGTTAGTGGCATGTGAGAAGGGGGAAGACAATATATGAGAAATATTGACACATAAATATTTCATATGAGGTAGCACAGTAATGTAGGTGAGCAGGCATTCTATCTCAAAAGAAATACGACCGAATTCTGAAATTTTATTCATCGGAGAAGGTACCAATATAATTATCTGTTGGTCAAAGTACTCAATTTATTGCACCCATTATATACAAAAACTAGCGGGTGACCCGCGCATTTGCGCATCTAGACTTCCTAAGTTTCAACTTTTTAGTATTCTTCTCTACATATCTTCATCACTTGATCCATTGCCATATCAACATTTATATAAAATATACCTACAATGTGTATCTGCAGTCAACGTAATATTTCCATAAATATTGATGGTAAGCTTTGCTACATATATTTCCGTAATTTCATAAAACCATATATAAAGATTTCGTTGTTTGACAACTGAAGATCAAAAGAAGCATGTCATGTGTCCCACCATGCCTAACCATAATCATTGAACTAATCTCTAGCGTTCACTGTTTCAGCTTCTCTTTTCATGTCATCAATCTTGACATCCAATATATGTTTTAATATTACTTGCAGCGATAAAGTGTTATCTATTTCATCATGGTCTTGCCAAAGCTTGTCACTTACGACGGTGCCCATTTGTTTTTCATGCAGTTTAACTTTTAATAAAAATAAAATGATTCACTACAAATTTTACATGATTTAGTGCTTCCTTTTTCTTCTTCTTAAAAGCACTCCATGAGAAAACATTGATCCGTGTTAAAGATCAGAACCCTACAGTGCAAAGCGATTCACGTGCAACAATATGTCATCATACTAATCTTAAGATTCTTCTCAGGCTATCTTTATTATGTTACACCTATATTTCAATAGTTTTTCATGCACTATACAAACAATATATATAACACACTTAATTATGTATGACATCCCGTATGCATATAAGGATTTCTCTTCGTTGTAGTGAAAAATCAAATATAGTTCCTTGTACGACATCTCTTCTACTTGCAGTACTCACTTTGCATAATAGTAACACTACTATGCTATTCATGTTGTCTGTAGGAACAATAGAGTTGTTGTTATTCTATCATATCATGATAAACCTAAGCTTCGTGTCCATAAATGATATACGGGTTCCGGTTCTTCTCAAACATGTTAATATTCCTGGCGAGAAAATAGTTTTTCCTTGAAGAGAGCAATGGATTGTTAGATTAATATCGGCACAAGCAATTCATTATTTTAAAAAGTAGCATCTCAACTATAACTAATTCATAATAATTGAGATGGGTTATGGCACTGAATAAGAATTGAAGCACACATGAAGACAAGGATCTCTATTGGAAAAAGATAATGCATGGATCAGGCAGTGATTAACAGAGTAACATTTATTGTGTCACATACTGGAGCTTCCATTTTGGCCAGGAATACTCATTGATGCTCGATATGTATTCTAAATATAATCTATGCACTAAAATTCATCTTAATATAAATTATTTCTCTAAAATGAATACTCCTACCTCAAGGGCTTAGCTGAAACAAATAGAAAATTCATTTAAATATTTGTCGTCAATAAAAATGTTGTATAGTTAAGTAAATCTGGAACAAAATTTGATGTATTGGGCTAAGGGCAGCATCTTAAGGCAATAGTGATGCTGAAGATTGAATCACACTATTAACATTGCTTGATCTATTAGAGGCTATATCTGCTATTTTAACTGAACAACACATGGACACTTACAATATTTCTGGGAACTTGTTTTCAATAAGAAAATATTAGAAGTAGTGCACCGATTCAGTGCCCAGGCACATAAGCACCCGGTCAGAAAACAATTCATAAAACATTCATAATTTATTGCGTGAGGTCCGCTCCACTTTTCAGATCATTTGGACATCTGGGGAGCTCCCAGCAAAAAAGAAAAATTGGGTCTGAACAGTAA
Organism: Aegilops bicornis; assembly: GCA_021605145.1. Lineage (NCBI taxonomy): Eukaryota > Viridiplantae > Streptophyta > Magnoliopsida > Poales > Poaceae > Aegilops > Aegilops bicornis. The sequence goes on along the minus strand of CM038675.1, from coordinate 62,727,830 downwards.
AAAAAATATGGACCCTGAATTTGTCTTTTTTTGTTGAGAGCTGCACAAATGTCCAGATGATTTGAAATTTGGAGCAGACCTCATGCATCAAATTATCTGCTATGTAAAAAAAGTTGGAAGTTTGAGAAATTTTCTAGTATGTTCTGATTTTTTTCTTCAGCGCGGGTGAAGATGAGCCTAGGCTCAGAAAAGGATTTTCATTTATGAATCTGAAAGATAACTACATCGGAATAATATATCCTAAAATAATCTTTCCGTGGAAGAAAGGAAATTTTGCATACATGCCACCCGCACATTAATTTTTGTGCATCTAAAGCAGTCAACCTGTGACATTTTATTACAGTTGTCTGTTGATTGCTTCTCCTATCTCCTAACATTATTATAATTTAGACTCTAGACCATGTAATGTGCGACTTTTTTTGAACCATGCATGTTATGTGGGAATTAGATGCAGGATGGCGTACATGTAGAAATAGTTTAGGAATAGGATTTGCACACTCACCACCCTGAACATTTTGAATAGCCCGAGCACTAAATGTGCTTCGCATTAATACGATCACGCAATTAAACTCTGCAGTGAATTTCAATAGTCCAAGGAACTTCTCTTTCGTTTCACGTATTCTGCTGAGCAATTGAACATATGAAGCCTTAATGAAGGCAAAGATACAGATAAGAGTCAATGGTGTCTCACAGTTTCTTTGGTTTGCGGCTTTGTCGACAGTGTTACCTAGACCATTGGTATGGCTTTCGCTGTGTACTTATGCTACACCGGGATCAAATTGTCCTCGTTGTGCCTGGCAGACCGATTTGGTGAGCCAGGTACAAGGATTCATCTGCTCATTGGCCTGTAGAAAATAACACACATTTTGGGCCCGGATTTGGCTTTACTTTCACCGAGACGTTCCGGCGACTTGACGTGTACTTTCCGGCTAGAGCGACCAAGAAATCCTGGCTCGGTTTGAATCCTGATATATACAAGGCAGCTCGAGGAACCTGATATACCACCCTGCAATAAGACACGTGAAATATCACACCTCAGAATATATCAACATTACAATTTGTGTACGTGCAAGCAATGAAGCATGTGTGTCCCCTGGTGAGAAATCAATCAGATAACCTACTGCGTACTTGTGTATCCTTGCCGCATCCAATCAACTCGGAAAGTAATCGAGTTAGAGTCCGTGATGTGTTGGGTTTTCTTTAATCTTGCGAGGAGAGCCTGATGGTTGGCAGTTCAACAGATGGGTTGTAGTACGTACGTAGAGCACATATAGTGAATTAGCCTGGAGGTGGAACCTTGGTGGTGCGCTGGGGATGGGAGAGGAAAACGGCGGCTGCTCAACACGCCATGGAGAAACTGGGAAGGGCTTAAGGAAGAAGACTTTTTTTTTTTTTGAGATTCGATGGAGGAAGAAGATATATGCAAGCGTCAAGCCTCTTGATAGTTTCTTGTTTTTTTTTTTGAGACAACAGATAGTTTTCTTGTTTTCTTACAATTTTATTAATGGGCCGATAGTTGGTAGGTTGGCCCATACGTAATTTGGCTGGCTTCTGTTTTCTCTACTATTAGAAGACGGAGGTGCCATCGAAGTTGAAGCTGTTTTTATGGCGTTTTGCACGCAGCTCTATCCCAACAGCGGAACTACTCCACCATAGAAACATGTCGACTACTTCTACATGTGTGTTTTGCGGTGCCAGGGATTCATGGAGACATGCTTTGCTTGAGTGCCCGATGGCAAGCAGCGTGTGGGCGCTATCTGACGATTCTCTGGTTGAACAGATGAGTCAGCATGATGGTGAGAATGGAAGGGAATGGATTTTCGCTGTGAAGGATGCTCTCTCGCATGAACGTTTTGTACGCATGACGGTTACCTTGTGCCAAGTGTGGGCAGCTAGAAGGAAAGCTATATATGAGGATATATTATGCAACACACACATTCATTAACTCTTTCTTGAGCGATCTTCAAGTGATCAAGAACATGACCAATACTGTTGTGCAGGCCAGAACAGCGCGACCAACTCATTGGCTGCAGCCGCCGTTGGGCACATCCAAAATAAATGTTGATGCGGCCTGCATGGGAAGTTCAAGTGTTGGTGCGGTAGCAGCGGTGTGCAGCAGCAGGGAGGGTATCTTTCTCGGTGCGTACACTACCGTGGTCAAGGGCATCTCTGACCCTACGACACTGGAAGCGATGGGAGTCAGGGAATCGATGGCACTAGCAGAGGATCTCCAGTTACAAGCGATTCATGTGGCGACGGATTGCATGGACGTGGTGAACGATATCAAGCAGAAGAGTAACCCGATCTATGGGGCCATTATACATGAGATCATAGACTACTCTAGTAGTTTTAATTCTTGCACTTTTGTTCATAAGTTTAGGAGCTCGAATGTCGAGGCTCACAATCTAGCGAAGCATGCTTTGGGACTGGGGTTTGGTCGCCATGTCTGGTTAGGCCGCCCCGGTGATCTCACTTTCGTCCCTGTAAACGTTTTGACAGTCTAATAAAAGCTTCGCTTGATTGTCTCAAAAAAAAGAACTCTAACTGAAAATCATTAGATGCCTTTTTTACGAATCTAATTAAGCCTATATGTTATCTCAAAAAGAAAAATTATTCCTATATGTGTCCTTCTGTTTTTTTTTGCGGGGACCTATACGTGTCCTTCTCATCCACAATTCCATCCAAGATATATGTACCTGAAAGATTTTTCATGCACAACACAATATATATGCATATATACATAGTATTTGTATGTAACGTAGTATCTTTAAATCTGAACCGTTTATACTGAAACACTAATGACCTAGATAGTTTAATCTGTGTAAATAAATATGATGGCTTGTTTGAAATTAGCAAACCCGTTTAATAATTATATAATGCAAAACGCTGTGAATCAACCGGCCGGAAACATCAGCGCGTCCGCCAACTTTCGTGCATGCCACCCGTCCCGTAGGTCCCTTGGGCCATGTGTGGAAACCTCCTTCAGCTATGCGCACGCTGATCCTTATCCTCGCGAGTTGCGACAATAGTATCCCATTCTCGAGCAATACATCCCCTAGTGCATCTTCGCAGTTGCAGACTGCAGCCAACTGATGCATGCCACTCGGAGCCCCTGCACCGGCGCCGGCGAGCAAGTGCTCGGCCACCCGCATCCCTCCTCATTTATTTCCTCCTTCTTTCTACTCCCTTTGTTTCAAAATAGATGACCGAATCTTATACTAATTTTAGTATAAAGTTAACATAAATTTGGGTCATTTATTTTGAAAAGGAGGGAGTATCTTTTTCATTCCTCTATCGGATATTTCATCTCGCACTGATTCAATCAGTGTCGCATCTGAATCGAGCAGCACCAACGCATGGAATGCACCGCCCCGCCGTCACCCACCTCTGCGAGCCACGCTGCCGCTGGAGCCTCGTCCTTCGTCTTTCGTTGTTCCACGTCGCAACCGCTGGTGTCTCCGCAGTACAGTTCCTGCAATATTATCTCTATTACATAAATTTTCTACAACAAGACCTCTGTTGCAAAAAAATAACTATTAGACGTCTCTACAACATGATTTTCTACTAAAGGAATATATATAGACGTTTGTGCAACATAATCCATGCTGCAAAAAAATATTGTTGCAAATATTTCTGCAACAAGATCTCTGTTACAAAAGATTCCACAACAAGGCTTTTGTTGCGATACTAAAGAACGACGCGCGGCCGCTAGATTATGCCAAATCTGATGGCTCGCAAGGCGACGGACCTTTTAAAAATCTGAAGGATCCGTCGACCGACGCGTAGCACATCCCTTATATAATAGATACAATTACATTTATTTATTTTCAATGACATTTAAAACATTTAGGTCACCCTCTTGCAGAAAGAGTTGCCAACGATGGGTCGAAGAGGCCTCTCAGTGCGGCCTGTCAATCGCCAATGGCAACACTGTACTGACAGGCACATTATTTTACATGCCAATGAGGGGCACATATACTAAGCTTGTGACTGATATTTGTTCTATTTTTTTAAGAAAAAATGATTTTTGCACATTTATAGAAACCACATTGGCACACTACTAAAACCACCTCAACAAATTTACAAAAACGACCTCGGTACATATCACACATTCTAGGTTTACATACATCTCACATTCATGGTTTACATGCATCGCCTATGCAAACACATACAACAAGATTCCACAGGGACGACGTTTATAATTTTCTTGTGACGAAATTGTCAACATAACATCAAAATGCGAGGTCGATTTGACAGTTATTTTTATCAAATTGGTAAAACAATAGCACTGTCGAGTTGAATCAAGTGTGGTTAGCACGATTTTAGCAGAAGCCCTGTCCTAATTACATATACTGTGATCGATCTTTTCCTTCCAAAAAGGAAACACAAAGGGTCAGTTGCTGCGTTAGTGTACACCATGGGCTTAAATAGACCAAACAGTAGGCACATATTTTTAATCAATTTTAGGGGAGGAAAGTATTGTTTTCCCCCTGAAATCCTCTCGGATGGACCAATCAGCCCCTCAAATCTTTAACCCCCCCCCCCCCCCCCGGTCCCCACTCCAAGATGGGTTTGGACTTGATTTTGAGTGGTTTTGACTCACACAGTGCACTTCTCGCTGACGAGTCAAGAGGAAACCGTTTTTGTAATTAAAATACTTTCACTAACGGACAATTATTTTGCTATCTTCTGCAATTACTAAAATCTTAGAAGTCGGCAATATTTTGTTGAGATAAAGAGTGCCTGCTCATATATTTTTTCGAAAAGGAGGATAACCCCCGACCTCTACATCAGGATGATGCATGTAGCCATAAGAGTGCCTTCTCACCTACATTACCAATTTGCCGTGCTACCTCGTAATGAAAGATGTCCTTTCTCGTATATAACTTCCTCCTCCTCACATGCCAGTAACCTAGCAAGTGTTTTGTCTTTCACCTAACAGATATTGCCACACTCTATTTGTACGTTTGGATCTGATAAATTACTCATAGAAATGAAAGGCATTGGGAACTTCTTGGACAATACCTGTTCAAGCTCAAGCTACGAGATTCATGGTCTTGGGTTCATCAAGCACTTCCCGGACACAGGTCTTTAGAATCTTTCTATAGTGGCATGTCGAATAGCCTCGAGAGGTCCATTTCCATCTGAAGGGAGTCGTCCCCGGCGATCTGTCATCTTGCTGCAGAGCGCTGGCAGAAACGTACGACTCGTCTGACTACTTTCGGCGAAGTGCATATCGGAAAGCTGGTTCAACTAACTTCAGATGCATGGTCAATTCGAGCTAGATTAACCTGGAGTGCTGATCATGCTCCTCTGGCCTGTCTTATCATCTAGCACGAAGCGAACCTGCTCGATTGGTAGCTTAGCACACTGAAACGTAGGAAGTACAGATGATGGTGCATATTCGTTTTCATAAAAGTTGAAGTTCACACAAGTTAAAAAAAACGAAGTTTGTAAATTTTGACCAAGTTTATAGATAAAATTATGTATATCTACAATAGCAAATATATACCGTATGGAAATCTATCTCATGATGATATATATTGGTAATGATACTGATAAATTGTCTATAAATTTGATCAAAGTTGGACGCAAAGTTTCTGCACCCGAGCTAAAATGAACAGTAAAATCAAAACAAAATCCAAAAAAATTGAAAAAAAATCTATTTTTTTGGAGAAGCCACTGGTGGAAAAACAGGCTTCCGTCCAGCCCCATAAGTCACGAAGCTGTAGGAACCGCGACTAATGGGACCTTTAGTCGCGGTTCTGGAGGTGAACCGCGACCAAAGGCTGGGCCTGTGGCGCTCGGTGGCCAGCTGGCGCACGTGAGGGTCTTTAGTCGCGGTTTGCCAGGACAACCGCGACTAAAGGCCTTCGGGCACCTTTAGTCACGGTTTGCCAGGACAACCGCGACTAAAGGCCTTCGGGCACCTTTAGTCACGGTTTACCTTTAGTCGCGGGTCTCGTCGCCAACCGCGACTAAAGGGGGGGGGGCTATAAATACAAGGCTCCGATTCTCGTCTTCTCCGATTCCGATTCTCGCTTGTTCGTCTCTGCGCCCTCGGCCGCCGCCCGCCGTCGCCCTCGGCGCCGCTTCGCCGTCGCCCTCGCCCTCGCCTACAGCAGCGCGCCCGGGCCGGCCTCGCTTGCCGCCTCGCTTCGCCCGCCCTCAACGCCGCCGACCGGCCTCCTCGTCAAATCGCCGCTCTCCAACGCCTCGACCCATTCTTGGGCTCACGCGGCGACGCCCGCCATGACATCACCCCTTCCTTGGCTTCTCCAGCGTGCACGCCGGCAAGCGGCGGCGCGTAAATATATGAAACTCCTTCAAAATTAAAATAAAGCACAAAAGAAATAAAACAATACAAATTAAACAGAAAACAGGTTTAGGGGGGCTAAAACCCTAAACCTGTGGCGGCCTTTAGTCGCGGTTGGCGAAGAACCGCGACTAAAGGTCCTCCGCTCGACGGCCGCTGGCGCCCACGTGGACGGGCCGTTAGTCGCGGTTCTTAAGCAGCCGCGACTAAAGGTGGGGGGCATTAGTCGCGCTTATTTGGTCGCGGTTGCCCAACCGCGACTAATGGCAGTTGCGAACCGCGACCAAAGGCCTTTTTTCCACCAGTGAGCATTGACAAAAGTTTTAATTTCTTGCAAAAATTCTTCTTGAAATCATATTCATAGAAGGCGTGGCAAAAAAAAATTAGGACTCTGAAAATGCTACTTTCAAAAGCATTTTGGAGCACTGAATTTGATTTTTTTTTTTGCCACGCCTGGCAGGAATGTCATTCCATGACGAATATTTGCAAGCACTTAAAACTTTTGTCAATGTTTCTCCCAAAAAAATTTGAAATTTTTTAATTTTCATTTTATTGTTCACCTAGCTCATTTGAGCTCGGGAGCAGAAAGGCACTTTCGATCAAAGTTTTCAATTTTTGACCTATTTTAAATCTAACGTACATTTTAGAAATACATCTACTCATCTGCCATGTGAAGATGAAGCCATCCAACCCTCCAAAAGTTGTGTCAAGGTCACAATCGACTCTCTGCCCTTGAGTAGTTCCTCCTTGCCCTGCCGCATGGCCGCCAACCTCCGCTCTCGGATCACCATCCTGCCGCCGGACTCCGACATCCAGCTAACCTTGGACGCCACCTCGTGGGATTCAAGCACCTCCTTGTCGTACCCTTCCACCGCCACGGCAAGACCCAACTCTTTCTCCAGGTAGACCCTGATAAGTCGCTGCCCTGCGTAGAGCGGCCAGGCCAGCATGCGCACGCCGGCCATGATCGACTCTAGCACAGAGTTCCACCCACAGTGCGTCAAGAAACAGCCCACCACGTCATGCTCCAGCACTTCGCGCTGCGACTCCTACGATGTGACGACGAGACCTGTGCCCTTAGTCTGACATAGAAAAGCCATATGGGAGGAGAGCATCGAGGTCCGACTCCCGCGACTGGACAAACTTCTTCATCAGGTCGTCGCTGGGTGGTCTCTACACGACCCATAGAAACCTCTGGCCGCTCGCCTCCAGGCCAATGGTTATCTCTCTGATATGCCTCGCACTGAACAGACCAAGACTTCCAAAGGAGAGGAACACCACGTTGTCCTTTGGCTGCGTATCCAGCCACGCGAGGCACTCATGGCCGCGCTCCATGCCCACCTCCTCCGACTTGACCAGTGGCCCAATGCAGAAGACTGGAGGAGTCGGGTGGCCCGAGGCGTGCAGAGCTTGGCGCGAATGGTGTCCATATTGCGCGCCTCGAGCGAGCGGAAGGTGTTGACGATGACGCCCTGGGACTGGCAGAGGTAGGCGGACACCACCAAGAATCCCCTGTACGCTACGTCGTCACGGTCCATGAGTGGCTTGAGGGTGTGTGTCGGCAGGAAGGAGGGGATCCCTGGCACATGCACCAGCTCCTCGCCCATGTCCCGAAAGCTGGCAGCGCTCTGATCGTGCAAGACCAGGAGGTACAGGAAGAACGCGTGGACCTGCGCGCCGGACATGAAGAAGTAGGCGCATGAATCTACCGGCGCTCCAAGAAAACAACCACGTCGGAGAAATGAAAAAAAACAATATGTCAACATTTACGGCTATTTTCTCAGGCCCATCCAAACTTTAAAAATATGCATAGATAATATTTTATTAATTATGAAGACTCTGAACCGATACTCTGTAGGTTTCAAAAAAAGAATGGATCTTCGGAACAACTGAGTGAAGTGCATCATTGGTCATCCAACTATTAAGTGGTGTCACGTCGATCCATGAACTATGAAAATCATCCCCCGGGTCCTCCAAATGAAGTAAAAATTTATCTGGTACAAATTCTACCTAATGCCATCTGACCGGCCACTTTGTACCATGAACTAGACATGTCGGACAGGGGCCCACAGGGCAGTTTGTGTTGATAGAATATGTGACCCCCCTTGCCCTCCCTCATATGTTTTTTCCGCCGTTCCAACTCTTTCCCCAGATCTCTCTGACTAGGAGGTGGCGGCGACCATGGCTCTCATGTGATTATTCCGTGAGGATCCGCCTCCATAGTAGATGAGTTTTCTCTGCATTATTTCCTCCATTTGTCTAAATCGGAGCCGACTTTTACGTTCTTCGAAATTGGCTTTGTTTGAGTAATTTGACTTTTTGCGGGGATAGCGATGTGTTGCTAGTCTTGATTGTTGTATGCAGTGTTTGTGGCATTAGACCCGAGCAATGATACACCTACGAAGGGTGTTACGTAACCTTTATGTGATTAGCCAATCCACAGTTATGCAGTTATGTAGCCCCTTCGTAGTCCCTTCATAGCTGTAGGATTATTGCGATAGACCCCCTACACGCAAGACCAAATTGCGAGCCATTTTTAGTCAAAGTTCTTCATGGTTGGTTCTTTTTGGGTGAAGGGGCAAACAAGAGATATGTACATCAGGGCATTGAAACATTTCATGGCTCTGAAGTGGACAATTGGTCTCTGCTTTGGATTGAAGATTTATTAAGGCAGTGTGGCTATGTAGATGAGACATGGTTGGAAGCATATTGGTTGCTGCCAGGGAAGTGATCCTGTGATGGCATGACTATGATTGTGTGTGATGCTAACAGAAATCATATTATGCATGTGGTAGCAAGATCAAAACTTTTCAACTCTATGTGCATGACAAAGAATTGGAAAAAACATTTTTAAGCGATGATGACATTCAAATGACTGGAGATGTGAGCTGCCAAAGGTTTCAACTCCTATGCCACTAGGAAATCCACCTTTTCATGAAAGTCGTCAACACAAAGTGCACTTAGAACTGTTTTAGACTTTTATTTAAATCCAAGCTGTGGTAGTACGGTGTCAACACATTAGCTCTTAGAACTGTTTTAGACTTTTATTTAAATCCAAGCATCTTAACCCAGTGCACTCTATAATAGTAGTACCCTAAATACTTGGGCTTTGCATGGGGAGGCCTAGTAAAACATAAAATCCAAATCACAGTATGATCTCATATTATCTGGTGGTTTCGTAATGCGACTATTAATTTGATCCATCTTTAGAACAATAAATTCCATTGTTGTTCGGAACAGAATCACTGGCTACTGGAGACTGGGACTAAGATTCTGATAAAATGAAAATATGCACTAAAATTTGCCCCAAAATTACCTTTTGCAACTCTTCAAATCTCTTGGTTGTAGCAGACAGTGAGGTATCAACCTACTCCCGCCGGTGAGAAATAGCTCCTCTCACCTTCTTAGCATCTGCACGAAAAGGGGAAGTTACTGTACCTTTGCAAGAAAAATAAGAAACCAAAATAGAAGAAGTGTTTCTTGGGGAATAACAACAATCCTTAATGTGTGAAAAAGAATATAATTATTTAAATTGTAAGGAAAGGATTAATATATTTAAGGCTAGTTGTTTGGTAAAAATAGCTAAGCAGGGCTGCAATTTGAGGTCCAAACCCCACCTGAAAAAGGTAGGTAGACAAAAGAAAAGTTGAGCGTCTTGCTCCAAGTGCCACTGAAATCAGCCATAAAGAAAGTGCACATGGTTCATTGGGGGGTTCTTTCCTTCAAAAAAAAAAGAGTAGAAAAAATTATACAAATTTAATAACATGGTTCAGTATATAAATCATTTTGAAGCACGATTATAGTTTATAGCATAATAACGTCAAATGTACATCCTTGTTACAGACCTAGCTTACCGAAAGACAATGTAGTAGCGGGTAATATTAAGAAGAGAGATGGAAAACAAAGGCCTAAGAAGCGGATACCAGAATTTTGAAGTGGAGTGCACCGTATATAGAACAAAAATTATACAAATGACAATTTGGAAGAATGAAAATCAAAAGCTTTTGGCAAATAAGTGAGATAAAACATAAGACATTATAACATATGTGTACTCCTTAATTTTGGGGATCAAACATGACGTCCAAGAAGAATTAATTATTATGTTGGGGTTGAATACCAAAAGCAATTATGAGGAAATTAACGATAGAAGTGCTGATAATCTGAACTTCTTACACCCAATCTTTGTTTAGCAAAGCTCACGTTTATACATTGTGGATGACGTCTTTTCAAATCTTTAAGCGTCAATGTAAGTATTTGCTAAAACAATATGGTGCAGCAATTTGCATCACAGAACTTAGCTACAGTATCAAATATTTACCTCACTAAAGATAGCATCATATATATTCGACTGCTAGCTGCAGCGACCTCATTGATCTGCACACGAAGTAAATTTTGTTGAGGAAAAAGAAAACAGAAGGGTATCTATCATTAGTCACATGTAGAAAGAAGATAAAAGATATAGAAAGGTTATGATTAGTAACAAATCTAAGACAATGCAGCGAACCAGAAAAAATAACTCACTGTATGTTTGAGGCAAATCAGGGGAACTATTAGCAACAGGAATACTCAGCCGCTCACTCAGAATATATTTTTATCTCCATCAAAATTCAACGGCTCCAACAAGTAAAAAACCTTGAATGATCGAACAGTACCTTGAGTTCTAAATCAAACAAACAAATTAATGGCTAAGTGACGGCTACTACAGCTCCATTTGGTTAATTGTAGTGCTACATGAGGACGAATGAGTCACATCAAGCAAAATACTAGTATAGAAAAATATTCAAGCAGGAAGTATGACGGCAATTTTAGCAAGACAATACAGCTAAACCATCAGGATTCTTCATACACAGGACAAACTGGTTGTACTACAATTAACTGAACATCCCAACTGATACACACTAGGACAGAGCAATAACTCCAGCCTTAAAATCTTAATTCTTCCCAATTGGCACATACGCGGGAGAAACCTAGAAGAGGCAACTCTGAAATGAACGAAGCGAGGGTAGGGGGTTTAGGGAGGGGATCTGGGCGGGCGGACGGACCTGAGCGTGCTGGGCGGTTGGTGCCGTCGCTGCCTTGGGCAAGGCTCCACTTGAGCAGGCCCCGAGCTCCCTGTACTCCGCCGCCGGGTGCTGCTGCTGGCCCAGCGTGGCCGCGGCCTCCGTCGCGTGGAATGTCGCCCTTCCTCCGAACATCTGGCGATGCACCTCCTCCTCCTCCTCCTCCTCCCGCCGCTTCCGCTACCTCTGCATCAGCACCAGCTCCCTCACCGCCGGAGTGAGAGGCGCCACCGCGCCCGAAACCCTAGCCGCGGGGGAGGGCTGCTGGTGGGCACGAGCGCTGAATCCAGCCGGAGGGGAGGATGTAGCGGAGGGAGGCAAGCTCGGGAGCGTGCCTGGCGGTGGCAGGAGTCGCCGGAGCGAGGCGAGGTGGCTAGCGTATGTGGTTGTGGCGGCGAGGAGTCGCAGGAGAGACAGAGATGGGGATGGGATTGCATGGCTGTTAGAAAACCCAATACTTAGTAGCAGCGTAGGGTTTATACCCCTCGTTACTACTATGATCTGTCCCGGGGGACACGGTAAAGACCACTTAGTAGCAACGTGTGTTTATAGCCCACGCTACTATTATCAACTTAGTAGTAGCGCGTGTTTTATACCCCTCGCAGGGACGATTCTAAGGGGGGACGAGGGGGGGCGAGACCCCCCCTAACGATCTGGTTACCCCTAATAGCGATAGGTAACACGTATAATTTTTCTTCCTATGCACAGAATTCTGGCTTGTCTCGCCCCCCCTGTGAAATCCATCCGGCCATCCCATAGCCGGAGGCCTAGCCCATATACGTACACATTTTTTTTTGAGGGAACCATGTACGTGCAGCAGGCCAACGGCCCTAATATGAGGAAAAAGAAAAAAAAAACAGCCCACGTGGAAGATAAAAGTCTGGAAGCAATACGCACGACAACGAGCGAGTCCACGACGTACGCACGGTAGTTTCGTTTCCAATCTGCTCGTTCGTCGTTCCTTAGTTCCTGCGATTGGAAAAATTCGCTGCATCTAATCTCTCCACCCGCCTAGTAGAGCCTCCATCCTCTCCACCAAATCTCTCCGTCCGCTGATGAGGGAAGGCCTCCATCCGATCGTCCCCGACAGCCCGACTCCCTGCCGTGTCGATCAAAAGACCGCAGACACATTCCGGCCGACCGCACACACACAGATGAGCGACCAGATGATCAAGAAAGGTCAGTTTATTTTCAGCATTAGATTAGTCTGTGTCTTAGAATGTAATTGTATAAATATAGACATTAAAAATTGTCATTAGAAATTCTTGTATTGTCCAATTATGTGTGTGTAGACACGAAGAGGAAGAGAGCTCAGTCAATTGATGCCAATTGGTTCAAGCTCTCAGTCATGTGAACATGATGCTAAGTTAAATGACGTGAACATGATTTCTAACCCTCTTTCAGTCTACACTTTATTTAGACGTGTGCCTTAGAAACCATAGAACTAGAAACCTAGAACAATAAAAAAAGTTCAGAAAAAATTGTCTGTCAAATTATGGGTTTGCAGGCATGAAGAGAAAGAGTTTCGTGAGAACATTTTCTACCTATTGAAACTAGTAACCAATTCTGAAGAAATTATACAGTCAGATAAATAAATATGCAAATTTTATTCATATTGCAGAGCCGCGGACCTTATGATATTTGCTATGCTATATGCCTATATGATTGTCTCTTCTATGATTGTGATCGACACTTCTAGTTCAAGCCCTTGCCCCCCCTATCTCCATTTTCTGGCTCCGTCCCTGACCCCTCGCTACTACTATAACCTGTCCCAAGGGGCACGGTGAAGACCACATAGTAGCAGCCTGGGTTTATAGCCCGCCCAACTACTATCAACTTAGTAGTAGCGCAGGTTTTATACCCTCGCTACTACTAATTAGTTGTAGCGCGGCTCATATACTCCTCGCTACTGCTAAGCATCTATCTATAAGGTATTTCATAGTAGTGTGTGTGTGTGTGTGTGAGAGAGAGAGAGAGAGAGAGAGAGAGAGAGAGAGAGAGAGAGAGAGAGAGAGAGAGAGAGAGAGAGAGAGAGAGAGGAAACCATCGCCACCACCAACCTTCCCATCCTCTCGTTGTCATGCCACTACTTGACACTAGTGGTCAAGATAAGCCACATCATTGGTCAACAAAGGTGGCACAAAGAGAGGTCTCCCCTCCGATAGCCTAGAATGGCAAGATGCAATCTATGGGTGACAACTTGATGCAAGTATGGTTGTGAAGCAGCGGCTGTGGCGTTTCCATCTAGGCATCGGTTGTCATTGTCCCATATATAGGTATCCATGCAACGACAGCGGCCTTTTGCATCCCAATAGGGCGGTCCTCCACTTGGGCGAACGGCTGGTTGTTTGCAACGAGCCAGAGTGTATGAGATCGTCATGTCCAACGGCAATGGCACAAATGTTTTTCCAACTGATTATAACATCATAGGAGAAGATGGCAAAGCAATAGGATGGTGTGGGACCATCGGTGCATCCCGAAATAATATTTTGGTAGTGTTGGGGACCTTCCTCCATTGTGAATAGTGTTGGGATTGCTGAAAGTGGTGGCGACAATACATGACTACTTTTGATTTGGTGATGCTTTTCGAGTACCCGGTGTCGATTTCTGGGTTCAAAACACTAGGTCTGACCCTTGTTGTTTATACCTAGCAATGGCGGTATTTTGTGTCATTACGTTATTGAAGGCATTCTTCGGATTTGCTTGAAGTTGTTCTTGAAGGTGAAAAGCTAGGATTTGGCCTTCGGTGGATGGACCCGGCGATGGCATTTGAGCATCGCGTTTCCTTCTTGAAGGTGTTAATGCTGGAGTACATTTTTCATTGTCGTTCTGATGTCTAGAGATGTTTAGTGCTTCGTTTTTTGTTTTTCTGTCTAGGTACAACTTTAGTCTTTTATGACTTTGCTTTATTGGTGTGCTCGTATGTGTGTGTGCGCATTGGTGTTAGTTGTGTGCATCCTAATAATGCAGAGACCGGGTGTGTACTCACTATGTTTGTAAGCTTTATTTTGACTCAATAAAATCCACCTTTTATATAAACAATACACAGCATGAAACTGCAAAGACATGAAAAGAGTGTAGTTTAAAGCCTATCTTCTCCCACGAGCAAATTAACTGATCGATTAGTAGAGTTACACGCCCAGCTTTGCTAGTTGCTCCTCGCCACAAAGTACACCATGACAACAAGAGGGTAGATGAAGGTTACAAGAAAGAAGGATTCATGGTTCCAGTGGCTGAGCAGACGTGATCAATGAAACCAGAACTCTGTTTGTGGCGGCTTCAGCTTCACTAGGTGTTGGATTCCAGATACCTTCCATTTCAGTTAGTAATTTATCAGAACCAAACATATGAAGCCAACATATGGCATTGTATATCCAGGCTAGTGGCACAAAAGGAGGACGCTATATGGGGGCTATTTGATACTTAAATCTGCTAGTACAATCTTGCCACTTCGTGTGGCTTAATGGAAAGTATGTGCTTGTAATGTCTGAGCCAGCTACTTGCTCGAATTTATTGTTGTAGGATGGAAAAGATACATCCTCATATAGTAAGATGTGTACGGTTCTGCTCACCTATATATATAATAACCATGGTGACCTCCATCAGCTGGACATGTACATGTGTGTGAAGACAGGATGGTCCAACATGCATCTACTTAGATTGCCACAGCCAAACAAGCAGTTTTCATGTTCTCACAGTTAGAGGAGAAAAAAATATGTACCAATGAAACTAATTTTGAGTAGATCTAGAGAATGAGTGGCATCGAGAAATCGTTTCTTTGGAAGAACCAAACATTCACAGACACAACTCCAGCTGTGAGAAGCCATTGTCAACATGTCGTGACTATGGAGCTCCTGTGCAGATTTTTGTGCAATACCCTCTTGTAATAAGACCTTGGATCAGGCCAACTAACTGTAGTTCAGATGATTAGATTCGTTGTGGTGGAAACAGTTCTTGAGTGTTCAAGTCCTAGACTCGGTATTGCTGGTCGCATTTTTCTGTATATTTATTTTTGGCGTTCTGAGTTGTGCGTTTAGTGGGAGGAGACGTTTGCGTCAACTACGAAAGTGTCTGTAGCGACTATGTCAATCTTATGATGATGTGCCGGCTCAATATCTCAGAGGTGCTCTTAAGGGTTGTGTGCGTGCGTTCATAAGGTTGAGTGTATGTGATCGTCTGTAAAGTGTGAAAGAATCTGAAGATGTCTTCAATGGTATGGCTGGCTAAGCTCGGTGATCGCATCATAGTTTAATTCGCTGGATACCAGACAAAACACTTGGATTCTGACCTTTCTTACCCTACCAGGCCAGCACAGTTTGGCTCGCATATTGTGATGTGGGTGCAAGTTTAAGGTGCAAAGCTTAAATGGTATTCTCACGGTGTTTCATGCATGCTCTACTAAGAATATTTGAGTGTGTTTTCTTCAATTAAAAATTGGTTCACCAAGCGGAACACTAGTGATGTAACTTGAACTGAAAATTTCCAGATGAATTAGGACTTGGCAAGCAAATTAAATTTATGAGTTTGATGTGGAAATCAAAGCCCATCCAGCAGCACGTGCTCGTCTCTCCTATGACGTATAAAATTGCGATGGCTCGCATGCTCACGTACAAGCTGTTGAGCCCACACTTCCAACTAAGCTGGTCATGGCCGTGGCGCACATGTGCCAGCTGCCAACCTACATGCTTATAATGTCTCTCTTTGATGTGACATTATAGGCCAATAAAAGCTTCCTTTATCAAAAATCCCGTTGTCGATCAAATCCTTTTGAGTACTATGCTTCTATCTCCTTTATGGGACGACATTATGAGTCAGAGAAAAACTCCCTTTACCAAAAAGCCATTGCACATGGTGCTTGTCACAACACGGGAGAGAGCTCGTGTGCAAGCTAGTAATCTATAACCTTTGCTTGGTACATAAGCCGTCTAGATCACTGGAGAAGGATCGATCAGGCTAGAAAAACTAATCCTCCTTATTAGTGTGCGCTGCTTTGGGCATCTTCGTGTCCTTGCACTTCGCTGACAACTAATCGTGGGGTCAGGACTGCGCCAACAATGCCTTGATGCCTCTACTGGTGGCTATGACAACAAAGCATAAGTCCAGTGATTACTGCCCACAGAAAATAAGGGCACTCATGAAGCTGTGCGAGGTGCCAAGAAAGGAGGATGCATGTATCCAGTGAACGAGCAGCCGTTCTTGATGAAACCTAAAACATGATCGCTACAACTAGAGGTTCTCTTGACGTTGTCAGAGAAGTTCCCAATACCTTCCATTTTTATAAGTAATTATTAGAACCAAACATACCAAGACAGGATATGGCATTGTCTGTTGGGATGTGAAGGCCAAGTGAGGACGAGGAAGATATATATGAGCACCTTCCAGAATAAGGTACTCCTGAATGGTGGGTGAACACTCATTGTGTCTCCCTGGCGTCCTGCTCACTGGTACTTGAGACCAGCTCAACAAAAATCCCTCCTGTGTCGCTCTTGCGGGTGTCCGAGAGGCAAAACATAGCGCCGTCGCCGGGGTCCCCTGCTCCCTCTCCTAACCCCCTCACTGTCGCCAGAGGGTGTGGCCAGGCGATGCCCGGTCTATACCGGCGGAGGCGGGGTCTTCATCATCCCCTCCGCGGGAGATCCTGCACAGGCCATATCTGACAGACCGGGGTGTGCCACTAGGTGACGAGCACGGCAACAAGGCTGTGTGCAGGAGTGGTCAGTGATGACATCCTGGCGCCATGGGATTGTCCGCCATGTGGTGGTGGTGCTCGCTCCAGTTGGATTGGTTGCTACGGTGACGGTGCTAGATCCGATCTCGGGTGTAGCGGCGGTCAGGCAGTGTCCCTGGGTGGCGCAGCGGTGGCCTTCACCTCCATGTCTGGACAGATGTGGGTTTTGGTGTGCAACACTGCTTGGTGATGGCTGGTGGCAGCGGTCGTGGATCTAGCGCCCGTCCAATCGGAGGTGTGTGGAAGGGCCAATGAGGGGCGGCTAGTAAATCTAGTCAGTTGCAGGGTCGGGATATCGCGATTGCAGCTGAAAATCGTATGCGCCGGCCTCGGTCATGGTGGAAGATGGCTGCATATTGGGTGTCGTATCCTTATCGAAGGCATCATCAATTGCAATCATTGTCACCTCAGTCCGGTTGCTCCAGGGGAAAACCCTAGAAACGAGACTTCCGGAACGGATGATGACAAGGCCTTCGGGGCCGCTCTCCCTCTGTGGGGCATCGTCTCAGAGCAGAAGTTGGCTAGAGGGGACAAGAGAAGGAGCAGTGTTGCATATATCGCATCGACGACGATGGGTCTCAGCAACATGGCATATTGGAGCCTTGGCGATGGACACGTGTTGATGGACGCGCGTAGGTGGTGGTGTTGTTTGGCATCGTGGTGGCGTCGACGACAGCATGGCCTGGCAAGGTGCATGCATTGACCACGCCTGAAGGTGCGATGGTTGAAGATGCCGACGGATGATTCTAGTGTGTGCATGTGGTGCCTGCTCAGGGTCTGCTAGAACGGTTGGTTCTCTCAGCTTGCTGGCGGACGGCATGGTGAGGCCACCGATTAGATGTCGTGTGTTGATGTGATATCTATCCAGCGACTGTGGTTGCCATGAAGGTGACTTTGGGTTGATCCATGTACTTGTTTTCTCGGGTTCTGTTCAATAATATAATGGAAATGATTCTATGCATCACTTGATGCATATAGGGGGTAATTCTCCTTTTCCAAAAAATCATGCACTCTATCTGAAATAAAATGGCCAAATTGATGCATCATGTTGACTTTACTATTGGAGAAAAATCTTAAATTATGTGAAACAAATAATGTCAAGGAAATAGATAAATATATCTGCGGAGCTAGGCGCCTAGATGTTCACCCCAGTCTGAATAAATTTGGGATCTTGGGTGCCATCAAAATTTAATTTTTTGGCATGGCTAGTACCATGCGACCATTGTTAGACTGCTGATCGTTTGATGCTCTGCGTGTATATTTTATCATGTGAAATCACGAACCACCTTCTCATCCAGTGACTTAGACCTAAACCTTAGTCATGGTGTTAACCATTTGGAAGCTTGGACCGAAGAGGAACACGTGCATATTCCACCATCAGGACTGCCCTATTGCGACAATTCTTCAAGAGCTTTCGGTTCAATGGGATGCATGGTTAGCTCCTAGGACTCATACCCACTGGTGATGTTGAGGTGGCGTGGTAGTGAGTAATTCCAATTTTTGTTGGGGGCTGATGTTGTGGACTTAAATGATGTGCCTTCTCTTTGAACTTTAACTCCTTTTCTTCTAAATGCAATAGAATAATGTGAATAAGGTGGTGTCATTAACTTTAACTTCAACTTAACATAATCATTAACTACAGGGGGGTGTCGCCTGTTTTCATTCCTATTGTTTGGCTTGTTCCAACTAGAACACATATCTTTCTTTTGCTGGTTTCCTATAACAAGATCATGACAAGGGATAACTTGAAAAAAGGAACAAGATCTTGCTCAGTCTTTTCTCTCTATTAGTTAAGAGCTAGTGTACCTGTTAGTGTAAATAGACTGATATGTGTTCAGCGTCATTCATTTTTCAAGAGGATGAGCAAAGACTGCTTAATTGGAAAAACACATTCTCCTTGTTTCAATCTTTGCTCTATCTGTTAGGAGTTAGTGTACCTTTTACTTTAAATAGACTGCACCTTTTCATATTTTGGGTGTGCGTTGACCCCAAGTTTGTAATGTTTTTGTTTGAACCATGTACTAGACCAGCTTTATGAGATTACTTTCTTTGTAATGGCTTCCCCCTGATGATCTAAAAATGTTAACAAGGATATCCATGGGTGTACTAAATTCTTGCACAGCTCCTTCTGCAAATACTCTTGCCAGAAGTAGGGCTATTTTATTTGGGAAAGTAGTGGGAACTGGGAAGTGTTGCTTTAGCCTTTCGAACATGCTGAGCAAATGGAGATAGCAGATGAGAGTGCCAACTCCGTAAGCTTATTTAACTCCTATTCCGCAACTCAATGCAGGTTAAATCAATGCATTTTAGTACCACCGTTATTCTCAGCACCCGCGGGAAGCATGACTGTCGGAAATGCGTGCTTGAATTAAACCAACATCTGTACTTTCTACGTTTTAGTGTACCCGTGTGTGCTAAGCTACCAATCGACCAGGGAGTCAAGCCAGCTTTCCGATTTGCACTTCGTCGATAAGTTACTTGGACGGGTCAGGCCTCATCCGTGCACGTTTCTGTAGGCGCTTGGCAGCAACACGGCAGATTGCCCTCAACAACTCCGTTTAGATGGAATCGGAACTCTCGAGGCTATTCGAGGTGCCACCATAGAAGGATTCATGGAACCAAGTGCCGGGACGTTCCTGATGAAACGAAGACCATGATTTTCCAAGCTTGAGCTACAGCAGGCGCCGTCAAAGAAGTTCCCAATACCTTCCATTTCTGTGGGTAGTTTTTATCAGAATCAAACGTATAAGTGTAGTGTTTGGCATTCTCTATTAGGGCGGTAAACTCTAGAATAATGGCATGTGAGGAGGAGAAGGATATATATGAGAACTATTGATACGGAGATATTTCAAATATGTTGGTGAGCACTGACTCTTCTGAAACAAAATATTGTCCAATTTCAAAATTATATTCATTGCAGAATGTACCAAAATAATTATCAATTGGTCAAAGGATTTCAGCTATTCAGTAATATAGATAGAAATACAAATAAATTTATTTATTTTAGGCGGCAATTTAAATATTCAGGTCACCCTATATTGTAGAAGCAGTTACCAGAGATGGGTCCAAAAGGCCTCCCAGTGAGCAGGCAGCCCGTCACTCGTCACTGGCAACACTATACCAATGACGGGCACATTATTGACATGCCATTGAGGGGCACATATACTCAGCATGTCGTATTTGTTCCAAGATTTATTTCTAAATAAAGGATTTCTACAAATTTATAGAAATCACCTTGGCACGTACAGTACTAAAACCACCTTAACACATTTACAAAAACCACCTCGCCACATATCACACATGTACGGTTACATACATCACACATTCATGGTTTTACATGCGTGGCATAACAAGCACATATAAGAAGATTCATCAGAGACAACGTTCATAAGTAGCACCGTTTTTAAATGTGCGGCTGATTTGACCTTTTTTTAGAATGGCCAACAAAGCAGCACCGTTGAGTTGAATCAGGCGTGGTTAGCAAGATTTCAGCACAAAGCCCTATCCTAATTGCATATACTGTGACCATAGAAGCCTAAGCTATTATCAGTCTTTTCCTTCCCAACAAAAACTAAACGAAACAATTTCGTGTGACCACAGCTGCGGGCATATTACTCTTACGTACATGTTTAGTTTTGTTGCTTGTATGTAAGATTAACCTTTATAACTTGATATCTTGGAAGTCGGTTGCATCTACTTGTGGTACCCAAGGTGTATTGGGGTTTGACTACCATGGGGTTCCTTTCATATTTCATTACTGGGCAAATAATCTGATTATGCTGCAAAATCTAGTACAAAACATGCTTAACATATCCATCTACTCTCGAAACCAAGCATACAATCATCATATTTTGAACGTAGATTAACATACCAAAGTTATAGTGCATGGACTGATTTCATGTCCGATTGTTACTTATTAACAATGCAAAATTCAGCACCCTAATAACTTGAAAAGCAACTCGAGAGAAGATAGACAACTCTAACCTCCTATTTTGCATGGAGGGGTTGCCATAGTTCTGTTCTAATTCAGCCTCAGGCATTCAGAAAAAGGTAAATTAGAATCTCATCAATTTCATGATCTAGTGGCTTTTGTGCATAAGGTCAAAATTGTATGTGTGCTTGCAAGGTCTATTGCATGGAACATGAGCATTTTCTGTCTTGCAGATAATAACCTGTGCCCAACAATGAAGCTAGCCTGGAGAAAAATTGACTGGTCACCCTTCACAGAAATTACACAAAACAAAGAGAACATACCTGATTGAAATTAGAACCTTTGGATACAATAAAATCAATTGTATATTATGCTCTGAACCTGAAAAAAGAAGATCAATCTATTGGAATTCTTATAAAACCCATCAAATTAGGCCAAACATAGAGCGTGAGCAATAAAATGCACATATAAGATAGACGTCGGAAGCATAGTCCAAGTATAAGACATCCCAAAAGCAAACTGGACTGAAAAATTACTTTTTGTTTACTCGTACTAAGGGCATCAGTGGTTCCTCAATGGACAATGTCATTTCCTGGATTGAAAAATTGTGGATTAAAGGTCCATAAGATCAAGGGAGATGCTGATATTATCAATAGAATTGGATTCTTTTATGCTACGTGTCAGAGATCAGGAAGATGAGAGAGTATTAATGGAGATTGGTGGTAGAAGAAAAAGTGTCATGATAAGGTATAAAATACGAAAAACTGAGACAAAGAAAAGAGATCTGAAATCTGTGCTAAAAATATTTTCAAACTTGTTTCCTTGAGCGAATGACCATGCTCCAAACAATAATAATCACATAATTTGTCTGTTTGAGAGGGTATAATGTGGGTCACACCATGAAAAAATGAGTTCAACATATGACGATAGGCTTGAGAAATTGAAGCATCATGGTATACATTTGCTTTCATCAATACCAAGAGCTCACAATGCTACAGAAATCTTTGTTACCTGTTGCAAGTGGCACTGAAATTTTTGAGAATGACAAACGTATCGTTTAACAGACCACCATTATTCATATATAGTACCAAGGCTGAAAAAAGAGAACACACGAAAGATTAAACTGTGGGTTTGATTGTTTTATCTAGGAGAAACTAATTGTAATTAACACCGCACATGTTTCTTAACAGATTAAGCTATACAACATCTGAAGACTGTGCCAACATTTTGTTGGTTTCGTGCATTGCAAAGTTGCAGCAAAAGGCATGCGCAGTCAGGAAAAACTATGCCACTGTATACCACCAAACATTGGTCCAACTAAATCACAAATAAAATTAGCTTTAGTAGAATTTTATATCTTCAAAAGGCACAATGACACCATATAGAAGATGCATATATATCAGCTGGCCCTTATGTTTTATATCATTTAGAATGTCATGTGAAATCTCAGTCACTTCTCTCACCTGTGTTTACGTATGAGAAACAGTATTAGGCAACTTGTTCAAACCAACTATATGGAACTCAACTATTGGAAATTCCTACGGGGCGATCACATCAAAACCAATGAACAGGCTCACAAGAAAACTTTTGCAAAGCCACGTGTCTTGCTCCACTCTTTTTTCTTTATTTCTTCTGAAATCACAGCATTACAATACTTAGGACCTGCTGCACATATACATGCAGTGACACGGACCAGTAAATATCCTACCCAACACAACCTAAAGCTACTCATAGAGAACTATTTCCAACCATGACACAGCCTATGCTACTAACACAACTACAGGGCCAAAGTGCATTGCCGGACACCACCTAGCCCAATTATGACACAACTTAGCAAAATATATACATAGGAAAGTACTAATCCTAGATGTACTATTACGCCGGACTAATAGAATAACAATAGAAATCTAAACCTAGCTAACAACTAATCAAAGATTATCCTAACATCGACCATGGAGTTGCATATGAAAAATATAATCAGGCCAAGCAAATTAAGGGTGGGCAATAAACAACATAGGACAACTTAAAGAATATACCTATCAAACATCCTCTATCATGCTTGTTCAGTTCTTCATTCTTCACACTTGAGTCGACATGAAAGCAGCCAATGCAAGGCTGAACACCTGCGTCAAACTTTATTTCACTTAAAGACTGAAATTTTCAGTTCCCATGGATATTTTTGTAGAGTACTACATTGAATAACAGCAGCAAGTTAGAGGAGAACTACTTTAAAGCATCAAAACAGATCACGGTTCAGAATTTCTACATACAGTGATCTACAATATGCACTTGTGGTAGCATGTTTTCAAGTAATCAATCACCATGCTTCTATCTAATCAAACTATAACATTAGAGACAACACAAAAGAGATCCGTGATAAAGCAAGAAACCTAACATTACTCTGAACTTGCTGCAAACTTCAGGTTTTGCCACCCGGATCATATCATAGGAGCTAGGGCACCGAGAGGAAGATGTAGCCATAATCAAATTCACCTAAAAATCTTACTTTTGGAGGCATGAGATAGCATGATAATCGTGATCCTTCAGCCATGTCTACTGCTTCTTCTATTCAGAGAGAGAGAGAGAGAGAGAGAGAGAGAGAGAGAGAGAGAGCGGGAGAGGGAGAGAGTTCAGCCATGTCTACTGCTTCTTCTATTCAGAGAGAGAGAGAGAGAGAGATAGAGAGAGAGAGAGACGGAGGGAGAGAGAGACCAGGAGAGGGAGAGAGAGAGAGGAGAAAGGGAGAGAGATGGCACCGGCAGAAAGAGGCCAAGCCCTATCTGCCCATGAGCTTGTGCAATTACGTTTGCTGCTGGATCAAACACGCCGCCGTTGAAAAGAAATACAGGAGAAAGGAGATACGTATGGAGGAGGAGAATTCACGGGGTGGAATAGAACGCATGGACTCTTTTTTTTAGGAGTAGAACGCATGGAGGCTTTTTCTGGCCAGGAGTAGAACGCATGGAGTCTTTTTCTGGCCGTGGATATTACAATTGGATCTACATCGTAAAAAATTCGGTCCCATCAAATTAACGGTTCGTAAAATCTGATTAACGGGGTAATTTCTAGGGAGTCACAAATTAGTATAGGTATAGATAGATAGATAGATAGATAGATAGATAGATAGATATGATGATGATGATGATTTATTATATCATTGAGTGAAAGATCCACGGATTAGTTTTAAGTGGATGGATCCATCCACTTGAAACTAGTCCACGGTTCTTTCATCCAGCGATGTAATAACTCAGTATGATGTAAAAACAATCTCTAAATTGCTACTGTATGAAAACTTATATAATGGTGTATGAATACGAAATAAAACGAAAAAGAAATAGAATACGCAATAGTAGTAGTAGCGCGGGCGCAGAGGCACGCTGCTAGTACTTACCAATAGCGTTTTATGAAAAAAAGCACTACTACAAAGTACGTATAGCAGTAGCGTGTGTAGACCAACGATACTGCTAACCTTTAACTGTAGCGCTTTATCAGTAGCGCGGCACCCTGCGGTACTGCTAGGCCAAAAACCAGCACTACTGCTAGGCTTTTTACTAGTAATGCAAGGTCACACTGGACTCCCAGCCCTCAAGCAGCGCCTCCTTGCCCCGCCGCATGGCCGCCAACGTCTACTCCCGGAGCACCTTTCCACCGTCAGACTCCATCATCCACCTCACCTTGGATGCCACCTCATCAGCTTCGACCACCTCCTTGTCATACCCTTCCACTGCCACAGCTAGACCCAACTCTTTCTCCAGGCAGACTCTGATATGTCGTTGCTCTGCGTAGAGCGGCCAGGCTAGCATGGGCACACCGGCCATGACCAACTCTAGCACGGAGTTCCACCTGAAGTGTGTGACGAAGCAGCCCACCGCGTCATGCTCCAGCACGTCGCACTGCAGCGCCCATGATTTGACGATGAGACCTATGCCCTTGGTCCGACGCAGAAAGCCATCTGGGAGGAGAGCTTCGAGGTCCGGCGACTCACAAGACTTCCTCGCAGGGTCGTCGCTGGGTGGGCTCTGCACGAACCATAGAAACATTTGGCCACTCGCCTCCAAGCCAATGGCTATCTCTATGATCTGCCTGGCGCTGAACAGGCCGAGGCTGCCGAAGGAGAGGAACACCACGCTGGTCTTGGGCTGTGTGTCCAGCCACGCGAGGCATTCTTGGCCGCGCTCCACGCCCACCTCCGCCGACTTGACCAGCGGCCCGATGCATTACATGGGCTGGCAGAGGTAGGCGGACACCCCCATAAATCCCCTGTACGCCGTGTCGTCACGGTCCATGACCGGCTTGAGGGCATGCATCGCCAGGAATGAGGGGATCCCCGACACGTGCACCAGCCTGTGTTTTGATTTTCGGTTTGAGATTTTTTTCACCCTGGGCCGAGATGGCCGAATTTCGGCCATTTTTAATCAATTCGGCTGAAATTTTACCAAATTTCGACTGCAAATTGACTTAAATTTGACCAAAATTTGCCAAATTTGAGCAATTTCGGCCTAAATATACTTTTCGCCCCAGGCCGAAATCCACTTTTTCGGCCAAAAATCAAAACACAGACCAGCTCCTCGCCCAGGTCCCGAAAGCTTGACGCGCTCTCAGCGTGCAGAACCGGAAAGTACAGGAAGTACGCCAGGACCTGGGCACCAGATCTGAAGAACTAGACGGGGACGCGGAGCTCCGCGCCGATGTCAACGGCGACACAGCAGAAGAAGTCCACCACGAGGATGGCCGGGGACGCGCGGGTGAGGAAGTCGCTGAGGTGCAGGTTGGAGAGGCGGGCGACCTCGAAGGTGACCGCCACGGGGTGGCCGGAGTTGACGAGAGGGACGTCGACCGGCGGGAGGCAGTGGAAGGAAATGGAAGGGTTGGCCGCGGTGACGCCCGCCAGGAACGGCCCTGTCACGCCGGTGTCGTGCGGCAGCCAGGCGATGAGGATTGTGACGGCGAGGCCGTGGGCCGCGAAGACCTTGCCGAGCTCGATCATATTCATGGAGACCAGGTGGCCCTTGCCCGGCGACGGGTAGGGCATCACCAGCTTATTCCGGGGCACCGTGGTGGTCGCGGCGCCGTCCATGGCGGCAGCGATACGCCTGTTGGGTCTGTGAGCGGTGTGGTCTCGTGTCTGCTCCAGAGCGCAACGCAGCGCTGTCGGTGGCCACTTGCTTCGCTGGCCAGCCAGTATACTCACACCCTTAATAAAGTCAACTTGTTCCGGTGGCCACTGGTGCCGTCATATATTCCTGCGAAAATTGTCCACCATAGAACTTTCCAAGACGAACTAGCGCTCCAAGAAAACAACCACGATATGTACAAGTCCGAGAAATGAAATAAAACAAGGACCCAATAGCACCCGAACGTTCGTCGATTTGACCATGGCAAACCGAATGTTTTCGATGATAATTTACAAATGACAAATCCGTGCTCAATGTATTTTTTGCAGGAAAATTTCCGTTCATGTGAACTAAGCTTGTCATCCTCATGTCATTAAAATTACCATAAAAACATTCAATTTACCACTTTCGGGATTTAACTATTTCCGTAAAACAATATGTCAACACTTATGCTATTTTTTATGGCCATCCAGTCTTTTAGAAAAGGTAAACGTTTGTATCTGGCACGCCGGCCGGACTTTGGGCCGGATGCGTGAGACGTTTGATTGGAGGGAATCGTACGGCAGGAGCACGTGCTGGCCCCACCTAATCTCTTTGTTGTCTTCTCCCCACCTTATCTCTTTCTCCTTCACTCGCATTCCTCCTCCACCAGCGTTGGCTCTTCCCTGTGGCCTCTGCCAGAACTGCTTGCTGTACAGCACACGACCAGGTACAAGTCGTGGCCATGCTAGGCCGACCGCTTCCTCCGACGCCAAGCCATGGATGCGCCCACCCCCTGGCGACGCCGCTGCTTTCACAAAGTCGTGACCATAGACTCCCTCTTCCCTGAATCGCTCCGCTATGGGGCAATGGACAACAATGGATGCATTAATTGCAGACAGCCATGCGCCTTCTTGCTGCAACCGCTTACAAAAAAACTTCGAGCCCTAGATGAAAAGCTTCAACCAGATGTAGAGAAAGCTACAAGCGATCAGTGCCGTCGCTGAAAGCTACAACCGTCAATATAAAATGCTACAAACCTTCGATCAAAAAGCTGAAAGCCTTAACCAAGCGTTGCTTAAAAAGAGAAATAGCTGCAACCATTGATAGAAAAGCTTCATAGTTGATAAAAGCTCCAACCATTGAGAGAGAAAGCTACAACCAGACACTGCACAATCAGAAAAGTTGCAACCGTGATAGAAAATGATTCAATCGTATGTGTGAAAAGCTTCAAAGGGCGAGGGGGAAAGCTACGACCGGCGACGAGGCAACCGTTTTTGCTGCAACCGTCGATGTCTTTTGTTATTATAGGCGATGTATTTAGCTACGTCGATTCAATGTCGTTTTTTACTGGTGGTCATCTACCGAGCAATTTGTGCAGCGAGCGTTGACGACGGGCAGTGGCCTTGCTATATCCATGGAGCGTCAATGACAGGAGTTGCACCCGATCCACGCTGGAGATGCAATCAGGTTGAGGCGGAGCTACATGAGGGGGTTGTGAAGCGTCCAGTGCGAGCGGCTGAGGGGTTGTGGGGCGTCGGATGCGAGCGGCCGACGGCCGGCGACCATCGCCCTCACGGAGCTGCGCACGGAGACGAAGACACGTGGGGCAGAGGGGCGGAGGCGCGTGGGAAAGAGGTGCGGAAGCGCGCACGTCGAAGGTTGAAGACGACTCGGGGAGGGGGGAGATGCCAGATTGGATGGCTATTTAAGGCCATATCGAATGGTTGGGACTCGACCGGCGGAAAACTTGTCGGCGCGCCGGCGCCTAGCACTGCCCTTTAGAGCATCTCCAACAGATGCGCAACGAGCGGCATGCTAAAACATTTTTTTGCGTGCGGAAATAGCGATTTTTTACGCGTGCCGGGCACTGGCTCCAGCAGCTACTGCAAAATATTGTGCGCGCGACCCTCTCCAACAGACGCTGCAAACAAACAGCGCATGCGAGCAACCAGAACACAAACTAGTTCAACCAAATAGATAATTCAACGATACAAATAGCAAAGTTCAACCATACAGCACAAACTAGTCCGATACAAAAAGCAAAGTTCAACCAGACAACATAAACTAGAAACTACGAGGATTGCTCTGAGTCGTCGTCCTCCTCCTCCTGGCTTGTGTCGCCCGGCGTATCAAGAAACGTGTCTTAACAGTGCCTTCCGACGATGCCTGTCCGCCCGTTCCGCGCGCTGCAATGCCCTCCTCTCCGCCCAGAAGGCGTTCTCGTTGGCGACCCCTCCGGGTGGCGCTGGCGCCACTCCGCCATGGCTTGCTCATCCGCCTCGGCGATGAGGAGGCGGCGCTGCTGCCGACGATATTCCTGACGGTCGGCGTCAGTTACTAGCCGCGGTGGAGGGGTGAGGTCCTGCGCTGCGCCGCTGGCCCGCACGCCCGTCTGGAAGTTCATCTGTGCGCGAGGCCTCGAGAGGCGCCACGCAGCCGCGTCATACGTGTCGGCGGCCTCGTGGGGGTGTCGAAGGTGCCAAGGCCGAGGCGCACGTCGTCGGACCGAGTATCGACGTAGAAGGTGCCAGAGGGGTGCGCGCGTACGCCGCGGTATCCTGAACCTCCCCAGCGGCATGGTGGCATGGTGGCGCGGTGGTAGCGCGTCGGCGGCGAGGCGAGAAAGCGGCAGAGGAAGCTGGGAGAGAGGGCGTGTGGCGGGCACTGCATTTTATAGACGCGTCGGATGCCACGCGCTAAATCTAGCGCGCACCAGCCGCTTTTTCCCCGCGCGCGTAATGGTTTCCTACCTCCGCTGGAGCACGCGCGTGGCTAAAATCGCATTTTACCCCGTGCGCTCGTTTTTATGGCGATTGTTGAAGATGCTCTTAAAAAAGTACAAATAATGTTTTATTTATTCTGAAGACTCTGTACCAATACTCTTTAAGTTTCAAAGAAGAATGTATTGATCTTTGGAACGACTGAGTGAAGTGGATCAATATTTCATTTGGTGTTGTCATGTATATGTCGTTGAACTATGAAAATCATCCTCCGGGTCCTCCAAATGGTGTAACTATTCCAATCAGGTACAAATTCAACCAAGCCCCTCCTTA
The DNA here is from genome assembly GCA_021605145.1 of Aegilops bicornis. NCBI lineage: Eukaryota > Viridiplantae > Streptophyta > Magnoliopsida > Poales > Poaceae > Aegilops > Aegilops bicornis. The sequence goes on along the minus strand of CM038675.1, from coordinate 62,698,646 downwards.
CCAGCCACTTTGCATTGTGGACCCTTGACACGTCAGACAGGGCCCGCAGGGTAATGACCGTTGACAAGAATATGTGAATTCCCCCTGGCCATCCCAACACGTTCTATTTCTAGATCGGCATTCCAACTCCTTTGCCATGCCAATCTCTGTTCGAGCGATGTGACTGGGAGGTGGCGGCGAGGATGGCCCTCGTGACGGCTCCATGAGGATCCGCCTCCACAGTAGATGAGGTTTCCCTGAATTATTTCCTCAGTTTGTCTGAATCGGGAGCCAACTTGGTTATGTTTTTCGAAATTGGCTTCGTTTTAGCAATTTGTTTTTCTTGCGGGGAAAGCGATTTGCTGCTAGTCTTGATTGTTGCATGCGAGCTATTTTCAGTAGAGATTCATCATAGTCGGTTGTATTTTGGCGAATGGACATTGACACATTTGATAACTCTGAAGTAGGCACTTGGTCTCTGCTTGGGAATGATGATTTTTTAAGGCAGTGTGGCTATGAAGATGTAAGCTGGTTGGAAGCATATTGGTTGCTGCCGGCAAAGGGATTGTGTGACGGCATGTTTATGATTGTGTGTGATGCTGACACAAGTCATATGATGCCCGTGGTAGCAAGATCAACACTTTTGAACTCTATGTGCATGACAATGAATTGGAGAGAATTGTTTTAGTGATAATGACATCCCAATGACTGGATGACATGAGCTGGCAAAGGTTTGAACTCATACAAAGAGAAGGCCACCAGAAATTCCCCCTTTTTTTTATGAAAAGGTCATCAACCCAAAGCAGAGAGGGGAGCTTCAGAGAAAATTTGATAGGAGTGAGGCGGAGGCTTGAAAGAAGAGTAACTACTTACTTGGTGGTAAGTAATTTGTTGGGCCCCAAAGCGAAAGGGTTTGTAGGTGGCACCGAGCTTTTTACCTCAGTGAGAGCATCTTCAACAGACGCCCAATATTAGCGATGCGCCCAAAAAATCGCAAGTTTAGCGCGCGCGGAGTTGAAAGTAGCACTCCAGCGGACGCTGCATAATAAAGCACGCTGTAAAAAGCGTTCAGCGCGCCAGACGAAACTGGATCGCAAGCCATATATTTAGCACTCGAACTCCAGCGCGCTGAACTTTTCACGCGCGTGGAAAGTGCCCCGTGCGCCCGCAGCCGCCGTTGGCCTCCTCGCATGCGCGTGCTAGCTCGCCAGCCGGCCACGGGCGGGCGGACGCGCCACGCCACGGCGGGCGGCGCGGGCGGGAGGAGCGCAGGCGCGAGCCCGCAAGGTGGCGGGGCAGAAGCGCGGCGCTGCCGCGACGGGCGCCGAAGCGCGGGCCACGGCCACGAAGCGCGGCAGCGCTTCGGCGCGGCGCAGCGCCACGCCACGAGGCGGAAGCGGGCGCGAGCCCGAACGGTGGCGGGCGGGCGCGCCGCGCCACGACGACGGCCGAAGGGACGCGAAGCCACGGCCACGAGCGGCAGCGCTGGCGCGGGGCGGGCGCCACGGCCACGAGGTGGAGGGCGCGGCAGCGGCCGCGGCCGCGACGGGCGGCCGAAGGGACACGAGCCAACCACGAAGCGGCAGCGCCGGGCGCGGCGTGCTGCGGCCATAGCGGCTATGAGGGCGGAGGAAGCGCGCGAGCCCGCACGGTGGAGGGCGGGCGGGCGCGAGCGCGAGCCCGCACGGGAGGGCGGGCGGGCGCGGGCGCGAGCCCGCACGTGGAGGGCGGGCGGGCCACGCCACGGCCACGAAGCGGCACCACGCTGGCGCTGCCACGGCCACAGCCACGAGCGGCAGCACGCTGGCGAGGCGCAGCGCGCACGCCACGAGCGGGAGGCGCTGGCGCGACCACGACCACGGCCACGGGCGGTGGCGGGGCTCGGAGGAGCGCGGCCACGGCCACGGGCGGCACGGCCACGACAAGGCGGAGCGCGCCCACGGGCACGGGCGGCACGGCCACGGCCATGGTGGGGCGAGCTAGGTACGGGCGCGCGTGGTTATTTTTGGGCGCCTGTTGGAGTTGCTACTGTTGCTAGCCGGATAGTATATTTTTGGGCATCTGTTGGAGATACTTGGTCGTCCGGCACGCTAAAACGCTATTTTGACACTGTAAAATTTTTTTAGCGCGCGGCTAGATTGGGCGTCTGTTGAAGATGCTCTGAGTAAGCAAGATATCACTCCATGAAAGTTCTTGTCTGTAAACAATTGTTAGCTCTGCAATGTGTGTGTGTGAGTGTGTGTGTGTGTGAGAGAGAGATGATATTGTCGCTGCCACCTACCTTCCCGTCCTCTCATTGTCATGCTGCTCCTAGAGACTAGTGATCGAGCTAAGCCCAATCATCACTGGTCAACGAAGGTGGCATAGAGGGAAGTCTCCCTCCGGTAGCCTACAATGGCAAGATGCAATGTATGGGCGACAACTACCATGCAAAGGGTATGGTTGTAAAGAAGCAGCGGTGGCGTATTCGGCCAGGCATCGGTTGCCGCTCTCCTGTCTATATGTATGCACGCAACGGCGGTGGCCTTATGCACCCCAAAGGCAGACCTCCACTAGGGCACACGGGTGGTTGTTGCAATGAGCCCGAGTGTAGTGGATCTTCAGGTCCGGCGGCAATTGAAAATATGTTTTGCCAACTGATTCTAACATCACAAGCAAAGATGGCAGAAGAGGATGGTGCAGGACCGTCGGAGCATCCCGAGTTGAGATTTGGTAGTTCTTGGGACCTTCCTCCCTTCTGAATAATGTTGGGATTACTGAAAGTGATGGCGACAATACATCACGACTTTTTTTGTTGCTTTTCGAGTACTCGGTCTCGATTTTTTGGATCAAAACACAAGCTCTCACCCTTGTTGTTTACACCTAGTAATGGTGGTGTTTTGTTCAGATTTGTTCGAACTGGATCTTCAAGCTGTAAACCTAGGATTTGCCTTATGTGGTTAGATCCGGCGCTGATCTTCAAGCTGTAAACCTAGTAATGGTGGTGTTATGTTCGGAGTACATTTCTCATTGTTGTTCTGATGTCCAAAGATGGTGGCCATGGCTGTTCTTGTAGTTCGCCGATCATAGTTTTGAGTGCTTTTTTTTACTAGGTACCACTTCAGACTTTTATGACTTCCCTTTTTTTTGTCGTGATCATAAGTGTGTGTGCGCATTCGTGTTAGTTATGTGCATCCTAATAATGCAGACTGTGTGTGTATTCATTGTGTTCGTAAGCTTTATTTTAACTGAATAAAATCCTCCTTTAAAAAAAATACACCGCACGCAAAGACGCGAAAAGAGTGTAGTTTAAAGCCTATCTTCTCCCACGAGAAAATTAACAAATCGATTAGTTAAAGTACACGGCCTACTTGGCAATTAAGGCCTCGCCATGTAGTACAGGGCAAGTCCGGCCTTTACGGCCTCTGCCAACGCCATGGTGACAACAAGGACGGAGGTTACAAGAATATGGATTCGTGGATCCAGTGGTCGAGCAGACATTATCTATGAAACCAGAACTCTGTTTGTCGCAGCTTGAGCTTCACTGGGTGTTGGATTCCAGATACCTACCATTTGTGTTTGTAATTTATCAGAAACAAACAAATGAAGACAATATGTGGCATTGTATTTTAGCCAGGCTAATGGCACGCAAGGAAGACGAGATATATGGGAGCTATTGATACTTCAATCTGCTAGTACAATCTTGCCACTTTGTGTGGCTTAATGAAAAGTATGTGCTTGTAATGTCTGAGCCAGCTACTTGCTGGGATTTATTGTTGTAGGTGGGGGAGCTACATCCCCATATAGTCATATGTGCACGGTTCTGCTCAGCTATATATAATAACCATGGTGGCCTCCATCACTTGGATATGTACATGTGTGTGAAGAGATGATGGTCCCACATGCATATACTTAGATTGCCAAAGACAAACAAGCACTTTCCATGTTCCTGCAGTTAGAGGAGAAAACAAATATGTACTGATGAAACTAACTTTCAGTATATATTGCGAATGAGCGGCATCTGGAAATCGTTTCATTGGAAGATCCGAAAATTGACGGCAAAAATTCAAGCTGCAAGAAGCCACTGTCAACATGTCGTGACTAGGGAACTCTCTGTAGATTTTTGTGCAATACCTTCTTGTCATAAGAACTTGGATCAGTTGAACTGCGCATAGCTCAGGTGGTTAGGTTCGTTGTGGTGGAACCAACCCACGAGGGTTCAATTACTAGAGTTGGCATTGGTGGTGGCATTTTCCTTAGCAGTGGGAGGAGACGTTACCATCCAAGATGAAGACATCTGTGTCTACTTCGTCAACCTCAAGTTGATGTGCCGGCTCAGTTTCTTGGAGGTGCCAATAACAAGAGAATGTGTGCGTGCGTTCACATGATTGAGTGTATGTGCATGTATGTAAGCGTTTGTAAAGTGTGAAGAAATCCTGAGGATGTCTTCAATGATATAGCTGGGTGATCATTTCATAGCTTAATTATGATACCAGACAAAACACTTGGATGCCTTACCAGGCTACCACGGTTTGCTCGTATATTGTGATGTGGGTGCAAGTTTAAGGTGTAAAACATAAACAGTAATTTCATGGTGTTTAATGCATGCCCTACTAACCTCTTTAATTCAAAAATTGGTTCACCAAGATATATACACTGAGACGAAAAGTGCAAAGAAGGAACACTATTCAAGTAGTGAACTTGAACTGAAAATCTCCAGATGAATTAGGACTTGACAAGCAAGTTAAATTTATGAGTTTGATATGCAAATCAAAGCCCATTGGAGCATGGTTAATAGTATAGCCAACTAATGGCTATATGAAGATGCCATGTGATCTAAAGTCAATATGTATAGTCACTCGTACAATAAGGTTGGCTGTTATACTATTACTCTTTTCTCTCTTCTCTTTTTCGGTTTCATTGCCCTAGGAACACGCATATAGTTAGGTTCTTGCATGAGAGCCCACTTTTATCATTTTTTCATGTCTCTCTTTTTCACATAGGCAAAAATGGCATCTATGTGGATTATAAGCCCACTATTGTACTTAGTCTTATGTGTAAATCAACGCCCAAGTAGTCAAGCTCTATTGACGATCGCACGCATGCTCACGTACCAAGTAGTCAAGCTCACACTTCCAACTAAGCTAGTCCTGGCCGTCGCCTGCATGTGCCCACTGCTAATAACGTACTCCCTCCGTCTCTTAAAATAAATGATTCAATTTTGTACTAGCTTTAATACAAAGTTAGTATAAAGTCGAGTCACTTATTTTTTATATAAAGTCGAGTCATTTATTTTGAGACGGAGGGAGTACATGCTTATACTGTATCTCTTTGATGTGACATTATAGGTCAATAAAAGCTTTCTTATAAAAAATCCCATTGTCTATCAAAACCTGTTGAATACTACGGTTATATTATGAGTCAGAGGAAAACTCCCTTTACAAAAACCCCGTTGCATATTGTGCTTCTCACAACGCCGGAGAGAGCTCATGTACGAGCTACTGATCTATCAACTTTATTTGGTACTCCCTCCATAAACGCTTTTATATTAGTTTACAAAGAAAGTACGTAAGCTGTCTGGACCACTGGAAAAGGATCGATCAGGCTAGGAAAACTAATCCGCCTTATTAGTGTGCGCTGCTTTTGGCGTCTTCGGGTTCTTGCACGTTGCTGAGAACTAATCGTGGGGTCAGGACTGCGCCAACAGTGCCTTGACGCCTCCGCTGGTGCCCCAACAACGCTGATAAAAAAGTCACTCATGAAGCTATTCGAAGTGCCAAGAAAGAAGGATGCATGAATCCAGTGACCAAGCAGTCGTGCTTAATGAAACCTAAAGCATGATCATCACAACTAGAGATCCGGTTGACGCTGGCAATAAAGTTCCCAAGACCTTCCATTTCCAGGAGTAATTTATATTAGAATCAAATATAGGAAGACAGGATGCGGCATTGTCTGTTTGGGTGCGAATGCAAAGTGAGGACGAGGAACATATATATGAGCACCTTCGAAAATAAGGTACTCCTCTATGGTAGGTGAACATGCACCGTGTCTCCTTGGCGTCCTGCTCTCTGGCACTTGTGACCCCGCTCAAAAAACGTCCCTCCTATGTCGCTCCCACGGGCGTCCGGGAGGCAAAACCTAGCGCCATCACTGGGGCTCCCCTCTCCCTCACCCCACTCCCCCACCCCCGCTAGAGGGTGCAGCCAGGCGATGCCTGGTATGTACAAGCGGTGGTCGGGTCTTCTTAGTCCCCTCGCGCCAGAGATTTGGCAAGGGAAAGATCTAACGGGCCGGGGCACGGCGCTGGGTGATGGGCACTGCAACATGGCGGCGTGCGCCGCATTCTACGACGATGTCCTGGTGGCAGTGGACCAGCTGCTAGGTGGTGGTGCTCGCTCCAAGTTCGATTGCTTGCTACTGTGAGGGGGCCAAATCCGATCTCAGGCGGAGCAGAAATTTCGCGGCGTCCCTGGGCAGTGCGGTAGTGGCCGTCGCCTGCATGGCCGGCATGATGCAGGCTTTAGTGTGCAAAACTACTTGGTGATGGCTGGCGGCGGCGGTCGTGCATCAGGCGCCCGTCCAGAGCCGCCGCCGGGTGGCTTCAGGCAAGCTGATGGTGCGTGGAGGGGGGCGTGAGGGGAGGCTGGTGGCCCTCTGCCACGGTCAAGCGGCTTCGCTTTCACGGAGCGGATATGGATGGATCCGGTCAGCTGCGTGGTCGGGATGTCGCGATTCTCGGTAAACATCATGTCAACCTCCGTCATGTCTGAAGATGGAGGCGTATTGGGCGACATCTGCTTGTCAAGGCATCGTCGGTTGTAATCATTGTCATCCCGGTCCAGTAGCTCCTAGGGAAACACTAGGTCCGGGACTCCCAGGTCGGACAATGACGGGGCCTTCAGGGCCTCCCTCCCTCTTGGGGGCATCGTCTTGGAGCAATAACTGGCTGAAGGGGACAAGAGGAGCATGTGTTCATCTACCGCACCGATGTCAATGGGTCTCTGCAGCGTGGCATAGCGAAGCCTCGGTGACAGACGTGTGCTGATGGACATGCGCGGGTTGTGGTGTTGTCTAGCATCGTGGTGGCGTCGATGGCAGTATGGCCTGGCAAGGTGAATGTGTTGATCACTCCTAATGGTGGGATGGCCGAAGATGGCGGCTGTTGATTCTATAGTGTGTGCATGTGGTGCATCCTGAGGGTCTGCTAGATCGGTTGGTGCTCTTGGCTTGCCGATGGGTAGCATGGTGAGGCCACCGACTTAAATGGTATGTGTTGATGCGAGGTCGGGCTCATCATCAACCTTGTAGGTGTAGCGACCGTGGTTGCCAGGAAGGTGGTTGTGGGTTGATCCATGCACATGTTTTGTCAGGTTTTGCTGAATAGTATAATAAAAATTTTTGTGTGCATCACTTGACGTAGAGACTGGGGGTTATGGGAAAAGATTTTAAATTATGTGAAATAAATGGTGTCAAGGAAATAGATAAATATATCATCAGAGCCAGACGCCTAGATGTTCATCCTGTCATAAGAAATTTGGGATCTTGGGTGCCATCAAATTTCAATTATTTGGCATGGCTAGTACCATGGTCCATTGCTAAGCTACTGATTATTTTATCTCATCAACCACCTTCTCGTTCAGTGAATATACCTAAACCTTAGTGGCGGTGTTAACCGTTTGGACACTTCGACCGAAGAGGAACGCACGCATATTTCACAATGAGGACTGCTCTACTGCGACAATTCTTCAATAGTTTTCAGCTCAATGGGATGCATGGTTATTAGCTCCTAGGACTCATGGCCACAAGTTATGTTGAGGTGGTGTGATAGTGAGTAATTCGAATGTTGTTGCGGGCTTATGTTGTGGACTTGAATGATGTGTCTTCTCTTTGAACTTTAACTCATTTTTGTTCTAAATGCAATATAATAATGTGAGTAAGTTGGTGTCACAATTTTAGCTTTTAACTTAACAAGATCATTGACTACAGGGTGGGGGTGTGCTAGTGTCCTATAACAAAATCATGACCGAAGATAACTTGAAAAAAGGAACAATATCTTGCTCAGTCTTTTCTCTCTATCTTTTAAGAGCTAGTGTAGCTGTTAGTTTAATTAGACTGATATGTATTTCAGCGTCAGTCTTTTTTCAAGAGCATGAGCAAAGACTATTCAATTAGAAAAACACATTCTGCTTGTTTCAATCTTTTAATTAGAAAACAATATGTGTACCTTTTACTTTATACTAGGAAAAGAGCCTGTGCGTTGCAACGGGAGAAAAAAAAACACAAACACCCCTAGCCTAATAAGCATAGACCAAGACCCCTCACAAGTCCATCTCCTCGATTTTTTTAGAATGAGTGAACAATTACTCATGGAGTAGGGCGTTAATCAGAGCACATACGGTAGCGTAGCTCCAACGAAACATCACAAATGACGTGTGCATCTTCGTTTGGTTCTAGCTAGACCAGCAGCCTCGTGTGTTGGACGTGGGCAGTGAAGAACTTCTTCAAGACTTATTTGATCTCATTCAGGATAGGAAACCATGTTCACTATTTTAACATGGCATCCGACCCATGTCGTCGCCTTTTTTCCTCCCACCCTCACCAGCGGTTACCATAGTGCCCACCTGATCACAATGTGTCTGAACATGGTCAATTGCAAGGTGATGAACTGAGCCACTGCATCACACGCCTTCGAGGGTCGGCTCGGTTGCGAAATGATGGTCATGGGACGTCGGTTTAGGACACTAAGGGTTAGCCGGTTCAAGGAACTGGGTAGCGGGACATAAAGCTGGAAGCGCCACTACTTTAATCTCTCAAGAAACCCATGTGATTGCTCATCCCAATTTAGAAATCAGAAAGCCATGGCAAATGACACACGTGTGTTGTTCTTGCACATATGGTAACTAACAACTACGAAAAATGAAAGGTTACAATAAACAAAAAATGATTGCTTTGTTTGTAACATCATAAATAGCCTTGCTCGTAGTTTTGTAAATCCAATTGCACATATGCAGATAGAATAACATTGGAACATCCAACAAACTAACCCAACTAAGAAAAAGTATAACAAAAGCATGCCTTTCAAGTGACATTTAGCATACAAATATCATGTTCAGAGGTGAAACTGAGGAACCTCGGTGGCATAGATTCAAATAAAAGGCTATAATATTCTGGTAAATTACCTTATGTCCAATTGAGCAAGCATGCCCAGTTAAGAACAGGGCAAAGAGCTATTGACATAACACAAATAATCAAGAATACTTCAAACAATGTCTACTTTGCTGGTAATGAAGATACCACTATTCTTGCAGCACGCATACCATTTATGTCAAGTTGTCAACATCTACATTCTTACGCTTGACAGAATATGTTTGGGAGCTGGCACCAAACTTCATAAAAAATACGTTGAGTTGTGAATACAATACTTGAAGGAGAGCTTGCCGGCTAAGAGCTTTCAGATTTCCATCAGTTAGGTCTACTGTAAGTTGTCTTCTGAGGTTCATACAAAGCATAGGTGTTTTGATAGAAGATATGAACTTCAGTGCTATTATTTTCATGTGGAAAAAAATCTTTAAGTTATGTAGTGAGCTGGTTAATTAAGAGTAACCTTAGTCCTGATGGTATCTGTGGGAGTACTTATCGATTGTTGCAATCCAAGTAGCTAGTTGCATGCTAAAGTAAGACTACCAGAAATGCAGCACATAGCAAAACATTTTTTTTCTCGATTGTGGTGCTTTCGAATGGCTACAGCTACTGAAAATACACAGTAACTGGAATTTTTCTGTGTGCCAAAAACCGACAGGGAAATAAGGAAAACCATCAGGAATAATATTTCCTGTCGGTCAACCGACAAGAATAGCCATCAGCCATATCTTGACAAGGATAGCTGAAAATGCCTGTTGGGAGGCCGACAGGAAGGCTATTCCTGTCGGGTGGCCGACAGGACATATAACACCCCTGTCGGGACTGAACTGTCAGAATATATAATTGGATGAACAAAAAAATAAATATGATACAAATAGTTCTCACAGTTGGCCCATTTTCACAAGTACAGTAATACATTACATTAATCATAGCTCTACTAAATCACATCTATTTCGTACACAAATCTGTTTATAATTAGCATATAACAATCCACAGTCAACGAAACAGAAGTGCACATCTAATAACAGATAAATTCTTCAACTATATGCAGAAACAAGACCTCATGTCACTCAATCAAAGTTTGGACTGCAAGCTTCCGTTGTAAATTAGCCTGCACCAAATGGAGTAATTGAGTTGAAAGAGTAGACTCATTGAAGTTGTACATTCCATGTCAAGTGTCAATTGTTAAAAGTAAGATTGCAAGAACTAGGACCATTATCTCTATGTGATACAGTAAGAACCTATTTGACATGACAGTTCTCAAACTAACTTGGCAAAACCTTGGCTCTCCTGCTGAATATAACAGTTCTGAAATGACAGAAGACAAGTACAAATTCATTATTTTTCTACATGTGGCTGAACAATCAGCAAAGAACATGGAGAATCAGGATACAGTTCTACCTAATTTGCAAACAACTCAACATAACATTGAATAAAATCTCTGCATTTCAGTCTTTCAGAGTCGTTTATATGGATCTGTGTTGCACACTTGCACTTTAGACCGGTGTGTACTGCTTACAGTTGTAAGTCACACAAAGATAATTAGTGAGTGTGAGGGAAGGCTTGTCACCAGTACCATATGCTCGAACATATAATAAGAAAATAGGAAGTTCCAAGAAGCAAGTAGTAAAAAGTTTATTTGAATTAAGATGATATATAGTATGGCCCATGATAGAAGCCCCTTGACATATCTTTATCTTGTTAATTGTTATAACAGAACCTACATTTCTTGTGCATTGCTACTGGTAAAAGGCTTTTAATGTTCAATAAACTGAAATACAAATGTCTAGGACTCTAGGTACATATCAGATGTTCTTGAGCATACTGGAGATGGCACGATCTCGCAATATCAAAAATATGTATCCAACTTAATCACTGCATGCATTTGGACAAAGGTGTGGAAATAATATTATAAACTGATAAGAGCAGAGGGTATTACACTGCTCTTATAGATGGATCATGAACCTTAAACCTTACTCCTGCTCTAGATTAGCTGCACCTAGGAAATGAGATCTGAAATAGGTGCCTAGAAGTTCCATTTCAGCTGTTGGACAGTTGATGAATCGGTCGTCTCAATCATCTAATCATGTCAATATATGGAAATGTGAATATGTGCAGAAATCATAACGAATGAAGTATCAATCTGCAAATTAAACCATGGAATGTGAACTATACGTATGTAAAAATCTTTGCAACAACCTTGCTCGTATTCTTCAATCAACAATCTTTGCTACAATCCGTGTGTTGGCTCATGCTGCCCAGCCCTCTTTTTATAAATTTGTGTGCTAAGTTCTGAAATTAGTTATCACATTTGGAAATGACATCGTTTAGAATGTTGCAGTACAATCCAATTCAAATAAACCAACAACAGCTTATGCATTGAGTGACAAATAAAAATTCATGCAAGTTTTTTATCAGAACGTAACAATGACAGTGAACAGGTTCAGTTAAACAACCTTAGAGATTTATTTTTCTGCGTGGAACAACTCACCTCTGCAGGAACTAATCATGTTTCCCTTTCCTCCTTGAAATCAAGGAGCTGTAGCCTCTATTAAGCTCATCACAAGAGCAGCAGCAGTAGCAGCGCCGCCACCTCCAAGATGCTCTAAGAAATACATGAATGACTGTTGAACATTTTTAACTTTTTCATTCTACAAAAAGCAATGTTTCTCTGGATGGAAATATCTTCTTTGCACAAAATTCAGAAAGAAACATTACAGAGTGCTGCATGAACTCTAATGACAAGAAAAATATAAATCTAACTACTTATGCACCCCAACATATAAGTCAGAAAAATGTTTAGGCACAGAACCTACTAATGCACAGTGAAAAGAAATTGTGTTCATACTAAATCCTCTTTCAAGATGGTACATCACTACTAGGGAAAACCTTATACACAGAAGTTTATCAGTAGCACGGTTTAAAAGTGGGCGCTACTGCTAATTAGTAGTAGCGAGGGGTATAAAAACCGTGCTACTACTAAGTTGATAGTAGTAGCGAGGGGTATAAACCCGCGCTGCTAGTAAGTGGTCTCCAACAATGCCTCTGGGATAGGCATAGTAGTAGCGAGGGGTATAAAACCGGCGCTACTACTAAGTAAGTAGTAGTAGCGCAGGTTAGACCCCCGCACTACTACTAAGTTGTCCGCCCCTCTCGCTCTACTAAACATGGCCACGCCGACCCTAAGAAAAAACAGGCCACGCCTCTCTCCTCCTCTCCCCTTCCCACCTCCCGCTCTCTCTCCCTCCCCCCGCACGCGGCGTACGCCCGTCCCGTCCCGATCCCCCCTCTGCCACCGCCGTCGCCGGCCGATTCCGGCCAGCTCTGGTGCCACCCCGCGCCGCGCATCACCGGCCCGGCTCCCCCTCGCCCCCTCCGCCGATTCGCTACCTCCGCCCCGGCCTCCCGCCCCTGCGCGCCCCTGAGGCAAACGCTAGCTCGCCGGCACGGCAGTGTGGTGGCCATCTTCCGCTCCTCCTCCCGAGCCCCCGCGCCCCTGCCTCGGCTACTCGGCGCGGGCTTCCTCGGCCACGACGCCTTCTGGTCCAACGGCGGTGGCGGTGGTCGTTCCCACTTCGTCTCTTTCTCGGTAATCCCCCGGTTCTTCCTCCCCTTCCCCCTCTCGTGCTCCGGGTGGCTGATTGTGCGGCCATTTCTTGGCTACTAGTCCTATGGCCGTCGAATGGTTGCGCAATTCCTGTGTTGGCGTGCTTGTATTACTGCTGGATGTGGTTCTATTAATGGCCTGGTCCTCTGGCCTCCAATTTTAGGCGTTCCTAGAGTTTCTAGTTGTAAGTAATGGCTGTGTCCATGGATATTATTTAGCTACTGATGCCGTGTGTTACTTGGTTCCTAGAGCTTCCGATGGTACTTCTATTCTGTCGTTAGCTATAGATCATGTAGAGCTGTCTTATTGTTAGCTATTGTACTTCTATGCTTATGTTCTATGGTTTCTAATGGTAGCTAAATTTCTACTTAATGGGATTGGCCACCATGGCTTAGTTGTTACATGCTAGGTGGTCATTATCCGTGGCCTAGACTAGCTAGTGCACTCCATGGATGGATGGATTGGATGAAAAAACTTTAGCACTCCCTCCATTTGCAAATATAAGATGTTTTGGATATTTCAATATGGACTAGTACCTTCGGGATAAGATAAGATGTTGTAAAATAGTCTCGGCTTGAACTAAATTCAAATTGGTTCAGTAAATCACTACGCAAATGAATGCTCCATTGCAGCAGAGCTGCACATGGACGTGGAGTTGTTATACAAGTGAATGCTGTTCTGCACTTTTGCTTCTTGTACTCTAATTCAGCTAGGACATCACACGACCGTGCTCTGTTTCTTCTCAGGTCCAGCCTGATTCGAGCTTCCTGAACAGCCACAAGGCATGCCTTGGCCGCCATTGAGCAGAATGCCGCTGGTGGCCAGCGGCGATAGCGTGCTGTCTCAGCGGACAAGGGAGTATCAAGCGAGACTGTTGGCTTCGATCCACCTAGACGTGGTTGATTCCAACAGAGACATCATCATCATCAAGCGAGCATGGGAGTTTTTCCTGCAAGCAAGTATCTCATTATCCTTACCTTCATCTGAACCACACTTGCATTTTTAAATCTTTGGAGATGGCGTAGGATAAGGCCCAGATGAACGCTTGTGGAAATATTACAGCCCCACTGTTAGGAGTACAAGTTTAGTATTTTTCCTAATCTAATTATACCGCCACGTTGATCACACCTTACTAATTCTGGCCGCCATAGTAGCTAGATCAGTCGGAGAAATGGACTGCAATTTGGGGAGCAAAAACTGCATCAATTCCTAATGTAGATGGAATAACACTTAATAATTGGGGCTCTGACTTGTCACTGGTACCTTCCCATAATTTCCAAACTGTAGGGGGTCAATGGTATATGCATGAGTATTTTGCTTCAGATTGAATAAATTATCTGAACATCAGCAAACAAAGGAGAAACCAGTAAGTTGTAAATTTCTCACAAGCAGAAAAGCGTACATGATCCATGACTGAAATGAGTGGAGGAGGGTAAGTTTCTAGGACAACTGACTGAGAAAAGAGCGACATACTTGTGCTGAAATTAGCAAGATCTTCTATTCTGAATCCAGCAGAGTGTGTGAGCGCCCCGAAATCAGCGACTTGGGGAGGCTGCATGATGCTCACATCTGTTGGGCTGCAAGAAACTTCCACCACAGTGTATGTACTACAGTTGTTGGTTAGACTATAGATAAGCTTCAGGCTGGTAGCCTGCCTGACAGTCATCCTCTCGTGAGGATTCTGGAGCAGAAGCCACAAGAGCTGCTGCTCAGGTAGTGCGAGGGGAGCATCGTGTTTTCTATGAGATGATGGAACATCACGAACGATCTTTTGTTCGTTGAATTGATCCTACGCTTAAATTACTCCTTGCAATTTTGGACTGAATGTGCTGAGACGGACGGTTTAACTACTACTAGCATCATCAGAGTTGCAGAGTAGTGACTGACTGACGGACGGATGGACGGGGTGTGAGGGGCTGGCTCACCGAGGTAGAAGGTCTTGGCGTACTCGCCGCAGACCTCGCTGCAGCGGTCGTAGGCGTTGCCCAGGAGGCCCCAGCCGAGCTCGGCGTCGCCCTCCTGCTCCAGCTGCTCGTCCCGCCACCGGCGGCGTTGGCCGTATAATTTTAGAGCTCATCCAATGTTTTCTTACTAATTTGAGAGCAGCCATCAGTTTAGCTTGTTGTCCCGAAATATATGTTCCTGGGTACAGTATTTTGATATGGGAGATTAGGCCTTGTTAGAGGTGGTATTAAAATACTACATGGAAATTTTAGAGGCTGTTCTGTAGATACTTAAACACATATCACTTGTCAGGTTTAGTTTCGTATATTAAATCCTCTGAAATTATCAAGGTGGGCTGTACTATGTTGGACAGAATTTTATGTTTGGACTTGGGTGAATGTAACCAGACTTATACTCTCAGATTTTGTCATAGTTGATGGTGTGAGGACTTATAATGTGATAAAGTATATACGTTGTTGCAACACCAAAATCAGTGAAATATATTGCCTTTTTTTGCTGCCGATGATATCTCCTGGAATCTTTACTCCATAAAGTAAGGATTTGCTCCCCCGACCCCCGCGTCGCCTCGGGCGGGCGGGGGAACCTCGCCGCCCGCAAGGCCCCTCTCGCCCCGCCCGCCTCCTCGCCGCCACCAGGAGGCGGTAGCGGTTGCCGGCTCCCAGGAAGGTGGCGGCGGGGCGCCTCGGCCAACCCGACTACAAGCCACCTCCCCCCCCCTCCACACCTCTCCCGTCGGATCCCGTCGTGCTCCGGCGCCGGCGTGCTACCTACGGCTCCTCCTCCCCGGCCCTCGACCGCCCCCTTCCCTGTGGGCTCCGGCTGTCGCTGGCGCGTCCTCGCCCCAACCACCTTCTCCTGCGCCAGATCCGTGGAGCCTCCAGCACCCTTGTTGTTGCCGGCGCCGGATCCCGGGAGGATGGTGTTCGAGGCTTCTTGGCCGGGCCATCACCGGCCTGCCCGGTGCGGCGTGTCTCTCCCCGTGCTCCACCTCCTCCAGCGCCTCCCAACTCCACGACCTACCCCTGCCGGCTGCTCCTCCCCATGGCTCTCGGTCCAGCCATGCCTTCTCTGGCTGGCTTTGGTGCTGCTGGCGGCGGCACATCCTTTTCCCCGCCCAGTTCTGGACCATGGCGTTGGTGGTGGATCTGGTGCCTGCAGTGAGTTGTGTTGGTGGTGCTGGTTGGTGATTGTGGTGCATCCGGCGGCGCCCAAGTCACCTTCTTGTCTGGTGATGGGTGCATCTCTCCCTGCCGTGGTGGTTCCAGCCAGCTACATGGGTTCCTTGTCTTTGATTCCTGATCCGGCGGCATTTGGGGTGATTCGGTCAAAGGCCGGGACGAAATCCTTGCTCGGCTTGCCGGTGCTGGCAGCGACGACATCTGCGGATGCCGCCTCCTTCTTGAAGGCGTTGCCATGGCCTTTCGACCTGTCCTCCTTCGAGCACCGGGGGAAACCCTTGGTCCGGTTCTCCAGACCAGACGGCGGCGGCGTCCCGATGTCGTCCCCCTTCATGAAGGCGTCGTCTTGGTTGCTCGTGGTGTTTTCGGTGTTGAAATTGGTGATGTTGGACACCCTGCTTGGTTTTGGGCTGCTTTTCAAGATGTGGACATCCGAGGCGCAATGTACAACATCGCCGGCGCTTCTTCCATGGCTTCCTCCTCAGGCCGGTCCGATCCTGCAACCCACTTGCCGACTCTTCTTGGCGTTTCAAGGTGGGGGGTACGTTGATTTGCTCCGTCCTGATGGCATGGACGTGTGATGCTGGTGCCTAGCTTTGTTCGTGACGCGGCTTTGCTGCTCTAGGTCTTGTTTCTAGAGTTTTAGGCTAGGAGAGTGTGTGCCGTGTTGTATCCCTCTTCCTCCCCTATTGTTACTCTGTTCTCTTCTACCTATCAATGAAAAGATACGCAAGCTTTGCGTATTCGCGAAAACATAAAGTAAGGATTTAGATAACATCATATGTTTAGAGTTCAGTTCTTTTCTTAGCTGAAACTAACATATTTTACAATGGGCATGATGGATGTTGCAGGTTCATTTATGACAGCCAATGGTTCATGCTCGGAAACGACTACATCTTGCTACATGTTTTCGGCTCAGCTAGAGTCCTTAATCATGAGGAGATGGGACACGTCGATTGTTAGAGTACACTTGGCAGGTGCATTTTGTGAAAAGGGTTAATTATCCTTTTGCCCTCAGTGGTGTCCATGTGCTCAGTTTTGCCCTCAGATGCAAATTGTCCTCAGTTTTGCCCCTAGTCCGTGCGCACCGACTCGTTCCGTGAACTCTGCCATCTCCGTCAGGTCAACCTTTTGACTCGGCCCTTACAGGTGGGACCAGGTGGCAGAAACGGCCAATTTTATTCAGACCGTTGCACGGGTGGCTTGTGGGACCCAGCAAAGAGCCGTTGAGCAGAGAGCCGTTGGCGGGTGTGCTATATAAGCGGGCGACAGCGGCGGTGACCACGGCGACAGAGAGCACGGCGGTGACCACGGCGAGAGAGAGAGAGCACGGCGGCGGGAAGCTAGCTGTGGAGGGCGCGGCGGTGGGAAGCTAGCAGTGGAGGGCGCGGCGGCGTTGAGATCCCCTTCGGCTCCGAGCTCCATGTCTTCCTCAAGCTCCCGCGCCACCTCGCGGATGCAGAGCCGGGCGCGTGTGGACATGCCTGTCTTCGTCTGTCCGCGGTGCCGGGCGGGCGTTGATCGAAGGGTTTCTCAGACACCGAGGAACCAGAATCGTCTGTTCTACGTGTGCAGCGAGAATGGGGTAAGAATCGGGGCAATTGCACCATTTTCGTCGTCGGGATGTTTGAGCAATGGGTTGATCTGTTTGGTGTTCATGCAGGTGACATGCTTCTTTCTTTGGGTCGATGCTCTGGCCAAGACTCTGATGAATGAACTGCAAGAAGAGCATGAAGAATGGTTGCGCATGCTGCCACGAACGGCAGTGGCCACACCACGAGCTCCGGGAGAAGAGATGGATGGCGAAGCACGCACTAACAGAGAGCTAGCTATTGAGCTTAGGATGTTGAAGAAGAAGGTTAGGAAGCTTGAAGATCAAGCACTACCAATACCCATTTGCAAATACTTTTGGGCATTTGTAGGTGTGGTAATCGCACTGGTTGTAATGTTGAAAATGTATGGAAAGGCATGAATTATGAAGGAATTTGTAATCTTGAAATTGTTTGAGAAATTCACCTAGTTTAAATGTTGGTTAAAGTTGTTTAAATGTTGAAACAAAAAGAGAAGAAGTGACCAACATTTAAATATGTTGGAAAAAAAGAGAAGAAATTAGGAATTCAGAAACTTTTGATCAATGAAATGCAGCTCTCTGCTCTTCCTTTATGTCCAAAAAAAAAAGGTTGCTCTTGGGCCAGATTCAGAGCGTAGAGCCAAGTGCAGGCTAGACTAATGGGCCAACTGCATCCAATTAGGCCCATTCAGGGGTTTTCTTGCGTATTTTCTGTTTTCTATTCTGATTTAATTTAGGCAGTAAATCATAATGCTGAAACTTTTGTGGAAGCTAATTGAATTATTCCGGAGCCAAACAATTAAGGTTAGAAATTTTTTGGAGCTGTTAATTAATCCAATTCAAATACACCGTGATTTAAATCAAAGACCAAAATTTCATGGAAAATGTGCCTCAGCTCCGGTAGAGGTTTGTGCCAGGTGCCAAAATAAATGAACATTTTTTAAGGGCATTACGTTGAGAAAAACATAATATGTCTAAAAAATGAAGGGTGGAAAATGCATAAAAAATTCGTGCGGCCGGGGACTCGAACCCAGGACCGCGTGGGTTTGTGGTGTTTAGGGCTGCGCTGGTAACCGCTAGGACAAATGGCAAGACTTTGACATGGGTAGGGAAGGAAGGTATACATAGTGAGCCTGTGAATTTTTTTTTAAAAAAAATAGTGAGACCGTGAATGTTTGCACACGCGTGAGAGTGGTTTTCCTTTGTTTTGCACTTAAATTTTGGGGGGTTGGAAGGTTGAAAATGTATGTTGCACTACCACATGATTTTGGTCAGAGTGGCACTTGGTTTAGGGTTAGAGTGGCACTTGGTTTAGGATTTAAAGGGAATAAATTTGCATGTTAGTTCATGACTTTTGTTTGAATGAAACAGAGGGCTTCACACCCCTCCGAAAACCACAAGTTCTCGAACTTCATGACTTGTTTAGGGAAGAAATGATAAGTTTGAGCACGGACATTTTTAACACACATAATAAGATGGAACACACCGTACCATTACAATAACTTAGATAAGTTCACGGACAGTTCACGGACACATGACGAAACATGACACGACCACGACCACGACATAGAAAAGCAACAAAATAAAAACCAAACATGACGAGCTTGACTCCGGGCTTGAACATCTTCATCTTGACCTCCTTCTTCCACCTTGGCCGCTCCCTTCAACGCCGTCTTCATCTTCACACCTCCTCCTCGTAAATGCGTAGGGAAGGGAGTGCATCTGGCTGGAGCGGGAAGATGCGCTCGTAGTTGGTGTAGATGTTGTAGATGGTGAAGAAGATGGCCTCGCAGCCGCACCAAAAGACTTGGCCGAGGAGCTCACGCGCGTCAAATGGGTTGGTGAAGGTGACCGTGAGCAGTAGGAGGACGCCGCCGCGGTCACGAACCTCATTGAGGGTGAACATCCTCGGCGAGCCCCGTGGGAGGTGGGCATAGCCGGCTCTGAGGAAGGCGCGGGTGAGTTCGACGGAACCCCATAGCCCACACACGGAGCTCCCTCTCCACGAGCACGCCCGGTGGGTAGCGCAGCTCCGGCACCACAGGCGGACGGCTGAAGGTCGGCCCGTTGAACTGCATCTTCTTCACTTGGTCTCGCTTGGGGAGGGCTCGGCCGCTTGGGTGTTTGAAGTTGGAGAGGATCGGATCTGGCTTGTGGGTGGGAGAGGAAGAGAGGCACCCCATTTATAGGCCTGTGGGTGGGAGAGGAAGAGAGAAAGGATGAGAACGGTGCGTGTGTGAAGCGTGTGTGAATCCGTTACGTTTTGCACACTTAAATTTTTGCACGAAAACGATGCATCTTTGATCGGGCAGTGCATGTGAATCGCTGCCCTGAACCACCTAGCTCGCCTCGCTAGCCTAGCTCGCCTAGCGCGCCTCGCTCGCCTCACTCGCATGCATGCACGTCGCCACCTCCCGCGCATGCGCAAACCCACGTAGCCGCCTCCATGCATGCAAGGCCTGGAAAGGCTGAGACGGGCTATTCTGCGGTCTCGAGCCCAGGACAACGAGACGGCCCAACGGTCCATCCAGCGCGCCCGATATTTGTTAAAAAAACAATCTCCCAGCCAATCAGATTGCATCTCGCGGATCGCCCCCCTCCTCCCCGCAGATTCCTTCTAGAAGGGTTAGATCGACGGCCCTTGATCGCCGCTAGGGTTAGATGAACGATCCTTATTCAGCGCTAGGGTTAGCGGGGTTTGGGAGGGGTTTGGAGCAGTCAAAGCTATGTTTGACCAGATTTCAAGTGAGCATAATAAATTAAATAAAAATCAGAAAAATGAAAACCTGCGCACATAGTCTTCTTATGTCATATACTAACGATTTAAGTTGATAAACAAGCTTTATATACATTTAAATGATAAGTTCATGTGTATTGTATGATATCTCGAGTATCTCAAACTCTCTTGTATGAAGTGAAGAAAAGTGTTTTTGGGAAATGAACATGAAAATTTCAAAAAACTCACCACAGCTTCATTTTGGAGTGACTAAGAAGGATCCAGGCTTAGTTTTTCATTTTGATGTTTTACACTTGTTTAAATCTTGGTCAAAGTTAAGTTTGACCAGAATTCAAATGAGCAAAAAAATTTAAAAAATATCAAAAATGGAAAAACCAGCGCACATAGTCTGTACATATAGAATATATGTGTAGGAAAGTTATTTGGCTGATTTAGATAAGGTCGAAAAAACCTTGCTTGGAAATGAGGCCGTTTACCCTACCTTTGGACCCTCTTTTTAGCACATTTTCACGAAAATTTCAAAACCTCACCACAACTTCATTTTGGATTGACTAAGAAGTATCCAGGCTTAGTTTTCATTTTGATGTTTTAGACTTGTTTAAATCTTGGTCAAAGTTAGGTTTGACCAGAATTTAAATGAGCAAAACAAAATTCAAAAAAATCAAAAAAAGGAAAAACCATGTGCTCATTCAAACATCATCCTACAGATATTTAAACATCATGTCAAACATACTTCTAACATAGGTCCAACATCATCCAACAGAAATAGAACATGTCAAGTGATAAATGTTTCATAATACAACATCATTCCTTATTCATAATGTTTCATAATTATTCATAGATAGCGTTGGGGCTTCTGTCTGTTCCTTGAGCTTCTTGCCATCACTTTGCTCCTCGTGCACCTTGTGCTTATTGTTTCTTCTCTTCTTCTCTTGGTTGTCGGTACCTTGCGCGTCTTCTTCAAACGTACCATAGAGCTGTGCAAAACATAAATGGTCCAAACATAAACGGTAATGAGATCGTGTCAAGTGATAGATGTACAGTAGTATTTGACCCTTGCAAGATTTACATACCTAGCATACCTCACAACAACAGAAGGTTGGTCATCATTTGGAGCCTCACTTGGATCATCATTTGAAGCCTCACTTGGATCATCATTTGGAGCCTCACTTGGATCATCATTTGGAGCCTCACTTGGATCACCATGATCACCATTTAGAGCCTCACTTGGATCACCATTTGGAGCCTCACTTGAATCATTATTTGGAGGATATTTTGGATCATCGTCAAAATCATGCGGTTGTTGACCATCATCATTTGGAACCTCGTCAAAATCCTCATCTGATGCAACCGGCTATTGACCATCATTTTCATCATCTGTTGAGGCAACCGGCTGCTGACCAACATTTTCATCAAAGCCTTCTTCAAAACTCTCTCCGAACGCTGGATCTACTGTGTTATCACAATACTTACCGAAATGACCAGACCCACCACACCTTGTGCACTTACGCTTCCTCGCTCCAAGTCCAGCTCCTTTGCTGCGAGGTCTGATTCGACTCTTCCTTGGTCTACCTGCTGCTCTCTTGAATCTGGAGCGCAAAGCTTGAATCCAGTGGTCCACCATGTCCCATTGTTGTTTTCCCTCCATAGCAGGCAAGGCATAAGCATATGTGGCTTTGAACCTTGCAACAGAGTAGTAATCATGCACATCTTGCTTGTATGTTCCCTCTTTGGACCTGGAGAGAAGTGATGAAAAACAAGGCATGAATGCATGGCAACCCAGTTATCTGCCATTGCCTACAACTGCAAGTTCTAGCTTCTAAATCCACTGGATATCCCCATTCCCTCTACTCTTTATCCAAATATGGTATCTCTGGTGTGGTACCCGAGCAAAGAGTCATGTTCATTTCCAAGCCTGTTGTCTTCTACTTCAGTTCATTCATCACGGCAGGGATGATAATGTGGCCCATGAATTTTGCCTCGGCTATTCCTGCACGATAATGAAATTTCTGCATGTATTATATCCTTATCCTGTCAAGCAAATCCACCACATAATGACCCTTTAGTTTCCGAATCGTTCAGTTGAAAGACTACGCTAGATTATTGTGCACATAGTCAACTTTGCTCACTTCATCGAATTGGCTTACGGCCCATAACTTGGAGTGGTGTGTTTCCAAGTATTCTTTCACTTTGGGATTCATGTATAACTGCCTCAAGTGGTAGTTGTGCTTCTTCACACTGCATGTCAAAGATGCTGGCCATAAATTGTCGGTATACACCTTTCCTTTGAATTTCTTCATGAAATTTGCAGCAAGGTGACGATGCATTCCCTATGCTCTACTCCAGGAACACATTGTCCACGGCCACTTCTAAACCTTTGCAGGCATCTGTATGAATGACCAACCCATTGGGATGTGCAATAGCCCGGCGGAGATTATGCAAAAACCAAGTCCAGCTCTCCTCAGACTCTATCTCCAGCACACCATAGGCAACTGGAAATACAAAACTATGTGCATCAGCTGCACAAGCTGCTACTAACTGTCCTTTAAACCTCCCTGTGAGAAAAGTGGCATCAATAGCCAAATAAGGCCTGCAGCCTGCCAAAAAAACCTGGCGACAAGCCTCAAAGCGGAACAAAAACCCTTCTAAAGCATTTCTTGGTCTTTGTCACTCCCATGAATGTGTACTCAACGGTGTGGTGATCAATATCTACAATACTACCTGTGCTTGTCCTCTCCACTTCAACTTTGAATGAATACAACAATTGAATACTTTCCTGCCCGATTACCATAAATAGAATCCATAGCATGTTGTTTACCATTGAACAACCTCATGTATGGTAAATCTATCTTGAACTTATCTTTGATGTTCTTACGCAATGCCGATTACCATAAATAGAATCCATAGCATGTTGTTTACCATTGAACAACCTCATGTATGGTAAATCTATCTTGAACTTATCTTTGATGTTCTTCTGCAATTCCTTTGGACCCACTTGCTGGTTTTCTTTCACCCACTTTTTACTTCTTCCGCCACCCATCTTGACTTGGCTCTACTGATTGTATCCTTCCTAAGGGTTGATTCCTGGCATGTGTGCTTAAAAGGGTTCACTTTGACCTGAACATTAGTGCTATTCCGCATTTTAGATGCAAGTAGCCTCCATGGACAACCCTCGGTCGGACGATTGCACTCAGAACGCATTTCTTGATCGCTCTTGTCAACTTTGAAAGTACGTTCTACCTTGATACAGTATGTCACAAGTGCATTTCTACACTCATTCATGGATGCAAAACTGTACCTTCTTCCATTTGAGGGTTCAAAGGGTCCCATTCAACAGCTGCAAGGTCTTCGTCCTCACCCATCGCGTCATCATCCACACGGACTGCATTGTGAGCCTCATCTTGGTTTTCAGTCCGAGGTGCCCGTCGTAAATTCCGAATAACATCAGAATATAACTTTTCTTCATCAACCCCAGAATTGTAGCCATCAGGCTCCACTTCAAGGGGGACCCTACTGCTGTTGCCCACACTTGTCGAGCCACCACATCGCCGTGCACCAACTGAACTGTTACGGCTAGAGATGCCATTCTGACGTCTTGATTCTCCCGAGATGTTGCACCCGCCATCCTAGGTCCAAATGCCTGCTCAAGCACATCAACTTGCAGCCTCACATGAAAATTATCTTTCTCTTTATGCCTAACAAACATGGTAGCTAGCTCTTCATCATTACTAACTGTCACCCAATTCTTTTCCCCATCATAGTATTTGTATACCACTTCATCAAGCAAACCCCAAGGATATTGGCTACAAATTACCTCCCCAAATTGTCTGAAACTCCAATTACTAGCCATTGGCAACCGATAATCAAAACCTCCTTGGTATTTCTTTTTATCCTTTGCATCGAACATGTACCGGTCCCTTCTAATGTGCACCATGAAAGCAAACCGCAACTCTATCCTAACCGACGAAAAACAGAGATGCAATCAGCACACTAATTGGGCAAACCTACTCGAATCGAGTGTTCAAATGCACAACTAAGCTCAATCTAAACAAGAGGCGAGACTTACCCCTCGGGAACCCAGTCGTGGACGCGGCGGAACTCCGGCCCGATGCCTGCCTCGCCAAATACTCCGGGGTCGCCGCTGCTCACCATTTCGCCCTAGGGTTCTTCCTCCTAGTTCAAATAGCTCCAGCAGCCCCCCACCTTTGAGCGCTCCGGCCGGGTGCACGGAAGGAGGCCGCGCCGCGAATCGAGCAGGTGGCGGGCGCCCACCGTGGCGTCGCGCAGGAAGGTGGTGGGCGTCACAGTAGCCGTGGAGCGTAAGGCGCAGGGAGGTAGCGACGGAGCAGGCCGTGCACTGGTGGCGGGCAGGTGCTTGGCATGGCGCAGTGGCGGCGGCGGCGGCGCAGGACAGCCGGCAGGCGGATGGGTGTGAGCTAGAATGATTTGGGGATTTAGTTGCACGGGCCTACATGTCGACTCCGGACCCACGTCCCACGCGGTCCCACGTGTAAGCTCGGACCCACAACTACTAACGCCGGCGGACGGAATGGACTCAAATATGGCCGTTTGGCCTCGTCGTAGTTGCTGTGCTCGGACTAGGGGCAAAACTGAGGACAATTCGCATCTGAGGGCAAAACTGAGCACATGGACACCACTGAGGGCTAAAGGATAATTAACCCTTTTTGAAATTCTAGCCAGAAGATTGATAGCATGCTTGCCTGCTTGTTCTTTTCAGTTCAAATAAATGTTCCTTTTCTTGTTGAATCCAAAGTAGCTAGCGAAGATCAAGTGGAAAGGCTGTTGATTGTCCCAAAGTTCTTGGACCATTTAGTTTGAATAGCCAGTGAGGATTTAAGCATATATTTTCGGCATGACCCCTTTAAATTGCTAGATGAGAAATAATCTTAACTTAATGGGTCTTGTGAATTGGAATATACCATTCAGTTGAACTGATGCAATTTGCGTACTAACAAGTTTTCACTTTCTCGACATGGGCACATGGGTGATCGACGCTGACTAGCGCGGCCGATGGGCGCTGTGCTCTTCAACCACTCAGAGGCGGACTTCTCCGTGAATCCGGTGGCCATGTGGCGTAGATGATTGTCTAGGTGATTTCGACGCCGGAGGTCGTCGAGGTGGAGGACCTCGACGCCACCATCCGGGGGGAGGGAGGATTCGGGTCCACCGGCATCTAAGCTTCGAGCCTTGGTAGATACATCTAGGGAAGTGGTCTCTTTAGGTTGGTGATGGAACACCAGGGAAGGTACCCACCTTTCGATGATCATTGTGTGTGTCTGATGTTAAATGCAATCTTGAGAATGTTATGTGACATTGGTTTGGTTTGCACTGGACGTATTGCCATCCATGAATACTACATCTAACTTTTTTTTAATTCCTAAATTATTAGTTGTAGTGTGGGAAACAAATGAGCGCTACTAGTAGTTTGGTTAGTAGTAGCGTGGGAAATAAGAAATGAGCGCTACTAGTAGTTAGGTTAGTAGTAGCATGGGATCTAAGTGAGCGCTACTAGTAGTTAGGTTAGTAATAGCGCAGGTGCACCCGCGCTGCTACTAACGTTTAGTTATAGCGCGATACTAGTAGCGCGAGTACCCGCGCTACTAGTAGCCATTTTACCCGCGCTGCTAGTAGCCTTTTTCCTAGTAGTGTCGGACTATTTGGCACATAGAAAAATTACAGTTTCTGGTAGTGAGCTTTGGTTGCAAGACGTTCTTCAAGGCATGATCTTGTGATTCTCCTGGTGAAAGATGCTTCTCAATCCGCATGTTTATTTTCAGTCAAGTACTTAGCATTGCTACCACAACACTGAAAAATCAGATTTTTACCTTCTTCTCTCGGCTCATCTTTATCCAGTACTCCATCAGGGTGGAGGTAGCAATTTAAGGGATTCGGTACTCCATCAGGGTGGAGGTAGCAATCGAAGGGAGGCTGTGGCGCGGTGAAGATGTTCTCCATCACCAGCTAAAGAGAAAAATAAATATAATCATGTATGCAGTAGTTGTCCCAACATTAGACAAAAACAGTTTAGAGACAGAACTTGCTACTGCACAGTGAAAAGAAATTATGTTCCTACTGATGCTTTTTACAAGATGGTACTTACTACATAGGAATTAAAAAGAAATTTACCAAGCCAATTCGTATATAAAATACTAAGAAAGAGCAACATTTAGAAACATTAGTAATCAAATAAATTGTACGTACTAGTCAGTTAGCAGGACAAACCTGTACGCACGCGGATTTACAGTTTGAGGAGATGGCGCCGTGCGGAGAGCTGGCTGGGGCGGTGCTGGAGATGCAGGGGCGATGGCCAAAGCCAGCAACGGGCTGGTGCAGAGGAGGTTGTGCGGAGGGTCGGAGCACCCGCACTACCCCAAACTGACTTTTTGCTGACGGCCAAAATCCGTCAGGAATGAGCCAATCCCGTCAGGACTCAGCCCATACCGTCAGGAAATTCCCGTCAGCAATAGCTTGTCAGGAACGTCAGTCATTCCTGAAGGTAACCGTCAGGAATATTGTTCTGACGGCGTTTCCTGACAGCCTCCACGAGCAGTGGAACTTCATGTCCTGACGGCACAACCGTCAGGAATAGCTGTCAGGAAAAAAGTCTCGTAGCAGATCAATGTTCACCTTCAGGAATGACTATTCTACCCACAATTCAAAATACTACTCAAAATTCAATACAAAAGAATAGATGAAAAACAACAGATATTTTGTCACAACCATTGATATTAATGCACAAACAAATACGTCAAAGCCCAGTCATAGTTCACAAGATCACAATATCTCTATTGATATCTCAATGTTCACAAGATCACATCAAATTCATAGTTCACAAAATTCTTCACTTAACAGGAGCTGCCACTATACTTCATAATATGAAGGCAAGTCCACAATATACACTAGTCGAGTCCTATATTGACAGCTGAAGCATTGGCATCCCATCATAGCCTGAGAATAGCTCGGTTCAGTCTGCGACAATGGCAGCCTACATTTGAACTTGGATCCAGCAATGTGCCGATGGACGCAACAAAGTGAGAGGATACCAGCAAGGGCCGATCCTTGGCTACAAGGACGGTTGATGTCGCCTGGATGAGGATCCATGTCGCTTGTGTGGAAAATGGTCTACGAGCATATGGCATGCCCACACGGCACCAGGGAACTGAAATAATTCAGTACATGTGAATCAGTAGATATATGGTAATAACTGTAAGTGAAGGAAACACAACTAAAATGATGAACTAATGAAAAATATGGAAGTATACAAAAAAAAAGATGACAAAAGTACAATATTATAGCATACATACATTTAGAAAGGGCCCATGAATCTCCCTTCAACATAAATTTTCTAGCAGTAACTTGTACATTGTATATGATAGCAACAAGTAGGTGTATATGCTAGCTAGAAAGAAATCCATTATACACACAATAAAAAGAGATGAACTCGCACATTATAGAGTAAATAAATGAACTTGCTATTATCTACAATTTGCTCAAGAGAAATGCAAATGATGGTCACATCATAATTTAGCTTTACTCGTCATGGAAGAAACAATTTGTTGAAGAATAAATAAACATGGTACATTTTAGATCAACATTTGTTGTAGTTTCGAATATGGAACAAAGGTGCAGGAACTTACAAGATGCTTACGGACATTACATTCTTGATGGGGACACAACCTACAATCTCACCACATTTGCAAACTTCCAACTTCATGAACTTGCAAGTTTCACCTTTGTTGCTGCTGGCCCATTCTGCTTTCCCTACATAAGAGAAAATGTTGTTTTAACAAACAGCCCACACTCAAAACTCGGATGAAACTGACTACCACTTGCCAGAGCAATACCTATGTAATATAGGTCATCAAGTTATATACAAACATCTATGTATTCTAGTGAATTATCTACAAGGAAAGAAAACACAACAACAAATCATTGTTGTCGAGTGGTTAATCAAAATATACATGAATGACATCTACGGTTCTATTCTTAGATGGTTAGTCAAAAGAAAACCAGCAAGATATTCAGGGATACTAGGATGATCCCGTTGTATGAAAAGATGGACCTGCGTTGATGAAAATTTATTCATTATTGTAACATGGAAACACTCAAACCATATGTCAGAAATAAAGATGTGTGGTATGCAAATGTTCAAAAAAGAGGAGCCAGATATGTATGTATACAGGGTCACACGCACAAAAGGTATAAATGTGACAATCCATGGTTTAAGCATCTAACACAAATCTCTGTGGCCACTTCTTTGAATCATCTCCAGTAGGCTTCAGAATAAGATCAACAAAAGCTTTAATTGTATGTTTAATTGCTGAAGGTGGGAGAGGACGATCAATAGTTACGGCTAGGATATATGTAATTATGACGAGCACCGCTATGCGTAAGTATATAGCACAACTAGCATGAAGGGATAAAAAAACTTAGAATTGTTCAACTTCAACCGAGTGGTACAATAAGAAGCAATTAGGAAAAATAACCAGGAATGCAGACATGAGACCTATTTTGCAACGACTAAAAGCTAAAATGGTAATCCAATCAGGCGTAACAGCGACATAAAAAGGATGGCACCTGAAGCAAGGTGGTGTTCATATGAATAATTGAGGTGCAAGGATCACCTTAAACACACCGAGCATGATTTATTTAACATGTGCACATATGGTTACTCAGAAAACAGTTGACACATGATATCATATACTCAAAAAAGACAATTTCACAGATACTTGACCTGCAACAAGAGAGATCTGAGAACATAAAATACGTTAGTGATGAAAAGAACTGATAATGCAGACATGAGATCTATTTTGCAACGCATTTAAAAGCAAAAATCATATTCGATCAGGCATAACAGGGACATAAAAGAATGGCATCTGAAGCAAGGTGGTATTCACATGAATAATTCAGAGGCGCCAGGATGCCGCCAAACACACCGAGCATGATTTATTGGACATGTGCACATATGGTTACCCACAGAACAGTTGACGCCTTACGATACCATATTACCATATGTATGCAAAGAAAGCAGTGTATACCTTCTTTGCGACAAGGAGAAACTACTCCCCATGGTCATTCTTCCATGTTCTGTAGTCACTTGGCCTCCAAAAGACAGATCCATATTTGCTAGACCTCCAAAAGGAGAGATCCCATTACTTGACTTCCAAAAAGACGGATCCATAGTTAATTGACCTCCAAAAAGAAAGATCCATAGTTACTTGACCTCCAGCAAGACAGATCTAAGAATAGAAAATACTTTAGTGATCCATACTCACTTTGGAACTCGAGGAAACATGAGCAAATAGAGCGGACATGTAAGTTGAAACTGCATGATCCATTCATCGACTTCTAATTCTTCCAGCAACTGATTCATAAACAAAAATAATAAATCCTTCACAAAACAATTCAGAAGTAAAATATCACACCTGGACAAAGCAAATCCAGATCTTGACTCGATTCCCCCGTATCCTCGGTTTTCTTCTCCCTGACTCGATTCATCTAGGGCGGAGAAGTATTCAGGACGAGGACGCTGGATGGGGGACCGCCCGGCCCGGGGGGCGGGGGGGGGGGGGTGAAGGAAATATGCCCTAGAGGCAATAATAAAGTTATTATTTATTTCCTTATATCATGATAAATGTTTATTATTCATGCTAGAATTGTATTAACCGGAAACATAATACATGTGTGAATACATAGACAAACAGATAAGTCACTAGTAAGCCTCTACTAGACTAGCTCATTAATCAAAGATGGTTATGTTTCCTAACCATAGACATGTGTTGTCATTTGATTAATGGGATCACCTCATTAGAAGAATGATGTGATTGACATGACCCATTCCGTTAGCTTAGCACTTGATCGTTTAGTATATTGCTATTGCTTTCTTCATGACTTATACATGTTCCCATAACTATGAGATTATGCAACTCCCGTTTACGGAGGAACACTTTGGTACTACCAAACGTCACAACGTAAATCGGGTGATCATAAAGGAGTACTACAGGTGTCTCCAAAGGTACTTGTTGGGTTGGCGTATTTCGAGATTAGGTTTTGTCACTCCGATTGTCGGAGAGGTATCTCTGGGCCTTCTCGGTAATACACATCACATAAGCCTTGCAAGCATTGCAACTAATGAGTTAGTTGTGAGATGATGTATTACGGAACGAGTAAAGAGACTTGCCGATGTGAGATTGAACTAGGTATTGGATACCGACGATCGAATCTCGGGCAAGTAACATACCGATGACAAAAGGAACAACGTATGTTGTTATGCGGTCTGACCGATAAAGATCTTCGTAGAAAATGTAGGAACCAATATGGGCATCCAGGTCCCGCTATTGGTTATTGACCGGAGATGTGTCTCGGTCATGTCTACATTGTTCTCGAACCGTAGGGTCCGCACGCTTAAGGTTTCGATGGCGGTTATATTATGAGTTTGTGTATTTTGATGAACCGAAGGTTGTTCGAGTCCGGATATGATCACGGACATGACGAGGAGTCTCGAAATGGTCGAGACATAAAGATTAATATATTGGACGGATACATTTGGACACCGGAAAGGTTCCAGAGAAGTTTGGAGCTCGGAGGTTACTGGAACCCCGGGAGGTATATGGGCCTTATTGGGCCCATGTAGGAGGAAGGAGAAGGAACAAGGAGGGGGCGCGCCCCCAAGCCCACTCCGACTTGGGGAGGGGGGCCGGCCCCCCCTTTCCTTTCTCCTTCCCCCTCTTCCTATTCCTACTACTAGTACTACTTCCTAATACTAGTACTCCTTCCTTCCCCATCCAAAATAAGATAAGGAAAAGAGAGGGAAACCTAATTGGAGTAGGTTTCCCTCCTATGGTGCGCCCCCTTGTGGCCGCCACCTCCTCCCTCCCTCCTTTATATACGGGGTGGGGGCACCCTAGGACACACAAGTTGATCCTTGAGATCGTTCCTTAGCCGTGTGCGGTGCCCCCTCCACCATATTCCACCTCGGTCATATCGTGGCGGTGCTTAGGCGAAGCCTGCGCCGGTGAAACATCAAGATCGTCCTGCCACGCCGTCGTCTTGTGGAACTCCCTCTCCCGGAGCTTTGCTTGGATCGGAGCCCGAGGAGCGTCATCGAGCTGAGCGTGTGCCAAGAACTCGAGCGCCGGAGTAACGGCGCTGGGATCGGCTGGATCGTGAGGAGAACGACGACTACTTCCTCTACGTCATCATCGACTCGGAGGTGCCGGAGTAATGGCAACCTTTGGGATCGGCAGGATCGCGAGGAGAACGTCGACTACTTCCTCTACGTTGTGATCGCTTCCGCTTTGGTCTACGAGGGCACGTAGACAACACTCTCCCTTCTCGTTGCTATGCCATCACCATGGTCCTGTGTATGCGTTGGAAAATTTTGAAATTACTACGTTCCCCAAGCGGTGGCATCGAGCCAGGTTTTATGCGTTGATGTCATATGCACGAGTAGAACACAAGTGAGTTGTGGGCGATACAAGTCATCTTGCCTAACGGCATGTCATACTTTGGTTCAGCGGTATTGTGAGATGAAGCGGCCCGGACCGACATTACGCGTCACGCTTACGCGAGACTGGTTTCACTGCTACGAGCACTCGTGCTTAAAGGTGGCTGGCGGGTGTCTGTCTCTCTCACTTTAGTTGAACTGAGTGTGGCTACGCCCGGTCCTTGAGAAGGTTAAACGGAGTCTATTTGACGAAGTATCGTTGTGGTTTTAATGCGTAGGTAAGAACGGTTCTTGCTCAGCCCGTAGCAGCCACGTAAAACTTGCAACAACAAAGTAGAGGACGTCTAACTTGTTTTTGCAGGGCATGTTGTGATGTGATATGGTCAAGACGTGATGCTATATTTTATTGTATGAGATGATCATGTTTTGTAACCGAGCTATCGGCAACTGGCAGGAGCCATATGGTTGTCGCTTTATTGTATGAAATGCAAGCCTGTAATTGCTTTACTTTATCACTAAGCGGTAGCGATAGTTGTAGAAGCAATAGATGGCGTGGCGACAACGATGCTACGATGGAGATCAAGGTGTCGCGCGGTGACGATGGTGATCATGATTGCTTCGGAGATGGAGATCACAAGCACAAGATGATGATGGCCATATCATATCACTTATATTGATTGCATGTGATGTTTATCCTTTATGCATCTTATTTTGCTTTGATTGACGGTAGCATTTTAAGATGATCTCTCATTAAAATTATCAAGTAGTGTTCTCCCTGAGTATGCACCGTTGCCAAAGTTCGTCGTGCCGAGACACCACGTGATGATCGGGTGTGATAAGCTCTACGTCCATCTACAACGGGTGCAAGCCAATTTTGCACACGCAGAATACTCAGGTTATACTTGACGAGCCTAGCATATGCAGATATGGCCTCGGAACACGGAGACCGAAAGGTCGAGCGTGAATCATATAGTAGATATGATCAACATAAGATGTTCACCATTGAAAACTACTCCATCTCACGTGATGATCGGTTATGGTTTAGTTGATTTGGATCACGTGATCACTTAGATGACTAGAGAGATGTCTGTCTAAGTGGGAGTTCTTTAGTAATATGATTAATTAAAAACTTAAATTTATCATGAACTTAGTACCTGATAGTATTTTGCTTGTCTATGTTTACTGTAGATAGATGGCTCGTCTTTGTTGTTCCGTTGAATTTTAATGCGTTCCTTGAGAAAGCAAAGTTGAAAGATGATGGTAGCAATTACGGACTGGGTCCGTAACTTGAGGATTATCCTCATTGCTGCACGGAAGAATTACGCCTGGAAGCACCGCTGGGTGCCAGAACTCTTTGCAGAGGAGCAACGCTTGAAGTTGTGAACATCTGGCGAGCAAAGCTGATGACTACTCTATAGTTCAGTGTGCCATGCTTTACGGCTTAGAACCGGGTCTTCAACGACGTTTTGAACGTCATGGAGCATATGAGATGTTCCAAGAGTTGAAGTTAATATTTCAAGCAAATGCCCGGATTGAGAGATATGAAGTCTCCAATAAGTTCTATGGCTGCAAGATGGAGGAGAACAGTTCTGTCAGTGAGCACATACTCAAAATGTCTGGGTATAATAATCACTTAATTCAGCTGGGAGTTAATCTTCCGGATGATAGTGTCATTGACAGAATTCTCCAATCACTGCCACCAAGCTACAAGAGCTTCGTGATGAACTATAATATGCAAGGGATGACTAAGACAATTCTGAGCTCTTCGCAATGCTAAAAGTCAGCGGAGGTACAAATCAAGAAAGAGCATCAAGTGTTGATGGTCAACAAGACCACTAGTTTCAAGAAAAAGGGCAAAGGGAAGAAGAAGGGGAACTTCAAGAAGAACAGAAAACAAGTTGCTGCTCAAGGGAAGAAACCCAAGTCTGGACCTAAACCTGAAACTGAGTGCTTCTACTGCAAGCGGTAGTCCTTTGGAAGCGGAACTGCCCCAAGTATTTGGCGGATAAGAAGGATGGCAAGGTGAACAAAGGTATATGTGATATACATGTTATTGATGTGTACCTTACTAGAGCTCGCATGAGCACTGGGTATTTGATACTGGTTCTGTTGCTAATATTTGCAACTTCGAAGCAGGGACTACTGATTGCGAACACCGCAAAGGACGAGGTGACGATGCGCATGGGAAATGGTTCCAAAGTCGATGTGATCGCAATTCGGCACGCTACCTCTACATCTACCTTCGGATTAGTTTTAGACCTAAATAATTGTTATTTGGTGCCAGCGTTAAGCATGAACATTATATCTGGATCTTGTTTGATGCGAGACGGTTATTCATTTAAATCAGAGAATAAAGGTTGTTCTATTTATATGAATAATATCTTTTATGGTCATGCACCCTTGAAAAGTGGTCTATTTTAATGAATCTCGATAGTAGTGATACACATATTCATAATGTTGAAACCAAAAGATGCAGAGTTGATAATGATAGTGCGACTTATTTGTGGCATTGCCGTTTAGGTCATATCGGTATAAAGCGCATGAAGAAACTCCATCTTGATGGACTTTTGGAGTCAATTGATTATGAATCACTTGGCACTGCGAACCGTGCCTCATGGGCAAGATGACTAAAACCCGTTCTCCGGTACTATGGAGAGAGCAACAGTTTTGTTGGAAATCATACATACGAGATGTATGTGGTCCAATGAATGTTGAGGCTAAATGGCGGATATCGTTATTTTCTCACCTTCACAGATGATTTAAGCAGATATGGGTATATCTTCTTAATGAAGCATAAGTCTGAAACATTTGAAAAGTTCAAAGAATTTCAGAGTGAAGTTGAAAATCATCGTAATAAGAAAATAAAGTTTCTACGATCTGATCGTGGAGGCGAATATTTGAGTTACGAGTTTGGTCTACATTTGAAACAATGCGGAATAGTTTACGCAACTCACGCCACCGGAACACCACAGCGCAATGGTGTGTCCGAACGTCAGTAATCGCACTTTACTAGATATGGTGCGATCTATGATGTCTCTTACAGATTTACCGCGATCGTTTTGTGGTTATGCTCTTGAGACGGCAGCATTCACGCTGAATAGAACACCGTCAAAATCCGTTGAGACGACACCTTATGAACTGTGGTTTAGCAAGAAACCAAAGTTGTCGTTTCTTAAAGTTTGGGGATGCGATGCTTATGTGAAAAAGCTTCAACCTGATAAGCTCGAACCTAAATCGGAGAAATGCATCTTCATAGGATACCCAAAGGAGACAGTTGGGTACACCTTCTATCACAGATCCGAAGGCAAGACATTTGTTGCTAAGAATGGATCCTTTCTAGAGAAGGAGTTTCTCTCGAAAGTAAGTGAGTGGGAGGAAAGTAGAACTTGATGAGGTAACTGTACCTTCTCCCTTATTTGAAAGTAGTTTATCACAGAAACCAGTTTCTGCGATATCTACACCAAATAGTGAGGAAGTTGATGATGTTGATCATGAAACTTCAGATCAAGTTACTACTGAACCTCGTAGATCAACCAGACTAAAATCCGCACTGTGAGTGGTACGGCAATCCTGTTCTCGGAAGTCATGCTACTAGATCATGATGAACCTACGAACTATGAAGAA
This sequence comes from Aegilops bicornis, assembly GCA_021605145.1. Classification (NCBI taxonomy): domain Eukaryota; kingdom Viridiplantae; phylum Streptophyta; class Magnoliopsida; order Poales; family Poaceae; genus Aegilops; species Aegilops bicornis. The sequence goes on along the minus strand of CM038675.1, from coordinate 62,663,399 downwards.
GCGATGGTGAGCCCAGATTCCATAAAATGGCTTGAGGCCATGAAATCTGAGATGGGATCCATGTATGAAAACAAAGTGTGGACTTTGGTTGACTTGCCCGAGGGTCGGCAAGCAATAGAAAACAAGTGGATCTTCAAGAAGAAGACTGACGCTGACGGTAATATTGCTGTCTACAAAGCTCGACTTGTCGCAAAGGGGTTTCGACAAGTTCAAGGGATTGACTACGATGAGACCTTCTCACCTGTAGCGATGCTTAAGTCTGTCCGAATCATGTTAGCAATTGCCGCATTTTATGATTATGAAATTTGGCAAATGGATGTAAAGACCGCATTCCTGAATGGGTTTACGGAAGAAGAGTTGTATATGATGCAACCAGAAGGTTTTATCGATCCAAAGGGAGCTAACAAAGTGTGCAAGCTCCAGCGATCCATTTATGGACTGGTGCAAGCATCTCGGAGTTGGAATAAACGCTTTGATAGTGTGATCAAAGTATTTGGGTTTATCTGAGACTTTTGGAGAAGCCTGTATTTACAAGAAAGTGAGTGGGAGCTCTGTAGCATTTACGATATTATATGTAGATGACATATTACTGATCGGAAATGATATAGAATTCTGGATAGCATAAAGGGATACTTGAACAAGAGTTTTCGATGAAAGACCTTGGTGAAGCTGCTTACATATTGGGCATCAAGATCTATAGAGATAGATCAAGACGCTTAATTGGACTTTCACAAAGCACATACCTTGATAAAGTTTTGAAGAAGTTCAAAATAGATCAGGCAAAGAAAGGTTTTTTACCTGTATTACAAGGTGTGAGATTGAGTCAGACTCAATGCCCGACCACAATGAAGAAGATAGAGAGAAAATGAAAGATGTTCCCTATGCTTCAGCCATAGGCTCTATCATGTATGCAATCTTGTGTACCAGACACTGACGTATGCTTAGCTGTAAGCTTGGCAGGAAGGTACCAAAGTAATCCAGAGTGGATCATTTGGACAGCGGTCAAGAACATCCTGAAATACCGAAAAGGACTAAGGATATGTTTCTCGTATATGGAGGTGACAAAGAGCTAGTCGTAAATGGTTACGTCGATGCGAAGCTTTGACATCGATCCGGACGATTCTAAATCGCAAACCGGATACGTGTTTTTGTTAAACGGTGGAGCTGTCGGTTGGTGCAGTTCTAAACAAAGCGTCGTGGCGGGATCTACATGTGAACGGAGTACATAGCTGCTTGAAGCAGCAAATGAAGGAGTCTGGATGAAAGAGTTCATTTCCGATCTAGGTGTTATACCTAGTGCATCGGGACCAATGAAGATCTTCTGTGACAATACTGGTGCAATTGCCTTGGCAAAGGAATCCAGATTTCACAAGAGGACCAAGCATATCAAGAGACGCTTCAATTCCATTCGGGACCAAGTCCAAGTGGGAGACATAGAGATTTGCAAAATACATACGGATCTGAGCGTTGCAGACCCGTTGACTAAGCCTCTTCCACGAGCAAAACATGATCAGCACCAAGACTCCATGGGTGTTAGAATCATTCTTGAGTAATCTAGATTATTGACTCTAGTGCAAGTGGGAGACTGAAGGAAATATGCCCTAGAGGCAATAATAAAGTTATTATTTATTTCCTTATATCATGATAAATGTTTATTATTCATGCTAGAATTGTATTAACCGGAAACATAATACATGTGTGAATACATAGACAAACAGATAAGTCACTAGTAAGCCTCTACTAGACTAGCTCATTAATCAAAGATGGTTATGTTTCCTAACCATAGACATGTGTTGTCATTTGATTAATGGGATCACCTCATTAGAAGAATGATGTGATTGACATGACCCATTCCGTTAGCTTAGCACTTGATCGTTTAGTATATTGCTATTGCTTTCTTCATGACTTATACATGTTCCTGTAACTATGAGATTATGCAACTCCGTTTACGGAGGAACACTTTGGTACTACCAAGCGTCACAACGAATCGGGTGATCATAAAGGAGTACTACAGGTGTCTCCAAAGGTACTTGTTGGGTTGGCGTATTTCGAGATTAGGTTTTGTCACTCCGATTGCTCGGAGAGGTATCTCTGGGCCTTCTCGGTAATACACATCACATAAGCCTTGCAAGCATTGCAACTAATGAGTTAGTTGTGAGATGATGTATTACGGAGCAGTAAAGAGACTTGCGATGCTTGAGATTGAACTAGGTATTGGATACCGACGATCGAATCTCGGCAAGTAACATACCGATGACAAAAGGAACAACGATGTTGTTATGCGGTTCGACCGATAAAGATCTTCGTAGAAAATGTAGGAACCAATATGGGCATCCAGGTCCCGCTATTGGATATTTAACGGAGATGTTTCTCGGTCATGTCTACATTGTTCTCGAACCGTAGGGTCCGTGACGCTTAAGGTTTCGATGGCGGTTATATTATGAGTTTGTGTATTTTGATGAACCGAAGGTTGTTCGAGTCCGGATATGATCACGGACATGACGAGGAGTCTCGAAATGGTCGAGACATAAAGATTAATATATTGACGGATACATTTGGACACGGAAAGGTTCCGGAGAAGTTTGGAGCTCGGAGGTTACCGGAACCCCGGAGGTATATGGGCCTTATTGGGCCCATGTAGGAGGAAGGGAGAAGGAACAAGGGAGGCGCGCCCCCAAGCCCAATCCGGGTGGGGAGGGGCGGCCCCCTTCCTTTCTCCTTCCCCTCTTCCTATTCCTACTACTAGTACTACTTCCTAATACTAGTACTCCTTCCTTCCCCTCCAAATAAGATAAGGAAAGAGAGGAAACCTACTTGGAGTAGGTTTCCCCTCCCTATGGTGCGCCCCTTGTGGCGGCCACCTCCTCCCTCCCTCCTTTATATACGGGGTGGGGGGCACCCTAGGACACACAAGTTGATCCTTGAGATCGTTCCTTAGCCGTGTGCGGTGCCCCCTCCACCATATTCCACCTCGGTCATATCGTGGCGGTGCTTAGGCGAAGCCCTGCGCCGGTGAAACATCAAGATCATCACCACGCCGTCGTCTTGTGGAACTCCCTCTCCCGGAGCTTTGCTTTGGATCGGAGCCCGAGGAGCGTCATCGAGCTGAACGTGTGCCAAGAACTCGGAAGCGCCGGAGTAACGGCGCTGGGATCGGCTGGATCGCGAGGAGAACGTCTGACTACTTCCTCTACGTCATCATCGACTCGGAGGTGCCGGAGTAACCTTTGGGATCGGCAGGATCGCGAGGAGAACGTCGACTACTTCCTCTACGTTGTGATCGCTTCCGCTTTGGTCTACGAGTGCGTAGACAACACTCTCCCTTCTCGTTGCTATGCCATCACCATGGTCCTGTGTGTGCGTGGGAAAATTTTGAAATTACTCGTTCCCCAACAGGGGGGTGGGGTGGGGGGCGGAGGAGGAGGGCAGAAGGCTGGATGGGGAAGGGAAGCGGCACTGGACGCCGAGGGATGCAACCTGGATGCGGAGCGATACGGCGGTGGTTGGGGAGGGAGACGGCGCCGCAAGGCGAGGGACGCGGTGCTTACTGGGGAGCTGCGCCGGCGTGTGTGCAGGCAAGCGGGTAGGCGACGCCGGAGGCGGCCATGGTGGAGATGAGATGAGGAGCGAGGAAAGAAGTGGGGATGGACTTGGTAGTTTAGGGATTTTGACCGGTCAAGCCAAAAAATGGGGCTATCTCCCCCGCGAGCGGAAAGAATCACGGTCCTGAAGGCCTACACGTACAAGTTCCTGAAGGATAGTGCGGGACCGCCACGAATGTCAATGACCGTCACGAAAAAACGAGATTGGGGTAGTGCCGGCGGAGTGGAGGACGACAGATCCGGTGCAAAGGAGGTTGTGCCGGTGATGCAAAGGAGCACACAACAGATCAGTGCGGATGGAGAAGTGAGATGTGGTGGCTGCGGTAGGTGCGCCGCCCGGACGATGATGAGGCAGAGCTCCGATGTGGTTGGGGAGACGCTCAGGTGAGCTTGGGGCATTGTGGAAGGGATGGGGCGGTGGTCGGCCGGTAGTGGGAGGTCGAAGGCGACGAGAGAGTTGGGAGATTGAGGATTTGCCTTATCCAGAGGGCGGAGCGGCGGGATAACATGCGTGAAAATAGGCTTCACCACGGGAAGTGGCGAAAAATTCGCGCCACAGTAGCATTTTTGGAGGTGGGCCGCGCGCACCATGTTCCTTATTTTTCTGTGGGCTGCGGGCTGGCAGCGATAGGAATTTTGCTGTGTGTTAGCTGCGGGCCCGACGGGAAAAATATTTGGCCCATAGAAAAATTTCAGTTTCTGGTAGTGGTATGTGCGGCTGCAAACACAACACGGTAATAGAAGTAATTTCTTCTAATCAATCTTGGCTCGGGAACTAATGATTTTGACACAGCTACACACTATTTAAGTGACACGGATTATGAACACAGGAAATGTGGAAGTTTTTCTTGTTTAGCGAATGCTCCTAATTTTCATGGCAATGGTGTCAAATGTCGATGCATGATGATCTTCTAGCCTATGGTTTTTTTTATGCCATGTGAGCTGTCAGAGGCATTATTTATGTGAAGTGTGGAGAAGAATAGGGTTCAGAGATGACGAAAAAAGCAATTTTACTCTTCAATACTTACGGTTGCAGAATATTCAGCACAACGTAATTAGTTTCATTTGATTCAGTTCTCCTAAAGTACTATTAATTTGCCTATCCATTTGCTAATATTTAAGATTACTAATTTACAGGTTAAATGTTTCATCACAAATAAAATGTGTTCAGTTTGTATAAGTGCACGAATTACCCCTGCTTCACTTTGGCACTTATGACTCGTTTGTAGCTTTTCGAGGCAATACTGACCTATCAACAAACTTGAGAATATATTTCAAATTTACATCATACTGTACATAAATTCTGCTATTTTCACCTTGAGCTAATCTGTTAGTATTATTTTAGTTGGTGAATTCTTGAAGGTACATAAGCATGTTTAACCAAAGAACATCATAACGTGATTTATTACTGAGTTTGGCGAATGGCATAATCATCCATGAGACCATGACCCATCCATATTACAAATGCAAGTTACCAATGCATATATGAAGTTATGCTGCTGAAGAATTATCAGCCACGCTCATAAGGCAAGTGCAAATGTCCAATACCTTGTATGGCACAACTGATGTATTTCAAAAAGTCTAATTGCACATTGCTGTGACCTGTGAGTCCAAACTAACTAAGGACTCGTCAATTCTGGGATTTAGAAAGTAGAAGCATGGGGCTAAGATATCAAAAGGTTCTGTTATTGTTTCAAAAGTTTCTAGCTGACAGGGCAATATTTTCTACATATAGTCAAGAATTGTTTGGAACTGGCTCACATAGTCAAGAATTGTTTGGAACTGGCTCATATAGTCAAGAATTAAATAGAAGAGCTTTTAGAGACCGTTCAACGGCCCAGCTCGAGGGGACCACGCCGAGCAGGCCGGCGTTCTGGCGAAGTCAATGTTCGAAATGTTGATATGATTTTCAAACAGAGAAATGGTTTCATATGGCTTGAGGTGCTCATGTTCTTACCTATTTGACACTCCACCAGAAACAACGTTGGAGGATGCACCAGAAACGATGTAATGTAACTAAAAGATTTGCTCGTCATGGCAAGGTCCCATCGGTGTTTCCAGGGCACTATTGTACTCACTGATGGCATCGAGAGAGGCCAGAACGACCTCTCTACGGCAATGGCGAGGAGGGCTTTCCCTTGGCTGGAACGAAGCAGCGGCGTGGCCATGGACCCTAATAAGGGTGGACAGGGTCCGGGCCGGTCCGGTCCCGGTCCGAGTCGTCGTTTGGACCAGCCGCCGGCGGTCCGGTCCGGATCGGACCGAGCAGTGCAGCGGTCTTGATTTCAGGGACCGGACCGGCGGACGTGAAGCTCGGTGCGGACCGACGGTGCTCGCGGTCCCGGAGATGTCCGGTCACTGTCATGTGGGCCCATGATGTCGGAGAGGTGGTCGGTGAAGCAGCACGGTGGCCGGAGTCGGAGAAGATGCACCTGATGTGCGGCGGCGCGAGGGAGAGAGGGAGCGGCATGGCCGCGCGGGGGAGTGGGGGAGTGGCGGCGCGAGGCAAAGGCGCGGCGGCGTGACGCGTGAGGGAGAGGGGGCGAGGGAGAGAGGGTCGGCGCGGCCGCGCAGGGGAGAGAGAGGCTCGAGGGAGACGTGTGCGAGAGCCAGCGGCGAGACGTGCGGTGGAAAGTGGTGTTAGCCACGAACCTGCGCATGTTTATTACTTAGCAGTGTTCTTTGTTGCATGCAAGCAATCTATCAGGTGCATGAGCCCACGATTATGCGTTTACAGGTTCCACACCGTGGGTAACCAAGATTAGTAGTGATGAATGAATGATGAACAAGTAGTAACTCACACAAGGAAGAAAGTGATACTGTTAGTTACTTGAGTAGTCGAAGTTACTTGAGGGGGCGAAGGAATGAATGATGAACAAACAGTAACTCTTGAATGAGGCTCTTGTTGACTTATCCACGCTTCGCCGGACGCTCCGTTGGTGCTGCCGAAGTGTTAGCTCGCTCCGCCGGCTGCTTGAGGACAAATCAGGTCGGCCACCTTTTGAACCTGCATGACAGTGTATTAAGAGCAGTTGCCTTGTCGTAAAAAAAACCCAAGGGATAGAGTAGACCGGAGCAGTACGCACCGGGCTGGCGTAGGCCTCCCTTTTTTTTTAGATATGGCGTAGGCCTCCCTGCACATGAAGATGCCTTTGATGAGGTGGCTTGGCTGGTGCCCGTGCCGATAGCCTTGGTGAGCATGCCGTTGCAGCTCTGCACCCTCGGCCATAAGTCATTCCAGTACCGCGACGCCGATGCCGATGGGGCGGACGTGAGGCCCTAGAAGGCGCGGAAGGCGTGGAGAAGAAGAGTCGGACTTGTGGAGCGCGTCGAGGGATGGCAGGAGCGTGACGTCGGCAACGCCATAGTTGAGGAGCATGTCGTCCTTGTCTGGCAGCTGGAAGAGGTAGTGCAGGCGGTCGAGCTTGATCACGGTTTCGTTCCTCGCCAGCGGCCAGCCGAGGTCGCGGCCGACGTGCACCAGGGTCGTTACGCCATAGTTGAGGAGCATGTCGTCCTTGTCCGGCAGCTTGAAGAGGTAGCACAGGCGGTCGAGCTTGACCACGGGCTCGTCCCTCGCTAGGGGCCACCCGAGGTCGCTGCCGATCTGCACCACAGTCGCCACTCCCACGTCTTCCTTGAAGATCCTGACGACGGGCTCGACGAAGAAATCTGATTCGATTCAGTGACGTAGCGAGGATTAAGGTCGAGGAGGCTGCGGGTGGCTGTGCCACCACGGCAATCCCCGGGCACGGGGCCGGCGGAGAGGGCAGATCGGGAGGAGGAGGCTCCGACATCCGAGACTGGCAGACGGTACAAACGCTAGCGTGAGAGTCGGATTTTTTTAATGGCGAGGGAGATGAGATGGATCTGAGGCAAATCTCTATCTCTATCTCTTCTCTACTACTTTAAAAAAACGTAGTGTTCCCTCTCTCCTCTTACGTCCACCCCTTCGTCCATCCCCTCGCACCTCCCGATCAATCTTTGGGAATAATTTGGCAATCAATCTCTTATTTGGTAATGGATTCGCAATTAATTCAGGGCAATCACGGGCAGTAATCAACTTTCCTTATCCGCATCGCTCGCGCACCAGCACAGCGAGAAATCACCATTATTGCCGCAGAAATTTCATGCTCCCCTTCCTAAAATGATGGGGAAAAGCAGCTGGCAAAATCTCTTGGGACGTCCTCCCTACTTCCATCCCATCTACCCATATACAGATGAAAAGGCCAGCCGATTTCTCCTCTCTTTCCATCCAGATCACGATCCCCCTCTTCCCATCTCCCCTCCTCCTCTTCTCACCATCGTCCCACACCGATGCTTTGGGGCACCATCCGTCGCCGCAGCAGCGAGCGCCACGCCCTCTGCAGATGTCGGGCCAGCTGATGCCGTTTCTCAGGCCACATACTACTACGGCCGCGGTGCAAGTGTCCGTTGGTTGCAGGCCAGTGCCCTCTAGATTGGGAACCAATAGTACTGGATGGATGTGAACTACGCTTACAATTACTATGCATGTGCCTCATCCTCTCCCGCGGATTTCAAAATGTCATTTTTTATAACAAGTTGATGCAGTGTACCAGGAACATCATATTTTATAGACACAGTCTGATCTATATACCTTGTCCAGTATTTCCTTAGGAAACCATCTGTTCTGCGATCACGGGCATACAATGCTGAACAATTATTAGTACTATGTATATAACATTGCAGTTTTGTTCCAGAATGTGTCCTGAATGCACTTCCAAGTTCCCGACCATCATCTCATATAGCCTCCTCCAATCAGATGGATAGCAATGCAACTTCATCCAAGAATTGTCGTATTTGTTGACCGTTGAATACCCAAAGACTCTCTTGAGTAAGCAAACATATTTGACCACATAGTTTTTTTGTAAATTCAGATCATACTATTTATTGATATCTAAGCTCTATAATAATGTTATCCTTATTCTATTTTTGTGCAGACAAAGGATGACAAAGAAATGATATCCAGGATATATTGTGCACTAACGTTTATAACTATCAGTTTGTGCTAGCTATTTCTTTATTAACAATCCTTTAGGATAGATGATTGCGTGATATTTATTTTTATACGAAACATCATTGTCTATTTTTACCTTAAACATCTATAAATAGCACAGTTGTGAAACTCTTTGAATCGGTATTTACTAACTACAGTACTACAACTACCTATTTATGCATGATAACGATCTGTAAAGCTGTTCCAAATAACACTAACATGTAAAAAAACTAATTCTAAAATCATCCGGCAAAGCATGCAGAAAACTGCTTGCTTTATGGTCTGGTGAAACTCTAAGGAGTTATCATGGTTAAGGTAGAAATCTGCTAAAACCATCACATCTAAGGTGAGGATCCTTGGAATCTCCCTTGTAGTCGATGAAGCCAGTGACAAAGTCGCGATCTTCTCGGCAAGGATAGTCACAATGAACGAAAGGGACTGTAACAACGCAATTATATTATGTCTTCTCCTGCTTTGGTGTGTTTCTCAAAGTACACTAGCAATGTATGTAGAAACATTGTGTGATATGAAAGCGTTGATAGTAAAGGAGAGGGAGACATAAGAACCACAACATGTGCTTGAATGGTCATGCTATACATATTTTGTACATATAGCAAAGCGGAAACTGGGTGATATGCAGTTTAAACAAGTAAAAATCTTTGAAACTTGATTTTTTTTAACTCCCGTGACAACGCACGGGCAATCACCTAGTACGTACCAAAAGGTGGAATCCTGGTATTGGTGTGGGACCTCGTCCTGCAACGTTTTTTTAGGTGCAAACCTAATTTTAAATCTCAGCCGTCAATCTTTAAGGTTATCACAAAATCAATGAATATAAATAGATAACGTATGGAGAACTATGAAAGTCTCCGTCTTTTAATATTAGGTAAAGATAAAGAAATAGAACTGCACCTTTTCATATTTGGGGTGTGCGTCGGCCCCCAGTTTGTAATGTTTTAGTTTGAACCATGTACTAGACGAGCTTTATCAGGCTTCTTTCTTCGTAATGGCTTCCCCCTGATGATCTAAAAATGTGAATAAAGATATCCGTTCAGACTAAATTCTTGCACAGCTCCGTCTACAACAGCTCTTGCCAGAAGTAGAGCTATTTCTATTTGGGAAAGTAGTGGGAACTTGGATGTGTTGCTTTAGCCTTTGGAATATGCAGAGCATATGAAGGTACCAGATGAGACGGCCAACTCTGTAAGTTTATTTAACTGTTATTCTGCAAGTCGCTGGAGGTCAAATTAATGCGTTTTAGTACCACGGTCATTCAACTCAGTACCATGGGGAAGCATGGCTGTGGGAAATGCCTACTAGAATTAAACCACCATCTGTACTTTCTATGTTTCAGCGTGCCCGTGTGCGCTAAGCTACCAATCGAGCAGGTTCGCTTCGTCCTTCGTGCTAGATGATAAGCCGTCCAGAGGTGGATGATCAGTCCAGCTTTGACAAGCTCGAAGTGACCTCACATCTGAAGGGAGTCGAACCAGCTTTTCGATATGCACTTTGCCGGTATATATTCAGACTGGTCGGGCCTGATCCCTCCCTGTTTCTGCCAGTGCTTGGCAACAACACAGCAGATCGCCATCGACAACTCCCTTCAGATGGAGTCGGAGCTCACTAGGTTATTCGAGGTGCCAGCATAGAAGGATTCATAGAACCAAGTGCCGGGACGTTCTTGATGAAACCAAGACCATGATTTTCCAAGCTTGAGCTAGAACAGGTGGTGTCCTAGAGGTTTCCAATACCTTCCATTCCTATGGGTAGTTTTTATCAGAACCAAACGTATAAGAAGAGTGTTTGGCATTCTCTCTATTGGGGTGGTAAACACTAGGATAATGGCATGTGAGGAGGAGATGGATGTATATGAGAACTATTGATACGAAGGTCTTTCATTATGAGGTGCAGCATTGTAAATGTAGGTCAGCAGTTACCTTGGCACATTACTAAAATATGGCCCAATTTCAATCTTTTATTCATTGCCGTAGGTACCGAAATAATTATGAGTTGGTCAAAGTATTTCAGCTATTCAGTAATATACATACAAATACAAATAAATTTATTAATTTTCAGCAACATTTAAAATATTCAGGTCATCCTATTGCAGACGCAGTTACAAGAGATGGGTCCAAAAAGCCTACCTATCAGCAGGCAGCCCCTCACTCATCACTGGCAACACTGTACCAGTATTGACATGCCATCAAGGCGCACATATACTCAGCAAGTCGTATTTGTTCCAAGATTTTTTTTTCTAAACAAAGGATTTCTACCACTTATGCTTTGGTAGACCCCCTAAACACATCGAGGGCTGAGATTGTCCCATACCCCTTCATAATAAAGGGCAAGATGGTCTTTGTAAAAATATGCCGTGAGTCCTCGTATACGGATTAAACAGACACGAATTGGCCAGCCCACTAAACCATGGCCCGCCTAACAATAAAACCCAGCTAAAAATAGAAGAAATAGGTGAACTCATGTGAACTCGAACTCCAGACCTCACACTTAAGCGCACGTGTTGCTAACCAATTCACCCACCACTCCTTGTGGAAAATTTCCGGCGCCAAATAAATAAGAACACACGACAGCATTCATACATAAGAATTCCGGCGCCAAATAAATAAGAACACACGACAGCATTCATACATAAGAAATATTTTCTAAAAAAAGGTTCAACATTTACTGAACAAAGCAGCAGCAGTTTTGAAATGCCGTATTTTTATTTTTATTTTCGTTTCTCCTATATTTTTAATTTTTTTATTTATTTTCTATTTTTTCAAAATTCACAAACTAGTTTTAAATCTTGAAGATTTTCTTAAATCTGTGAACTTTTCAAATTCGTGAATATTTTCTTAAATTCGTGAACTTTTTTCCAAACTATTTTGTCAAATTTGTGAACTTTTTTCAATTTAGTAATTTACCAAACTGTTTTGTCAAATTTGTGAACCTTTGTCAATTTAGTAATTTACGGAACTCTTTGCTCGTGTCCGGATTGCTCCCAAGCCCACTTCTGACCACCCTAGCCCACACAACCCCTCGTCCCACGCCCGTGTTCTTAGCCCGCGCCAGCTACCCGCATTCATGTCGATGTAGAGCATGTCGCCCCACATTGAACACGACTCAGGATGGAGGCGACCTCTCGCTGCCTCCGCCATTGAAGCAGCGTGTCGGTCGATGGTGCCGCCCGAGAGCATCTCTGGTGACCGCGCATGTTCAATGCCGGAGACGCGTTACTAGATGGGACGGACGGATATCTACCATGGCGGTTCTATTGCCTGTTCGTCTGTATGTCGTCATTAAGCAGGCTCGCCGTCTGAGAGATGACGGGACGGGTGGATAACCGCCATGATCGCGAGCAGGAACGATCTATGGGGCATTCTGATACTGGAGATGAAGCACGCGGTGGCTGCCCTTGCCGTCGCGTGGCAGAGCCGCCATGCCAGGCGAAATGAGGCTGGCTTGCCGGCCAGTTCTCCCAAGGTCTTCGACGGGAGGACAACTCCACGATGGAGACGGGCTCCGACGACATTGTCCCGGCTCCCGCGCCTCATGTGCACGTCGGCTTCACCATGGAGTAGGCGCAGGCGCAATACAACACCGCCATGGCGGAGGTGCGGCCTGGGCCATCGCCTTTGTCGGTGTTCCAATAGGCGTAGGACGGACATCGATACAACATGTTCCTCCTAGAGCAGCACCGGCTGGCGGAGGGCTAGATCTATGGCGAGTGCGCGGGCGAGAAGGTCGTGTCGACCATAATCGCGATGAACCCTAATTTTGTTGCAGAGCAGTGTGCCATCTAGGATGTCGTCCGCGCTCAAGCCACAGCTCGCAAGGAAATAAGGATGGCAGGATACAACATAATTTTGTGCCCACGGGTAGTACCTATTTTAAAGTTGTGTTGGTGAGATGATGAACCTATGTTAAAGTTGTCACCAATTATCATTTTGAATTAAGATAATTGTCATGTAGCCATCTATCAATTATTGAGTTGAGATCAATGTTTTTTCCTCAAATATGCTATAGATGAATGTAAAATTGCGAATAATTGTATACTGTTTGATCTATCCATTGGGTACCCAATGCGTATGGGTACCCATCGGGTATGGGTACAGGTAAAGTTTCGTACCCATGGTATGGGTATGGGTAGATTTTTGTACCCATTAACTATACAGGTATGGGTATGGTATTGCTCTACCCGCCCCATACCCTACCCATTGCCATCCTTACCAGGAAACGACCGCCGCTAAGCGCAGCTCTGGGCGATCACAAAGGAGAACAAGGTCAGTTGCATCTCCTACGTGTTGCCAATGAACCATCCGGCGGACCGATGGGACAACAACAGCCCGGTTAACTAAACAGTCCGAGTCAACGTATATAATTGCCCAACAGGAGGCGCGGGTATCGCGCGCAGCCAACTTCTCTCGGGTATAGTCCCACCTCGTCTACGAGAGGAGATGACACAAAGATTTCCAACTATATAAAAGGTTTTGCTGCTGCATTTGAATCACAACTACTGAAAACTATACCATACTGAATTTTCAGTTATCTATTTTAAATTACAATTTTTGGTTTTTGTTTGTCTAACCGAATTAAAAAATTAACCAGATGGTAAAAAACAATTTTCTGGTTTATACCGAACACCCACTCCTAGTTGCCGGTTTTTGAAATTTTAAAAAATCATAGTTTAGAGAAAAAGTCCACAAGTTTAAATAAGTTTATCGATATGATAGAAGTACATGAATGGAACAAAAAGTCCATGAAAATGAAAAAAAAAGTTTATCGATTTGAGAAAAGTACATAAATATGTCAAAAAGTTCGGGAAATTGAAAAAAATTAAGCACTTTTGTAGGATTTTGTTTTCAAATCGATGAACTTTTTCAGATTTCCAATTATTTTTTCCAAATTTGTAAACTTTTTTCCAAATCGATGAACTTTTTCAGTTTCATGAACTTTTTTATCCTTGGAGCCAGGGGTGGGCATAACAACCGACAAACCAAATACCGAACATAAAGAACTACTTTTTTGTTTTTTGTGTTGGTGTTGGAAAATTTCTGCCACATGTTCGTGTTATAATATTTATCCCTGTACATAAAAATTATTTGCATTTTCAAAAAATTGTTCACTATTTCAAAAATTGTTCTTGTTTTCAAATTTGTTCCATTTTTAATAAATGTTTGAGATTCCCAAAAAATGTTCGCATTTCACAAATGTTTGACATTACAATATTTTGTTCAGAAACTTGAAATGCTCGCGTTAAAATTTTTTTTATTTATATTCAAAAAGAAAATCATGTTTGGAATTTAAACAAGTTTAATCTGTTTGCGGCTGATGGTTCATATACACTGGGCTGCCTTTTTAGACACCAAATCTCTGCAATTATAGTGGCTAGCGACGCATTTTACTAGCAAGAGGTCCTTTTTAGAGAAAAAAAAACTCGCAAGAGGTCCGTTGTTCAAGCCGGTGGAAGAGCACATGCAGCCCATCGATGCACAGGCAATTCTGCAGATACAAATCCCCACGATGCACACTGAAGACTGCCGGGCTTGGCACTATGAGCATAGCGGCTACTTCACGGTCCGGTCCTGCTATCGCATGTTGAAAGAAACGAAGAAAAGGGGAGAAGATTGGCTTGAGGGGAATGGTGGGAACTCAGATTTGGAAGCTAACAAGAAACAATGGTGCAGATTGTGGGGAGCTAGAATACCAGCCAAGTTGAAGAATTTTGTTTGGCGTCTTTAACATAATACCATCCCGACAGAAGGGGTGAGGTTCCATAGACATATGTCAGAATCGAATGTGTGCAAGATTTGTGAGGGGGCTGTTGATAGCTGGAAGCATGCCCTTATTGATTGTCATATGGCAAAGTGTGTATGGGCCATGTTGGATGAAGAGTTGGTGGAGCACATGCTATCTATCAGATCGGAGGACGCCCGCTTATGGCTGCAGGAGATGCAACTTTCCTGTAATGAAGAACAGTTTGTGAAGGCAATAGTCACTCTCTGGTCCATATGGTGGGTGAGAAGGAAGGCAATACATGAAGATCAATACCAATCACCTCATTCCACCTTGTGTTTCATCAACAAGTATTTAGCTGATCTATCTCTAGTTCCTCGAAAGGTGTCTGTAACGCAGCAGAGAAGTGGAGCGCCCCAAAGTTTGTCTCGTCGCCAGTTGAAGTGGAGTCCTCCTTCAACGGGGTGGGCAAAGCTGAATGTTGACGCTGCAATATCAAGATGCGGGAACAAAGGAGCTGTTGCGGTGGTTTGCCGGGATTACACCGGCTTGTATCTAGGCGCTTCAGCACTCGTGACAGAGAACATGACGGATCCGGAGACGCTTGAGGCTATGGCCTGCAAAGAGGGGCTATGCTTGGCCCTCGACATGAACTTGCAGCATGTCCAAATCAGCACAGATTGTCTGGCAACAGTGAAGCATGCAAACGAGGCGTTTCTGGGACCGAGCAAGGTGATAGTAGACGAGATTAAGGAGATGCTGCATTTCTTTCCTTACTCAGTGCTTGTTCATGAAAAACGTGAATGTAATTTAGAAGCTCACATGCTTGCTAGTTGCTAAAGCTGCTACTTCATTAGCCTGTGGTCGCCATCTTTGGCTCGAACATCATTTGTATTCCGTCGAACTTGGATATTGAATAAAAGCAGCTTTACCCTTGGGTTTTGGGAATTTCTGCTAACTGCCTTTTAAGTTTTGCTGCTCTCTTCTCTTTCTTTAATGGTCGGATCCCAGCCCCAACGCACAATTTTTTCTATGTTTTTTCACCTTATTATGTGGTTCTACCACTTGCTACTGCAAACGGACCGGCCCAGGTCAGCTGCCCTGTGCGAAAGGCGGGCTGTACATACAGCTCTGCCACGTACGGAGGTGTGTATACCGTATGACCATATTGCCCTTATACGGTTTGTGAGGGGGGTCTACCGAAGCATGACTTTCTACACATTTATAGAAGTCACCTTGGCACATTACTAAAGCCACCTTAACAACTGTGTTTATAAAAACCACATCGGCACATATCACACATGTAGGGTTACATACATCGCACATTCATTGTTTACAAGCATCGCATATACAAACACATACAACAAGATTCATCAGAGACGACGTTCATAAGTTTCTTGTAACGAAATTGTAAGCACATCATTAAATGGTGTCCCTTATTTGAGCACTTTTTTTATCGAATTGCCAACACAATAGCACCATCGAGTTGAATCAAGCGTGGTTAGCACTTAGCACGATTTCAGCACAAAGCCATGCCTAATTGTATATATTATGACCATAGAAGCTTAAGCTATTATTGGTCTTTTCCTTTCCAAAAAAATAAACAAAGACAATTTTGTCTGACCACAGCTGCAGCCAGGTCCTCAGACTGCACCTGATGAAGAGCTTGACACTGACCTTTCCAACCCAACCCCAGTGAGTCATTCAGGATTCTGATGCGGATATAAGTTTAGTATGAGAAACTGGACATGTTTTTCACGTTGTTTTGCATGCTCTTCTGGGGAATATTCAAATGTGTTTGCAATAGATTGGCATGCATGTGAGCATTCTTCGCCAATGTACGAATGGCTGATAAATGCAAAGACGGAGCACTATTGAAGACATAGCAGTCTCTAGTGCCAACCGCTGCAGGTAAAATTAAATGCGTTCCAGTACCAAATCTTTCAACTCGGCACCGGCCAGAAGCTTGCGATCGGCAAGCATGCATGGCCCCGGGACATGCATGTACGCCTCTGCTCGCGCTTGGCAGTAGACTGGTTGATTGCCGGTGACGACTCCCTTCAGGGAGAAAGGGAGAACTGGAGGCTATTCTAGGTGACACAATAGATCAATATGGGAGACTAGTGGCGGGGGCGTGCTTGACGAAACCAAGACCATGCCTCTCGTAGCTTTAGTGTGACAAGATGTTGTCCAAGAAGTTTCCAGTGCCTCCCATTTCTATGAGTAGTTTATCGTAACCACACGTATAAGTACAATGCATGGCTTTCTCCATTAGGGTGGTAAAACGAAACACCAGGTTAGTGGCATGTGGGAAGGGGCCGGGGGAAGATATATATGAGAACTATTGATACGGAAATCTTTCATATGAGGTGGCACAGTAATGTAGGCGAGCAGGCACTCTATCTCGAACAAAATATGACTGAATTCTGAAATTTTATTCATTGCAGAAGGTACCAATATAATTATCTGCTGGTCAAAGTATTCAATTTATTGCAGCCGTTATATATAACAATAAAAATAAATTTATTTATTTTCAGCGGCATCAAATCATTTAGGTCACACTCTTGCAGAAGTAGTTACCAACGATGGGTCCAAGAGGCCTTCCAGTGAGGTCTGTCAAGCGCCAACGACAACACTCTACTGAGCACATTATTTGCATGCCAATATGGGGCATATATACTCAGCTTGTGATTCCGTGGCACATTTATAGAAATCACCATGGCACATTACTAAAACCACCTCACCACATACACAAAAACCACCTCGGCAAATATCACACATTGTAGGTTTACATACATCACACATTCACGGTTTACATGCATCGCATATGCACATACAACAAGACTCAACTGAGACGACGATTATAAGTTTCTTGTGAAGAAATTATCAACACAACATCAAAATGTGAGGTCAGTTTGAAAATTATTTTTATCAAAATGGTAACACAGTAGCACCATCTGAGTTGAATCAAGTGTGGTTACCATGATTTTAGCAGAAGCCCTGTCCTAATTACATATACCGTGATCATAGAAGGCTAAGCTATTATCGGTCCTTTCCTTCCAAGAAAGGAAACGCAAAGGGTCAGTTGCTGCGTTAGTGTACACCATGGGCTTAATTGGACCAAACAGTAGGCGCAAATTTTTAAGCATTTTTAGGGCAACCATTTTATGGAAAATGCTATCTGGCGCTTAAGAGTGCTATCCGGGAGAAGGGTGTTAAAGGATCGAAGCCACGATGAGGAAAGAGGCCTTGAGCTATATTAGGTGCTTATTAAGGTATTAGTATAAGTATTCGTTGATTAATTGAGACGTGCCTTGCACTAATCCCAATTGCAAAGTTTTTTTTGTGACCGATGATTTGCTTGTTTAAAGAGGGTAGGTGAGGTCTACAAGGACATGTGTGACTACGGTTTTCTGTCCGACTATGAGTCTAAGAGGAAGATGGCCGCCTAGCTGCTGGCTGGGCAGAATCTATATTAACCCACACCAATTGGTCCAGACACTGTCAGACCCTAGGCCGGCCTTGCTGTTAGGGAATGGAAAGTCGAGGGCAGAGCAGATCATCGAGGTTGAGATGGCAGGTCTCAGCGCTGACGAGGCTCCGGCGGAGACGAGCCAAGTAAATAAATGCGGATTGAAGGAACTGGGCGCCGATATGACCTGCCAGGAAGAAGCGAATAAGATGAAGACGACTAGGAGAAGGTACCCGCATGAGTACATCGACTTCATACTCTCCTGGAACACCGACTGGAAGAGCCCGGGCCCGCCCATGGATGACGAGGAGATGTCCGAGGAGATCCGTAGCATGCGCCTCCATGCCATCTTGTACTTCACGGAGCTCCGTGCCAGGAAGCGCGTGCTGCAGGAGTTCGTCAAGGCCCCGGTCGCCGTCCGTGGCTACGCGGAGATGCCTGAGGAGGCCACCGAACCTCGAAAGATATATGACGACGAGGACGGGGAGGAACTGGTTTATCTGGGGTTCGGTATCTATGATGGATAGCTTAAATGTATTTGGCGGTTTGGAGCCGTGGTTAATTGATACTCTAGTGATTGAAATCAGATGTCCGTGACCAATCTTTTCAGTCATATCTTGTAGGATGATGATTGCAATTATGTATGCTGTTTTTCACGGCAACCTTTTATAAAATTTGTTGTTGAGAAATTCATAGAGGGGAGACGAGAAAGTTGACACTTTCAAGTGGACATCTATGAATGAGTACTAGAGAATTTTAAGCAGGCAACTAAAACCTGCCAGCAATGTTTTGAAGAGTCTAAAGTGATCTTGTAAGGCTGTTAGCAGAACAAGATAGCACAGCCTGGAACATGCTGATGAAGTCAATGACCAGCAAGCACCATCCAAGACACCCTCGTGCAGATGAGGTTTCCACTAACGACTAAGACATGGCGGTAGCATGCCAGCGGCAAAGCATGAAGAGGGTCATCGTGCACATGATCATGCACATCATCTAACACACACAAAAAAGATCCTCGTGTGTGAGTTGCCTGCGATATTAAGACACTTTCGACAGGTCCATATAATCATTCATAGATGAATGAAACGATAAGATGACATCAGAGCAACATAAACTTGCCCTGTAGATGATAAAATTCCAATAAATGATAGCTTGAGCATGCAATTATATGAAGTTCCACCACCAAACTGTACCATTCTTAATTAGTCCTTGCTGCCAATAAGTGGAACATGATAATGTGATGGTTCATCTCAACGACATTAGATCTCAATGCTTCTGCCAGATCTCAATGAACATATGTTGGAGCAGATGGATCTGTTTTGTATGTATCTGCAACATTTGCTGCATAGGCTAACACATAACGAGTAGGGTGCTGGCTCCGTCTTGTGCAATGCCGACTTCTCCATCCCTTGATGTGATCAAGCTTGACACCGGGAACATTCAAAGCCCTCTTCTACCCACTGGACGGCCACTGGATGCTTGATCCCCAATTTTTCTGATTATGTTGCGCCTATGTTGTCATTTTATTTCGGTTTTTTTTGTATCTGTTAAGAGATAGTGTACCTTTTTGTTTACATCCGACAAAGGGTGGATTTTATTCACTCAAAGTGAAGCATCAAGTGGATACAAACGTAATGAGCACACACCCGGCCTCTGCATAGCTAGGATGCAAACAGCACACACACACACACACACACACACACACACACACACACACACACACACACACACACAAAACACGCCGACAAATACAAAGGCATACAAGACCAAAGCTATGCATTTTTTTACATGGACTGCACATTGTCGTATTCCGGGTGTGCGATGGTGCCCCAAGTTTTTAATGTTTTGGTTTGAACCATGTACTACAACACTAGACCTGCTGTATCAGGATTCTTTCTTGGTAATGGTGTCGTAGAGCTCCAGCCTGTTGATCTGGAGAAATGTGAATAAGGATATCCTTTCGAGCTCAATTTCTTGCAAAAGTGCTACAAAAATTGTTGCCACATGGTAGGGCAAGTTTTACTTGGGAAAGTACTCGGAGGTTTTCCCTTGGACTTTGGAACATGCAGAGCATATGGGACTAGCAGTAGCAGACGAGAGTGCCAACTTTCTAAGTTTATTTAACCGCTATTCTACTTGTCGCTAAAAGTCAAATTATTGAGTTTTACTACCACTGTCATATCCAACTCAGCACCTGCGGGAAGCATGACTGTAGAAAATTCCTGTTAGAATCAAACCACTATATGTACGTGGACGTTTCAACGTGTTGGTGCTTGCTAGCTTCCAATCAACCAGGTTCCCTTCATGCTGGCTAGTAAGCCTGTGAGAGAAAGATGATCAGGTCAGGTTGAGCTAGCTCGCAGTGACTTTGCAAATGAAGGTAGTGGCGCCAAGCTTCGACAGAAAGTACTCAGATGAGTTGGCCTTGATCCATGTTCACCTCTGTCGGCACTCATCAGGAATGTGACAGTTCACCGGTGAGGAACCCCTTCAGATAGAAAGGGAAATCTTGATGCTATTCGAGGTGCCACAATAGATGGATTTAGGGAACCAAGTGCCGCGATGTGCTTGGTGAAACCAAGACTATGACTTTCGTAGCGTGAGCTTGGGCAGATGGTGCCCAAGATGTTCCCAATACCTTCCATTTCAATGAGTAGTTTTTATCAGACCCATATGTGTAAATACAGTGTGTGGCATTCTCTCTTAGGATGGTAAGACGAAACACTGGCTTAGGGGCATGCCAGAAGGGGAAGATATATATGAGAACTATTGATACGTACGGACGTCTTTCATTATGACAAGGTAGCACGATAAATGTAGGTGGGTGTGTGCTCTATCTCAAATAATATATGCTCGAATTCCAAAATTTTAGTCATTGCAGAATATACGAAAATAACTATCTGTTGGTCAAAGTGTTTTGGGTTATTGTTTGTAGCCTATTTTTCAGTTGTTCTTGTAGTAATACACACAAATACATATAAAAATTTAAATCTTTTAGCGACATTCAAAATATTTAGGTCATACTAAGACTAGAGCAGTTACCAGTGACGGGCCCAAAATGCCTACCAATGATGAGCATGCCACTGGTAACACCACATTAGTTTACATGCCATTAAAGGGCACATATACTTAGCCTAAAACTGGTATTTCTTCCAACTTTTTATTAAATACAAATTTTTGGACATCTTGATAAATCACCTTGGCGCATTACTGAAACCAGCTTGATATATTTACAAAAAACATCTCAGCACAATGCCATTGATTTTTTTTTTAAACTCACCCGGGGGAAAGGCTCCCCACCAGAACATATTTCAATTTTTGTTTGTTTTAACAATGAGGTTATTACTGTACGGAGAAAAGGTAGTCACTCCACAAGCCGGCATGATCCCCTAGCATTGCCTTTTTTTAGGCGGTATGACTAGAAAGTAGGATCATAGATGATGTTATGTGTTACAGCAATTGGGGCTATGCGATGTTCCTAAAAACCTTGGGGTTCCTGGCATCCCAAATCTCCCAGAGGAACAAAAGGATGATGAACAGCCAAATGGTTGAGTGTAACCCATTGATTGAGGGTGCTGTCGAAATGGCTGTAATCAGCAAGGGATAAAAACAAATAGCTGTCCAAATAGCACACGCCGCGGGGAAATCAAAAAACAAGTGAGCACGATCTTCCATGATATACGTAAACATTAGGCAACAACAAAACATAGGATATTGTAGAGCAAGAGGGGTCTTATATCTATTATATACTTAAGACAAGTGTCAAACAAGCCATTACGTTGATCCACAAACGTTAAATTATCTTGGCCATTAATACACTGAATAACATTGTATGTCTTAGATTGGCCAAGCCAAAAAGGTATCATAGTGAGATTGGCATGCACAAAATCCTATAAAGCTTCAGAGAGTCATTGGAGAAATTTAAATTTAAGACATGCCAATAACATTAAGTTATTTAGTCAATATATGCCCCGCCAAAACAACAGATGCATGTTCCGACCGTGAAAAAAACGGCTTGCTCCAGCATAGACAGGTCAAACACCTATGATGAGTTGGACACATGATCAATCATGCGTGCATAGCAAGGCTTCCAGCTTCCCGATTTAATAAGGCAAGGCCCGTGACCTGATGCGTCCTGCAATCTGGCCGGCGCACCGATGTGGAGGCTGCTTCCACATGTTGATTGATCTCGGCTCTGACTGGGTAAAAAGTATCGTTAAGGATATGGGCCACAAACCAACGTACGTGGCTGTTGACTCCAACAGAATCGTCCTGATCGGGGTACCTCTAACCAACAGATGGTTTTGGTTCCTTATTGCCAGCACACATATAAAGGGTGGGCACTGGATACTTATGGCATCTAAGCTCACGTACTATCCGGTCCCTTAATTCCCTCGAACCCTACTGATCTAGGGATGTGCTGAAGCGATGGGAAGGTCATTTCCATCACGGGCTGCCGCAAGGCTGTGCCGGCGGCTTCCCGCTGCCACCGGCGAAGCTCCTGGAGGAGCTGCTGCCTCTCCGCGACTACATCACCGAGGCACCACTGCTGCTGCTCATCCTCGCCACGAGAGATTATGGGCTCCGCCGTGCCTACATCGAGCAAGCCTGTAAGATCTCACGAACCCCTCTGTTAATCATATCCTAATGCTAGGCAAATGGTCCTATTGCTATGAACCTAAAGCCTTATTTCTAACACCACACAATCAGTCAAGGGTCGAACGCGACGACGGCTTCAGCCGAGCACAATAAAACACATGCATACTCATGCGTCTGGACGTGGACAAGTGCGCTGATCATCCTAAGGTGCACTGATCGATCTCTCTGTTTCCTACAGCCAGTACGCTAATTGATTCTTCATGTGTAACATCTACTGCTTGGTATGCCTACCATCGCACGAGCTGGCTTTTACTAGAGCGGAGGCATCTGATGCATGCATCTTTGACATTATTATTTTTTAATTCTGTTTGGCTAACTATTCAAATGAACTGCAACAGAATTTGAGTACAGTATAATCGGGGTATGTACCGCTCGAGTCAAAGAAATGAAGTTTGACAGATCAGAAAATTTCCTTCTATGACGAAAAAGGATAGGTGGTTATATTAATCTCATATAAGAAGTTATTGTTGTTTTTACGAAAGCAACTAGGAATTGAGTAAAATCTGAGCAAAGAAACTCACCAATCATTAGATTAACCATATTTATCTTCTTTCAATTTCTTCAATCACGATTAAGTCATACCTGACTATTTATTAGACAGAATCATGGTAAAAAGCAATAATATGTCAAGTTAATTTGCGTAGAATAATATGTCCCAGTTAAAATAAGTGGTACGACGAGCGAGTGGGAAAGAACTTATTCAAAAAGACATGAAAAAGATACACTGAATAACATTGTATATCTTAGATTGGCCAAGCCAAAAAGGTATCATAGTGAGATTGGCATGCACAAAATCCTTTAAAGCTTGAGAGAGTCGTTGGAGAAATTTAAATTTAAGACATGTCATTAACATTAAGTTATTTAGTCAATAGTTCAAATAAATAAAACATTTACAAAAAGCTATAGATGCAATTACAAATAAAAATGAATGAGGAGAAAGAGAAGAACCATGAAGAACAGGAGAAAGTTTCTGCATATTTTGGAGTAAAATATTTTTAACAGTGTACTATTCTACAACTTCCGAATATGAGAACATGAAAAAACACCAACCTACTGGCTTAGCAAACCTAGCCGCGCAAATGCGCGGGTGTCCCAGCTAGTTTTATTTACTTAACTAGATGTCTAATTGTAAGCAAGATCTGACTGTTAAGGACGATAAACAGATGGCTAGGTATGGTGTGAAGGTTCGGCGAGGATCTATAATTTTGGGTTGATGTGGATGGCACAGAACTAGAGATATGATATTGTGGACTCATCAATGAACGGTGACACACCAAATCGAAGTAACATGTACTATAATGCTCGTGAACTGCTGGTATGCGGCAACAAAAAAATGTAAATGAAGTTTGGTGCCACACTATTGTAGGTGTCTTCATTGGGCTAGCTTGGCAGTCTCTGAAATCTCAATATTTCACAACTATTTTCTGTGTGTGCGTGTATATATGATATGTGGTGCACATGATTCCATAAGGCTAGTCGTAATGGCAAATATCATATAATAGTATCATGTATATGATACAAATGTATGATACCACTTCCATAATGCATAGTATCATCGATTAGTAGCTTAGGTTGCCTTATTAATTGCATGCATGAAACAAAGTAGTACTACATTTAATATTTCTCATTTAATCGGGTGCCACATTATCCAAAAATTCTAGGTTTGCATGCATGATATCACTTATGATACTTCCATTACGATCCGCCGAAATCACGCCGGGAGAACAAACTCACTGGCCAATTGAAAATGTACATCTGGAGGCGGGTAGGTCCTCTGGGACCACTGTTGACGAAGAGCTTGAATCTGAACTTTCCAACCCAACCACGGCCTGGCTTGGGGATTGTGATGCTGATGCGCATACAGGTCCAGTGTGCGAAACTCGACATGTTTTTCACGGTGTTTTGCATGCTCTACTAGGGAATATTATAACGTGTTTGCATTAGCTTGGCCTGCATGTGCATTTTTCACCAGCGTACAAATTTCTCAGAAATGTGAAGACGGAAACGTATTGAAGGTACAGAAACTTCTAATGCCAGCCACTGCAAGTCAAACTAAATACGTATGAATACCACTGTCATTCAACTCGGTACCTGAGGGAAGCATGGCTGTGGGAAATGCCCGTTAAAAGTAAACCACCGCATGTACTAGTCCGTTTCAGCGTGCTGGAGTGTGCTAAGCTACCGATCGATCAGGTTTGCTTCCTGCTAGCTACCAAGCTGGCCAGTGGAGGATGATGAAGCCAGGTTCAACTAGCGCGCAGTGACTTCGTGCCTAGATTCTGGAGGAAGTGGAGCGAGCTTGGCAACATGCACTTACCCGGAAAGTACTCGGATAGTTTGGGCCTCAGCGTTGGACGCCTCCACCGGCGCTTGGCAGCAGCATGACAGATTGCCGGTGACAACTCTCCTCAGATGGATACGGGGTTGTCGAGGCTAGTCGAGGTGCCATGACGGAAGGAATACCCAAAGCAATAGCCAGGACGTGCTTGATGAAACCAATACCATGATTTTCATAGCTTTAGTGTGTCTAGATGATGTCCAAGAAGTTCTCAGTGCATCCCATTTCTATGATAGCTTACCGAAACTAGACATATATACAATGAGTGGCATTCTCTATTGGGTGGTAAGACGAAACACTAGGCTAGTGGCATGTGAGAAGGAGGAAGATACTATATATAAGGATTATTGATACGGACATCTTTCATAACGAGGTAGCGTGGTGAGGTAGGTGAGCAAGCACTATCTCAAAGATAAAAAGTCTGAATTCTGAAGTTTTTGTCATTGGACAAGATACCAAAATAATTATTTGTTGGTCCAAGAATTTTAGTGATTATAGTATAGTACACACACATATTCAAATAAATTTATTTTTCCATTAATATTTAAAATTTCTAATCAAATCTCCTACACATCGAAAAAGCTAGGGTTCCTCTGCCTCCTGGCGGCGCCGCCGCCGGTCCGCCTAGTCTCCGGTGGCCCTAGGGCCATGGGGCGTGATGGATCCCAGCAAAGGCCTGCGTGAGGGCTCTGTTTTTAGATGTTATTGTGAGTTTTGTTAGGGTTTGTGTCCTGCTCAGGAAGGCAAAACAGCGGCGGCTTCCTGATGATGAAATATAGTTATCCCCACCTAGCCCCGTCCTGGTGGTGCGTATAACATCGTTGATAGGCGTGTGGGTCTCCAGTCGATCTGTCTATGGTGTATTTGCCTGGATCGGGTCGTTGTTCTTCTACCTCGTGTGTCTTCATGTTGGATCTTTCCGATCTATACAATTTTTCTTCAGCGGCGGTTGCTGTTCTGGTGCGCTGATCCTATGGTGCCTTAGCATGATGACTTCTCTATTGTCTACTACAACAAGTTTTGCCCGGCTCTGACGAGGGAAGGGCAATGACGGCGGCGCATCTTGGGCTCGCTTCAATGTTGATAGTCGTCGGTAGATGGTCTACGGATGTCGACGTAATTTTTATTATTTATCTGTTCGTTGTTCTACCATGATTGAAGATGAATAGATTGAAAGTTTTCCCGCAAAAAACACAAAAAATATTTAAAATTTCTAGGTCACATAATTGCTGAAAAATGGCCACTAATTGTCAAAAAACGCATACAAGTTACAAGCAGGCCACCCATCACTTGCAACTGGCATACCACAGGCACATTATTTTACATGAGATTAAAGGGCACATATACCACAGCCTCCGGTTGCTACAGCGCGGCCGCAACATGCAAGATACAAATTCCCACACCTGTTCTGGAAGGCCTGGGCACCGCCGCGCAGGAAATTCTCTGCATGGTTAGCCCTACAGGATAGGGTGTGGTGTGTTGATCATCGGCTTCATCGCGGTTGGCCAAAGGAGTACCTGTGCCCAATGTGTGAAACCCTGAAACCTCAACACATTTGTTCTGGCAATGCCTGGTGGCACTTGAAATCTAGCGGCGTGTTTCAAGGTGGGGATTGGAGCAGTCACATCGACGACATTGCCCTTCTAACCTGCAAGAAGGGAATCAAATTGCCACTCATGCTAGTGGTCCGGGAAATCTGGCTCGAAAGAAACAGGTGAGTTTTCTAGTGCAAGCTCTCTCTAGTGGTGTCGGTGATCAAGACGATCACGGGCTCTTTGAAAGACTGGAGAATTGCGGGAGCAAAATTTATGCAGCCCCCTTTTTGGGACCCAGAATTAGAGAGTGGAGTTTTGAGTTTTCGTAGCCTTATTATAAATTTTATTTCTACCCTACCACCCCTGCAAGGCGCTGCAATATGATGAAAGCCAACAATTATTGGCCAGTTTAAAAAAATTGAACTCATACACATTTACGGAAATCACCTCAGCACATTACTTAAACCACCTCAGCACGTGTACAGGAAAAACCTCAACGCAACATCAAAATGTGAGTTGTTTTGGCCAATGTTTAATCAAATTGGCAACATGATAATACCATCAAGTTGAATCATCCGGGGTTAGCACGACTTCGATAAACAGGGCAAAGTGTGCATTTCTTCTTTGGTTCACAACCGTGGTGATTGGACCAAACAGTGCGCGTGCACTTTCTTCTACATTTTCTTTTGTGAGGACAACCATTTTTTATCATTTGGGTTACTTGTTTACATTAATTCTTTTACTACCCGCATCTTGTTTTCTATAGGTCTAACATATCAAATGATTATAAACTTTTTTAACAAAAAATAACTGCAGATGTTCAGAGACACACACATACACTCACATGTATGAACACACACATGCACACTCTACCCCTTTGGGCATCTCCAAGATACTGAGTTGACATAACATCTTGTAATTGATGAAGTCACCATAAATGTCTTGTAATAGACGTGAATGTATGCTCCAACTGAACAAACATTGCAGCGAAGCCTGAACAATTCCAGAAAATGCGAGCACCAATGCTATTTCTGGGACTTGACCTCTCATGGGCCGATTCCCACCATAAGGAATCTAACCATCTGAATTTTGCCGCTGAACTACTGCCGGCGGTGGTGACCTCTCGTGGGCTAGTTTATGAGATCTCTGTAAGTTTATTTAACTGTGTTGACATATAAATGTATTGTCTATTCTCTTCCATCAGATCGGTCTTTTGGTTGCATTGCCTAGAGCATGCACTTTTACATGGTATCAAATTCAAGAGTTGTTGATTTCAAGACTCGGCTGGTGCAACTAAATTGCAGCCCACTTTCGGTCCCTGTTTAGGAGGAGTGCTGATGTATAAATGTATTGCCTAGACTTTTCCATCAGATCGATTTTTTGGTTGCATTGGCTAGAGCATGCACTTCTACAAACTGCTATTCTGCTTGTTGCTATAGGTCAAATTAATGGATTTTAGTACAACTAGCATTCAGCTCAGCACCTGTTGGAAGCATGGTTGTGGGCAATTCCTGCTAGAATCAAACCACTATATGTACTTGTACGTTCCAACGTGATGGTGTGTGGTATCTTCCAGTCGACCAGGTTCCCTTCGTGCTGGCTACTATGCCTTCCAAAGAAGGATAGTTAGGCCAGGTTCGGCTAGGTTGCAGTGACTTTGCAAACAAAGAGAGTAAAGCAAAGATTTCCAGTATGCACTTTGCTGAAAAGTACTCAAATGGACAGTGTCAGGACTCCGGATTGTCCCGAACATGGGATTTTGGTAGTGCCGGCGACCTTCCTCCCTCCTCGATGACTTCGTTGTGTGATGACGAGCAGCTTTTGTCGTGGCTTGACTCTCGGCTCGCCGGGGCATGGTCATCTGTCACACCATGCACGTATGCGGCTGCTAGGTTTGTGGCAAGTGGAGGAGACATCATATAATGACTTCAGTTGCGTGGTGCTTCTCAAGTACCCGGTCTCGAGCTCTAGGGTGAGAACCCTAAGTCTGGCCCTTGTTGGTTATACTTGGCAATGGCGACGTCTTTTGCGTCATTATCTTGATGAAGGCATTGCTTGGAGTTTACTCGACCGTGGTCTTCAAGATGAAAACCCACGATTTGACATTCGATAGTTGAATCCGGCGACGGTGTCATTTGCATGTCGTTCCCTTCATGGGGGTGTCATCTTTGGAGAACCTTTCTTGTAGCCTATATGTTCTCAAAAGATGAGTGGTACAGATGGTCACTATGGTATACCATCGATCGCTGTTTTGAACGCTTCAGGACTTATTTTTCTTCTTCTTTTTGTATACACCTAGGCATAGCTTCGGTCTTATTTGACTTTGCTATTTGCTGACATGATTTTTTTATGTGTTGGTTGTGTGCATCCTAACTATGCAAAGGTCAGGTGTGTACTCATTATGATTGTATCAGTTGATGCTACATTATGAGTTAATAAAAAACATCATTTGTCAAAAAAACATATGAAGACAATATGTGGCATTCGTATATGAGCCGGGCTAGTGGCGCACAAGGAGGACGATATATGTGGGAGCTATTGAGACTTAAATCTGCTAGTACAACCTTGCCACCTTGTGCGGCTTAATGAAAAGTATGTGCTTGTAATGTCTAAGCCAGCTACTTGCTCGAATTTATTATTGTACGATGGGGCAGATACATCCTCATAAGTACAGTTACTAAGCTCCCACGATTGTGAAGCTCCTGGTGAATCGGTGATGTGGTAGTTGCGTGGGTCAGCAACATCTGAGAGGGGTTAAACCGACGGATGGCAGCTGGGTCCATGTGTCCGTGTTGTGTGCATTGGCTGTGCATGTGGACACGTATCTTAGTCGGTTCGAGATCTAGCATCAAGGGAAGGATTCAGGTGTTCGGCGGTCTGTGCTTATGAGGGACTCGGGCATCCGGCTCACCAGTAGGCAGCGGCTAAAGGAGGCAAGCGGTGGTGGCGGCTCAAGGAAGCGAGCCGACCAAGCCCTTGCCGCCAGCGCAGAATGACGTGGAGGCCATCGGCCGGCCTCGGCTTTGTGATCTTCTTCGCCTTGCTCTCCGGCGCGCCATGTGGTGTTCCTGCAGTCAATGGTATGCATCTCCTGACCGCGGATGATCAGCTCCGGCAGCACGTCAACGCTGTCGAGTTCTTTGCGGGCCGGCGCACGGATTGGGCGGAGACCGACCTTCTTGTCCCACTTGCTCGCTGCAGAACGCCTGTATTAAGCCAAGCTCCATGCGGGCTCGATGTCTACTGGAAGTCGTCTTTCCGGCATGTGGGCACAGGCTCCACGAGAAGTGCATCGTCGAGTGGTCAAGGCCGTGCATCCGACATGCCGTGATTGGAGATAGTCGTGCCGCTGCCGGCCAAATGCACATGTTCGATGACTCATTGGTCATAGGGGCGGACCTACACGAAGCTACCCCGAATCCCTGATACACATTGGGATTATTTTAGCGGTGATTAGAAAGTCTAGCGAGCATGGGCATCAGGTAATAGGAGCGGCGGTGCACCAGGAGAGAATTTCTGCCCACGCCCAGGACCCAGGCGATGAGTCAACGGCGGCGGACAGCAAAGAACTGCCGACCCAATCAGCAACCATCGTCAGTCTTAGCACAAGGTATACCAGAAATAAAGCACTCTAATTAATTATTGATTCAATAATCAGTGTCAAAATTGTTTTAGCAAGATGTCTGCAATTTCGAAATAATCAGTATAAGCTTGCTGCGAGGTAGAGAACTGGAGTATGTTTTTATTGCCTGCATCAGCTGTATTTTGCAAATGGGGTCATCATTAATTAGGTATAAATATGGATGTCTCTTATTTCCTGCACAGTTTGTTGGTTGTTTTGTTGATTTTTTTAAGGGGAGGTGTTTCGTTGAGTTAGAAAGCTAAGATTCATCAAAAACATTACTGTTAGCCTAATTAAATGTCAGCCTAACCAAGGTGTAACAAGCCAGCCGTAATAGGCTGCCTAAAAAAATAAATCATGACCGAAAAATGGCGCGGCAACGCGCGCGTCACACTCTAGTATGGTGATGTGTGCATGGTTCTGCTCACCTATATATAATAACCATGGTGACCTCCATCAGTTGGATACATACATGTGTGTGAAGAGAGGATGGTGCAACATGCATCTACATAGATTGCCATAGCCAAACAAGCATTTTTCATGTTCGCACAGGTAGAGGAGAAAAAAGTATGTAGCGATGAAACTTATTTTGAGTAGATGTTGAGAATGAGCGGCATCGAGAAATCATTTCTTTGTAAGAACCAAACATTCAGGGCCACAATTCCAGCTGTGAGAAGCCATTGTCAACATGTCGTGACTATGGAACTCCTGTGCAGATTTTTGTGCAATACCTTGTTTTAGTAAGACATGGGATCAGGCCAATCAACTGTGGTTCAGAAGATTAGATTCCTTGTGGTGGAAACAATTCTTCAGTGTTTGAGTCCTAGAGTCAGTATTGCTGGTCGCATTTTTCCGTATTTAGTGTTGGCCTTTGGAGATGTGCGTTTAGTGGGAGGAGACGTTTCCATCGACTATGAAAGCAGAAAGCGTCTGGGGTGACTTAGTTAATCTTAAGATAATGAGCCAGTTCAATATCTGAGAGGTGCTTATAAGGGTTGTGTACGTGCATTCATAAGGTTGAGTGTATGTGAGCGTCCTTAAAGTGTGAAAGAAACGTGAAGATGTCTTCAATGGTATGGCTGGCTAAGATCCGTGATCACTTCATAGTTTAATTCGTTGGATACCAGACAAAGCACTTGGATCTGACCTTTCTTACCCTACCAGACGAGCACAGTTTGGCTCGCATATTGTGATGTGGGTGCAAGTTTAAGGTGGAAAACTGAGATGGTATTCTCACGGTGTTTCATGCATGCTCTACTAAGAATATTTGAGTGTTTTCTTCAATTCAAAAATTGGTTCACCAAGAAATATCACATTACGAGCTACTAATCTATAACGAGTGAATAGCAAAAAACTACCACATTACGAGCTATCGTTCCGGAAAACTACCGCTTTTTTTAATTTTCCAAAAAGCTACCACAAAAGTGGCTGGCTGCTCCAGAAAACCCAAGTGGCCGAACGGTTAAGTTTTAACTGGGGTTATGAAATGTGGGGCCCGCCCGTCAGGGTGTTGTCTGCCACAGTGCTGACGGCGCGCGGGTAACAGCCGTTAGGGCGCACGAGCCGTGCCGACCAGGTCAAGACGAATCCGACCCGCCCTCACTCTGTCTTCCCCCTCTCTGTCTCCCTCTCTCGCGTGCGCCTCCCTCTCCGATGGCGTCAGCGGCGGCGAAACCAGGCGATGGCGGCCATTCAACAGGTGGGGGTGGAAGGGGGAATGGAGGCGGCGAGTTCTCAGAGGTTGATAAACTGGCTGGGGAGCGGTAGCTTCGCAACCCAGCCGGCGGCGCCGCCGCCGCAGCAGCGCACACCACATGTTGCGCCTTTGATGAGGCTCTTACGCAATAGGCTACACCGCTGTCGCCTGATGATCGCCAGTTCTCGCTTGAGTACAGAGCAGCGAGGTCTCTTGCTAGCGCCGTGCAGGTGGATCCAGCCAACTCCCAGCACTGGGCCTCTGCATTTGGAGGGGTGGAGTTAGTTTTTTTCTCTCTTATGAGCTCCTTCAACAGTTTCTGCATTTCTGCTTGTTCATTTCAAACAACATTGCATAATTTAGTTAGTTTTTTGACCAAACCCTAGGTTGATGCTGCTGTGGTTCATCTTAGAACATGAACATGCACTGAATAATAGTTGAGCAAACACTCTGTGGCATGTTTTGGATGCAACAGTATCACTTAGCACTGAAGGATTAGTTAGATTTAGTAGAAATGCATGGTGGATTCAGAGAAGCATTTGTTGGATTCAGATTCCTTACTGTACTTTGTAGTTAGTGTGCACTCAATTAGTTAGTTGGGCTTTTCAAATAAGATATTATGTAATGCAGGCCGGATGATGAAATTTGGGAGGTTAGGCTACATTTCCAGGGCAGAGATAACATGGAAAGGAGGTTTTCTGTTTCAGACATCACTTTTCTGAACTTGATAGCACTTACTGAAATTGAAGTCTATGGGTCAGATGACTACATGTACTGGGTAAAAGAACAAGGGATTGGACAGGAAGGTTTATTGCTTCTGGACAGTCAAGATGCGGTTGAAGAAATGATAGACTACTCAGATTTCACAGTGCTCAATGTCATTGTTTCCAAGGAAAATGAAGATAGAGATGTTGAATGTAACAGGGCTCACAATGTTTGTGAACAACAAATTCAAATAGGCAGTCCAGTGGGGTTCCTGGTTTTGTGTTAAGTCTGTCACAAGATGGAGTGGTCCACCCTCTTGAAGTTAATTTGAACACACAGCAAAGCTGTAACTTGAACATTTCAGAAGCTCATGGTGGAGATGATGATGGACAGGCTGCTGGTGAAGAGGATGATGATATTGACAAATCATCCTCAGACTTTGAGATTGATAGGGGTGACTATAGAGGGATAAAGATGTCTTACAAGGCTTGGAAGAGAGGTGAAGAAAATATTGAAATGAAGAAGAAAGTGATGTTGTAGAAGACATACCACAGTTTGAAGGTGACAGTGATGTTTCAGAGTTTTGGCAGGAGGAGAAAGAGGCTGACAGCGGAGAGGAAATAGTTGTGGCAAAATGCAGGCCTGAGAAACTCAAGCGTGTGAGAAGAGCGGTAGCAAATCCAGGTCCAACTTCCAGAGCTCATAGTCAGCCAGAGATCCCAAAGTTTCAAGATTTTGTACCTGAAAAGCTGATGAGTATTGCTTCCCTGGTGATGTGGGCATTTCTGACTCAGATGGAGAGACTCCAAGACTACCTTCTGGAAGGAAGAGAAGATTGAAGAAGAAGAAGAAGAAAGGGAGGAAATGGTATGACCCAAATGTACTTGATGCACATGAGCAGCTGTGCAAGGACCTTTGCTTCACCAATGTGTGTGAGTTTAGAAAGGTTTTGAGAAATTTTTATGTTAGGACTTTGAGAAACTTTCAGTACCATAGGAATGAACCATCAAGGGTTATTGTTTGGTGCCCAGAGACGAAGAATGGATGTGAGTTTTTCATGACTGCATCCAAAGTAGCCCGTGAAGATACATTCAAAATCAAGAAGTGCCACATGGATCATAGTTGTGGAGCTTGTGGAGAGAGTACAAAGGTTACTGATGAATGGGTTGCAGAAACTGTGGAGGACACAGTTAGATCAAATGTAAAGGCTGATGTAGAGACTGTTCTCAAACATACTAAAAAGAAGTTTGGGGTGCATGTACCTAGGCGTTTGGCATATAGGGCAAGACTGATGGTTGTTGATGTTGTGCAAGGTGATCATTGAATGCAATATCTGAGGTTGAGGGACTACCTATAATGTGTGCTTGACAAAAACCATGGAAGCAGGTGCATAGTGACAACTTTTGAGGATCCTTTGAACCCAGCCCCCACACCAAGGTTCAAGTACATGTTCTATTGCCTCCAGGCATCAAAAGATGGATTTCTTGCTGGTTGTAGGCCTTTCATAGGTACAAATCAGTGATGTAATCTTGTTTGAAATGTAAGCAAGTTATTCAATTTGGCCCTAACTATCTCTGTTTATGCAGGACTTGATGGTTGCTTCATCAAGTTATCCACAGGTCAGCAGATATTGGCAGCAACTAGGAGAGATGGGAACAACAATGTGTTCCCAATTGCTACTTGTCGACCAACCCCAAAAGTGGCTAGTTGTCGACCAACCCCAAAGTGACCAAATTTGGTCACTTTGGGTGGCAACTTGTCGACCAACCCCAAAGTGGCCAAATTTGGCCACTTCGGGTGGCTACTTGTCGACCAACCCTAAAGTGGCTATCTAGGACCAAAACCTAGCATATCAAACCTAAAACATCAAGATTTGCCCATCTAGGCACCAAACCCTAAGAGATCAAACCTAAAACAACAAGATTTGGCCATCTGACAAAACCATAACATATCTAACTTAAAACATCAAGATCACCAGATCAACTAATTCACACATACAAATATAGATAACAGATTCACTCATAAATTGCATCATAAGCAGATTGATTCATCACATAGATAGATCATTCATCATGTTTCTTTCACCAGCTTCATACATTGCATCATAGACAACTTGATTCATCACATACATAGCTCATTCAACATTGTTCTTACACCAACTTCGAACATCACATAGATAGAAAGACAGATCTAGGAACACAGAAACATAACAGCAGCATCATGGGTACAGAATCCTAGTCCACCTCTGCCTAGTGACCTGAAAGGGATGGAAATTTGCCCTCCTCCTTGCCCAGTAGATGATATCATCATCACTAGGGTTGGAACCAGGGGGAATGCCTCCAGGAACTGCTCTATGTCCTTGCGGTTGCGTGCTGCAAGGATCATCTCAGCAAGTTACCTTCTCACCCTCCTCCTTGCATCTCTGCGCCTGGCTTGCCTGGGCACCTCTTCTTCTCCATCTATGGCCTCTCCAGGATCCATCTCTCCCCGGGATTCTAGGGTTTCTTTGGCGGCTGGGGGTGGAGAAGGGTGGGGTGGGGGGATTGACTGCGGTTTCTCCCAAGGGGTGGGATTTATAGACTACTAATGGTTGGTGGTAGGTAGCCAGAGGAGTAATAAAGCAGCCTAGTCTAGGCCCACAATGTGTACATAATGGTTTTAGGCCCCAAAATAAACTAGTACAGCATTGCTAGTTTCAGGAAAACAACATAAAGAAATAAAACAGTTCTTCACTGCATTACTTAAGATAGATAGGTTCTTAACAGTACAATAACATAAGCCAAACTTAGCAAAGGTTCTCCACCACTCCAGTTACCATAACTTAAACAGTTCATATAGGACTACACAAAATATACTCCTACCATCATCTTGCAAGGCCTGTTATATGTGTAGGCCACCTTGCTTACTTAACCACCATTGTCCAAATCTTCAAGCCTCCAGTATGGCCTTGATTTTCTCAAGCTTTTCCTTGCTCCCATGGCCAACATTCAACAGATCAGCAACTACTTTCTCAAGCTCTATCTTCTCTTGTGCAAGAAGATCCCTGTCCACCTTTATCTCTTTCGTTGCCTTCCTGGTGTTCTGAATTATGTCTGTCTGGGCCTGAAGGATACACCTCTATTCTTTTGCTAGCCTTAGCTTCTCCATCTTCATCTCTAGATCTAGCTCTTCCTTCTGCTTCTCATATTTTTCAGCATCCATTGCTTTCTGGAAGTCAATCTTGCCAACACCATCCTGCCAGTCAAACATCTTGCTAACAGCATCAACCATTTTATGATACTCAGTGCAGAGATGATCATAGTCCTTCTTCAAATTGGCAACTCATCCTCATATGCATGCTTGTCTTGAATCCTTCCAGGGTTTTGCTCATGGAATATTTACCATAGCTTGATGAGGCAGTTCTTAAGTACATCAGGCCAGGCAGGATCAACCCACAGTACTACACCACAATTCACACCTCCCTGTAGATTGATTAGAGAACACATACTTCAGAAAATGCATAAATTCAGTTCTAACTTCAATTCAACAAGAGGATTGGTACACAAGGACATGTAACCATAAATTTAGTACTAAATTCAGTTCAAATAGAGTTAATGTACAAATTCAGAATCCACTATGCATAACTGAATCCACTAGGCATAACTTAATCTACACATTAACTGAATCCACTAGTCATAATTGAATCCACTAGGCATAACGGAATCCACCTAGCATACTCAATTACTCACCTGAACAGGGCATCCATAGAACCTCTTCCCAGTGTTAGCACCTTCAAAAGCAACATACTTCCTAGGCTTCATATCATGCAGAGTACACTTGGCAACTTCCTCCATGGGAGCACCACACCAGAGTGGCTCAGGGATGGTGTCAGATGTGTCCTACATGCAATACAAGGTAGATCAGAACCAATGCATCAACTAGTTCAACTTGAGTCAAGCTTTGCCTTGCTCAAGGTCAGATCAGATTTACAAGGTAGATCGGATCAGACATCACAGTGCCATCCATACCCTAGATCAAAACTAATAGTTAACCAAACCAAATGAATCCATCCATACAAATATGCAGCTCATCAACCCTCATTCCCAAATCGATTCAACCCTAACCCTAACCCTAAATAATGACAGAGAGGAGGAGGATGAGGCTTACAAAGTACTCCATGTCCATCAGATTGCCCCCCCCCCCATGCTGTCGTCGGAACTCTCATCCCCATCATTCCAAGGAGGCATCCTGGCCGGCGACGAGGAACTGAGGTATCCGACGACGATGGCGAGCTCGGCTAGGGGAAATATAGAGAGGGGGGAGAGTGAGAGTGAGTGAGCGCGAGGGAGACATAGCGAGGGCTGGATCCGTTTTTACCTGGTCGGGACGCGCGGCTCGTGCGCCCTAATGGCCGTCACCCATGCGCCGTGAGCACTGTGGCCGACAAAACCCTTACGCGCAGGCCCCACATGTGATAACCCTAGTTATAATTTAACCGTTCGGCCACTTGGGTTTTTTGGAACAGTTGGCCACTTTTGTGGTAGTTTTTTGGAAAATTTAAAAAAGCTGTAGTTTTTCGGAACAATAGCCCGTAATGTGGTAGATTTTTGCTACTCACTCATCTATAATCTTCGCTTGGTACTTAAGCCGTCTAGATCGCTGGAGAACGATCGATCAGCCTAGAAAAACTAATCCGCCTTATCAGTGTGCGCTGCTTTTGGCGTCTTCGGGTTCTTGCACGTCGCTGACAACTAATCGTGTGGTCAGTACTGTGCCAACAATGCCTTGACGCCTTTGCCGGTGGCCATGACAACAAAGCAGAAGTCCAGTGATTACTGCCCACAGAAAATAAGGGCACTCATGAAGCTGTGCGAGGTGCCAAGAGAGAAGGATGCATGTATCCAGTGATCGAGCAGCCGTTCTTGATGAAACCTAAAACATGATCGCCACAACTAGAGGTTCTTTTGACGTTGTCAGAAAAGTTCCCAATACCTTCCATTTCTACAAGTAATTATTAGAACCAAACATACGAAGACAGGATGCGGCTTTATCTGTTGGGGTGTGAAGGCCAAGTGAGGACGAGGAAGGTATATATGAGTACCTTCCAGAATAAGGTACTCTTGTATGGTGGGTGAACACTCATCGTGTCTCCCTGGCGTCCCGCTCAGTGGTACTTGAGACCAGCTCAACAAAAATCCCTCCCGTGTCGCTCCCGCGGCTGACCGAGAGGAAAAACCTAGCGTCGTCGCCGGGGTCCCCTCCTTCCTCTCCTCACCCCCTCACTGTCGCAAGAGGGTGTGGCCAGGCAATGCCCGGCCTATACCAACGGAGGCGAGGTCTTCTTCGTCACCTCCACGGGAGATCTGGCACAGGCCAGATCTGACACACCGGGGTGCGACACTAGGTGACGAGCACGGCAAGAAGGCGGTGTGCGATAGTGGTCAGTGAAGACATTCTGGCGCCGTGTGGTATGGTGGTCGCTCCAGTTGGATTGGTTTCTACCGTGACGGTGCCATATCCGATATCGGGAGGAGCCGCGTTCAGGCGGTGTCCCTGGGTAGTGCGGCGGTGGCCTTCACCTCCATGTCCGGCCAGATGTGGGCTTTGGTGTGCAACATTACTTGGTGATGGCTGGTGGCGGTGGCCGTGGATCTAGCGCCCGTCCAATCGGAGGTGCGTGTAATGGCCGATGAGGGGACGCTAGTGAATCCAGTCACTTACAGGGTCATGATGTCGCAGTTGTAGGTGAAAATCATACGCACCGACCTTGGTCATGCTGGAATATGGCTGCACATTGGGTGTCGTCTCCTTATCGAAGACATCATCAATTGCAATCATTGTCACCTCAGTCCGGTTGCTACAAGGAAAACCCTAGAAACGAGACTTCAGGATCGGACGATGAAAAGGCCTTCAGGGCCGCTCTCCCTCTTTGGGCCATTGTCTCGGAGCAAAAGTTGGCTGGAGGGGACAAGAGGAGGAGCAGTGTTGCATATATCGCATCGACGACAATGGGTCTCAGCAACATGGCATATTGGAGCCTTGGTGATGTACACGTGTTGATGGACGCGCACAGGTGGTGGTGTTGTTTGGCATCATGGTGGCGTCGACGACAGTATGGCCTGGCAAGGTAAATGCGTTGACCATGCCTGAAGGTGGGATGGTTGAAGATGGCCACGGCTGATTCTAGAATGTATGCATGTGGTGCGTGCTGAGGGTCTGCTAGAACGGTTGGTGCTCTCAACTTGCCGGCGGGCGGCATGGTGAGGCCACCAATTAGATGGCATGTGATGATGCGAGGTCAATCCAGCGACTGTGATTTCCAGGAAGGTGACTTTGGGTTGGTCCATGTACTTGTTTTCTTGGGTTCTGTTGAATAATATAATGAAAATGATTGTACGCATCGCCTGATGCAGAGACGGTGGTAATTCTCCTTTTTTTAAAAGCATGCACTGTATCTGAAATAAAATGGCCAAATTGATGCATTATGTTGATTTTACTATTAGGAAAAACCTTAAGTTATGTGAAACAAATAATGTCAAGGAAATAGATAAATATATCCGTGGAGCTAGGCGTCTAGATGTTCACCCCCGTCTGAATAAATTTCGGATCTTGAGTGCCATCAAAATTTAATTATTTGGCATGGCTAGTACCGTGCGACCATTGTTGGACTGCTGATCGTTCGATGCTCAGCGTGTATATTTTATCATTTGAAATCATCAAACACCTTCTCATCCAGTGATTTAGACCTAAACCTTACTCTTGGTGTTAACCATTAGGACGATTGGACTGAATAGGAACACGCGCATATTCCCCCATCAGGACTGCCCTGCTGCGACAATTCTTCAAGAGCTTTCGGCTAATGGGATGCATGGTTAGCTCCTAGCTCTCATGCCCACAGGAGATGTTGAGGTGGCGTGATAGTGAGTAATTCCAATTTTGTTGGTGCCTGATGTTGTGGACTTAAATGATGTGCCTTCTCTTTGAACTTTCTTCTAAATACAATAGAATAATGTGATTAAGGTGGTGTCATGAACTTTAACTTCAACTTAACATAATCATTTACTACAGGGGGGTGTCGCATGTTTCCATTCCTGTTGTTTGGCTTGTTCCACCTAGAACACATATCTTTCTTTTGCTGGTTTCCTATAACAAGATCATGACCATGGATAACTTCAAAAAAGGAACAAGATCTTGCTCAGTCTTTTCTCTCTATTTTTTAAGAGCTAGTGTACTTGTTAGTGTAAATAGACTGATATGTGTTTCAGCGTCAGTCGTTTCTCAAGGGCATGAGCAAAGACTATTTAATTACAAAAATGCTTGGTTCAGTCTTTGCTCTATCTATTAGGAGTTAGTTTACCTTTTACTTTAAATAGACTGCACCTTTTCATATTTTGGGTGTGTGTTGGCCCCAAGTTTGTAATGTTTTGGTTTGAACCATGTACTAGACCAGCTTTATGAGACTACTTTCTTTGTAATGGCTTCCCCCTGATGATCTAAAAATGTGAATAAGAATATCCATTCGGACTAAATTCTTGCACAGCTCCTTCTGCACTCTTGCCAGAAGTAGGGTTATTTTATTTGGGAAAGTAGTGGGAACCGGGAAGTGTTGCTTTTGCCTTTGGAACATGCTGAGCAAATGGAGCTAGCAGATGAGAGTGCACACTCTGCATGTTTATTTAACTCCTATTCTGCAAGTCGCTGCAGGTCAAATTAATGCATTTTTGTACCACCGTCATTCTCGGCACCTGCCGGAAGCATCGCTGTGAGAAATGCGTGCTTGAATTAAACCAGCATCTTTACTTTCTACGTTTCATCGTGCCATTGTGTGCTAAGCTACCAATCGACCAGGGAGTTGAGCTAGCTTTTCTATATGCACTTTGTCGGTAAGTTACTCAGACGGGTCAAGCCTGATCCCTGCACGTTTCTGCTGGTATTTTGCAGCAACACGGCAGATCGCCCTTGACGATTCCATTTAAATGAAATCGGAACTCTCGAGGCTATTCGAGTTGCCACCATAGAAGGGCTCATGGAACTAAGTGCCGGGACATTCTTGACGAAACGCAGACCGTGATTTTCCAAGCTTGAGCTACAACAAGCACTGCCAAAGAAGTTCCCAATACCTTCCATTTCTAGGGATGGCAATGGGTAGGGTATGGGCGGGTACGATCTTTTTTGCCAAAACCCATACCCTAATCTTTTTTTTTGTACCCACCCATTTTAGTATCCATGGGCAGAAATTGGTACCCATGCCCATACGCATCGGGTATCTTATACCCAATGGGTATTCGGTCGGTATAATATATAATATTGCCATGATAAAAGTAAGATAATAAAAGGTCTAAAATTAGAGTTAGGTACACGGCCATCACAATCTGGTAGTTTTTATCAGAACCAAACATATAAGTACTGTGTTTGGCATTCTCTATTAGGGTGGTAAACTCTAGAATAATGGCATGTGATGAGGAGAGGATATATATGAGAACTATTGATACGGAGATATTTCATTACGAGGTACCTCATGGTAATGTAGGTGAGAGTCGCTCTATCCCAAACAAAATATGGCCAAATTTGAAATTTTTATTCATTGCAGAATGTACCAAAATAACTATCAATTGGTCAAAGGATTTCAGGTATTCCATAATGTACATACAAATACAAAGAAAAAAATTTATTTTCAGCGACATTTAAAATATTCAGGTCACCCAATTATCGAAGCAGGCAGCCTTTCACTCGTCACTGGCAACACCGTACCAGTGACGGGCACAATAATGCCATGCCATCGAGCGGCACATATACTTAGCATGTCGTATTTGTTCCAAGATTTAATCCTAAACAATGTATTTCAGCACATTTATAGAAATCAACTTGGCACATTACTAAAACCACCTTAACACATTTACAAAAACCACCTCGGCACATATCACACATGTACATTTACATACATCCCACATTCATTGTTCTACATGCATCGCATATACAAACACATATAAGAAGATTCATTTTGAGACGACGTTCATAAGTTTCTTCTAACGAAATTTTAAGCACAACATTAAAATGTGCGGCTGATTCGACAATTTTTTTTATTAAATTGCCAACACAATAGCACCGTCGAGTTGAATCAGACATGGCTTAGCACGATTTCAGCACAAAGCCCTGTCCTAATTGCATATAATGTGACCATAGAAGACTAAGCTATTATCGGTCTTTTCCTTCCCAAATTAATTAAACGAGACAATTTTGTGTGACCACAGTTGCAGGCATGTCCTCAGACCGCAGCTGACGAAGAGCTTTACACTGGCATTTCCATTTTCCAACCCAACCCCAGTGAGTCATTGAGGATTTTGATGCGGATACAAGTTTAATATGAGAAACCGGACATGTTTTTCTCGGTGTTTTTCCGGCTATACTGGGGAATATTTGAATGTGTTGCAATAGTTTGGCATGCAGGTGCACTTTTCACCAATGTACGAGTGGCTGATAAATGCAAAGACAGAGCACTATTGAAGGCAGAGCAATCTCTAGTGCCAGTCGCTGCCGGTCAAATTAAATGTGTTTGAGTACCACTGCTTTCATCTCGGCACCTGCCAGAAGCTTGCGATCGGCAAGCATGCCTGGCTCCGGGCTCTGCTGGCGCTTGGCAGTAGCATGGTAGATCGCCGGTGACGACTACCGTCAGGTAGAAAGGGAGCCCTCGAGGGTATTTTAGGTGACACAATACAACAATATGGGAGACTAGTGGCGGAGGCGTGCTTGATGAAACCAAGACCATGCCTGTCGTAGCTTTAGTGTGAGTAGATGTTGTCCAACAAGTTCCCAGTGCCTTCCATTTCTATGAGTAGCTTGTCTAAGCATGTGTATAAGTACAATGCCTGGCTTTCTCTATTAGGTTGGTAAGATGGAACACTAGGTTAGTGGCATGTGAGAAGGGGGGAAGATATATATGAGAACTATTGATGAGGAAATCTTTCATATGAGGTAGCACAGTAATGTAGGTGAGCAGACACTCTATCTCAAATGAAATATGACCGGATTCCGAAATTTTATTCATTGCAGAAGGTACCAATATAATTATCTATTGGTCAAAGTATTCAATTTATTGCAGCCATTATATATATCAATCTTATATTTATTAATTGGAGGCACCAAACGAGCCTCCATATTAATCCACATCATTAAAAATATCTTAACCATTCAATATATATAATGAGCTATCTTAACCCTAAGATTTACGTTGCACTGTGGGAAGAAATAAGGACAGCCTGACACGACACTTAGACCGTACCATCAGAAAAGTGTGTACATCCGTTTCATCAAATAAAAGGAAAAGGTCCACGTCCGTTTCAACAAAGAAAAAGGGAAGATTCCATGTCACAAGTCACAACCACAATTCATACCATGAGGAAGGAGTCCACGTCCGTTTCAGCAAAAAAAGAGGAATGTGTCCACATCCCAATTCCCCACCATAAAAAAGGGTCCACGTCCTTATTCCTAAAAAAAATTTGACGTACATGTCTGTTGAAAACAAAGACACGTACATTGAAGTACTGTTCGAGCATCATGTTATATAAAAAAAGAGAAAATGCCTTCCCAGAATAATTTTTTATTTGTAAATGCTCAGAAAAAATCAATCCTACCTTATGGATTCTTTTAATATGTGTCATGGACAGAAAATTAATCATGAACATAAAACTACAACGTCCCATCAAAAAAATGTACAGTGTCCTATCATGTTCTTCCACAAGCACGTTTCGTCTCTTTTAAAAAGTCACACACGCATGTGTCAAAAGAAAAGATGATCTAGGTCCCTTTAAAAGAAGTACAGATGAGTTACAAAAAAGGTATAGAATTGAGACAAAAAAAGTACAACCGGCTATAATATTCTCCCACAAACAGGTTTCCTTTCTTGAAAGCCACACTTATCTCTCCTCAACTATCCACCCATGTAGTTGTAGTCTTCAATATCCTATTTGATAACTGACGTCTCATACCACTAAAAATTAAACCTCTCATATGAGGTGAAGTGCAAACGAATATATCTAATAATCCTATAGGGTTAAAATCAGATCTACTAAGAAATGCTATGAAAACTCTCCTCAACTATCCCTCTTAATTTCCTTTCCAAAAAACTCTCCTGATTGATTTCAAATCCAAAGAAAGAAAAATACATCAGCATGTTGCTACAAAAATCCTTCTTCAGTCCCGCCGCCTGTCCCTATAGCGCATCATCTGTAGTCCCTATTGCCGCTCTTCCTAATCCTCTGCCTTGCCGCATCGTCTATTCTTCAGAACATCGGCACCACCTTTAGTGTTCCATCAACCGCTGGAATATATCTAAAAGGAGGTATAGTCCAATCCGTCGTCTCCTACTATGATCATGTTTCTCTCAACCTTGGAAAACATGATTGTCATCATCCACTGAACATAGATGATT
The DNA here is from genome assembly GCA_021605145.1 of Aegilops bicornis. Lineage (NCBI taxonomy): Eukaryota > Viridiplantae > Streptophyta > Magnoliopsida > Poales > Poaceae > Aegilops > Aegilops bicornis. The sequence continues at coordinate 62,619,610 of CM038675.1, read as the reverse complement.
GTCCCTGTAAAAGTTTAGATTTTGCACCATCTAGAGTGTTGCCTACAACTCCTAATAAGTGGTCCTCTAGGGAAGTAGGAAATAACCTAAGTACATGCGTACACAGTTCTTTAACATCAAGGAGACATGCCGAGTGCAAAATCGATTGATATATGTCATAGTTATGTCTCGGAGCATGAAAGCCGAGGCCAGGAGAATCAAGGCACATAAGATGTTTCTTAGAGATAATTGCAAATTTTACTGAGTTACGGTTAAATAGTTGTTTGGCCTAAAATTTGGGATATAAAATTTTCTTAGAATTATCATAATTTAACTGATGAGACTTAAAAAAAATTGCGTTGTACAATAATTATTTACTCGATGAAGTAATATAGCGCCACCAATAAGTCTTTATCTTATGTTGGACTTAGAGCTTGTGACTGATATTTGTACCATAATTTTTTCTCAAAAAATTATTTCTGCACATTTATAGAAATCACCTTGGCACATTACTAAAACCACCTCAACACATTTACAAAAACCACCTCGGTCCATATCACACATTCTAGGTTTACATACATCACACATTCATAGTTTACATGCATCACATATGCAAACATGTATAACAAGATTCAACAGAGACGACATATATATGTTTCTTGTGACGAAATTGTCAACACAACATCAAAATGCAAGGTCAATTTGACAATTATTTTTATCAAATTGGTAAGCACCTCGAGTTGAATCAAGTGTGGTTAGCATGATTTTAGCAGAAGCCCTGTCCTAATTACATACACTGTGATCATAGAAGCCTAAGCTATTATCGGTCTTTTCCTTCCAAAAAAGGAAATGCAAAGGGTCAGTTGCTGCATTAGTGTACACCATGGGCTTAATTGGACCAAACAGTAGGCGCACATTTTTAAGCATTTTTTAGGGTAACTGTTTTATTCAGCGGTTCGCACCAGTTATTCGGGCCATGTTTTTTTCTTCCACTTTTTTACTGTATTAGGACAGGCCGTATCTACAATGGCCCATATACTTATGGGCCATCACCATCCTCCTCTCTTTGAAACAAGGGGAGCTTCCGGTTCTGTATGTGCTTCAAGCAGTTTTGTCTTCTATGTACTACCGTATGTCTAAAGTAAATAATTTTGTACGAGGAACTACTGAACTCAATCACTTTTTGATGATACTCAACAGTTTTTGTTGAGGTATATACCATGGAGGTAATCAAATAGGATCAGTGATTGATTTCTAGGTTTCGCCGTAAATCTAATTGGTTACTTTCAGTTATGTAATCAATAGTTTGAACGCGGTCAAAGGTAGGGTGAGTGTGCTATCAAATTAAATGGGAAGAGCATGTTGTACAGAGTTGGTTGAATACAATTTATTCGAAGTCTAATTTTTAAAAATTCAAAATTTGTTGAAAATTTCAGGCGAAGAAAACATTTATATATATTTTTCAAAGACTGGATTTTCCATCCCGGACGAAAAAAACATAGTTAGAAAGAATAAAACAAGCTCACATCCCATGAAATTGTCCTGCGCAGGCAGTTGTGTTTTATGTTCAATTATACCTATGCATGTGTTCTATACGTACGCGGTCATCTAGTTTAATGACGTAATCCTTATTTCGGTCAACATAATGAAAGCAGTAAATAGATGCCCCATGTGAGACTTGTGGTGCAATGATGTGCCAGAAGGATATGAAGTTCTCTATATATCTTCCCAATGACTACCTCACTTGGACGTTATGTTTTAGTTCAACAAGTTTTGATTGAGTTTCATATGGTGTTCATGTCCAAATTGACTAAATAGTTATTTCTTTCAATTCTGCTCATGTCCCTTACAGGGCAAGGCGTGACTTCTTAGAGAGGTTTCGAGTTCCGCTTGATGTAACCATCATATTCTAGTGCACCCAGATGAAGATGCCCAACACTTGAATTTTCTTGTCACCAATGAGCCAAACCGCACCTATTTCGGTTGTCCTAGTTGGACAATCCTTGCAACTTCTTATGAGAAGGAAGTTGGGGAGAGGGCCAGATTCTACCTCGAGTATGATCATGACATATCATGATCTACTACATGCCTGTTGGCAGTGATAGTTCACTTACTCCAGACTATTTTTGTTGCGGATACACTTACTCCAGACTATGACCATGAGTCCGCCCGTCGAAAATTCTAGTTATCTAGTAGGCATCCATGGCAGATATGATATTGTTACCGTCTCTATTTAGTTGAACTTGTGTGTTACTTGCCTCTTTCTGGTACTTTGTTGAACTATGTCAATTACTACATTGTTGAATTTAAAATGTAGTTACTTGCCTCTATTTAGTATTGCCAAAACTTCAATTAATTACTGTTGTTAAACTGCATTGTGGTGTCATTTTCATCAGGATAGTGTTGTTGTACAGCTTTTATTTCAAATTTGAAAATCAAATAGCTGGTGTGGCACCACATGGCATGGCACTAGTGATGAATATTGTTGCTAGTGTTGAACGCATAGCACACTTTCAGTATGTAAAATATTGCTGACGTTGGCTCCAAACTTGCAAACACAATGACATAAAAATGCCATGTGATAAGTGAACTCATCACTGTTGTTTATACTACTACAATTGTCATGCTTCCATGACACATGAAAATCCTAGTGGCCTCCTCTTCCACAGATTGCACACAAATAATCAACAAAAATTGCCATGTGGAAATGAACTATCTAAGTTTGACTGCAAACAGAAATTTCAACTATCTAAAGTACCATCTTCCACACAAATTTTCAATGTCAAAATGCATACTGAAAAAGTGCACGAAGACAGGACCATAACATCGACACCTGAGTTCGTGTGCACGACCTCGACTGCAGTCTCCCTGATGGCGCCCATGTTGGCCGTCTTGGCCTGCAGCGCCGCTCCTGCACGCCCCCGCCGCGGCCTCGCCTGCCAGCACGACTGCCTCGAGGCCATCCCATCACTAGCCTCCACCACAACTTGCCATAGACTAGTCTCCACCACAGCCTCCACCTCCATCTTCTCCCTCTTCGCCGCTAACGCGGGGCACAACGTCGGATCTTGTTAGTCACCACCACAGCATCAAGGCCATTGCAAAACCCCTCGTCGCGAGGCAACCAGAGATGCGCGCTGCAAATGACGTGGTCATCGGGGGAGTCACGCAGCTGCCGCAGACCTGCCGCTCTCCGTTGTATCCTTTGGGCTATTGAGCTCACCTGTCGTGCACCTCCCACAGAGGCCGCAGCAGGACCTGAAGGAACCCTCTTTGCATGGCAACCGGCGATAAACGCCGTGAATGAGGTGGTCGTCGGGCGGACTGGCGCGGCTGCCGCAGGACCTGCTGGTGACCCACAAGTATAGGGGATCAACCGTAGCCCTTTCGATAAGTAGGAGTGTCGAACCCAACGAGGAGCAGAAGGAAATGACAAGTTGTTTTTAGCAAGGTATTCTCTTCAGCAAGGTAGCCCAATCCTTTTGAGGCAAAGGGCAGGCCAAAATGGTCTCTTATAATAAGCAAAGAGTTATTGAGGGTACACGGGAATTTCATCTAGTCACTTTTCATCATGTTGATTCGATTCATGTTCGCTACTTGGATTATTTTTCATATGTGGCTAGACCAGTGATTAGGTGTTGTTCTTGCTTGAACCAACCTCCTACTTATGATTAACACCCTCGCAAGCATCCGCAACTATGAGAAAAGTATTAAGATAAAATCTAACCATGACATTAAACTTTTGGATCCAAATCAGTCCCTTACGAGGTAGCGCATAAATAAGGGTTTAAGTTTCTGTCACTCTCACAACCCGTCATCTAATAAATACTCCACAATGCATTCCCTTAGGCCTTAATAAGGTGAAGTGCCATGTTGTTGTTGGGGAACGTAGCAGAAATTCAAAATTTTCCTACGTGTCACCAAGATCTATCTATGGAGAAACTAGCAACGAGGGGAAGGAGAGTGCATCTACATACCCTTGTAGATCGCTAAGCGGAAGCGTTCAAGAGAACGGGGTTGAAGGAGTCGTACTGCCGTGATCCAAATCACCGGAGATCCTAGTGCCGAACGGACGACACCTCCGCGTTCAACACACGTACAGCGCGGTGACGTCTCCCATGCCTTGATCCAGCAAGGAGAGAGGGAGAGGTTGGGGAAGACTCCATCCAGCAGCAGCACGACGGTGTGGTGGTGATGGAGGAGCGTGGCAATCCTGCAGGGCTTCGCCAAGCACCGCGGGAGAGGAGGAGGACTTGGGAGAGGGGGAGGGCTGCGCCAGGGCAAGGGTGCAGCTCCCATGCGCCTTCCACTATATATAGGGGTGGAGGGGATTATTTCTTGCCCTCCAAGTCCATTGGGGCGTTGGCAAAGGTGGGAGGAAAGAAATCCCATCCTTTCCTTTCCCCACCAATTGTTATCCCCTTTTAGGGATCTTGATCTTATCCCTTCGGATATGATCTTATTCCTTCTAAGGGGGATCTTGGTGCGCTTGACCAGGGGTGTGGGGCCTTGCCCCACTACCCACGCTCATGTGGGTCCCCATGCAGGTGGTCCCCACTCCGGAACTTTCTAGAACCTTCCCGGTATAATACCGAAAAATCCCGAACATTTTCCGGTGGCCAAAATAGGACTTCCCATATATAAATCTTTACCTCCGGACCATTCCGGAACTCCTCGTGACTTCCCGGATCTCATCCGGGACTCTGCACAACATTCGGTAACCACGTATATCTATTCCCTATAACCCTAGCGTCATCGAACCTTAAGTGTGTAGACCCTACGGGTTCGGGAACCATGCAGACATGACCGAGACGTTCTCGGTCAATAACCAACAGCGGGATCTGGATACCCATGTTGGCTCCTACATGTTCCACGATGATCTCATCGGATGAACCACGATGTCAAGGACCCAATCGATCCCGTATACAATTCCCTTTGTCTAACGGTATTGTACTTGCCCGAGATTCGATCGTCGGTATACCGATACCTTGTTCAATCTCGTTATCGGCAAGTCTCTTTACTCGTTCCGTAACACATCATAACGTGATCAACCCCTTGGTCACATTGTGCACATTATTATGATGTCCTACCGAAAGTGGGCCAGAGATACCTCTCCGTTTACCGCAGTGAGAAATCCCAGTCTTGATTCGTGCCAACCCAATGCAGACACTTTCGGAGATACCAGAGTGCACCTTTATAGCCACCCGATTACGTTGTGACGTTTGGTACACCCAAAGCATTCCTACGGTATCCGGAGTTGCACAATCTCATGGTCTAAGGAAAAGATACTTGACATTAGAAAAGCTTTGGCATCTGAACTACATGATCTTTGTGCTAGGCTTAGGATTGGGTCTTGTCCATCACATCATTCTCGAAATGATGTGATCCCGCTATCAACGACATCCAATGTCCATGGTCAGGAAACCGTAACCATCTGTTGATCAACGAGCTAGTCAACTAGAGGCTTACTAGGGACATGGTGTTGTCTATGTATCCACACATGTATCTGAGTTTCCTATCAATACAATTATAGCATGGATAATAAGCGATTATCATGAACAAGGAAATATAATAATAACCAATTTATTATTGCCTCTAGGGCATATCTCCAACAGTCTCCCACTTGCACTAGAGTCAATAATCTAGTTCACATCGCTATGTGATCAACACTCATAGGTCACATCTCCATGTGACCAACATCCAAGAGTTTACTAGTGTCACTAAACTAGTTCACATCATCATGTGATTAAGACTCAATGAGTTCTGGGGTTTGATCATGTTTTGCTTGTGAGAGAGGTTTTAGTCAACGGGTCTGCAACATTCAGATCCGTATGTACTTCGCAAATCTCTATGTCATATTGTAAATGCTGCTTCCACGCTCCACTTGGAGCTATTCCAAATGGTTGCTCCACTATACGTATCCGGTTTGCTACTCGAGTCACTTTCGGATAGGTGTTAAAGCTTGCATCGACGTAACCCTTTACGCCGAACTCTTTATCACCTCCATAATCGAGAAACATGTCCTTATTTACTCCAAAGACAATTTTGACAGCTGTCCAATGATCCATTCCTGGATCACTCTTGTACCCCCTTGCTAGACTCATGGCAAGGCACACTTCCAGTGCGGTACACAACATAGCGTACTACAGAGCCTATGTCTGAAGCATAGGGGACGACCTTCGTCCTTTCTCTCTCTTCTGCCGTGGTCGAGCTTTAACTCTTAACTTCATACCTTACAACTCAGGCAAGAACTCCTTCTTTGACTGATCCATCTTGAACACCTTCAAGATCATGTCAAGGTATGTGCTCATTTGAAAGTACCATTTAGCGTTTTTATCTATCCTCATAGATCTTGATGCTCAATGTTCAAGCAGCTTAATTCAGGTTTTCTATTGAAAAACACTTCTCAAATAACCCTATATGCTTTCCAGAAATTCTACATCATTTCCGATCAACAATATGTCATTCACATATACTTATCAGAAATTCTATAGTGCTCCCACTCACTTCTTTGGAAATACAAGTTTCTCACAAACTTTGTATAGACCCGAAATCTTTGATCATCTCATCAAAGCGTACATTCCAACTCCGAGATGCTTACTCCAGTCCTTAGAAGGATTGCTGGAGCTTTGCATACTTGTTAGCATCTTTCAGGATTGACAAAACCTTCTGGTTGTATCACATACAACCTTTCCTCAAGTATAACGTCGAGGAAACAATGTTTTGACATCCTATCTGCAAGATTTCATCAATCATGCAGTAATTGCTAATCCAATTCCAACAGACTCTTAGCATCGCCACTGGTGAGAAAGCCTCACCGTAGTCAACTCCTTGAACTTGTCAAAAAACATCTTTAACGACAAGTCGAGCTTTCTTAATGGTGATACTTACCATCATTGTCTGTCTTCCTTTAAAATCCATCTTTACCCAACGTCCTTACGACCATCAAGTATTTCTTCCAAAGTCATGGATCCTCTCTCGGATGTTATGGCCTTGAGCCATTCGTCGGAATCCGGGCCCACCATCGCTTCTTCATAGCTCGTAGGTTCATTGTTGTCTAGCAACATGACCTTCAAGCCAGGATTACTGTACCACTCAGAAGTAGTACGCATCCTTGTCACCCAACGAGGTACGGTAGTGACTTGATCCAAAACTTCATGATCACTATCATAAGCTTCTACTTCAATTGGTGTAGGCGCCACAAGAACAACTTCCTGTGCCCTGCTACACACTTGTTGAAGTGACGGTTTAATAACCTCATCAAGTCTCCACCATCCTCCCACTCAATTGTTTCGAGACAAACTTTTCTCGGGAAAGGACCTAATTCTAGAAACAATCCTTTTTGCTTCCTAACTGAGATCGAGGTATACCCACCTGTTTTGGGTGTCCTATGAAGAAGCATTTTCTCCGCTTTGGGTTCGAGCTTATCAACCTGAAACTTTTTCACATAAGCGTCGCAGCCCCAAACTTTTAAGAAACGACAATTTAGGTTTCTCCAAACCATAGTTCAAACGGTGTCATCTCAGCGGAATTACGCGGTGCCCTATTAAAGTGAGTGTGGTTGTCTCTAATGCCTAACCCATGAACGATAGTGGTAATTCTATAAGAGACATCATGGTACGCATCATATCCAATAGGGTGCAACTATGATCTTTGGACACACCATCACACTATGGTGTTCCAGGCGGTATTTATTGTGAAACAATTTCAACAATGTATTAATTGAGTGACAAATCTCGTAACTCAGATACTCATCTCTATGATCATATCATAGACATTTTATCCTCTTGTCACGACGATCTTCAACTTCACTCTGAAATTACTTGAACCATTCAATAATTCAGACTTGTGTTTCATCAAGTAAATACACTCAGTATCTACTCAAATCATCCGTGAAGTAAGAACACAACGATATTCACTGCATGCCTCAGCACTTATTGGACTGCACACATCAAAATGTGTTACTTCCAACAAGTTGCTATCTTGTTCCATCTTACTGAAACCGAGGCTTTTTAGTCATTTTGCCCATGTGGTATGATTTGCATATCTCAAGTGATTCAAAATCAAGTGAGTCCAAACGATCCATCTGCATGGAGTTTCTTCATGCGTACACACCAATAGACATGGTTCGCATGTCTCAAACTTTTCAAAAACGAGTGAGTCCAAAGATCCATCAACATGGAGCTTCTTCATGCGTTTTATACCAATATGACTTACATGGCAGTGCCACAAGTAAGTGGTACCATCATTACTATCTTATATCTTTTGGCATGAAAATGTGTATTACTATGATCGAGATTCAATAAACCATTCCTTTAGGTGCAAGACCATTGAAGGTATTATTCAAATAAATAGAGTAACCATTATTCTCCTTAAATGAATAACCGTATTGCGATAGACATAATCCAATCATGTCTATGCTCAACGCAAACACCAAATGACAATTATTCTGGTTTAATACTAATCTTGATGGTAGAGGGAGCGTATGCGTTGTTTGATCACATCAAACTTGGAAACACTTCCAACACATATCGTCAGCTCACCTTTAGCTAGTCTCCGTTTATTTCGTAGCCTTTTATTTCGAGTTACTAACACTTAGCAACCGAACCGGTATCTAATACCCTGGTGCTACTAGGAGTACTAGTAAAGTACACAATAACTTAATGTATATCCAATATACTTCTATCGACCTTGCCAGCCTTCTCATCTACCAAGTATCTAGGGTAATTCTGCTCTAGTGGTTGTTCCCCTTATTACAGAAGCACTTAGTCTCGGGTTTGGGTTCAACCTTGGGTTTCTTCATTAGAGCAGCAGCTGATTTGATGTTTCATGAAGTATCCCTTCTTGCCCTTGCCCTTCTTGAAACTAGTGGTTTCACCAACCATCAACAATTCATGATCCTTCTTTGATTCCTACTTTCGCGGTGTCAAACATCACGAATATCTCAAGGATCATCATATTTATCCCTGATTTGTTATAGTTCATCACGAAGCTCTAGCAGCTTGGTGGCAATGACTTTGGAGAAACATCACTATCTCTGGAAGATCAACTCCCACTCGATTCAAGTGATTGTTGCATTTAGACAATATGAGCACAAGCTCAACGATTGAGCTTTTCTCCCTTAGTTTGCAGGCTAAGAAAATCGTCGGAGGTCTTATACCTCTTGACGTGGGCACGAGCCTGAAATCCCAATTTCAGCCCTCGAAACATCTCATATGTTCCGCGACGTTTCAAAAAACGTCTTTGGTGCCTCAACTCTAAACCGTTTAACTGAACTATCACGTAGTTATCAAAACGTGTATGTCCGATGTTACGCAACATCCACAGACGACGTTTGGGGTTCAAAGACACCGAGCGGTGCATTAAGGACATAAGCTTTTTCTGTCCGCATAATCGCTCTTGTCAAGTTTCAACTATATTTTCTCTAGGAACATATCTAAACAGTGGAACTAAAGCGCGAGCCACGACATAATTTGCAAAGATCTTTTGACTATGTTCAGGATAATTAAGTTCATCTCATGAACTCCCACTCGAATAGACATCCCTCTAGTCATCTAAGTGATTACATGATCCGAGTCAACTAGGCCGTGTCCGATCATCACGTGAGACGGACTAGTCATCATCGGTGAACATCTTCATGTTGATCGTATCTACCATACGACTCTTGCTCGACCTTTCGGTCTCTTGTATTCCGAGGCCATGTCTGTACATGCTAGGCTCGTCAAGTCAACCTAGTGTTTCACGTGTGTAAATCTGGCTTACACCCGCTCTATGTGAATGTTAGAATCTATCACACCCAATCATCACGTGGTGCTTCGAAACAACGAACTTTCGCAACGGTGCACAGTTAGGGGGAACACTTTCTTGAAATTTTAATAAGGGATCATCTTATTTACTACCGTCGAACTAAGCAAATAAGATGTATAAACATGACAAACATCACATGCAATCAAATAGTGACATGATATGGCCAATATCATATTGCTCCTTTTGATCTCCATCTTCGGGGCTCCACGATCATCATCGTCACCGGCATGACACCATGATCTCCATCATCATGATCTCCATCATCGTGTCTCCATGAAGTTGTCTCGCCAACTTATTGCTTCTACTACTATGGCTACCGGTTAGCAATAAAGTAAAAGTAATTACATGGCATTGTTCAATGACACGCAGGTCATACAAAGAAATAAAGACAACTCCTGTGGCTCTCGCCGTTGTCATAATCATCGACATGCAAGTCGTGATTCCTATTACAAGAACATGATCAATCTCATACATCACATATCATTCATCACATTCTTCTTGGCTATATCACATCACATAGCATACCCTGCAAAAACAAGTTAGACATCCTCTAATTGTTGTTTGCATGTTTTACGTGGCTGCTATGGGTTTCTAGCAAGAACGTTTCTTAACTACGCAAAACCACAACGTGATATGTCAATTGCTATTTACCCTTCATAAGGACCCTTTTCATCGAATCCGATCCGACTAAAGTGGGAGAGACTGGCACCCGCTAGCCACCTTATGCAACAAGTGCATGTCAGTCGGTGGAACCAGCCTCACGTAAGTGTACGTGTAAGGTTGGTCCGGGCTGCTTCAACCCACAATGCCGCCGAATCAAGATTGGACTAGTAACGGTAAGCATATTGAACAAAATCAACGCGCACAACTACTTTGTGTTCTACTCGTGCAAAGAATCTACGCAATAAACCTGGCTCTGATACCACTGTTGGGGAACGTAGAAGAAATTCAAAATTTTCCTACGTGTCACCAAGATCTATCTATGGAGAAACTAGCAACAAGGGGAAGGAGAGTGCATCTACATACCCTTGTAGATCGCTAAGCGGAAGCGTTCAAGAGAACGGGGTTGAAGGAGTCGTATTCGTCGTGATCCAAATCACCGGAGATCCTAGTGCCGAACGGACGGCACCTTCGCGTTCAACACACGTACAGCCCGGGTGGCGTCTCCCATGCCTTGATCCAGCAAGGAGAGAGGGAGAGGTTGGGAAGACTCCATCCAGCAGCAGCACGACGGTGTGGTGGTGATGGAGGAGCGTGACAATCCTGCAGGCTTCGCCAAGCACCATCAGGAGAGGAGGAGGACTTGGGAGAGGGGAGGGCTGCGCCGAGGCAAGGGTGCAGCTCCCATGCGCCTCCCCACTATATATAGGGGTGGAGGGGAATTATTTCTTGCCCTCCAAGTCAATTGGGGAGTTGGCAAAGGTGGGAGGAAAGAAATCCCATACTTTCCTTTCCACACCTATTGTTATCACCCTTTTTAGGGATCTTGATATTATCACTACGTGATATGATCTTATTCATTCTAAGGGGGATCTTGGTGCGCCTTGACCAGGGTGTGGGGCCTTGCCCCACTACCACGTTCATGTGGGTCCCCCATGCAGGTGGTCCCCACTCCGGAACTTTCTAGAACCTTCCCGGTACAATACCGAAAAATCCCGAACATTTTCCGGTGGCCAAAATAGGACTTCCCATATATAAATCTTTACCTCCGGACCATTCCGGAACTCCTCGTGACGTCCGGATCTCATCCGGGACTCCGAACAACATTCGGTAACCACGTATATCTATTCTCTATAACCCTAGCGCCATCGAACCTTAAGTGTAGACCCTACGGGTTCGGGAACCATGCGAACATGACCGAGACGTTCTCCGGTCAATAACCAACAGCGGGATCTGGATACCCATGTTGGCTCCCACATGTTCCACGATGATCTCATCGGATGAACCACGATGTCAAGGACTCAATCGATCACGTATACAATTCCCTTTGTCTAACGGTATTGTACTTGCCCGAGATTCGATCGTCGGTATACCGATACCTTGTTCAATCTCATTACCGGCAAGTCTCTTTACTCGTTCCGTAACACATCATCCCGTGATCAACCCCTTGGTCACATTGTGCACATTATGATGATGTCCTACCGAGTGGGCCCAGAGATACCTCTCGGTTTACACGGAGTGACAAATCCCAGTCTCGATTCGTGCCAACCCAATGTACACTTTCGGAGATACCTGTAATGCACCTTTATAGCCACCCGATTCACGTTGTGACGTTTGGTAAACCCAAAGCATTCCTACGGTTTCCGGGAGTTGCACAATCTCATGGTCTAAGGAAAAGATACTTGACATTAGAAAAGCTTTAGCATACGAACTACACGATCTTTGTGCTAGGCTTAGGATTGGGTCTTGTCCATCACATCATTCTCCAAATGATGTGATCCCGTTATCAACGACATCCAATGTCCATGGTCAGGAAACCGTAACCATCTGTTGATCAACGAGCTAGTCAACTAGAGGCTTACTAGGGACATGGTGTTGTCTATGTATCCACACATGTATCTGAGTTTCCTATCAATACAATTATAGCATGGATAATAAACGATTATCATGAACAAGGAAATATAATAATAACCAATTTATTATTGCCTTTAGGGCATATTTCCAACAGTTGTCGACGTTCACATGACACCACTAAGGGAAACACAACATGCATATCATCAAAATATCGAACACATATCACACTACTAGGAAAATGCCTGGTAGTGGCGCACCTGTTTTGCCTACTAATGGCGCACTACAGGTGCGCCACTAGCACCACGCCATTAGAATATTTTACTAATGGCGCACCTGTGGTGCGCCATTAGTATACCAGATACTAATGGTGCACCAGGCAGTGTGCCATTAGTATAGCCCACGGTGCGGCATTAGTATACCAGATACTAATGGCGCACCACATAGAAGTGCGCCATTAGTAACAATTTTTTTAAAAATATTTTTTCAGAAATTTTTTTTCAATTTTTTTTGTGTTTTTCTTAATCTTGGGTCACTATGCTTAATCTCAAGTCAAATCGCACTAAGTGGTCAAACTTCCCGGAAGGTCAACCATCCTCACACTACTCCACCCGAGCACGCTTAACTTCGTAGTTCTATCCAACCCAGCACCATCACACTTAACAAGCACTTGTTGATATATCTATCATATCAATCCTATTAAACCTTGTTGATGTCTAAGACTTTGTTCATGTTCATGAGTATGATGAAATTTTGAAAAATATTTCAAACTTCCCGGTCATATTACGTATCATTTTTTGAAAAAAATTCCAAACAAAAAATTTGAAACCAATTTTTTTTCTGTTACTAGTGGCGCACCTAGCAAACGGTGCGCCACTAGTAAGTTTGAATTTTTTTGAATTTTTTTGCCTCTAGATCTTCAAAGCCCCGTAACTTTTTTCTATTAGGTTTTTGAGGATTTTGAAAATGTTTAACGGGGTTTCTCGTAACTTTTCGAGTAGATGATTTTTCATATTAAAAAACTTTTTAATCCGAGTTCGTATACAAAAGTTATGCCCATTTTATAAATTCCAGAGAGATTTTGCAAATAAAGTCGAAATTCATATTTGTAAATTTTCCCAACAACTAGACCACATACCACATGGGAAACTTATTTTCTTTTATTTTTTTGACATTTCCATCATTTTCTTTTAGTTTTTTTAAAACTGAAAAGGCAGTCCACGGGGTGCATTCGGTGGATTTTTTGGGCCAAGTTAGTAATGGCGGACCGTGGGAGTGGTGCGCCATTACTAGTTTAATTAGTAATGGCGCACCACTCCCGCGGTGCGCCATTACTAGTTTTGAAAAAAATAAAAAAAATTACAAAAAATTACTAGTTTTAACTAGTAATGGCGCACTATCCCCTACTGCGCCATTACTAGTTTTGAAAAAAAATAAAAAAAAATAAAAAAATTGAACAAAAATTACTAGTGGCGCACCGTGGATGTGGTGCGCCATTACTAGTTTAACTAGTAATGGCGCACTATCCCCGGGTGCGCCATTACTAGTTTTCAAAAAAAATAAAAATATTGTTACTAATGGTGCACCGTGGATGTGGTGCGCCATTAGTATTTGGACACTAATGGCGCACCAACACATGGTGTGCCATTAGTATATAGTAGTAGCGCATCACATGTCTGGTGCGCCATTAGTGTCCATATCATCTATAGCCCATTTTCCTAGTAGTGTCAGGTTCACATGATTACTTGCAACAAGATTTCTCCCGTGACATCAAGAACAAAAGTAACTACTCACAAATGATAATCATTCTCAAGATCAGAGGGGTAGGATTTGAACATATAATCTTCACCAAATAAACCATATAGTAATCAACTACAAGATGTAATTAACATTAGTAGTCACCCACAAGCACCAATCTAAGATCCCGGTACAAAGATTGAACACAAGAGATGAACTAGGGTTTGAGAGAAGATGGTGTTGTTGAAGATGTTGATGGAGATTGCCCTCCCCAATTTCCGCCTCGAGACGGCGGCGCTTCGTCCCGAAAGTCCTCTCCTTATTTTTCGTAGGTCAAAATGACTTATATATCAGAAGATGGACACCGAAGGTGGGCCGAGGAGGGCTCAACCCACCAGGCCGCGCCTGAGCTCCCTGACGTGCTCAAGTGGGTTGTGCCCACCTGGCGGGCCCCCTCTATTAGTTATTTGCTCTAATAATTCTTAAATATTTCATAAAAAATCTCCGTAAAGTTTCAGCTTATTTGGAGTTGTGCATAATAGGTAGCTCTAACGTGCTTTTTCAGGTTCAAAATTCCAGCTGCTGGTATTCTTACTCTTTGTGGACACATTGCATATTATGAGAGAAAAAATATTAGAATTACTCACAAAAACATTATAAATAACAGTAGCAAAATATGATGCAAAATGAACGTATCACCTGCTGCTCTCCATGGCCGATCCCGACCTTCGGAGCACGTCCCCAAGCGGTTGCCGCCCATGCCCGTAGTTATGATTGTGATGGACGGTGATAGCGGCGTTTGGGACGAGATTATAAAACATGACACGTTCGGTATATATAGAATTGGAAAGGGATCATGTTGCACAATACGCGGGGCTAAATCGCAGTTGGTCACTACCATCCGAGTTGTAGACACAAACATTCCAGGATCGAAGCCACGATGAGGAAGGAGGCCTACATTAGGTATTTATTCTTTTGGAAAACTTCCAATCTATTCATCTTTAATCATGGCAGTGTAACAAACATCGGAAATAAAAATTACATCCAGATTCGTAGACCACCTAGCGACGATTAAAAGCATTGAAGCGAGCCGAGGGCGCATCGCCGTCATTTATCTTCCATCGCCAGAGTCAGGCACAACTTATTGTAGTAGACAGTTGGAAAGTCATCGTGCTAACGCCCCATATGACCAGCACCCCAGAACAACAACCACCATCGATGAAGAATAACGTAGATCGAAAGTACCCAAACCGAAAAGACACGAACGTAGACGAACAACAACGAGATCCAAGCAAATCCACCAAAGATAAATCTGCTGGAGACACACCTCCACACGCCTACCAACAATACTAGACGCACCGTCGAAACGGGGGCTAAGCGGGGAGACCTTTATTCCATCTTCAGGGAGCCGCCGCCGTCCCGCCTTCCTGAGCAGGACACAAACCCTAAGAAGATTGAAAAAGAAGCCTCCCGCCGGCCCTCGTCAGGATCCACCGCACCTCCATGGCCCTAGAGCCACCGGAGACAAGGCGAACCTGCGCCGGTGCCGGCGAGAGGCACGCACCCTATCTTTCTTTCTTGAAGGAGGAGGAGGCGGCTGCTATATATAGGGTACTTATTAAGGTTGTTGTATAAGTTTTCATTGACTAATTAAGATGTGCACTAATCCCAATTGCTTAAAAAATTGTGACCAACGATTTGCCTGTTTAAAGAGGGTAGATGAGGTCTACAACTACATGAGGTGATTTAGTCTACGCCCAACGGTTTTCTATATTAGCCCACAACAATTAGTCCAGACACACAGTGAAACCCCTTGGCCGCCTTGCAGCTAGAGAAAGGGAAGTCGAGGGCAGAGCAGATCATCGAGGTTGAGATGGCAGGTCTCAGCGCGGACGAGGCACCCGCGGAGTGTCGTGAAGAGTGTAAAGTGACCTTGTAAGGCTGGGAGCAAGAACCAACCAAGACAACCCTATGCAGATGAGTTTACCACTAACAAATAAGACACGGTGCGAACCAAACTGTGGTTGGATGGTTAGAGGGATTGTAGTATCCCCAGCCCATTAGGGTTCAAATAAGACACGGCGATAGCATGCCAGCGGCAAAGGATAAAGACGAGAGATGCTACACACACGGAGGGTTTACTTGGTTTTACGGGGTGGTTAGGATATGATTGGCTTAGATTTGATAGAGTGAGGCGGGCCCACCACTTAAAATCAGGGGGGGCCAATTAGTGAAGGCCAGGCGGGAGGGTCCGTGAAAGTCCGTCTGTTTTGCGCATGTGTGTAGTATTATCGGGATAAAGACGGTTCATCATGCACATCATCTAACACCCAAAAAAAACTATCCTCGTGTGTAAGTTGCCTGCCATATTAAGACACTTTCGACCGGCCATATTAAGACACTTTCGACCTGCCCATTTACTTATTCCAAGATGAATGAAACGATAAGATGACAGCAGAGCAACACAATCTTGCCTTGAAGATGACGAAATTCCAATAAATCATAGCTTGAGCATGCAAGTATGTGAAGATCCACCACCAAACTATGTCATCTCAACGACAGCAGACACAATAAAAAAATTGTTCTAAACATGAGACGAAATTCGTGTTGGGATCTCTATGCTTCTGCCAGATCTCAAGGAACATATGCTGAAGGAGATGAATCTGTTTTGTCTATATCTGCAACATTTGCTGCAGAGGCCAGCACGAAACGTGTAGGGTGCTGGCTCCCTCTTGTGCAATGCCGATTTCTCCATCCCTTGATTTGATCAAGCTTGACACTGCGAACATTCAAAGCCATCTTACACACACTAGACTGCCACTGGATGCTTGATCCCCAATTCGTCTTATTATGTTGCGCCTATGTTCTTGTTTACATTTCAATCTTCGTTCTATCTGTTAAGAGCTAGTGTACCTTTTTGTTAACATAGACTCCACTTTGTCATATTCTGGGTGTCCGATGGTTCCCCCAGTTTGTAATGTTTTGGTTTGAACCATATACTGACCTGCTGTATCAGGATTCTTTCTTGGTAACGGAGCCAGAGAGCTTTCTGCCTGTTGATTCTAAAACAATGTGAATAAGGATATCCTTTCGAGCTAAATTCTTGTATAAATCCTACAAAAACTCTTGCCATAATGTAGGGCAATTTTTATTTGGGAAAGTAGTAGGAGGTGTTCCCTTAGCCTTTGGAACATGCAGAGCATATGGAACTAGCAGATGAGAGTGCCAACTCACTAAGTTTATTTGACCGTTATTCTGTTTGTTGCTACAGGTCAAATTAATGTTTTCAGATACAAAAGGAAATCTTGATGCTCTTCGAGGTGCTACAATAGAAGGATTCACGTAGCCAGGTGACCTGACATGCTTGATGAAACCAAGACTATGAAATTCGTATCTTTAGTTTACCCAGATGGTGCCCAAGATGTTCCCAATACCTGCCATTTCTATGGATAGTTTTTATCAGAACCAAACTTATAAATACAGTGTGTGGCTTTCTCTGTTAGGATGGTAAGGCGAAACACTAGGTTAGGGGCATGTGAGGAGGAGGAAGATATATATGAGAACTATTGATACGGACGTCTTTCACTATGATGAGGTACCGTGATAAATGTAGGTGAGTACGTAATCTATCTATCCTCGAACTCCAAAAAAATTTTAGTCATCACAGTATTTTTGGTTATTGTTTTTACACCTATTTTTAGTTGTTCTAGCAGTAATACACACAAATACAAATAAAATTTTAAAAAATTAGCGACATTCAAAATATTCCTGTCATACTATTACAAAAGCAGTTACATGTGATGGCCTGACGGGCCCAAAACACCTACCAATGACGAGCATGCCGCCACTGGTAACACCATATCAATGATGAGCACATTATTTTACATGCCATATACTTAGCATGTCACTAGTATTTGTTCCAAGTGTTTTTAAAACAGTGTTTTTTGGACATTTACAAAAATCACCTCGGCGCATTGCTGAAACCACCTTGATACATTTACAAGAAAACATCTCAGCACAATTCCATTGAATTGTTTTTTCAACTGTCACCTGGGGGAAAGGCTCAAAACCTGAACATATTTCAAAAATAAATGTTTTTACAATAAGATTATTACAGTACGGAGAAAAGTAGTCACTCCACAAGCCGGCATGATCCCTTAGCTTTGTCTTTTTTAGGCGGTACGACTAGAAAGTAAGATCTGAGATGATGTTATGTATTACAGCAATTGGGGATACATCATCCTAAAAAACTTGGGGTTCCTGGCATCCCAATCTTCCACAGAAACATAACGATGATGAATGACCAATACGTTCAATAGTCGTACACGTCATGACTGCTCTAAAATTTTAGGATCGGACCCTCCCACGTCGCTCCTGTGGGCGACGGGGAGGACGCCCCCGCCCTGCCACCAGCACCCTCTATCCCCTCCCTCCTCCCTCGCCGCCGCTAGAGGATGCGACTGGGCAAAGCCAGGCCGACGTCATTGGCCGCGGGGGCTTTCGCCTTCTCGTGCAGGGCCTCTGCCATTAGGAGGCACGGTGGTGAGAGTGTGGTGGCGGATCCCCACGGTGGTGGTGCTCGGGACCTGCGGCACATGGCGGCATTCGAGGCGGCGGATCATGCAGGCAAGGGGGTGGCGGCGGATCGGGATCCTCCCTAATCTGACCTCCGTCTCCAGCCGGCAGCGCTTGCAGTGGGTAGCGCATGCCGGTGTCCTCTGTCGTTACGCGATGGTGTCGTCTTGGTGGAGGCAGCAGTGCTCTTATCGCATCACGACAACGATATGCATGATCGGCCCTCCTCGATCTGGTCGTCGACGTGTTTCGGGACTATTGCCTGAGATCATGCCCAAGGATATCTCGATCGGACATAATCCTGTCATGCGAGTCAATATCAGCCTACGCGGCTCCATGAGGGCACGTTGCGAATCTCTGTTGTTTTTTGACACCATGGGACATGTCGTTATCTCGATTTCCATGACGTAGACAACAGTGAAGAAAATCATGGTAGCTGAGATCAGATGATCAGTAAGGCAAAAGGGGCCTTGGAGGCGATGGAGTCAGCGAGGTGTTTGATAATTTTCAGAAGTAGCAGTGACAAGTGGGAGCAGCAGTACTGGAGGATTTCATTTTTCGTGGTGCTCCTCAGGTGCCGAGTCGTGATTTTCAGTGTGAAAACCTAAGGTCTGACCTTTATTTGATGTGTCTAGTAATTGTCTTGCTGAAGGTATTATTTTGAGAGCTCGGACTACCTCTAGGGTGTAAACATAAGATCTTGAAACGGGCGACGACGACGCTTATGCACTGTTTCCTTTTTGAAGGCATCGCTTTTAGAGACCTTTTATGTTTTATGGGTATTGTCTTTGGTAGTGATTTGTGTGTTGCTGCTGAGAGGAGTTGATCAATGTAGCGAGGCCTCGTTTTCTCTCCCTTTTTTTCAGGTTCTATGCATCCTCAATGTGTTTTAGACATCTTATTGGTGCAGAGGCTGGGTGCAATTGATATCTTCGTGATATTAATATGTTCCCTTTCTCAAAGAAAAAGTCAAATGGATGAGAGTAAGCCCATTGATCGGGATGGTGTCCAAATGGCTGTAATCGGCGATGATGAGGGATGAAAACCGATAGCAGTTCAAATAGCACACGCCGCCGGGCAATCAAAAAACAAGTGAGCACAATCTTCCATGGCATACGTAAACATCAGGCAACATCAAAACATAGGATGCTGGGGAGCAAGAGGGATCCTATATATTATTTACTTAACTAGATGTGTAGTTGTATGCAAGGTGAGATTGTAAAGGAAGATAAACAATGGTAGGGTATGGTGTGAAGGTTCAGTGAAGATACATAATGTTGGGTTGATATGGGTGACAGAGAACTAGAGATATGATATTTCCGACTCACTAATGAACGGTAGACACAAGACACACCACATGGAAGTAACATGTACTATAATGCTCATGAACTGATGGTATGCAGCAATAATAAAAGGTAAAAGAAGTTTGGTGTCACACGAGATCTCTTCATTGGGCTAGCTTGGCGGTCTCTAAAATCTCAGTATGTCACAACTACTTTTTGTGTGTGCGCGTATATGTGATATGTGCTACACGTAATTCCATAAATCACACAGGGGCAACAAACTCACTGGCAAACTGAAAGTGTACATCTGCAGCCTCGCAGGTCGTCTCGGACCATAGTTGACGAAGAGCTTGAAATCCGAACTTTGCAACGCAACCACAGTTTGGCTTGGGGATTGTGAATTTGTGATGCTGATACGCATACAAGTTCAGTGTGCGAAACTCGACATGTTCTCACACGGTGTTTTGCATGCTCTACTAGGGAATATTTGAATGTGTTTGCAATAGCTTGTCCTGAATGTGCATTTTTCACCAACGTACAAATGGCTGAGAAATGTAAAGACGGAGACGTATTGAAGGTATAGAAACATCTAATGCCAGCCACTGCAGGTCAAACCAGGGCCGGCCCTGGGGAGGGGCAGGGGGGCGGCCGCCCCGGGCCCCCAAAATCCAGGGGCCCCCTCCCAGGTTCGCAGGTAGCCTAGGCATTGCTCAAAAAAAAGGTAGCCTAGGTGATGCAGGGACGCAACATAACGTACGCTGAGATTACCTTTCAGTCAACAGGCAGCCATGCACGTAGTAGGCCACGACCAGTGCTCTTTTTCTCCTTGCGATTGCAGGGGCCACGGCGGCCCTAGGGTGCAGAGAACAGCCAAGATAGCCCAGCGCAAGAGCGGGCACACGACGCCCACGCCAAACTCCAGCCCTAACGCAGCAAGACCGCCGCCCTTGATGCGGCGGGGGCGGCGGCGACCATGGAGAAGGAGCACGCCTGTAGACTCATCGTGCGGCTGTGGTAAGAATTTCGTCGCTCTTTTTTGATCGAATCCAATGATGTTCTATGCAGTCCCTGCCCCTGGTTGTATGGATTTTGAGATTTGTCCTTCGTTGTTCCCAGCAGGAAAATACGTAGTCACCATGAGCAGAATCCTTCACTTGGTCTTACAAAATAGGGTAGCTTCGGTACACCCCCCCCTGCGCTTAACGTATAAGGGCATTTTGGGCATACGGTGCTTAACGTATCCCGCGCCGTATGCGGCGTACCCATACAGGTAGAGCCGAGCGCACGGCTCGAGCCGATACGGCTGGCTCGCAACTACCCTCTCGCCGTCGCGCGAAAAAAAAAACCCACGACCTGCGCTGATCAGGCGGCCCATTCCAACGTCGCCCCGCCCCGCCGATCGCCGCCCTTACCCGCCGATAGCCGCCTTTCCCCGCCGATCTAGACGTGATCACGCTGCCAATTCCAACGTCCTCCCGTTCGACCGATCGCCGCCTTCTCCCGTCTTCACCGGGATCTGGCGGCGCGACAGATCTTCGAGTCGCCCGCCGTACGTGATGTCGCCTCCGTGCAGGTCGTCGCGGTGACGTGGCCTACGTTGACGCCGTCGCCGCCCGCCGCAACTCCGTGATCAACCTCTCCGGCAACGTCCTCGCCGTCCGCAGCCACGCCAAGCGGGCCGAAGTGCACGTGCATGCCATGTAAGCCTTTTAGTTCGTCAAAAAATTGAATCTGTAAATAATTATGTGCAATATCTTGTTAGATAAGAATTTGTCAGTAGTACATTTAATTTGTTTTAAAATTGATAGATCAAATTTTATTATAATATTGTAGTGTAGGTTGAGAGATCATATAATGGATAAAGAAACTGGATTTACTGGATCTGTTTTTGGACACGAGTGAGTGGGATGGTAGCGATAGTGTTGATCGTACAAATGGTAATGATAGTAAAGATGATGATGATGGCAGCGACAATGAATCCTGGTCGTAAATGCGATAATTTACCTGAGGAGGATTTTGATAAGAAGGAGGAGGGTGCTTGTAGTGAAAACGTAAGTGTCTTGTACATTCTTTTTGTCGGATGAAGAACCATATGGTACTTACACGTGCATATGATTTTTTAATGTGCAGGAGGATATTGACGTTCACAACGAGGAAAATCATGGTGTTGAATCTTTCGGGGATAACATAAGCCAGGTTCGGTCCACAATTTAAGATGTCATTGAATAATAAATAGTTGGTAATGGCAACTTACACTTGCTTACATGGAATATTGTAGGCTAACTTTGATGGTTGGAGTGGTGAAGATGGAGATGAGCATGAGGATGGAGCTAATATGGACATTGAGGAAGCTGAAATCCAGCAACGATACTGGAGACACAGTTGAAGGTTATGGGTATGACATTTGCATCACAATGGGAGGCTCACATGTTCTATAATAACTACGCCAAAGACCGTGGATTCAGTATCAGAAAAGATAAGCTGAAACGAGGAAAAGGACTTTCAACCACTGTTCGGTATAGGAGATACGTTTGCTCGAGGGCAGGAAAACGTCTCAGTAAATTTTAAAACCCGGAGGGCCGTACCCGCAGGCTAAGACCAGAGACTCGTTCGAGTGTGGCGCACATTTTGTCGTGAAGTTGGACAAAGGACGTGGAGTTTGGTTCGTGGCAGCTTTTATGGATGATCACAACCATTTGTTGGCTAGACCAGATGAGGTGGTATTTCTGCGGTCACATCGAGTGATGGGAGATCACCAGATAGCTGAGATATTGGCGATGGAAGGAGCTGGGATCAGAAAGCATATCATTGTTGACAACTTCATTAGCAGGTATGGCTCGTATGATAAGTGTGGGTTTCTGAGACGAGGCGGTACAACCTATGTTGCCGAGAAAAAATGAAGTTGATTGCGAAGGGTGATGCTAACACGGCAATTGGGATTATGAGGAGCAGAAAGAGAAGGATCCAGAGTTTTTCTTTGAGTACGTGCTTTCGATAAGGAGGGCCGTTTGAAGAGCATGTTCTGGTGCGATGCACGGTCGCGGCGGGACTATAAACTGTATGGAGATGTCACGGTGTTCGACAGCACATATAAGATGAACAGATACGGTATGCCGTTCATCCCTTTGTTGGTGTAAACAATCACCGTTGCACCACAGTTTTTGGTTGTGCCATTGTGTCCGATGAGACCGGCGACATATGTGTGGCTGCTCCAGACATTCCTGAAGGCCAATTGTCAGAAAAAGCCAAGGTCAATCATCACAGATGGAGACGCTGCAATGATACGAGCTATTCGGTTGGTTTTGGTTGATGTGTTGCACCGTCTCTGCTCATGGCACGTGGAAAAAAACATGCAGAAGCACCTTAATTACAAATCGCTAAGTGAGTTCAGGGCACTGTTGTACTACTCCACCTCACCAGCCAACTTTGAGGCGAGATGGCACGCTGCTCAGAAATGGAAGACTGATAAAACAGAAGAGTGGTTGAGTAGGATGTACAGGAAGAGGACTCTGTGGGCAGCATCATATCTGTCAGATGGTTTTTTTCTGGGTATGCGCAGTAATCAGAGGAGTGAAAGTCTTAACTCTTGTCTTCACCTGCACTTGGACGGCGGTATGACTATTGTTGACCTAGTTGTGCATTATGAGAATTGCATAGTCCGACTACGTGAGAACGAGGCGCATGATGACTGTGTTTCAAATCAGTCATTGCCACCATCGATCACAGAATATAAGGATATTGAGAAGCATGCCGCCAAAGTATTCACTCATTCCAATTTTTATATTCTTCAACAAGATCTGAAGAAGATGGGAGAGCTTGAGATTTTTGAGACGCTTAGTGGGAGTTGACTGCCACACCTTCATCGTGACATGGAGGAATAACCGGAAATTTCAGTTCAGCGTGAATTATCGAGCTGAAAACTCTGAGAATATGATAGAATGCAGTTGTGGACGAATGCTTCGGAAAGGATTGCCTTGCAAACACATTATGTATGTGTTGGTGCATCTAAAAATATCTAAAATACCTAAGTGTTGCATCCTTAAGAGGATGTCGAAAGTTGCGAGAGGTGGGCTGCCTGCACAGCGAAAGAGTGACTTGTTTGGCTGGGGTTGGACAGGGGCAGAGCAGCGTGCTCGCTATAGTCAACTCAGTATAACAGGAGCTGAAGCTTTTCATGTTGCTTCAAATGATCCATTTGTCTATGATGAGTTGATGCAGTGTCTGCAGAACATAATAGCGAAGAAAAAGTTCCACGATGATGATGCCGTTGGTAGTACAAGAAATGTGCATGAGGAGCCACGTCAAGGGAACAACATGTTGATGTCATAGGTGATCCCGTGAAAGTTTCCACGAAGGCGCCCTAAACAGAGCAAGACAGGGCGGGCAAAGAAAGATCCAAATGTTACAAAAATGGAAGACCAATATCATTTTCTGAGAAAAAACCCGGTCCTCTTTGTGGCATTTGTAAGAGAGAGGGCCATAGACGGCAAACGTGCCCTGAGAATGAAAAGTAAGTTTTTCATAATTTTAATTATTTTCTGGTTCTCTCTTCACAATTGTCTGATGAGTTCTTTACAATTTGTTATGTAGGAACCGGGCATAAATATGAAGTATTCATAATCAATTGAAGCCAGTGGCAATTTTAATTTATTTATTTAAGAATAAGATATATGGCACTTTGAGTTTATTCTCTAAACCACCTTGTTCGATGAAAGTCATTACCACTTTCAGTTTATTTGTTTAAGAATAATAGAGATGGCACTTTGAGATAATATTTATGCCACCTTGTTCAATGTTATGAGACATGCGATTTATATTTTTATGTGTGAAACATCTTATATTTGTATGAATGTGTTACTGGTGTCATGGCTTAGTCAAGTTATGGACATTTTTAAATTTTAATGAATGTATGTGACCATTTAAAAAAAAAACCCAGCCGTGGCCGGCTGCGCGCACAGACAGTAGACTACAACACCTTCTGGCCACGAGCGTGGAGGCCACGGCGCACAGCAGGGCATTCATTAATATTCTGTTGCGAGCTTGTGAGAAGGCGAAGACGCGGGTCGGCGCTTCTCTCCGCGGGCGAGGTGGCGCATGAATAGGATCGGCCCGACGCGCCCAACGCACGTCGTTTATGGGCCGACAGATCGCCATATTCCCCCTCGGGATCGTTGCATGTGCCCGCTGGCTGGGGCGGGACGAGACGTCTTGGCGCTTTGTCGGTCGGCCGGGTGCTGCGCCAAAGAACCAGCTGCGTGGCGCCTTGCCAATGGCGCCAACCCGCACTAGCTGGAGTGCGCGGGCCCAAGAATCGCCTCGGCGGGCGCCCACCGCGACGGCCTGGAATATTCGCTGATCCAGCGCCGCTGCTGCCACCAGAATCGACATGGGATATTGTGCAGGTTTTATCCTCACCGCACCAACTCAGGACGGCGGGCATATTTTTAATAAAAATGACCGCCATGTAGTAGGAACAAAAACAACACTACATTTAGGGGCAAATTTCTACAGCAAAGTGTGGCGGCTAAAACAAGCGCCACACCTTAGGCACAACACACCTTTGGCGTGGCTAGCTAAGTCATGAACCAAATATGTCCGTAATATGGCAGAGGCAAACTGATACATTTTAGGACAGAAAAATATTATTTGCCCACACGCATTTAAATGTGTAGTGTCTCACGAAAGCAATAAATAAAACGTGGAAAATTGTCGAAATCTATCCCAGTGCCATGTCGCATTACAATCGATCAAAGTATCCAAGAACGGTAGGGAAACCTTCTACGGGACAAAAACCCTACCAATGCTAATAACTACTCCTTCTCCATGATTTTAACAATTTTCATCTTCACTTTGTCTAATCTGTTGACCTCGGAAAAATGATTTCCGCGACAACACGTGGCCTTGACTCATTAATCTCTTTGCTGGTCAAATTCATGTGTCCAGCGATCTCCGTCCCAGTACTTTATACACCACATCACAAAAAGTCCACAAGACACTCTGCAATAAACATGTGTGATCAGCTTAGGATATAGCATGCTGTGCAGGCATAATGTACTGATTTAACTTACCCATCTTGTTGTGCCGGCATTTTATACTCATTAATTGGCCACGATGAGACATCTGGAAATTTTTTTGATTCAATAATAGAGTTGGCCTCCATAACATCCTTAGATATTTCAGATCTCTGAAAGAAAGTAACAAACCAGAATTTAACGTATGACTCAATAATTTTCTGAATGCGAGTGTAAAAATTTTAGCGTACCAGGGTGCCAATCATATTGCGTAATTCTTTGGCTAATTGCGCCTTTAGAATTTGAGTCAAGAACTTGAAACTCCTCCTTGACGGTGTGCATCACTATGGTTATCCAATGATTATCATTAACGTGCATAGGAAAATACGCCTATATAGTAATCAAATGATGTTAGCGCAATTACATAGCAATGAATAACAAAAACAAATAAATATGAAAGAAATACCTTGTCCCGTCTGAAATACTCATCCATTACTCTTGCGGCGACTTTTGCTTTCTTTGTAACTTGTTCTGATTCTAAATCATTAATTGACTTGGTCTTTCCCTAGCCCTACTCAACATAAATTTTGGGAACCACGTTGTTGATATGAAACGGTCAGAGAAATCACGGTGTTGTAGGTGTTTACAATATGCATTGATTATCTGCATACATAAACAAAAAATTCTATCAACTTGTGAAGTTGAAATGAGAGTCTTGTTAAAACCAAAGTCATACTTACAGCGCCATTCAACCATTTAAATTTCAGGACATCGTGAAGCATAGCTGGCGTGCATATGTCCCCATCTGGTGGCGGCATATCGTCCACGGTTCGGTGTGCATGCTTCTTAGTCGATGCGAGAGTCTCAACAAAAACTCTGGCTGCCTCTATGTGATCCGGAGTTATATTAAGAGTACTTGCCAGAATTGAAGATGGTGACGATGCAAACAGATCTAAAACAATGCAGCTACAGTTGGTAAAAATAATAAAAAATTACGTAAAGCATGAATGAATTATAAAGTAGTACTTGACTTACTTTTTTAACACGTTTCTTGCGGGTAATGAGAAGGTCGTACGGGGATTGACAATATTTCGACGGATTTCGTTTGCGTTTACCTTCATTGTCCTCACTGCCTTCACCATTACCTATGTTGCTCTTTGCCGGGAAACTCTCAGACATGTCTTCAGACTTTGTTGGTGACAAACCACCCATAGACTCATCAGAAATATCAGCATTCTGCGGGGTTCGGGACATAGGCGGAAACTCTTTTATGCATTACAGTTGATGGCGAACATGGGGATTTTTCATTATCGTTTATAATGAAAGGATCAGTAGCGTCACCTTTACCCGGTGTCGCCATCGGAGCACCCGTGTCATCAACAGGCACGTCCGTATCATTGAAACACGTGAAAGATGTTACTAGCTCCACGTCGGTAGGTGAATCAATATCTGGCCAATATTTTGATGACTTGTACTGGCCATTCTCCATCCCAACTCCTTGACGTACATTAACAAATTCATCATTGTTGTCCCTCTTATTGGGTTTGTACAGCACACCTTCCGTGTTCAACTTTTCCATTACCATCTACAAACACAAATGAAACACGATCAGCATTTGAACAACTAACATGTTTAATATAACTTCTACATTACCTGTGCACATCTTTCGGGTATATTGAGAACCTCCTTGTGAAGCAGCTTTATGTATGTCATCACACGGTCCATGCTGTTAGTCGTGTTCGATGAAACCCCTGACGTGCTTGGCTTTCTACTCCTGCCACCACCTTTCCGTTTAGGTTTCTTCTTTTCTTCATCTGGGACAGTCCCTTCACGTGCTACCTTAGCACGTCTGTACTCTTGGCTAACGCAATTTTCAAGCTGTACAACAAAAAATAAATAAATAAAATAACAACTATAGTTAATTACTATTTGCATCCAATAAGGACTATACTTATTGACTTACATTGCCGGTGCCACGCCTGCGTGCATGTTGTCATAGTCGTCTCTCTTTTTCCCTTCCGCTTCTGGCCAGTTAACCATTAGTGGGTATTCACGAGACAAAGGATCAAATGTATCCACACCAATTGGCTCAACTTTTTCCCAGTATATATACTACATGATAGTAAACACAATAAGTCGGACACATAGATCACATAAAAAATATATGTACATACAACTATTACAAATTTCTTGTACCTGAAGAAGAGACAAGTTCGATAGGCCACTTGAATTTTTCAAGATCTTCGACCGATTTTTTAATAGCATCCATGCACACCCTCAACGTAAAATCGCTCCAATTGTATGACTTGATAGCGTTCACGTCCTCCACCATTTTGTAATAACGATAAGGAACAAACTTGGTGGATTGTGGTGCTAAGACTGTACCCATAAGAACCAGTACGACCCTTCTCACAAAATCATCATCATATGACCGAGTGTGAACAATATTTTTTATCAACTCATCGATGAGGATTAGGCCTGTTCTTTTGTCTAGAAACCGATTCGAACAATTTTTTGGCATCTAGTTGTACTGTTGCTATCATGCTACTGACATCATCACCCTCGTTACGTAGCGAATATGTCGTAAACATCTTCATTAAGCACACTGATGCCGTCTGTATTTGGTCGAATAATAAATCGCTTTCTAGTACTATCATATGTTGTAATCATAAATTCCAATAAATTTTTCCTCATTTTCACGGAAGGAATTGTCAACATACAGTCCAAACTTGTGCCACGTAGCATCATGCGCTGTCTGGGTGTGAATTTTTCCACCAATTCACACCACTTCTCAACCGAGCAGTACACATCTCCCAATTCTTGCATTCTAAATAAGATGCCAGTTATCTAACTAGTTAGGAGATTCAAATAAAATTACATATGGTTTAATACCATACCTTCCGGCGTCTAGGCGAGCACCGGCAGCCCCGTTGCCAAACCCCACCCGCTGTGGGTTAGCCGTGGCAACCGCACGCCTCTGCCCACACGAAGCGCTGGCCGACGGCCCGTCCTAGGGTTTAGGGTGCCGGCGAATTTGCCGAGACGGCACGGCCGGGCCTGAGATCCAAGTCGCGCGCGTAGATGGCCGCCGTCAGGCCGGCAGGGAAGGGAGTTTGGACGGCCACGGCGGTGCGACCGTCGGATCGGGGACGGGTGAGGATGCGCGTGGAGGCGGCGTGGGTAGGCGGTCTTGGGCGAGGTAATGGCGGCTTGGTTTCCATGCCATGCACGCCGCGTCACGGTGTCATCGACGTGGTCACGCCATAGTGGGCCACTTGGCCCGTCCGTGAAACTACCGCGGCTGGCCCACGATGCATTTATTAAAAACATGCACTGTAGTTTAATACCACATCGCTAAGCCGGGCGCGTTGACTCCTTTATATAGTTTTATTTCAGTCAATGCACAAACATCTCAGTTCGTGGGACTCTATTTGGAGGATATGCAGGATCGATGTGAGTCTTCACCTTTCGAGCTTGTGAAAGTTCACATGGATCATGCATATTCTTCAAAAGAGAGCCATTATCTTCGATGTTTTTTAACCTCAGATATTATTCATGCATTTTTTAATGCAACCATTTCAAAAAGTTCACATGGACCGTATGAATTTCCTATGATTTTCTTCGTGAATCGCACCGAAAACACTCACGGGCGTGACGCATAGCGTGCGTATGGTGTCGAATTCGTTCAACTTTTGCGTGGGGCCCTAAGGTGGGCTTGCCCACTGCCCCAAACTTGGGTTACGTTCGTGCATGCCACCTCGTACCACCAACACAACCGCACCGATCCGATATGGCCCATGTCACCGGTACTGCGTTCTCTTTTCCGACTCAGCGGTGGACCCCAAACTTTTGGACACGCACCCATCGCCAGGTCCATCATGCGTGCAAGTTTTCATAATTTTCCGCACCGTATGAATTTCCTATGTTTTTCTTCGTGAATCGTGACCGAAAACACTGACGGACGTGACGCATAGCGTGCGTATGGTGTCCGAATTCGTTCAACTTTGCGTGGGGCCCTAAGATGGACATGCCCACTGCCTCCCAAACTTGGGTTACGTTCGTGCATGCCACCTCGTACCACCAACACAACCGCACCGATCCGATATGGCCCATGTCGGCCGGTACTGCGTTCTCTTTTCGACTCAGCGGTGGACCCCAAACTTTTGGACACGCACCCATCGCCAGGTCCATCATGCGTGCAAGTTTTCATAATTTTCCGCACCGTATGAATTTCCTATGTTTTTCTTCGTGAATCGCACCGAAAACACTGACCGGACGGACGTGGAGCGTGCGTATGGTGTCCGAATTCGTTCAACTTTTGCGTGGGGCCCTAAGATGGACATGCCCACTGCCTCCCAAACTTGGGTTACGTTTCGTGCATGCCACCTCGTACCACCAACACAACCGGCACTGATCTGATATGGCCCATGTCAGCCAGGTACTGCGTTCTCTTTTCTGACTCAGCCGGTGGACCCCAAACTTTTTGGACACGCACCCATCGCCAGGTCCATCATGCGTGCAAGTTTTCATAATTTTCCGGCACCGTATGAATTTCCTATGTTTTTCTTCGTGAATCGCACCGAAAACACTGACCGGGCGTGACGCAACGTGCGTTTTGTGTCCTAATTCGTTCAACTTGTGCGTGGGGCACTAAGATGGACATGCCCACTGCCTCCCAAACTTGGGTTACGTTTACGTGCATGCCACCTCGTACCACCAACACAACCGCATCGATCGATATGGCCCATGTCGGCCCGGTACTGCGTTCTCTTTCCGACTCAGCCGGTGGACCCCAAACTTTTGGACACGCACCCATCGCCAGGTCCATCATGCGTGCAAGTTTTCATAATTTTCCGGCACCGTATGAATTTCCTATGTTTTTCTTCGTGGATCGCACCGAAAACATCGACCGGACGTGGCATAGCGTCGTATGGTGTCCGAATTCGTTCAACTTTTGCATGGGGCCCTAAGATGGACATGCCCACCGCCTCCCAAACTTGGGTTACGTTTCGTGCATGCCACCTCGTACCACCAACACAACCGGCACCGACCGATATGGCCCATGTCAGCCCCGTACTGCGTTCTCTTTTCTGACTCAGCCGGTGGACCCCAAACTTTTTGGACACGCACCCATCGCTAGGTCCATCATGCGTGCAAGTTATCATAATTTTCCGGCACCGTATGAATTTCCTATGTTTTTCTTCGTGAATCGCACCGAAAACACTGACCGGACGTGACGCAGCGTCGTATGGTGTCCGAATTCGTTCAACTTTTGCGTGGGGCCCTAAGATGGACATGCCCATCGCCTCCCAAACTTGGGTTACGTTCGTGCATGCCACCTCGTACCACCAACACAACCGGCATCGACCGATATGGCCCATGTCAGCCCCGTACTGCGTTCTCTTTTCTGACTCAGCCGGTGGACCCCAAACTTTTTGGACACACACCCATCGCCAGGTCCATCATGCGTGCAAGTTTTCATAATTTTCCGGCACCGTATGAATTTCCTATGTTTTCTTCGTGAATCGCACCGAAAACACCGACCGGACGTGGCTTAGCGTGCGTATGGTGTCCGAATTCGTTCAACTTTTGCGTGGGGCCCTAAGATGGACATGCCCACTGCCTCCCAAACTTGGGTTACGTTCGTGCATGCCACCTCGTACCACCAACACAACCGCATCGACCGATATGGCCCATGTCGGCCAGTGCTGCGTTCTCTTTTCTGACTCAGCCGGTGGACCCCAAACTTTTTGGACACGCACCCATCGCCAGGTCCATCATGCGTGCAAGTTTTCATAATTTTCCGGCACCGTATGAATTTCCTATGTTTTTCTTCGTGAATCGCACCGAAAACACTGACCGGACGTGACGCATCGTGCGTATGGTGTCCGAATTCGTTCAACTTTTGCGTGGGGCCCTAAGATGGACATGCCCACTGCCTCCCAAACTTGGGTTACGTTTCGTGCATGCCACCTCGTACCACCAACACAACCGTCACTGATATGATATGAAGAAATCAATATTGTTTTACTAATTAATTATAAAGAACTCATTATTATTATTCATTATAAAGTATAATGAATAACTCATTATTATTATTCATTATAAAGTATAATATCTGACCATAATATTCATTATAAAGTATAATAAAGAACTCATTATATTTTGCGGCTTTTTTTACTTTATGATTTTCAACAATTTATTCGGTGAAAACACCACATACCACACCCCCGGACGTGACGCAACATGTTTCTCGTAACGTTGAAATGCATGTTTCCGTTTATTTTTGGAAGTTGCACGACTAACATCAAATTAAACATACGGTTTTTAAAAAAGCGTGCGGAGGGACAAAATGAAAAAAATAAGATAGCTAGTTAATAAAGTGATTTGACTTTACATAGCTGCCCGGCAGCAGCCGCCCGGCTCGGGCAGGTATGTAACGTCAAATCTCTTTAGTATTAGCTATTTTATATCTAAGAAAGAGCATGAACGCGGCTATATAAGCCGGTCGTGGCGTCCTCGGCGAGGTGGGACTAAAAGCGCCCTCCACCTCCCCCGCCGTGATTCATGGAAGGCAAAAAAATTAGTGATGCAAAAAAAACAGCCCAACGTGGTTGCAGGCCGCAACTGTGCGTGTCGGTCCGGCCCGATCAAGCCGGACGGCGAAAGGGCCGGCCTTTCGGCCCACCTACGGCCTGCAACACAGTCAATCGGGGCAGTGGCGGGACGGGGCGGGAATCAGAGGAGTTCGAAAGGGAGGTGGGAGGCAGGTATATAAGGCGGTCGTGGCGTCGTTCGGCGGGCGAGGTGGGACTAAACTTTAGTCCTCACCCCCGCCGACCCTGCCCCCGCACCGCGCGCACACTTAATGGGCCGGCCAGGAGCGCCATCGCGCACACTTACAGTACTAAACTTTGCATGTATTTTAAATATTGTTTAGACATTAATTAACATTACATAAATATTAAAAATGTAATTACTAATTGACACAAATAACTGATTAAAATATTCATTACAAAAAAACTCATTATCAATTAATTATCAAAAAACTCATTATTGTTTTACCTTTTACTTATAAAATACTCATTACTTTTTCATATAAATTTAAGTAAAGAACTCATTATTATTATAATTACTATAGTTAACAATTCTATATTACGTATGAATTTTTATTAATTATAGAATTTCTTTATACTATAAGCCACGCATAAATAATTAAAAAACTTAATAATATATTTTTTTAAAACAAAACAAAAGTCTTGACTGTGCGCGACGGCCCAACGACTGTGCGCGACGGCGCTCCTGGGCCGGCCCATTAAGTGTGCGCGCGGTGCGGGGGCAGGGTCGGCGGGGGTGAGGACTAACGTTTAGTCCCACCTCGCCCATGAAACGCCGCCACCGGCTTATATACCAAGCTCCGACCACCTATTCGAACTCCCCTGATTCCCGCCCCGCCCCGCCACTGTCCCGTTGGCCTGTGCTGCAGGCCGTGTCTGGGCCGAAAGGGCGGCCCTTTCGCCACCCGGCTTGATCGGGACGGACCGATTAAGCGCGGATTCTGGCGATGCAAGCACAGGTGGACTTTTTTTTGCATCACTATTTTTTGCCTTCAATAATTTTTTTATAGTGTTCCACCATCATCACTAGGATGCATGCCACGTTTTAAATATTTTTATCGCTTTATGAATATTTTTTGGTGTTCAAATACGTTCAATTCTTAGATTGAATGTCAGGGTGACCATACCAACTAATTTTTTTTCGTCATCCTTGAAATTAACTCAAATTTTTTCCATACTGTTCCACCACCATCACTTCCATGCATGACAAGTTTTCTGGGTTTTTTTACTTTATGAATTTTCTATAATTTTTTACTTTATGAATTTTCTATAATTTTCTTGCAAAAGTTGAGGTCACTCGAATATGTCGAAAAATTGGCCTCCTACTCCCAGAGCGTTCGGGCAGGACCGAAGGCCCGTCGATAGCAGTTTTTTTTCCGACAGCCTACAAATGTACCCACATTTTGTTATAGTGTTCCACCATCATCAGTAGGATGCATGCTACGTTTTAAATATTTTTTATCGCTTCAAGATTTTTTTATAATTTTTATGTTATTGCTGTGCATGCATGACCCATGCATGCGTTTTGCGACTGATTTTTCTACAATTTGTGTGTCGAGTATCGTCTCGTACCGTTCAAATTCATGTTTCCGTTTATTTTTTCAAGTTGCATGACTAACATCAAATTAAACATCCGGAATTTTTTTAGATAAACCATTCGGAGTTCATTCATAATTCAAAATATTTTACATAACCCTAAACATAACCGAGCACTTCTATTACATAACTTAGACCGAAATTTAAATAAAACTAAGCTACTCGTCGTCGCTGCCGGTGAGGTCGACGACCGCGCCTACTGCTGCCTCTCCTTCGCCGCCGTCGCCGCCATTCTCGTCGTCGTCGTAAATGCCGCTGCTAAAATCCCACCAGTTGTCTTCCTTTCTTTGCTCCTGCGCGCCGCCGCTATGGCCGCCACCGCTCTCGTTCCTCACGAGTGGCGCCGCCGCCGCCTCCTCTGCCGACCGGGCCGCGCAAGTAGCCCAGCGTGTCGTCGGGTCTCCGTCTTGCGCGAGGGCTGCGCCCGGCGGATGTCGACCAACACCGGCGCAGGGCGCTTTCTGCCGAAGCGATGGGGCGGCTGGAGGTGGGCAGCGGCGGCGGCGGCGGGAAGTGCCGCCTCGCGGTAATGTCCCCGACGATCGTCCGGCCGCGCGTCCTGAACGCGCCGAGGACGATGTCGAAATTCTTCCGCGCGGAACCTGCGCGGGCCCTCGGTTGTACCGGCCGCCCGGGAACTTCGCGGAGCTGCTCCCTCGTCGTGGCGGTCCCATGGTGGGGATGCCGTTCGCCCGATCCGCCATGGCCCCGGCACCTTTGCTGCCGGCGGCTTTCAACACGCCGTCCGGGCCATTAGCTCCGTGTCGGCGATGGTGAGGCTCAATGCCGACGCCGGTCGGCCACGCTACTCGCCGGAGTCAGCTGGAAGACATTGCCGGCGAGAGAGGAGATGGGCGGGCGAGGAGAGGAAGAGAGATGGGCGGGCGAGGGAAATGGCACGGCATGGCGCGCTTTTTTATAGAAGGCGGGAGGGAGGTGGGCGGGCGAGCCGCCGGTAGCGCGCCCGAGGGAGAGGCGGCCGGCGGCACGCGCGACAGCGGTGCCGTGTGAAGAAGCGCGGCGCTGCGGCAAAAGGCGGCGTGAGAAGGCGCGCGGCAAAGCAGGCGGCGCGTGAGAAGGCGGTGCGCCGACGCGTCGGTGGCGTCTGAAGGCGGGCGGGCGGTCGACGCGATGGCGGCAGCCGACCGGTCGCGTTCATCGCCGGCCCGAGGCGGAAGGCTGGCGGCGCCGGTCGCCGCGACGCCGGCGATGGAGGCCCGCGAGCGATCGGCGCCTGCATGCACGCCGCCATTACTGCAATGCAGTTATCACATGACGATACGGACGCGCGCCACGTCCACACGTACGCCCCACCGGTCAACGCCGACTTAAAAAAAACACGCCATCAGGGCTCCCAACTGCTCGGCTCGGCTCGCTCTGCCAAGCCGCTCGGCTCGTCCCGCAGCCGCGCATACACAGGCGCGCGGGGGCAATATTTTTTACATAAGACGATCGTGCCCCTGGCAGCGAAGGGGTATGGGTGAATCTCAGCCCTTGATGTGTTTAAGGGGGGTGTACCGAAGCAGAAGTGATTACAAAATTAGGAGCCGTGGCATTATTGTTCGATTATGAATTAGTTGCTGTTGCTGTTGACTCAAATAGCAAGTCGTACCTTAGCCAATATGGTGTGCTTACGCAAATCACAGTTTATTGTTATAACTCGGTTATGATTGACACTTATGATGTAGTGTAGAAAATGTTAGTAGCACAAAATGGGTCCGAAACACATGTTGGATTTTGAGTAATGAACATTATGTATACTTTGTAATTCAGAAGCAAAAAAATTGGTAAATGAAGAAAATGTGGTGGAGGATATAACACCTACCGAATCTGAAGGGAGATGGATATTCTATTTAGTTCTGTTCTTGATTCCGAGAAACAAGATTAACCACTAAGGTGCGTCAAATTATCTATGAACTCGATGATCAATTATATGATTTTATAGCGCTGCTGCAGAAACCTTGTCTCAAAGCATTCAGATGGTTCCTTCCCCGTGGAAGATTTAAACTGAAATCTCCAATATCAAAGTGGATAGAAAATATGTATATTGTGCATTATTGTGAAACTTCTATTACCTTCCCCGTGGAAGATTTTAACTTAAATTTCCAATATCAAAGTTCATAGAAAATATGTATATTGTGTATTACCGTGAAACTTCTATTAAGAGGCCCCGGATTTTAGTTTCGCCCCGGGCCCCACAAATCTCAGGACCGGCCCTGGGTCAAACTAAATGCATCTGAGTAACTCGGCACCTGCGGGAAGCATGGCTGTGGGAAATGCCCATTAGAAGTAAACCACCGTGTGTACTTGTACGTTTCAGCGTGGTGGTGTGTGCTAACCTACCAATCAACCAGGTTTGCTTGGTGGTAGCTACTAAGACGATCAGAGGAGGATGATCAAGCCAGGTTCATCTAGCTCGCATTCTCCCGAAATGTACTCAGATGGTTTGGGCCGCCTGAGCCCTGGACGCCTCCGCCGGCGCTTGGCAGTAGCATGGCAGATTGCCGGTGACAACCATCTTCAGATGGATACGGGATTGTCGTGGCTAGTCGAGGTGTTATAGTGGAAGGAATATCAGAATCAGTAGCCAGGACGTGCTCGATGAAACCAATAGCATGATTTTCATAGCTTGAGTGTGACGTGATGTTGTCCAAGATGTTCCCAATGCCTTCCATTTCTATCAGTAGCTTATCGGAACTGGACAAAAATACAGTGAGTGGCATTCTCTATTAGGGTGGTAAGACGAAACACTAGGCCAGTGGCATGTGAGAAGGAGGAAGATACTATATATGAGAGTTACTGATACGGACATCTTTCATTATGAGGTAGCACGGTGAGGTAGGTGAGCAGGCACGATCTCAAAGAAAAAAAATGCCTGAATTCTTTTTTTTTTAAATTCAAAAATGCGTGAATTCTGAAGTTTTTGTCACTGCACAAGATGCCAAAATAAATTATTTGTTGGCCAAATTATTTTACTTATTATAGTAGTACACACATGTCCAAAAAAAATAGTTTTCCATAAACATTTAACATATTTAGGTCACATTATTACAGAACAATTACCACTAATGGGCCAAAAACGCATACAAGTGATGAGCAGGCCAGCCGTCACTCCCACTGGCTTACCCCAGGCACATTATTTTACATGCCAGGGAAGGGCACATATACTAAGCATGTTCCTGGTATTTTCTGAGGATTTTAAGAAAACTGAATTCCTACACATTTACGGCAATCACCTCGACATATTACTGAAATCACCTTAGCACATGTATAATAAAAATGTCAACGCAACATCAAAATGTGAGGTTGTTTTGACCAATGTTTAATCGAATTGACAACACGATAGCACAACGGAGTTGAATCATCCAGGGTTAGCATGATTTCGACAAAAGCCCTGTCCTAGTAGCATATCCAGAGGCTACAAGGCTAGGCCATCGTTCTTTTTTCCTTCCCAGACAATAGGGCAAAGTGTCAATTTCTGTGTTGGTTCACACCGTGGGCTTGATTGGGTCAAACGGTGTGCCTGCGCTTTTAAAACATTTTCTTTTGTTAGGGTAACCCTTTCTTACCAGTTAGGTTGCTTTTGTACGCACACACACACCCTCTTACTATGAGCACCTCCGAGATATTGAGCCAGTACAAAATCTTGAGATTGATGAAGTCACCACAAACACCTCGTAGTCGCTGCGGACATCAATTTCAACAGAAACAAACATCGCCAGAAAAGTCTGAAATAATTTCACAAAAAGGCGAGCACCAGTGCCAAGTCTCTGACTTGGACTTTCACTACTAGGGAAAAGCCTACCAGTGCTAGGGCGCTACAGCTAATATTAAGCAGTGGCGCAGTTTATACCACGCTACTGCTAACACAACATAGCAGTAGTGCCTGTCATACCAGCGCTACTGCTAAATTTTTTCGTTTTTTTTCTTTTCTTTTGTGTGTTTGCAGTGTGTATGTAAATGTTTTATACAGTAGTTTTATCAAATTATTTTATGACCATGATTAGTTATTATATCAGTTGTTGAAGGAGATATGGATTAGATTCAAGTGGAGGCAAAGTACTTTGGATCTACGCCATGTGGCCTTCACTTGAATCTAATCCACGTTTCTTTCACCGACTGATATAATAGCTCTTATACTCATAATGACATAACAACTCAGCATCATCATCATAATAATAACTCATCATCATTATCATAATAACACAAGTCATACTCATCATTATCATAGTCATCTAACAACTTAATACTCGTTATCATAGTCATAATCAACCTTAGTAATTAATTGTTTTTAGCACATGATCATGAGTATTAGCTAGGACCTGCTACTCTCACTAAGGTAAACTATCATAAAACAAAATAGTCTCTGACTCTCCATTATGAAGAATGGAGATTATCCTGTCTCCAACTCGTGCGCTTCGCACAATGTTGCTTCCAGGTATCTTCCTATGATTATTCATAACTTTTTTCCATTCTTTGATTGTGATGTCTTCATCGGTTTGAGAAATCTTATATGAATAGCGGTGAAGAACATAATAACGTCGACGAGGCACACAATCCTTCGTGATTTTCTGTTGAAGAACATAATAATAATATCGTAGTTAGCAATATAGTTTAGCATTAGAAGAATGTATGCAAAAGATGCACTGATGTCGTAATAGTAAAAAAATCTTACCATGCCATCTCCATGAATGTTACCGTAGTTCAACACGTGCACTAGTGGCACGTATTGACCATAATGTGGAGGAGTTTCATAATGGCGGGCACTCCCTCTCTGATATATTCGACCGATGGTGATGGTCGCTCCTCCCTTCGTTCCCGAGTGCATTACACCAAAATGTCTAGCACACGGGAACGAAGGAGAAGCGACCCCCACGACAATAGTCGAGATTCTTCCTCTCTGACATTTGCGATCGTCGGTGACGGAAGCTCCTACTTTCATTTTAAAGTGCATTACACCAAAATGTCTAGCACCTTCAAATGAAGAAGAAGCTCCCCTCACGACAAGTGTCGGGATTCTTCTTCTCTCATATATGGTGGACACTCTCTCTCACTGATTTTCCGACCATTGGTGATGGTTGCCACTCCTCCTCCCCCTAGTGCATAACAAAGGTCTAGCACAAGGAGAAGAAGGAGAAGCGACCCCCACGACAAACAACAGTCGGCATTCTTCTTCTCTCATACTAATTATCTTTCCGGCAAATCGAAGGCACTCGATATTTCCTACATACTAGCACAAGTCATGCTAAAATTCACAGAAAAATCCGGCATGACCTTTGCTAAAATAGGACATATCGAGCTCCTGAAATTTGCTAGAACGGGAATGAATCAACACTACGGCAAAACATAGGTCACTCGGATGTTCATACACATACACATACAGAGATGTTTAAACTTGAAATTCTATCTGGATCAATTATCATTTAAAAAAACTAGCTTCACATTGTCACAACTACTCATCTACTACATCTATAAAAACATATATGAAACCACATAGATCACATAGACCATGTTTACTCACTATAGACGATGTTTGTCGACCGGGCGCGGGTGTCGTCGGTGATGTTCCGGGCGTCTTCGACCGGCTCGTCAGTGATCTACCTTGCACCACATGAGCATTCGCACGTAAGCATACAAAGTAGGTCTCTCTCTCTAAATTTGGCAATGTGAGATTGGCATAACTAAATACCCTAGCTAGTTCTACTCCATTCAACACTTACTAAAAATTTCTCATATAGCATTTCCCGTACATTTATATTGAAAATGTTCTACACCTACATAGAGTAGACGTGGGAGGAGGGAGGAGTGAGGAGGAGGGAGGAGAGGAGGATGGAGGACAAGGAAGGAGTAGGGCGGCTGGACGAGAGGGAGGAGGGCTGCCGGAGGAGGAAGTGGCTGGAGGAGGAGGAAGGAGGGTGCAGCCGAAGGAGGAGGAAGGTGGGAGGAGGAGGGAGAAGGGAGGAGGGTCGCGGCATACCCAGGAAGGAGGAGGGAGGAGAGTTTGAAGGTTAGCTTGCTTGACGCGGGTGTGTCCCTCGAACATGAGCTTCAAAGTATCCTAAGGAACTATGAGATTTTGGTCATGGGCGACGATGAGTCTGTGGACTCGTTCGCTTCACGGGTGGCAAGTCTTGCCAATCGGATTCGCGCACTTGGAGACAACCTCAGGGAAACCTCGGTTGTCTGTCGGTTCTTGCGCGCGGCCCCTCCCCGGTACCTGCAAATTGTCACGGCGATCGAGCAGTGCGTCGATCTCGCGACTCTCTCCATCGACGATCTTGTCAGACGGTACAAGGATCACGATGAGCGTATGCGGTACAGTCTTGGGGATGGGAAGAACAACGAGCTTGTGATGCTCACAAAGTCGTAGTGGGTCGCT
This sequence comes from Aegilops bicornis, assembly GCA_021605145.1. Lineage (NCBI taxonomy): Eukaryota > Viridiplantae > Streptophyta > Magnoliopsida > Poales > Poaceae > Aegilops > Aegilops bicornis. The sequence continues at coordinate 62,579,115 of CM038675.1, read as the reverse complement.
TTGTCAAAGGAAAAGCAAGGAGGGTCCACGAGCAGCAGCAAGAAGAAGGGGAAGCAGCGTTCGGTGAGAAAGAACCTCGCCGACTCGGACGACGACTCAGACGATGAGGCTGCACCACCACCAAGGAGAAAGTTTGACATCAAGAAAGTGAGGTGTTATAACTGTGGTCTCCTCGGCCACTTCAAGGCTGACTGCGAGGAAGCACCGAAGCAGAAGGCACTGATAGCCCAGCAAGGAGATGATGGTGATATGATGTTGATGTGTGAACTCGTGGACAAGAAGGATCTGGTTCTTCAAGCTTCGTTAAAGAAAGAGTCATGCTCCGTGAAGAAAAGGTTTGCTATCATGATCATGGTATCGGAGCCAAGAGGTCTTGAGTTCAAAACCCGGCTGGCGCAATTAAATTGCAGCCCACTTTCGGTCCACGTTTAGGCCTAAGGGAGCCACACGTGAGGGAGAGTGTTGATGTATAATGTGCTGACTAGTCGTTTCCATCAGATCGGCCTTTTGGTTGCATTGGCTATGAAACCAATAGCATGATGTTGTCCAAGAAGTTCCCAGTGCCTTTTTTCCTTCCCAGAAGACAACAGGGCAATACGTACGAGTGCATTATTATTGACTTTCTTAGGGGAGCATTTATCTTTTTACGACGAGCGTTGTTTACCATATGGGTTACATTTTTCTCTTCCGTACCCTGCACTAGGTTTGGGCTTAGGGGTTATTGCCAATTGGTTTGGTCTTTCGGTGGACTTGAGTTTTTTTCCTAGCAGCATCCTTCTTTTTTAAGAAACTCACAGCCTCCTGATTGAAACAGAAAAAACGGCCACACCCGGCCCAGAAGTAGCCTATTCCGGAGGACTCCCGTACCTCTACGACATGAACATTTTGGAAACATGGAGTTCCAGACACCTCGCGCCCCAGCCACATCCCTCCACGTCTCGCCTCCAATTCCCACACCAATCCTGGCCTAGAATTAAAGCACCGTCCCCGCAAAGCAAATCCGGCGACCCCAGAAACACCTCCTCGCCACCCCAGTAGCCATCTTCTCCGGATGTGGATGGCAGAGAACTTGAGATATGATATCGTGGACTCATCAACGAACAGACACACCACATGGAAGTAACATGTACTATAATGCTCATGAACATACCGCTATGGGGCAATAATACAATGTGAAAGAAGTTTGGTGCCACACTAGATGTCTTCATTAGGCTACCTTGGCGGTCACTAAAATCTCAATATTTCACAACTATTTTTTGAGTGTGCGCATATATGTGATATCTGGTGCACGTGATTCCATAACACATTGGGGCAACAAACACACTGGCCAATTGAAAGTGTACATCTGCACGCGGGCAGGTCCTCTCGGACCACAGTTGATGAAGAGCTTGAATCTGAACTTTCCAACCAAACCACGGTTTGGCTTTGGGATTGTGATGCTGACACGCATGCAAATTCAGTGTGCGAAACTCAATAGCATGGCCTGCATGTGCATTTTTCACCAACGTACCCATGGCTGAGAAATGAAAAGGCGAAGACGTATTGGAGGTACAGAAATCTCTAATGCCAGCCACTGCAAGTCAAATTAAATGCGTCTCAGTATCACTGCCATTGTGCTAGCTACTAAGCCGTCCAGAGGAGGAGGATCTGGCCTGGTTCAGCCAGGTCGCAGTGATTTGGATTCTGAATTTTGGAGGGACTGGAGCCTGCTTTCCAATATGCACTTCGCCGGAAAGTACTCACACCGGTGACAACTCCCTTCAGATGGATACGGAATTGTAGAGGCTAATCGAGTCGCCATAGTGGAACGACAGACCGATCCAGTAGTCGGGACGTGGTCGGTGAAACCAATAGCATGATTTTCATAGCTTTAGTGTGACTAGATGATGTCCAAAAAGTTCTCAATGCCTCCCATTTCTATGAGTAGCTTATCGAAACTAGTAGACATAAATACAATGAGTGGCACTCTCTATTAGGGTGATAGGACGGAACACTAGGCAAGTGGCATGTGAGAAGGAGGAAGATTCTATATATGAGAATTATTGATACGGACATCTTTCATTATGAGGTAGCACGTCGAGGTAGGTCAGCAGGCACTATCTCTCAAAGAAAATGAAAAATGTCTAAATTATGAAGCTTTTGACATTGCACAAGATACCAAAATAATATTTGTTGGCAAAAGTATTTTAGTTATTATAGTAGTACACACATGTATAAATAAATGTAGTTTTACATTAACATTCAAAATATTTAGGTCACATTATTGTAGAACAAATTACCACTAATGGGGCCCAAACGCATACAAGTGACGAGCAGGCCGGCTGTCACTCGCCACTGGCATTCCACAAAAAGGCGAACACCAGTGCCAATTCTAAGACTTGGACTCTGGTGGGCTGATTCCACCATAAGGAATCTAACCATCTGAATTACGCTCAGTTTGTTCTACCTCAACATTTGTGTTACTAATCATTTTAACGACATATATTGGGTAGGGCTCATTACGGGCGCGACTATGTGTCATTAAGTCTCGCCAGAAGCCGGCAACAATGGGTTGGCCTAACGCACTGGAGCTTCATAGGCCTTAGGCGCTTGTTTATGCACAATCTTTTAGTTTTTTCTTTTCTTGTCTGACTTGTTTTTTTATATTAACACACACACACGCACACACACACCTATATATATATATATATATATATATATATATATATATATATATATATATATATATATATATATATATATATATATATATATAGACACACACACACACACACATATATATACAAAAAATATACTATGTGTATGAAAAAGTAGACCTCAAAACATATATATTTAAAAGATTGTTAGATGTGTATAAAAGCGTTTTTATGTATAGAAAAATGTAAATGATGTATGGAAAAAAGTAGACATCAAAAAATATGTTTGAAAAAAGTTAACATCAAAACATATGTTTGAAAAAATATTAATTGTGTACATTAAAAATGTTAAAAGTGTATAATAAACATGTTTTTATGTATACAGAAATATACAATCTGTATGAGAAAATGAACGTTAAAACAGAATTATGAAAAAAAAATCATGTACTTGAAAAATGTTAAACGTGTCTTACGTACACAAAAAATGTACAATCTATATGGATAAAGTAGACATCGAAACATATATCTCCAAAAATTTCAACGTGTTTTATATGTATAAAAAAATGTTAAAATATAAATCATGTATTTTAAAATTGATAAAGGTATACACATTTTTATATGTATCAAATGCGCAATCTTGATGAAAAAATTAAATATGCAACGAAATGTGCATTTAAAAAATATAAATCGTTCGTTTAAAAATGTTTAAACATGTAAAGAAATGTACGTGATGCATACGAAAAAATGTAGACTTGTGTTCAATAAAAGAAAACCGAGAAACAAACGAAGAAAGCCAAAACGAAACAAAATAAATCATGGAAAACCGAGATAGAAACCGGAGAAAACTGAAAATAAAACAGAAAGAAGTGGGAAAATCAGTGCAAGACAGCCGAGAGTAGTCGTGCTACATTACTGGGCCGCCCCGCTGTAGGGAGGGGGGGACCGGGAGAGGCTGCGGGCTCCTCCGTCTGCCTGCACTGGGTAGGTTTGGGCTTTGGGTGCAGGCGAGTTTTCGTCTTCCTCGTACGCCCACCCCGGCCCAGGGGGTCCAGCCTGGTGTGTCTAGAGGCTTCCCGACCCGAACGTTCGGGAAACGTGGGATTCCAGAGGCCTCGCGCCCCGCCCACCCACATCCCTCCACGTCCCGCCCACAATTCCCATTCCCACACCAACCCCGGCCGAGAATTAAAGCGCCGTCCCCGGCAAGCAACTCCGGCGACCCCCAGCACCCACCTCCTCCTCCCGCCGCCCCCGCAGCCACCTCCTCCCCCCGCCTCCGGAGATTAACCTCGCCGAACACGTCCGCGCGGTCGATTCCTGCTCTATCTCGGCGAGGGTTGCTCATACCGCCGTGATTCGCTGCTGCCTGCAGAGCCCGCCGCAGAGATGGAGCGCGGGCGGGGCGGGAGGGACGGGCCCTTCGGCGCGGGCGACCCGTTCGCCGGATTCGGCCGCCTGGGGGGCGCCCCGATGCCCGGCCTCTTCGGCGGGGGCAGGGACCCCTTCGACGACCCCTTCTTCACGCAGCCCTTCGGGGGCGGCCCCGGAGGAATGTTCGGCCCCGGCCTGTTCGGCCCGATGGGCGGCCCTGGCATGTTCGGGGCGATGGGCGGCCCCGGCATGTTCGGCGCGTTCGGGCCCAGGGACGGGTTCCTCGAGCAAGCTCCTCCCGCGAGGAGCGGTGCTGGAGGCGGCCCTGTCATCACGGAGATTGATGAGGATGATGAAGGGGGCGATGGCGGGCAGGCGAACCGCGGGGCATATGTTCAGGAGCCGGATGATGGGAATGATGGTAGGGCTGTGCTCAGATTGGTTCAGTTTCTTCATTCATGTGCTTGTTTCCTGGGATGCCATGCGGTTCTGAATTTTTCTGATGCGAAATTGCATCTTGTGTCATATTTGTGTGTTTGTAGGGATGCAAGGGGGGCAGGTTCAGATGAGGCGAGATCCCAACAGGACAAACGGGGGTGGCCAGCCTCAGTCGCGTTCGTTCACGTATCAGAGCTCCACCGTGACTTATGGTGGGATTAATGGAGCCTACTACACGGCTTCGAAGACCCGGAGGAGCGGCAGCGATGGGGTAGGCAAATTGCTGATGAGGGGCTAGTGCACTTTATTCGGTCGTTTTGTGGTAATCAGAAGTGATACTGATTAGTGTGTTTCATGCAGATTACTGTCGAAGAAAGCAAGGAAGCAGATACTACCACTAAAGAGGCCACTCATAGGATCTCCAGAGGAATTCATGATAAGGTAGTCAGATGACCCCTTGATATATTCATGACCCACTAAATAATTAAAGTCATATTGAGTAGCTCTATGCGCACTGGATTACATAAAGTCACCCTTTATGAGCCAGAGTTGAATTATCAAATAAATCAATTGAATCAGGAATGATGGCACGTATAACTTGTACCATCAAAAGCTTAGATTATATCTAGTGAATATGAGTCTGCAGCTATTTTTCCTTGTACTCCCTCCATAAAGAAATATAAGAACGTTTAGATCATTAAATTAGTGATCTGAATTCTCTTATATTTCTTTACGGAGTGAATATTAATCAATTGAACCAGCAGTGACATGTATAAATTGTCTGTAAAGCTAGGGTTATATATCCGGTGAACTTAAGAGTTCGTAGCTCATTTCCATTGCATTAATTTGTTTTAGGGGCACTCGGTAACAAGGAAGCTGAAATCAGACGGGAAGGTGGACAGTACACAGACACTGCACAATCTCAATGAAGGTTTGTTTTATATTTCTAGCTTTCCCTGCTCTGATGTGCCCCCAGTACACTTCTTATATGTCATTGATAATATTTTTCTATACAGATGAATTACCTGGATTTGAAGAATCATGGAAGGGCAATGCTGGACAGCACTTACCAGGCTGGAACCAGAATGCTGGTATATCTAATGGTGACAACTCTGGTAAGCAATATCTATCTCTTGTTTCCTCGTAACATGCGCAAATTTCATGTCATCTACATAGAATGGTGCCAACTGCACACAAATATTGCAGTATTTCTTTCTCTGGCAGAAAATTTATCTCCTGCATCTTAATGGGCTGGAAATGACAAACAAAATGCATTCAAGTAGCTAAAGTATGAAGGGGTCAGATTGGACATTGCCATGTGAACACCTTCCTAGTGGGGCATCAATTACAATTGCAGTGCTGGAGAACAATTGTTAGACATTATTGATTGCTCAAATATGAAGTTGGACTGAGAAGTTGAACATGTGAAATGTTTTTGGTGCCTGTTCAGCAAATATTAACATGATCAGACTTGAAACTGAAACTAGTTACTCCCTGGAGGCTGGATGATCCTCCACAGGGTTATTATTTGGTTCTATGCGGTCTGTCTTGATGAGATGTAAAGACTAGGTCCAGTTCCAGTTTTTTCTTTAGCTTAGACTTTGGTTTACTTGGTTTTACGGCGGACTTGAAAGATCAAATGAAGTGCCAGATAACCTGTTCACAACTGTTGATGTCGCTGTTGTCATTTTCATGAAGTATGACGAACTGACTGATGGAAAATTATGCATTGATGGAGTATAACTGTATGTTATGGTCGAATATAGCAAGATAACTAGATGAATATACACTTGCGGGCCTGATAACAAACAGGCCATTGTTGCACAAATGTGCTGTTCTGCCTAGCATTACAACTACAATTTGCGATTAAGCGGACACCATGTGGTTCTTTCTTTAACATGTTGATTGACTTGTACTTGCTGAGATGTTTTGTCTCTAATACATCATGGCAGCATCATTTATATATTTGTCAGCACACTCATTTGCATGGCGCTGCCTTATCTAACCATCAAGTCTGTACTGATTGATTCACAACAGGTAACCGTGGTACCAACGGTGCCAGGCAGGCTGCACAGAACTGGGCGCTCCCCGGAATGCAGCAACAGCGCGATCCAAGAATGCAGCAACAGCGCGATCCAAGGAGGCACGACAGTGGGCAGCCAAAGCCAAAGTCATCGCGAATCATCCCAATATCCTGAAGGGTGAAAGGAGGCGTGATGGGCGGGTCAAAATCACGATGCATCCCACGATCTCGCGCAGAGGGAATGGCCGAATCCACGGAGCAGATGAATAAAGCACTGCTGGTTTGCGCAAGCAGTTCAGCTCCTGGCGTGCGTTCCTCTCCTCTAGCTAGATACGAGTAGAAAGCTAAACTGGAAGTGATGGAGGCCTGGAGGTCCGGATGCGATCTGCTATGTGCTACCGCTGCGTCCGTTTCCTGTACCGTGAATACATTCTGTGATTGAGTCTATTGTGTTGCTGTCTGATCTGCCTGTAAAGATACGCTGTTATCTCTACTATCTGTAATGTCCCTTGGTGTCGGGTTACACGAATATAACCCTAGAAGAATAAAAGCTATTTGCCTGCCTGCAGTAGTGTTCAGCTTCCTGATGAAGGGGACTCCTGTGGATGGTTGCTTAATAAAACTGGTATTTTCGGTGTTAAGCTTGTGCACTGGCCCACGCGACCCGAGCGCACGCACGCACGCACCGGCTCGCGCTCCCGCCACGTCCCTCCCCACGCGTCCCCCCACCCGCACCTCCACCGCCGCCGCCTCCATCCCCCGGAAAACGCCGTGACCCTCCCTCCCCACTCCCCACCCCACCTCAGATTCGCCCCCAAACCCCGACCGCCAAACCCCCGTCTCCATCTCCTCCAGCTCCTCCCTCCCTCCCCATGCTGCCGCTCGCCCGCCGCCTCGGCCTCGCTCGCCGCGGCCCGGGCGCCCTCGCCCGCCGGCCCTCAGCACGGGCCCGCCGGGCGTGCTGGCGAGCTGCCTGGCGTCGCGCGCCGTGGTCCGCTTCCGGGGCCCCTGAGGCGGCGCGCTTCCTCAACTCGCTCCTCACCAACGACGTCCTCCTCTCCCACGGCCCCTCCTCGTCCCAGCCGCAGCGGTACGCGCCCACGCCCAACCTGCCCGCGCGGGCGCCGCCGCCGCAGTACGCCGCGCTGCTCACGCCGCAGGGCCGGTTCCTCTACGACCTCTTCCTCTACCGCCCCGCGCCGCGCTCCCAGATGCTCGACCGCACCGGGTCCGCGCCCCAGACCGGGGAGCGGCCCGGCGGGGAGGAGGGTGGGGAGGGGGGCGGGGAGGTGCTCGCGGATGTCGACGCCGCTGAGGTCGACGAGCTGCTCGCCTGCTTCAAGAGGTGAGGAGGATTCGCACGGCTGGCTGACTTATTCGATTCTGTAGCGGGGCTTGCAGTCGTTACTCTGTCTGCGGTCGAACTGTGACTGGAAAATTAAGATTAATTTGGGAAAGAAACAGTACGAGCTAATCGCCCCATGGGGGAAACATTTAACCAACAACTTCAGGAAATGCAGTTGCTGTTTGCTTAGCTGTTTCCTTGGGTAGTCAGTGTCAGGTTACAATCTGCAGATGCTCGATTGTGTACCGATTTCGGTGGACATTTTAGTTCCATAACTGGGAGTCATGAATCTTGAGTTTTCAGTGCCGATAACCTTAAGCTTGAACCAGTTGGCTCGCAATTGGGATGTTGGAGCATGTTTTGGTCTCAACAACCGATCACAATCGGTCGGCGACCGGAAAAACAGGGTTAATTTGGGAAGAAATTTACGAGCTAATCAACTGATGGGGCAATCGCTTTTGAGGAATGGAGTTTCTTTAGTCGAGGCAGGGCTGAGTGATTTTCGCCTGTTTGCTTGGATGGTTAATGACTTGATGAGCAGATGGCTATTTTCTCAGTTCTGCTGGACACTTCAGTGCAGTAGTTTGGAGTCCTGACTCTTACAGGAGTTCGGAAATTTCAGGTGCTAAGACTGAAAATTGCAACTGAAGAACGTCATTGGCCCACTGTTGTGAATGCTTTAGTGTCAAGTAGGAATGTCTAGTCTCAAGTAGGAATCATGGTATGGACTATGGAGTAGCTTTCCTTGCACGAATTTTAGGTAGCTGCTAGATTGTTGTTGTGTTGAGCTCTAGTAGTCTAGTAGGAGTACATGAGAATTTCAATGATTGTTGTATCGTTTTGTTATTGCTTTCCACACGGGTAATCTTTGTCCAGCTCAAATGTCTTATGGCCTGGCAAACTTTTTGTCTATTTTGTAGATACCGGCTAAGAAGCAAGGTTGAGATAGATAATGTAAGCGAGGAGTTTTTGTGCTGGCAAAGATTTGGAAGCGATGTGGCACATGCTGGACCTTCCACTCAAGAACCCGAGGCTCAATCCATTGGATGGGGACAAGGTAGTGACCACGCTGCTGAGTCATCTGCACAAGGGAACGGTCATGGTTGGCAGTGGCTCAAAGATCCTCGGCTTGACATTCTTGGCTACAGAGGAATCTTTCCAGCTGATACAATACGTAAGTCATTTCTTCTTGGTGCTTTCTACAATTACATCCGATATGGTGCTCAATATCTACCGATGGTCATTTGAACATGCAAGTAACTCTTGCTTTTGCCCGCAGCACCACTTGTTGAGGCTGACAAAGAAGCAGATGAAGGCCATTATTTGCTTTGGCGTATAGAGAACGGGGTTGCAGAGGGCTCAACTGAGATACCAAAAGGTAGGATTAATTTCCAGTTGATCTGTTAAGTCACTGAAATATTGGCATACTTTGAGATTTGTATAGCTATTTGATGTTCCTTGGTTAAGGACATGGCTTTGATTCTGGAATGATTCGTTGAGTGTTATGTTGAAGAGTCTGGCCATTTATACTGGTACCCAGCAATGTAATTCAATGGTACAGGAAGAACTGTGCTACATCCTGTTAACAACAGTAAAACTATTGATGAAAACATCTGCATCTAGTGAAGCAATTTTAAGGAATTAGATTGCGTACTCATGGTTTGTCAGGTCATTCTGGTTGGTTAGTGGTGGTGATGGATATTTTACAATGGCATATATTATCTATAAGGAAGAGCTTAGAAGCCTACAGTAGCGTAAATCGTATAGGCGATTTCATTTCTGTCTTACGACTTAAGATAGTAATGCTAGGAGCCCAGAGATTCTGGTTGATTCGTGCTAGTGAATTGTTGAGTAGGGTGCCTGTAGGGGCATAACTTAGAAGCATAGTCTCTTGTCTCTTGTAGGCTGTAGCACATGGGCAAGTTGGTATGCGAACTCTGTCTATGCTTAACTATCTTTTCTCCTGCCCTTTCTTGCTTTCCTAATTATATCATTTTTGGCTGTTACACTATGTTTCCTTGCATTTCCAGCTTAAACATTAAGATGCTTGTTCTTTCCTCTTTTGCTAAAACCATCTTCTTTTGTACCAGGTGAAGCAATTCCACTCGAGTACAATCTTGCAGGCCTGAATGCTATTTCATTTGACAAGGGGTGCTATATTGGTCAGGAGCTGATCGCACGCACACACCACCGTGGTGTCATCAGGAAGCGCCTGATACCCTTGAAGTTTGTAGATGAAAATGACAAAGGTATTTATTCTGTGCTAAACGATGCAATCATCCAGTCTACGTCAACCAGATATTGATTCTGCAACCTCTGTTATCAGAACTCGAGCAGGCTGTTGCTCCGGGCTCAGATGTCGTGGATGAAGCTTCCGGTAAGAAAGTCGGTACAGTAAGCACCGCTCTCGGGAGCCGTGGGATGGGCCTGTTGCGTCTTGATGCAGCATTGAAGCAAAACGCAACCCTCGCCATCAGCGACAACCAAGATGTGAGGGTCAAGGCGATTAAGCCAGACTGGTGGCCGGCTGAGTGGACAGAGGTCTTAGGACAGCAGAGCGCAGTCGCTTGATCTTTTAAAGTTAAAGTTCCAGTACCTGGCCAAAACTTTGCGTGAAACGGAGTAATGAAGTTTTTCGTAGTTCATAGAGGTAAATCTGAAGTCTCTGGGCGCCAATTCTTTCATAGAGGCGCTGTGGTAGGGGTGGAGTTTCAGACAGTTTAGCAAAGGTTACGTGACCGTGGTCTCTCAGTTTCTGGACCTAGTTTCTTGGTCTATTATTGTCTATCAATTTCTGCACCTAGTTTCTTCCTTACTGTACTCCCTTGTGTCAATGATAGATCAAGAATAAGCTACTGTGTACAAAGCATACACTAAAAAATAAGTCCCCTGTTTCAGGGTTTGCCAGTTCCCAAATGTTTTCTTTCGAACGTTTCTGAAACGGATGATCTGATTTTGCAGACATTTTAACCCGTGAGTAAGTCTTGTTCAGAGCTGTTAATTTGTGTTCATGCTATTGTCGCCTCTGTTTTGTTTCGAACGCCTTTTTCTGCCGACTTTCTTTGAATCTCTTTGGCAGCACCTAAAAGGACATGTCTTCTAAAATAGGAGATACTGAAATATAGATAGTAATCATGGTTCCTGTAATTCAGCGTATTGTGAGAGAAAGAATACACTCTGTGAATCCTCTGAGTTGCTTCGTCTGCTTCCATCGTTTGCTGTAAATCCTCTGATGAAGCAATACGCCTCTGATGAAGCAGTACACCTCCAGCCGGAAATCACACTGATGTTGTTACCTCACAAATCCTGGTGCTTCCTACTCCTAGGATGTTAGTGGGTGTTAGTGGCATTTGCAAGTGCAATTCCAGTTCTAACTAAGTATAGAACTTGTGTACATTACGTTTGTGGTTGATACATCGTTGGTATGAACCAAGCGAAGACTGAGCTTTGCTCCTTGCCCGCACAGGTATGCAGATGGCTTGATGGCTTCTTCACAAACTATATATGAGCATAGCATGCTTCACCTAGCAACGGCCGAGCTCTACTCTTTGCCCGCACAGGTTGCAAGAGCATCTTCTATCTGTCTTCTCACCCTTAAATTGTTAGGACCGTAGTTACATCAATGCCAGAAATGTATGGTGCGACAACAATGAGCTATTCAACATTGTCATAGAGAGCACATGTTTGCTACTTCCATGAGTCAATTCAAGCTCTTGGGAGCCGTGGAATGAGCGTCTTGCGGCTCGAAGCAGCACTGGAGCAAAGCGGCACCTAAAAAAAAAATTATCTCTACTACCTAAATGAAACGTAACGTTTCCTCTCCCCTCTTACGTTTTGTCTAACCCCTTGGTTCAACTCCCTCGTATGTTCCCACCTCCCACCGTTTCTATCCCCCCACCCATCTGGTTTTCTATTTAAATCGGTTTTTATCTGGACTGCCAAATCATATCAATCAGATCTTTGGTAATTAGTAACGCAATAAAGGTCACACGGGAAGGACTCAACTAACCCAATCGCATTCAAAAAGAATGGAAGGAATCAATCAAAAGGAATGTATCAATTGTGTCCGGAAATACTTGTCTTAGAAATGATCGAAAATGGATGTATCTATAACTAAAATAAGTCTAGATACAACTATTCTTAAATCAAGTATTTCCGGACGGAGGGAGTATTTGGTAACAGAATAAAATCACCGGGAAGTAATCAATCACGGATGAGGCATATCACCATCTTTCCTTGTTGGTACAGATCTCCCTCTCTTAAGCAATCCATCGGCCCTTCCAGAAAATGTACGCTCACCTGATCCGAACTTAAAAGGACCTAGCTCCTCAGCCTTTCTTTTATTTGTACTAGCTAGAGAAAACCTTTTTTTATTTTTTGCGGAACTTGCGGCGGTGGACGAACGAGGGCGGCTGCGGCGGACGAACTAAGGGAGCATATGTGAGCCCTCATTTGCTTTCGGTTCCAGATCCATGGCAGTAGTGACGGTCCTCCTCGTCCATTCACCCTGGTAGGAGGTGGCCGGCGTAGCCACCAGCAGGGGAGAGATGGGGCATCAGGCCGCCCCTCCTCACGGACGCACCAAAACGAACGTCTCACAAGCGGCATCGGTGGAGGGGACGTCCACCTTCTCGCGCTCAGCAGCGGGAACAACAGATGCGGCTGTCCTCGTTCGGCCTTAATTCCAAGGTACGCGAGAGACACACAACCACAGTGAAAATCTTTTTTCTTCTTCTTTTTGTTTTGATTTTGATAGATCCTAATAAATATGCAAGTGCTCTACCTCTACTACATCATATCAACGTCTGTTATGTTCTGTATGTAAATTCTCTACTAAGAAAGAAAGTTCATTGGTGACAGTCTGAAGCTGATTTTAAGATTTTAATATGGCCAATTAAGCTGAACTAATATTGTGTGTTGACCTAAAAACACATACACAACCTGAACTTTACATATTATGTGGGACAGTAGTGTGGCATCATCTTTTTCTATTATAGACATTTTTTGTTAACCAGATACGTTAGTTGTCCTACTTAATTCCTAACTAACTCATCATATTTTGCTCTTGATTTTTAGTCATGCTTGGAGCTTTGGTCTGCAGCTACATGAGATCACAAAGCATGTCTTAGCTAGGCTAATGGTAAAATTGGAAGTTGGATGTGATTGCATCATATGCTTTGGCGTTTACGACTGTAAAGCTTTCTGTGACTTGGCCTGAAGTTCAGATATTTTGCAGTCAATGTATATCTTCGGCAAAGTCTTCTTTTTACCTTTGGGTTTGGGATAGAGAGGGTTAAGTTTAAAAAAAAAAAATAAGATTTCATTTTTCTGTTTCACCATAGTTCATGTTTATATAGTTTTGAGAGACACTTAACTTAATTTTCCTTTTAAATTGACTGATTGTCAACAAAAGAGATGAAAATAATATTTCAAATTGATCAAAAAATGTGGAAACACAAGATTTTACAAGGAGAGCTCACACACGATGTCACTATGAAAGCAGAGTGAAATGAAGGGCAAAGAGAAAGATGCCACTTTAATAGATGGCCTCTAAGGATGCATGAGGATTGCATGTGAGGGGAGGAGAAGCGGACATTAACAAAAAAGAAAGGAGAAGCGGACATGATCAGTTTGCTACTATATGAATGGAGACTACATGTCATGACGTTGACACACAATTCTTAATTGGATAAATTGTTTCATTACTTTATTTAATTTCTATTCCGTGGCAATGCACGTGCATTGAGCTTGGAAGGAGGAGCTCAAGGGAGCAAGAAAATATGAGAGGAAAGATAAGTTTACTCATATAATTCACAAAAAGAATTCTTTATCAAAATCTTGTAATTGCACCATGTGTGAATGTCTTATGTTAACAACTATGTGATTTTATGCTTAAAATTCAAAGTGTGGGCGTGAGGCGGATGAGGTATAAACGAAGGTGGCGAACATTGTTTGGGGAGATGAAGATACGATGTTGCGGAAGAAGACGAGTGTTCGACTTAATCTCCACTACTATTAAACAAACGAGTTGAGGCAGAAACATTAGATCTCAGCCACATAATCATCATTCATCAATGGACCAGATTGTTCCAATGTTGTATCACATCAAATTCACATATTTATTTATTAATTTTAATCATTTTCACAACAGCTTAATTAGGAATCAATGCACCCTAATTACACCTTCATTAGGAAACAAATAATCACACCATATATGCTGTATCATTTTTGGAATCTCCACTACTATTAAACAAACGAGTTGAGGCAGAAACATTAGATCTCAGCCACATAATCATCATTCATCAATGGACCAGATTGTTCCAATGTTGTATCACATCAAATTCACATATTTATTTATTAATTTTAATCATTTTCACAACAACTTAATTAGGAATCAATGCACCCTAATTACACCTTCATTAGGAAACAAATAATCACACCATATATGCTGTATCATTTTGGAATCTCCACTACTATTAAACAAACGAGTTGAGGCAGAAACATTAGATCTCAGCCACATAATCATCATTCATCAATGGACCAGATTGTTCCAATGTTGTATCACATCAAATTCACATATTTATTTATTAATTTTAATCATTTTCACAACAGCTTAATTATGAATCAATGCACCCTAATTACACCTTCATTAGGAAACAAATAATCACACCATATATGCTGTATCATTTTTGGAATTCCGTAATTAAGAATCATTGCACCTTAATTACACGTTCATTAGGAAGCAAATCGTCTCACTTTATATCACGTAATTAAAAAGACACATTAGACAAGAAACATGTGCCGCACTCCTCTCATCACCGCACCTCCTCCTCCAAAACTGTCTCTCCCCAAGTTAAAAGAAATTTCAACACTGTATCCCCAAGCTCCCATCGCTGTCGATCAGCCTGCGCGCAATTCTCTCCCGTCGAATGCTGCACCCAACTCAACCTTCCGTGGAAGAATACTAAAGCTATAGAATGCAATAACACCCCTCAATAGTTTTAATATATACTTTTTTGCATTGAAAATTTGCATGTGTTAGTGTCTCTTTTTTTGTGAGGGTTAGTGACTCATCTCCGTATAGGAAATTTCCTCCAACACAACAAATTAAATCATTATATCATGTGGCAGAGAAAATAATTTATTCATTATTAATAGTACATCACTAGACTCTTATTATTTATTTCTTTTGAATATTTAGGATGAAAATATTATCTTTTTCGTAAGGAATACGTGCATTGCACGTGCATGCTAACTAGTGGTAGAGAAAAGATCAACTACATTTCGTTAAAAAATGATGATGTATATATGCATGTAAATTCTAAAGGCATACATCTAGTTGTCAGTCGAATTTTGTGTCTGTGTTGAAAGCAAGAGCAGTTAATTAACTGTTTTTTCTAATGATCATTCCTTGAAAATCGCCTTAACTATCCCATCTTTATTGTTTTAACAAATAAACCATATTTTGTTTGGTAAGTCAATAAGTGATTACAATATAAAATCACGGACTGGATTTACATTTATGTACACAATCATGTAATATGGATAGGTAATTTGTGGGCTAATGTACCAGAACATTTATACCCCGTCGCAACGCATGGGCAAATTCCTAGTCATATAAAATTAAAGATGTTGAATGAATAGTGTAACTTTGATGCAGTTTTAGAACAACATTTTGTACTATAGTTGTACTAAACTGCGTCAACTAATTTGGATCGGAGGAAGTATTTATTTCCTTTTAGACAAGATTAATTGTGGCCCCTATAATTTAGTCAATTGGGAGAAAATAAATACTCCTTTCTAAGGATTTCCAAACATGGCAGGCCAACTAGAATGCTACACTCTATGAATCACAAATGGGACTGAAGTGAGTATCGACCTCTTTGCCCTCCTGTAACCAAATAAAAATAGTAGGCAACTTGGAAGACTACCCGAGCTGAATCCTCTAAATTGCGTGGTCCTGAGTACTGCTCACATTGTTCACTGTGATTCTGTGAGTCCTGTGAAGCAATACACCTCCAGCCGGCAACCACACAGATGTTGTTACGTTGTGTGTGAAAATCTAGGGACGCGTAATCTCAAATCCTGATGCTTCCTTGTCCTAGGATGTCAATCGATTTTAGTGGCATTGCAAGTGCGATTCCAATTCTAACTAAGTGCAGAACTTGTTTGTACTTTAGTTGTGTGTGTGTGTGTGTGTGGTATTTTTAGTAAGAACCTAGCAAAGATCAAGCACTACTCCTTTCCAACACAGGTATGTAGATCCCTTCAAAAAAGTAAAAACACAGGTTTTTCTTTGGAAATGGAGGCGTGCCACCGGCCTCTGCATCATGACGATGCACACAGGTATGTAGATGGCTTCTTTGCAAACTAAATATGAGCATGGTCCACGTAGCAAGGATACATCCCTACTCCTTGCCAGCACATGTACGCATGATGTCTTCTTTGCAAACTAGCATTTTCAATCCCTCTTCTCACCCTTAATTTTTTAGGAACGTCATTACTTTAATGTCTGGTAATGTATGGTGCAACAACTATGATAATAATGTTCTGGGGTATTTTAACGTTGTCTTAATTAAAGAGCATATGGGTACAACTTCCTGATAGAAGTTCCAATAAGTCGATTCAAGTTCACACTGTAGTTCCTTAGATTATCATATTCTGAGATAGTCTTTTTCATTTGCCGTATCGTCGTGCCGTTGACGAAGAGGGGAAATGGGCCCAAGCAACCGTTACTTCCCAATAAACACTCACACATCGATAAAAATAATAATATCATTGGGTCACGTTTTCCTAAAAGCTTTAGCAAATTCTCTCCGCTGGAAGATGAAAAGGAGATAAGTAGTATCATAAGTGTCGCTAAGGATGCAGAGTTTTAAGATTGTTATCTAGTTGATTCCCCTTGCAGTGTGATGGTGGTGTGCTTGTGTGCATCATCAGCCTCGCTTCAGAATCTCGTACTTGCCAAGAAAAGAAAGAGGCTCTTTAAAGATATTTACAAAAATTCGACTGGCTTTTTACAGATAGACTATTCATGGTCAGGCTCCTACAGGTGCTTCGTCTCCCCAATCCAGTTTACTGCATGCAATCAGTCAAGACCATCATATGCTATATATTGTGGCAAGTTTTCTCCTCTCCGAAAGGAAAGAAAATCCCAAACTAAGTTCACGCATTAACCCTTTAAAGTAATGGACCCGGGGGTGGACTAACGAGCTGCTCGGTTTGTTAAGACTTGGTTTGCTATGCTTAACCAGCAAAAAACTTTGATCGGCTGTATTCTTTTAAATCTCATTAACCTCGTAAGGGCTCATGCGTACTTGTTAACAAGCATTACCCCTTTTGCTTGAATGAAGATGTGTTTTTTATGACGGAAGAAAGCGACGAAATGTACGCTACTTATTGGCTCCTATGGGCTGAGTTGCGTCAATTAGATAGAATAGATGGGTTATGATGCCAAGAAGTGTTGCCACTTAACACAAAAATACGTGTTGTGTTGTATTAATGAGCTTCTCGTGAAACTCGTTAGCTCCCTTGTTAACGAGCCAAGCTACCGAGCGTTCATTAAGCTTGCGAGCTACGAGTGTTTGCTCCCGACCTTACCTACCCGATAAAGTCCCAATATACTTCACTCTTAACTTAATAACTGTGGAATATAAACGAGGAAAAGTGTACTACTTTATCAAATTGCTCAAAAATAGTTGAGTGATGTGTGCATCACAGTGATTCAGAGGCGGGGCTACCCATTTAAAAAAAAAATACTAAATGAGTCCTTTTGGTATTTATCTTCGATCGACCACAAAAAACTATTATTTACTAATCACAATTACAATGGATAATCTAGCCCTACTCATACTCTGGTCTGGCTGGAACCTAAAAGCAAGTGGGTGCACAGAAGTCCTTGCACTGAACTGTCGATCATGGCTATGGAACACATCCGAATTTTATTGGAGCAGGAGAAATTCTAATGTGAGCCCTATTTAAGATGGGGTGCTATTCTTGTCAGGAGCTTGTGGCACCCACGTACTGCTTTGGTGTCATAGGTAAGTGTCTAATGCCCTAGAGTTTGCAAATGAACAAGGTGACAACATCAATTTTGTGCTGAATAACGCAATTATACGGTTTATCTGGCATACTGTCACAATAAAACTCTGATAGCCTCTTAACTATATGAGGACCAAGCTCATAACTAACACATTCTTTGTGGTTACTAGAGGACTTGATGTCATAGCCTACCATCCATGTATTTTTATAAGAGCAAGGCTTCACCGAAGAAAAAGATGAATAAATACTCCTCTTTTTGCTCCATTCTCTTTAGAATTTTACAATCTCATTTTCTGAGTTAATTGTTGTGTCTCTGCACATTAGGGATTTGAACTTGATGGATGTAGGGATGGAAGGCACCAGGAATTACCAGCTTACTGGCATTACATCATCCACTTCCTGTTTCACACAATCATCATGCCTATTACTCATACTCTACCGCCTTTGTTATTTTTCTTGTGCATGGTCTCTGTGGTGACCATCCTTGGCCCTTCACATTGAAGGTGCTCATTTCGTTCGTGACATCTGCATCAGACATTGAGGAGCAACCTTACATTAATTTGTTGGCTAACGCAGTGTTTGGTTTTGTGCTCCACACGTAAGTTTCAATCTACCATATTGGTTGGATCCAACAACGACAACAATTGTGCAGATTCTCCCTTGTGTAGGCATTGTCTTGGATTGTGCGACCTATAATGTAAAAACTCATGCCCTGACCTTCACTAGCTAGTTCCGGTAATTTTATCATACGAGTGTTGCATCTCTGGAATGCATTGTTATGGTGCTCTGACTATAACCTGGGATATTTGATGTTTTTATAGGTCCATGTTTGTTGTAAGGGTTGAAGTTTGTCATGGTTACGGTGGTGTGTATTCCCACTGTTAGCCACCGTATGCCATACCATTGCCAATTTTATGCCATTAGATATTCACATGTTAGGCGCCTTTTGAATAATATTTTAGATGTGTGCTTCTGGCAACAGCGCAAGATCCAGAGCGGACGGAAGGATAAACATTGCATTGCCTCGAAACACTATGTACAATACATGTTGCAAGGTGGCTTAGTGCCTTCCCAAGTTGAACCATTTCCAGCCACAAGATTTATAGTTGTACTTTATTTTCTGCTATCGTAGAACTTCTCAAACTTCTCCATACATTTTATTCTCTAAAATGTCAGAAATATATTAACATCAGAAAAAAACTAACTGCATGGTAGTCAATTTTAGTGATTAAGCCAGACTGGTGTTTGGCCACCGAGGTCCTAGAACAGCAGAGACCAGCTGCTTTTTTTTTGAACATCGGCATTTTATAGATTAAACAACAAAGTTACAAATAGTCTTCCGGATGTAGTCCGGAGCAGAAGAAAAAATACACAGAGTACTGTAGTTCATGCAAGCTTTAGCTAATACATGAGTTAACAAATTAAACTGCCAACGAACTTGTTTGAAGACCACCCAAGAGAGTCCGCTGGCTGCATGCTTGATGTCTTGTCAGCCACCACCATACCCACCGAGGAGCAATTATCCACCGGAGAGTGAAGGCGCTGGACAAGAGGAAGGCAAAAGTTCTTCGCCCGTGCCATATAAACTGCTCGACGGAGTGCCATAGCCTCCGCCAGCTCTTGATCAAGACACCCCTGAAAAGGTTCGTGATAGGCCGCCTCACACTCACCGGTGTGCTCCTGGGCTTCAGTAGATACAACTGGTATCCGGCAATGCAATTAAATTGTACAGGAGCAATAAAATGGAAAAACAGTAAATTGTTGATGAAAGCAGCAGTATCTAGCGAGAGAAAATGCATAAAACCACCACTTTCGCGTCTCGGAATACCACCACATTAAAAAAGTGACACTTTGTACCGACGTAAAAATGACAGTGACAAAAAACACTAAACAAAGAGATGAGTGTGTTTTGACATGGCTGATCACTCACGGGCCGATAGCGGTGACGGCGAGGCGCTAACAGGCGTTAACGGCCTTCTTTTTTCCGCAAGGGATGAAGCTGCTGTGCTGGGCTGGGCGGGCCGCGTTCGGTAGTTTGCTGGGCTGGGCTGGGGGCATTCGGTCGTTTATATTCTCTTTATATTTACCTGGCTGCTGGGTCGGCCTCTGCACCTTCGATTTTTTTTTCAAAACAAAATTACGCAGAGGTGGTTTGATCGATTGAGTGCGCCCGTTCGGTTTCTCCAGAAAACCCCAGTTTCCACACACACACACACACACACACAAAGTGCATTCATTCACATTCACCCCCCTTGCACAGATAACCACCACTCTCCATCGCCTCCCCATCCAACTTCCGCCTTCCCACCAAAGCAAAGAAAACCTCGATCCCAGCATGGCATTTGGCCTCGGATGGGACCATACGCTACAGGAGATCTTCGACGGAGACAGCACCAAACACTCCTATGCGCGTGAGGCGAGCACTTGGTACGCTAGCACTGCAATCCTCAAGAATTGTGCGCACGCAGTGAGGGCAGCTGCCAACCATGAGGAAAGGGCTAGATTGCCAGACCTCCACCGCCCACTGATCGAGAACTTGGTCTAGGCAGTGGGGGAGGCCAAGGATTGCCCGGATCCATTCCGGCGGGCACGCAGTGAGGTCATGGTTGCTGAATGTTTGTGGTCATGGTTTGTGAACTCATCTATGATATTTATTTATCTTTTTGAATGTTTGTGGTCATGGCTTCTTAATCTTTGTGATCACATTATCTGAATGACATTGCTCATATTGGTGCTCATATTATCCATTATAAATGGCAAACTATGGTGCTTTGGGTTTGAATTCAAAGAACACACCTATGTGAGCCCGACTGCTGGGCACAGTCTATGAGATTGAGGTGATCTCTAGTAAGCTCATGAATAGGCCAGGAGTGTGACTTATATCCTCCACCTGTGGGGTCAGCCTTCGGCAGCCTAGTACTAGTAAGACATGTGGTGAAGCTTCTTTATGCCAAACTGACAATTCAAGGCATAGTCCATTGTTCAGTTGTGAAGGAGTGTAGCTACTTACTCTAGGTGAAGCTCAACCTTAACAGGTCTTCACTGAAACACTAGTATATCGAAACAACAATTGGAATAGAGGACACAATGGGCCCTCGAGATCTCATGGGGGATTGTTGAAATATGGGATGGGATTTAGGCCCATCCAATAATTTCAGAAAAATCTCCAAGGGCCCATGTGGGTTATATGGAAGTAGGTGTAGTGGGAAGTTTAGTCCCACTCCGGAAGTGGAAGAGGAGTTGGACCTCCTTATAAGGGTTTCTTTTCTACATGCTATTGGAGCTTGAGAAGAGAAGAGGTCCTCGCGCACTCCTCCTCTGCTGCCCACCTCGCCATGCCACGCCTCGTCACGACGCGCCGTGGGTTGCGGGAATGAGCTGAGCCAAGCTCACACCTATGCGCTTATTTTTGCCAGTCACTAACAGAGAGTTTCTGACAGCTGGGCCACGATCTGAGACGTCGGGTCGTGGGCTGTCTCGGACATGGGTCGAGGCCACGTCTCTCCACGCGGCTGCGCCTATATAAGTGTGCGGTGTCTCCTAACCCTGGCCGCCACGAACAGATCACATCTGCTCCCACGCAAACCGCCCACGTCGTTCCTCTGCTGCTGTTGCCACCGGTGACTCTATCCCGTCCGCCGCGTACACGGTCGACGGGAGAGCAGGTCTCCAAAACCCCGTCTCTCCGGTTCCTGTATGGGAGAGAGGTGAATAGGTTTTTGGGAAGCGACTACGCGACTGCTCGCCTCTGATTCACTACTTCCTCTACGTCTGCGTCGTCATCACGATGTCCACCGACGCCGAACGTGCTGCTGCCGAGAAGACCGAGGCCGGCAAGAAGCGCCGAGGATGCTGCTGCTACCGCCACCGCCGCGGCGCCTTTTTGATGGCCTACTGGAGGGTATAACGCGTTTATCCCTCTCCTGATTATTTTCGTATTAGCAGTACTAGCATCATGTGTAGATTTGTCTACTGTTTGCATATTACGTGCTTGTTTAGATTGTCGTTAATTCTGTCAATGCCATGCTAGTCATCTATTTATGGATTAAATTAGTCGAAAAAGTGCCTATTTACTTAGCAATCCAAAAAAACTATTATGTGTAGGAATTTTCTGCAAGTGGCTTTGCCGCTGCACTGAAACCGAATAAGTTTACCGGTACGTACTTTAAGCGTTGGCAGACTAAGACTACTTTATTGCTCACGGCTATGAACGTGTTCTAGGTCACTGGTGTCTCCACGGGAACGATTGCTCCTAAACAGGGGAAGGCATTCAGGGAGGCCAACGTTTTGTTTCTCGGAGCAGTTCTTAGCCTGATCGTATATAAATTGGTCGATGCATATTTACATGTGCATGTCACCAAGGACTTGTGGGAGGAACTAGAATCTAAGTACGGGGCCACCGATGCTGGGAGCGAAATGTATATTATAGAGCAGTTCCACGATTACAAGATGGTCGAAAACCATCCTGTACTGGAGCAGGCTCATGAGATAATATGCATCGTTAAGGAGCTTGAGCTTCTGAAGTGCAATTTACCGGGCAAGTTTGTCATGGGATGTATAATCGCTAAGCTCCCTAATTCCTGGAGGAATTTTGCCACAACTCTGAAACATCAGAGGCATGAATTCTCTGTGGAGGATGTCATTGGCCATCTGAGTGTTCAGCAGAATTCGAGGGCAAAGGACTCACACGGAAAAGGGGCCGAAGGGACTTCTGTCGCCAACATGGTGAACCAGAGGAACTTCAACTCCCACAAGACCAAGGGAAAGAATGGTGTCCAATAGAATACCGACTTTAATAAGAAGGGTAAGAAGACCTTCAAGAAGAACAAGAAGGATGAGGGCTGCTTTACTTGTGGTTCGGTTGAACATTGGGCTAACAAGTGCCCAAACAAGTTTCAGAAGTCAGACATGACTTCAAGTCTGTCAACATGATTGTGGGCAACAACGATAATGGTGCATCTGGGTACGGTAATTTATTTGTTGTTTTTTCAGTGTTTCAGCCCACGGATTGGTGGGTGGACACGGGTGCAGGTGTTCATGTGTGTGCTGACATTTCATTGTTCTCTTCTTACCAGGTCACACGCCACGGGTCCGTATTGATGTGGAATGGTGTGAGTGCTTTTGTTCATGGTGTTGGCACGGTCGATCTAAAGTTTACTTCGGGAATGATCGTGCAGCTAAAGAACGTGCAACATGTCCCCGCCATCAAGAAGAACCTCGTTAGTGGCTCCCTTCAATGTAGAGAATGGTTTAAGTTGGTATTCGAGTCTAATAAATTAGTTGTTACTAAGTAGGACTATTTGTTGGAAAGGTTATGAGAGGGGAGGGATGTTTCGCCTTTCCCTTGCAGATTTTTGTAATAAATTCGTGAACCATATTCATTCGAGTGTTAATGAATCTGAAGTTTGGCATTCATGTCTTTTTCACATAAGTTTCGGTGTTATGGCGCGGCTAGCTAAGCTTGATTTAATCCCGAGTTTCACTTTAGCCAAAGGTTCTAAGTGACTTTCATGTGTGCAAGCTAAGCAACCTTGCCAGCCTCACAAGGCTGTGGAGGAGAGACACTTGGCACCATTAGAGCTCATACATTCTGATCTTTGTGAGATGAATGGTGTGTTGACTAAAGGTGGAAATAAATACTTCATGACATTGATAGATGATTCCACTAGATATTGCTACGTATATCTGTTAAATACTAAAGATGTGGCTCTACACTACTTTAAAATCTATAAGTCATAAGTTGAGAATCAACTTGAAAAGAAAATTAAACGAGTCCGGTCAGATCATGGTGAAGAGTACTTCTCGAGTGAGTTTGATTCCTTTTGTGCGGAACACGGCCTTATTCATGAGAGGACGCCTCCCTATTCTCCCCAGTTAAATGGGGTTGCCGAGCGGAAAAACTGTACTCTAACTTATTTGGTTAACGCCATGTTAGATACATCGGGTTTATCCAATGCATGATGGGGGGAGGCTATATTGACGGCATGTCATGTCCTGAATAAAGTTTCAACAAAGGATAATGAGATCACTCCCTATGAGAAATGAGCGAAGAGAAGGACAACACTCTCGTACTTGCGTACTTGGGGCCGTTTGGCGAAAGTCAATGTGCCGATCCTCAAAAGGCATAAGATTGGACCCAAGACTGTGGACTGCGTTAATTTGGGAACATCATTGGCTATAGATTTCTAGTAGTGAAATCTGAGGTACCTGACCAGAAGGTTGGTACAATTATGGAGTCTAAGGATGCTACATTCTTTGAGGATATTTTTCCTATGAGAGATATGCAAAGCACTTCTAGACAGGAATCTGAGGAGACTCCTGAGCCTGCCATTCCTATGGAATATTATGAACGAACACATGATGAAAATCCTGAGGAGGATGACGAGGAAACCCTTGGTAGGGGCAAGAGACAAAGGACTGCAAAGCCCTTTGGTGACGATTTCTTAGTGTACCTCATGGATGATACTCCCACTTCTATTTCAGAAGCGTATGCCTCTCCAGAAGCTGACTACTGGAAGGATGCGGTCCGTAGCGAGATGGATTCCATCATGGCTAACGGGACATGGGAGATCACTGAGCGTCCCTATGGTTGCAAACCATTGGGATGTAAGTGGGTGTTCAAAAAGAAGCTTAGGCCCGATGGTACGATTGAAAAGTACAAGGCTAGGCTTGTGGCCAAGGGCTATGACGAGAAAGAAGAGGAAGATTTCTTCGATACTTATTCACCTGTGGCTAGACTGACCACCATTCGAGTATTACTTTCCTTGGCGGCCTCGCACTATCTTTTCATCCACCAAATGGATGTTAAAACGACTTTTCTCAATGGAGAGCTAAATGAAGAAATCTACATGCAGCAGCCATATGGCTTTGTGATAGATGGTCAGGAAAGAAAGATGTGTAGGTTGCGAAAATCTTTATAGGGCCTAAAGCAAGCACCTAAGCAATGGCATGATAAATTTAATACAACTCTGACATCTGTCGGCTTTGTTGTTAATTAAGCTGACAAATGTGTATACCACACCTCCCACCCCCTCCCTCGCCAATGGATCCAGAGCAGCCACCGCCGCCATGCCCGCGAGATAGAGGAGAGGGATAGAGGTAGAGGGATGGGAGTGAGGGCTGGCCCAGTTGCTTCGAACATAGCCGTTAACGCCCGATAGCGCCTCACCGTCACCGCTGTCGGTCCATGAGTGATGAGCCACCTCAAAGCGCGCTCATTTTTTTGTTCAATGTTTTTTGTGACTGTCATTTTTTCGGTTTGGTGCAATGGTTCACGTTTTGTGAAGTGGTGGTTTTTCGACAGCTATGACGCGAAAGTGGTAGTTCTATGCATTTTAATCATCTACTGAAGCAATTTTTAGGAATTAGATTGCTTATTCATTGTTTGTCAGTTCATTCAGGTAGGTCAGTAGTGGCGATGGATGTTTAACAATGGTATATAATATCTGCAAGGAAGAGCTTACAGTATATTGTCTCTTGTCTCTTGTAGAGTGAAGCATATCCTTTCCCTTGTAGGTACGTTAGTGAATCGTTCAGTACGGTGAAGCATACTGTCATCTTGTAGCACATGTGCAAGTTCGTATGGAACGTCTAATATAATTAACTTATATGCGCACGGCACAATTAACACACTTTCTCTTATCCTTTTGACTGCTTTCCCAATTATACCAACCAATTTTGGCTGATACAGGGCGTTTCCTTATATTTCGAGCTTAAACATTAAAATGCTTGTTCTTTCCTCTTCTGCGAAAAGTATCTTCTTTTGAATCAGGTGAAGCAATTTCACTCGAGTACAATCTGGCAGGCCTGAATGCTATTTCATTTGCGAAGGGGTCCTATATTGGTCAGGAGCTTATCGCACGCACACACACCACCCTGGTGTCATTAGGAAGCACCTGCTACCCTTGAAGTTGATGAACGATCAAGGTATTAATCATGTCCTATGTAACACACCTGTCCAGGCTCAGATGCTGATTCTGCAACCTCGTGATGTTGCTCCGGGCTCAGATGTCCTGGACGAGGCTTCTGGTAAGAAAGTCGGTACAGTAAGCACCGCTCTCGGGAGCCGTGGAAGGGGCCTCTTGTGGCTCGACGCAGCACTGAAGCAAAACACAACCCTCCCCATCAGCGATACCGATAACAGAGATGCGAGGGTCAAGGCTGTCAAGCCAGACTGGTTGACGGCTGAGTGGGCATATGTCCTATAACAGCAGAGTACAGTCGGTTGATACTTGAAAGTATGTTCCAGGACCTGACCAAAACTTCCAGCAAAGCCTGGTGATAAAGTTTTCCTGGTTCATAGAGGCAAACATGAAGGATTTGAGCCCCATGTCTTCGAGAGAGTGAAGACGGAGTTTGCGAACTCACTGGTCACGAGAGGCAGCAGCGTACAATACCTTGCAAACCACTACTCTGAATGATGCACAGTGTTCAATATGGCCGTCGTTATCAACCTTAAGCTTGTCAGATTATTAGAATGAGGCGTGGCTTGCGAGCAGCTCCTTTTATGCACCGGTTGAGATCACTAGTTGAATACGCTTGTGCAATCCTATTCCAGAAGGAGCTCCATGGGGAAAAAGATGGGCGTCTCTCCTGGCGACCTTGCGGGCGGCTCCGCCGCGCCCTCCCCCTCGCCACCGGCACCCTGCCTCGCCCCTCCCTCCTCCGCGGCCCCGCTGCCGCCCTCTCCGGCGGCCACCCCCTCTGCCGCCGCGTCGCTGGACCGGTTTTGCTGGGCTGATTGCGCTGAGGATCCCCCGTTCCCCCCCCCCCTCGTCATCCCCTGCCCCGGCTCCTCCTCCTCCGGGCTTCGGTTTTCTTCCCCCCTCCGGGCTCCGGCCATCTCCTCCCCCCTCCGGGCTCCGGCCATCTCCTCCCTGCCGGCCTGGGGACTCCGCCCCCCACGTGAGGGGTTCGGCCCCGGCAGTGAGCCCCCCTCCCCCTCGGCTCCCCGAGCCCTCCCATTGTCGCCGCCCAAGGCGGGACTTTGGCAGTCGGGCTTGCGCCGCCCGGCCTTGGCGTGCAGGCGTGGCTGGGCGCTCAGGAGGCGCCGCCCGCTCCTCTGGCGCCGCCCGGTGGTGGTGGCTCGCTGGTCCCCGCCCCCCCTCCTCGCTGGCTTTCTCCCTCCCTCTCGCTCAAGCGCGCCGCTCCGCCCCATACCGGCCGTGTATTGCGCATTTCGGGACCTGGCCCGCCCCGGCTGCTGGACCCCCTGCGCCGGCTGCTGGGCCCCCCGCGGCTCGCTTCGGGCCGGCCCGCCTCGATGCTCCCCGTCCGGCCCAGCCTGGACCGGCCAGCTCCTTGCCCTAGGCCCAGATCGGGGGAAACCCCCTCGATCTGGCTCCCGTGTGGATTTCCCCTGCCTCCTCCCTCCTGTGCCGCCCCACTCCCCTCCCGCCTCGCAACACCCGACTCCCTCTCCCCCTCGGTGATCCCCACCGCGCCCCCTCCCCTCCGGCAGCCGGACCTGCTCCCCATCTCCAGGCTGCCTCCCCCTCCCCGCCCTCCCCCCCACCCTCGCCCCCTCCCACCTCGCTGTTGTGTCCCATGACGAGGGAGTGGGATGACCCCGCCTCCCGGGACAAGCGCAAGGCCGGCGAGCTCCACCGGGAGCCCGCGCACCCCTCTCCCGACGGTATTCGGCGCGTGAAGGAGCTCCGGAGGGAGCTCCGCGACCGCCGCCGGTCCCCCTCCCGCCGCGAGGACCGTGGTCGGTCCCGCTCGCCTCGGGCTTCCTCGGGCGATTGGCGCGCCCGCCGACGCTCCCCGTCGCCGCCCCCCCGTCGGGGCCGATCGCCCTCCCCCTCCCGCGCAGCTCGGCTCAGTCCCCCCCCTCCGCCCCCGGGATGGGATCCTCCCCACCCCGGAGCCTCGCCGCTATGTGCCGCCCCATGCCTCGGCCCCCGGGGGTGTGGCCCCGGCTCCGGCTCCCGGTGGAGGCCCGCCCATGATCGGCCAGTCCGGCCAAGAAGAAGAAGCGGCCTTGGCGTGCGTCGCCGCCCGTCCCCGCCTCAGCGGGCCAAGGCTCGCCTCCGCTCCGGGTCCCGTCTCCAGTCTCCCTCGCCCCCCCTGTTTCAACTGTGGGGTGAGGGGACACTCGCAAGTCACCTGCGTCAACCCCCAGTGCTGCTACCTCTGCAAGGACCCCGGCCACCCCGCCCTCCTATGTCCGGATAGACCGGTGGTCTCGGAGCTCATGATGTATGGGCATGGGATCGAGGGGTTGGGCTTCTTCCACCTCGAGGTCCCTGATGCTCCTCCGCCGTCTCCTTCCCTTCAGGCGATTGTCACTGTCGCCGATGGCGTGGCATCCCCGGAGATGATTGAGGCGGAGCTCAACCATCTCTACCGTCACCAGTGGGACTGGGTGGTCACCCCCACCGCTGGCCACATCTTCTCTGTCGTCTTCCCCGACTCTGTCAGCTACGGCTACGCGACGCGTAGTGGCCGGATCACTCTCGCCCTCAACCAGCTGGTGGTCGAGATCTCCGAGCCGGTTCTCGACGCTCAGGCTGCGGCCGTCCTCGACACCGCCTGGATCCTCATCTCCGGCCTTCCTGATATTGCACGGTCCGAGCTCGTCATCCGCCAGATGTCCCGTCTTTTGGGCAAGGTGGTGGTGGTTGATGAGCTCTCTCTACGCAAGGAGGAGGAGGTCCGGGTCAAGGTCAAGTGCCTCGAGTCCTCCACGCTTGGCACCTCAGTCCGTCTTCTTCAACGACCAGGCTTCGACCTCGGGATCGCCCGAGCCTCCCAACCACGTTAGGCGCCTGCTCCTTCGACGCTGGCCTCCCGGTGGCAACCCGGGCTGGTGGGGACTACCACGGCCGGCACCGTTCCCACTTTCGGATGAGGAGGGGGCTTCCGAGGACTCCCGCTCCCCTTCACCCTCGCCCCCCCACCTGCCGGGGAAGGGGGGGGGCAAGGGCCGCCAGGCCGCCCCTCTCCCTCGGCTGGGTGACTCTTATCTCGCTGCGGCATCTTCCTCCGAGGGGAGCGGCATATCCAGTGTGGGCTTGGTGGTCTGCCCGGCCTCCTCCCTGCGCTCCCCCACCTCGTCCCCTCCCGTTGAGCCGGACTCGGTGGACCTGCCCCTCGGCGCCCCTCCGGTGGAGCCGGCGGAGCCAGCGGAGGTCTTGGCACCTTGGTAGTGCCCCCCTCCCGGCCACCTGCTCCCTCACTGCCCCGTCTCCTCCTCGGCTGGAGGATGCCCAGCCTGCCCCCCTACTGCCGGACGCCCCGGCCCCGGTCCCGGCGACTCTCCCCGCGCTCCCTCCTCCGCCACCCCCTCCGCCGGCTGGGCCGCCCCCTCCTGCGCCTCGCCTCATCGGATGCGCCCGGGCAGCTCAGCTAGCCCCTCCGTCGCCACTTTGTGCGGGGAGGGTACGACTCGCGTGCTCACTCCGATGGCGGCTCAGCCCCCTCCCCCCCGCTCAGCTGCGTACTCCCGTCGCGGTAGGTCGACCTCCTCCCCGGTGGTGGCCTCCCGCCGGAGTGCGCGGCTGGATGCTGCCCACCCGGAGGGCTGCCCGGCTCTGCCCATCCCCGAGCGGGCGGAGCTACGCGCTGCCGCCCGTAACCTGGAGCCAGGTACACCTCCTGTTCCCCCCTCTGCTTCGTCTTGTTCCTTTTCTGCGCTTGAGTATTCCTTTGGGCAACCTCGCCAAAGTGGCCTCCGACTCAGCTATCATTTTCAGGGGGGAGGCTGGCCCCCCTTTAGCTCAGATCGCAGCCATCCGGGCTCGTGAGATCCTCGATGGGAAGCTCGCGGAGGCACGGGCTGCCCTCCTTTCCCCGGACGCCTCCATGACGGGTATCTCCCACCCGGGCCGGGCAGCTACCGGCTCCCCCACCTCCGGGGGAGATCCGTGGCCGTACCCGCTCCCGCACTGCGGCTCTTCGCGCGCAAAGCGCTTCTCGTGTCCTGGGGTCAAGCAGCCCCCCGATGGCTCCTTAATGCGAGCCCTCTTCTGGAACATCCGCGGTTTCGGCCATGATGATCGTCGCCGCCAATTTGTGGAGTACATGCGAGATGAGCACATCGACATCGTTGCTGTCCAGGAGACCATGCGTCGCAATTTCTCGCTCCCCGAGCTCGACCATTTGAGCTCCCACCTCTTTGCGTGGCACTGGCTCCCTTCTAGTGGGAGCTCAGGCCACTCGGGTGGCATCCTTTTAGGAGTGAAGGATGCCACCTTGAGGTGGGGACCATGGACCGGGGAATTCTTCGTCGGCATGGAATTATTCGAGATCTCTCAACTTCAAGTGGGAGATCATCATTGTATACGGGCCTGCCGACCATAGTCGGTCGGCCGCCTTCCTCGAGGAGCTTCACCGAAAGATCTCGGCGGCCTCCCTCCCCGTGGTTGTGGGTGGCGACTTTAACTTGCTGCGCGTGGAGGAAGACAAGAGCAACGGCAATGTTTGCTTTGCCCGGATGCAGATGTTTAATGACTTCATCGCTGACCTCGCCCTTCGGGAGATTGACAGGATTGGTGCCCGGTTCACCTGGACCAATCGGCAAGCCGCCCCGACCCAGTCCGTCTTGGACAGGGTCCTAGTGTCCCCGGATTGGGACCTCCGTTGCCCCCTTGCATCTCTCCGCGCCATCACTAGGATTGGCTCGGATCATGTCCCCCTTCTTCTCTCCTCCGCGGACGAGCGTCCGCCGATCCCTCCTCGCTTCCGCTTTGAGACCTTACGGCTCTCGGTAAGGATTCACCGACGCAGCGATCTGCAAGACGGTGGATCGAGGCTCGAGCACCCACCCTCGGCCCCCTCGGCTATTGACACGTGGCACTTCATGCGAAGCGTGAGCATAGCTTTATGAAGGGGTGGGGGCCAACCTTGGTCGCGATGCCGAGCGCCAAGAAGGCGTTGCTTTCGCGATCCGGGCCCTTGACCTTCGGGCCGACATGGTGGGTCTCTCTCCGGACGAGTGGCTGGCCCGCTATGACCTCGAAGACCAACTCTCCGTGATCTACTCTGATGAGGAGGCATATTGGCGCCTTCGGGGCGCTCAGAAGTGGGTCCTGAAGGGTGATGCGAATACTGCATACTTCCAGGCTATCGCCAACGGCCGCCGTAGACGCAACACCATCCCCCTCCTCTGGGATGGGGAGACCCTTCTTCAGGACCCTCGCGACATCCGGACTCATGTCGACGGCTTCTATAGGTCCCTTTTCTCTGCCGCTCCTCGGAGCGGCATCTCCCTCGCCCATGATTGTTGGGCCGGCATTCGATTAGTCTCCTGGCGGAGAACGCGGCCACAGCGGCCCCTTCTCTGGCGAGAAGGTGCAGGAGGCTATCAAGGGTATGAATGCCTCTTCTGCGCCCGGGCCGGATGGCCTCCCGGTCATTTTCTTCCAGACCTTGCGGGCGTGATTAAATCGGAGGTCATGGCCATCTTGAAGAATTCTTTGTTGGTTCTATTGACACAGGGCGCCTCAACTACGGGATCATCTCTCTCATTCCCAAGGTCCCTGGGCGTCCGACATCCGCTTGATTTCGCCGATCACGGTCATTAATGTGATCTTCGGATTACGGCCAAAGGTACGCCAATAGGGTGACCACTGCTTGCCGACGGATTACCCACCTAACCAGTCGGCCTTCATTAAAGGCCGATATATCCTTGATGGAGTCCTGGTCCTCCACGAGGTCCTTCACGAGGTCCGGACCAAGCGCCTTAGGGCGGTCTTTCTGAAGATCGATTTCCACAAAGCCTACGACTCTGTTAGCTGGACCTTCCTCGTGGAAGTCCTTCTTGGAAGGGCTTCGATGACCGATGGATCACTAGAGTCATGCAAATGGTCTCTTGCGATGCACGGCGTCAACATCATGGCGAGATTGGTCCTTTCTTCCCTACCCTTTGTGGGGTTCGCCAAGGCGACCCTTCTCCCGTTCCTCTTCAATATGGTTGTGGGCGCTGGCCTCCATCCTTGATAAGGCCAAAGCCGCTGGCCACATCCGTGGGATTACCCACACACCTTCGGGGGCTCGGGGATCTCCATCCTTGATATCTTGTGACGACACGATCATCATGGTCGAAGGCTCGGAGGGGGACATCGCCAACCTGAAGTTCCTCTTGCTCTGCTTTCAACAGATGTCGGGCCTCAAGATCAACTTTGATAAGAGTGATGTCATGGTGATGGGATATTCCCCCTCTGAGTCTATAGCCATCGCCAACAGACTCAATTGCCGCCTGGGCTCTTTCCCTACCTCCTACCTGGGGACCCCCATTAGTGACTCGCGTCTCTCTGCCGCGGACCTGAGGCCCGCAGTTACTAAGCTCCAGTCCCGTTGCGAGCCCTGGCAGGGGAGATGGCTATCTAAGGCGGCCCGGACTATTCTCATCAACTCTTCCCTCTAGTCTACTGCTGTTCCTTATGAGCTTCTATAGCCTCCATGAGTCTCTCCACAAGGAGATCGCCAAGATCCAGTCCCGCTACTACTGGGCTGGCGAGCATGATAAGCAGAAGTACCACATGGTCGATTGGCACGACATCGCAAGCCCAGGGAGCAATGTGGCATGGGTATCATGTGCTCCAAGAGGATGAATATAGCCCTTCTCTCCCGCTGGCTCTGGCGCATCGCCCAGGGTCATGGCGGCCTCTGGCTCGACATTATCCGGAATAAATACCTGCGGGGCCAGCCACTTGCCTTCTGCCAGAAATCGGGCGGCTCCCAGTTCTGGCAGTCTATTGTTCAGCTTCTCTCGGTGCTTCGCATTGGGACCTCCATCTCGGTGGGGTCTGGCCTCTCGACGCTCTTCTGGTTTGATCGTTGGGCCGGAGACTCCCCCTTTGCGGCCCGCTTCCCCGCCCTCTTCTCTATCTCCGTCGACCCCATGATTTCGGTCAATAGGGCTCTTCTTGACCTGGGGCGCCTTGCTTTCCGTCGCCCTTTTGGGCCGGCGGAATCCGCTGCCTGGCGTGAGTTGCTTGATTGCGTCGCGTTGCACGAGCCGTTGGTGGATGGCAGGTCGGACCGTGTCCGGTGGCGGCTGGAGCCGTCGGGCCTGTTCTCCACCAAGTCGCTTTACTCGGCCATTGCCCCTTCCTCCGCCCCCTCCCCTTATCGATGGTTTGGTCCGTCCGCGTACCACTGAAGATTCGCATCTTCATGTGGCAGTGGATTCGCGGTCGGGTCCCGTCTGGAGTGGAGGTCTGCAAGCGCAATGGCCCGGGCACCGGTATCTGCCCGCTCTGTGGAGTCCCTGAGGACTCAAACCACATCTTCTTCTCCTGCGTTTCCGCCCAATTTCTCTGGAGCTGCTTTCGTGAGGTGGTCGGCGGTCGTTGGTGCCACACCAACTTCCCGGACCTATTTGCTGAAATCCAGTCGTCCCCCGCGTCCTCTCGCCACATTAGGTGGCTTGAGGTTGGGGTTCTCGCCTGGACGCTGTGGACCGTTCGCAATAAGCTTGTTATCCAAAGACGCTCCCCTTCGTCGCGCTACTGACGCTCTCTACAAATTCGCGGGTTTCTTGCAGCTTTGGCGGCCGCTTAGCCGCCCCCCGGACCGTGACGCCATCTCCGCCTTCATCGCCGACATCCGATCGATGGCCGTCCGCCTGTCGCCGCCGCCACCGCCGCCTCCGCCGGAGCCTGATTAGGCGCCTTGTGTGATGATGATGATGATGATGTTTTTTTCTTTCCTTCTGGGCTTGTTGAGCTGTGCCCTCAGCAGAACCTATGTTCTTTGTCGTGAGACTTGGGTGTGTGTGTGGACTTGTGTGGGTTTGTTTGCTCTGTGGCGGTTTGCTTTATTTATAAAGCGGGGCGAAAGCCTTTTTCGGTAAGACGGAGTTTGCTGCCAGGGTGAAAGCCCTGTCTGGTTTGGCCAGGCCGGTGAAGGCGGCGCCCGTGGACGTCGTCATCTTCCTGATGTCTCCTTTGTGGTTACTCCTTTTCCTTCGTCGTTCCCTAGATCAAAATCTAGATCTTTGGATCGGGTGGTGGCTACGCTTTGGTGTTGTGTCCTTCCTGAAGGCACCGTTTTGGAGCTCTCGGTTCATCGTCTTTCAAATTCACGTCTTCGCAGGTTCTCGGGGAAGAGGTCCGGCGGCTCCTAAGTGTCTACAACATGTCGATCAGGGTGTTGTTGTTGTAGGCCTTTGGCACCTATGTGTCCGGCCTTGGGTGAGTGTGTGCGTTGGTGTGTTGTGTTGTGGTTTGTATCGATCAGTCTGTTGGTTGTTGCTTTCTATATAAAGGGGGGGTGAAGACTTTTGTCGGTAGTCATCCAGAGAGGCAATGTTAGGGGAGCAGTTTCAGACATTTTTCCGAGTTCAGTAGCTAGACCTAATTTCTTCTTTTCATTGTGCTCCCTTGTATCAGGGATACATCAGGAGTAAGCTACAGTGTACAAAGTATAAACTAAAATAAGTACCCCTGTTTTTAGGGTTTACCAGTTCCCAAATGTTTTCTTTCAAAGATTTCAACGGATGCTCTAATCAGTTGCTAGACCTAATGTCAGTAAGTCATGCCCAAATTTATTATTTTTTGTTTGTAATGAAGAAATATCCTCTGGTGCTTAATTAACTGAATCTGTACAATACTGAAACAGCAGTACAACTTGTTGTGGCCTTTGTTTCGAGCGCCATTTGCTGTGGGCTCTGTTCTGACCGCCTAATTCTCACCATTTGGCTGCACATCAAAGTTGTCTTCTAAAATGAGATACTGAATGAATAGAGGATATCTTCGGAAATACTAGTATATTTTTTCTCTTTCTGACAAAATTAATCACGGTCCCTATAATTAGCCAACTGGGAAAAAACAAATAATCTCCTTTTCAGGAGTGATTCGTGATTTAAATTACCATCTTTTAATCTGGACTTGTATGAAGTATGAACGAGACTGAGGTGACTATGGACTTCTTGCCAAATGGTGAGAACTTGGAACACTTCCGGAAGTAAAGCCTCTGAATTTCCTGGTCGTGACTACTCACCGTCTTGTTCACTGTTTATCCTCTGACGCAATGCACCTCCAGCCGGCAATCATACTAATTTTTTACCTCACGTGTAGAAATATAGGCAGGTGTAATCACAAATCCTGATGCTTCCTAGTCCTAGGATGTCAGTGGGTTTTAGTGGCATTTGTATGTGCGATTCAAATTCTAACTATGTACATAACTTGTGTACATTATGTTTTTTTTTGCGGGGTGTGTACATTATGTTTGTTGTATTACTTGTATGAACCACGGAAAAACCAAGCTATACTCCTTGCCGGCAAAGGTATGCATATGGCTTGATGGCTTCTTCTCAAACTATATATGAACATGTTCCACCTAGCAAAGTCCGATCTCTACTTGCCCACACAAGTTGCAAACTATGTATGAGCATGTTCTATCTCTCGTCTCACCCTTAAATAATTAAGAACGCCATACATTAATGTCAGATAATGTATGGCAAAACAACCATGATATTCATGCCTTCGGGCTATTCAGCATTGTCATAGAGAGCACATGTTTACCACTTCCTGATAGAAGTTCTGATAAGTCAATTAAAGCTCAACATGTCAGGTAAGAAAGTTGGTATGGTAAGCACCACTCTTGGGAGCTGTGCAATGGGCATCTTGCGGCTTGAAGCAGCACTGAAGCAAAACGCAACCCTCACAATCAGCGACAACGGAGATGTGAGCCAGCTGAGTGGACACAGGTCCTAAAACAGTAGAGTGCAGTTGCTTCATCCTTACAAGTATGTTCCAGTACCTGACCAAAACTTCCACTGAAGTGAAGTGATAAAGTTCTTCGGAGTTCATAGAGGCAAACCTGAAGGATTTGTGCCCCAAGTCTTTCAGAGAAGTGCCGTTAGGGGAGCAGTTTGAGACAGTTTAGCAAAGGTTACCTCACCGTGTTTCGTGGTCTATCAGTTTCTGGGCCTAATTTATTCTTTATTACTCCAACCTTGTATCACTGATAGATCAAGAATAAGATACTGTGACACTGTGCAAAGCATAATCTCAAATAAGCATCCTAACTATAGGATTTGCTAGTCCCCGAATGTTTTCTTTCGAATGTTTATGGAACAGATGCTCTAATTTTACAGATATTTTATCTTATCAGGAAGTCATGCCCAAAGTTGTTAGTTTGTGTTCTGAATGAAGAAATATCTTCTGATGTTTTTTTTGAGAAAAATATCTTCTCATGCTTAATTAGCTGAAATTACACTGAAACAACACGACAGCTGCCTCTGTTCGGTTGAGCGCTGCTTTTGTTGTCCACTTTGTTCTGAGCACTTAATTCTTGTTATTGTTAAGCTTCATGCACTAGTCAACACAATCAAGAGGTCTATACATGAACAAAGAGGGGGCGGGAGCAATATTTGGATAAATTGCGAAAGCCAAGACTTGAATTCAAGACCTTAACTCTGATACCATGTTAAGCTTCATGCACTAGGCAACACAAGCGAAAGTCTGCACTGATGGAAAGGGCTATGCAATTCACATATACACTCCAACAATTCTCACTATGTGGCCGCACCTAAAAGATGATTTTATAAGTCTTTTGTGATTGAATAGAGCGTAACTTCAGAAATACCTGTATTTTTGTCATTCAGACAAGATTAATCATTGTCCCTATAATTCAGGCAATTGGGAGAAAACAAATACTCCTTTTTAAGGAGTGATCCGTGATTTCCAAACATGGCAGGCCAACTAGAATGCTGCACTCAATGAATCACGAATGTGAGTGAACTGGGTATCGACTTCTTTACCCTCTTGTAACCGGATAAAAATAGTATGGAACTTGGAAGACAGCCCGAGTCATTCCTCTAGATTGCCTGGTCGTGGGTACTGCTTACATTTTTCATTGTGAATCCTCTGAAGGAGTACACCTCCAGCCCGCAACCACACTGATGTTGTTACCTCGTGTGTAGAAATCTAGGCAGGCGTAATCACAAATCCTGATGCTTCCTAGTCCTAGGATATCAGTAGGATTTAGTGGCATTGCAAGTGCAATTCCAATTCTAACCAAGCACAAAACTTATGTGCATTACGTTTGTGGTATTATTGTTCTGAGCGAAGCGAAGACCGATCCCTACTCCTTCACCGCACAGCTACGCAGATAGCTTGATGACTTCTTCACAAACTATATATAAGCATATCCCACCTAGCAACAACTGAGTTCCATTCCTTGCCCGCACAGATTGCAAACTATATATGAGCATGTTCCATCTCTATTGTGACGCTTAAATGATTAGGAATAGCATTACTTAAATGTCCGATAATGTATGGTGCAATTGCAACTACCATGGTATTTAAGCTTTGGAGCTATTCACCATTGTCATAAAGAGTACAGGTGTACAACTTCCTGATAGAAGTCGTGATAGCCTACAGTGTAGTACCTAAGATGATCACATTCTGAGATAGTCTACTGTCAAGTCACGTTGTTCAATTAGTCATGTAAATGTCATGGACGTACATATCGGAGTTGCAATCCTCTTCACTTAATAATAGTATGGCTGTGAGGATAGTTTCAGTAAATCTCACCAAAATAAAATAGTTATTAAAGAGTATTTTTCTTTTATTTATTTATTCAACCACAAAATATCTATATTTACTCATCAAAAGTTACAAATGGATAATCTGGCCCCGATCTTATTGGAACCTAGAAGCACGTGGGGTGAGAAGTCCTTGCCACCGGGCTAGCGACCATGGTGCCAGAATGTGAGGCTGAATGCTATTCATTTAGAAGTTAGGGGTGCTATATAGTCAGGGGATTCTCTCGCAGACACACTACTTTGGTGTCATAAGGAAGAGTCTAATGCCAGTATCGTGAGTACTCAGATGAAAATGATAAAGACATTATTTTTGTGCTAAATTATGCAATTTCCCATTCTAACTGCCAGACTAGACTTTCGCCGTTGTCGGTAACCGCAGAATGTGTTTGTTGTGGCTTGAAGAAGAACAAAGGCAAAGCTCATCATACCGCGCCATCGGCGAAAGGGATGTGATGGTGAATGTGAATAAGCCGGGCTAGTTGAGCTGATTGGACACATGTCTTAGAACAACAGACGGCTGTGGTTTGATCCTTCCAACTAACCTGGTCCAAAACATCCATTGTAATGGACTTCTTTTGAACTTATAGGCAAAACCCAAAGGATTCGTGTGTCAAGTCTTTCAGGAAGGTGCCATTAGTACGAGAGGTATTTCAGAGAGTTTAGCAAAAATACCATGTTCTATGATGTATCAGTTGCTTTTTTTTGGAAATGGAGGGTACCCCCGGCCTCCGCATCATAATGATGCATGCAACCATCTTATTAAAAAGTCTTGAAGTAGCACAAAGTCATAAAGGTATTACAGCTTGCAAGCGGAACAAAACAAAGAAAATGAAAGTATATGCTCCAAAACACAACCGGTATGGCAAAAGAAAGGATAAGCTCCCTAGACTCATATCCTATTATGCGACCGCCATCCGAACCGGTTGAATATAGCCCGTGCTACCATCTCTCACTGGTTGCACCCAGTAACCAAAGGCTCCCTGGAGTCCATAGGAGAGAGTAAGGACCACGTACGAATCCATGCGTTAGCCCTGAAGATAACCTGCAAGAAAGTTAAATTGTGTTGTCTGTTAAAAATCAAATCATTTCTATAGTTCCACATAGCCCACAAAAGCGCACATATTCCAATCCGAATACGAGCTGCAGTAGTATGTTCAACCCCAGCTAGCCAAGTTCCAAACAACGAACCAATGTCAACCGGAGTATTAATGTTGAAGGCTATATGAATGGTTCTCCAAAGCAATTTGGCGATTCGGCATTCAAGGAATAAGTGTTGTATTGTTTCATCATGATCACAAAAACAACAACGTGAACTACCTACCCATCACCTCTTGATTAGGTTGTCCTTGCTTGTGGACAAACCACATAAAAAATTTAATACGCAAGGGAACTTTAATCTTCCAAATATGCAACGATCTTGGGATTGGACCAGAATTAATCAAATCCATATAGAAAGACTTCACCGTAAAAACCCCATTCTTAGCTAGGGTCTATTGCGTCGAATTCGGCTGGTCGAAATGTTGAACATCTATCAATCTCCGAACCAAGTGAAGCTAGGCATTCCATCGCTCTCGAACTAACGCACATCTGAATTGAATATTCAAGGGAATCGTTTGGAACACTGTGCCTACGTAATCCTCCTTGCGTTGCACAATGTTATAAAGGGTGGGATATTGTACGGCCAGGGGTGTCTCCCCTAACCACGTGTCCTCCCAAAATCTTGTTGACATCCCATTGCCAACCAAGAATTTGACCCTAGGAAAGAACAAATCCTTCGTTCTCATAAGCCCTTTCCAGAATGGCGAGTCAGTTGGTCTCATGGCAACCTGGGCGAGCGTTTTCGACTGCAAATATTTATTGCGCAAAATATGTGCCCATATGCCCTCCGGCTCCGTCTCGAAACGGTAGAGCCATTTGCTCATAAAGCACTTATTCTTGATTTCTAAATTCTCGATACCAAGACCCCCCTGGTCTTTTGGCTAGCAAAGGATGTCCCATCGCGCCAGTCGGTATTTCCTTTCGGCCTCATCTGACTGCCAGAAGAAATGAGACCTGAAGAAATCAAGACGCTTCCGTACCCCTTTCGGAATTTCGAAGAAAGATAGTAGGAACATCGGCATACTGGTCAGTACCGAATTAATCAGCACTAGCCGACCTCCATAAGACATAAGCTTGCCCTTCCAGCAGCTCAGTTTTTCTCAATTCGATCTTCGATACACTTCCATTCTTTATTAGCCAACTTAAGGCGGTGAATTGTTATGCCCAAATAACTAAATGGTAAATACCCTAATTCACACCCGAACAGTTGTCTATATGTGTCTTGCTCGTCTTTGACCTTCCCAAAACAGAACAACTCACTTTTTTGAAAGTTTATCTTTAAACCAGACAGTTGTTCAGAGAGGCATAATATAAGTTTCATATTGCGCGCTTTAGCAATGGTCATGTTCCATAAAAAGGACAGTGTCGTCAGCATACTACAAGATGGATACTCCTCCATCGAGCAAATGAGGAACTAAGCCCTCCACTTGACCATGTTGTTTGGCTCTGCCAATAAGAATGGCCAACATATCAAACCACTATATTAAATAAGAGAGGAGACATGGAATCTCCTTGTCTCAAACCCTTATGTGTCTAAAAGTAATGACCGATATCATCGTTGACCTTGATTCCGACACTACCATTCTGGACTTGAGAACCCACTTGGTTTCGCCAGTCCTCACTAAATCCTTTCATGCGCATTGCCTGCTGAAGGAAAGGCCATTTAACTTTATCATATGCCTTCTCAAAATCCACTTTGAAGATAACCCCATCTAGCTTCTTCGAATGGATTTCATGAAGCGTTTCGTGCAAAACGACCACCCCTTCAAGTATGTGTCGCCCTGGCATGAACGCTTTCTGACTCGGTTGTACCAATGAATGAGTAATTTGTGTCAATCTTTTGGTACCAACCTTTGTGAAAATTTTGAAACTCACATTAAGAAGACATATTGGCCTAAATTGTTCGATCCGAACTGCTTCTTCTTTCTTGGGTAACAGCGTAATCAGGCCAAAGTTAAGATGAAACTGTTTGAGATGACCGCTAAAGAAATCATGAAACATAGGCATAAGATCATCCTTAATAATATGTCAACATTTTTTATAGAATTCAGCTGGAAACCCATCTGGCCCCGGTGCTTTATTCAGTTTCATTTGTGAGATGGCATTCAGAACCTCCTTCTCAGTAAATGGTGCAGATAGAATATCATTCTCCTCTGCCTGGATTTGTGGTATATCTCCAAAAACAGATTCATCAAGGGTCACCGTGCTTGCTTCCGGATGCCCAAAAAGTTGTTTATAGTAATTAGTGATATAAGCTTTCAAATTCTCATGCCCCACAATTGTCCCCTCGTCCTGTTGAAGAATTGTGTATTGTCATCTCCTTGGACAACCTTAAGCACTTTAGCCCGCAATGCCCACTTAAGCTCATCTTCTCTAAGAAGAGCTCGTAAGCCTTGCTTAGCTTCGGACATGGAGTTTTGCTCACTAATTTGTAAGGAGATTGCTTTCGGCTTTTAAATCTAACGCCTCAATTAATTGAGTGAGTCGTTCTTTCTTTTGTTTGTAAATCCCACTCTCATTTCTGGCCCAACCTCGCAAAAACTGTCTCAGATGTCTGATCTTATTTTGCCATCTCTCAATACTAGTTCTTCCACTAACAGGTTTCGCCCATTCGCGTGCTATGATCTCCAAAAAGTTTCTTTCTCGAACCAACCTAGTTCGAAAGAGAAAGCGTTGTTATTCGCAACGTGTGTAGCCTCACCCGAGTCTACAAGAAGGTGTGTATGGTCCGAGATCGCTCTCTGCAGCGCATGAACCGACACCAAAGGCTGTGTCTAATTTCTGGTTTACTACCTTCACTTGTACTCGTATATGTGATTTGTCGAGAATAAATCATGGTACACAAAGTTCACATTCATACTAGTTACCGTATTTACAGTTTGCCACTTAAAAATGCATTTTTTGTTTTGAATTGTCAAAATAGATGCTTCAATGTCATATCATCTACTCTCTCCGTCCCGAATTACTTGTCGTAGAAATGGATAAAAATAAATATATATAGAACTAAAATACGTCTAGATACATTCATTTTCTGCACAAGTAATTCCGGATGAAGGGAAAATGATATTCTTTCTTGTGAGAAAGTCATGCAGAAAGTCGCATTCAGAGTTAAGTTAAAAGTATCTTCTATTCTCTTGCTTAATTAGCTGAAATTGCAATGCACCGAAACAACACTACAACTTGATTAGTTAGTCCTTGATGTCCACCGTGTTTGGCTACAATCTCAAGCTAACAAGTAGCACTACAGCACAGCACATGCACCGAAACAACACTACGCGTGCTGTACTGTAGTGCTACTTGTTAGCTTGAGATTGTAGTTATATTAAACAAAATATCCAAGTTTGCGCCCTTTGCCTTGGCGAGCGACCACAGACTTGGGAACTTTATCAATAACCCAACCACTACACGTCAAGCTGGGGATCACACTGATGTCCCTTCATCCGTTCGAGCACTTCTCGTGTATACTTCTTTATTTGTGTGTGCCCTTCTGCAAGCCCTTCACACAATGTCAGTGCTTGGTTATCCTCTTAATCCTTCATTAGAGCGTTAGGATTGACTTCTCCATTCCTTAGCACTGAAAACGGAAACTAGGTAGGCATAACGGCAAATTCTGATGCTTCCTAATCCTATGATACCAATGGGTTTTACTGGCATCACAAAAGCAGTTTCAATTCTAAATAAGTGTAGAAGTTCTTTATATTATGTGTGTGGCACGCTGATGTGAACCTAGCACGACTGATATATACTCCTAGCTTGGCTAAGGTACAGAAGCTGACTTCCTTCTTTGAGAAAGGTGAGCATGACCTCTCTTCTATTGAATAAATAAGATCATTATTACATTAATGTTTGACACCACATGGTGCAACAACCATGACATGGATGCTTCATGCAGTTTGACATTGTGACAGTGGACACCTGTTCCAACGATCTTGATGGCTGGAGCATTAATGGGCAGATATTTTTACTGACATATATTTCAGCCGACAAGTTGTATATACTACATACGTATATAGCAGAAAGCAAGTTCTGTTGCATTGGGTGAGAGGACATATATTTCAACCGATAGGTTACAAAACATTAAATTAATTAATTAATTACAGAAAACCACCACAAGGCGTCGTTTGCAGCAAAACACCAAGTCTCCTTTTGGTTGCACAAACCACCGTGGTACCCTTGAAGCTTGTAGATGAAAATGACAACATATATTAATTATGTGCTAAATTATGCAATCATCCAGTCTCTGTCAACCGGATATTGATTCTGCAACCTCTGTTATCAGAAATTCAGAACTCGAGCAGGATGTTGCTCCAGGCTCAGATGTCGTGGAGGACGCCTCTGGTAAGAAAGTGGGTATGGTAAGCACCGCTCTCGGCAGCCGTGGGATGGGCCTGTTGCGGCTTGAAGCAGCATTGAAGGAAAACGCAATCCTCACCATCAGCGCCAACAGAGATGTGAGGGTCAAGGTGAACAAGCCAGACTGGTGGCCTGCTGAGTGAACACAGGTCCTAGTACTGCAGAGCGCTGTTGCTTGATCCTTGAAAGTAAATTCCAGGACCTGACCAAAACATCCAGTGAAGGGCAGTTATGTTCTTTGGAGTTTATAGATGCAAACCTGAACAATTTGGGGCGCCTAGTCTTGGGAGAGGCGCCATTAGGGGAGCAGTTTGAGACAATTTAGCAAAGGTCACCTGACCGTTGTCCTGTGACCTATCTGTTGGTAGACCTGTTTTCTTCTATATTGCACTCTTGTATCAGTGATAGATCAAGAATAAGCTACTCTGTACAAATTATAAACTAAAATAAGTACCCCTGCTTAGGGTTTGCCACTTTCCAAAAATGCTTCAATTCGAACGTTTCTGAAATGTAAGATATAATTTTTCTGATATTTTATCTTGTCAGTAGGTCATATCAAGGGTTGTGAGTTTGTGGTCGGAATGATGAAATATCTAATTTTGCTGATATTTGATCTTCGCACGGCTAGTTAGCTGAAACTGTACCACACTGAAACAACACTACAACTTGTTGTAGAGCGCCTTTTGCTGTCGACTCTGTTATGAGCGCTTAACTCTTGTTGTTCGGCAGCACCTAAAAAGCTATGTCATCTAAAATGAGAGATACTGAATGAGTAGAGAGTAACTTCAGAGACACTGTTTTTTTTTTTCGGAAAAATTAGTGATGGTTCCTTTTCAGGAGCAATTCATAATCTGTCGTACCATCTAGGTTGTTGGAATCGTGTGAACCACGAATGGAACTGAAGTGACTATCAACTTCTTGACCTCTTGCAACCGAATAAAAATAGTATGGAACTTCGACGACGTCCCGAGGTGAATCCTCAGAATTGCTTTGTCCTAGCCTCTGCTTTACTGGTTCGCTGCAAATCCTCTCAAGCAACACACCTCCAGCTCCAGCTAGGTGAGTCTCAGAATTGCTTGGTCCTGGCTTCTGGTTTCCTGGTTCGCTGTAGATCCTCTGAAGCAATACAACTCCAGCTACCTGAATCTCTTAATTTCTTGGTACTGTCTTTTGATTTCCTGGTTCGCTGTAAATCCTCTGAACCAATACACCTCCTATGGGCAGTCAGATTGATGTTGTTACCTCATGGGCAGAAATCTAGGCTGGCGTGATCACAAATCCTGATGCCTCCTAGTCCTGGATGTCAGTGGATTTTAGTGGCATTGCTAGTGCGATTCCCATTCTAACTAAGGGCAGAACTTGTGTACATAACGTTTGTGGTATTATTACAGGTATTAACCAAGCAAAGATCAAGCTCTACTCCTTGCCTGCACATGTATGCAAATGGCTTTATGGCTTCTTTGCAAACTATATATAAGTATGTTCCACCTAGCAGCGCCGAGCTCTACTCCTTGCCCGCACAGGTTGCAAACTATATATAACCATGTTCTACCTCTCTTCTCACCCTTGCATAATTACGAACACCATTACATTAAGGTGCAGATAATCTATGGTGCAACAACCACGATATTGATGCTTTCGCGATATTCAACACCAATATAAAAAGACCTAAAGGGACAGATGCAATTAGTCTTGACCATCAAATCATGTCAATCATCTTCTTGGTTCGGTAAACTCCTTGGCTCGTCTCTTGCCCCCCCCCCCC
Organism: Aegilops bicornis; assembly: GCA_021605145.1. NCBI lineage: Eukaryota > Viridiplantae > Streptophyta > Magnoliopsida > Poales > Poaceae > Aegilops > Aegilops bicornis. The sequence goes on along the minus strand of CM038675.1, from coordinate 62,534,547 downwards.
CCCCGTCCCTTCCCCGTCCCTCCCCCGTGCAGCGCCGCCGCCCCGCACCGGGGAGCCCCCGCCCTCATCCTACAGCCTCGCCCCACCTCGGCTCCCCTCCGCCGCCGTCGCCCGGGCCGTCACAGGGCAAAGCCCTTGTGGCGTGGCGGCGGCGACGCTTTTCTCCTCGGATCCCGATCTGGGTGGGAGGCAGCGCTCCTTTCCGGCCGGATTGACGGCGATGGCGCAGATCGGCGGCGGCATGGAAGTGGTGCGTCGGCGGCGGGGGAGGACGGTACCAGCAACGACGGATCTGGCCTTGACTCTTGTCGGGCTAATTCGTTGTGTTACCGATCTCAATCGCCGTCGGCGGTGCACTGCTCCTTGACTTGATCTGCAACACGAGGATGTCTGGGCGCCGGCCCTAGGCTTGGTGGTGGTGGCCTTCTTCTTCGTCGAAGTTGGTCGGCTGGCTGGCTGTGCTCGCATGGTCATGCAGTGACCGGCGGCTTGGCCGGTCGGCGGCGGCGGAACTTGGCCGGTAGCAGTGGCAATGTTCTGTCTGGATCCCGGGCCGATGGCCCTTGAGGGTGGTGACCGGTGAAGCTAGGGCTTCCCGCGGCGGCATGGTGTGGTGCAGTCCCTGTCCAAGGCGGATCTGTGATGGCGATCTGCTATGGATTGGTTCGGATCAAAGACGGTGACGAGCGCGCGGGATCCTTCTCGGCGGCTCTCACGGCTTGGCGAGGCAGGGTGGGAGCCCTCCTCCTAGGCTCCAGTGGTGGCACACTCAGGCAGTGGCCGGTGCGCCAGGGATCCAACGGTGGCACCATTGCTGCGGTTTGTTGCCAGATCTAGGCAGCTGGATCTGGGGCTTTGAAGACGGTCGAGACGGTGCACAGGTTGTTGGGTGCATTTCTTGGGACAAGTCCAGGTGAAAACCTGGTCTTCGGTCGATGGCCGGAGCCGGTGATGATGATGCCCTTATCATCGTTTCCTTCATGAAGGCATCATCGAGGTGAAGCTCCCAACTCCATTCAATACCTTCGGGGGAAACCCTAAATCAGCTGATCGGATGTTGGCGGCAATCATGTGTCGTAACCCCCTTGGGGGCAGCATTCTTGGAGGTGCACACGACTTCGCGGGACCAGCGGACGACTTCTTTGGTGGAGCGGTGCGTCATCCATACATTGATGGCGAAGGATCTTGACGGCGTGGCAGTGCAGATTCGGAGTTCGATGTGGGAGGATGGACTTGCGCAAGAGGACACGATGTCTGGCGTTGTGGTGGCGTCGATGGCAGTGAGACCTGGCACGGTAGATGCAACAGTACACCTCTGAAGATGGACTCGTGGCAGGTGGCTGTGGCGGCCTCATACCCAGTAGACGTCCTGGTTGAGGAGTGCGCCGGACTGGTAGGTGCCCCATAGCAGGCAGGCGTCCTGGTTGGGACCTCAGGTTTTAGATGTTTAGGTTTGGCTACGATGTCTGTTTGGTGTTAGGCCCAGGCTATCAGCGCCCCTACATCAATTGGATAGGTGTAGCGATAGTTGTTGCTTAGACGGTGGATTCAGTCTTGCTGTTGTATGACTTTGTAAGGTCTTGTGAGAATAATTAATAAAGTAACCGCATGCATCGCCCAGATGCAGAGGCCGTGGTTCAACCTCCTTTTCTAAAAAATGTCAATCCAATGACCTAGATTGCTCCAATGGTTGGGGCGCAACATGTTTGACATGCAATTAATATCATACCAAATATAAAGGTTTATTTTAATCACATAATTAATACGTAATTCATATCCTGCCTAATAGTATAAACAAGTAACCAACGTGTAATTTATGTCCTACCTAATATAAACACGCAATTGATTTTTCTCTTAAATATTAACGTGCATTGCACGTATGCATCTACTAGTTGTCATAAAGAGCACATGTTTACAGCTTGCTGATAGAAGTTCTGATAAGTCATTTCAAGCTCATAGTGTAGTTCTTTAGATGATGACATTGTGAATGTTAGAAAAATAAACCGCCTCGTGTGTGGTCATGGCGTGCGAGTCTGCAGCGTGTCCATCGTGTAGGTCCAGGTCGTGTTGGAGGCCATTGTTGATCCGTTGTAGGCTAGCCGCATCGTGCGCGCCGCGAGCTAGTGCATGCGAGGGCTAGTTAGTTAGTGCTGTTAGTGGCCTAACGCGGTGTGGCCGATTAGTTAGTGCGTGCGTGCGTGGCGGCCTTGACGGGGTAGCTAGCTAGGTGTGCGTACAAGCTGTGCCGAAGTATTGTGGCTGGCTAGTGCGTGTGTGTGCCGATAAATCGCGGTTGGACATTGCCATCACGCGCTGCTGATATCCATACCGCACGATGCCGCGAGATTCGTGCAACATTAATACCTTTCGGCTGTATAATCAGTTCACTTATTTGTATAGCACTCGGTATTCATATAGTATTGTTGCTGACACATCCCATGTATGCCCCACAAGGCAGCGCAAGCATTTAAATTGCTGGCGGGCGTCCCCAATGGTTCCAGCCTTTGTACTGTATTAGATTAGATGTAGTTCCAGCATTTGTCAGCTTTTGTACTGTATTAGATGTAGTTCCAGCATTCAATAGTTCTCTTGTATGCATTTAGTTGTATCACGTATGCACCGTGCCTGTATGTCGGTTTAGATGCATTAAACGGTAATTGTTTGCGAGCATGTTGTTAATTAAGCCCGACGGACCGTGTGGTGTGTCACAAATGTACTTAAGCCAAAACCACACCCCGCACCCACCTCATGTAGTGCACAGGCAATAATTCGTCGGGCCGGCAACACAATAAATATGTAGCAGATGAATGAATGCCCCAGCTGCCCCTGCAAAACGTAAATCCACCCAGCACCCAATTGATGATCGATGCACAGAAGGGGCTCCACACAGCGGGCTTATAAAATCGTGTGGGGTCGTCATCGGTTCCACAACACACTCGCAACTGCTAGCACCGCACGCTTCTATCACTAGCAAGTAGTAAAAACCGATCGCTGTCGCCAGCGTCTCCTTTTTCAATATCATGGTCCACGATATTGTTCATGTGTAGCAGTTGCATTGTTTGCTTTTTATACCACAAGAAAAGGATAAAGAAAATTAAAATATTCTCCCCCATAGGTGAATGATGAGACGTCGTGGTTATAATTGGATAGAAAAACTGCTTTCTTCTCTTTTGACAATAAATTACACGCATTCCAAAAAACAACCATTATTCCTTTTTCAAAAACATTCTTCCACCCATTCCCATGGAGAGCAGCTAGACGTTAACAACAATTAAAAACATGGAAGTGCTCACGGGGTAGCAGTTGATTTTTAGTATAACGTAAAAGGATAAAGTGAGCTGACAAATTCATTTACCTCGTCAAATAGATATCAATTATGCCATCTTGTAAAAATGGAGAACATACTAATTTTTGATTTACCCCCTATCAGAAAAAATGTCTTTCCCTCTTTCCATAATAATTTGCACTCACAAAAAAATCTATAAAAACCCGATTCTCCTTTTTCAATATCATGGTCCACGATATTGTTCATGTGTAGCAGTTGCATTGTTTTCTTTTTATACCACAAGAAAAGGATAAAGAAAATAAAAATATCCCCCCCATAGGTGAATGATGAGACGTTGTGGTTATAATTGGCTTGAAAAATTGGTTTCTTCTCTTTCAACAATAAATTACACCCATTTTAAAAAACAACCGATCGCCGTTCTTAAAAAATCCCCCTTCTTCAAAAACATTTTCCCACCCATTATCATGGAGAGCAGCTAAACGTTCAAAACAATTAAACCCATGGTAGCGCTCACGGGGTAGCAGTTGATTTTTAATATAACAAAAGAGGATAAAGTGAGCTGGAAAATTCTCGTTAATTTGATTTCATTTATGTCATCTCGTAAAATGGACAGAACATACTAATTTTTGATTTACCCCCCATCGGAATTTTTTTCCTCTTTCGATAATAATTTGCACTCACAAAAAAATCAATAAAAATCATTTCACTTTTTCCAATACCATGGTCCACGATATTGTTCATTGTAGCACGCGCATTATGCAAGTGAATAGAAAAACAGCCACCGGAATTAAAAAAATCACTTCAAAATTACCACATACAGAACACACTTCAACGTTTTTATTGGATGGTAGGTGGATACTTCATAGCACGCATGCAAACTCATGCAACGGGCTACTCGCTCGCGCATTGATACGGAACTTAAATGCAGCATGGGCCACACACACGGCGTATAACGAGATGTATTCTCATCGATGTGAATCACGCGGCTTCGTATTGCCAGAGGGCCTATTAAATGTAGGAATCGCGATGCGCGGACGGACGGACTGGATATTGGCAGCGTGTGGCCGCATGTCCCAAAAATCCGCGTCGGTGTGTGTGCGTGTTATTTAAGTCTTGTACGCGTGCATGTTTGTTGAGGTGAGTCCGGCAATAACAGAAAAGAGGCGTTTGAGCGCCGGGGTGTAAGTCGCCACAAAAGTACCGCACTTCTTCTTCTACCTCGGTCGGAGAGAGAGAAAGAGAGAGAGAGAGAGAGAGAGAGAGAGAGAGAGAGAGAGAGAGAGAGAGAGAGGGGCTATACTCCAACAATGAGATAACGTTTGTGTTCGCCATATCTAGCCATGTCACCAAATTAACCATGTGAAGTTTATGGACTAAGAGGACCTATGTGTGTCAAAATACAGTTTATGCTTCAGTTAATAATTGTGTGGCATATAAAGGATAGTTTCAGTACATCCGCCAAAATAAAAACAGTTATTGAAAGAGTATTTTGCTTTTGTATTTACAGTTATTGAAAGAGTTATTGAAAGAGTATTTTGCTTTTGTATTTATGCGGGCTAGAATTTTATAAAAAAATTCTCATTATTATACATTATTAAATTTGTCTATAGTAAATTGGAGCCAAATGTCATCGCATTCAAAAATATGTGTCCTTTTGGTTAATCTTTTGCTATGTTTTTCATATGTATAATTACATATGTCTTCTAAAGGAAGTAGTTCTTCCTCTCTATAGAAGGTAAACTAATTCAAAATGAAGTAAAGTTTCTCATATCGTAAAATTAACAGTAGCACCTACAACTTTCATGTTTAGTGTGTCGCAAGTTCTTGGAACAAAAATTATGTTTACATATATTTACTTATTTAATTATGCAGCTGGAAATAATAAAGTTCTATAGTCAGTGCAAATTATTTATGCTAAATAGAATATCCCATGTGTGAGATACATCTTTAATACGTGTGCTCAAGTATTATTTTTAAAAATATTTAATGGCTCTTCGCCACCCAGAGCTGTAGGTGGTCCCAAGGGTTGAGTTGTTTGCCCATTAATGCGGTGTTATAGATCATTAACATTATGGTTTGGTAAAATTTTGCAGGTCAATGAATTTTCATGACAAATTCAGTACTCATTCTATGATCTATCAATTAAAATAACTCTTCATGGGCCAAGCTTTCTTCATGGTTTTATCGATGTAGTCTGGTATATTTAAGTGGAGAGATATGATTTTTACTTTGAGGATCAGTACAGCTCCTTTGCGACATGGAAGGATTTTTTTTTCGAGGGACGTATCTTTCTCTGTCACTCACAAACTTGCATTGCCATAAACAGCTCCTCTTGGACCAGTTGTCTACTGTAGCCATCCTCCTTTACTTCTTATGACACTTGTACACTAAAGTGTAGCCCCTTCTTACGTTTGGTGAAACATATTACACGGCCCTCCCTTAAAAAAAACACATACCTGAATGCATCCCCTTAAGTGCATCTTGAGGTTGAAGGGAATATCTTATAAGAAAACTAATAAAAACATTTGAAACCAAACTAGAAAAGGCTAAGACTGAGTGAGTCATATCATCAAACTTTATAAGGAAGTACAAAGGAGAGACTCTTCTTGGAAAAATCAGTAGATGACTAACTATAGGCTATATAGCACAAGCTTTGTACCTGAAACATAAGGAAATCAGATCAATATGACCAAATTATGACCACACACTGTAGAGCCGTATGATACGACAAAAACAGTGAGAATGTGAAGGTTGTGAACTTGTGATCAACTTCAATGTGATTATGCAGTACCTACTGAAGAGCACCGTTGCTGACGTGGAGCTACTTACCATACAAATCAATATATTGTATACACTTGTGGCCAACTGGCCATCCAAGTAAGATATCTGGAACCTCTAGCGTGTGGGCAAGCATATTCGTAAATTTCTTTATTGTATCTGATTCTTCACTATTCCATAAAAATGATCATCTCGGTGTGGATCATGTGCTTCATCTACTAAAAAACTGATGTCGAGACGGATTAGCTTCTACACAAACCGTTACATAGCTCACAAATTTCTATGCCTATGCATATGCAGTTAATCCTAACTGTAGTATTCTACCACGCACACTAATTACTCGAATTGCGTTGACGTGGTAGAGATTGTGGTAAATCATATGAAATCTGAAATGGAGAGAGCTAGAACATATCCCAAACTTCCTATAGAGATGTATTTATCTGTGCTAACTGAGGAAGCTAGGCTGCTTTACAATTATATATAATGCATGTACTATCTAATGATAATCAAATGAAATAGCAGAAAGGGTCTAGCTATCTTGCCGTTTGGTGCAACTACTGCGGTGTTAATGTCTGGAGGGAGGAACATGCAGCCCACGAAAAGAACGGCGTCAATTTTCCTTTGTTTTTGTAGAAAAGAAAAGCTTGTGTTAACTGAGCATTAACCTACAGGCATAAACCTGTTACAAAAAGAAAATCTTCAAGGCATGCCATTACATGTGATGGTTACCATGGCCGTCCTCATGTAGTCTGACACGATGCCGACCAGCTATATATCTTTCCTCAATCTTTTTTGCATTGCCCATGCTCAGAAGAGACTTTAAGTTGTATATATTATGCAGAAATAGATGGAGCATTTAGAACATATACCTTTCACATAGCAGTACCTAGCGCCACGACCAACTGACCAAGCATCGGGAACCACCACACTACAAAATTGCAAAAACCTGATAGAAAGCTGCGGTATAAAGAGAGTGTTAATATCCTTGATCAATTAGTTTTATCACTGAATAGAGGAGTGGACCACAAAGAGCAGATCAGTCAGATAGTAGGCATATACAGCTTTGTTGATTAAATAACTCTATAATAGAAAGTTCTCTCTGTTACCAATCGACACATAAGCCGCAATGCTGAAATATACTAAGAAGATATTTTTGCAGAGCTCCAGGTAAACCGCATTAAATTTGTTTGTTAGAGATATAGCCATCTAAGTTTTAGAATAGAGCGGCACACATCTCTAATTCAGATTAGAGATTCCAAGCTCCCAGGTTCATGAGCCGACGGACTGTGTGTCCCAGTTCTCCAAAGTTGTTAGTTTGTGTTCTGAATGAAGAAATATCTTCTCATGCTTTATCTTTTTTGCGAGAAAAGTATCTTCTCATGCTTTGTTTTTTTGCGAGAAAAATATCTTCTCATGATTAATTAGCTGAAATTCCACGCACTACGTGCACTGAAACAACACTACAGGCGCCTCTGTTCTGTTTTGAGCGCGCCTTCTGCTGTTCCCTTTTTTCTGAGTGCCTAATTCTCACTATTTGGGTGCATCTAAAAAAACCATCTTATAAAATGAGAGATGTTGAATGAATAGATAGAGAACTTTGACGCAGCTTTAGCACAATTTTGTACTAAAGTTATACTAAATTTGTGTCAATTAATTTGGATCGGAGGGAGTATTTCTTTTGTTTCAGATAAGATTAATCATGGTCCCTATAATTTAGTCAACTGGGAGAAAATAAATACTCCTTTTCAAGGAGTGATCCGTGATTTCCAAACATGGCAAGCTAGAATGCTGCACTCTATGAATCATGAATGGGACTGAAGTGAGTATCGACTTCTTTGCCCTCTTGTAACCGAATAAAAATAACATGGTACTTGGAAGACTCTCCAGGGTGAATGCTCTAGATTGCCTGGTCGTGAGCACTGCTCATATTGTTCACTGTGAATCCTCTGAAGCAATGAGCCGGCAACCGCACTGATGTCGTTACCCTGTCTGTGGAAATCTAGGGAGGCGTAATCATCAATCCTGATGCTTCCTAGTCCTAGGATGTCAGTGAATTTTAGTGGCATTGCAAGTGTGATTCCAATTCTAACCAACTGCAGAACTTATGTGCATCACGTTTGTGGTATAATTGGTCTGAACCAAGCAAAGACTGAGCTCTACTCCTTCCCCGCACAGCTATGCAGACATCTTGACGACTTCTCCACAGACTGAGCAGTAGAGCTGGATGGAGTGACTCGTGCTTTCGAACCATAAACGAATGGCTGTTCCACCTAGTCACAACCGAGTTCCACTGCTTGCCCGGACAGACTGCGAACTTTATATGGGCATTTTGCTGGAATTTTAATCTATTTTGGGCCAGCCCAACAATCAATTTCAGAATTCCTAATAAATGTGATAGGGCCACGCAGCCCATTCGTGCAAGGCAAGAAGTGCGACTAAAGTTTAGTCTCACATTGCTAGTTTGATAGGAGTTGGACCTCCTTACAAGGGAGGTTATTTTCCCACATGTATGAGCAAGAGAACAAGAGGGACATTCACGCGCGTTTCCCCTTCTCCGCCGCCCACCTCGCCATGACGCACTACGAGTTGCGGGAATGAGCTGATGTCTAAAATTTTTACCATGCATGACGGGTATACGAAAGGTCACACTGGAGCTGAAACGTTTTGTTGTAGTGGAGATTGAATACGAACGGTGCACCTCTCCGGTTGCAGTCTGTTCGCTTCGTCTCCCTCTTTTGCTTCACCTCCCGTCGCTACCCTCTCGCCTCCTTCTCCCGTGCCTACAAAAAAGAGGTCGCTCCTCAGACACATCAGAACATTATCTTCCTCTCGCCACCGAGTTCCTGAGCCCTAGTGTCTGCCCTAGATCGGTGCTTCTGCTGCTGTTCCATACGTTCTCATGCTCTTTCTGTTTGAGGTTCTACCACAGTTTCTTGCTCTAGTGTCTGCTCTAGATATGTTCAGTTCTAGTTCATATATCCAGATGCTTTTTACCTTCTCTCTGTTAGATTGCATGACTTGTTTTATCTCTGCTACATTGGTCATGTTTTATCTAGTATTTCTATTAATAAAATTATATGGTAATTTTCTCATATTGCCAACACATTTTCCATCTCTCTTGTTACCCTTAAATGATTAGGAACAACATTACATAAATGTCCTATGATGTATGGTGCAACAACCACGGTATTGAAGCTTTCGAGCTATTCACCGTTGTCATAAAGAGCACAGGTGTATAACGTCCTGATAGAAGTTCTGATAGGTTAATTCAAGCCCACGTTGTAGTTCCTAAGACGATTACATTCTGAGATAGCCTTCGCATTCACCATATCAAATCGTGTCATTCAATTAGTCATCCGAATGTGATGGACGAAGAGGACGTACAACACAAAGTTGCAATACACTTTCCTCTTCACTTAATAGTATGGTTATAAGGATAGTATGCCAAAATAAAATTGTTATTAAAAGAGTATTTTTCATTTTTTATTTATTCAACCACAGATTTGTATTTACTCATCAAAATTACAATAGATAATCTGGCCCCGATCTTATTGGAACCTAGAAGCACGTGGGCTGAGAAGTGCTTGCCATTGGGCTAGCGATCATGGTACCAGAATGTGAGCCCGCATGCTATTCGTCTAGAAGAGGTGCTATATTAGTCAAGGGATTGTCTCTCAGACACACTACTTTGGTGTCTTAGGGAAGTATCTAATGTCGGTATCGCGAGAACACGGATGAAAATGATAAAGGCATTAATTTTGTGCTAAATTATGCAATTACCCGTTCTAATTGCCAAACTAGACTGTTGTTGTTCTCGGCAGCCACATAATGTGTTTGTTGTGGCTTGAAGAAGAACAAAGGCAAAGCACACCATACCGCGCCATGAGCGAAAGGGATGTGATGGTGAATGTGATTAAGCCGGCCTGGTGGTCAGCTGATTGGACACAAGCCTTAGAACAACAAAGGGTTGTGGTTTGATCCTTTAAACTAACCTGGTGCAAAACGTCCATTGTAGTGAAAATTCTTTTGAACTTGCAGAGGAAAAACCCGAAGGATTCGTGTGTCAAGTCTTTCAGGAAGGTGCCGTTGGTAGGGGAGGTATTTCAGAGAGTTTAGCGAAGATACCATGTTCTATGATCTATCAGTTCTAATTTCTTGTTTACTACCTCCACTTGTACTCGTATACTAGATCATTGATGGCGCGCGTTGCTGTGCCCGCCTATTATGGCTCTTGTTAGTCAAACAAAGCAATTTGTATACTTTGTATAATGCATTTTCTATTTTGCAATTTAAGTGATTTGCTTCGATCCACATTCATGATATAGGTTTCTGAAAAAATATACACATCAAACATAATAAGATATAAAGTAGGTCATCCAGAAGTTTACGTAGTTGCATATCCTGAATCAGCAAGACAATTTGGAATAAAGGGTGGGTTTAAGTTATCCATCTCGTGCCATGAAGGTACTTGCAAGATGACATGTTCGATTTAGTTCATAAGGAGTGTTTAATGAATGCAGATTTATCCAGCAAACGAAAACAAATTGATATGAAAGAGCACAGGTTAGCTTATACAAAGATATGGGATTGACCTACAAACGTGTAAGCAACTTAAGAAGAACAAGCTTGCTCTCTTTCTCCCATATTCTTCAATAGACGAACGTCCAACCACAGAACTCCTTTGCGAACAAGAGAACAAGAAAATAGGATGGAGGATCATATGCTAATGAAAGTTGTTGTAGGACATATAAATAAACTTCCAATGGAAAATCTCATTTTAAAAGATGGGAAGTTCAACATAATTTCCGTTATGTTGAGTCCTAAATGAATACAATGGTTTTTTTCATCAAAGTAACTAAATAATCTTTGACATGCTTCAGCTTAATGAAATAAAACAATTGTTCTATTTGTATGCCTTCCACGGAGATTGTGGCATTCAAACATTCAAAACATTCGCTATTCAAATCTGGACAGTCACTCTGTTGGAAATCATAGAAGAACCTTAAGTGAGATAGTGTGTTATTAGGACTTAAGAGACGATGAAGCGCTTTATATCACATAAATAAAATTAGTTGATTATCTTAGAATTAAGCCTCACATTATCAAGCAATCTTTAACCAAAGGGGGGCTCATAGTGGTGATAAATTATAAACAATGCACAATCTTCTATTAAATGTACTCTTATAATATCCTACCAATTTAGTAGGATTAAATTATTACTTTTATTGTCTTTTGCGCAATATTTTCTTGGATTGATGTTCATCTGTGAGCAATGGGGCCGAAGTTGGATAAAATTAACCTCGAGCATGATAGTTCCAGTGTCACCTCTGTGTCGACCTTGATGAAAGCTTTGTAATACCAATACAAAACATGCAAAAAGTCTAAAGAATAGGAAGACATATCTTAGTTGGAACAAAACACCCTTACCAACACCACTCTTGTAACCTCCCACATCGATCATTTGAAGCAGAAGTACTATAGATGGTGCGAAGGCTGAAGCAAATTATCAATAATTGGAAAATGTGATTGCATGTTGCACTAATATTGGACATTATCCACAATATATATGTGTCTCGGTGTGTTGGTACGGTATGCTCACTTGCAAGGCTACCTAAATTCGGCTTATGAAATCTCAAATAAAATAATTTGTCAACAAGCATGCACAAAGAAAGTTCTTACCGTCATATAAAATTCAGATTTTCCACAAATTACCCAATTTGCTCAAAAAATCCCACAATCAAGCATACCCTGCGGCAGCAAACATGCAATAACACTTCGATGTGGACAAAGAGTGGATATCATTTGGTCAGATAGGAAAATAATTATAGTGAGTGGGAACAACTGCATCAACATTTGTTGCTTTGTACCTGAGTTCACATTTGAAGGCCACTTCTCTGTGCATAACCCGTTTCTGAAGGGTTGAATGATAAAATTGGTTTTTAAGATAAAAGCTTAATTAATTATAGGAATGGAAGGAAAAGCAATACAAATGAAAAGTAGTGTTGTGGAGGCTGGGCCAGTTATTAAAATAAAGACAGTCATACCATACCGCCACAAGTACAAATCTCGATGGGTCCAAAATTTAAACTCTCATTTTTCATATAGTTGTGGAAACCACCAAAACTCTTAGTTTAGTTCTCAAAACCCTCTTTTTGCAGTATCTCCGGTTTCATTACAATTTCCCTAGTTTCGATCTAATCCAAATATCCTAATGGCCTGTTCTTATTGCCTGACTCTTCTTGTCACTCGTGACTTTTATTTAGCCATAACTGCAGGAATAGATATATAAAAATCATGATAATTGTAGCTAAAACTGTGGACTAAAAAAATGCAAAGAATCAAGTGAACCACATATTTTCAACATTGTATACTGTATAAGAAGGGGACGATACAACCATCATGGAAAAGCCAATCAACTCAACTCTCGGAGAACACATGAATATCCTAATCAAGTATCCTCGATGCGTTGATTACGGAACAATTGAGTCAAATTTTATATTTGGAAAAAAAGGGGAGATGGGAAAGTAAAACTTACAGCCACCACAGGAAAATTACACAACTCTGTACTTACTTTGACTATCCTAATAATCTACGCTCAGTGAGTTTAATTTTGTAGGTGTAATTGTGTTGAAGGGTATCAATGGAGTGACGAGCATACAAATCTACACAATTTCTATTTCTAGGCAAAATGTTAGTGAGATGAAAGCACATAGTAAATATGGATGGGTAAACAAAGGCAATATAATTTTGTTAATATTTTAGAGAGACATATGTGTATGTTCACATGTACATGTTAAATGCAAAAAAAGATACAAACTCAATCGCCAAAAAGACCAAGCACATCTACATAATATTCTTTTTTCTGCATTTAACATGTACTATTTTTTCTTATGAAATTAGCTGCTAATATGTTAGGAAGGTCTAGATTTTATGGGGAAATAGTATTTATTTGGCAATGATTTACGTTCAATACTAACATTCTATATAGCCTGTCATATGAAAGAAGTGATGATAATTTTTATACGCAAATCCAACAAAATATAAAATCGCATGTGTAGATATATATGTCGAAAATCTAGGCGCGCAAATGCACAGGCCACACTACTAGTTAAATACATAGTGCGTAAGCACCACAAGCAACTACAGTGTGTATATACACCACAAGTTTCGTCCATGCAAAAAAAAATACACCACAAGTTTCGGAAATTGGCAATGGCTCCTAGGTCCATATGCAACCATTGTCTAAATACACATTTTAAAAAGTTAAAAAATTCCAAACAAAAATCCTGTATGTATTTCCGGACATTCTATGTGCGTGCAAAGGAAGCAAAGCCTGTTTATGTGGAAAAGATTATGTAAATCCTCAGATGCACAGGTCGAGGAACAAGCGAACAACTGGTCAAGCAGATTTAGCGGAAAGGTGCCACTATTCTCGAATGCACCCACGCACCTTATCTAGACCATCGTTTCCCTTAGAGATTCGTGTAGCAACCTGACTAGTAGCAGGCCATTTGCAGATGCATCGCGTGTGATCTCGGTGCATTAGCCCTTTCCAGCACTTCGTGCAGTAGGGTTGCAGTGCTAACGTAGGCCTGGAAGGCAGTGTGGTTCGTGCCAGACCGACCATTGTAGTAGCTGTCCCACCTTATGACGGGACATCCCGATGACTGGCATTCCTTCTTATCCATCAGGTAAACCGACGAGGTGGCCATGTGTGTTATCTTGTCAATTATTTTTCTATATCTATACCTCTATATCACTATATAGTGTGCCAATAACTTCAAATATTGATTGTTGGATATGCCCATCCAACGGTCAGGAGAAGGCAAATCCGAGTATTATCATCCGTTGGATATAGTTTTCAACTCATAGGATTCTGCCATGTGGCCTTCTAATTGAACCCCCAACTCAACCATCTCATGTGTTCTAGAAGCATCTATCCATATGCTTATCAGATACTCTAATAAAAAGAGACTGAAACAATCTAGATTCTATAGAGGTAAGAACCAAGTTGTATCTTGTCCATCCTAGGAAAGATAATACATATTCAAATGTACTTTCTCATGCTTTTTATCTATGCCTAATATTAAAAGACGGAACTTCTCATAGTTCTCCATACGTCATCCTTTGATATCCGTTGAATTTTTGTTAACCATAAAAATTAACGGATAAGATTTAAAGATCTACAGTTTTGTTTTTCTTCCTGATCTGTTTTGTCCGTCTGGTCTGTTTGGTGGTTTTTGCGTGTGTTGCCTTCTCATCCCGATTGCAAACATGCTACGTAGTCTGTTTGCTCGCCTAAAAAAACATAGTGCATCTCCCATCGAAACACGAGTGAAAAAATTGGTATACGACTAGGGCAAGAAGTCCATCAGGCTACGTCCTCTCTGTAGATAATAAAAACCAAAGCCCTGTACTACTTTTTGTGCCAGCTAGACCTTAGCCGCCGTCTGTATGGAGGTTGGGGGAACGAGGAGAGTGTCTCATCGCGGCGAGGATCGTCATCGCTGGAGTCGTCGAGCTTAGGGTTCAGACATGCTAGGCCAGAGCTGCACATCTTGGCTGATCCTTCATGGTCGCGGCTGAGGCGGAGCCTCTCATGGCGGGCGTCGCCGGGTCCGGCATAGGGTTTTAGCGTTCGTACTAACCACCCAGCCTGTTCTTCTGAGTGGGGAAAATCAAGCTAGCGTTCGTACAAATTTTCACATGGAGACTGGAAAATATGCCATTCTCAAATCTTGATCAAAACCGAATAATTGGTATTCACCATCTTTATCATATATAAGAACTGATCAGATACTACAAAATACGATTTGATCTGCTCACCTTGGGGTTGGAGCAGCAATCTCCACAACACATACGCATAAGGAAGAACACATGGAGATATGCCCGAACACGATCTTGAATATTTTGTGCTGCTGGAGTAGAGAGGCTGAGCGGAGTGGACGGGGAGGAAGCATATATGAAGTGTGTAGACGAGACGTCGCCCCCAGACATGAATGCCTGCTTCAAAACTGAAGTATGATTGTGTTAATTAAGGCTGGGTGGAGCAGTTTCCCGGAGATAATGCGCCATCATCGCCCGTGTCCCCCACACCTCCATACCTTGCAGGCGGATCGGGCGAGGGCTGGATCAACCGGCCCTAGGTTACCCGCATCACGCGTTTCTGCTCGATCTCCTCACGCTAGATTCGCTCGTGAGTGAATCGTAGGTTGGATTCGCTCGCGCATCAGCTCGATCCCACCACAGGTCGCCTGCTTCGCCTGAATCGAGCGGCCGCCGCATCCTCTTCCGTTCGACCGCCCGTTGCATCCTCTCAACCGCCCTTGATTCGTTTTTGTGTGGAGCGATTTTTTTTACCACTTCATTTGTTAGTGCTTGTTGTAGTGCCCAAGTTTGTGCCTTTCGCCATGGCGAGTGACCACAGACTTGGGAATTTTATGGGTAACCCAACCACTACACCTCAAGCTGGGGATCACACTGATGTCCGTCCGTCTTCTCGAGTGCTTCTCGTGTACACTTCTTTATTTATGTGTGCCCTTCCGCATGCGCTCCGCACGCCATTAGTGCTTGATTATCCTCTTCATCCCTGATTAGAGGGCTAGCATGGACTTCTCCATTTTTTAGCACCGAAACCGGAAACTAGATACGTATAATCGCAAATCCTGATGCTTCATAATCCTATGATACCAATGGGTTTTACTGGCATTAAAAAAGCAGTTTCAATTCTAAATAAGTGCATAAGTTCTGTATATTACGTGTGTGGCATGCTGATGTGAACCTAGAACGACTGATATGTACTCCTAGCTTGGCTAAGGTACAGAAGCTGACTTCCTTCTTTGAGAAAGGTGAGCATGACCTCTCTTCTATTGAATAAATAAGATCACTATTACATTAATGTTTCACACCACATGGTGCAACAACCATGACCTGGATGATTCATGCAGTTTGGCATTGTGACAGTGGACACCTGTTCCAAGGATCTTGATGGCTGGAGCATTAACGTCATGGAGATTTGAGCACCCCCATGTAGACACTATATGTATTTAGTAGAAGCATGTGTATGCGTGACCCATATTGGGTGAATGGGCAGATATTCTCACTGACATATATTTTCAGAATTTTCAACCGACAAGTTGTGTATACAACATATGTATTTAGCAGAAAGCAAGTTCTGTTGCATTGGGGACAGGACATATATTTCAACCGATAGGTTACAAATCATAAAACAAATTAGTTAATTATCGAAAAAGGCTTTCGCCCCGCTTTATATTATAAAGCACATGCCCAAGCCAACAATCCATAAAGGGACACAAACACAAGCACACACACACCAAGTTCATACACAAACAGGATCCACAAGGGTTAATGATGAGGGCACAACTCAACAAGCCCTAGAACAGAAAAAAAAAGACATCATCTAGTCGGGCTCGGGGCGGAAGCGGTGGCGCTGACGGAAGGCGAAAGCGATCGAAGGTCGGCGAGGAGGGTGTTGATGATGTCCCGATCCCGAGGGCGGCTAAGCGGCTGCCAAAGCTGCAAGTACCCACACATTTTAAAAATGGCGTCAGTAGCGCGACGTAGAGGGACTTTTTGGATGACAAGCTTATTGCGGACGGTCCACAGCGTCCAGGCGAGGACCCCAACGCATAACCAACGGATATGTCGGTGGCGAGGGGGGAGGCATGGATCTCCGCGAGAAGGTCGGGGAAGTTGGAGTTGCACCACTGTCCACCAACCGTCTCGCGGAAACTGGACCAAAGAAACTGGGCCGCAGGACACGTGAAGAAGATGTGATTAGCATCCTCCGCCGTGCCGCACAGAGGGCAAAGCCCATCTCCGGGTCCGTTGCGCTTGCGGACTTCGACTCCGGAGGGGAGGCGGCCACGAATCCATTGCCAAAGGAAGATCCTAATCTTCAGAGGCAAGCGAATGTCCCAGATCAAACAGAAGGGCTCGGGAGCGGGCGAATGCGCGATGGCCGCGTACAGGGACCTAGTAGAGAAGCGACCGGAAGACTCTAGGCGCCACGAGACGGCGTTCGGGGCGTCGGTGACGCTCATCGGGAGAAGGGCGATGTCCTGGAGGAGGGTATCCCAGGCTGCCACTTCGAGAGGACCGAAGGGCGATTTAAACGCGAGGCGCCCTAAGTCAATAAGGGCCGTCTCAACAGAGACCCGAGGGTCGACTGCAATGGCGAAGAGATCGGGAAAGCGGGCGGCCAGAGGGGTGTCGCCGAGCCACCGATCAAACCAGAACAGCGTCGCGGACCCAGTACCAACCGAAATGGACGTGCCAATGCGAAGCACAGGAAGCAGCTGCACGACGGCCTGCCAAAACTGTGATCCGCCCGAACGCTGACAGAAAGCCAGAGGCTGTCCACGGAGGTATTTGTTGCGGATGATGGTGAGCCACAATCCTCCGTCTCCATTGGCAATACGCCATAACCACCGGGTCAGGAGGGCGATGTTCATGCGGCGGGAGGACAAAATCCCAAGACCCCCCTGGTCTTTGGGTTTACAAATGTCCGGCCAACTAACCATGTGGTACTTCTGTTTGTCATCATCGCCAGCCCAATAGAACCTGGATTGGTACTTGGCAATTTCCGTGTGAAGCGTTTCATGGAGGCTATTAAAGCTCATGAGGAACCAAAGGAGGCTGGCGAGTGAGGAGTTGATGAGGATCACACGCGCCGCATTCTATAGCCAACTCCATTTCCAAGGCTCGACGCGGTGTTGCATACGGGTCACCGTAGGGCGGAGGTCCGCCACGGTGAGGCGCGAATCACTAACGGGGATCCCCAGGTAGGTCGTGGGGAAAGACCCCAGCCGACAGTTCAGGCGGTCAGCAATAGCCTGAGCCTCCTCCGGAGGGTAGCCAAGGACCATCACCTCGCTCTTATCGAAGTTAATCGTTAGGCCCGACATCTGCTGGAAGCACAGGAGGAGGAACTTCAGGTTAGCCACGTCCTGAGTGGAACCTTCCACCATAATAATGGTGTCGTCCGCGTATTGCAGGAGGGAGACCCCTCCCCCTCCGACTAGGTGGGGGACAATGCCGTGGATATGGCCAGCACCCTTAGCCTTATCCAGGATGGCGGCCAGAGCATCGACCACCATGTTGAACAGGAACGGCGAGAATGGGTCTCCCTGACGGACCCCACAGAGGGTGGGGAAGTATGGCCCAATCTCGCCGTTGATGTTCACCGCAGTCCGCCCACAAGAAACTAATTGCATCACGCGGGTCACCCAGCGGTCATCAAAGCCCTTACGCAGCAGCACTTCCCGAAGGAAAGGCTAGTGGACAATATCATAGGCTTTATGGAAGTCAAGCTTCAGGAAAACAGCATGAAGATGTTTCACCCGAACTTCGTGGAGGACTTCATGGAAGACCAACACGCCATCAAGAATAAACCGGCCTTGGATGAAGGCTGATTGGTTCGGGTGAGTGATCGAGTTAGCCAGCAAGGTCACCCTATTGGCGTACCCTTTGGCCAGGATCCGTAAAAATCACGTTAATCACAGTGATGGGGCGGAACTGGCGAATATCAGAGGCGCCCGGCACCTTTGGGATGAGGGTAATGATCCCATAGTTGAGGCGTCCTAGGTCCATAGAACCCGAATAGAACTCCTCGAATAATGCCATGACCTCCGGTTTGACCGCCTGCCAGAATGTTTTAAAGAAGGCAACAGGCAAGCCATCCGGGCCCGGGGCCGAGGCGGGGTTCATGCCTTTAATAGCCGCGAGAACCTCGTCCTCGGCGAAGGGAGCAACCAGGACCGTGTTGGCCTCGTCGGAAACCAACTGCGCCCCCGACCAAGTGTCGGGGGCGAGACTAGCCCCACCTCGAGGGGTGGGGGTGAAGAGGGCTTTGTAGAAGCCGTCAACATGACCCCGAATGGCCGCGGGACGGACAAGGGGGACATCATCCTCCCATAAACAGTGGATGGAGTTTCTACGGCGGCGGCCATTCGCAATAGCCTGGAAATAAGCGGTGTTTGCATCGCCGCGGAGCACCCACCGCTGGGTACCGCGCACCCTCCAATAGGCCTCCTCATCGGTGTAGATGGAGGATAGCTGGTCCTCAAGATCATATCTCAGCATCCACTCATCAGGAGAAAGCCCAGAGGAATCGGCCCGAGCGTCCAGGGCTTGAATAGCCAGCAGGAGAGATTTTTTACGCTCGCGGAGGTCACGGCCAAGATTGGCACCCCAACCCTTCATGAATTGGCGGGCAAGCTTGGCGCAGAAGTGCCACGAGTCGACGGCGGACATGGATCGATGAGGGGAGGCGCGAGCAAGCGTCCAACGAGCCAAAACCGCGTCCCGGAAGCCGGCCTGATTGAGCCAATAGGACTCGAACCTAAACCGCGGCGGGCAGGTGGGCGCCGTCTGCCGGAGGAGAGGAGGAGAGGGACGTGGTCCGACCCAATGCGGGTAATCGCCCGCAGCGAGGTCAGGGGGCACCTCAATTCCCACTCCGGGGAAACTAGGACACGATCCAGCACGGATCGTGTCGGGTCGGCCTGGCGGTTAGTCCACGTTAATTACAGAAAACCACTACATTGAAGACGTCATTTGCAGTGAAACACCAAGTCTCGTTTTGGTTGCACACACCACCATGGTGTCGACAAGAAGTACCTGATACCCTTGAAGTTTGTAGATGAAAATGACAAAGGTATTAATCTGTGCTAAATTATGCAATCATCCAGTTTCTGTAACCCAGATATTGATTCTACAACCTCTGTTATCAGAACTCGAGCAGGCTGTTGCTCCAGGCTCAGATGTCGTGGACGATGCGACCGGTAAGAAAGTCGGTACAGTAAGCACCGCTCTCGGGAGCCATGGGATGGGCCTGTTGCGGCTCGAAGCAGCACTGAAGGAAAATGCAACCCTCACCATCAGCGACAACAGAGATGTGAGGGTCAAGGTCCTAGAAGAGCAGAGCACAGTTGCTTGATCCTCGAAAGTAAGTTCCAGGACCTGACCAAACCTCCGGTGAAGTGAAGTAATGAAGTTCTTTTTGGAGTTTAGAGAGGCAAACCCCGTTAGGGAAGCCGTTTGAGACAGTTTAGCAAAGGTTACCTGACCGTTTATGTGGTCTGTCATTTGCTGGACCTAAGTAATTATTTACTCTACTCCCTTGTACCAGTGATAGATCAAGAATAAGCTACTGTGACAAAGTATAAACTAAAATAAGCACCCATGTTTATGGTTTGCCACTTCCCAAATGCTTTCTTTTGAACTTTGCTGAAAGGGGGTGCTCTAATTTTGTAGGTATTTCAATTTGTCAGCAAGTCATGTCCAAATTTGCTAGTTTGTGTTCGAAATGGATAAATGTCTTCCCATGCTTAATTAGCTGAAATTGTATGTACTAGTAGTACAATGAAACAACAATACAACTTGTTGTTGCCTCTGTTCTGTTTTGAGTGCCTTTTGCTGCCAGTTCTACTCTTAAGTGCTTAATTCCCACTCTTGCCGCACACATGCACCTATAGCATATGTTTGTTCGTTTTTCGAATACAAATACTTATTTTCAAAAATGAGAGATACTGAATGAGTATAAATAACTTCAGAAATAATGATTTTTTTTCTATTAGACAAAATTAGGTGACTATGGAATTCTTGTCCTTGCTTTCTACTCACTCCGTTCCTAAATATTTGTCTTTTTAGAGATTTCAAATGAACTACCACATACGGGTGTATATAGACATATTTTAGAGTGTAGATTCACTAATTTTGCTTCGTATGTAGTCACTTGTTGAAATATCTAGAAAGACAAATATTTAGGAACAGAGGAAGTATAAATCATCCAACTGGGAGAATGGGGCTTAGGTGACTATGGAATTCTTGTCCTCTTGCAACCGAATAAAAGTAGTATGGAACTTCAAAGACGGCCCGGTGTGAATCATCTGAATTGATTGGTCGTCAATGTTACCCCTGTAGTTCGCTGTAAATCATCTGAAGCAATACTCCTCCAGCGGGCAGTCACGCTAACGTTGTTAGCTCATGTAGAGAAGTCTACACTGGTGTGATCATAAATCCTGATGCTTCCTAGTCCTAGGATGTCAGCAGGTTTTGGTAGCATGACAAGTGTGATTCCAATTCTAATTAAGTGCAGAACTTGCGTACATTATGTTTCTGGTATTACAAGCAATGACCGAGCTGTACTCCTTGCCCGCGCGGGTATGCAAATGGTTTGATGGCTTCTTTGGAAGCTATATATGAGCACGTCCACCTAGCAACGGCCGAGCTGTACCCCTTGCCCACACAGGTTGCAAGCTATATATGAGGATGTTCTATCTCTCTTCTCACCCTTAAATAATTACTAGGAGCACCATTACATTAATGTCGGATAATAATGTATGGTGCAACAACCATGATATTGATGCTTTCGAGCTATTCAACATTTCCAGAAAGAGCACATGTACGTGTACAACTTCCTGATGTAAGTTATGACAAATCAATCAAGCTCACAGTGTAGTTCCCTAGAAAATCACATTCTGAGATAGCCTGTGCGTTTGCCATATCAAGTCATGTCGTCAAATTAACCATGTGAAGTTTATGGACTAAGAGGACCTACCTCACAGAGTAGACACAGGTACTGGAACAGCAGAGCGCAGTCGCTTGATCCTTGAAGGTAAGTTTGAGGACCTGATCCCAAACTTCCAGTGAACTGAAGTGATGAAGTTCTTTTTGGAGTTCATGGAGGCAAAACCGCCAGGATATGGGCGCCAATTCTTTCGGAGACGCGCCAACTTCTCGACAGGAGTGCCAGGCAGCCCCTGTTGTAAAGAATCAAAAGCTGTGCTCGCATGCAGCAGACCTGACTTTTTTGCATGATCCCATCCCGTGAGTAAGTAAAAGGTGAGGAGAGAGGTTGTGAAGGATGGAGAGAGAGGTGAAAGGTGAGGAGAGAGAGGATAAATTGCGGGGGGAGAGAGGAGAGAAAAGATGAGAGGTTGTGAAAGAGAAGAGAGAGAAAAGCTGATAATACGTTCCATCAGAGAGAGCGTCTGGGAGAGCTGAGATTGGCTTATACGTGCACTGTTCCTGCTCATATTACTGTTCATCTGTTGCAGCGAGCCAGGTTTGTTGGGCCGACCTGACCCATGTAGGTCCCAGTGGAACTGTGCACTCACATGAAGCCTAGATTAGCAAACCTAGCGCTCACGTGTAGCCCTGTAATCACCGACCGGTCATGTGCATGGTTCATATCACGAAGCATGCCAGCCCATGACGAACGGTGTAGATAAGGGGGTGTACAGACACCCGGGAGCTAAAAGTCCAGTCTCATGTTGTTACCTCGTGTGTAGAAATCTAGGCAGGGGTAATTACAAATCCTGATGCTTCCTAGTCCTATGATGCAGTGGAGTTTCGTGGCATTGCAAATGTGATTCCAATTCTGAGTAAGTGCAGAACTTGTACATTATGTTTGTGCTATTAATTGTGTTTTTTTGAACGATGCTATTAATTGTGTGAACCAAGCAAAGACCGAGCTCTACTCCTTGCTCGCATAGCTATGCAGATGGTTTGATGGCTTCTTCGCAAACTATATATGAGCATGTCCACCTAGCAACGGCCGAGCTCTACTCTTTCCCCACACAAGTTGCAAACTATATATTAGCATGTTTCATCTTTCCTTTCTCCCTTACATCAATGTCTGGTTATGTATGGTGCAACAACGATGACATTGATGCTTTTGAGCTATTCAACATTGTCATAAAGAGCACATGGGTACAACTTCCTGATAGCAGTTCTAATCAGTCAATTCAAGCTCAGACCTCAGAGTCTAGTTCCTTAGATGATCACCTTCCGAGATAGCCTTCGCGTTCACCATATCAAGTCGGGCCATTGAATTAGTCATGTGAATGTCATGGACGAAGGGGACATACATCAGAGAGTTGCAATACGCTGGACAGGACGCAGGAGGCGTTGTAGCTAGTGGCCAACTTCTCTTTCTCCTCCCTCTTCTCTCTATGCACCCACCCTGGGGAGCCCAAGTCGCCCTGCTCGCTGTCTCGAGTACGTAGCAAGGTTTTGGTTACCAGTCGAAATTTCAAGATTTCCCATGGTTAGCGCGTATTTCCGTGCCCCTCGGTAAGTCCCCATACCGAGCAAAAAATACCAATTTTTTGAATTTTTTGAATTTAAACACTCGATTTATAGTAAAATATGTAGGATCTAATTAATGCCATGAGAGTTGGCTCTGACATGTTGGTAGCAACCTAGTTCCTATTTTGAGAGGTCTATGGTTCGTACGTTTGTTCATTCATTTATTTGAATTTAAAATTCATTCGAAATATTCCCGCACTAGTAGAAAAAACCCCATCTGTCCCGGTTGGTGAGGGCCTTTTGTCCCGGTTACTGAACCGGGACTAAAGGGTCATTACTAATGCCCTAGACCTTTAGTCCCGGTTCTTCCATGAACCGGGACAGATGGGCCTCCACGTGGCCACTGCGGGCAGCCCAGGCAGGGGGGCCTTTGGTCCCGGTTGGTGGCATCAACCAGGACTAAAGGGTCAGCATTTCAGTGCCTTGGGTTTTTGTTTTTTTTGAAGGGGGGGAGGGGTTGGGGGTTTTGGGGGGTTACTTTAGGTGTTTCATATATTGTGTTAGCTAGCTAATTAATAGAGAGAAGTGTCCTCTCTTATGTCCGTGCTTGGTCGACGCTACGTACTATATACATAGAGAGGCCCTCGACATGCTAACTATTAAGAAAATGAAGGAAACCTTTAAGTACAGAAGTTCGTCATGCATACCGAGAGAAATGATCGACCTCTCCTTCTCCGAGAGATTGGTCGAACAACAAGTTTTCGTATTATCTATCCGACGCTACTGGCTACACATACATATACAATATGTACAATCTCTTACAATCCCCTAGCATTTGAAATCAACTTCCACATGGTATTCTCCGGCTTTATTGATGACGTGGTCAAGAAAGAATCCCGCCAATTCCTCTTGAATTGCTTTAATGCGATCTTGTGGTAGGAGTTCATTCATCATCTGCCACGTCTAATTTGAAGAAAGGGGTTAATACATATATATGAATGAAACTCAACAGAAATGATGGTGTCATAATAAAATGAAATTGTGAATATTATTGCTTACACACTTCATATTGTCTTTTAGAGTAGCCCTGCTTATTTTTTAAAGTCGCGTTGTAGATGAACTCGCACACGTAGTATCCACAGTAATTATTCCCTTGATCCTGCCACAAGCACTTTACGAGAAATAGAGGTCAATCAAACTGATAATGAAGTATTATAAATGTCATTGATGAAAGTATAGCTATAGAATCAACGGGAGATGCGCGTAACTAGCTAGCTAGCTAGTATTACTTACTTTCTGTTATGTATATCCTAGCTCCTTCGGCAGTCCCGGAGCTTCAGCAGTGAACTGTTTCCAAACCCTGCAAGACAAAGAAAATAATAATTATTACTTGAGATATCAGAAAATGAACAAAAAGTTGCCGATATGGTGCGATAATGATCGATTGAACTTACTTGTTGAGCGTTTTAGTCATGCCCGCATAGGTTTCAGGATCTTTTCGTCTCGAGTCTAAGACGGTTACTGGTCCCCGCTCAAGCTTAATCTCCAGGAGAATATAGTGGAAGCTGCGCACGCATGCATAACTCATCAATTACATTACTATAACCTCGCTCGAGTAATAAGGGAAACCGAATATGCACACGACAATAACACTCACTCGTACTTGTAAGAAAAGAGTATTAAATCTTTGCTTTGATTTTTGATCAACGATTGTAGCAAGCAGGCCTCGGCCTCTTCGGCGTTCTTTGTAACCAGAAATTCATCTATGATATTTGTGTTAATGAACCCAATATCATACATTTCTGTTTTTCAGCACTCGACGATCTTCAATCTACATAATATAGTGAGGATAATTAATTATAAATACATGCAATGAAAGAGCTGAGCTATATATAGAGACTAAATGACAAAAATAGTACTTAAAGACAGTAGCAAAAGACCGTTAATTTATCGAGGGCCTTTTGATTGAAGAACTCGAAGAACTCCTCAAATGGAATAGGCAACAGATCAGTTCCAACGAGGTTGTGCTCCTCTTTAATTCTCAGATACAAAGTATTCGTCCCCCCAGACTCTCTGCAGGTTTTCATGTACCAATTATGGAATCTTCGCATCATCGTTGTTAGAGATTTTTCGTCTTTGACGAGAGGCTTCCCGTACTCGTATCTGTGTTCGTCCACCTTCAAGAAATCATAATGTACATCGTCGGGCAGGTAATCTCCAAGATTGCTATAACCGGGCACCATCCCCGGAGCATTAGTGATGATGTCGCTAGACACATTAAGCGGGGGGAACAATTGGTTCGCTTGTTTGCCGAGCTGGGCAATTTTTTTCCCTGCTGCTCGTTGTTCTTTTAACCTTTGATCACTTTTTGTAGTTCCCGACCACGACGCTTCTTGATATTCCTTTTGAGTAACACGCTCATAGTTGGTTTTCGGCGGAGACTTTGGTGGTTTCGTCAGGGCATCGATAGTGCGCTTTGCTTTCACCGGATCTACCTTCTCCTCCGAGGTGGATGTCTCTGCGCTTTCAACCCTTCAAAGAAGTCCTTCACTTCGGTCTGCACGATCTTCTTGTTTTCCTCCACGGTTATCTCGTATGGTCACTTCTCTAGAGGCTTGAGAGGTGGACCGTATCTGTATTGCCTCCCACCTCTGGCTGTACTGCTAGACGCCGGAGCAGACGGAGCAGCTGCGGCTGTCTTCTTTCGTGCTTGCTTACGAGGCGGAGGAGAAGGACTACGACGCGCCGGAGCAGCCGGGGCGGCAGCGGGTCTCTTCCGCCCTTGCTGGCGAGGCGGAGAAGGAGGAGGCTGCTGGCTGCTCGGGCGTGCCAGCGCAGGCGGAGAAGGAGGCGGAGTGCCGCCACTCGCCAGAGAAGGAGGCTGAGTGCCCTGATCGTCAATCGCCGGAGGAGGAGGCGGTGGAGGAGACGGAGTTCCCTGATTCACCGAAGGAGGAGGAGGAGGCGGAGGCGTCCAGTTCGAAAGGTTGATGAGCTCCTTCCGCCATAGGCATGGAGTCTTCAGAGCAGAACCCAGCCGAGTCTCCCCTTCACCGATAGGGTGGTCAAGCCGGAGGTCCTCAAATCCGTCCGTTATTTCGTCCACTGTCACCCTAGCATATCCTTCTGGAATCGGACGACAGTGAAAAGTTGCGCCGGGTTCAGGAGGTCGAACAGAGCCGACAGCCGCCTTGACTTTGAAGTTCTGCCATTGCGTCATCAGGTGGCAATGTTGAGACTCCGTGATAGCATCCTCGGGGTAGCTAGCAGGAGCCGTCAAGACATGCTCCGGCTGAGTCAGCACGGTGGAAGCCACGCTACTTCTCCGCTGAGATGGCAGGGTAGCTTCGGGGGAAGCTTCGGCAGTTCGTTTGCTGCGATTTGCTTCTCGTTCCTCTATCGCTTGTACCCTTGCGTGCAGCGCCTGCAGTTGGGTCTGCTGCACTTTCTTCTTCCTCTCCTAGCATTTGTAACCGCCTGCGTCCGGAAACCCAGCCTTCCACGGAACGGAGCCTGGCGTGCCTCGTGTCCGTCTGGGGTGCTCGGGATTCCCGAGGGCCATTGTGAGCTCGTCGTTCTCTCTGTCTGGAACGAACGTACCTTCTTGCGCTGCATCGATATAGTGCTGAAGCCTCTTGACTGGTATTTTAATTTGCTCGTTCGTCCGCTGGCACTTCCCTGATACACGGTCCAAGGTTCCGCCAACCCCGAAGAACCAAGTCTGGCAATGGTCTGTCCAGTTCATTGTCTCTTGTTCGATCCCTTTATCAAGCAGATCATTCTCAGACTTGGCCCACTTAGGCCGGGCTTTGAGGTAGCCACCTGACCCTGTGCGATGGTGAAGCTTCTTCTTCGCAGCATTTTTCTTGTTTGTCGCCGACATCTTCTTACTCTTTTCAGATGTCTTGTGGGCCACAAATGCGGGCCAGTGATCTCTGATCTTCTCATATTTGCCGATGAATTCCTGTGTCTCTTCTCTGTCGACAAACCTTTTCAGCTCATTCTTCCACCTCCTGAATAGGTCTGCCATCCTCTTAAGAGCATGAGACTTGATAAATTGCTCTTTAAATGGCTTCTCCGGATCCTCCTCTGGCGGTAGGGTGAAATTTGCCTTCAGCTCAGTCCAAAGATCCTCTTTCTGCATATCATTGACGTAAGACACCTCAGGGTCTTCGTTCTTAGGCTTATACCATTGGTGGATGCTGATTGGGATCTTGTCCCTGACAAGAACCCCGCACTGAGCATCAAATGCTTCCTTTGTCCGGATGGGTTCAATCGGTTGGCCGTCGCGCGCGATTGCTGTGATCTCAAACCTTTCATCCGAGCGCAACTTTTTCTTCGGGCCTCTTCTCTTTATCGAAGTTGTGCTCGATCCGGAGGGCTAGAAAAAAGAAGAAAGACGAGAGTTAATTAATATGTGTACATACCAAAACAATGAATGCATCAATTAGCTAGTCAGCACAGGCTTAACTAATATATATACCTGGCCGGACTCGGTTCGGTCACCGGAGCCATCATCACGGTCTCCTTCTTGCACCGTCATTGGGTCACCGGAGCCGTCATCACGGTCTCCTTCTTGCACCGGCATTGGGTCACCGGAGCCATCATAATCATAGCCTGCTTCTTCACCCAGTCCTTCCAAACCATCGGTGTCTTTGAGAAACAAGAAGACGGCATCACTTCCTTGTGCGATTATGTCCCCCAACACCACTTTTGTTGCTTCATCTCGGGGGTCCATAGTTTCTACAAATATTTACAACATGACAATTATTATTCAAACATGACAGGTGGATATATTAGTGGCAAACGTAGAACTAGCTATAGCTAGCTAATCACAATAAGGAATCATATTAGTGGCCTCGACGCTGCTTCTCTAGGGTTTGGGGTGGCCTCGACAACGCTTCTAGGGTTTGGGGTGGCCTCGAGAGAGTTTGTCGGGTAGGGGCGCGGTGGGACGGGGTAGGAGACTGACATCTTTTTTTCTAGGGTTTGGGTGTCCTCGAGAGTTTTGGTCAAGAGAGAGGGTCGGGGGGTGCTCCCGCGGTATAAGTTATCACAGTCGAGAGGGGGTAATATCGACAAGGGCGACATACATACACGAGAAAATAATGTTATCGGGAGGGGTATATCAATTTCCCACGTGTTGAAGTTATCAGGAGGGGGTTATATTGACAACAACGACATACGTACATGGGAAAATAATATTATCGAGGAGGGGGTATATCGACCCCCCCTCGTGTTGAAGTTATCTGGAGGGGTATATCAACGACGACAGACCCGATAAAATATAAGAAAACGAAGAAGAAATAAAAAGAGGAGAAGAAGAAAGGAATACAGGCGAAGATCGAAGAAACAAAAAGAAGAAAAAAAAGAGGAGAAGAAGAAAGGAATAGAGGAGAAGAAGAAAAAATAGAATATCTATCCTTTCTTCTTCTCCTCTTCTTTTTCTTCTTTTTTCCTCTTCTTATTTATTTATCCTCTTCTTCCTCTCCTCTTCCTTCTTCTTATCCTTCTTCCTCTTCTTATTTTCCTTTTTCCTCTCCTTCTTTTTCTTCTTCTTCTTCTTCTTCCTTCTTCCTCTTTTCTTCCTTTTCCTTATTTTACTTTTTCCTCTACACTAATCTAAAATGCACTAACCTAAAATCAATATCTACTAACAACCTAAATAAAAAATTAATACATATATGAAAAAACATATATAAACAAAAAAATGATATGAACATTATATTCATACATACATAGCCACATCCATTCATCATATAGCTACCACATACATATATACATTATATATAAAAAAATGCAACGAACAAAAAAAAATACACATTATATATATATGAAAAAAAGAACTTAACACAGAGCCGTGACGGCGGCGGCTCACATCGGAGGCGGCCGGCGAGGGCGACGGCGGGGGCGGCGAGGGTGTCGGCGGTGACCATGATGGGGGGCGCGGGCCGGGGCAGGGGTGTGGCATGCGACGACGGCGATGGTGGGGGCGGGTCGTGGGGCAGGGCGTGACGAGGCGCTCGAAGCGGCGGACGGAGTCGGCGTGGGCTCGAGGGCGGCGGACGACGCGGGCGGGCAGGGCGTGGCCAGCGGCACGGCGATGGTGGGGGCGGTCGTGGGGCAGGGACGCGACCGGCGCGCTTCGGGCGTGACGGCGACGACGTGGGCGACGGACGGCTTCGGGGTGGGCTCGGGGGCGGCGGACGGCGTCGGCGTGGGCTCGGGGGCACGGGCGACGGCGACGGCGGCGGGGCAGCCTGGCGGCGTCGAGGAGGTCGGCGTCGTCGGGGGCAACTGGCGATGAAATTCTGAATTTTTGCAAAGTGTTTGCTTATATAGCAAAGGCTTTGGTCCCGGTTCGTGGCAC
The DNA here is from genome assembly GCA_021605145.1 of Aegilops bicornis. Lineage (NCBI taxonomy): Eukaryota > Viridiplantae > Streptophyta > Magnoliopsida > Poales > Poaceae > Aegilops > Aegilops bicornis. Next base: position 62,505,058 of record CM038675.1, on the reverse strand, counting down.
CAACCGGGACCAATGCCCCCCTTTAGTCCCGGTTGGTGCCAGGAACCGGTACAAATGTGCCCGTTTAGTCCCGGTTGGTGGCACCAACCGGGACCAAAAGCCTTGTGCTGCCCGCGTCAAAAGTTTAGTCCCACCTCGCTAGCTGAGAGAGCTCGAGAGTGGTTTATAAGCCCCACTGCGGCTGGCCTCCCGAGCTCCTCTCAAATGCAGGCTTACGGGCCTAATGTTACACTATGCTGTCTGTGGGCCTAATGGGCCTTCTACGGGCCTGAATCCTGGCCCAGGTTGGGTTTCTAGTCGTATTCAGGCTGTGGTGGCCCAATATTGGCAGTTTTTATTATTTTTTCTAGTTTTTTTGTTTTGTTTTTTCATTATTTATTTTCTTTTGTTTTTTGCTTTATTTTTTAATTCTTTTTGCTCTTAGGTCAGCAAAATTATAAACTTTCTGTTAGTTCCATTAGTTTTAAAAAATTACAAACTTTTTGTTAGTGCCATTAGTTTTCAAATTTGAATAGTTAAAATTTGAATTCTTTGAAATTTATGTGAATCACAAGTTTGTGATTAACTTTACTAAAAAAGTTTTTTTTCCAGTTTTTTTGTTTTTTTTGCATTATTTTTTTCTTTTGTTTTTTGCTTTATTTTTAATTCTTTTTTGCTTTTAGGCAGCAAAATTATAAACTTTCTGTTAGTGCCATTAGTTTTAGAAAAATTATAAACTTTTTGTTAGTGTCATTAGTTTTCAAATTTGAATTCTTTGAAATTTGTGTGAATCACAAGTTTGTGATTAACTTTACAAAAAAAATGAACATAGATGCGCTTATAGAGAAAATTCAACCTAAATTCATAATAAATTTCTATGAATTTCAGAGAAAATCACTATGAATTTAGGTCAAATTCCCTGTATAGGGGCATCTATTTTCACTTTGAGAGAAGCTCAACAAGGCAGAGCGGGACGGGCTTATAAACCGGTGTGAGCGCCCTTCGGTTGGCGAGGTGGGACTAAACTCTGGCGAACGAGGACCAACCCTTTAGTCCCGGTTTGTGGCACAAACCGGACTAATGGTCATAGGCCAGGCGGCGCATTGGTCCCGGTTCGTGTGTGGAACCGGGACCAAACGGTCCAGACGAACCGGGACCAATGGCCCACGTGGCTGCCCTCTTGAGTGTTTTTGATGAGAACATAATTGACAAGGAGCGAACCAGGATTAATGGTATTACGAGGGCCGAACCATAAGACATTAAAGCATTTCAAATGAACTCTGAAAAAATTGAAAGTTGGCAAGGTATCATAATTTCACCCACATAGCATGTGCATGTACAAAACGGACAATGGTATCATACAAATGCCTGTTACAAAGTTGGCATGGTATCATCATAATAGTTTCGGAGAAAGTCTTCACTTTTTCTTCGCTTGTGTCATTTGCTTATTGCGTCAGAACCATGGATAATCTTCATCGCTTTATCAGGATGCTTGGGTCAGCCTTGACTTTGAAGGGAGGAATTCCATGAAACTTTTCATAATCTTGAGACATGTCTGTCTTGCCCTCCACTCCCACGATGTCCCTTTTCCCGAAAGAACTATGTGGCGCTTTGGCTCATCGTATGATGTATTCGCTTCCTTATCTTTTCTTTTTCTCGGTCTGGTAGACATGTCCTTCACATAGATAACCCGTGCCACATCATTGACTAGGACGAACGGTTTGCCAGTGTACCCAAGATTTTTCAGATCCACTGTTGTCATTTCGTACTGTGGATCTACCTGTACCCCTACTCCTAACAGATTGAACCATTTGCACTTAAACAAAAGGACCTTAAAATCATGTCCGTAGTCAAGTTCCCATATGTCCACTATGTAACCATAATATGTGTCCTTTCCCCTCTCGGTTGCTGCGTCAAAGCGGACACCGCTGTTTTGGTTGGTGCTCTTTTGATCTTGGGCGATCGTGTAAAATGTATTCCCATTTATTTCGTATCCTTTGTAAGTCAATACAGTCAAAGATGGTCCCCTGGACAACAAGTACAGCTCATAACAAACAGTGTTGTCACCTCTGATACGTGTTTCCAACCAACTGCTGAAAGTCCTGATGTGTTCACATGTAATCCGATCGTCAGACCGCCTCCGGGTGTTTCGAAAGCGCAGATCGTTCTTGAGTTCATCGACATACGGGTCACCAAGGTAGAGTTCTCAGAAACTGTAGTGTGCTTGAGACCAAGAATATCCGTCCCTGCATATTATTGAGTCCAGTCCAAGCGTGCCTTTTCCAGTCAATCTCCCCTCATACCGTGATTTAGGGAGACCTATCTTCTTAAGGCCAGGAATGAAGTCAACACAAAACCCAATGACATCCTCTGTTTGATGGCCCATGGAGATGCTTCCTTACGGCCTAGCGCGATTCTGGACATATTTCTTTAGGACTCCCATGAACCTCTCAAAGGGGAACATATTGTGTAGAAATACGGGCCCCAGAATGATAATCTCGGCGACTAGATGAACTAGGACGTGCGTCATGATATTGAAGAAGGATGGTGGGAACACCATTTCAAAACTGACAAGACATTGCGCCACATCACTCCTTAGCCTTGCACTACTAGGGAAAAGCCTATACACAGAATTTTAGCAGCAGCGCGGCTCAAAAAAGAGTGCTGCTGCTAATTAGTAGTAGCACGCAAAGGGAAACTTCACAGATTAGTTTTAGCAGAGCGATGGCGAAAAACCGCTAACTACAAATATCGGCCGACGGTGTCCACCTAACTCCATTTAGCAGTAGCGCTGGTGGCGAACTGCCGCCATCGCTACGGATGTAGTAGTAGCGCTTTTTCCGAGGTCGCTGCTAAATTTCAAATTGGCACACTTTTTGTCCTGTTAGCAGTGGCGCCGTCGACCAAAGCGCTGCTGCTAACTCCTTAGCAGCAGCGCGGTTTAGCTCAGCGCCATCGCTAACCCGCACCAACCCACCACCTTTTCCCCAACCGTCCCTCCCCTCCCCCTCCTCTCTTCCCTTTCCCCTACCTCCCCCACAAGCTCCCACTCTCACTCTTCTTCTTCCTCAATACTTCTCCCCCATTACTCTCTCTCTTCTATCCACCTTTCTCTCTCTTCATTACTCCTACCTAACTACACCACCTCTATTAATGCATCTCCTTTCTCTTTTTCCTTTCCCCTCCACTAGTTGAAGTTGTCTCCTCCTAAATTAGGTAGCTAGGTAGATGTAGGATTTAGTTAAGTGACCTATTTGCCTCCTAACTAGATCTATCTTTGTCAAGAAGAGCCTTGTGCACTTTTGATCTCCCTACAACATCATCTCCACCGTGTGCTCGATCTCGAGATAGAGGTGATGAAAATTTCATGCTTTTGCAAAATGGAAATATGTTTATGTGTGTGTGATATGTTTGTGAAAATTGTGTGTGTAGCATGAGTTGGCGCCAAATTGTGCTTTTGAGTTGCCTATTTTTGCCGAAATGTCGATTTATTTCGCTTCATTTAATTCCGGGCAAACTCTAGATCCATATATGTCCTATTTTTAGGGAAGGTCATGCCAAATTTTTGTATGACTTTGATGCATGCATGCATTTTTATAATCAATTTGTTTATTATTACTGTGCAGAGTTGACGATGGTCAGTGGAACGATGGTGGACAGGTGGTTGCGGTCGGCGGTGCAGGACATGAAAGAAAATAACCGGACAGAGGTTTTATGTCCGTGTCGAAAATGCAAAGGAATAGTTTGGCTCAACACCCATGACGATGGTCGTGGTCGGCGCTTTTGCTCATGACTGGTTTCATGGATGGCTATACTCGGTGGATAATTGAAGATGAGGATGACGATGTTGAGGATGCCGACGGGGCAGGCAATCATGACACGGGGCAAGACTAAGAGATGATCGATAATGGCGGCGGAGAAGAGGCCGGACATGGCGGCGGAGAAGGTGCCGGACATGGCGGAGGAGAAGGGGCCGGACATGGCGGCGGAGAAAACGACATGGACTCCATGCAGCAGAGTTCGTCGGTACTAAGTTCAATCGTGCGGGACCCTCATGTTCAAGCATTGCTTTGCAAGGAGGCAATCTTGAGAGAGCTGCTTCTAGAGAGGAGGCTAAGCTGGAGCAACTGGTGGTAGACTCGAACACTCCATTGTATGATGGTTGCAATCCTGATGTGACCCGCTTGAGTTTCGCGCTCCAACTCCTGAAGACGAAGGCTAAAAACAAATGGACCGACACTAGCCTCGATGAGCATCTCAAGTACCTAAAGGATGTTCTTCCCGCGGATAATCTATGTCCTACTAGTGTTGATGAGGCCAAGAAGATCGTGTGCCCTCTTGATCTGCCACACGTTAGATACCATGCATGCATCAACGATTGCATAATTTATCGGAAGGAGCATGCGGAAAAAACAAGCTGTCCGTGTGCAATGCTTCTCGATACAAGAAGGCCGGGAAGAAATGTCCCCAGAAAGTTGTATGGTACTTACCGATCACTCCCCGTCTCCAGTGGTATTTTGTAGATCCCAAGGAAGCAAAGCTAATGCGCTGGCACGCGGAGAGGAAGAAGCCCGATGATGGAGATGATCCGAAGCTGAGACACGTGAAGGATGGAAGCCAGTGGAGAGCGTTGAACAGCTTCTATCGGTATATTGAATGTGATGCAAGGAACATCATGCTCGGCGCGTGTACCGAAGGCATGAACTGCTTGGCAACAGTAACACCAACCATAGCACATGGCCCGTGTTTGTATGGATGTACAACCTCCCCCCTGGTTGTGCATGAAATCGAAGTACATTCACATGAGCATGCTTTTTCAAGGGCCGAAACAACCAGGAAATAATATTAATTTGTATCTGGGGTTACTTCAAGAGGAGTTAGACACGTTATGGAAAACATCGGCCAAGACATGGGACGCCAGCAAAGGCGAGTATTTCAATATGAGAGTCACATGATCACGATAAAGGCAGGACTATCTCGGTTACGGATATGTGGCAGGCCAGGTGTGCCATGGATATTGCGGATGCACGCTGTGCATGGATGATACGACGTCTCAGCAGCTAACGTCAAGGAAAGATGGCGAGTCTGGGAAAATTGTGCACATGGGGCATCGAAGATGGCTTGAAGAGGACGACCCGTGGAGAAACCGTGGAGATCTATTCAATGGTCACGCTGAGCATCGAGGACCTCCACGTAAGCGGAGCGGTGCCGAAATTGATGAGCTGTTGAAAAACTGGAAGGAGTGCCCCGCGCCGGGAAAGACAATGAGAGAGGCGCCGGAGCCGCTGCTGAAGGTATGGAAGACAAGGTCTGTGGTTCGGGACTTGGAGTCTTGGCACAAACTCGATACACCTCATTGCCTTGATCAAATGCATATCTGTAAGAATGTCCTTGAGAGCTTGCTCGCAACATCGATGAACATGCCGGATAAGACCTAGGATGGGCAGATGGCAAGACAAGTGTTGCTAGATTTGAATATCTGGGAAGATCTGCACATGACGCCCCGTAAAATGTCAGACGAGACAGGGACGGAGACAGAGGCACGGGAGAAGAAGGGCAAGAAAATAAAGAAAGAGGATTATTGGCCCCCTTCTTGCTTCACCTGAAGTCAGGCTGAGATCAATCAATTCTTTAAGTGCCTTACCGAAGTCAAAGTTAGTTCCGGTTACTGTGGCAAGATAAGCAGATATCTAGACACGGACAAGAAAAGGTTCAGCGGGATGAAGTCTCATGACTGTCATGTGATGATGAGGCAGATACTACCTGTTGCCCTTAGAGGGATAATGGACAAGCACGTCCGTGACACGCTTATTGGTCTCTGCAACTTTTTCAACGTCATCTCTCGAAAGTCGATCAGTGTGAAGCAGCTCCGAAGGCTACAGGAAGAGATCGTTGTGATACTGAATGAGCTTGAGATGTACTTCCCGCCCGCGTTCTTTGACGTGATGGTGCATCTGTGTGTCCATATTGTGGATGACATAATAGACTGGGGCCGTCATTCCTGCACAACATGATGCCGTTTGAGAGGATGAATGGGATCATCAAAGGATTCGCTCAGAACATGTCCCGTCCGGATGGAAGCATCGTCCAAGGCTATTTGGCACAAGAGTGCATCTCTTTTGTGAGAATTTTCTATATGGCGCAGACCAGCCGCTGGTGTTAGTGTTGGTTTGCCGTTAACAAGCTAACGATGGGAGGCTCAAGGAGATGGTCATCGCAACGGTCGCAGGGAACTGCACGTGGCATACTCAGATCGAAGCAGCGACTTTGACAGAGCAAACTTGGTAGTGCTACAACACCTAGACGAGGTAGATCCTTTCGTGGCACTGCACAAAGAAATTATCGCAAAGAAGTATCGTGACCGGGGGGTATGCAGGACGGATGCCGATGTTACTAGAGAGCACAACTCCACTTTCCTGCATTGGTTCAAAGAGCATATTATTGCTAATCCCCCGGAGGAGGGCTCTAAGGACGGATTGCTCATATACGCCTTAGCACATGGCCCCTCGCCCAACCTCGTAACCTATCAGGCATATGATATCAACGGATACACGTTCTACACGGAGGCCAAAGATATGGACAGTGATGATCAGAACTCAGGGGTGACGATGGAATGCATGACCGGAAGCGACAACGGTGCAATTGAACGATTTTATGGAAGGGTCGAGGAGATCTGGGAGCTTGACTACTCTGGACTGCACAACACGACGATGTTCCGTGTCAGATGGGCTAAGAATGTCGAAAGAGAAAGCCGGATTTTCACTACCATGACTATACCCGACGCCAAGAGCGCTACCGTGAACGCTTATCGCAAAAAATGAGCCATGGGTACATGCTAAGCATGTGACACAATGCTTCTTCATAACTGACCCGCGCAATCCCAGCCGTGTTGTCGTGAGGAGAGGCAAAAGGAACATCATTGGAATGGATGGAGTCGCCAACGAGGAAGACTATGATCAGTACGACAACCCAATAAGGGAAGATGACGATGATGATGAAGTATACGTCAAAAGAAGAATCAATACTACATTACCTAAGAAAAATCGTACTCCATGGAAAAGGCAAAGTCACAATGAGGGCTCAATTATTCTTCGACAAACAAGAAGGGAAAGAAGCTGACTCAAAACGAAACGCGTCAAAGACTGAGGAAACGTATGTTATCGGTCAAATGATGTAATATATATATATATATATATATATATATATATATATATATGTTCCTAATTTGTATACACACTTAGCCTTTATTATGCATGGGTCCAATGATGTGTAATATATATGGTCCTAATTTGCATACATATTTAACCGTCAAATGATGCAATATATATCGCCCTCCCTTCGCTCACTGCCCTCGGAAATAAAAGTGGGATAAAATAAAGGAAAATAAAAGGAAAACTGGCAGTAGCGAAGTTAGTAGTAGCGCATTTCGTGTAAAGCGCTATATAGCTACTGAAGGTAGTAGCAGCGCTGCTTTTGCCCAAATGCGCCATCTGCTACGTCCCACTTAACCCAAAATTCTCACTCGCCTGCTTCATCCCGCCTTTTCCCCAAATCCCCACTCTCTTCCCCGTCAGATCGCGCCTGACCAACCCGGGCTCGCCCCCGACTCCAGCGCTAGCCCCCGACCTCGGCGCTCTCCCCGACCAGCCCTCGCCCAGACCCCGACCAAGGCGCTCTCCCGACCTGCCCTCGCCCCGACCCCGGCGGCACTCGCCTCGACCTGCCCTCGCCTCGACCTTTGGCGCGCTCGCCCCCGACCCGTCGGCCCTCGTCTCCCCTCCCGGCCGTCGTCGGGCCTACCTCCTCGCCCCTCCCGGCCGTCGTCTGGCCTACCTCCTCGCCCCTGCACCCTCTGTAAACCCCCCTCTCTCTCTGCTAGGGTTCTTCGGTTAATTTACTTAGGTTTTAGTTAGGGAAGTATGTTAATTAGGTTATCTATTTAGTTATGAATTTAGCTAGGTTTCAAAATTAGCTGAATTTATATGCAAATTTGAACTGGACATGTGATATGTGCATATGTCATGTTTTGGACATGTCATGTTTGGAAAATGATCCGAGTTGGCTATGTTACGCCGGAATGTTGATTCATTTCCGTTCGGTGAATTTCAGCGCCGATATGTCCATTTTTAGCAAAGGTCATGCCAAAATTTCCCGTGAATAAAGGCATGATTTGTGCTACATAGTTGGCATATCGAGTGCTGGCACATAGATTTCTTTTTATGTCATTTCTCATTTATTCATACTTTTAGAAATAAATGAGTACACTTAATCATAGGAAACATGTCAAACAACGAAGAAACTGGGCCTTCTGACCAAGATGCAGACGAGATGGATTATGAGGGTGAACAAGATTACCTCGACTATTTTACTGCTAAGCAAGGTTTGCAGGTCGGCCTCGATGATGGTACTGACGCCGAAATCGACACCGACGGCGCCGGCACCGATGGCGGCACCGAGACCGGCGAGGAAGGTACCGGCGGGGAAGGTTCCGGCGGGGAAGGTACTGGCCCCGATGCCGCTTCCGAAAAGAGGAAGCATAAGAAGCAGAGGATACGAAAACCTAACAAACTAGGGATTGGACGACTTGTGATCACAAAGATGGCACATGGCAAGTTCGAGCCGTTAGAGCCGGAAGAACCTCGCAAGTGCTATGGGAACCGAGTAGGATGCATCCTACGGGAATGCGTGAGCATCAACGACGATGACTTAAGGAGTATTCGAGACTTGCATGTATCGCTATTTTCGAGATGATGACAAGATACCACTGTGTTGGATGATGATTATGATGAGACTATTTGTATGTACATGCTATGATTATATTTGTGGTTTCTCAGGCATTTGTATGTGTATCATGATGACATTTCTATGTGCTAAAGATTCTTCTATAAAGCCTGTTCAAATACAAAAAAATAATGCCAAAAAAAACTACTTAAATTAGCAGTAGCGAGTGTATAAAAGTTAGCAGCAGCGCCGCGATAGCAACAGCGTAGTCCGCGGTAAAGCGCGCTAGAGCTACTAGCAGTAGCGAAGCTTCCGCTTCTTGGCGCTGTTGCTACACTTGTGTAGCAGTAGGCGCCCGGTGAGCACGCGCTACTGCCATGTGTTAGCTGTAGCGCCTTATTAGTAGCGCCTGTCCCCGCGCTACTGATACATCTAAAATCCGCGCTGCTGCTAGCCTTTTCCCTAGTAGTGTTGGTACCATTTATGGATCGATCACCTTCTGAGAGATTGCATTGAGGAATGCACATAGCTTCACAATGGCTAATCGGACGTTTTCTCATAGAAGCCCCCTAAATGCAACCGGAAGCAGCACGTGGCAGTCATGAGACTTTAGGTTCTGGAACTTTTTCTCTGGCATATTTATTATTCCCTTTTATATTCGACGAGAAGCCAGTCGGGACCTTCATACTGAGCAGGCATTCAAAGAAGATTTCTTTCTCTTCTTTCGTAAGAGCGTAGCTGGCAGGACCTTCATACTGCTCCGGAGGCATGCCATCTTTTTCATGCAAACATTGCAGGTCCTCCCATGCCTCAGGTGTATCTTTTGTCTTCCCATACACGCCCAAGAAGCCTAGCAGGTTCACGCAAAGGTTCTTCGTCACGTGTATCACGTCGATTGAAGAGCGGCCTCTAGGTCTTTCAGTAGGGTAGGTCCCAAAATATAGATTTCTTCTTTCACATGGGTGTGTGTCCCTCATCGTCATTCAGAACAGCTAGTCCGCCGGACCCTTTCCAAAGATTACGTGTAAATCATTGACCATAGCAAGTACGTGATCACCGGTACGCATGGCGGGCTTCTTCCGGTGACCTTCCTCGCCTTTGAAATGCTTGCCTTTCTATCGCCATTGATGGTTGGTCGGAAGAAATCGACGATGGCCCAGGTACACATTCTTCCTGCATTTGTCCAGGTGTATACTTTCAGTGTCATCTAAATAGTGCGTGCATGCGTGGTATCCCTTGTTTGTCTGTCCTGAAAGGTTACTGAGAGCGGGCCAATCGTTGATGGTCACGAAAAGCAACGCCTTTAGGTTAAATTCATGTTGTCTGTGCTCATCCCACGTACGTACACCTTTTCCATTTCGCAGCTGTAAAAGTTCTTCAACTAATGGCCATAGGTACACATCAATGTCGTTGCCGGGTTGCTTAGGGCCTTGGATGAGAACTAGCATCATAATGAACTTCCGCTTCATGCACATCCAAGGAGAAAGGTTATACATACATAGAGTCACGGGCCAGGTGCTGTGTTTGCTGCTCTGCTCCCCGAAAGGATTAATGCCATCCGCGCTTAAAGCAAACCATACGTTCCTTGGATCCTTTGCAAACTCATCCCAGTACTTTCTCTCGATTTTTCTCCACTGCGACCCGTCAGCGGGTGCTCTCAACTTCCCGTCTTTCTTACGGTCCTCACTGTGCCATCGCATCAACTTGGCATGCTCTCCGTTTCTGAGCAGACGTTTCAACCATGGTATTATAGGAGCATACCACATCACCTTCGCAGAACCCTCTTCACGGGGGCTCGCCGTCAACATCACCGAGCTCATCTCGTTCGATCTTATACCGCAATGCACCGCATACCGTGCATGCTCAGATCCTTGTATGCACCGCGGTAGAGGATGCAGTCATTAGGGCATGCATGTATCTTCTGCACCTCCAATCCTAGAGGGCATACGACCTTCTTTGCTGCGTATGTACTTTCGGGCAATTCATTATCCTTTGGAAGCTTCTTCTTCAATATTTTCAACAGCTGCTCAAATACTTTGTCAGGCACAACATTCTCTGCCTTCCACTACAGCAATTCCAGTACGGTACCGAGCTTTGTGTTGCCATCTTCGCAATTGGGATACAACCCTTTTTTGTGATCCTCTAACATGCGATCGAACTTCAGCTTCTCCTTTTGACTTTCGCATTGCGTCCTTGCATCGACAATGACCTGGCGGAGATCATCATCATCGGGCACATCGTCTGGTTCCTCTTGATCTTCAATAGCTTTACCTGTTGCAGCACCCCCTGCACATCGTCTGGTTCCTCTTGATCTTCACCAGCTCCCCCCGTTGCCGCATCACCGTATTCAGGGGGCACATAGTTGTCATCGTACTCTTCTTCTTCGCCGTCTTCCATCATAACCCCTATTTCTCCGTGCCTCATCCAAACATTATAGTGTGGCATGAAACCCTTGTAAAGCAGGTGGGTGTGAAGGATTTTCCGGTCAGAGTAAGACTTCATATTCCCACATATAGGGCATGGACAACACATAAAACCATTCTGCTTGTTTGCCTCAGCCACTTCGAGAAAATTATGCACGCCCTTGATGTACTCGGGGGTGTGTCTGTCACCGCACATCCATTACCGGTTCATCTGCGTGCATTATATATAATTGAGTGTGTCAAAAACCATTACAGAACATCATGAATAGATAATTAAGTGACCAAATTAATAGAAGTTCATCATCACATTAAAACCAAAGTACATACATAGTTCTCATCTAACAACATATAGCTCTCCAGAGCATCTAATTAATTAAACCATAAATTGAAACTATGTAAAACATTTCAATGCGAAAACAAATGCGATCATAATCGCAACCAAGGTAACAATTGATCCAACGGCATACTGATACCAAGCCTCGGTATGAATGGCATATTTTCTAATCTTTCTAATCTTCAAGCGCATTGCGTCCATCTTGATCTTGTGATCATCGACGACATCCGCAACGTGCAACTCCAATATCATCTTCTCCTCCTCAATTTTTTTATTTTTTCCTTCAATAAATTGTTTTCTTCTTCAACTAAATTTAACCTCTCGACAATAGGGTCGGTTGGAATTTCTGGTTCACATACCTCCTAGATAAATAAAATCTATGTCAAGTTGGTCGGCATAATTTTCATAAACAATAAATGAACCAATAGTTATAAAGATAATATATACCACATCCGAATCATAGACAGGACGAGGGCCGACGGGGGCGGATACCAAAATCATTGCACTATATAAGATGCAATAATAAAAGTAAGAAAATAATACAAGTATCTATCTAAACATACAAGTAAGAATATTTTTTCTTTCAGAAAGAAGATAAGAACAAGAGGCTCACCACGGTGGTGCCGGGCGGCGAGATCGGGCGCGGTGATCAACGGCGGTGAAGACGGGGACGGGCGTGACGGACCGCTAAACCTAGACAAATATTGAGGAAAATGGAGCTTGGAGGTCGAGCTTGGAGAGGAGAAAGCTTAAGTAGTGTGGCTCGGGCATTCCATCGAACACCTTGTGTGCATAGGAGGTGAGCTAGAGCACCACCAAGCCCTCTCCCCCTCGGCGGCCAGAAAAAACAGAGCAGTGTGCTCTGCTCTTACGCGAGGGGTATATATAGGCACCTCATTGGTCCCGGTTGGTGGCATGAACCGGGACTAAAGGGGAGCCTTTGGTCCCGGTTCAAGCCACCAACCGGGACCAATGGTGGTGGGCCAGGAGCGAGGCCCATTGGTCCCAGTTCGTCCCACCAACCGGGACCAAAAGGTCCAGACGAACTGGGACAAATGGCCTACGTGGCCCGGCCGGCCCTCGGGGCTCACGAACCGGGTCCAATGCCCCATGGGTCCCGGTTCTGAACTGAACCGGGACTAATGGGCTGACCCGGCCTGGACCTTTGCCCCATTTTCTACTAGTGGACCAACGCACCAGAACAGCAACTGCCGCCGATGAAGAATAACGTAGGTTGGAAGGATTCAACCCGAAGACACACGAACGTAGACGAACAACGACAGATCCGAGCAAAGCCACCAAAGATAGATTCGCCAGAGACACACCTCCACACGCCCACCAACGATGCTAGATGCACCGCCGGAACGGGGTCTAAGCGGGGAGACCTTTATTCCATCTTCAGGGAGCCACCGCCGTCTCGTCTTCCTGAGCATGACACAAACCCTAACAAGACTGTGTGCTTTCTTCCTATCTTGAGAGAAGGCACGCCAACTCTAAAGAAAAGGGGCGGTGATTTATTTGTGAGTGTGCTTTTTGGATGGGTGTTTTTATAGACGTGTACTTGGGTATTCAGGACTTCTCCTCTTGTATGTCTGGGAGAATTTTTTTTGTGGGGGCGCTTTTGGGGTTGATTTTATTCAGATGTGTGTCGTGAGGACTGAGGACTTTTTTTCTTGTACGTGTAGGTTTAATCCCCCTCCTGCACGCTGCGTTTCTTTTTCTAGAGATATAGAAAAGGAGGTAACATTCATTAACAGATCTTTACCATTAAATTTATAATTTAATGGCTAAATTAATCCTGTTGATGTGGATTAACGTCAAGGCTTTTATGGCTTATTTTTTATTTCACGAGCAATTCATTGGTTCGCGGAATTTTTTTCCTTCTATATCCTAGGATTTTTGTTGGACATTTTATCGTTGGAGGTTTTAATGGAGGATTGCCGTTTTATTTTTTATTTACGAAGGGCTGGAGGCGCTCCTTATTTTGTTTCATTATTAAGAGCATTACTAGTAGAACCCTCAAACCCTCAAATCCTTAAAGCAGTTTTAAGGGTTGAGAAGTGCCACTTTTTAACACTTTTAAGGGTTGAAAAACAGGGGCAAATACTAGAATCCTCAAATCCAACCCTTAAACTGCTTTATGGGTGGGATTTGAGGGTTCTAGTCTTTGCCTCAACCCCAACCTTTAAAACTGTCATTTCACATATCACACATTTTATCACATTTCATCATATGACATATCACAAATTCCATCACATTTAACATAAAACAATAATCATTCTAGTTATTATTACACCACCGAATAAATCAATAATCATTGAAATTATTACAACAATGTTTGAGCAAATTACAATAATTGTTCGAATCAAATTACAATGTTTTTAGATCTAAAGAAGAAACATGTCCTTGTTTAATGGTCCAACAGATAATATAGATGAAAATTTTAGCACCAATGTCTGTCTTCAAACTATAGATATGCTAAAAGTAAAGCTTGGTGTGACATACAAATATAGCAATTATCAAAGTTTGACGATTTTATAAGGACGGACAAATTTGACCCTGTTCTGATACTCCAAAAATACCGTTAGTGCAACTGTAAATGTATACCTCAATCATTTTTCGAAAACCTCCTGACACAAGAAACATATTGCTTTTGATAAACATGTGGATGGACAAAGAACTAGGCCTGCTCGAACTCGTTGACGCAAAGCATCAAACAACTCGTGGGCATGCGCCGCGCGGTGCAAAGAGTGGCACACACCGACGCCGGACTAAAATTAAGCTCCAAGCAAGGGGGGCACGAAGAAATTCATACGGACAGCAGGCAACAGCATTGAGGCGTGGCCTATGATTTCTTCTCTGCCGACGTCCGCGCCCTCCTCACGTTGAGTGCCTGCTACCGTGGCCGACGTCCGCGCCCTCCTCATGCTGAGCAGCTGCGTGGCACTTCGCCTCGCCCTGCTTTCGCTGCGGGCCGCGACGGTGACGGAGGGGCGGCGCGGCGCATCACCTCCGGGCGGCGGAGGGCGGGCAGGCGGCGATCCGCGCGGAGAGGAGGAGGCGCGCCGTCCGGGCCGGGATGGACGCGCCAGGCGTGAGGCGCCACGGACGGCGGGGGACGGCGGCGGGCAGCCGGATCAAGGCGGCGGGCGGCAGCGCGGAGGTTGGGGAGGATGAAACTTCCCTCCCGCGCGTCGTTGCTAGGATTGCAGGTCGACCCCTGTTTTCCTCCCAAACCCTTACTTCTACAGGTTGGAGATGTGTTTCCGGGTTGGGCCTCTAAAAAAATTTGAGGGTCTAAGGGTTAAAGGGGTCTAGCCTACGCACTTTTTTTTGTCCAAACTGTAAAAAAGCAGTTATTTTTACAGATTTAAGGGTTTAGGGGCTCTACTAGTAATGCTCTAATGTTTTACGTGTCAGATCCGTTTTTATGGGAAAGAAATAAGAGCGCAGGAGGCTTTCCTTTTTATTTATTAGAAACGGGTGGAGTGTTTCCTTGTTTTGCTTCATTATTAAATTATTAATGTTACACGTGCCAGATCCATTTTTTAGGAACAGGAAAGACAGCGCACTTTGTGTTTTTTAAGTGAGCTTTCCTTTTTTATTTTCGAGAACTGGTGGAGGCTTTCCTGATTTTTTTTTCATTAATGTAGACGTGTCAAATCTATATTTGTCGGACGGGATCATCTACATGCGTTACGCAAGATTTCTTTTAATCCTGAAGGTAAATTTTACTATCTAACGGCTTAATTAATTTGGATGATGTGGATTAATAAAAATGCATGAATGGTGCCTTTAATTAGTAAATATAAGATATAAGATATAAGATATAAGATGTCAGATAATGTATGGTGCAACAACCATGATATCGATGCTTTCGAGCTATTCACGCTTTCTTATCACAACGAGCACATGCATAAAACTTCCTGATAGTAGTTCCAGTAAGCCAAATAAAGCTCGGAGTTTTGTCCCTTAGACGATCACACTCTTCGAATATGTGCTTTTGTGTTCACGGTATCAAGTCGTATCTTTAATTTGCCAAAAGTCTGCCGTGTCCGCCAAGCCATAGGTGCAACCAACGCGCTGGCCGCATTTCAACATTTTAACAAAAATTCAAAATTAAAAGAATATATAAATTGCCGTCAAAAGTCCTACCAATACATTAATTAAAATTTAAAACATAATTAGGGAAACTGGCTTGCCGTCGCCCTTGCGATCACCACCGTCCTTGATCTGCTCTACTGGTTTTTGTCCTTGTCCTCGTCGTCGTCCTCGACGGGGTCGATGTACACGGACCGTCCATGGATATGGCCACGGCACCGGCCCTCCAGTTGGTGGGTGCATTGGCTGCTGCTGCTCTAGCTCCTATACCGGCTCCACCCACCCGGGCATGCAAAGGCAACATGGACGTCCACCCCCACAAGTGCCCCACAAGCGGCACTAGTGGCAATGGTTCCTGCAGCTCCGGCGGAGGCGTGGGCAGGGGTGGCGATGGGGGCACGGTGGCTGGTGCAGCTGAGTCGACTAGCGCGAGTGGACTGTAAGGCCACTCGGCTAGCTAGCCGAGACGTGAGTCCTCCAGGGCCTTCTTGAAGGCCTCTTCCTCCTAGTCCTCCTCATCCTCCTTTAACAAAGGCGGCACTGGAGCACACGCACGGGCAGCAAAGAAGGACATACGACGATGGTCATGCTCGTCCATGAAGCCGGTTTCCCAGTAGGGGTCCGCATAGGCTGGGTCGTGGCAGTGGTTGTTGGGTGGTTGAGCGCGACTGCAATGGCTCTCCTCCAACCGCGCGCAACCGAAGGCTGGAACTCCCTCCGGATTCAGATGCCCGTCATCCAGCAGGTGGACGTCGGGCCTCATCACAGGGATGGCCCGCTCCGATAGCCACATCACTGGTCGACGGGCACACAGATTCGGTCCCGCCATGGCGCAGCAACCCCCAATGGCGTAGGGGTGAACATAGCCGCCCTACGTTGCCCCAGAATGGGTCGGCCTCGTGGTCGTGCTTTGCGGCCTTCCCGGAGATACACTTACATGACATTTGCACGGGCGATGGGCGGTAGGCTGCGGCTAGAGTTGATTATCGGGCGACCGGAGGTAGAGGGAGAAGACAGCAGCGCCCAACACGTGTGCATTTGAAAAGGACTGGCTCGGTGATGGTTGGGTCACTGGCGTGTGGGGCCAGGGCAGACACTAAGCGGATGCACAACGCGTCTTTTTGCTGTCCGTGTGGACACAAACCTGATCCAAATTTAAGCCGGATTTACATCCGCACCAAAAGTAGACAAAAAGATTCATGGAATGAGTCCGTGTGTTGAGTCTTGATTTTTGCCAACTCGGACCAAACGGACAGATCCGGACAAAATGGGTCTCCAGTTGGAGTTGCCCTTATGGACTAAGAGGACCTAACTCACAGAGTCTGAGTACACTAACCATGGTGAAGCAATTCGACTCGAGTACAATCTCGCAGCCTGAATGCTATTTCATTCCGAAAGGCTGTCATATCAGACAGGAGCTTATCGCAGTCACGCACCACCGTGGTGTCATTATGAAGCATCCGCTACCCATAAATTTTGAAGATGAAAGCGATAAGGTATTAAATCTGTGCTAAATAACAATCATTCTATGACCTTTGTTATCAAAACTCGAGTAGGCTGTTGCCCAAGGCTCAGATGTTGTGGATGAAGTCTTCGGTAAGTAAGTCGGTACGGTAAACACTACTCTCGGGAGCTGTGGAATGGGCCTCTTGCGGCTCGAAGCAGCACTGAAGCAAAGCACAACCCTTGCCACCAGCGATAAATGAGATGTCAGGGTCAAGGCGATTATGCATGACTGGTGGCCGGCTGAGTGGAAACATGTCCTAGGACAGAAGAGCACAATCGCTTGATCCTTGAAAGTAAGTTCCTGTACCTAACCACAACTTCCAGAGAAGCGAAGTGACAAGGTATTTCTGAGTTCATAGAGGTAGACTTGAAGGATTTGGGCGCCAAGTCTTCCAATGAGGCGTTAGGGGGTAGTTTCAGATAGTTTGGCAAAGGTTGCCTGACCATGTTCTGTGGTATGTCAGTTGCTGGACCTAATTTCTTCTTTTTACTCTACTCCCTTGTACTCCCTCCGTAAACAAATATAAGAGCGTTTAGATTACTAAAATAGTGATCTAGACGCTCTTATATTTAAGAGCGTTTAGGTTACTAAAATAGCGATCTAAACGCTCTTATATTTGTTTACAGAGGGAATATCAGTGATGAATTAAGAATAAGCTACCGTGTAATATGTATAAACTTCTATAAATACCCCTGTTAGGATTTGCCATTCCCAAACGTTTCTGAAACGGATGCTTTAATTTTGAAGATATATCTTGTCAGCAAGTCATATACAAAGCTCTTAGTTTGTGTTAATTAGCGGCAATTATACTACATGTAACAGTACTACAGCTTGTTAACGCCTATGTTTTGAGCGACACTTGCGGTCGGCTCTGTTCTGAGCACCTATTTCTCAGCATTTGGCTGCACAGAAAAAACTGCCTTCTAGAATGAGATACTGAATGCACTACCAGAAAAACTGGGGTTGCCGACGGCCAAATCTATACCGACGGCCCCCGTCGGCATCTATGGACCTATGCCGACGGCCAAGGAAAGGCCGTAGGCGTAGAAAAGCCGTCGGCATACATCCATCTATGCCGACGGGGCCGTCGGCATAGACCAGGCCGTCGGGACCGCCCGTGGTACGCCTACGGGGCCTGTCGGCATAGCCGTGGCCCACCTGCCCGGTCAGCGCTGACCATTTGACGGCGTTGACCCTACGCCGACGGGCGGTAACGGCGACCGTCGGCATATTTGTGGCAAAGGTATGCCTACGGGCGGTTGCCGGCATAGGCCCTTCGCCACGCCAAAGAATCCGTGTGCCACGCCACGTCGACGATCCGTGGGACAACCTCCGTGTGTGCACAGATATGCCGACGGCCTAGCCGTCGGCATACGTGTATTTTACTTTATTTTTTTATTTTTACTCTGTTTTGTTATTTTTACTTTATTTTAGGCCGTCGGCATACGTGTATTTTACATTATTTTTTTATTTTTACTCTGTTTTGTTATTTTTACTTTATTTTAGTTTTTGTTTTTGTATAAGATAATTATGCCTTATCTAAAAAAACATACCCGATGGTATATCGATTGCCCCCCGTTACGAACGTCGCTATCGCCGTGTCACGGAGGGGGGAAACGGTCGACACGGAAGGAATTCTGGTTGGTGGGGGGATTCGGGGTGTAGCTATGTCACCGAAACATCGCACGGGTCCCGATGCATATGTGAAAGTGTTCATGCATGCGTAGACGCCCTTCTTGGGGCTCCCGGGTGTTCACGAATGGCCGCCGGCTTTGGAGAAGCAGACGCGCCGGGTCTACGGAGGGGATCTTCGTGGGTCAGGCCGGATGTCGCTCTAGAGTGTTCCTATGGGCTGACCTATCACAACCGGGTGGGGAGGTCCGGTGGCCCGTCCGTGCAAAGTCAAAGGGCTAGATCGCGTGGTCAAACGCTTCTGAGGTTAGGCGGGGCCAGGGGCAGGGGGTAGCAATGCCACCGATGCGACGCTCGGTGGCATTGCTACGCCTCAGGCCCCGTGGCCCCGCCTAACCTCAGAAGCGTTTGACCACCGGATCTAGCCCTTTGACTTTGCACGAACGGATTCACCATGGGCCTTCCACCCGTTATGTTAGGGTCGGCCCATAGGAACACTTTGGAGCAACATCCGGCTGACCCACAAGAAGATCCCTCCGTAGACCCGACGTCTGCTTCTCCAAAGCCGGCAAGGCGGCCGCTCCCGTGAGGGGGGGCACACCGGACACGCTGCAAGCCGCCTCTTCGGACATGCCACCACACCACCCCGCATGTATGAGGGCCCCAGACGACGCCTCCGTGGCATTGCTACCCCGGTGCCCCGTCCCGCCTAACCTCAGAAGCGTTTGACCACGCGATCTAGCCCTTTGACTTTGCAGACGGGCTTTGACGGTGGACCTCTCCACCCGGTTGTGTCGATTCGCCCATAGGGACACCGGGGAGCAACATCGGGCCAAACCCACAGCTACATCCACTCCGTAGACCCGACGCGTTCGCTTCTCCGGTGCCGGGCGGCGGCGCCGCCCCTGAGGGGCACACCCGAGACGTGCGGGCATTTGCAACCGCCACAACACTTCCAGACTTGTGAGAGGCCGCCACGCAAGATTTGACGGTATACTAGTTTCGAGGCCGCGGCCAGAGTCGTAGACGCGAAGAGCAATCCGCGTAGAGGGAAGTGTTCGAGATACTTCTCCATCACGAAAATTTATGAAAAATTACCATCGGTCCTATAGCACATGTGCCCACGTCATGTAAAAACTCATGATTTTATCGCGCCCGAGTATTTAATAATATTCACGCCGCATCGTTTCCATGAACGTCTACTACCGTGTCATCGTCGTCCGTGAGGGGCCACACCGGAGACGCTGCACGCCTTCTTCGGACATGCCACCACACCACCCCGCATGTATGAGGGCCCGATGCGACGCCCGGTGGCATTACTACCCCAGTGGCCCCGTCCGCCCTAACCTCAGAAGCGTTTGACCACCGGATCTAGCCCTTTGACTTTGCACGGACGGGATTTGACCAGTGGGCCTCTCCACCCGGTTGTGTTAGGTCAGCCCATAGGGAACACTTTGGAGCAACATCCGGGCCAGACCCACAGCAAGATCCCCTCCGTGTAGACCCGACGCGTCCGTTTCCCCCCTCCAGGTGCCGGCGGCGGCGCCGTCCGTGAGGGGGGGCACACCCCGGACACGCATGCTGCCTCTTCAGACATGCCAGCACACCACCCCGCATGTATGAGGGCCCTATACGACGCTCCGGTGGCATTGCTAACCCCAGTGCCCCTGGCCCCGCTTAACCTCAGAAGCGTTTGACCACGCGATCTAGCCCTTTGACTTTGCACGGACGGGCTTTGACCAGTGGACCTCTCCACCCGGTTGTGTCAGTTCGGCCCATAGGGACACCCGGGAGCAACATTCGGGCCAAACCCACAGCTACATCCACTCCGTGTAGACCCGACGCGTCCGTTTCCCCCCTCCAGGTGCCGGCGGCGGCGCCGTCCGTGAGGCACACCAGAGGCGCGTGCGGGCATTTGCAACCGCCACAACACTTCCAGACTTGTGAGAGGCCGCCACGCAAGATTTGACGGTATGCTGGCCCGGAGGCCGCGGCGAGTCGTGGAAGCGAAGAGCAATCCAGCGTAGAGGGAAGTGTTGAGATACTTCTCCTTCTCGAAATATTTATGAAATAGTACCTTCGGTCCTATAGCACATGTGCCCACGTCATGTAAAAACTCATGATTTTATCGCGCCCGAGTATTTAATAATATTCACGCCGCATCGTTTCCGTAGAACGTCTACTACCGTGTCATCGTCGTCCGTGAGGGGGGCCACACCCCGGAGACGCGTGCCGCCTCTTCGGACATGCCACCACACCACCCTGCATGTATGAGGGCCCGATGCGACGCTCCGGTGGCATTGCTACCCCAGTGGGCCCCGTCCCCGCCTAACCTGTAGCGTTTGACCACCGGATCTAGCCCTTTGACTTTGCACGGACGGATTTGACGGTGGGCCTCTCCACCCGGTTGTGTTAGGTCAGCCCATAGGGAACACTTTGGAGCAACATCCGGGCGGACCCACAAAGAAGATCCCTCCGTGTAGACCCGACGCGTCCGTTTCCCCCTCCGGTGCGTGGCGGCGCCGTCCGTGAGGGGGGGCACACCGGACACGCATGCTGCCTCTTGAGACATGCCAAAGACACCACCCGCATGTATGAGGGCCCTATACGACGCTCGGTGGCATTGCTACCCCCCAAGTGCCCCGTCCCCGCCTAACCCTCAGAAGCGTTTGACCACGCTGATCTAGCCCTTTGACTTTGCACGGACGGGCTTTGACGATGGACCTCTCCACCCGGTTGTGTCAGTTCGGCCCATAGGGACACCCGGGAGCAACATCCGGGCCAAACCCACAGCTACATCCACTCCGTGTAGACCCGACGCGTCTGTTTCCCCCCTCCAGGTGCCGGCGGCGGCGCCGTCCGTGTGGGGGGGGGGCACACCCCGGAGACGCGTGCTGGGCATTTGCAACCGCCACAACACTTCCAGACTTGTGAGAGGCCGCCTACGCAAGATTTGACGGTATGCTAGCCCGGAGGCCGCGGCGAGTCGTAGACGCGCGAAGAGCAATCCGCGTAGAGGGAAGTGTTCAGATACTTCTCCATGACGAAATTTTATGAAAAATTACCATCGGTCCAATAGCACATGTGCCCACGTCATGTAAAAAACTCATGATTTTATCGCGCTCCGAGTATTTAATAATATTCACGCCGCATCGTTTCCGCAGAACGTCTACTACCGTGTCATCGCCGTCCGTGAGGGGGGCCACACCCCGGAGACGCGTGCCGCCTCTTCGGACATGCCACCACACCACCCGCATGTATGAGGGCCCGATGCGACGCTCCGGTGGCATTGCTACCCCCCAGGGCCCCCGTCCCGCCTACCCCTGTAGCGTTTGACCAACGGATCTAGCCCTTTGACTTTGCACGGACGGGATTTGACCGGTGGGCCTCTCCACCCGGTTGTGTTAGGTCAGCCCATAGGAACACTTTGGAGCAACATCCGGGCCAGACCCACAGCAAGATCCCCTCCGTGTAGACCCGACGCGTCCGTTTCCCCCCTCCAGGTGCCGGCGGCGGCGCCGTCCGTGAGGGGGGCACACCCCGGACACGCGTGCCGCCTCTTCAGACATGCCACCACAACACCCCGCATGTATGAGGGCCCGGTACGACGCTCCGGTGGCATTGCTACCCCAGTGCCCCCGTCCCGCCTAACCCTGTAGCGTTTGACCACGCGATCTAGCCCTTTGACTTTGCACGAACGGGCTTTGACCAGTGGACCTCTCCACCCGGTTGTGTCAGTTCGGCCCATAGGGACACCCGGGAGCAACATCCGGGCCAAACCCACAGCTACATCCACTCCGTGTAGACCCGACGCGTCCGTTTCCCCCCTCCAGGTGCCGGCGGCGGCGCCGTCCGTGAGGGGGGGGGGGGCACACCCCGGAGACACGTGCCGGGCATTTGCAACCGCCACAACACTTCCAGACTTGTGAGAGGCCGCCTACGCAAGATTTGACGGTATGCTAGCCCCCGGAGGCCGCCGGCCAGAGTCGTAGACGCGCGAAGAGCAATCCGCGTAGAGGGAAGTGTTCAGATACTTCTCCATCACGAAAATTTATGAAAAATTACCATCGGTCCTATAGCACATGTGCCCACGTCATGTAAAAAACTCATGATTTTATCGCGCTCGGTATTTAATAATATTCACGCCGCATTTTTCCGGAAGCGTCTACTACCGTGTCATCGCCGTCCGTGAGGGCCACACCCCGGAGACGTGTGCCGCCTCTTCGGACATGCCACCACACCACCCCGCATGTATGAGGGCCCCGTGCGATGCTCGGATTGCATTGCTACCCCCCAGGGCCTCGTCTCGCCTAAGCCTGTAGCGTTTGACCACCGGATCTAGTCCTTTGACTTAGCACGGACGGGATTTGACAAGTGGGCCTCTCCACCCGGTTGTGTTAGGTCGGCCCATAGGAACACTTTGGAGCAACATCCGGGCGGACCCACAAAGAAGATGCCCCGTGAAGACCCGACGCGTCCGTTTCCCTCCTCCAGTCTTGGCGTGGCGCCCGTCCGTGAGGGCACACCGGTTTCAGCGTGCCGCCTCTTCAGACATGCCACCACACCACCCCGCATGTATGAGGGCCCCCGTCCCGCCTAACCCTGTAGCGTTTGACCACGCGATCTAGCCCTTTGACTTTGCACGGACGGGCTTTGACCAGTGGACCTCCCCACCCGGTTGTGTCAGTTCGGCCCAGAGGGACACCCGGGAGCAACATCCGGGCCAAACCCACAGCTATATCCACTCCGTGTAGACCCGACGCGTCCGTTTCCCCCCTCCAGGTGCCGGCGGCGGCAACGTCCGTGAGGGGGGGGCACACCCCGGAGACGCGTGCCGGGCATTTGCAACCGCCACAACACTTCCAGACTTGTGAGAGGCCGCCTACGCAAGATTTGACGGTATGCTAACCCCCGGAAGCCGCCGGCCAGAGTCGTGACGCAGCGAAGAGCAATCAGCGTAGAGGGAAGTGTTCAGATACTTCTCCATCACGAAAAATTATGAAAAATTACCATCGGTCCTATAGCACATGTGCCCACGTCATGTAAAAACTCATGATTTTATCGCGCTCACGAGTATTTAATAATATTCACGCCGCATCGCTTTCCAGAACATCTACTACCGTGTATCGCCGTCCGTGAGGGGGGGCCACACCGAGACGCGGCCGCCTCTTCGGACATGCCACCACACCACCCCGCATGTATGAGGGCCCGATGCGACGGCCTTCGGTGGCATTGCTACCCCGGGGCCCCGTCCCCGCCTAACCCGATGGCGTTTGACCACGGGATCTAGCCCTTTGACTTTACACGGACGCGCTTTGAGCAGTGGACCTATCCACCCGGTTGTGTTAGGTCAGTCCATAGGAACACTTTGGAGCAACATCCGGGACAGACCCACGGCAAGATCCCCGCCGTGTAGACCCGACGCGCCCGTTTCCCCCCTCCAGGTGCCGGCGGCGGCGCCGTCCGTGAGAGGGGGCACACCCCGGAGACGCGTGCCGCCTCTTCAGACATGCCACCACACCACCCCGCATGTATGAGGGCCCGGTACGACGCTCCGGTGGCATTGCTACCCCCCAAGTGCCCCCGTCCCGCCTAACCCTGTAGCGTTTGACCACGCGATCTAGCCCTTTGACTTTGCACGGACGGGCTTTGACCAGTGGACCTCTCCACCCGGTTGTGTCAGTTCGGCCCATAGGGACACCCGGGAGCAACATCCGGGCCAAACCCACAGCTACATCCACTCTGTAGACCCGACGCGTCTGCTTTCCCCCTCCAGGTGCGGCGCGGCGCCGTCTGTGAGGGGGCACACCCGGAGACGCGTGCGGGCATTTGGAACCGCCACAACACTTCCGGACTTGTGAGAGGCCGCCACGCAAGATTTGACGGTATGCTAGCCCCGAGGTCAGGCCGCCGGCCAGAGTCGTAGACGCGCGAAGAGCAATCCGCGTAGAGGGAAGTGTTCAGATACTTCTCCATCACGAAAATTTATGAAAAATTACCATCGGTCCTGTAGCACATGTGCCCACGTCATGTAAAAAAATCATGATTTTATCGCGCTCCGAGTATTTAATAATATTCACGCCGCATCGTTTCCGCAGAACGTCTACTACCGTGTCATCGCCGTCCGTGTGGGGGGGGCACACCGGAGACGCGTGCGCCTCTTCGGACATGCCACCACACCACCCGCATGTATGAGGGGCCCAATGCGACGCCTCGGTGGCATTGCTACCCCAGGGCCCCGTCCCGCCTAACCCTGTAGCGTTTGACCACCGGATCTAGCCCTTTGACTTTGCACGGCGGGATTTGACTAGTGGGCCTCTCCACCCGGTTGTGTTAGGTCAGCCCATAGGAACACGTTGGAGCAACATCTGGGCCAGACCCACAGCAAGATCCCCTCTGTATACACCCGACCCGTCCGTTTCCCCCCTCCCGGTGTCGGCGGCGGCGCCGTCCGTGAGGGCACACGACACGCTGCGTGCCTCCTCTTCAGACATGCCACCACACCATCCCGCATGTATGAGGGGCCTGTGCGACGCTCGGGTGGCATTTCTACCCCAGTGCCTCTGCGCCTCCAGGTGCGGCGGCGGCCGTCCGTGAGGGGCACACCGAGACGCCTCCGGTATTTAATAATATTCATATAAGTCTAATGAATACCGGAGCTTGTAACGTGTGGATTAGTGAACTATTTAAACAGGTCAAATTGCTTTCCCCTCGGCGAGGTGGGACTATTTAAAAAAATTGTGGTTTGCATATATGCCGACGGCCTAGCCGTCGGCATAGGCCTCCAACCTATGCCGACGACCTGTGCGTCGGCATATGTGCACGTTATCCACTCCCCCGGGCTGCTGACATGTGGGGCCCAGACCTATGCCAACGGCCATGCCGTCGGCATAGGACCAACCTTATCCTCACCGCACCCGACCTCCTCCACTCATTTCTCCCTCAACCGCACCCGACCCCGACCCCTATACCGCCGCCGCTCACCTCCTCCGCCCGCCAAACACGCCACCGCCCGCGCCGCCCGCCCAAACCTTGGCGCCCGCGCCTCCCGCTCAACCCAGCGCCGCCCAACCCCGAGCCCGCGTCGCCCGTGCCTCCCGCCCGACCCGAGCCACCCGCCCCGACCCAGGCCGGCCGCCCGCGCCTCGACTCGCGGTGCCCAGCGCCAGCCGCCCGCGCGCCAGCCCCGCCCAACCGCCCGCCCGCCCGTCTCCGACCTTCCCGCCCGACCCGCACCGCCCGCCTCGACCCTCTTGGCCGCCCGCCTCGACCCCCTCCGGCCTCCCGCCCCACCCGAACCCCGTCGACCTCCCGCCCGACTCCAGCGCCTCCCGCCCCAACTCCGGCCGGCCCTCTCGAAGGTGAAAATTTTATGTATTTTTAGTGTTTTTTTAGTAATTTTGTAGCTAGCTAGATAGGTATTTAGATAGATATTTAGATAGTTAGATACCTAGTTAGATAGATAGTTATATAGATAGTTAGATAGGTAGATAGTTAGATAGATAGTGAGATAGTTAGTAGGTAGATAGTTAGATAGTTAGATAGATAGTGAGATAGGTAGTAAAAAAATTTGGTTAGATGAGATGCTATATGTTGCATATCTTGCAAAAAAAATTGGTTCGATGAGATGAATCAATGATTATGACGAATAGGTGATAATGATGATGATGAATATGTGATGACGATGATGAATATATTGTTAATGTTTTTAGTTTTTTTGCCTACATGATGCAAAAATAAATGATTGCATGTTTAAATGTTTTAAATATGCTCTATGAGTTGTGATGTTCTAAATTTTTTGTCCCGATGGAATTTGCAGGCTTTGTGGTGTTGCATTTCATCAAAGTGACCGTCGTCGACGCGTTGTTCCCTGAGCATCCCTACATTGTTCGACTCCTTCCCTACAGCCGAGGGTGAGCTACAAGTCCATCTCCTCCATTTTTTGATGTCACTAGATTTCATTCTCAAGTCAACTGGCGTAACCTAGGCGTCTCCCGTCCGAAAGGTTGCATCGATAAATATGCATTCAATTGCATATTTATCACCGCAGCTATTTCAGATTGTCCAGCGTTTTCCACGGACAGCCCGAGGATGTGTAGATTGGGTATGTTCTCCATGTTAATTCGACCCGTTCGAGACAGGATTTGGCGGCGCCTCCCCATTGTTCTCCGGAGCACATTCTCTCGGCTATTTGACGAGGCGTGTATCTGGAGAACAGCGGGAGGTGCTGCGAAATTTTGTCTCGGAACGGGTAGAATGGAGAACGTACTCAATCTACACATCCTCGGGCGGGATTATGACCCATCTTTACCTATTAGAGATGTAGGTGGATTCAACGCGGTAGAAACTGAAAATTTGATGTGATTAATTTTAGTGAATCCTTAATTATGTTGTGTGGTTTGCAAAATAGCAGAGGATGGCAGATAATCATTGGATGTACGGTGGTTTTTATCCGTCGGAATCGAGTAACATCGAGTGGATCGCGAAAACCGATGTGTATTTGAAGGAGATATTCCGTCGTCCAATGAGAATTATCCCACCATGCCCCTGCGAGATGTGCGACGTCACCGTAGAAATCAGACGGACATGGTGAGCACCTTCAGACGCGCGGATATATGCCAAACTTTGACATGCCGCCGATAAACATAGCCGATAAGGACCGTGGTAGAGGAGGTGATGCGACAATGCATCGATGGATATGAGGACGACGGGGTCAGGGACATGCTAGATGATGTCATTGTTGCGAAGCGGCAAATGCGACACCTTCAGGAGAATGAACCGGAGGAGCCGGAGGCAACCGCAAAGGCCTTCTTGGAGGTCTTGGCCTCGTCGAAGAAACCTCTTTATGCGGGTGCGAAAATATCTCAGCTGGATGCCATCTACTTGGCTGATTGCAGTCAAGGCTGAGTACGGCTGTAGCCAGAAATGCTTCGAAGCATTCCTGGGAATATGGGCTAACAGCCTCCCTGAGGGTCATGAACTGCCGAAAAGCATGTACGATACAAAGAAAATCATGAAGGCACTCTCTATGGATTATGAGAAAATAGATGTTTGCCCGAAGAATTGCCTTTTGTTTAGAAACGCAGTATCACGGATGACAAGTACCGTAGGGAAGTGCGGTTCGTCTCGGTACATTGAGGTGGTCGGTGAGGATGGTGAGAAAAAGCAGCTAACCATCCCCGTTAAGGTTCTTCGGTATCTTGATTTTATAAAAAGACTGCAGCGCCTTTTCATCACGAAGGAGTCTGCCAAAATGATGAAGTGGCACAAGGAAGGTATAAGGTACAATCCAAAAAAAATCGTACATCCATCGGGAGGGGAAGCATGGAAGTCATTCGATGAAGAATACCCGAGGAAGCAGCCGAGGCTGGGAATGTCGAATAGCCATATCGGTGATGGGTTGAATCCATATGGTATGTCGTCCAATCCATACAGCTGCTGGCCTGTGTTTGTAATTCCGCTCAATCTTCCTCCGGTGCCCTAATGCAGCGGAAGACCATGTTCTTGTCGCTCATCATTCCGGGGCACGACTACCCGGGAAGCAATTGGGTGTGTTTATGCAGCCGCTTGTGGATGCTTTGCACCATTCTTGGTACTTTCCGAGGTTGACATACGACCGGGATCTGCAGAGAAATTTCTTGATGAAAGTTTGGTTGCAATATTGCATGCATGACTTTCCCGGCTATGCTCTATTCTGCGGATGGTGTACAAGTGGTAAGATGCCATGCCCAGTGTGCATGCAGGCTCTGCGAATGATTTGGCTGAGTAAGGGTGGCAAGTATGTAGCCTTTGACCTGCATCGACAATTCCTCCCTCCAGACCATCCAGACAGGGAAGACAAGAAGAACTTCACGAAAGGCCGGGTTGTTCATGAAGTAACCGAGATTCCAACATTTTCAGGGCAGATGTTCTTGCTCAGCTAAAAGCTACGAAGCCTAAAGTCAAAGGCAAAGGCAAAGCCAAAGACAAAGGCTTCGAGGGATATGGTGAGACGCACAACTGGACTCACATTACCCCCTTCTCGCAGCTTCCCTATTTCAAGGACCTCAAACTTCCTTACAATATTGATGTGATGCACACGAAAAGAATGTGGCGAGTCCCTTTTCCACACGATCCTCAACATTCCTGATAAGACGAAGGATAACGTAAAAGCTAGAGCCGATCAAAAGAGAATTTGTGATAGACCACGCTGAACATGAAGCCTCCCACAAAGCGGTCGAAAAAACTGGTTCAAGCCAGATGCTGACTTTGTCCTTAAACCGCCAGAAAGAAAAGAAGTACTTAACTGGCTGAAACAAATTTTGAAGTTCACCGATGGTTATGCATCGAATATAAGTAAGGGAGTCAATCTTTCAACGGGCAAAGTGACCGGCCTGAAGAGTCATGACTACCATGTATGGATTGAGCGGATAATGCCGGTGATGGTTTGAGGCTATGTCCCCGAGCATGTCTGGCGAGTGCTTGCCGAGCTTAGCCATTTCTTCCGCATGCTCTGTGCTAAAGAAGTAAGTAAAGAGGTGATTGAAAAATTGCATAAGAAGGCACCGGAGTTGATAGTCAAGCTAGAGAAGATCTTTCCGCCACGCTTCTTTACTCCGATGACACATCTCATTCTGCACCTCGCGAACAAGGTATTGTTGGGGGCCTGTGCAAAATCGGTGGCGATCTGACGGCCCCGAGAGGCAGAACAAGCATCTCCGACGGAAATGTGGAAACAAAGCTAAGATTGAGGCTTCCATAGCTGAGGCAGTTATCCTAAAGGAGGTGTCTGACCTCAGGACATCATACTATCCAGACCACGTTCCCCATCTTCATAACAAGGTGCCTCGATACAATATAGAAGAGCCCAAGTATCAACCCAGGCTCGATCTATTCAACGCGCAAGGTGGGAGGGCTGGGGCCTCGAAATCTTATAACATGCCACGACAAGAGTGGGAGGACCTCATGTTCTATATCTTGCACAACATCAAGGAAGTTGAGGAAGTGTGGATGAGGTAATACCACTACACCATTCCTTTATGTCTTCCACATCATCATGTTTCATGTTCACTTAGTCCCGGTCTAACACCGCTTATCTTTTTTTAGTGATTTCGTTCAAGAGGAATGGACGGGAATGAATCCTCCTACTGAGGCGGAGGCACTTACTCTTCTCCATCATGGAAACCCTGGACGTAAAAATTTTGTTGCTTGGTTCATGGAGAAAGTAAATTTCCACACTCCCTATTAAATACCTACTTCAACATTTATTAGTTAACCGAACTAATGCACGCAACAATTTCCATTATACTTGTAGGGAAAAGATCCGAACATATCTATGGATGATGAATTGAGATGGGTTTCCATGGGTTTTGACCTGCCGTCATCATGACATGTACAAAGTATGATGTGAATGGGTATCGCTTCCATACAGAGGAGCACCAAAACAGCCGCCCCTATCCGAAAACTATAAATCTTGGAGTGTACACCCCGGTCAAAATTCATGAGACTACTACGGAAGGGTACAAAATATATACGAGGTTAAATTCCGCCAGGGCGTGAGACCCTAAGTCTGCTTTGTGTTCAAATGCCGATGGTTCGATCCGGCGGAGGGGTAAAACATACGCCTTCCATTGGTTTGGTCGAAGTTAAACCATCAACCGTCTATGCCGGAGCCGATCTCTTCATTGCGGCTACCCAAGCTACACAACTATATTATCTGCCTTACCCATGCCAGAAAGTGTATCTAAAGGGTTGGGAAGTTGTGTTCAAGGTGTCGCCACATGGTAAGCTACCAGACCCGAATGAAGACAATTACTACAACATTAACCCCATGACATACGAGGGAGTGTTCTATCAAGAGCAACCTGATGATGATGATGATGATGTGGTTAGAAACGATGACGCTAGACCATTGGGTGATGATGATGTGGACCCAAACGTCGACGATGCACGGAATGATGGTGAGACCATTGTCAATGAAAATGACATACTTATGCTAGAAAAGTTAAACAAAGACGCTGACGAGGAGGAAGAGCCTCCACCTCCGTCGGACAATGAAGATGATATGATTGATAGTGATGATGAGACGGACCGAGAAAGAGGTTACAACAGTGATGATTCATATGGGTTCTAGCGGATATGCGTTTCAAGTTTAGGAATATGCCTTTTTATGCATTTTTTATTAATGTGTTTATTATCATGCATTTTCTTCTTCATTTCATTAATTTACTAATTGCTTTTCTCTTTTCAATGCAGGTTCGTGGAACATGGGCAAGGGAAGGCCGACGGCGTGGGTTTCCCTACGCAAGGTCGTCGGCCAGCCTAGTCGGAGTGGTCGAGCACGTAATCCTCCCTCGGCTACTTGACGATGACTCCTCACAGGGAGGTCGAGGAGAGGTGCCCCTAGAGGAGGAGGGGCGGGGAGAGCCTCTAGAGGACGAGGTGCCGGGGAGAGCCACTACTGGGGTCGCGGCGGAAAGAGCGCACCCTCACCGACTTAGGGGTGTTTTCTTCGAGGCCCTCCTCTAGTGAGGTACCCTCCTCTAGTGAGGTACACTCTAGGGAGGAGGAGGAGGAGGAGGTGGAGGAGGAGGCACGCGAGGAGGAGGAGGAGGAGGAGGAGGAGGTTGGGGAGGGAGAGGCAGGCGAGGAGGGGGTGGTGGCGGGGATGATGGTGGTGACGGGAAGGGGGTTTACAACAAGGGATGGCTACGTGGCAATGCAAAGCTACCAAAGCAGGTTCCTGCTACTGAGGAGCAGAAGTGGCTCATTGAGCCCACGGGAAAAGAGTAAGCGGTTCATTATTTTGCTTGTCACATGCATATTCCGGTTGTTATTTATTTTGCTTGTCACATGCTAATAGTTCATTCTTTTGCAAAGAATCGGATATATTCTAAAGGGGTCCGTATTCCCAACGGCCTCATCACCGTCTTGTTGAAGTTATCTTGGCGGGGTTGTCTTGTCCGGATCCAGGCAGCCGGACCATCGGGTTTTGGCCACGAGCTGGGACCACTGGGAAGCGGCCCTCCACGCGGACCATGAGACCCATGCCAAGGCCGTGACCACTACTTTCTGGGTGAGTTCTCTTCAGAAGCACAAGTCCATTCTAGTTTCATGAATGATTTAACTCATGGCTTCTTCCATTCTTGTTTCATGCATGATTGTAGAAATTCTATCGAGTTCTTACGTAGCACAGGGCTAGAGCGGACCAGATCGTGCTGCGCCAATGCAAGAAGAAGGCCCGCCAGATGCAGTACGAGGTGCGCTATGTGGCCATCTCGACATACTACCACGACGTTCTTGGTGTGAAGATGACCAAGGAAGAAGCACGGAGGATGGGCATTACCTTGGAGAGGCACGAGTACTTGGCGGTAAGTATAAAAGATTTTTCATTATGCTTTCATATATTATGCTTTCATTATGCTTTCATTACCATGTGGTACATTTCACCGTTTCATGTTGACATGCCATTATGCTTTTATTATGTAGGTGTGTCCAAATTGGTGTTATGGAAAAGACGAGTCTGGGCGGCATTGGTGGATCTTTGGTGTGATGGGGCTGGAGCACAGGCGGCTATGAGAGTCAAAAATAAGGCTAACCGAGGGAATGAGGGAGTACATGCTCGTGGAAACCAAACCACTATCTCCACAAGGCAGTTAATGTATGACTAACCCCATTAAACATTCTTCTTCTTCTATTTACCATCACTTTCTTATGTATGACTAACATCTGTTTGGTGGTGCAGGAGGAGAAACTGAAGCGGCCGCTCTCACACATGCAGGCGTGGGAGATCGCCCATACGCGGAAGGACCCCAAGCTGGCGAGCCCAAGTACTACGGCAAGAAGACCGCGTGGAGGAAGGAGGCCTACTCCGGCGTGTCTGAAGTTACATCTGACACACTGACCCCATTGCGGCGGATCTGGACGACAGGCGGTGGTGAGCATGGGGCCCAAGGAGCACGGTCGGGAGGCGGTTCTCGATCTTGTGGTCACTCCGACTATCTCCTACACACAGCTTCGTCGGATCGACCGAGCTCGAGCCACAGACGAGCCAGCCAGTGTCCAGTTCACAGTCCCTCTTTCAGGAGCAACAATCTGTAAGTATTTTCCCTCTTATCTTCATTGCTCACTTTATTTTCCGTATCTAGTAGTTTTATGAGTTCCATCATGTCATACCGTAGGCCTCACTGAGTACACACGCCAGGAGACCATGGCGTGGCATCGGAGGCTTCATGAACACAAAGTGCAGAGAGGATCGCCACCGGAGCAGGCTTTTCAGGAAATGGCGGCGGCGGGTGTCCTCGATTCCAGCCAAGACAATGCCCTCCAAAGACAACCAAGGTCTTCTGACCTTTGAGGAGTTTGTGGCACGAGCAGCTGGCCCTCGCCGGTTAGTTCATCCCCAATCTATTCACCCAAAGCATGTCATGCCTTTCAACACGATCATATATCCCATTAATATGTCTTTTCAACATCCAGGAACAGGTGGATCTACCGTTGGCGGTGGTCTTCGCAAAGACTCCGGAGACACGGGCCCGACCACTCCGATCCACGGAGGCGGAGGCGGAGGTGGAGGCGGTCTTGGCTGAAGGCCAAGTGAAGCGACGACTG
The DNA here is from genome assembly GCA_021605145.1 of Aegilops bicornis. NCBI lineage: Eukaryota > Viridiplantae > Streptophyta > Magnoliopsida > Poales > Poaceae > Aegilops > Aegilops bicornis. The sequence goes on along the minus strand of CM038675.1, from coordinate 62,471,772 downwards.
AGCCGGGCTTTGGCTCTTGGCGGTGGCGACCTCCGTGGTGCTCGACGTCCTGGCACTTAAGCCATTCGGGGACTTGTGTGCTTATGCTTATGTTTTTTTAGATGACTTGTGTGTGGTGATGATCCTTTAGATGACTTGTGTGCTTCTCTATATGCTTATGCCTTATGATTGTGCTTATGCTTATGATTGTGATGATGCTTATGCATATATTGTTGTGCTATCTTGCTCCTTCTTTATTACGTGATGTCGCTTCATATATATGATGATTCTTATATATCGTGTGTATATTCAAATGAATTGAGCTGAAAAGAAACAGGAAAAAGAAAAAATCGACGAAACTATGCCGACGGCTCAGCCCGTCAAGATAGGCCTGGCGTGAGCTCCCAGTGGCTGACACGTGGCCGTCTATGCCGACGGCCTAGCCGTCGGCTTAGTTCTGCCCCAGGAGTGCCCAGTTGCCGACACGTGGCACGTCTATGCCGACGGCCTAGCTGTCGGCATCGTTCTAAACTAAGCCGACGGCCTGGCCGTCGGCATAGGCAAGCACCCAGGAGCAACGGCGGCTCGCCACGTGGCACCTCTATGCCGACGGCCTGGCCGTCGGCATAGTTCTAAACTAAGCCGACGGCCAGGCCGTCGGCATAGAGGTGCCATGTGGCGAGCCGCCGCTGTTTCGGCGACGGCACCGCCGTTAGGGCGATGGCTTTGCCGACGGCCCCGCCATCGGCATAGATGTACGGCCACCGTCGGCTTAGGGTCTATGCCGACGGCCGTTCTATGCCGACGGTCATCCTGGCTAAGCCGACGGATATGTTGCCGACGGCCCTATGGCGACGGTGGCCGTCGGCATAGGCCTGTCCCGACGGTTAGTCAGGGCTATGCCGACGGCCCTGGCCGTCGGCATAGGGTGCGATTCCCGTAGTGATGAATATATACTGGTATATTTTTTCACTATGATACAAAATTAATCACTGTCCCTCCAATTCAGCGAATTGGAAGAAAACAAACAATCTCATGTCATAGCATACTAGTCTGGACTCGTATAAATCATGAATGGGACTGAAGTGACTATCGGTTTCTTGACCTCTTGGTACCTATTAAAAAAGATATTGAACTTGAAAGACTCCATGAGGTGGATCCTGTGTGCTGGATGGTTGTGACTGCTGCTTACCCCGTTCTTTGTAAATCCACTGAAGCAATACACCTCCAGTCGGCAATCACACTGATGTTGCTACCCCACGTGTAGAAATATAGGCGGGCGTAATCACAAATCCTGATGCATCCTAGTCCTAGGATGTCAGTGGATTTTAATGGCATTTGCAAGTGCGATTTCAATTCTAACTAAGTCCAGAACTTGTGTACATTACGTTTATAGTATTATTGGTATGACCCAAGCAAAGACCGAGCTCTACTCCTTGCCCGCACAGGTATGCAGGTGGCTTGATGGCTTCTTCGCAAATTATATATGAGCATGTTCCACCTAGCAACACCGAGCTCTACTCGTTGCCCACACAGGTTGCAAACTATATATGAGCATGCTCTATCTCTCTTCTCACTCTTCAATAATTTGGAACACTATTACATTAATGTCCGAGAACGTATGGTGAAACAACCTTGATATTGACGCTTTCGAGCTATTCAACATTTTCAGAAAGAACCCATGTACATGTACATCTTCCTGATGTAAGTTATGATAAATCAATCAAGCTCACAGTGTGGTTCCCTGGAAAATCACTTTCTGAGATGGCCTCTGCATTTGCCATATCAAGTCATGTCGTCAAATTAACCATGTGATGTTTCTTTTTTATTGACTCATAGCATAACATCGAGGGATAAAATCATGATGAGTACACACCCGACCTCTACATGACTAGGGTGTCCATAGCCAACACAACACACAGAAAAGAGCACGCCAAAAGAAAAACAATGTCAGGATAGTTTCAGTACATCCCAAAGATATAAAAATACTTTTGTTCAACCACAATCCACAAAGGACTTTTATTTAGTCGTCTCAATTAAAATGGATAACCTAACCCCGCTCTTACTCCGTTACTGCATGAACCTGAAGCATGTGGGGCAAGGTTTTGGTTACTGAATGAGGCAATTTTACCGAGGAGGGCTGGTAAATGTGGTTGCCACGGTTACCGAGAAATACCGAGAATATTTCGAACGAATTTCGTAGTTCAATTTTGAATTCAAATAATTGAATGAATAAAAATTCGAACCAGAGACCTCTCAAAACAGAAACTAGGTTGCTACCAACACGTCAGAACCAACTTTCATGGCATTAATTAGATCCTACATACTTTACTATAAATCAAGCGTTCAAATTGAAAAAAAATTTGGTGCAGACATGGCCGACACACAGGGCCGGCCCTGAGATTTCGGGGGCCCGGGGCAAGACAAGAAGAAGGGGCCCTAAAGTCACTTGAACATATGCAATCTTTTTTCTATTTAAATTGCGAACAATTACTCAATACACTACAATTTATGTTGCCGTGTCATCCCGACTATTAAAAAAAACAGGTATTCACAATAAAATTTGGTTGCTCCTGTGAATCTACACGTGTACTTTTTTATTAGGTAAATTAGTAACATTTCTGTGCGACATACAAATAAAAAACACCTCCATGCCTACTAAATTTTTCTAATCCTATAATCGTTCACTAGTTGTCCTTCCACAGTAAATAAAGCTAATTGCTCGGAATTCCAAGCAGTGGAGGTACTCTTATTTGTTTGCTGGGAAGCAATAGAAATACTTGTATGTGTTCTACAAAAAATGTCAATAGCTCCTTTCTATGACGCAATCAACTCATATGTCGTTGCCGAAAAAATAATCTCATATGCAAGTTTTTTTTCCTTGTTTTCAGATGGATAGTTTCCAGATAAATCTTGCTAAATTAATAGCAATCTTGCTAATTAGCGCATGAACATATGATAAAAGAAAGTAAGAACACTGCTAATTACATTAAAAATGCTAAGAAAGGCATGGAAGAAGGTACCTGGATGGCTAGAAATTGCAATTAAGCTTCTGCTCCTGTTTATGAGTCATGAACAGAAATCTGAATTTCCAACAAAAAAAGAAATCTGAGTTTTCCTTTTCTAATCCCAATGAATACAAGAAATTAGAGTGTGAGAGAGAGACATGCATCAGGATTAACTTCACGGAACGAACGATCTGAATAGAGAGGGGATTTGCGTTGAAGAGGAGAATCATGGAATTTGGAAGGTTACATTACCTTCCTCTACTAATCGCGCCCAGTAGCCGAAAATCATAATTAGATGACGCAGACGGGGCGCCGTCAACATGGCATGGATGATTCACTGCCGACCGATTGGGGAAGAAAAAAGACTAGAAGCCGAGAAAAGTAAGCGTGTGCGGCTAAGCCGTGTGTTCTCCCTCTCTCTCACTCAAGACTAGAGGTAAAAGAAGGAATAGGATACACTGAAGTTTCACCCGGCCGAACATAACCCCGTTTTTTCTTTCCAGAGCACCAAGAATCTCGTACTTCACCGTCTGGCCTTTGTACTCGAGGTGACGCAGCAGCCAAGCATGCATGACTCCCACGCACGCATCACACGGCCACCACTACCGGCCACTAAGTCCAGGCCGGCTAACCAGCTAACTACCAATGCATGTACCCGCTAGCCAACTACATGCACGCAACAACCAACGCATGCACCAGTAGCTACGGCCTAAACTCACTCCTTGACCCAAGTGACTCAGCAAGCACCTAACTGGCTAGCTACTGCACACATGCGCCACACACGCGCACACGCCATGCTTTCGTTGCGCCCCGCATGTCCCGCGCGCATCCGTCGCGCCCGATGAGTCTGCCTGCACCAGTGCGTCCCGCACGTCCCGTGCGAATCCGTCTCGTCCGACGAGCCCGACCACACACGCCGTGGCTTACTTCAACACGCACCCCCTAAGCCACGGCCTAGAGGAATCCATCATTGTTGACGTTGGCGCCGGCCAAGAGAGCCTGCTCCGTCGCCGGTCCTTTCCGCAGCTGCGGGCTCTCGCGCCGGAAGTGCCCGTGCTCCCCGCACTTGTTACAGCGCCTGCGCCCGTTGCTGCCGCTCCCCGACGCCACGTTGCGCCTGTCGTCGTCCTCCCATGCTCCGCCGTGCTGCCACTCCCGCGCTCGTCACTGCGCCGCCGTGAACAGGAGCTGTCCGTCCGCCCGCTCACCACTGTCCTACCGTCGACGCCGAACTCGCTCGTCGAACGCGCGCAGCCACCCGAGCGCTTCGTCGAACACCATCGTCATCACGTCGTGGAACTGCTCGATACCGGCGACGACGGGAAAGAGCCGATCCGGCACCGTGTCCAGCAGCTTCTTGACGAGCGCCGCGTCCCCCAGCGTCTCCCCGAGGTTGGCATACCTTGCCGCATCGCCGCGACCCTCCCGCCGTACATGTCGAGCTCCTCGCCGTCCGCCATCTTCAGGCGATCAAATTCGCCGCGCAGCGTCGCCAGCCTCGCGCCGCGGACCCGATCGGCGCCGGTGAACCTCACCTTCAGGGAGTCCCATACCTCCCTAGCGGTGAGCTTTGTCGACACCTGCAGCAGCACATCCACCGGCAACGCCCCAAGAAGCAACGCGCGCGCCGTCTTGTCCTTCCGCGCATTCACCGCCGTGTCGCCCGGCGCCACCGCCTACCACACGGTGTGGACGTCGAGGATCGCCTGCGCCTTGATGGCCTAGACCGTGTAGTTGTCCACGGTCAGCATCAACATCGCCATATCGTCGCCGATCCGCTCGCGCCGCCGCCATGTGGGACGAGCGCCATGATCACTGATGATCGCCAGAACCGAAGCTCTGATACCAATTGCTGTTGCCGCTCTCCCTCTCTCTCACTCAAGACTAGAGGTAGAAGCAGGAATAGGATACACTGGAGTTTCACCCGGCCGAACACGGCACCGTTTTTTTTCCAGAGCACCAAGACTCTCGTACTTCATCGCCTGGCCTTTATACTCGAGGTGACGCAGCGGCCAAGCATGCATGACCCCCACCCACGCATCACACGGCCACTACTACCGGCCACTAACTCCAGGCCGGCTAACCAGCTAACTACCAATGCGTGCACCCGCTAGCCAACTACATGCACGCAACACCCCACGCATGCACTACTAGCTACGGCCTAAACTCACTCCTTGACCCAAGTGACTCGGCAAGCACCTAACTGGCTAGCTACTGCACACATGCGCACACATGGGCCACACACGCACACACACCACGCTTCCGTTGCGCCCTACACGTCCCGCGCGCATCCGTCGCGCCCGATGAGTCCGACTGCACCAGTACGTCCCGAGCGAATCCGTCGCGCCCGACGAGTCTGACCACACACGCCGTGGCTTATTCCAACATTGTTATGGATACTTTTGACAAAAAGACATAGTTTTTTAAACATGCTGACTTTAAAAAAAATCGAAGTAGCAAAGCTTGATGGTGGTTTTGAGGAATAAAGACACAGATGGTAGTTAGTCTGAGGGACAACTAAAACACCTTCGACCTGTTCAAATTTGTCGTGTTCTGCTGCATTGGCGTTAGCCAGCCACAAGAACCACATACGGGGCCTTGGAAAGTGGTAAATCTAGTGTCAATCCTGCTGCTCATACAAAAGACGAATGCATCCACTCTCTCTCCCCATAGAAAAGGCTTATATTTAATTTCATTGTTATGCAAAATTGTGAGCTTCAACGATTGACATTTAAAATTTACTGTTCTCTCGCGCGGGATCGAACTACTCACGGGGCAATCAAGTGGCCAGGAAGGGCTCAGAAGGTGCGGGGGCCCGCACCTGCGTGCCCATGTGAATTTCCACCTTGACCTAGAAAAGCCTATGAATCCACCACGCAGATTCGATGTCAAGCTTTGCATTTTTCTACTTTCTGTACCATAGCAGTAGTAGATCAAATAAAAGGTTTCCCTTTCAAAGATGGTTGCAAAACCAGAAATGGACTTGTTATCAAGATGCTCAAGAAACTGTGACTGCAAGTCATACGTGTGTAGTTGTCAAAAGGAATTCAACATTTTACATTGATGTTGGATAGTATTTTATATTCGGACTCAGTGTGACTACATCATTCCTTGGAAACCAACCATACAGTCAATGTGCAGAGTCAAATTTTACCAGGACACACGCGGTGTGCACTGCATCAAGCCTGCTTGTACTTTCTAGTTGTCTCCTTTTCTTTCTAAGGATAGAACATTGCCATAGGGTTTTATTTTTATATAGACGCACAATGTGTTGGCTAAATGCATTATTTATATGCAAAGGTTGAGCGATCAATACAATATCCTTTCCTTTGCTTAAAGGATTGATAAAACTCCCATCCACTCTTTCTACCAAAGGACTAAAGTAATAACCAACAAACCGTTAACAGGTTATGGACCAACGGACCATCTACTTCATACCATTGTCTACCACATAGCTCTTCTATAAGAGCAAATGCCATAGTAGGAAAAAGATGAATAACCACATACTTGATTTTGCTTCTCTTCCCTAGAGTTATACACACCTGTTATGTGAACTATTTGTTGGATCTAGACATTATTGATTCAATTCTTATCGGCATGGGCATACAAGGCACCAGGAATTAGCTATTGATTGCCAAAACTACATTGTGCACCACCTAAGATGAATGGGGTCACACACCTTGCTTCACTTGATCACACCACTAACCTTGCTTCACTTGATCACACCACTAACCTTGCTTCACTTGATCACACCACTAACCTTGCTTCACTTGATCACACCACTAACCTTGCTTCACTTATGTGTTTGGTGTTGGCGTGTGTTTCTATCGGTGTCTCGGTTGTATGCGGTGATGGTTGCTTTATATATAAAGCGGGAGGAAACCCTTTTTTGTCAAGTGATCACTGCACTGGCAGCCATCGAGACCAAGTAAGCAGAGATCCATAGTCAACTTCGTTCCTGATCCGGCCCCTTTTCTCCCGCCACACCACCATGTCGTTGATGTGGCTGGTCGCCCTGTTAACGTTCGCGTTATCATGTCATCTGGAATCCCGTCGCATGAGGAGTTCACCATGGGCCAACTGTAATGTATTACCTTTGCATGGAGTATTGGCATTTTTATCTTTATCCAAGTGAAATTTACTTAATCGAGGCTTCGGTATTTATTTGTGTGTTCATTCAAAAGAATTAATAATCTTCGGCGTTTGATGTTGGATGCTAATACTCCATTCAACGTGGACTCCCGCAACGTTGGATGCTCGCATACAACCCATTAGCGGTGGCGCAAAGGGCGAGCCCTTGCGATAGCCATGTCAAAAAAATACTGTCGCTCATCTACCGCACATGAAACCTCCCTAGGTTATCTTCGCCACAAAGGCAGCACGCGACCTCCCTCTCTCTCGTTTCCTCTCCCACACATGCCTCCACCTCCGCCGCCACGAGCATCTCCAGCGGGATAGGAACTGGCTCCACTCTCACATGGAGCCACAAAAACGTCGTAGTCTCGAGTGGGGAGTGGGTTGGAGGAGAAGACGGCGGCGGCGGCGGTTTCTATCTGTGATGTGCCTCGATGCGGGAGGGCGCCGCCGCCGGCAAGTGCTCCCCTCGAAGAGGCAAGGAGCGCTGCCCTTGGTCCACGCGATGACAGCCGCGAACTGCGCCTCCACCAGTGTATGCGCGACCATGCGTGCTCTCTCCTAGGTCGCCCCCTCCACTCTTTCTCAGTTTATCAGATCCTCCTCGTCCTCTAGCTCTTTACATGTGTTCGTCTTGGCCGAAGGTGGTCGTGGGTCTCGCGCTCGGACAGTTCATCCCGCTGCTTATGACCTCCATCAGATCCGAGGTAGGTAACATGGTCGCCTCCACCTCTAGCTCCTCTATTTCTTTCTTGATTGGATTGGGTTGCAAAAATTATTGTTCAGAGGTGGCTGCAGCTGTGCAATTACTATCTCAAATTTTATTTTAGCTTTGATCTTGCAGATGCCAGCACTGCTTGTTTGTATAAATGCTCAAGAAGACTGCTCAGAGGAGGACAATTTGTGTGTCTGTGAGGGATGGAGAAACGGAATGTGAGTAACATGCCCCCTCCTTCTCTAGCTCCTTTTTCTTGCTTGAGTGGGTTGCATTGCAAGAATTACTGTGCATAGGTAGCTGCAGTTGTGAACATATTTTACCAAATTGCATTCTGGCTTTGTGTTGCAGATGCGAGCACTGCCTGTTTGTATAAATGCTGAAGGAGAAAAGTGTTGGGAGAAGGACGTGTGTGTGTGAGAGAGAGAGAGAGAGAGAGAGAGAGAGAGAGAGCGAGAGAGAGAGATGGAAGGAGAAACAGGGTGCTGGAGTAAGAGGTGAAGAGCAAGGAGAACCACATGTTGTCCCTTTGTCATCGACACCATCCCGCCGTTACAGGCTTGTCCCGATGGCCTTTCTGTTGGTGAGCTGTTACCCTGCCCTGGTTCTTTATCTCTGCCTCTTTCATGATTTCTTCCTTTCAAATATTTCTTTTTTGTCTCCCTTCTAAAGGTAAGTTATGCCTTAACATCCTTCATGTTGTAACACAAACAAAATATTAGTGATATGACAGCAACACCATTTTTCTATTGAGTTATTTAATTTAGATGATTGCTGCTATACAACTTGACTGCCAAATTCTGTAGCATTTTCTACTTGATAAATAAAGAACCAGGTCACACCATTTTCTTTAATTTATTGTTCGGATTATATGCAGGAGTATTGGTGATTATAAAGTTATTCTTAGCTTGTCAGCTCCGTTGATCCTAATTTACGATGTTCACCAAGGATTATAGACCATGGTACCTTCATCTGTTGTCGACAGTTTCCTCTTTCAGATTTGATGTTAGTTTGTACAAGCTGGTTGTGCTTAGATGGTATGGTTTCTCTGCTATTTAGAAACTACACTTAACACTCAGAAAGTACAATGATCAGAGCCTAAACTGTAATATTTATTTTGGCGGGTTTAAAATTTGATGTGGGATGGGCATACTAGTTTGATGTTTGCAGTCCTCTCTGAGCTGCAAGTCGCTCGACAACACCACAAATTCAGTTACAAATTTTAACCAAAACTAGCTGAAATGAAGTTCAGTTCAGCAGACCATGTCTGTTGGAAGGAAGCAAATTTCTTGCCTTCCGAATCCTACATAGCCATCATATTTTATTTCAGACTGGATCGTCCCAGCTCAGTGTATCCTTGCTAAAATAAGAACATCATTTTTTTTGAGGGGACGCCACAAAACAAAAATTGACCAGGACTGCATCTCTCATATTTTCTTGCTTAGATTGTTAATCTGAATTCGTGTTTGATATTGTAGTATGGAGGTTTCACCATGGTGCATGTTCCGTTGTCGTTTGTTTTCCAACTGCTTTGATATTGATTTACAAGATAGTAAGTTTTATATGTGTGCTTGGATGTCAATCTTTACAGTTTGATGACCAGATTTATCCAAGGAAGAAAAACTGATATTAGTAATTATGTGTCATATATAGATGCAGATCCGAGTTGCCATAATGGAATATGGATGGACAACACAAAATAGTCCAGCTCCTTAATTTTGTGTTTAATGGAAGTATATGGTTCAGCCTCTACTGTCCAACATGAATTGACAATAATTGACACAAACCTGTGCGCGTTTACTCTGAACGGTAATGTAGTGCATGAATGCTACACACTCTCAATCTCTCTTTTTCCAAGTTGGCATCCTACATCGTTTAATCATGGTGATTGTTCTTGCAGATAACAACATTCTTGCAAGCTTGATCCCCATCATCAATTGAGTACTCTTGGTATGCATTTTCATGTTGGAATTTGCTAGTGGGCTTTTGGCCCAAAGCCCAACTAAAATTCTAAAATTCTCTTGGCTCATTCATGCACACATGTGAGTGGAGTGGGTGAGGCTAAAGTTTAGTCCCACCTCATAAGTTGAGAGAGAGTTGCACCTCTTTATAAGGTGAGCTCTTCTACCACTTGTATGAGCATGAGAAGAGGAGACCTACACGCGCGCTCCTCCTCCTCGCTCGCCTCGCCTCGTCACGACGCGCCGCGCCGCGCCGCGGGTTGCGGGATTGAGCCGAGCCGAGGACGGAGCTATGCACTCGTAGTAATTTGCTCATATTTCCAACATTTCAAGTTTCTGATAACTATAGTGTGGGTATCGCCAGAGTGGTGTAAGGTGGTGTTGTTATGGAACTTTGCAGCTGCTGCTAATCGATTCAACCTCCATCTGAATGTTTTAGTTCATCAATGCTTTTGAATTTTTTCTACAGAATAGTGGGATTATAGTTATTCCCAAACGCCTTGTGAAAGGTATTCTTAATTGTATTCGTTGTTGCTTCGGGTGCTTGTCTACACTAGTAGAAAAGGGGGCAATGGCCCAGGCCGGTTCAGCCCATTAGTCCCGGTTCAATCCAGAATCGGGACCAATGGAGCTATTTGCCCCGATTCGTGAGCCCAGGGGGCCGGCCGGGCCACGTGGGCCATTGGTCCCGGTTTGTCCGGACCTTTTGGTCCCGGTTGGTGGGACGAACTGGGACCAATGGGCCTGGCTCCTGGCCCACCACTATTGGTCCCGGTTGGTGGCTTGAACCGAGACCAAAGGCTTCCCTTTAGTCCCGGTTCATGCCACCAACCGGGGCTAATGGTGGTGCCTATATATATCCCCTCGCGCAAGAGTAGAGCACACTGCTATGTTTTTTCTGGCCAAGGAGGAGAGGGCTTGGTGGTGCTCTAGCTCACCTCCTATGCACACAAGGTGTTCGATGGAATGCCCGAGCCACACTACTTAAGGTTTCTCCTCTCCAAGCTCGACCGCCAAGCTCCATTTTCCTCAATATTTATCTAGGTTTAGCGGTCCATCACGCCCCGTCCCCGTCTTCATCGCCGTCGATCACCCGCGTCGATCTCATCAGCGGCACCACCGTGGTGAGCCTCTTGTTCTTATCTTCTTTCTGAAAGGAAAAATATTCTTACTTGTATGTTTAGATAGATACTTGTATTATTTTGTTACTTTTATTATTGCATCTTATATAGTGCGATGGTTTTGGTATCCGCCCCCGTCGGCCCTCGTCCTGTCTATGATTCGGATGTGGTATATATTATCTTTTCATAACTATTGGTTCATTTATTGTTTATGAAAATTATGCCGACCAACGTGACATAGATTTTATTTATCTAGGAGGTTGTTGAACCGGAAATTCCAACCGACCCTATTGTCGAGAGGTTAAATTTAGTTGAAGAAGAAAACAATTTCTTGAAGGAAAAATAAAAAACTTGAGGAGGAGAAGATGATATTGGAGTTGCATGTTGCGGATGTCGCCGATGATCACAAGATCAAGATGGATGCAATGCGCTTGAAGATTAGAAAGATTAGAAAATATGCCATTCATACCGAGGCTTGGTATCATTATGCCGTTGGATCAGTTGTTACCTTGGTTGCGATTATGATCGCATTTGTTTTCGCATTGAAATGTTTTACATAGTTTTAATGTATGGTTTAATTAATTTAGATGCTCTGCAGAGCTTTATGTTGTTAGATGAGAACTATGTATGTACTTTGGTTTTTATGTGATGATGAACTTCTATTAATTTGATCACTTAATTATCTATTCATGATATTCTGTAATGTTTTTTGACACACTTAATTATATACAATGCACGCAGATGAACCGGCAATGGATGTACGGTGACAGACACACCTCCGAGTACACTATGGGCGTGCATGATTTTCTCGAAGTGGCTGAGGCAAACAAGCAGAATGGTTTTATGTGTTGTCCATGCCCTATATGTGGGAATACGAAGTCTTACTCTGACCGGAAAATCCTTCACACCCACCTACTTTACAAGGGTTTCATGCCACACTATAATGTTTGGACGAGGCACGGAGAAATAGGGGTTATGATGGAAGACGGCAAAGAAGAAGAGTACGATGACAACTATGTGCCCCCTGAATACGGTGATGCTACTGAACATCAAGAGGAAACAGACGATGTGCACGAGATAGTGCAAGAACGCGAAGCTGCTGAAGATCAAGAGGAACCAGACGATGTGCCCGATGATGATGATCTCCGCCGGGTCATTGTCGATGCAAGGACGCAATGCGAAAGTCAAAAGGAGAAGCTGAAGTTCGATCGCATGTTAGAGGATCACAAAAAAGGGTTGTACCCCAATTGCGAAGATGGCAACACAAAGCTCGGTACCGTACTGGAATTGCTTCAATGGAAGGCAGAGAATGATGTGCCTGATAAAGGATTTGAGAAGCTACAGCTTCCAAAGGATAACGAATTGCCCGACATTACATACGCAACAAAGAAGGTCGTATGCCCTCTAGGATTGGACGTGGAGAAGATACATGCATGCCCTAATGACTGCATCCTCTACCGTGGTGCATACAAGGATCTGAACGCATGCCCGGTATGCGGTGCATCGCGGTATAAGATCAGACGAGATGACCCTGGTGATGTTGATTTGAGCCTCCAGGAAGAGGGTTCTGCGAAGGTGATGTGGTATGCTCCTATAATACCACGGTTGAAACGTCTGCTCGTAAACCGAGAGCATGCCAAGTTGATGCGCGATGGCACAGTGAGGACCGTAAGAAAGACGGGAAGTTGAGAGCACCCGCTGACGGGTCGCAGTGGAGAAAAATCGAGAGAAAGTACTGGGATGAGTTTGCAAAGGACCCAAGGAACGTATCATTTGCTTTAAGCGCGGATGGGATTAATCCTTTCGGGGAGCAAAGCAGCAATCACAGCACCTGGCCCGTGACTCTATGTATGTATAACCTTCCTCCTTGGATGTGCATGAAGCGGAAGTTCATTATGATGCCAGTTCTCATCCAAGGCCCTAAGCAACCCGGCAACGACATTGATGTGTACCTAAGGCCATTAGTTGAAAAACTTTTACAGCTGTGGAATGGAAACGGTGTACGTGACGTGGGATGAGCACAAAAAGGAGGAATTTGACCTAAAGGCGTTGCTGTTCATGACCATCAACGATTGGCCCGCTCTCAGTAACCTTTCAGGACAGACAAACAAGGGATACCACGCATGCACGCACTGTTTAGATGACACTGAAAGTATATACCTGGACAAATGCAGAAAGAATGTGTACCTGGGTCATCATCGATTTCTTCTGACCAACCATCAATGTCGAAAGAAAGGCAAGCATTTCAAAGGCGAGGCAGATCACCGGAAGAAGCCCCACCATGCGTACCGGTGATCACGTACTTGCTATGGTCAATGATTTACAGGTAATCTTTAGAAGGGGTCCCGGCGAACTAGCTGTTCCGAATGACGCTGACAATCACGCACCCATGTGGAAGAAGAAATCTATATTTTGGGACCTACCCTACTGGAAAGACCTAGAGGTCCGCTCTTCGATCGACGTGATGCACGTGACGAAGAACCTTTGCATGAACCTGCTAGGCTTCTTGGGCGTGTATGTGAAGACAAAAGATACACACGAGGCACGGGAGGACCTGCAACGCTTGCGAAAAAAGAGGGCATGCCTCCGAAGCGGTATGAAGGTCCTGCCAGCTACGCTCTTACTTAAAGAAGAGAAAGAAATCTTCTTTGAATGCCTGCTTTCGATGTGAAGGTCCCGACCGCTTCTCGTCGAATATAAAGGGAATAATAAATATGCCAGAGAAAAAGTTTCAGAACCTAAAGTCTCATGACTGCCATGTGATTATGATGCAACTGCTTCCGGTTGCATTGAGGGGGCTTCTGCCGGAAAACGTCCGATTAGCCATTGTGAAGCTATGTGCATTTCTCAATGCAATATCTCAGAAGGTGATCGATCCAGAAATTGTACCAACGCTAAGGAGTGATTGTTGGGGAACGTAGTAATTTCAAAATTTTCCTACGCACACGCAAGATCATGGTGATGCATAGCAACGAGAGGGGAGAGTGTTGTCTACGTACCCTCGTAGACCGAAGCGGAAGCGATCACAACGTAGAGGAAGTAGTCGACGTTCTCCTCGCGATCCAACCGATCCCAGCGCCAGCATTACTCGGCGCCCGAAGTTCTTGGCACACGCTCAGCTCGGTGACGCTCCTCAGGCTCCGATCCAGCAAAGCTCCGGGAGAGAGAGTTCCACAAGACGACGGGCGTGGCAGGACGATCTTGATGTTCTACTAACGCAGGGCTTCGCTTAAGCACTGCTACGATATGACCGAGGTGGAATATGGTGGAGGGGCACCAGACACGGCTAAGAGATCCAAGAGATCAATTGTTGTGTCTTTGGTGCTAGCCCTGCCTCTATTTATATGTTGAGCCGGGTCGAAACTTGGAGCAAAAGCCTCCTCAAAGTCGGTTTTGCCCGAAAGGCAAGAGTCCCACTCAGACTCCAGGACCAAACGCCACAATCCTTGGCGTGCTGCCCAGACGCCATGGGCCTCGGCGTCGGCCCAGGCCGCGACGCCAGGTCTCCGGCGTTTGGCCCCGGCCTCCCAAAACTCCTTTTGCACCGACCTAAAGCCTCATGGGCTTGACCCTTGGCCTAAACATATCATCCAATATATGAATCTTTACGTCTCGACCATTTCGAGACTCCTCGTCATGTCCGTGATCACATCCGGGACTCCGAACTCCTTCGGTACATCAAAATACACAAAACTCATAATATAACCATCATCGAAACCTTGTTGCGTGCGGACCCTACGGGTTCGAGAACTATGTAGACATGACCGAGAACTATTCTTGGTCAATAACCAATAGCGGAACCTGGATGCCCATATTGGTTCCTACATATTCTACGAAGATCTTTATCGGTCAAACCGCATAACGACATACGTTGTTCCCTTTGTCATCGGTATGTTACTTGCCCGAGATTCGATCGTCGGTATCCAATACCTAGTTCAATCTCGTTCTTGGCAAGTCTCTTTACTCGTTCCGTAATACATCATCTCACAGCTAACTCATTAGTTGTAATGCTTGCAAGGCTTAGTGATGTGTATTACCGAGAGGGCCCAGAGATACCTCTCCAACAATCGGAGTGACAAAACCTAATCTCGAAATACGCCAACCCAACATGTACCTTTGGAGACACCTGTAGTACTCCTTTATAATCACCCAGTTACGTTGTGACGTTTGGTAGCATCCAAAGTGTTCCTCCGGTAAACGGGAGTTGCATAATCTCATAGTTACAGGAACATGTATAAGTCATGAAGAAAGCAATAGCAACATACTAAACGATCAAGTGCTAGGCTAACGGAATGGGTCATGTCAATCAGATCATTCTCCTAATGATGTGATCCCGTTAATCAAATGACAACTCATGTCTATGGTTAGGAAACATAACCATCTTTGATTAACGAGCTAGTCAAGTAGAGGCATACTAGTGACACTCTGTTTGTCTATGTATTCACACATGTATTATGTTTCCGGTTAATACAATTCTAGCATGAATAATAAACATTTATCATGATATAAGGAAATAAATAATAACTTTATTATTGCCTCTAGGGCATATTTCCTTCAGTCTCCCACTTGCACTAGAGTCAATAATCTAGCTCACATCACCATGTGATTAACATTGATAGTTCACATCATCATGTGATTAACGCCCATAGTTCACATCGCCATGTGACCAACACCCAAAGGGTTTACTAGATTCAGTAATCTAGTTCACATCGCTATGTGATTAACACCCAAAGAGTACTAAGGTGTGATCATGTTTTGCTTGTGAGAGAATCTTAGTCAACGGGTCTTTCATATTCAGATCCGTTATGTATTTTGCAATTTTCTATGTCTACAATGCTCTGCACGGAGCTACTCTAGCTAATTGCTCCCACTTTCAATGTGTATCTAGATCGAGACTTAGAGTCGTCCAGATCGGTGTCAAAACTTGCATCGACGTAACACTTTACGACGAACCTTGTGTCACTTCCATAATCGAGAAACATATCCTTATTCCACTAAGGATAATTTTGACCGCTGTCCAGTGATCTACTCCTAGATCACTATTGTACTCCCTTGCCAAACTCAGTGTAGGGTATACAATAGATCTGGTACACAGCATGGCATACTTTATAGAACCTATGGCCAAGGCATAGGGAATGACTTTCATTCTCTTTCTATCTTCTGCCGTGGTCAGGTTTTGAGTCTTACTCAATTTCACACCTTGTAACACAGGCAAGAACTCTTTCTTTGACTGTTCCATTTTGAACTACTTCAAAATCTTGTCAAGGTATGCGCTTATTGAAAAAAACTTATCAAGTGTCTTGATCTATCTCAATAGATCTTGATGCTCAATATGTAAGCAGCTTCACCGAGGTCTTTCTTTGAAAAACTCCTTTCAAATACTCCTTTATGCTTTGCAGAATAATTCTACATTATTTCCGATCAACAATATGTCATTCACATATACTTATCAGAAATGCTTTGTAGTGCTCCCACTCACTTTCTTGTAAATACAGGCTTCTCCAAAAGTCTGTATAAAACCATATGCTTTGATCACACTATCAAAGCGTTTATTCCAACTCCGAGATGCTTGCACCAGTCCATAGATGGATCGCTGGAGCTTGCACATTTTGTTAGCTCCTTTAGGATTGACAAAACCTTCTGGTTGCATCATATACAACTCTTCTTTAATAAATCCATTAAAGAATGTAGTTTTGACATCCATTTGCCAGACTTCATAAAATGTGGCAATTGCTAACATGATTCGGACAGACTTAAGCACCGCTACAGTTGAGAAAATCTCATTGTAGTCAACACCTTGAACTTGTCGAAAACCTTTTTGTGACAAGCCGAGCTTTGTAGATAGTAACACTACTATCAGTGTCCGTCTTCCTCTTGAAGATCCATTTATTTAACATGGCTTGCTGATCATCGAGCAAGTCAATCAAAGTCCATACTTTTGTTCTCATACATGGATCATATCTCAGATTTTATGGCCTCAAGCCATTTCGCGGAATCTGGGCTCATCATCGCTTCCTCATAGTTCGTAGGTTCATCATGGTCTAGTAACATGACTTCCCGAATATGATTACCGTACTACTCTGGTGCGGATCTTACTCTGGAAGACCCACGAGGTTTGGTAGCAACTTGATCTGAAGTTTCATGATCATCATCATTAACTTCCTCACTAATTGGTGTAGGAATCACTGGAACTGATTTCTGTGATGAACTACTTTCCAATAAGGGAGAAGGTATAATTACCTCATCAAGTTCTACTTTCCTCCCACTCACTTCTTTCGAGAGAAACTTCTTCTCTAGAAAGGATCCATCTTAGCAACGAAAAACTTGCCTTCGGATCTGTGATAGAAGGTGTACCCAATAGTTACCTTTGGGTATTCTATGAAGACGCACTTCTCCGATTTGTGTTTGAGCTTATCAGGTGAAAACTTTTTCACATAAGCATCACAACTCCAAACTTTTAAGAAACGACAGCTTAGGTTTACTGTTAAACCATAGTTCATACGGTGTCGCCTCAACGGATTTAGATGGTGCCCTATTAAACGTGAATGTAGCTGTCTCTAATGCATAACCCCAAAACGATAGTGGTAAACTGATAAGAGACATCATAGATCGCAACATATCCAATAAAGTGCGGTTACGACTTTCGGACACACCATTATGTTGTGGTGTTCCATATGGCGTGAGTTGCGAAACTATTTCACATTGTTTCAAATGAAGAACAAACTCATAACTCAAATATTTATCTCCACGATCAGATCGCAGAAACTTTATTTTCTTGTTACGATGATTTTCCACTTCACTCTGAAATTCTTTGAACTTTTCAATTATTTCAGACTTATGTTTCATCAAGTAGATATACCCATATCTGCTCAAATCATCTTGTGAAGGTCAGAAAATAACGATACTTGCCACGAGCATCAACACTCATTGAATCGCATACATCGGTATGTATTATTTACAATAAGTCAAGAGCTTGTTCCATTGTTCCGGAGAACGGAGTTTTAGTCATCTTGCCCAAAAGGCACGGTTCGCAAGCATCAAATGATTCATAATCAAGTGATTCCAAAAGTCCATCAACATGGAGTTTTCTTCAAGCGCTTTACACCAATATGACCTAAACGGCGGTGCCACAAATAAGTTGCACTATCATTATTAACTTTGCATCTTTTGGTTTCAATATTATGAATATGTGTATCACTATGATCGAGATCCAATGAACCATTTTCATTGGGTGTGTAACCATATAAGGTTTTATTCATGTAAACAGAACAACAATTTATTCTCTTACTTAAATGAATAACCGTATTGCAATAAACATGATCAAATCATATTTATGCTTAACACCAAATAACACTTATTTAGGTTCCACACTAATCCCGAAAGTATAGGGAGTGTGCGATGATGATCATATCAATCTTGGAACTACTTCCAACACTCATCGTCACTTCCCTTCAACTAGTTTCTGTTCATTCTGCAACTCCCGTTTTAAGTTACTACTCTTAGCAACTGAACCAGTATCAAATACCGAGGGGTTGCTACGAACACTAGTAAAATACACATCAATAATATGTATCTCAAATATACCTTTGTTCACTTTGCCATCCTTCTTATCCGCCAAATACTTGGGGTAGTTCCACTTCTAGTGACCAGTTCCATTGCAGCAAAAGCACTTAGTCTCAGGCTTAGGTCCAGACTTGGGTTTCTTCACTCGAGCAGCAACTTGCTTGCCGCTCTTCTTGAAGTTCCCCTTCTTCCCTTTGCCCTTTTCCTTGAGACTAGTGGTCTTGTCAATCATCAACACTTGATGCTCTTTCTTGATTTCTACCTTCGTCGATTTCAACATCACGAAGAGCTCGGGAATCGTTTTCGTCATCCCTTGCATACTATAGTTCATCACGAAGTTCTAGTAACTTAGTGTTGGTGACTAGAGAATTCTGTCAATCACTATCTTATCCGGAAGATTAACTCCCACTTGATTCAAGCGATTGAAGTACCCGGACAATCTGAGAACATGCTCACTAGTTGAGCGATTCTCTTCCATCTTTTAGCTATAGAACTTGTTGGAGATTTCATATCTCTCAACTCGGGTATTTGCTTGAAATATTAACTTCAATTCCTGGAACATCTCATATGGTCCATGACGTTCAAAACGTCTTTGAAGTCCCGATTCTAAGCTGTTAAGTATGGTGCACTAAACTATCAAGTAGTCATCATATTGAGCTAGCCAAACGATCATAACGTCTACATTTGCTCCTGCAATAGGTCTGTCACCTAGCGGTGCATTAAGGACATAATTCTTCTGAGCAGCAATGAGGATAAACCTCAGATCACGGATCCAATCCGCATCATTGCTACTAACATTTTTCAATACAATTTTCTCTAGGAACACATATAAAAACATAGGGAAGCAACAACGCGAGCTATTGATCTACAACATAATTTGCAAAATACTACCAGGACTAAGTTCATGATAAATTAAAGTTCAATTAATCATATTACTTAAGAACTCCCACTTAGATAGACATCTCTCTAGTCATCTAAGTGATCACGTGATCCAAATCAACTAAACCATAACCGATCATCACGTGAGATGGAGTAGTTTTCAATGGTGAACATCTTATGTTGATCATACCTACTATATGATTCACGCTCGACCTTTCGGTCTTCGTGTTCCGAGGCCATATCTGCATATGCTAGGCTCGTCAAGTATAACCTGAGTATTCTGCGTGTGCAAAACTGGCTTGCACCCGTTGTAGATGGACGTAGAGCTTATCACACCCGATCATCACGTGGTGTCTCTAAGACCATTTAACTTTGGCAACGGTGCATACTCAGGGAGAACACTACTTGATAATTTTAGTGAGAGATCATCTTAAAATGCTACCGTCAATCAAAGCAAAATAAGATGCATAAAGGATAAACATCACATGCAATCAATATAAGTGATATGATATGGCCATCATCATCTTGTGCTTGTGATCTCTATCTCAAGCACCGTCGTGATCACCATCGTCACCGCGCGACACCTTCATCTCCATCGTAGCATCGTTGTCGTTACGCCATCTATTGCTTCTACGACTATCGCTACCGCTTAGTGATAAAGTAAAGCAAGTACAGGGCGTTTGCATTTCATACAATAAAGCGACAACCATATGGCTCCTGCCAGTTGCCGATAACTTCGGTTACAAAACATGATCATCTCATACAATAAAATATAGCATCACGTCTTGACCATATCACATCACAACATGCCCTGCAAAAACAAGTTAGACGTCCTCTACTTTGTTGTTGCAAATTTTACGTGGCTGCTATGGGCTTAAGTAAGAACCAATCTCACCTACGCATCAAGACCACAACGATACTTCGTCAAATAGACTCCGTTTTAACCTTCTCAAGGACCGGGCGTAGCCACACTCGGTTGAACTAAAGTGAGAGAGACAGACACCCGCCAGCCACCTTTAAGCACGAGTGCTCGTAACGGTGAAACCAGTCTCGCGTAAGCGTACGCGTAATGTCGGTCCGGGCCGCTTCATCTCACAATACCGCTGAACCAAAGTATGACATGTTTGGTAGGCAGTATGACTTGTATCGCCCACAACTCACTTGTGTTCTACTCGTGCAAAACATCAAACCATAAAAACCTAGGCTCGGATGCCACTGTTGGGGAACGTAGTAATTTCAAAATTTTCCTACGCACACGCAAGATCATGGTGATGCATAGCAACGAGAGGGGAGAGTGTTGTCTACATTGCCCTCGTGAGACCGAAGCGGAAGCGATCACAACGTAGAGGAAGTAGTCGTACGTTCTCCTCGCGATCCAACCGATCCCAGCGCCGTTACTCCGGCGCCTCCGAGTTCTTGGCACACGCTCAGCTCGGTGACGCTCCTCAGGCTCCGATCCAGCAAAGCTCCGGGGAGAGAGAGTTCCGTCAGCACGACGGCGTGGTGACGATCTTGATGTTCTCCCGACGCAGGCTTCGCCTAAGCACCGCCACGATATGACCGAGGTGGAATATGGTGGAGGGGCACCGCACACGGCTAAGAGATCCAAGAGATCAATTGTTGTGTCTTTGGTGCTAGCCCTGCCCCTCTATTTATATGTTGAGCCCGGTCGAAACTTGGAGCAAAAGCCTCCTCAAAGTCGGTTTTGCCCGAAAGGCAAGAGTCCCACTCGGACTCCAGGACCAAACGCCACAATCCTTGGCGTCTGCCCAGACGCCATGGGCCTCGGCGTCGGCCCAGGCCGACGCCAGGTCTCCGGCGTTTGGCCCCGCCTCCATAAAACTCCTTTTGCACCGACCTAAAGCCTCATGGGCTTGACCCCTTGGCCTAAACATATCATCCAATATATGAATCTTTACGTCTCGACCATTTCGAGACTCCTCGTCATGTCCGTGATCAGATCCGGGACTCCGAACTCCTTCGGTACATCAAAATACACAAAACTCATAATATAACCGTCATCGAAACCTTAAGCGTGCGGACCCTACGGGTTCGAGAACTATGTAGACATGACCGAGAACTATTCTTGGTCAATAACCAATAGCGGAACCTGGATGCCCATATTGGTTCCTACATATTCTACGAAGATCTTTATCGGTCAAACCGCATAATGACATCGTTGTTCCCTTTGTCATCGGTATGTTACTTGCCCGAGATTCGATCGTCGGTATCCAATACCTAGTTCAATCTCGTTCTTGGCAAGTCTCTTTACTCGTTCCGTAATACATCATCTCACAGCTAACTCATTAGTTGTAATGCTTGCAAGGCTTAGTGATGTGTATTACCGAGAGGGCCCAGAGATACCTCTCCCACAATCGGAGTGACAAAACCTAATCTCGAAATACGCCAACCCAACATGTACCTTTGGAGACACCTGTAGTACTCCTTTATAATCACCCGATTACGTTGTGACGTTTGGTAGCACCAAAGTGTTCCTCCGGTGGCAGGAGTTGCATAATCTCATAGTTACAGGAACATGTATAAGTCATGAAGAAAGCAATAGAAACATACTAAACGATCAAGTGCTAGGCTAACGGAATGGGTCATGTCAATCAGATCATTCTCCTAATGATGTGATCCCGTTAATCAAATGACAACTCATGTCTATGGTTAGGAAACATAACCATCTTTGATTAACAAGCTAGTCAAGTAGAGGCATACTAGTGACACTCTGTTTGTCTATGTATTCACACATGTATTATGTTTCCGGTTAATACAATTCTAGCATGAATAATAAACATTTATCATGATATAAGGAAATAAATAATAACTTTATTATTGCCTCTAGGGCATATTTCCTTCAGTGATGTGGCGCAATGTCTTGTCAGTTTCGAGCTGGTGTTCCCACCATCCTTCTTTAATATCATGACGCACGTCCTAGTTTATCTAGTCGACGAGATTGTCATTATGGGGCCCGTATTTCTACATAATATGTACCCATTTGAGAGGTTCATGGGAGTCCTAAAGAAATATGTTCAGAATCGCGCTTAGGCGAAGGAAGCATCTCCATGGGCCATCAAACAGAGGATGTCATCAGGTTTTGTGTTGACTTCATTCCTGGCCTTAAGAAGATAGGTCTCCCTAAATCACGGTATGAGGGGAGACTGACTGGAAAAGGCACGCTTGGAAGGGATTCAATAATATGCAGGGACGGATATTCTTGATCTCAAGCACACTACACAGTTCTAGAGAACTCTACCTTGGTGACCCCGTATGTCGATGAACACAAGAACAGTCTGCGCTTCAAACACTCGGAGCAGTGCGACGACTGGATTACATGTGAACACATCAGGACTTTCAGCAGTTGGATGGAAACACGTCTCAGAGGTGACAGCACTGTTTGTGATGAGCTGCACTTGTTGTCCAGGGGACCATCTTCGACTGTAATGATTTGGAAAGGATACGAGATAAATGGGAATACATTTTACACGATTGGCCAAGATCAAAAGAGCACCAACCAAAATAGCGGTGTCCGCTTTGATGCAGCAACCAACAGGGGAAAGGACACATATTATGGTTACATAGTAGACATATGGGAACTTGACTACGGAGTAGATTTTAAGGTCCCTTTGTTTAAGTGCAAGTGGGTCAATCTGTCGAGGCGGAATGCAGGTAGACCCACAAAGACGAATGACAACAGTGGATCTGAAAAATCTTGGGTACACTAACGAACCGTTTGTCCTAGCCAATGATGTGGCACAGGTTATCTATGAGAAGGACATGTCTACCAGACCGAGTAAAAGAAAAGATAAGGAAACGAATACATCATACGATGAGCCAAAGCGCCACATAGTTCTTTCAGGAAAAAGGGACATCCTGGGAGTGGAGGGCAAGACAGACATGTCTGAAGAGTATGAAAAAGTTTCATGAAATTCCTCCCTTCAAAGTCAAGGCTGACCCAAGCATCCTCATAAACGATGAAGATTATCCATGGATACGGCGCAATAAGCAAATGACACAAGCGAAGAAAAAATAAAGACTTTCTCCCGCAACTATTATGATGATACCATGCCAACTTTGTAAGAGACGAGTATGATACCATTGTCCATGTTGTACATGCACATGATATGCCAACTTTTTCAGAGTTCATTTGAAAACTATGAATTTCAAAGAATTTAAATTTTAACTATTCAAATTTGAAAACTAATGGCACAAACAGAAAGTCTAAAACTAATGGCACTAACAGAGAGTTTATAATTTTGCTGACCTAAAAGCAAAAAGAATTAAAAAATAAAGCAAAAAACCAAAAGAAAATAAATAATGCAGAAAACAAAACAAAAAAACTGAAAAAAAATAAAAATAGCAACAATAAGTATTTTGTTGTAAGTAGAAACAAAATAAAATGAATAAAGCAACAAAGAAAACAAAAAAGTGTTTTCAAATTTGAAAACTAATGACACTAACAGAAAGTTTATAATTTTTCTAAAACTAAAAGCAAAAAGAATTAAAAAATAAAGCAAAAAACAAAAGAAAATAAATAATATAGAAAACAAAACAAAAAAACTAGAAAAAAATAAAAATAGCAACAATAAGTATTTTGTTGTAAGTAGAAACAAAATAAAATGAATAAAGCAACAAATAAAACAAAAAAAGTGCCACCTACTGGGCCCCACGGCCTGAATACGACTAGAAACCCTTCCATGGGCCAGGATTCAGGCCCGCGGGAGGCCCAGTAGGCCCACAGGCACAGATTGCAAGGTTAGGCCCGAAAGCCTGCTTTAGAGAGGAGCTCGAGAGGGAACGCACACCGCACCTAATAAACAGGTGCGCCTCCCTCTCAACTAGCGAAGTGGGACTAAATATTTGGGTTTGGCGCAGCACCTGCCTTTGGTCCGGTTGGTGCCACCAACCGGGGCTAAAGGGGTGCATTAGTCCCGGTTGGTGATACGACCTGGGACTAATGCCCCCCTTTAGTCCCGGTTTGTGCCACGAACCGGGACCAAACGCCGCTTCCCGCCCTTTGGGCTGCTGAAAGAGGCCTTTGGTCGGTTGGTGGCACCAACCGACTATCAGGGGCATTAGTCGGTTTGTGCCACGAACAGGGACCAATACTCCGTCTATATCAGCAACACTTGTGAAATTTTTCGTTCAGTTCTTTGATCCCGCCCGACGACGCCGCGGGCTGCCCTCTGCGCCTACGCCTTCGCCGTTGCCGCTTCGCCTCCGATGTCGTCGCGCCGCCGACGCCGTTGCCCTCCGCACCGCCTCGGACGCGTCGCCGTCTCCCAGCGTCGTCGCTGTCTCCTCAGCGCCACCCGATGCGTCGCCGCCCCACCTCTGCCTCGCCTGGCGCCCCAGCTGCCCGTGCCGCCACAGCGCCTTCGCCACCTCAGCGCCGCCCAGCCAGGTAAATCGCGCGCCACCCAGCGCCAGCGGCCTCCCGCGCCGCCCAGCCGTCGCCGTCAGCGTCGCGCCCGACGTCGTCGCCGCCCGCCTCTGCCTCGCCGTCGTCGCCTCTGCCTGCCCGCGCCCCGGCTGCCCAGCGCCGCCGTCGCCTCTGCCTCGCTGTGCTCGGGGCAGGCACCACCCCCCTCTTCCCCCATTATTTTTAGATTTTTTGTTTTTTGCATTTTTATAAAAATGTATATATGTATGTATATATATATGTTCTTTGTGTATATATATGTTGATGTATATATGCAAATGATAGACTTTTAGAAAAAATACTATTTTTTTCTGTTGATGATATGATGATGTTTTTTTTTCATATATGCATTTTTTCATATATGTTTTATTTTTTAAGTTGTTAGTAGATATCGATTTTAGGTTAGTGCATTTTATTACTGATTTTAGGTTAGTTGATCGATTTAGTGCATTTTATGTTTGTTGCATTTTAGGTTAGTGCATTTTATGTTAGTGGAGAGGAAAAAGTAAAATAAGGAAACGGGAAATAAGTAGAGAAAGAAGGAGAAGAAGAAGGAGAAGACGAGGAGAGGAAGAAGAGAAAGAAGAAGAAAAAAAAGAGGAGAAGAAGAAGGAATAGAGGAGCTTCTTCTCATTTTTTTTCTCCTCTTTTTTTCTTCTCCTTCTTAATTTTTATCGGGAACGAGGGTGTCGAGGATCGCCGATGGGTCGAGGGTCGGGAACTAGGGTAGAGGGTCGAGGGTTGTTAAGGGGTCAAGGGTCGAGGGTTTCAGGGTCGAGGGTTCGAGGGTTCTAGGGTCGAGGGTTCCAGGTCGTCTAGGGGTCGAGGGTTCCAGGGTCATCGAGGGTTCGAGGGGTCGAGGATCGCCGAGGGGTCGGGAGGTTTTCTAGTGTCAAAGTATTGAAGAAATCCATGGCTTCATCATTAGCCGGAAGTAACCATGGCATGATGGTACGAAGTCCTCCAAAGTTATTCTCGAATGGAGTCCCGGATAGGATAATTTGCCTTTTTGTACGAATTTTAGCAAAGGCCTTTCAAATAACGATATTCGGAAGGTTCTTGCTGAACTTTGTACCAAAAAGCTTAATTATCCTATCTAGGACTCCGTTCCAAAATAACTTTGGAGAGCTTACCATCATGCACCACATTTTCGCCTAATGATGAAGACATGGTTTTGTTGAATCCTTTGACACTAGGCAACCTCCCCCTCGGCGATCCTCGACCTCGACCTCGACCGCCGGGCGATCCACGACCCTCTACCCTACAGCGGGCGTCGATGCCCACGTCACTTGTGGGACATAGATGTAGTGTTCAACGCCGACCCCCTCCCGATAGCTTCAACACGTGGGGGGGGGGTCGATATTACCCCCCTCCTTGAAGCGTTCTCGAGGCCATCCCCTAACCCTTGAAGCGTTGTCGAGGCCACCCGAAACCCTAGAGAAGCAGTGTCTTGGCCACTAATTAATATGATTCCTTATTGTGATTAGCTAGCTAGTTCTACGTTTGCCACTAATATATCCATATCTGTCATGTTTGAATAATAATTGCCATGTTGTAAATATTTGTAGAAACTATGGACACCCTGCCCCGAGACGAAGCACAAGAAGCGTTGTTGAGGCACATAATCGCAGAAGGAAGTGATGCCGTCAACTCGATGATGTTTCTCAACGACACCGATGGTCTGGAAGGAGAGGGTGAAGAAGCAGCTGGCTATGCTTATGATGGCTCCGATGACCCAATGCCGGTGGAAGGAGAGGGTGAAGAAGTAGACCGTGAGGACTGCTCCGGTGATCACCGAACCGAGTCTGGCCAGGTATATATATTAGTTAAGCCTGTGCTGACTAGCGAATTGATGCATTCATTGTTTTGGTATGTACACATATTAATTAACTCTCGTCTTTCTTCCTTTTTCTAGCCCTCCGGATCGAGCACAACTTCGGTAAGGAGACGAGGCCCAAAGAAAAAGTTGAGCTCGGATGAAAGGTTTGAGATCATAGAAATCGCGCGCGACGGCCAACCGATTGAACCCATCCGGACAAAGAAGGCATTTGTTGCTCAGTGCGGGGTTCTGGTTAGGGACAAGATCCCGATCAGCATCCAACAATGGTATAAGCCTAAGAACGAAGACCCTGAGGTGTCTTATGTCAATGATCTGCAGAAAAATGATCTTTGGACTGAGCTGAAATCAAATTTCACCCTACCGCCAGAGGATGATCCGGAGAAGCCAGTTATAGAGCCATTAATCAAGTCTTTTGCTCTTAAGAAGATGGCAGACCTATTCAGGCATTGGAAGAAAGACCTGAATAAGTTTGTCGATAAAAAAGAGACACCAGAATTCAAGGGCAAATATGAGAAGATCAGAGATGGTAGCCCGCATTTGTGGCCCACAGGACATCGGAAAAGAGTAAAAGATGTCGGCGACAAACAAGCAAAATGCTGCGAAGAAGAAGCTTCACCATCGCACGGGTCGTGGCTACCTCATAGCCCGGCCTAAGTGGGCCAAGGCTGAGAATGATCTCGCTTGATAAAGGGATCGAACCAGAGACAATGAACTGGCAGACCGTTTCGGACTTGGTTCTTCGGGGCTGGCGGAACCTTGGACCCTGTATCAGGGAAGTGCATTTGGACGGACGAGCAATTGGACATACCAGTCAAGAGGCTAAAGCAATATATCGAAGCAGCACAACAAGGGAAGTTCGTTCCAGACAGGGAGAAGGACGAGCTCACAATGGCCCTCGGGAATCCTGAGCACCCTGGACGGACACGAGGCACGCCAGGCTCCCTTTCGTGGAAGGCTGGATTTCCGGACGCAGGGGGTTACAAAACCCATGAGAGGAGGAAGAAACTGGAGCAGAGCCAAATGCAGGCGCTACACGAAAGGGTAATGGGGCTAGAGGAACGAAAAAAGGAACGAGAAGCTGCAGATCGCAGCAAACGGCCTGCCGAAGCTTCCCCCGAAGCTACCCCGCCATCTCAGTGGAGAAGCAGCGTGGCTTCCACCGAGCTGCTTCAGCCGGAGCATGCCTTGACGGCTCCTGCCAGCTATCCCGTGGATGCTATCACGGAGTCTCAAAATTGCCACCTTATGGCGCAATGGAGCAATTTGAAGGTCAAGGCGGCTGTTGGCTCTGTTTATCCTACTAAACCCGACTCAACTTTTCACTGCCGGCCGATTCCAGAAGGATATGCTAAGGTGATGGTGGATGAAATAACGGAGGGATTTGAGGACCTCCGGCTTGACCACCCTACCGGTGAAGGGAGTATCGGCTGGGTTCGCTCTGAAGACTCCATGCCTATGGCGGAAGGATCTCATCAACCTTCGAACTGACGCCTCCGCCTCCTCCTCCTCCTCCGGCAGTCAGGGGCACTCCGCCTCCTCCACCGCCTCCTCCTCCCGTGAGTGACGATCAGGCACTCGGCCGGCTCCTTCTGGCGGCGTGGCGGCACTCCGCCTCCTTCTCCTCCTGCACCGGCGCGCCCGAGCAGCCAGCCTCCTCCTTCTCCGCCTCGTCGGCAAAGGCGGAAGAGACCCGCCGCCGCTCCGGCTGCTCCGGGCGTCGTAGTCCTTTTTTGTCCTCCGCCTCGTAAGCAAGGAAAGAAGACATCCGCTCCGTCTGCTCTGCGGCGTCTAGCAGTACAGCCAAAGGCGGGAGGAGATACAGATTCGGTCCTTCTCTGAAGAATCCAGAGAAGTTACCGTACGAGAGGACCGAGGAGGAAAAGCGTGAAGATCGCGCAGATCAAGTGCATGACTGGTTTGAAGGGTTGAAAGCAAAGAGACATCCACCTCCGGAGGAGAAGGTAGATCCGGTGAAAGCGAAGCGCACTCGCTGCCCCGACAAAACCACCCAAGTCTCCGCCGAAGGCAACTATGAGCGCATTATTGGAAAGGCATTTGCGAAGCGGAGAGGTCGGGAAGTACTAAAAGTGATCAAAGAATGAAAGAACGACGAGCTGGGAAACAAATTGCCCAACTCGGCGAACAAGCCAAGCAATCGTGCCCCCGCTCAAGGTGCACGCTAGCGACATCGTCGATCCGAGGATGGTGCCCGGTTATGGCAATCCTGAAGATTACCTGCCCGACGATGTAAATTATGATTTCTTGGAGGTGCGAGATACAAAGATCTGATGCAGGAAGCCTCTCGTCAAAGATGAAAGCTCTCTATCAACGATGATGTGAAGATTGCATGATTGGTACATGAAAACCTGCAGAGAGTCTGAGGGGAGGAGTACTTTGTATGTGAGAGTTAAAAAGGAGCATGACCTCGTTGGAATTGAACTGTTGCCTATTCCATTTGAGCAGTTCTATCAGTTTTTCAATCAATTGGCCCTCGATAAAGCAATGGTCACCTGCTACTGTCTGTAAGTAGTACTACTTCTGTCATTAAGTCTCTCTATATAACTCAGCTCTTTCATTGCATTTATTTAATTATCCTCACTATATGGGTTCCATTGGGTTCATTAACACATATCTCATAGATGCAACTGAGGTTGAATTTCATGCCGAAAATACCGAGGCCAACTTGCTACAATCGCTCGTAATAAATGAACACAAGGATATAATACTCTTTCCTTACAACTTCAAGTGAGTGTTACTGTCTTGTGGCATATTCGGTTTCCCTTATTAGTCCAGGTTATAGTAATGTAATATTGATGAGTTATGCATGCGCAAGCAGGTACCACTATATTCTCCTAGAGATTAAGCTTGAGCAGGGAGTAGTAACTGTCTTAGACTCGAGACGAAAAGATCCCAAGGAGTATGCGGACATGACGAAAATGCTCGAGAAGTAAGTTAAATCGTTCATTATCCACCATATCAGCAACTTTGTTCATTTCTGATATCAAGTAATTGTTTTCTTTGTATGGCAGGGTTTGGAGAAAATTCACCAAAAAAGCTCCGGGACTGCCGAAGAAGCTGCAATTTAGACACCCGAAAGTAAGTACTATAGTAGCATATTCCACGCATCTCCTAGTGATTCAAGTGCTAGTTTCATCAATACCATTTAACATGCTTGCTAATTATCAGTTTGATTGACCTCTATTTCTTGTAAAGTGGTTGTGGCATGAACAAGGGAATGATTTCTGTGGATACTATGTTTGCGAGTCCATCCTCCACACGACCTGTGAGCGGGGCTACTCTCACAAACAATATGAAGTGCGTAAATAACAATATTCACAATCTTATTTTATTACCATCATTTGTGTTGAGTTTCATTCATTCATATATATATATGTATTGACCCCCTTCTTAAAATTAGATGTTTCGGATGCGGGATGAACTACTAGCACCAGATCGCATGCGAGCAATTCAAGAGGATTGGCGGCATTCTTTCTTGACCACGTGATCGCTGAAGACGGAGAATACTATGTGGATCACGCGTCCGTATGTTAGGAGATTATTTTTGTAAAAGATAATTATTGTATATATGTAGCCGGTAGTGTCGGACAGATATACGAGAACTTGTTGTTCGACCAACCTCTCGGAGAAGGAGAGGTGGTCGATATCACTTCCCTCTGTATGCATATATGTTCATGACGATCTTCTATTTCCTTCGTTTGCTTACTAGCTAGCTAGCGTGTCCAGCTAGTCCTCTCTATACGTATGTATAGTACATAGCGTCACCAAGCACGGACAAAAGAGATGACACTTCTCTCTATTAATTAACTAGCTAACACAATATATGAAACACCTAAATTAACCCCCCAAAACCCGCAAACCTCCCCCCCCCCCTCCTCTTTCCAAAAAAAAATCCCAGCGACAGAAATGCTGACGCGTGGATGACTATTGGTCCCGGTTGGTGCTATCAACTGGGACCAAAGGCCCTTCTGCCTGGGCTCAGCGCACAGGCCACGTGGAGGCCCATCAGTCCCGATTCTGGATTGAACCGGGACTAAAGGGCCAGGGTATTAGTACCGACCCTTTAGTCCCAGTTCATGAACCGGGACTAAAGGCCCTCACCAACCGGGTCAATAGACCCCTTTTCTACTAGTGCTATATGTCTTATGTGTATTCACCTATAGCTTAATATCCTACGAGACGAGGACATTTATACGTGTTTCTCAATAATTTTCACTAAACTATTCATGCTGTCATACGGAGATGCTAACAAACACTATAACATGATTAGCACGCACGGTTCCGTCTCAAGAGATGCGCCCAGGGCGCGTCCCAGCCACTAGTCGCAGCAGCAAAGCGTTCGTCTAAAACAAACAAACACAACGTCTCGTTGGAAGAGGCTGTAGCTCTCAAGTTTGCACACAGTGAAAAGATCCATTTGTCTCTTCCCAATGCCGTAGATGATTAGGTGTGATAGTGCAGTGCTTCTTTCAATGGTGGCCGTACTACTCCTTTCTTGGATTGCTTAATTTAATCATGGTGTTGTCGATAGTCATCATGAACGAGCAGATTCTGCTGGAGCCCTGAATTTTGGCTTTGTCCCACACTTGAGTGACCATCGGTTTTCTCTTGGTTTTCCTAGACGAACGTGCCGGTACTTTTCCTATGAACTTGGCAACAAGAGTGGAAGTTGACTTTTCTACCCTTTATAGTTTATGCTAATTTCATATCCTATTTTAACAGTATAGTGTAAAAATATTGCCTTCACTAGAATGACTGAAGCACGCGACCGTACACCTTGGCTGATGCTCTGCCATGGGAGAATATCTGGCGCACCGTGCTTGTAGTGCTATGGTTGCACCGAACTCACATCGCACATTTTTAATTGTCGAAAAATTCTGAAAGAAAAATCACCACATTCAAAAAAACATTAATGTAAGTTGTCAAAAAAATTCAAATAAAAAATTTGAAACATAGCTTGGAAAATAGAAATAATAAATTCAATATTGTATGGTACATAACATAAGTTGTGCTTTAGAATTGACCCATTAGAGCATCTCCAGCCGCGCCCCCAACAAGGCACCCCAGGCGACCTTTCAGCCGCCGGCGCCAAAAAATCGGCCCAGTCGCGCCTCCATGGGCCCATTTTTCACCGGCTCAGGCCGAAATTGATGCCGGTGGACCCAACCCGAACCAGCGTCTTTGGGGCGCTCGGGCGCCTTGGCGAATATTTTTGGCGAAGCGCCCGTGGGCCAACAGCGTCGTGACCGACTCTCTTCTCGCCGCTTTGTCGTCCTCATCGCCTCGTTTTCCGCGGCGAATCAATGCCAAAGCTGCGCGCGCTGCCGCGCTGGTCAGCCTTCATTGATGCCTCAAGGGCGGCGCAGTGAAGTCTGGGGGACGCGCGTCCCCTCGCCCGCCACGCGTAACGCGCCGGCCAAGCCTACCGCGCGGCGCCTCCGCCTATATAAAGCCGAGAACCAGCGCGCCGAAGATACGCACACACACTACACCGCCGACGCGCCCACTTCTTCCCCTTCCTCCTCTCTCTCGCCGTCTCCAGCTCATCAGAAGGATGGCCGAGCGCTTCACAGGCGACGGCGCGGCGGCGAATGGTTTCGGGCGCCGCCATCTGCACGAGAGTACCCGGTCCCGCCGGACATGCGGGTGCCGGGGGCGTGGCGGATCAGCGCCGGCGGCGTGCCGGTGCCACCACCACCCACCGGGGCGGCGCGGCGTGCGTAGATCGTGCGCATCCGCGCGTCCCTGCCGCGGGCGGCGAGGGAAGGCCCATGGTACACCCCCGACAGCCCGCTCTGGGAGCCCTATTTCCTTCGCCGACACGCCAAGCAGCTCTAAGCGACGAACGGCGTCGTGCCCTCCGGCAGGCTCAACTCCGAGGGCCGGCGCCGGTGGTGGGGCGTACCCGGCCGCACGTTGGAGGCCGTCCTCGAGTACATCGAGGGCGGCAACACGCCGCGCCTCGAGTACCCCGCTCCCCCGACCTTCTGACGCCGCCATGGGAGCTCCTGGACGCCGAGGCGTATGGAGCGACCCGACGCGTCCTCCTCCTTGTCCGGCCGCTCGTCGGGCTCTTCCTGCCTCCGCCCTGTCAAGCCGGAGCCCCAGGACACGCCAGTCAGCACGCGCACCCGCAGCTCCGGCGTCCGCATCAGCGACTCCAGCCCTCCATCCGGCTGCTTCGTCCTCGTCGAGCCCAAGCCGGAGCCCAGCCTCCCCGCGGAGTACGAGGAGATAGCCCGGCGCGGCTTCTCCAACGAGGACGCCATGCAGTGGGCGCGGGACGACTACCTCCAGACGAGATGGTCCGGCAGCGCCCGTGCCACGAGGAGATCGAAGCCCGCAAGCGCGGGCGCGAGGAGCACGGCGTCGTCATCCTCGACAGGGACGATGACGAGGACGCCCCCGGACCGTCCAACCCGCCGCGCCAACCGGGGGAGGGATGCAGCAGGGACGGCGGCGGCGACTACACGTGGTTCTACAGCCTCCTCGGCATGTAGAACTGCGAGGGCGGCTTGGAGCGGCGAGGCAGACGGCGAGGAGCGGCGATGGAGACGGCGAGTGGCGGCCCCTAGTAGTTTTTTTTATAAAATATGTTTAAGTTTGAATGAACTCGCCGAAGTTTGCAATGAATTTGCGCCGTGTTTGTGCCGTCTTTAAATTTTTCAAAATAACCTGGGCGCCGTGACTGGGGGCATCACGCCCCCAGCGCGCGGGTTAGCACCGGTGCGCCCTCAGGAGGCGATTTTTAGCCCCTCCTGGGGGGCCAACGGCTGAAGATGCTCTTATGACACTTATGTCAAATTCTTCATTTTGTATCTCAAGAAATCTTTCAAATTTTGATATGAAATTTTGCAGCAACATACATTAATATTGTGTCAATGCGCTAGATTTTTTGCAGATTTTCTAAAATGTTGTACGGCATCTGGTGCACCGCTAGTACCACAAGTATGGATGCACCACCGGATACATTCCCAAAGTACTATAGCCAGGTTTCAGTAACTTCACAGGAGTCAAGTTCTGAAACGAGAGCAATAATGGCAGAGGAGCAAATGAACATGTGCCCAGCGACAACAGTAGATCGGTTGGGGACCGAGACGGCAGCAGCGTGCTGCCCGGTTGCAAGAGGAAATTCAAGATGCATGATGCATTGCACACTCCAAGGTTCCCGTGGATGCATGCTAGTAAATGGGCATCTCCAACGATGGCACAGAGGACCTGTTCACGGACACGGACGCGGGAGCCGGCCATTCAACACTGTTCGCATAAATTTCATGCCGGGTTTCAACTAAAGCGAATGAAATTTTTTAAATCTGGCGGAATTCATCAAAGTTCGGATAGGAAATAGCACAAATCATCCATACATAGCATGCAAATAAGTCTAGTACAACAATAGTTCAAATTCAGCGAGAAATAGTTCAAAATAAAGGAGATTAACCGGATGTTCAACAAGTTTTCCATGAACGGATCATATCGTCCCACACATATTGCCCTTCAGCTTCATCCTATAGTGTATGTCCGCAAATGGTCATCCCTCTATCCTGTGTTACATCACGGGAGCATGTACGGACGACATAATGTGTAGTGTAACATTGGGTGACACTAGTAGAAAAAGGGTCATTAGTCCCGGTTCATAAGAATTATTTTATAATTTAATCTCTAATCACTCACCCCTCATCACTGCTCAATTTAACCTCTAATCTCTAATCACCCTCATCATTCTAAATCATCTAACTTCCCGACAGGTCACCCATCCCTCTCACTACTCCAACCCGAGCACGCTTAACTTTTGGGTTCTATCCTCATTCGTTTCCAAGTCTACACTTGTTGTTTTCCTAACAATAGTAAGATGTCAATCCTATTAACCCTCAGGAGTTTAGCTTGAGCATGAAGTCACACGTTTCACTGTTTGAGTTTGAAACTATTATTGTACAAAACAATAATATTTAGTAACACTAATATTTCTTGAATAAATAGTTTGACTATAGTTTGACCACAGTTTAACCAGATTTGACCAAAATTCAAAAAAAAACGAAATAATTATTTAGTAACACTAATATTTCTTGAATAAATAGTTTGACCATAGTTTGACCAGATTTGACAAAAATTTGAAAAAAACTGAAATAATTATTTAGTAACACTAATATTCATGAATAATTATTTAGTAACACTAATACTTCTTGAATAAGTAGTCTGACCATAGTTTGACCAGATTTAACAAAAATAAGAAAAAACTAAAATTTGAGCATATTTTTTTTCCTTTTAGAATTTTAGGATTCTAAAAATTTGCAAACAGGCTGTAGGCGGTCAAAATCGGAAGCGGATTTTCGTTCTGAACATTTCGATATATTATACGTTTTTTTCTGACATTGTATGCAAAAGTTATAGCCGTTTTACATTTTCCCTACACTTTTTGCAAAACATGTCGAAATTTAAGTTTTTAAATTTTCCTAACTAGTAGATGTAGTAATATAACTACCTCTCGAAAGATTTTATTTTTTGAAGTTTTTATCATTTTCTTTTGATTTTTTCAAAACTAAAAAGGCCAACTAGGGGGGGGGGGGTGGTAGAGTTTGAAAATGGGACATTTCGTCCCGGTTTGAGACACAAACCGGGATTAAAGGGCATCGCACACTTTAGTCCCTGTTCGTGTCCCAAACCGGGACTAAAGGTCTAATCTTTAGTCCCGGTTTGAGACACAAACCGGGACTAAAGGGCGTTGCACTCTTTAGTCTCGGATTGTGTCTCAAACCGGCACTACTAGAAAAAGGGCTATAGATGGGATTGACACTAATGGCGCACCAGAAAGTTGGTGCGCCATTCGTAGCTACTAATGGCGCACCACCTTCTGATGCGGCATGAGAGTTGAGACTACTAATGGCGCACCATGCAAAGGGTGCGCCATTAGTATCAAAATTTGTTTTTTGAACTAGTGCGCCTGTCCAAACATACTAATGGCGCATCCTTCTTAAGTGCGCCATTAGTAGTTGTAACTACTAATGGCGCACCAGGCAGTGGGTGTTGGAAATATGCCCTAGAGGCAATAATAAATTAGTTATTATTATTATATTTCCTTGTTCATGATAATCGTTTATTATCCATGCTATAATTATATTGATAGGAAACTCAAATACATGTGTGGATACATAGACAACACCATGTCCCTAGCAAGCCTCTATTGGCTAGCTCGTTGATCAATAGATGGTTACGGTTTCCTAACCATGGACATTGGATGTCATTAATAACGGGATAACATCATTAGTAGAATGATGTGATGGACAAGACCCAATCCTAAGCCTAGCACAAAGATCGTAGTTCGTATGCTAAAGCTTTTCTAATGTCAAGTATCATTTCCTTAGACCATGAGATTGTGCAACTCCCGGATACCGTAGGAATGCTTTGGGTGTACCAAACGTCCCAACGTAACTGGGTGGCTATAAAGGTGCATTACAGGTATCTCCGAAAGTGTCTGTTGGGTTGGCACGAATCCAGACTGGGATTTGTCACTCCGTGTGACGGAGAGGTATCTCTGGGCCCACTCGGTAGGACATCATCATAATGTGCACAATGTGACCAAGGGGTTGATCACGGGATGATGTGTTCTGAAGCGAGTAAAGAGACTTGCGGAAGCGAGATTGAACAAGGTATCGGTATACCGACGATCGAATCTCGGGCAAGTACAATACCGCTAGACAAAGGGAATTGTATACGGGATCGATTGAGTCCTTGACATCGTGGTTCATCCGATGAGATCATCATGGAACATGTGGGAGCCAACATGGGTATCCAGATCCCGCTGTTGGTTATTGACCGGAGAACGTCTCGGTCATGTCTACATGTCTCCGAACCCGTAGGGTCTACACATAAGGTTCGATGGCGCTAGGGTTATAAAGGAAGTTTGTATGTGGTTACCGAATGTTGTTCGAGTCGCGGATGAGATCCCGGACGTCACGATGAGTTTCGGAATGGTCCGGAGGTAAAGATTTATATATGGGAAGTCTTATTTTGGTCGCCGGAAAAGTTTCGCACTTTATCGGTATTGTACCGGGAGTGCCGAAAGGGGTCCGGGGGTCCACCTGCCCCGGGGGCCCACATGGGCTGTAGGGGTGCGCCTTGGCCTATATGTGCCAAGGGAACCAGCCCCAAGAGGCCCATGCGCCAAGGAAACTTGGGGAGGGAAGAGTCCTCAAGGGGAAGGCACCTCCGAGGGTGCCTTGGGAGGATGGACTCCTCCCCCCCTCTTGGCCGCACCCCTTCCTTGGAGGAAGGGGCAAGGCTGCGCCTCCCCCCTCTCCCTTGCCCCTATATATAGTGGAGGGGAGGGAGGGCATCCACATCTAAGCCCCTGGCGCCTCCCTCCCTCCCGGGTCACTACTATATAATTGCATGTGATGTTTATTATGTTTATGCATCTTGTTTACTTAGAACGACGGTAGTAAATAAGATGATCCCTTACACAAATTTCAAGAAGTGTTCTCCCCTGACTGTGCACCGTTGCTACAGTTCGTCGCTTCTAAGCACCACGTGATGACCGGTGTGATGGATTCTTACGTTCACATACAACGGGTGTAAGACAGATTTACACAGCAAAAACACTTGGGGTTAACTTGACGAGCCTAGCATGTACAGACATGGCCTCGGGAACACAGAGACCGAAAGGTCGAGCATGAGTAGTATAGTAGATACGATCAACATGAAGATGTTCACCGATGATGACTAGTCCGTCTCACGTGATGATCGGACACGGCTTATTTGACTCGGATCATGTAATCACTTAGATGACGGAGGGATGTCTATCACGAGTGGGAGTTCATAAGATGAACTTAATTATCTTGAACATAGTCAAAAGACCTTTTGCAAATTATGTCGTAGCTCGCACTTTAGTTCCACTGTTTAGATATGTTCCTAGAGAAAATATAGTTGAAAGTTGAAAGTAGCAATTATGCGATCAGTAGAAAGCTTATGTCCTTAATGCACCGCTCAGTGTGCTGAACCCCAAACGTCGTCTGTGGATGTTGCGAACATCGGACATACACATTTTGTTAACTACGTGATAGTTCAGTTAAACGGTTTAGAGTTGAGGCACCAAAGACGTTTTTCGAAACGTCGCAGAACATATGAGATGTTTCGAGGGCTGAAATTGGGATTTCAAGCTCGTGCCCACGTCAAGAGGTATAAGACCTCCGACGATTTCTTAGCCTGCAAACTAAGGGAGAAAAGCTCAATCATTGAGCTTGTGCTCAGATTGTCTGAGTACAACAATCACTTGAATTGAGTGGGAGTTGATCTTCCAGATGAGATAGTGATGTTTCTCCAAAAGTCATTGCCACCAAGCTGCTAGAGCTTCGTGATGAACTATAACATATCAAGGATATAGATGATCCTTGAGGTATTCGCGTTGTTTGACATCACGAAAGTAGAAGTCAAGAAGGAGCATCAATTGTTGATGGTTGGTGAAACCACTAGTTTCAAGAAGGGCAAGGGCAAGAAGGGATACTTCATGAAGCGGCAAATCAGCTGTTGCTCTAGTGAAGAAACCCAAGGTTGAACCCAAACCCGAGACTGAGTGCTTACGTAATAAGGGGAACAGCCCTTTGGAGCATCATTACCCTAGATACTTGGTAGATAAGAAGGCTGGCAAGGTCGAAAGAAGTATATTGGATATACATTATGTTAATGTGTACTTTACTAGTACTCCTAGTAGCACCAGGGTATTAAGATACCGGTTCGGTTGCTAAGTGTTAGTAACTTTCGAAATAAAAGGCTACGGAATAAGCGGAGACTAGCTAAAGGTGAGCTGACGATATGTGTTGGAAGTGTTTCCAAGGTTGATGTGATCAAGCATCGCCGCTCCCTCTACCATCGAGATTGGTGTTAAACCTAAATAATTGTTATTTGGTGTTTGCGTTGAGCATATACATGATTGGATTATGTCTGCACTTAATACGGTTATTCATTTAAGAAGAATAATGGTTACTCGATTTATTTGAATAATACCTTCGATGGTCTTGCACCTAAATAAATGGTTTATTGAATCTCGATCGTAGTGATACACATTTTCATGCCAAAAGTATAAAATAGTAATGATAGTACCACTTACTTGTGGCACTGCCATGTAAGTCATGTTGGTGAATACGCATGATGAAACTCCATGCAGATGGATCGTTTGGACTCACTTGATTTTGAATCACTTGAGATATGCAAAACATACCACATGGGCAAGATGACTGAAAAGCCTCGGTTTCAGTAAGATGGAACAAGATAGCAACTTGTTGGAAGTAACACATTTTGATGTGTGCAGTCCAATGAGTCTGAGGCATTTGATGAATATCGTTATGTTCTCACTTCAGAGATGATTTGAGTAGATGTTGAGTATGTTTACTTGATGAAACACAAGTCTGAATTATTGAAAGTTTCAAGTAATTTCAGAGTGAAGTTGAAGATCTTCGTGACAAGAGGATAGAATGTCTATGATATGATCATAGAGATGAATATCTGAGTTACGAGTTTTGGCACACAATTAAGACATTGTGCAAATTGTTTCACAATTAATACCACTTTGGAACACCATAGTGTGATGGTGTGTCCGAACATCATAGTTGCACCCTATTGGATATGGTGCGTACCATGATGTCTCTTATCGAATTACCACTATCGTTCATGGGTTAGGCATTAGAGACAACCGCACTCACTTTAATAAGGTACCATGTAATTCCGTTGAGATGACACCGTATGAACTATGGTTTAGAGAAACCTAAGCTGTCATTTCTTAAAGGTTTGGGGTCATGACGCTTATGTGAAAAAGTTTCAGGTTGATAAGCTCGAACCCAAAGCGGATAAAATGCATCTTCATAGGGCACCCAAAACAGTTGGGTATACCTCCTAATTCAGATCCGAAAGCAATAGGGATTGTTTCTTGAATTGGGTCCTTTCTCGAGAAAAAGTTCGTCTCGAAAAGTTGAGTGGGAGGATGGTGGAGACTTGATGAGGTTATTGAACCATCACTTCAACTAGTGTGTAGCAGGGCACAGGAAGTTGTTCGTGGCACCTACACCAATTGAAGTAGAAGCTTATGATAGTGATCATGAAGTTTTGGATCAAGTCAGCGGCGTACCTCGTGGGGTGACAAGGATGCGTACTACTTCAGAGTGATGCACGCAATCCTGTCTTGAAGGTCATGTTGCTAGACAACAATGAACCTACGAGCTATGGAGAAGCGATGGTGGGCCCAAATTCGACAAATGGTTAGAAGCCATGAAATCCGAGATAGGATCCATGTATCGTAACAAAGCATGGACTTTGGTGGACTTGCCCGATGATCGGCAAGCCATTGAGATGAATGGATCTTTAAGAAGAAGGCGGACGTGGGCGGTAATGTCACCGTCTATGAAGCTCGACTTGTGGCAAAAAGTTTTCACAAGTTCAAGGAGTTGACTACGATGAGATTTTCTCATCCGTAGAG
Organism: Aegilops bicornis; assembly: GCA_021605145.1. Taxonomy (NCBI): domain Eukaryota; kingdom Viridiplantae; phylum Streptophyta; class Magnoliopsida; order Poales; family Poaceae; genus Aegilops; species Aegilops bicornis. Next base: position 62,431,667 of record CM038675.1, on the reverse strand, counting down.
ATGCTTATGTCCTTCGTTATCATGTTAGCATTAGCTGCATTTATGAAATCAGGCAGATGGATGTCAAAACGAGTTTCCTTACCAGTTTACGTAAGGAAAGGTTGTATGTGATAAAATCAGAAAAGTTTTGTCGATCCTAAGGATGCTAAAAGGTATGCTAGCTCCAGCGATCCTTTCTAAGGACTGGAGTAAGCATCTCGGAGTTGGAATGTGCACTTTGATAAGATGATCAAAGATGTTAGGTTTATACAAAGTTTATGAGAAACTTGTATTTCCAAAGAAATGAGTGGGAGCACTATAGAATTTACGATGAGTATATGTTGTTGACATATTGATGATCAGAAATGATGTAGAATTTCGGAAAGCATATAGGGTTATTTGAAAGATGTTTTCAATAGAAAACCTGGATTAAGCTACTTGAACATTGAGCATCGAGATCTATAAGGATAGATCAAAAATGTTTAATAATACTTTCAAATGAGCACATACCTTGACATAATCTTGAAAGTGTTCAAGATGGATCAGTCAAAGAAGGAGTTCTTGCCTGAGTTGTAAGGTATGAAGTTCGACCACGGCAGAAAAGAGAGAAAATCTGAAGGTCGTCCCCTATGCTTGGACATAGGCTCTATAGTATGCTATCTTGTGTACCGCACGGAAGTGTGCCTTGCCATGAGTCAGTCAAGAGGTACAAGAATGATCCAGGAATGGATCATTGGACAATGATCAAAATTGTCCTTGGAGTAAATAAGGACATGTTTCTCGATTATGGAGGTGATAAAGAGTTCGGCGTAAAGGGTTACGTCGATGCAAGCTTTAACACCTATCCGAATGACTCTAAGTAGCAAACAGGATCGTATAGTGGAACAACCATTTGGAATAGCTCCAAGTGGGCGTGGAAGCAGCATTTATAATATGACCTAGAAATTTGCAAAGCACACCACGGATCTGAAAGGTTCAGACCCGTTGACTAACCCCCGTTGACTAAAACCTCTCTCACAAGCCAAACCTGATCACACCTCAGAACTCATTGAGCCTAAATCACATGATGATGTGAACTAGTTGACAGACACTAGTAAACTCTTTGGGTGTTGGTCACATGGCGATGTGACCTATCAGTGTTAATCACATGACGATGTGAACTAGATTATTGACTCTAGTGCAAGTGGGAGACTGTTGGAAATATGCCCTAGAGGCAATAATAAATTAGTTATTATTATTATATTTCCTTGTTCATGATAATCGTTTATTATCCATGCTATAATTGTATTGATAGGAAACTCAAATACATGTGTGGATACATAGACAACACCATGTCCCTAGCAAGCCTCTATTGGCTAGCTCGTTGATCAATAGATGGTTACGGTTTCCTAACCATGGACATTGGATGTCATTAATAACGGGATCACATCATTAGTAGAATGATGTGATGGACAAGACCCAATCCTAAGCCTAGCACAAAGATGCGTAGTTCGTATGCTAAAGCTTTTCTAATGTCAAGTATCATTTCCTTAGACCATGAGATTGTGCAACTCCCGGATACCGTAGGAATGCTTTGGGTGTACCAAACGTCACAGCGTAACTGGGTGGCTATAAAGGTGCATTACAGGTATCTCCGAAATGTATGCATTGGGTTGGCACGAATCGAGACTGGATTTGTCACTCCGTGTGTGACGGAGAGGTATCTCTGGGCCCACTCGGTAGGACATCATCATAATGTGCACAATGTGACCAAGGGGTTGATCACGGGATGATGTGTTACGAAAGCGAGTAAAGAGACTTGCGAAAGCGAGATTGAACAAGGTATCGGTATACCGACGATCGAATCTCGGGCAAGTACAATACCGCTAGACAAAGGGAATTGTATACGGGATCGATTGAGTCCTTGACATCGTGGTTCATCCGATGAGATCATCGTGGAACATGTGGGAGCCAACATGGGTATCCAGATCCCGCTATGCATTATTGACCGGAGAACGTCTCGGTCATGTCTACATGTCTCCCGAACCCGTAGGGTCTACACATAAGGTTCGATGGCGCTAGGGTTATAAAGGAAGTTTGTATGTGGTTGCGAATGTTGTTGAGTCCCGGATGAGATCCCGGACGTCACGAGGAGTTCCGGACTGCTCCGGAGGTAAAGATTTATATATGGGAAGTCTTATTTTGGTCGCTGGAAAAGTTTCGCACTTTATCGGTATTGTACCGGGAGTGCCGAAAGGGGTCCGGGGGTCCACCGGGGGTCCACCTGCCCCGGGGGGCCACATGGGCTGTAGGGGGTGCGCCTTGGCCTATATGGGCTAAGGGCACCAGCCCCAAGAGGCCCATGCGCCAAGGAAACTTGGGGAGGGAAGAGTCCTCAAGGGGGAAGGCACCTCCGAGGTGCCTTGGGGAGGATGGACTCCTCCCCCCCTCTTGGCCGCACCCCTTCCTTGGAGGAAGGGGCAAGGCTGTGCCTCCCCCCTCTCCCTTGCCCCTATATATAGTGGAGGGGAGGGAGGGCATCCACATCTAAGCCCCTGGCGCCTCCCTCCCTCCCGTGACACCTCCTCCTCTCACGTAGGTGCTTGGCGAAGCCCTGCAGGATTGCCACGCTCCTCCACCACCACCACGCCGTTGTGCTGCTGTTGGATGGAGTCTTCCTCAACCTCTCCCTCTCTCCTTGCTGGATCAAGGCATGGGAGGCGTCACCGGGCTGTACGTGTGTTGAGCAGCGGAGGTGCCGTCCGTTCGGCACTAGGATCATCGGTGATTTGAATCACGGCAATGCGACTCCATCAACCCCGTTCACTTGAACGCTTCCGCTTAGCGATCTACAAGGGTATGTAGATGCACTCTCCTTCCCTCGTTGCTAGTTTCTCCATAGATAGATCTTGGTGACACGTAGGAAAATTTTGAATTTATGCTCGTTACCCATGATGGCATCATGAGCTAGGTCTATTGCGTAGATTCTTTGCACGAGTAGAACACAAAGTAGTTGTGGGCGTTGATTTTGTTCAATATGCTTACCGTTACTAGTCCAATCTTGTTTCGACGGTATTGTGGGATGAAGCGGCCCGGACCGACCTTACACGCATCTTCCACGTGAGACAGGTTCCACCGACCCGACATGCACTTGGTGCATAAGGTGGCTAGCGGGTGCCAGTCTCTCCCACTTTAGTCGGAACGGATTCGATGAAAAGGGTCCTTATGAAGGGTAAATAGCAATTGGCATATCACGTTGTGGTTTTGCGTAGGTAAGAAACGTTCTTGCTAGAAACCCAAAGCAGCCACGTAAAACATGCAAACAACAATTAGAGGACGTCTAACTTGTTTTTGCAGGGTATGCTATGTGATGTGATATGGCCAAGAAGAATGTGATGAATGATATGTGATGTATGAGATTGATCATGTTCTTGTAATAGGATTCACGACTTGCATGTCGATGAGTATGACAACGGCAGGAGCCATAGGAGTTGTCTTTATTTATTGTATGACCTGCGTGTCATTAAACAACGCCATGTAATTACTTTACTTTATTGCTAACCGGTAGCCATAGTAGTAGAAGTAATAAGTTGGCGAGACAACTTCATGGAGACACGATGATGGAGATCATGATGATGGAGATCATGGTGTCATGCGGTGACAATAATGATCATGGAGCCCGAAGATGGAGATCAAAAGGAGCAATATGATATTGGCCATATCATGTCACTACTATATAATTGCATGTGATGTTTATTATGTTTATGCATCTTGTTTACTTAGAGCAGCGGTAGTAAATAAGATGATCCCTTACACAAATTTCAAGAAGTGTTCTCCCCGGTGCACCGTTGCTACAGTTCGTAAGCTTCTAAGCACCACGTGATGATCGGGTGTGATGGATTCTTACGTTCACATACAACGGGTGTAAGACAGATTTACACAGCAAAAACACTTGGGGTTAACTTGACGAGCCTAGCATGTACAGACATGGCCTCGGGAACACAGAGACCGAAAAGGTCGAGCATGAGTCGTATAGTAGATACGATCAACATGAAGATGTTCACCGATGATGACTAGTCCGTCTCACGTGATGATTGGACACGGCTTAGTTGACTCGGATCATGTAATCACTTAGATGACGGAGGGATGTCTATCTGAGTGGGAGTTCATAAGATGAACTTAATTATCTTGAACATAGTCAAAAGACCTTTTGCAAATTATGTAAGCTCGCGCTTTAGTTCCACTTTGTTTAGATATGTTCCTAGAGAAAATATAGTTGAAAGTTGAAAGTAGCAATTATGCGATCAAGAGAAAGCTTATGTCCTTAATGCACGCTCGGTGTGCTGAACCCCAAGCGTAAATGCATGGATGTTGCGAACATCGGACATACACATTTTGTTAACTACGTGATAGTTCAGTTAAGCGGTTTAGAGTTGAGGCACCAAAGGCGTTTTTGAAACGTCGCAGAACATATGAGATGTTTGAGGGCTGAAATTGGGATTTCAAGCTCGTGCCCACGTCAAGAGGTATAAGACCTCAAGCGATTTCTTAGCCTACAAACTAAGGGAGAAAAGCTCAATCATTGAGCTTGTGCTCAGATTGTCTGAGTACAACAATCACTTGAATTGAGTGGGAGTTGATCTTCCAGATGAGATAGTGATGTTTCTCCAAAGTCATTGCCACCAAGCTGCTAGAGCTTCGTGATGAACTATAACATATCAAGGATATAGATGATCCTTGAGGTATTCGCGTTGTTTGACATCACGAAAGTAGAAGTCAAGAAGGAGCATCAATTGTTGATGGTTGGTGAAACCACTAGTTTCAAGAAGGGCAAGGGCAAGAAGGGATACTTCATGAAATGGCAAATCAGCTGTTGCTCTAGTGAAGAAACCCAAGGTTGAACCCAAACCGAGGCTGAGTGCTTACGTAATAAGGGAACAGCCTTTGGAGCAGCATTACCCTAGATACTTGGTAGATAAGAAGGCTGGCAAGGTCGAAAGAAGTATATTGGATATACATTATGTTAATGTGTACTTTACTAGTGCTCCTAGTAGCACCAGGGTATTAAGATACCGGTTCGGTTGCTAAGTGGTAGTAACTTCGAAATAAAAGGCTACGGAATAAGCGGAGACTAGCTAAAGGTGAGCTGACGATATGTGTTGGAAGTGTTTCCAAGGTTGATGTGATCAAGCATCGCCCGCTCCCTCTACCATCGAGATTGGTGTTAAACCTAAATAATTGTTATTTGGTGTTTGCGTTGAGCATATACATGATTGGATTATGTCTCGCATAATAAGGTTATTCATTTAAGAAGAATAATGGTTACTCGATTTATTTGAATAATACCTTGATGGTCTTGCACCTAAATAAATGGTTTATTGAATCTCGATCGTAGTGATACACATTTTCATGCCAAAAGTATAAAATAGTAATGATAGTACCACTTACTTGTGGCACTGCCATGTAAGTCATGTTGGTGAATACGCATGATGAAACTCCATGCAGATGGATCGTTTGGACTCACTTGATTTTGAATCACTTGAGATATGCAAAACATACCACATGGGCAAGATGACTGAAAAGCCTCGGTTTGATAAGATGGAACAAGATAGCAACTTGTTGGAAGTAACACATTTTGATGTGTGCAGTCCAATGAGTGCTGAGGCATCTGATGAATATCGTTATGTTCTTACTTCACAGATGATTTGAGTAGATGTTGAGTATGTTTACTTGATGAAACACAAGTCTGAATTATTGAAAGTTTCAAGTAATTTCAGAGTGAAGTTGAAGATCTTCGTGACAAGAGGATAGAATGTCTATGATATGATCATAGAGATGAATATCTGAGTTCTGAGTTTTGGCACACAATTAAGACATTGTGCAAATTGTTTCACAATTAATACCGCTTTGGAACACCATAGTGTGATGGTGTGTCCGAACATCATAGTTGCACCCTATTGGATATGGTGCGTGCCATGATGTCTCTTATCGAATTACCACTATCGTTCATGGGTTAGGCATTAGAGACAACCGCACTCACTTTAATAAGGTACCATGTAATTCCGTTGAGATGACACCGTATGAACTATGGTTTAGAGAAACCTAAGCTGTCATTTCTTAAAGGTTTGGGGCCGCGACGCTTATGTGAAAAAGTTTCAGGTTGATAAGCTCGAACCCAAAGCGGATAAAATGCATCTTCATAGGGCACCCAAAACAGTTGGGTATACCTCCTAATTCAGATCCGAAAGCAATAGGGATTGTTTCTTGAATTGGGTCCTTTCTCGAGAAAAGTTCGTCTCGAAAAGTTGAGTGGGAGGATGGTGGAGACTTGATGAGGTTATTGAACCATCACTTCAACTAGTGTGTAGCAGGGCACGGAAGTTGTTCCGTGGCACCTACACCAATTGAAGTAGAAGCTTATGATAGTGATCATGAAGTTTTGGATCAAGTCACCGGCGTACCTCGTAGGGTGACAAGGATGCGTACTACTTGAGTGGTACGCAATCCTGTCTTGAAGGTCATGTTGCTAGACAACAATGAACCTACGAGCTATGGAGAAGCGATGGTGGGCCCAAATTACGACAAATGGTTAGAAGCCATGAAATCCGAGATAGGATCCATGTATCAGAACAAAGCATGGACTTTGGTGGACTTGCCCGATGATCGGCAAGCCATTGAGATGAATGGATCTTTAAGAAGAAGACGGACGTGGACGGTAATGTCACCGTCTATGAAGCTCGACTTGTGGCAATAAGTTTTCACAAGTTCAAGGAGTTGACTACGATGAGATTTTCTCATCCGTAGCGATGCTTAAGTCCGTCGGAATCATGTTAGCATTAGCTGCATTTATGAAATCAGGCAGATGGATGTCAAAACGAGTTTCCTTACCAGTTTACGTAAGGAAAGGTTGTATGTGATAAAATCAGAAAAGTTTTGTCGATCCTAAGGATGCTAAAAGGTATGCTAGCTCCAGCGATCCTTTCTAAGGACTGGAGTAAGCATCTCGGAGTTGGAATGTGCACTTTGATAAGATGATCAAAGATGTTAGGTTTATACAAAGTTTATGAGAAACTTGTATTTCCAAAGAAATGAGTGGGAGCACTATAGAATTTCTGATGAGTATATGTTGTTGACATATTGATGATCAGAAATGATGTAGAATTTCTGGAAAGCATATAGGGTTATTTGAAAGATGTTTTTCAATAGAAAACCTGGATTAAGCTACTTGAACATTGAGCATCGAGATCTATAAGGATAGATCAAAAATGTTTAATAATACTTTCAAATGAGCACATACCTTGACATAATCTTGAAAGTGTTCAAGATGGATCAGTCAAAGAAGGAGTTCTTGCCTGAGTTGTAAGGTATGAAGTTCGACCACGGCAGAAAAGAGAGAAAATACGAAGGTCGTCCCCTATGCTTCAGACATAGGCTCTATAGTATGCTATGCTGTGTACCGCACCGGAAGTGTGCCTTGCCATGAGTCAGTCAAGAGGTACAAGAATGATCCAGGAATGGATCATTGGACAGCGGTCAAAATTGTCCTTGGAGTAAATAAGGACATGTTTCTCGATTATGGAGGTGATAAAGAGTTCGCGTAAAGGGTTACGTCGATGCAAGCTTTAACACCTATCCGAATGACTCTAAGTAGCAAACAGGATACGTATAGTGGAACAACCATTTGGAATAGCTCCAAGTGGGGCGTGGAAGCAGCATTTATAATATGACCTAGAAATTTGCAAAGCACACACGGATCTGAAAGGTTCAGACCCGTTGACTAAAACCCGTTGACTAAAACCTCTCTCACAAGCAAAACATGATCAAACCTCAGAACTCATTGAGCCTAAATCACATGATGATGTGAACTAGTTTACAGACACTAGTAAACTCTTTGGGTGTTGGTCACATGGCGATGTGACCTATCAGTGTTAATCACATGACGATGTGAACTAGATTATTGACTCTAGTGCAAGTGGGAGACTGTTGGAAATATGCCCTAGAGGCAATAATAAATTAGTTATTATTATTATATTTCCTTGTTCATGATAATCGTTTATTATCCATGCTATAATTGTATTGATAGGAAACTCAAATACATGTGTGGATACATAGACAACACCATGTCCCTAGCAAGCCTCTATTGGCTAGCTCGTTGATCAATAGATGGTTACGGTTTCCTAACCATGGACATTGGATGTCATTAATAACGGGATCACATCATTAGTAGAATGATGTGATGGACAAGACCCAATCCTAAGCCTAGCACAAAGATCGTAGGTTAGTATGCTAAAGCTTTTCTAATGTCAAGTATCATTTCCTTAGACCATGAGATTGTGCAACTCCGGATACCGTAGGAATGCTTTGGGTGTACCAAAGCGTCACAACGTAACTGGGTGGCTATAAAGGTGCATTAAGGTATCTCCGAAAGTGTCTGTTGGGTTGTACGAATCGAGACTGGGATTTGTCACTCCGTGACGGAGAGGTATCTCTGGGCCCACTCGGTAGGACATCATCATAATGTGCACAATGTGACCAAGGGGTTGATCACGGGATGATGTGTTCTGAAATGAGTAAAGAGACTTGCCGGAAGCGAGATTGAACAAGGTATCGGTATACCGACGATCGAATCTCGGGCAAGTACAATACCGCTAGACAAAGGGAATTGTATACGGGATCGATTGAGTCCTTGACATCGTGGTTCATCCGATGAGATCATCGTGGAACATGTGGGAGCCAACATGGGTATCCAGATCCCGCTGTTGGTTATTGACCGGAGAACGTCTCGGTCATGTCTACATGTCTCCCGAACCCGTGAGGGTCTACACATAAGGTTCGATGGCGCTAGGGTTATAAAGGAAGTTTGTATGTGGTTACCGAATGTTGTTCGAGTCCCGGATGAGATCCTGACGTCTCGAGGAGTTCGGAATGGTCCGGAGGTAAAGATTTATATATGGGAAGTCCTATTTTGGTCGCCGGAAAAGTTTCGCACTTTATCGGTATTGTACCGGGAGTGCGAAAGGGGTCCGGGGTCCACCGGGGGTCCACCTGCCCGGGGCCACATGGGCTGTAGAAGTGCGCCTTGGCCTATATGGGCCAAGGGCACCAGCTCCAAGAGGCCCATGCGCCAAGGAAACTTGGGGAGGGAAGAGTCCTCAAGGGGAAGGCACCTCCGAGGTGCCTTGGGGAGGATGGACTCCTCCCCTCTTGGCCGCACCCCTTCCTTGGAGGAAGGGGCAAGGCTGCGCCTCCCCTCTCCCTTGCCCCTATATATAGTGGAGGGAGGAGGGCATCCACATCTAAGCCTGGCGCCTCCCTCCCTCCGTGACACCTCCTCCTCTCACGTAGGTGCTTGGCGAAGCCTGCAGGATTGCCACGCTCCTCCACCACCACCACGCCCGTTGTGCTGCTGTTGGATGGAGTCTTCCTCAACCTCTCCCTCTCTCCTTGCTGGATCAAGGCATGGGAGACGTCACCGGGCTGTACGTGTGTTGAGCAGCGGAGGTGCCGTCCGTTCGGCACTAGGATCATCGGTGATTTGAATCACGGCAGCACGACTCCATCAACCCGTTCACTTGAACGCTTCCGCTTAGCGATCTACAAGGGTATGTAGATGCACTCTCCTTCCCTCGTTGCTAGTTTCTCCATAGATAGATCTTGGTGACACGTAGGAAAATTTTGAATTTATGCTACGTTACCCAACAGTGGGTGCGCCATTAGTATAGAAATTTTTTTTGAACTAGTGCGCCTGTCCAAACATACTAATGGCGCATCCAGATGAAGTGCGCCATTAGTAGTTGTAACTACTAATGGCGCACCGCGCCAAGGGTGCGCCATTAGTATTTTTTTTTGCAAAACTACTAATGGCGCACCGCCAGAAGGTGCGCCATTAGTAACCTGGATTACTAATGGCGCATTTTTTGCTAGTGCGCCATTAGTAAGTGGGCAGCAACTAGATATTTTGGACAACCTCTCCTACCCACACTCACTTTCTCTCCACCTCCTCCTTGTCTCGGGTGCCTCCTCTTTTTCACCTCATTTCCACCATAGATTCATTCAAATTAAGTGGTTAAATTACCTTGTTTTAATAGGTAAGTAAGGGGGAAGCTATATTTATGTTGTTCTCCCTACAACAATGTGCACATGCACTTTTTATGGCCTAGCTAGATCTATGTATGTTCGTGGTGTTGCATATGTTTGTGGTGTTGCATATGTGTTTGTGTTTGGAGGTGTACGGTATTTGAAATGCGATAGTTGCCAATATTTTGCGGAATGTTGATTCATTTCCGTTTGGCGAGAATTTTGGCATTAAGCATTCTTTTGGTCCTATTTTAGGGAAAGTCATGCCAAATTTTTGTTTGGTTCTAAAATATCGTTTTGCTCTACCCTTGAGGCGACCATAGTCCGCATACGATGACGAAGGCATCGTGAATAGGTTGTTGAGGTCCGCGAAGGCCGAGATGCTTCAAAAGAACGAGACGGAGATAAGATGTCCGTGTCGAAGATGCAAGCTGAAGAGCCTTATTGCGGACCCGGATTCCGGGCTGGTGCGGGACCACCTGCTCTTGCGTGGTTTCATGGATGGCTATCGGTGGCAAGGTGATGAAGATGACTACGAAGTCGTCCATGGGGGCCGGGCAAGAAATCAGGAAGGGCAGCAAGACAACCACCGCGGCTCGGGCGGGCGAGAAGACGAAGAATCCCCAGGAGATGATCACGACGGTGATGCTATACACAGTCATCATGTAGAAGATGCAGGACATGATGATGAGGAAGATGCCGGAGCAGGCGACGGGCATGATCATGAAGATGATGATGCCGGGCGGAGCGCAACGCTGGACCATCGATGGGCTGGGTGCAGGACCCTCATATTCAAGAGCTGCTTCTCAAGCGCACGGATAACGCCAGAGCTGCCGCCGAGAGAAAGCCAAGATGGATCAACTTGAGTTAGACGCGGTTACTCCATTGTATGAAGGATGCAGGCCGAGGATACCCGCTTTGAAAGTAACAGCTCATGGCTCTGGAGATGAAGGTAAAACACAAAATGACCGACGCATGCTTCGACGAGAACATGTCATTCTGGCACGAACGTCTTCCCAAGGGGAACAAGTTCCCGACCAGTTTGGAGGAGGCGAAGAAAATCGTGTGTCCTCTCAATTTACCGCACGTGAAATACCATGTGTGCATGAACAATTGCATCATTTATCGGGACGAGCACGCGGAGTCTACCATATGTCCGGTGTCTTGGCGTCACTCGATACAAGAAGAGGAAGAAAGCTCCTCGAAAAGTGGTGTGGTACTTTCCGATCACTCCTCGTCTGCAGCGGTATTTCGCGGACCCTAAGGTAGCAAATCTCCTGCGTTGGCACGCGGATAGGGAGGAGAAGAAGCGAGAAGATGACGCAAATGATCCAGAGATAGATAAAAAGACAAGATGTTGAGTCACCCTAAGGATGCGAGCGGTGGCAAGCGTTGAACCAAGACCCAGAATTTGGGAAGGATCCAAGGAACATCGTGCTGGGCGCGAGCATTGATGGAGTCAATCCGTTTGGCAGCCAGAGAAGCACACATAGCACCTGGCCTGTGTTTGTGTGGATGTACAACCTTCCCCCTGGTTGTGCATGAAGAGGAAGTACATTCACATGAGTATGCTAATTGAAGGGCCGAAACAACCAGGGAACGACATCAATCTGTATCTGGGGCTGCTGAAAGAGGAGCTTGACACGCTGTGGAAAACGCCAGCCAATACGTGGAACTTCACGGCCAGCAACTCGCAGAATGCGATGGCGGGGCCATTGGTGTCTCCGGCGGAGGCGGCATTGGTGTCTCCGACGCCGGCACGGGAGCTTAATGCACCCGGGTGTACGCTGGCAGCACCTCTGCAGCAAGCGGCCCCTCCGTCAACTGCACGCCGCCGTTGGCGGTGCCTCGACATTAGCCGAGCTCGACGCCATCATCACGGTAACTAATTAAGCCTCTCTCGGTCGAGGACTTCATCTCCTTGCCTTTGACTGGGCATCCCTGACGTCCTACATGTTTTCGCAGGGCGCCGCCGACGTTCCGTGCACTCTCCTGCACTTCGTGAACAATGAGTTGATCGATGTCGCCAAGGGCAAAATCGTTCAACCGGGCAACCCCTTGTTCCACGGTACCCAGATGCCACCCAACTTGTTTAGGGTTGAACTGGTTCGGGTGCTGCCAGGCTGCGACGAGGTGTTACCTCCGATTCGACCCGTCGGGGCCGGCGATGATGACGTGATGACCCTCGGCGCTTTGCTGAGCTGGCCCCTGCTTTGGCGAAGAGCCAGATTCGTTTGGGGGCGGGGACACCACCCCAAAGACAACACCGCCATCGTGTTGCCGCCAAGTCGGCCCCATGGCAAGACCGCCGCAACGGTGCGGACATCCCTATGCTGGATCCAAACATGCATATGGCACAGGATCGAGCAGCGGCGACGACGATACATTTGCCAACGTCGATTAGTACTTTGCCGATCATGGGTGCGGTGGCGACTTCATGGGGCCTCCTTCTCAAGAACCCAACCCAATAAAAGGCGATGCGCGATCTAGCTGGTACCGGAGAAGCCAAGTTGCAACAGCGTCTGCCATTCAGCTCTCGGGAGACGCCTCCAGCTGCCGACTTCACCGAGCCTCGAGATAGGCGAGGTGCGTAAATATTATCAGCCCCAACACACTCAAGAAGGCGGTCGGTGAGCAGAACTCGGTCCCATTACAGGAGAAGAAGAAGGCACGCAAAAGAAATACTAACAAAGTGCGGGCCAGCCGCCCCGAGTACGATCCGTGCTCGGGGCGGGCCACCTTCACCGAGGATATCTCGAGGAGGGTGCATGTGGCGGGTAGGGCGATGCTACCGACAAATATGCTCAATGCTGCAACCGGTGCTATCGCGGAGTCTGCATGACAGTGTTCTTTCTTTGGAGAAGCGGCGTCTCAGAGAGAAGGATGTGGCATACCCGGTTTTCGTGGCCAAGGTGCCAGAGGGCAAGGGCTTTGTGGATAACTCCATCGGGCGTACGATCGTCCTGCTGTTTGATGACATCCACGCTATGTTGAACCTTCATCCGCCGCACTACACCTTCGTTCGGCTATTTTCGCTGAGTATGGAGATGCGGATCATTCGCGACAAGACCCCGGACATCGTGATAGTCGACCCCTTCTACCTGCGTGCCAAGATCTTGGGCAGCGCTAGGGACCGGCAAGTCGCGAGTTCTTACCTCGAAGGCGTCATTCGGCAAACCAAGATAAGGATAACTTCCTCGTGCCTTACTTTCCCGAGTAAGTCCTCCCTCAACCGCCCGTAACATATGAATTCTTAGATTTCGATCGTTTTTCTTTTAACATTCCGTGTTTTCCGCAGTGACACACATTGCACGCTCATCATCCTAAGCCCCAAATATTCCATGGCCACGTATTTCGACCCCGACCGTCAGTCGAAGGTAGACTACACAAATGTCAAGAAGGTTCTTGATGATGTTCTCCCCGGCTACGCCCAAAATGGAGGCACCTTCACAAGGCCTATTCGTAAATCACGGCAAGCACGTGTTCTCCCTGTCTGACGTTCTGCTGCGTCAAGCAACCGCTTTGTGATCGAGAAGGGTGCCTACTATGCCATCCATCACATGCGGGCGATCGTGCGGGACCATCATCAACTTCGCTACCGAGTAAACTCAAAGATTGGGCAGCGGCGTGTCGGCAATCCAGGACGCGGACATCGGACAAGAATTCTTTCGCATCGATCGGAGTTTGCGGAAATCATCCATCAAGATGTCCATCGTACCTCGGGGCAGTTCTACCTCAGAAATCAACCGTCCAAAGTGACATCGACACAATGCTACAAGCAGGCTGACAACGCCCGTTCTTTCATGACTCCCACGATGAGCGGCGGCTTCATCCACGCTCCGGTCCCTTGAGTCGAGTCGAAAGCGGTGATGCTGTGTCTAGTTCTGAAACATCGATTGGCTCATGTTGTAATTAAACTTTAATGAACTTGTAGTATGTCTCTTTGGTTTGAGAGTCGTTCAACTTAGATGTAATCGATGCTATTAATGTCTTGCTTTTCTCTTCCGATCGTTCTGTTGCATACTTATATATTGCTTATGTATTGTCTGTGAATTGGTACTAACGTTTACGTTTGGCGGTGCATAGCGATGCCGACGTATGTCGTGTACAAGGGTAAGGTTCCCGGAGTCTCGATGACTGGGAGGAGTGTCGGAGACAGGTTCACCGATTCAGCGGTAACAGTTACAAAGGGTACACCACTAGGGCCGAGGCCGAATCTAGATACGCCCGCTATCTAGCGGGAGAGGGGAGGGAGCGTTGGAGGAACCGTATGAAGACGAGTTTCATCGTGATGATGCTCATCGTGCTGACCGCAGCTCTCTTCTATGTTATGGTAGTTTAGATGATCGATATCGACTTGTAATGTGAAGACAAACTCGCTACTCGCGGTCTCGAGACTTGTAATATAATGTTCTATCTTTGTTCGGTCTTTTCAATTCGGAGACTAATATGATGAATTGTATTCGGAGACTAATATGATGAATTGTATTCAAAGACTAATCTTCTATTGTATTCGATAAATCTGTTGTTGATGTGTGCTGTCTATATTTTGTCAAATTATACATTTTGTAACTTGTGCAAAAAACAGAAAATAAAAAATAAAAACCTAATATTCATACTAATGGCGCATCACATGACAGTGCGCCATTAGTATGACAAAGCATACTAATGGCGCATCACTGGTCAGTGCGCCATTAGTATGCCATGGTTACTAATGGCGCATCTCGTGGTCGTGCGCCATTAGTATGCCAAAGCACCTGGGTATACATGGCCCCTGGGAGGCATACTAATGGCGCACCGTAGCCTATACTAATGGCGCACCAGTGATGCGTCATTAGTATACCAGATACTAATGGCGCACCACTGGTGCGCCATTAGTAAAAGTTACTAATGGCGTGCTAGTAATGGCGCACCAGTGATGCGCCATTAATGGCCAAATTAGGTGCGCCATTAGTAGCGGTTTTTCTAGTAGTGCGGGACTAAAGGGCTCATTTGAACCGGGATTAATGCCTTTAGCCGCATGAACCGGTACCAATGCTCACATTAGTCCCGGTTCATGACTGAACCGGGACTAATGTGAATATTATCCTGTGACCAAAGCCATGTTTTCTACTAGTGTGAATGATTCAATCAACAAGTTGAGCAAGAAGAAGAAAAACTGAAGATCTCCTCCTCTGCCACGCGCAATGGCCACCTTCCCTCCAGCCGACCAACCGTGCCACAATCTTGGTGAAGGAGGTCTGGATGGCATTACCATCGATATGATACCGACTTCACACTGCAATCATGGATGATGTGCATGTCGTAGGGCACAATGTGCTTTCACAAGTGGAATAAATCATGCACTCGCTGCCATAAACTCCCCTTCTGCTCCCGCCTAAGATAATTTGCAGATATGGCCAACCATGCATCGCACGACAACTCATCCTCCGTGAATGAGTACCCCGCCATCCGTCGTACTATAAAAATGACATGACGCTAAAAAATAGGCTCAATGGCATTTCACCGAACACCTTTTGGGCGTGGTGTCCGCCATGGATGGCGTCGAGAGGGGTGTAGCCTGTACCTGGCTGCAGACGGGTCCTGGGTGGACGGCGCTGTTGTAAGACAAGCAGGCGCGTCAATGCTGCTACGGAAGTCCGGCAATGCCTGTGTGCCGGACGGAGTGGTACAGTGGCGGCGTAGGAATAGGAGGTTGGAGTCTTGCAGATGCAAAGCAAAGGTGAGAATGGACGGATTGGAAGAAATTAGGACCGGGATGGGAAATATTTGTGGGCCGAGGTGTCATAGTCCTATGAGGCTGTTGTCTGAACTCCCGCACCCCCCCCCCCCCACTTTGCTTCCATTTTACGGGAAAAAGTGTGTCCCGACCGCTCAGCGGACTTATACAGGCCCACGTTGTATGGCAAAACACGTCCGGACCATGTGGTTCGGACGTATGCGGGTGGTTTGAGGGTCCGCTTTGGAGATGCCCTAATTGTCCAAATGTCATTTCTTATTTGATTCAAATTTTGATGTTGACTAATGTGTGTGCACTTGTAGAAAAACACCTATTAGTCCTGGTTCATAAGGGCCTCGTTACAAATACCTCCACCCATTAGTCCCGGTTCAAACACAAACCGGGAAAGATGTGCCTCCACGTGGCCGGTCCGCCGAACCCAGTCAGGGGCCTTTGGTCCCGGTTGGTGGCACCAACCGACCAAAAGTCCATGTTTTTTAGAAAAGTGGCTGCTTTAGGGGTTTTGGGGTTTTTTAGGTTGTTATTACCTAGCTAATAGAGAGAAGTGTCCTCTCTTATATCTTCGTCCTTGGTTTATCAACGCTGCTGCTATGTTCATTTCACCCGCTGATATAACATGCTCATGCATGCTCGCATCATACATCATCATATATAATAACAAGTCCTACTAATCATGCATCATCATACAACTTCTACTCGTTATTAATAATAATTCATACGATCATCATCCTCATAGTCATCGAACCCAACCCTACATAATTGTTCTTAGCACATGATCATCGATTATCGTAGGACCTAAACACCCTTAAGATAAAATAGCATAAAACAATATAGACCCTGACTCTCCATTATGAAGAATGGAGATCATCCTGTCTCAATTCTTGCGCCGCTTCCTTTTTGCTTCCAAGAAGCTCCTTACGACTGTCCATACATTTTTCCATTCTTTGATTGTCATGTCTCCACTTCTTTTAGAAATCCGGTATGGACAGTTGAGATTCAGAGGATGACCTGGATATATGTTCAAAACATGAAGGCTGCCATTCTCATACATCAAATGAGGCACACAATCCTCTGGGATTCTCTGTTGAAAAACATAGTAATAACTTCGTAGTTAGCAATGATGTACTAGTTTTAGAAGTATGAAAAAAGATGCACGAATGTCGTAATAGTAAAAAATCTTACTAGGGTATCTCCATGGTAGTTACCGTAGTCCAAGACGTGCACTAGTGGCACGTATTGACCATAATGTTGAGGAGTTCGATTGTAGACATTGTAATTCTCAAGATCAGTACAAAATGCAATCAGATGATTTTTCTCCTTATAAGTTAATTTAGAGCCATCGGTGTAGTGGGTTTTGTCTACCATCTTCCGCACATTCTTTGAACAATAAAAATAAGCTGTCAATGGAAATAAGTTGTCAACTATTTTGAAATAAACAATGTAAATTACTTAATAACTATGTTAAGCTCACATGGGGGAAGAATTGGAGGTGTATCCACAAGGACCCAAATCGAAGGTCTCTCTTGCTCGATTGTAGGATCACCAAGATCCATGGTGACAAGCATACCCTCATCAAGACCATACATCTTGCAAAGTGCTTCCCAATTTTTGCAACCAAAATGGGCTACACTCTGAGCATTGTACAACTTTACTTGAAAATCCACACTATGATGGGTACTTAGGATAATTTTTTTGGTTTCGAAACTTTCATGGTCTTCAAAACTAATCCTCTCCAAGACATAGCGTCTTGCAAAGCATGGGATAAGCTAGTCGAATTGGAAAAGATAAAAAATATTGTCATGATTAAAATAGTTGAAGTCATGATTAATTACGAAAAAAAACTATTGTAAATGCGTTATGCATCGTATGAACATCGAAGGTCTCGTCGAGCTTAATGCTGAAGCGCCGATCTTCGTCCAGCTCAATGAACCTGTCGCAGATACTTCGGTCGTCGTGGCACTAGTCGCACTCCCCCGGGCGGTTTTCATCGTCCGAGTACGACATTTCCGGCCTATGTTCATAATTAAAATGAAGGAGAACTTATCCAATATGAGCATTCAATAAGCAAAACCAAATCATAAAATAAGCAAAACCAAATCATAAAACAAAGTAGTATTCAAATTAGCATGCATTCAATAATTATAAGCAAAAGTACATCATCTATTGGTGTTCGTACATCGTCGAATATTATCACTAATATAGCATCACTAATACAACTAGAACCGTAGCGCCCGACGGGTGTCGACGCGGGCGGTGGACACCCAAAGATAAGGAACCAGCAAAGGATCATAGCTCCAGTGAGATCCCTGAAGAACCTGCCAGGTATTGTCGAACCTGCCCTCCAATGCAACCATGTAGCGACGGACGTGCTCGTCCTCCTCGCTGACACGGTGACGTACCACCTCCGTGGTGTCCGGAAGCCTCGGCACCGTCACTGGCCCACGCGACCGCCACCAAACAAGGATCGGGTCAACAACGGGCTGCCTCCTCACCAACCTACGTCCCCCGGAAGGTAGCACCTCCCAATACCAGCCAGGCGGAGCCCAGTCCCGAACATGGCCATGATCAAGCAAGTCTCCACCGCCGAGTCGGCTGACGAGGATGTGGGATAGGCATCGCCCGGCGTCGATCTGAGGAACTACTTCTATATATAGTTAAATAAAGTAGTTTTATTAATAACTATCTAGTTCAACTACTATACTAAGCATTTACTATAAATAAATAAATAAAGTAGTACTTACCATAAATAAATAAAGTAGCACTTACTACAAACTACTTCTATATATAGTTAAATAAAGTAGTTTTATTAATTAAATCAACTATCTAGTTCAACTATACTAAGTACTTATTACTATAAATAAATAAAGTAGTACTTACTAAAAACACAGTAGCACTTACTATATATAGTACTTACTAAATAAACTAGTATTTTTCTAACTAACTCATATTTTTCTAACTAATTATATTACCAAAAAATCTAAATAAAATAGTAATTATATTTTTCTAACTAGCTAGTTCAATTATAGTGCTTACTAACATAATCTAAATATCACCAAACATACTATGAACAAATTAATAGAAAAAAATCTATTAACAGAAAAAATCCAACACAAAATATGAACAAATTAATTACACCAAAAAAATCTATTAACAGAAAAAAATCTAACACAATATGAACAAATTAATTACACCAAAAAAAATCTATTAACAGAAAAAAAATCTAACACAATATGAACAAACTAATTACGCCAAAAAAATCTATTAACAGAAAAAAAATCTAACACAATATGAACAAATTAATTACACAATCTAAATTAACATACTATGAACTACATATCTAAATTACTACACATCTAAGTTGCTCACGGCGAGGTCGACGGCGACGGCGACGGCGAGGTGCGGCAAGGCGACAAGGCGTGGGCGGGCGGGCGGGACGCTGGGCGGGCGGGCGGCGACGGCCGGGAGGGGCGGCGACGGCATCGAGCGGGCAGCTGACGGCGTGGGCGAGTGGGCGGCGCGCGGCGTTGGGAGATCGAGGAGGAGGAGAGATCGAAGTGGGGACGCGGTTCTAAAATTTTCCTCATATAGCAAAGTCTTTGGTCCCGGTTCATGGCTCCAACCGGGACCAATGCCTACTAGTCGGTTGGTAGCACCAACCGGGACCAAAGGCCTCTTTTCAGCAGCCCAAAGGGCGGGAAGCGAAGGGCTTTGGTCGGTTGGTGCCACCAACCGGGACTAAAGTGGTGGCATTGGTCCCGGTTGGAGCCACGAACCGGGACCAATGGCCGTGTGCTGGCATGGTGCGGCACAAAAGTTTAGTCCCACCTCGCTAGCTGAGAGGGGCGCGCAGTGGTTTATAAGCCCCACTTCCGCTCCCCTCTCGAGCTCCTCTCCACTGCAGGCTTACGGGCCTACTTACTACTGCTTTGTCTGATGGTCCTACTGGGCCACCTGCGGGCCTGGATCCTGGCCCATGGTGGGTTTCTAGTCGTATCCAGGCGGTGGGGCCCCATTAGGAGGCACTTTTTTTTTACTTATTTATTTTGTGCGGCTGTTTTTTTAGTCCCACCTCGCCAAGCGAGAGGCACTCGCAGCTGTTTATAAGCCCTGAGTGCAGAGATGATGAGGAAGAGGCTCAATGCTTACACTGCGTTGGTTCGCTTCAAGCCTTGAGGAATAGGGTAGACTGCACGGAGCTATGTGCGGTGCAGTTTCTGATATTCGAGCGGCTTGAAGCGAATTAACTAGCATTGCGCCTCTTTTTTATTTTTAATGACTTATTACCATACAGAAATAAATAGAAAAAAATAAATATAGCAGAAAAGAAAAAAACTATATAAAAACTACTCAGAAATAAATAGGCGGCCGGACTGCACGAGGCGGCTGAACTAGCCATGAAGGACTTGGTTATCCGGCTGTGGCCGGCGGAGCCAATGCCGAGCAGTTACTTCGGGCTCGTGAAGCGGATTGTGGGCGCCTGTCCTCAGCTGATGCTGTTAAGCGATCGGTCTGCATAGAGGGTGCGCATATGGCATTTGCCCATGCAAAAGTGCATTGGGGGAAGCTTGACACGGAGAAGCTGATGACTAAGGGGCCGCCAGAGGGTAAAGAGCACCGCAAGCCCGAATTATATTATGAAGGTGTACTGAAGGGAGCCCGCCTTGCGGCGGATAAGTGTGCCAAAGACATTATATTTCCCTGAGGGCATTCGTGCGGAATAAATCTTTAAGGACTTTACAACCTCTCGAATAGCTGACCAGCTCTCGCTGTATCATGACAGTCGGTTTTCGGCTTTCTCTACTGAGGTGCTCGTCCGGCAGATCGGGACACAATCGCAGTAGTTGTCTCTGCGCTACCTTAGCCGATATAAGTTCGGGGTGTCGAGCGACCGAGAAGGTGGTCGAACTTTATTGCCGTACTGTGAAGCCCCTGATCGGACCCTGGTAAACCCAGCCATTATACCGTTGGGTAGCGCGAACTCCTCGGTTGGTGTCCGGATAGTTGGCTGTCATATCAAAATTTTGATAGGCATGCGCGACTCGCTACTCCGGCAGCTGTATGATATCCGCCCTGAGGGCGGGGTTCGGCCTTGCCCATAGGTGTGATTGCATCACATGGTGTTGGCCTGAGTGATTTACCACGTGGTATCTAGTCAACGTGGTTCGTCCCATTAGGATACGGTAAATTACCGCATGGTGGGAAGGTGCCGAAAAAAGTATATAAAAAACTACTCAGAAATAAATAGAATAAAAAATAGTTGTGATTAACTTTACTAAAATCTTTTTTTATTTTTAATGACTTATTACAACTCAGAAATAAATAGAAAAAAATATACTCAGAAATAAATAGAAGAAAAAATAGTTGTGATTAACTTTACTAAAAAATGAGCATAGATGCTTATTTTTAATGACTTATTACAACTCAGAAATAAAAAGAAAAAAATAAATATAGCAGAAAAGAAAAAACTATATAAAAAACTACTCAGAAATGAGCATAGATGCGCTTATAGAGAAAATTCAACCTAAATTCACAATAAATTTCTACTAACTTCAGAGAAATTCAGTATGAATTTAGGTTAAATTCCCTTTATAAGGCCATCTATTTTCATTTTGAGAGGAGCTCAACATAGCAGAGAGGGAGGGGCTTATAAACCGGTCTGATTCCCCTTCGGTTGACGAGATGGGACTAAACTCTGGCCGCAACGAGTACTAACCCTTTAGTCCCGGTTGGTGGCATGAACCGGGACTAATGGGCAGCCTTTGGTCCCGGTTCAAGCCACCAAACGAGACCAATGGTGGTGGGCCAGGAACGAGGGCCATTGGTCCCGGTTCGTCCCACCAGCCGGGACCAATAGGTCCAGACGAACCGGGACCAATGGCCCACGTGGCCCGGCGGCGCCGGGGCTCTGAACGGGTCCAATGCCCCATTGGTCCCGGTTCTGGATTGAACCGGGACTAATGGGCTGGACCGGCCTGGACCATTGGCCCCTTTTCTATTAGTGGTGTGGGCCCATGTTATAAAAGGTTTGGCCTATTTAGTCCCCCTCATTTTTGGTTTTTGGCAAAGAGATCAATATAATTCATTCCTTTTAGGAAGAAAAATAAAGGAAATGTAGTTTGCTTAAGAGGTGGTTGAAGCTCTGATGTCGTCTTCCTACCCAAGGGCCAAAGTCATAACCAACATGCAAACGAGTGACATCATATCACTTCCCACCACACAAGTCATTTATAAGAGTAAGGCATCACCAAGCAAAAGATGAATCAATCACACACACACACACACGCACACGCACACGCACACGCAAACGCACACGCACGCGCACGCGCACGCACACGCGCGCACACACACACACACACACACACACACACACAAAACTCACTTTGCTTCTCTTCCTTGTGGTTATTGAGTTTTATGCATATAGACATATGAGGCACCAGGAATTAGCAATTGTTTACATGAACTACAAGATGGACTATCTAGCTTTGATTGAGTCATGGATCCTTCCCCAAACCAAAGCTCCCTCGTTTCAGTTGTCTTACAAATTCATGTTTGTAAGAAATTTCTTGATTTTACCGATCCAGGATAACGTAGGACCCAGTCACTTGGCCAGGCTGGAATAGCTAGCCGCCGAGTTTGCTTGATTTTAGGCACCGTGGAAGTCACATTTACCAGTCTAGTACTCTACTATGCAAGTGTATAGCGCTCTCTCCAGACTTGTAACTTGCGCGGTACATCTGGCAGAAGGCAAGTAGGTGTACATTAATGTCTGGTGTAGTTTTTTATATTTCCTAGATACATCCATTTCTCTGACAAGTATTTCCATACGGAAGGCGTATAAGAGAAAGAACACATGATAGCAACAAACTCCTATTCCAACTATTGTTCTTTAGAGAAGGAGTATAATGGCAGACGATGCATGTGCCAATGCCCAAATAATGCTCGTTGTAAGAAAATATACAAAACTGTTAAATAGAGAATGACTACAAAATAAAATTAGTATGTAGCAGTACTCCGTCTGCCATAATGTAGCCTGGGGCAACCAACATGTGTTCTCATTCATAGCCGGGTGCAATCAGATCACTAATTTTTTGGAGGTTGAAGCTCCCATTACGTTCGTTGTTCAGAAGACTTTAATCCAGGAATGTTAGGGGTTGGCCATACAATCAAAATCTGAGCACATCACAGTATTAACTGGCGATATAATGGTATCATAGATAAAATGATGGCACTGTATTTACCGAAGAAAGCGATGAGTTGTATGTTAGTGGAGATATGGCTCGTCACTCATCTTCTTATGGAGTGTAACTAATGGTTTTGAGCCGGTGTGGCATATCTCCCACATTTTCACTTCTACCTCTCTCCACTATTGGACCACAAGGTTAAAATGCAAATATGACCCTAAGACAATTAAATAGAATATCATTTAGATATCCTAAGAGAGAACACATTGTGGTGTGTCTCTGCTTTTTTTTAATGTTTTAAATTTGGCTGGCTATAGCTTTGCGGGAGTTTAAAAACGAACCTATATGATGCTTTGTACTTCTATTCTACCTACGACCACTATAGCACCAAACAGCTGAACCACAGTTGTTCTGATCCCAAACTCATGTGAGCTCAGGTGAACTATAAAAAAAAATAAAAAAAATTCAGAACTTTTTAGTTCCAAACATTGACAAATGTTTCCATTGCTTGCTTTCTGGAAACATGGCCAAAAAAATTGATGATCCAAACTTATATTTCCAAAGCATTTTGGAGTCTCGATTTTTTTGCCACATCTTCCACAATGTTATTTAACGATGAAACTTTACAAGCAACAAAAACATTTATCAATGTTTGGCACACAAAAAATCATTTTTCTTATTTTTTTAATTTTACTTTTCACCCGAGCTCACATGAGATCGGGAACAGAAGAACACATTCACAAATAAGTTGCGCCTATTTGGCATAGCTATTATCTTGTATGTGTGTACGGGACAAAAAACCATGTAATCATTTGTACATGCAAATTTAATCCAAAATGACCATGTGTATAACTAGATAGCATGAAAAAAAGGAAACCCATACAGTGTAGCATCCAATCATTCTTGGGAGCTTGTTTTACATTGGAGCTTCGGCCGGTTAGACTTGTTTAATGCTACTCCATGACTTGGAAACCAAGAAAGAAAATAAACTATCTATTCAGTTGTATGATGATTCCTTTAGTCCTTACTTGGCCAGTGTTTTCTATTATATGCTTATCTCCGACGAGCTTCCTCCACGGGTCGTAAAACATCTCCTTCCTTGAGTCTCACCAACTGGCATAGGGCCAAATCTACGCGAGCTCGCGAGCAAGCAGGTCATGCTGGCCATGGCTGCACAGAATCCCAACTTCATCGTCGAGCAGCGGACAATGTACAAGGCCCCACGCACTCGCGCCGGCTGCAAAGCAGCCGCGGAGGCGACGATGGCGGCGCACGTGATCCCAAACGACAGCGCCAGCAGCTGTGCGTGGTTCGTGTCGCCCACTGTGCATCGTCGACGCCGATACACTGGTGATGAACAGGCCGCAGACTCTGATGAGGTGGAGTAGGGCATGGGTGGCGGCGGGGCCTTGAGTCCCAAGTGGGCCAGTCCTTGTCCTATGTTCTACTCTTTCACTCCGGCCACGCACCTTCACTTCGCGGGTCTCATCTTTGCCAGAAATGTACACGGCCGGCCGACATGGACCTGGAGGGAAATAACAAGGAGTCGGAGGACAGGCGGCGCCGTAGATTTAGATTAGGTTTAGGACCAGTCGCTTTTGTTTAATGAAATATGTTGAAAATGTAATGAATATGCTCCGGTTTAGATAAAAATCATTCGATTTGCATGTAATTCATCTGGTTTGTCGAAATCCAATTTGAAATGTATGTGGGCATGGTTGGATGGCCGGCTCCCATATAACTATTCACGGACCTTCCGTACACGTCCGCAGACGGATACCATGTTTATTTTAGGGGTCAACGTTGAAGATGCCCTAAGAAGGTAAAAGTTAGTCAGACCAATTACTTAATGTAATCAATGGCTCAGGCTTATTATGTATTCTTATGTCTCCTGGGAAAAAAAGGTGGCAAGAGGGACCATGTTAAAACTGCTATTGGGAAAAAAGTCATTTCATTTGTCTTAGGGGTTGACAAACTTTTCCATGCAAGTACTTTATAAAGTGTGACAGGTACAGAAAAACATGGTGAGAAATTGGCAAAGTCCGGGAAAAAGATTGTTCTACGGTAGCGGAGACGGACTGCTTATAGGAAAGTTTGAGGGATACATTGAAAAAGAAACAGACAGTAGCGATAAACAATTGTAGTGACTCAAGCACCTCAACAATGGATATGACTACAAGCCAAACATACTATCAAAACACTCAATAAACCGAGACTATCCTGGTCTTCCAAAGGAATTCACATATTCTGTGTTGACGTTGGATACTCCTGCTCGATGCAACGTGAAAGCCAGTAAAAAGAGCACCCGGGCCCTCCTTGATTCCACGGAGAAAGAGGCATCGCGCGCCCGGCGCCGCGGCTGCAGAGTCGATGCGCTGCCAAATGGAGGACAGCCTATGAATCCACCACCCAGATGCCAAGCTTCAGGCCAACTTCACCGCGCAACCCCAAACGGACGTCTGTTTTGTCCGGATTCTGTCCGTTTGGGTAGGGATTTAGGGTCGTGTCCGGGTGTATCCTGGAATGCTGTGGCCGTGCGCCCAGCGCGCGGCCGCATCCATTTGCTCCATTCTATCCGTGTCTACTTAAAAAACTAAAAGCAACATTTCAAATGCCAAGCCCTACTTTAGGCCAGCGGCCCCGATTCATCACGCCGGCAACAGAGCCAGCGGCCTACACGTCTTTCGCCGGCATCAGCCAGCGGCCGGCAACACAGCCATCCTCCAAAATGAATAGGTGTCCTCGCCGGCAACATAGCCAGCGGCTGGCAACACAGCCGACCTCCAGAAATGAATGATTTTCTCGCCGACACACTGCCAGCGGCCCAGCGGGCGGGCGGCACCCATGCCAGCCTCCAAAAAAGAACGGCGGACGCCGATCAGACGACCTAGTTCAGTCCTTCGGCTTCGAGCATCTCCTTCTGCCTGGCCTCGAACCAGGCCCTTGTCTTCTCGCTCATCTTCGACAAGTCCACGCTCATGATCGCAAGGGCCACCTCCTTCGCTTTGGTGGCGGCATTGGTGGCCTAGATGTCGAGCTGCCTCTGCCTGGCCTTGACGTTGTCGGCCTCGATGTTGAGCTGCCTTTGCCGGGCCGCCTCCTCCATGTCGATCTTCCTCCTCTTGGCCACCTCCTCCATCTCAAGCTTCTGTCTTTGAAGGTCTAGGTATTGCTTCATTTGCTCGTCCTTGCTTTGCCGCTTCTTCTAGTCCCTCACATCCTTTTGGGACATCATGCCATGCAAAGTCTCATGCAAGGCCATGGATGAGGCTTCACGTATGTCGTCCACCTTGGAGTTGGTCTTGCCCCTCGGCCTCTTCAACGCCTCGCCATCCCCAACTCCGGTGAACTTGGCCGTCTTCTTGTCTCTCTTCCTTTGAAGTTCACGGTATTGATCCTTGAACTTAGGGCAATTGTTGATGATCGTCCAACAATGCGTAAGAGTGAATGGATTGTCATTTTGCCGGGCCTTGAATGCCTCCAAAGATTGAAATGCCTACACCACATGATCAACAACAAGTGAACATGCAAACATATACACGGCCGAAGTCTCATGGCCGTAGCAAGGAAAGGGCTAGAAAGAGGAGAGCATACCATGTCCCCAACGCCGAGACCACTCACAGGCCGTGCTTCAACGCTCTCAAATGCGGCGCAATATTTGTTGCACTCTTGTTGGATGAACAACCATCTTTTTTGAATCGAGTCGATGCCACGGTTGCTTGTAATTTGGTAGGGCTCAAACATCTTCCTTTTATGGAATGTTTTATGGACTCTCGTCCAAAAAACAATGCCCTTTTGTTGCGCGTCGGTCCTTGGATCTTGGCTAATCTCCATCCAAGCTTGGCAAATCAACTTGTCCTCATCTTGTGTATATGAACCCGTGTGAATGCTCTTCCTCTTCTTTTGTGCTTCCGCTCTTTGGGTGAGCTCGTTGATGAACAATGGCGCACCACTAATATCAACGCCATTGCCTTCTTCTTCTTCTTCATCACCTTCGACATAGATGTCATCGTCTTCATGCCACGAGTCACCATGGTCGTAGTCAGCACGGTCGTCGGCCTCTTCATCGGGGACGCACTCGGCGCGGTCATCCTGACTTTGGGTCTCCTCGGGGTCGTAGGCACGGCCATGCTCACCCTCGAAGATCACGTCCTCCATTTAGTGGTTGTAGAAGGTGTCGTCGACCGCTGGCGTTGGGGTTGGCATTCCGTCAAACAAGACGCGGGGGGGCGACATGGTGCCCGTGAACGGGGCCCGTGCCTGCTTTCTTAGAATCTCGACGGACGGCCGCCCGCTGCTGGTGGACCCAGGCGTGACGTTGAGGTCGATGATGGCCGCGGGGCGCAGTGTGGACGGCCTGAACAAGCCCATGTCCGGCGACACCGAGAAACGGGTCTGGCCGTCGTGCCTTGGCGGAGGAAAGCCGGGCGACATGGGTGCGGCGCGCGACGTCGGCGAGCGGTCGTAGGGCAGGCGACCGGCGAGCTTGTGCTCGCTGGGCCGACGGCCGCTGCAGGGAACCAGCGGGGCGGCCCATGCCAAGCATGAGGATGGCGTGGCGCTTTGTTGACGAGGTCCTCCATCTCGTTGGCAGCGGCCTTGCGCGCTGACCTCCAACTCTCCTCGCTGGGCGGCGAACTTGGCTGCGGCGGCATTGACCTTGACGACCGCTCTCCGTTACCTCCTCTTCGCCGATTCCGCGTCCAACTTGGCGATCTCCTCCGGCGTGCACTCCGACCGCGGCTTCCTTGGCGCCTTCTTCTTCACCTTTGCGGGCGGGTCGACGACCAGGCTGCCTGAAACACTTAGGGCATCTTCAACAGCTGTAAGATAGGTGTTGTTAAATTTTCCACCTAGAACATAGTGATGATGTGGTATGTAATAAATATGGTGAAAGGACATGCGGTGCCCCCATGTGTGGTTTAGGTAATTGATGACATTCTCTATGGACTAATGGTTGCCTTGAGTTTATTTGAAGGTTTTGTCCATAGGCTTTTCTTGGAGTACATGTGTTGGTTTCAAGGAGAGTTTTGTGTCGACCAAGGTTCTATTCAAGGAATTATCCAAAGATTGGTCATGTGAGTGTTGAGCTTATTGCAAGCATGTCTTGAAGAATAAGATTGTGTGATCATTCATGTCCACCTTCAAGACATCATCCAAATGAAGAGAGTTGGAAAGATTCAAGGTTGATCAAGACTAAGTCAAGAGTGAATCAAGTTGATCAACTCACAAAGCGTAGAAGATGTACCGAGAGGGATCAAGTGATCCCATGGTATGGTAAGCATTGTCCATTACGCTTTGTGTGCTAACCCATGGTCTTCGTGAGAGTTCTTTGTGGGGTTAGGTTGCGGTGTGCAAGTTCAAGTGATGCATCACGAAGAGATCAAGTGCTTGAAGCTTGCCGTCCATTTGGTGACAATGGACTTGTGAAGATGTCTTGGAAGAGTGGCTCACCCATAGTGGAGTATGGGGGAGCAATCAACTAGTCTTCTTCGAGCCAATGCAATCAAGAAAGGTGGTCCAACTTGAGGGAGTCAAGATCGTCATCGTCTAGCTCAAGTGGACCATGTGCAAAACAAAGGTTTGCCCTTGATAGGTTTTCTATTTTACCGGTCTCATGGTAGTTGGGAGACCGGGTTATAGGATCGATTGTCGTACTATCAAAGGGGCTCTCGATGAGTAGCTTGATCGTATCGTTCGTGAGAGCTCAAACCATTGCATCCTTGCATCATCTTTATTGGTTCTTGTTTGGTTCTTCTCCTTGTGAGATTTGGAGCTTATGGTCATTTTTATGACAAGCTCGAGTTCATCGAAAACGGAGTTCTCTTGCATATTCTATGATGTTTTCGATGTTGGAGGGTATGCCGGTTCTTCTCGGTTGGAGGTTTCACTCCTTTGTTTGCTAAGCATACCTCCCCTGCCGCTGTTTTGATGCTACTCGTTGTCTTGTTTCAAACAAGCTTGAGTTTGCTCAATTCGAGACTCATATGAAGAAGTTATGGCGATTCTGGTTTTCCTTGGAGTATTACGTGTTTTCAAGGTTGGTGCCAGCGGTAGTACCGTGCCCTCAGCGGTAGTACCGCCGAAGCTCCCCAGCAGTAGTACCGCTCTCGGAGCGGTAGTACCGCTCCAAGCGGTAGTACCGCTCTCCGAACGGTAGTACCGCTTGTGAGTTTCGGCCGTAGTACCATTGTGCGTCTGGGCTACTTCGCCTCGATTCTCGAACGGTGTTTTCTCGTGTCGGGTTTTGCGGCACTAGTAGCGGCGATAGAAGCGGTAGTACCGCTCTGGCGGTAGTACCGCTCTTCCTAAGCGGTAGTACCGCCTGGGGCAGAGCCTTGACCTTCTCTTCAACAGCGGTAGTACCGCTGGATAGGGAAGCGGTAGTACCGCCCTCAGATAGTACCGCCCTTCCCTAGCGGTAGTACCGCTCTGTGCGGGGATTTTCAGTGGGGTAACGGTTGGATTTTCCCCCTCCTATAAATGGGGGTCTTCTTCCCCATTGAACCTTATCTTTTGAGCTCGTGTTCTTCCCCCATTGTTGACCTTCTCCGAGCTTGCTATCTCTCAATCCCTCCATGGTTTCTTGCTAGTTTTGGGGGAAAGAGAGGAGATCTAGATCCACATTTCCACCAATCACTTTCTCCTTTATGTGAGGGGAACCCCTTGGATCTAGTTCTTGGAGTTCTTGGTGTTCTCCTTCTTGTTCTTCCTCTCATTTTCCTCCCTAGCATTAGTTGCTTTGGTGGGATTTGAGAGAGAAGGACTTGGGCACTCCGTGTGCCCTTGCCATTGCATTTGGTGCATCGGTTTGAGTTCTCCACGGTGATACGTGGAAGTTACAAGTTGAGAAGCTTATTACTCTTGGGTGCTTGGTGCCCTTGAGCTTGTTCCTCTTGGGTGCTTGGGCGCTCTAGACGGTTGGTGGTGTTCGGAGCTCAATCATTGTGGTGTATAGCTCCGGGCAAGCGTCGGGGTCTCCAATTAGGTTGTGGAGATCGCCCCGAGCATCTTGACGGGTTCCGGTGACCGCCCCCAAGGGTTGCCAAAGTGTACGGGTTCGGTGACCGCCCCAAGGGTTGCCATTTATGCAGGTTCGGTGACCGCCTCAAGGGTCCCTTAGTGGAATCACGGCATCTTGCATTGTGCGAGGGCGTGAGGAGATTACGGTGGCCCTAGTAGTGGCTTCTTGGGGAGCATTGTGCCTCCACACCGCTCCAAGCGGAGATTAGCATCCGCAAGGGTGTGAACTTCGGGATACATCGTCGTCTCCGCGTGCCTCGGTTATCTCTTACCCGAGCCCTTTACTTATGCACTTTACTTTGTGATAGCCATATTGTTCTTTGTCATATATCTTGCTATCACATAGTTGCTTATCTTGCTTAGCATAAGTTGTTGGTGCACATAGGTGAGCCTAGTTGTTGTAGGTTTTGTGCTTGACAAATTAACCGCTAGGCTTATTCCGCATTTGTTCAAGCCTAAACCGTAATTATTTTAAAGCGCCTATTCACCCCCCCCCCCTCTAGGCGACATCCTCGATCTTTCATATGGAGAGAGAGAAAAGTTGTATGTAGAATAACCAACAACCTTTGCACAAGGTCCAAGGTGAAATAAAGAGCAATCACATTTATTTTCTCATCATCTATTGGATAGTTTAGATACAGCCCATTGGAGTAGTTGTATGATAGCTTGTTGGTTGATGACAATGGACCTTTTATCAACAAGACTAACATACAATCTATTGGAGATGCGGGTTATTTGGTTTCTACCCACACCTTGCCACACTTTGTCACACCTCACCTTAGGCATGTTTGATCAAGTTATGTACTCCCTCCGTTCCATATTAGTTGTTGCTCAAACGGATGTATGTAGCACATAAATACGTCTAGATACATCCATTTCAGCGACAACTAATATGGAACGGAGGGAGTAGGTATTTGATTTTAGCCACACCTAAGGTAAGAATTTTTTTATAAGCAGTGAGCCGCACATCTCATAGACACAAAAAATGTGGCAAGATTTTCTTAGACAACCCAAAGTGTGGCTAACAAGGCAAGTGTGCTAAGTGTGACAAAAATCATGTGGCAATGTATGACAAAGATAGTCATAATCCAAACAACCCCTTAAATCCCAATTTTGCCGCCTGTAAAGACCAATTCGCCTTGTCCTGATGGCCGCAATAATGGAGCTATGATTAGATGCGATAGTAAAGGTCCACATTAGAGGTCAGGTTCTGCCATAGCCTGGGCCTTCTCTCACACGTCAATGACCTAGACCACTTGGCACAGGACTGGAAGATGACTATTCTAGCCTTTGTAGTTCATGTTAATTTCATTGTTGCAGCTCCTATTTTTAACTATTAAAACAATACTAGTGCAAAGTTGCTGTGGCAGCTTTCAGATGAGCCATGTTCTGAAATGTTGGCCGAGGAGGGAGTGAGCAGTGTTCAGCCCCAAGATTCGCTCGCTAAGGTGGGAGCAAGAAGGCAGCAGCATGCGTCCTGACGCCAGCGGCTCCTGCTCAAACATGCTGACCATCTTAACTGTTCATATGTCTTTCTTTATTTTGCTTCAGATGTTCAAATTTTAAAGTTGACTGATGTGCTACAGTACAGCCCAGGTCAGCAGGTCAGTTGGAGAACTTCCATCGTTTTCAACTAGTTTTATTTTTAGCTTGGTTAGAGAAAAAACACTCGGCTTCAACTCTAAGTAGAATCTTGTTAATAGCCATAGTGTACAAAACCAGATATTTCACTGTTCATATCAGGTACTACTCACTTCGTCTACGAAAATAAGTCTTATCGATTTTGTTTGAAGTCAAATGGTCCGTAGTTTGTAATCAAAACCATCAAAAACTATGATATCAATTTAATATAATTCCATACATAATAAAATACATTTTTCATATTATATCTATGCAGAGGTCTGAAGATTAATAGAATATATTCCTTTTTAGAAGAAGAAAAAAGATAAAGAAATACAGTTTGCTTAAATAGTTGTTAAAGTTGTTCCTACCCAAGTACTAAAGCCACAACCAACAGATACATAGCAGATATCTACAGGTAAACCAACAAATTCGTATCACTACCTACTACCTTGGTCTTGTCTTCTATAAGAGAAAGGCTCCGCTGAGCAAAACATATACACCATTTTGCTTCTTCTCCTTCAGACTTATGCAGAGCCAATTTGTACACTATTTGTTGTATCTCTACGGATTAAAGACTCAAATTTATTAATATAGGCATAGAAGGCACCAGGAATTAGCAACACGTTATCAAAATTGCAGCATGGACTACCAACCTCGGTTGTCGTTGTGTCAATCATCTCGATTGATCACTCGGTTAGCAGAAGCCTCGTGATTCAAATGTTTCATTAATTAATGTCTATAGAAATTTGCTTCAAGGCCTCTATTGTTAGGAAAAAAAAACTTAACTCCTGCAACTTAGCCAGGCCTGAAATATCTTTGTTGATACCACGTCGTTCAAAATATTGTTGTACGGTACTAAAAAAATATTACCGTACAACACTTAAATGTAAGAAATGTCACTATGACAGTACTACAAAGATTGATTTGTCGTGTCTTAATGAATGGCCGCAATAATGGCATTGTGATTAGATGATTAGATTTGATAGTGCATTGCTTCTTTCGATGGTGTCTTGCTTTCTTTCTTACTTTGCTTAAACAAATCCTTGTGTTGTTGCTGGTCCCCATGAACAGGCACATTATGTGATAGTCTCAGCTGGATTTGGCCTGGTGTGAAACTTCAATGGTCGTCCATTTTTTATTGGTTTTCCTAGATGGATGCTCCTGTTCTTCTTCCTGTGCACTTGGCAGCCAGAGTGGAAGTTGACTATTCTAGTTCATTTTAGTTTCATCCTTTTAGCTCCTATTTTTAACACAATTAAAATAATAGTGCCATGTTTCTATGAACAATTTAAGCAGAGGAGGGACTGAACAGTGCTTAGCCCCATCTTCTTTCTGAGTGGGGAGCAAAAGGCAGCAATGAGCGCGCTAAACCTTGCGGCTCATCCTGCATTCCTTTTTCAGTAAAGGGGTAAGGAATACCGTTTGCTGATCAATAAAGCTCTATTCTTCCAACCCAAGGACAAAAGTCATGGGGGTGGATTTTCTACTCTCGAGTGTACTACTCCCGAGTTTACAAAAACCAGAAAAAACAATATCAAATGTGATCCAAAAATTCTGAAATTTTTCGACATGAAACATGAAGAAATGTTAGGTTGCCATAAAATTTCATCCGGAAATAACATTCGAGCAGCTCTAGACAACAAAAAACATCTTGAAAAAAAAAACACTTACCGGTGATCTTGTTATTTTTGGTGAGAGCTCCTCGAATGTTATTTGTTGATGAAATTTTGCAAGTATCTAAAATAATTTTTCATGTTTGATGTCACAAAAAAATCAGATTTCTTGGATCAGTTTTGAAAGGTGTTTTGTCAGTTTTTTCAAAATTCGTGTGCAGTACACCCGAGTGTAGCCACACCTTTCCGTAAAGTCATAACCAACTGATTCTTAACAGTTAGCTACTGGTGTAACAACGACTTCATATCACTGCCTACGTACTACCTAGGTCTTGTATTTTATAAGAGCAAGACCCTGCTAAGCAAAATATCCTAGATTTTTCCAGACCCACTTTGTGCAGGATTTGTTCTATCCCTACACATTACAGATTTCCAGGCTGTCTATGTATACTATTCGTTCTCCTCGCAAGAAAAAAGTATACTATTCGTCCTATCTCTACACACAAGAGATTCAGATTTTTCCAGGCTGTCTATGTATACTATTCGTCATATCTCTACACACTAGAGATTCGGATTATACTGAAACCAGAAAACGAAGTATCGAGCTTTGCTGGTGTCTTCTTCTGCATCCACTTGATTGCTTTATTTACCAAAGTCATCTTGCTTGTCAAATATGCTTTGCTTGGACTGCTAATAGATTGCAAAAATTGCAGTGTTTTTCAACTTTGCAAAGTGGAAGGCGAGTTAGCCGCGCACCTTCTCTGCAAATGCCAATACTCCATGCGCATTTGGATGATGGTATAGTCTTGGCATGGCTTCGATGGCTTGGACCACAACCCTTGGAGTGCTTTCACTTTGTCAATTAGTAGTCCACCTCAGTGTGCCTCCCAAATGGATTCAGGGGCAGGGCCGTGTCCTTCCTTTTCTTTTTTTGCCACGGCGTGAGAAATTCGGAACTGAGTGTAATATGCTCGAAGACACCACTCAACGCACGTAGAGAAGGCAAACGGGATGGACCGCGTCACGCGGTGACCATGCTCCCACGATCGCCAGCCCCTCCGCATGCAGCGTAGTCGCTCCACCTCCTGCGTAGTCGCTGGCTTATCTCCTATTCTGTTGTAACAATATGTGTAATATGTGGTATATCTCCTATTCTGTTGTAACAATATGTGTAATGCGTGGTATATAAACGCACTCTTGCAACTCTGAATGATACAGTGAGAATTCAGTTATCCAACTTGGTATCAGACGTCTCCTTCCTTCGCTTCCGCCATGAGCGTTCGACGCCCTCTCCGTCGCACTCGCTCCTTCGGGGACACCAACGCCGTCTACGACTTGCCCTGCGTCGCCCCCGAGCCCGTCCGGGCCCCGCCTGCCCACGTGCACGCGCCTGTGCCGCCCGTCCCCGTCCGCGCCGTCCCTCCTCGCGCCGGCCAGGTGCATGCTCGCGCCCCGCTTCCCCTTGCCGGGCGCGGCGCCGGCCACCTCATCTCCGCCCCTGTCCGCGCCCTGGCCCTGCACGATCCGGACCAATAGGTTCCTCCTTCTCCCGTTCCGTCGATGCACTCCGCTTACATCGCGAGCTTCATCCCTTTCAAGCTCTCCATCGACGGAGGCAACTACTCCAAATGAAGGCAGATGTTCGCCTTCGTGCTCTCCAAGTTCCAGGCCGAGGACCACGTCACCAAGAATATCGATCCTCTCCACGCCGACGCCGTCTGGAGGAACGATGATGCGACCATCGTCCTCTGGATCTACGCGACCATCTTCGACGACCTCTACGACGTGGTGCAGTCGCCGAACAACACCGCCTACACCCTCTGGCGCGAGCTGGAGGTGTTCTTCTGCGACAACGCCGTCGGCCACGCCATCCACATCGGCGCCGAGTTCCGGGCTATCGAGCAGGGCGATCTCTCCATCGCTCAGTACTGTCGTCGCCTTAAGCAGCTCGCCGACTCCCTCGCCGATGTTGGGGAGCCCGTCACTGACCGCACCCTGACCCTGCAGCTCGTCCGCGGGCTGAATCGTCGCTTCCAGATGATGGCGACGCTGCTCCCCATGCAGCAGCCCTTCCCCACGTTCAACCAGGCCCGCTCCCGCCTCCTCCTGGAAGAGATCGGGCTGGCCGAGCATGAACGCGCCGAGGGCGCCTCTGCCCTCTCAGTCCGTCACAGCGGCGGCGGGATCTCCGGTGACACCACGGACAAGGGGAAGGCCCCTCCCTCCCCCACGGACAAGGGCAAAGGGCCGACCTCGCCCTCCACCGGCGATCGTCAACGTGGCGGGCGCGGGCGCGGCCGTGGCCCCCCCCGGTGGTGCTCCTCTGCCGATCGGTCGCGGCGGCCAGCAGCCTTGGCTTGGCTATTTCGCGCCGTGGGGCTCGGCGCCTCCCTCTCCGCAGCAGTGGCGTGCGCCTTGGGTGCCGCCGAACTCGGCAGGCGTCCTCGGCCCCCGTCCCGGAGCTCAGCACCAGGCCTACCCCGCCGGCGTCCCGTCCTCCTCCAACACTCCGCACTGGGACCAGCAGGCGATGATGGCACACGCCTTCGCCAACATGCAGCTGCAGCAGCCATCGGGCGGCCAGGAGTGGATTATGGACAGCGGCGCCACGTCCCACATCGCCGGACCCAGTGGTAACCTCGACAAGCTCATTCCGCCTACTTTGCATACTCCCTCTACCATTACTGTTGGCGATGGTTGGGTGATTCCCGTACTAGATACTGGTTCCAAAACACTCCCTCCCCACCCCTTTCACCTAAACCATATCCTTCTTTCTCCCCGCATAGTTCAAAACCTCATTTCCGTTCGACGCTTTACTCGTGATAATTGGTGTATTGTTTGTTTTGACCATTTCGGCTTTACTGTGAAGGACATGGCCACGGGGAGAACCCTGATGCACTCCAGTAGCAGCGGCGACCTCTACCCTTTTCTCCAGAATAAAGGCGGCTCCCTGGCGCTCTCCATCACCGACTCCGGCGCCCTCTGGCATTTGCGGCTTGGCCATCCTAGTCCCGCCTCTATTTCTATTTTAGCTAAAGACTTTTTAGATTCATGTAATAAACAACAAGTTTCTCATGTATGCGAATCTTGTAAAATGGGCAAGCAACCGAGGTTACCTTTTCCTACCTCCTCCTCTTATACTACTGCTCCTTTCCATATGATTCATTGCGATTTGTGGACCTCACCCGTTAGTAGTTTTTCCGGCTACCAATATTATCTCATCATTCTCGACGACTTCTCTCACTACACTTGGGCGTTCCCTCTACGACAAAAATCTGACACTAGCGCTGTTTTACTTCGTTTCTTTGCTTATGTTCTCACCCAATATAACGTCGCTATCCGGTGTTTGCAGTGTGACAATGGAGGCGAGTTTTTGTCCTCCTCCCTTCGCGACTTTCTCTCTCGCTCTGGCATCGTCTACCGCCTATCCTACCCATACACCTCTTCCCAAAATGGCAAGGCTGAGCGCCTCATCCGCACGACAAACAACATCCTACGCACCTTCCTCGTCCACGCATACATGCCGCCCGAATATTGGGTCGAAGCCCTCTACACAGCAAACCACCTCCTTAACCGCCGCCCCTCCTCCGCCGTCGCCAACCTCACCCCCTACTTTCTCCTCCACGACCTTCACCCTACTTATGACCATATGCGGGTGTTTGGATGTTTGTGCTACCCCAACCTCACTCCTCTCACCACGCACAAACTCTCTCCACGATCTGCCCCCTGTCTCTTCCTTGGGTATCCCTCAAGCACAAGGGATACCGCTACCTCGACCTCCAGACCCGCAAAGTTCACATCTCGCGCAGTGTGATTTTTGATGAGCAGATTTTTCCCTTTGCCACACCACTGGCCACACCTGCACCTACCATACCGGATCCCATGTAGATCCCGCCCCCGATCCCATACAGATCATACCTACCTCGTCCGCTCCGGGATCCGCACGCATCTCTCCTTCGTCGTCGCGCGCAACGGTTCCACCCGATCGGCCTGCTCCCACCGGCCCCACACACACTAACCCACCCCGTGCGCCACCCTGCGCCTGCCCCACTGAGCCGACTCGCCCCGAGCCAATCATCACCCCAGCTTCCCGCCCCCCACCACCCAACAGACCGCCCACACCACCTGGTCCCTCCAGCCCTGTCCCACCTCCTGGATCCTGCTCCCCCCTCGTTCCGGGTGCACCCTCTCCCGCGCCGCCACCTGCACGGTCGCTCCCTCCTCGCGTCGTTCCAGTTCTCCCGCCCAAAAACCAACATAGCATGCGGACTCGGGCGAAAACCGGGTTTTCTCAACCAAAACAGCACTTTGATCTCTCCGTCACTACATCTACCTCTCCCATTAGTCCCATCCCCTCTTCCTACCAAGTAGCTCTGCGGGATCCCAACTGGTACAACGCGATGCTAGAGGAGTTTAATGCACTGTTGCGGAATGACACTTGGTCTTTGGTTTCCCGTCCTGCAGGTACAAACGTGGTGTCGGGCAAGTGGATATTTCGCCACAAGTTCAACCCTGATGGCTCGCTGGCTCTCTACAAGGCTCGTTGGGTTCTCCGTGGCTTCACGCAACAGGCTGGTGTGGACTACGGCGAGACTTTCAGTCCCGTGGTCAAACCCGCCACCATTCGTGCCGTTCTCAGCATCGCCACCAGCAGCTGGTGGCCCATTCACCAACTCGTCGTCAAGAATTCCTTCCTCCTTGGGAACCTCGTCGAGACGGTGTACAGCGCGCAACCTGTCGGCTTCATCGACTCCTCGCGGCCTCGGGACGTGTGTCGTCTCAACAGGTCGCTCTACGGGCTCAAACAGCCCCCCCCCCCCGGGCTTGGTTTTCACGGTTCACCGGCTACCTCCGCTCCCTCGCTTCGCCGCGTCCAAGGCCGACTCGTCGCTCTTCACCTTGCATCGCGGGAGTCACGCCGCGTACTTACTGTTGTACGTAGATGACATCATTCTCACTGCGTCTACACCCGCCTTCCTCCAGTCCATCATCGCCGCGGTTCACTACGAATTCTCCATGACTGATATGGACTCGCTCCACCACTTCTTAGGGATCAACGTGCACCACCACTCCACTGGCCTCCACCTCTCCCAAGAACAGTATGCCCTTGAGATCCTCGATCGCGCCGGCATGTTAAACTGCAAACCTGCGCCCACCCCCGTCGACACCACCTCCAAGCTGTCCGCCACCACCGGGGCACCATTCCATGATCCTTCCCTTTATCGCAGCCTTGCAGGGGCATTGCAGTACCTCACCCTCACCCGGCCCAATCTTTCCTATGCTGTTCAGCAGTGTTGCTTGTTTATGCATGATCCCCGCGAAGCTCACTTCCAGGTGGTCAAGCACATTCTGCGCTACGTCCGCGACACCACTCATCTCGGCCTGCAGTTCTACCGATCGTCCGGCGGCGACCTCACGGCGTACTCCGACACTGACTGGGCGGGCTGCCCTGACACCCGCAAGTCGACCTCCGGGTTCGCCGTCTTCCTCGGCCACAATCTGGTCAGCTGGTCCTCGAAGCGCCAGAACACGGTTTCCCGCTCCAGCGCGGAGGCCGAGTACAAGGGCATCGCCAACGCCGTTGCGGAGGCGGTGTGGCTTCGTCAACTCCTCACCGAGCTCCGGCGGCCGCCGCACCGATCAACCATCTTCTAATGTGACAATCACTGGTAGAAAAAAGGCCTTTAGTCCCGGTTCGCAAAGGCCTTTAGTCCCGGCTGTGCAACCGGGACTAAATATGCGCGACTAAAGACCCCCCCCCTTTAGTCGCGCCTCTTACGAACCGCGACTAAAGGCTTTAGTCCCGGTTCTCGTGGCCAACCGGGACTAAAGGCCCGTCCTTTAGTCCCGGTTCTCGTGGCTAACCGGGACTAAAGGCCCGTCCTTTAGTCCCGGTTCTTGTGGCTAACCGGGACTAAAGGCCTCCTCCATGAGTTTTTTTGCGAATTTTTTAAATTTTTTTATTTTCAAATTTCTGAATTATTTTAACCTCTAATCTCTAATCACCACCCCTCATCACTGCTCAATTTAACCTCTAATCTCTAATCACCCCTCATCATTCCAAATCATCTAACTTCCCGGACGGTCACCCATCCTCTCACTACTCCAGCTGAGCACGCTTAACTTCGGATTCTATTCTCCTCGCTTCCAAGTCTGCACTTGTTGTTTTCACGACAATAGTAGGATGTCAATTCTATTAACCCTCGTGAATTTAGCTTGAGCATGAAGTGACACATTTCACTGTTTGAGTTTGAAACTATTGTTTTAAAAACAATAATTATTTAATAACACTAATATTTCTGGAATAATTAGTTTGACCATTGTTTGACCACTGTTTGACCAGATTTGACCAAAATTTAAAAAAAACTGAAATAATTATTTAGTAACACTAATATTCTAGAATAATTAGTTTGACCATTGTTTGACCACAGTTTGACCACAATTTGAAATTTTTGAATCTTTTGCCTCTCCAAATCTTAAAAGCCCGTATCTTTTTTTTTCTGTTAGGTTTTTGAGGATTTTGAAAATGTTAAATTCGGATGTAACTTTTCGAGTAGATGATTTTTCATATAAAATTTTTTTCATCCGAAGTTCGTATGCAAAAGTTATGCCCATTTTGAAAATGAGGCCTCAAATCCCTTTAGTCGCGGTTGGCGGACCAACCGGGACTAAAGGTCTAACTTTAGTCCCGGTTGGTCTGGCCAACCGCGACTAGTTCGGGCCGATAATCGCGGTTGGCGGACCAACCGGGACTAAAGGTCTAACCTTTAGTCCCGGTTGGCCTGGCCATCATGCGACTAAAGGCCTTCGAGCCTCGAGGACCTTTAGTCGGTTGGCCGTGCCAACCGGGACTAAAGCCCCACCCGTCCGCCAGCGCACGCTGGGCCCAGATAGTTGGTCGCGGTCTCCTCCCGAACCGCGACTAAAGACCCCTTTGGTCGCGGTTCGATTATTTTGGGGACTAATGGAGGCGTATGGAAGCCTCTTTTTCTACTAGTGAATGTCAGTGCTATGTATATGTCCAGCAACCCTGTCCAGCACCAGAGGACCAAGCACGTGGAGATCGATCTCCATTTTGTGCGCGAACGCGTCTCCTTGGGCGAGATCCGTGTTCTCCATGTGCCGACCTCGTCGCAGTTCGCTGATGTGTTCACCAAAGGGCTCCCAACCAGTGTCTTCGCCGCCTTCGAGCCAGCCTCAACGTCCGCTCTCACCCCGTTTCGGCTGCGCGGGGGGGGGGGGGGTTGCGGGTGCTCGAAGACACCACTCAACGCACGTACAGAAGGCAAACAGGATGGACCGCGTCAGGCGGTGACCACGCTCCCACGATCGCCAGCCCCTCCGCATGCAGCGTAGTCGCTCCACCTCCTGCGTAGTCGCTGGCTTATCTCCTATTCTGTTGTAACAATATGTGTACGCACCCATGTAACTCTGAATGATACAGTGAGAATTCAGTTGTCCAACTTAATATTCATGTCTTATATGGTATCTCAACCATGCCTACTGTGGTCTTAGCAATAATCAAGTAGGAGACCACCCTTTGCGTTTTGG
Organism: Aegilops bicornis; assembly: GCA_021605145.1. Taxonomy (NCBI): domain Eukaryota; kingdom Viridiplantae; phylum Streptophyta; class Magnoliopsida; order Poales; family Poaceae; genus Aegilops; species Aegilops bicornis. The sequence continues at coordinate 62,390,901 of CM038675.1, read as the reverse complement.
CCGCCGTGAAGCATTTCGAATTAGCAGATCAGATTAATACTACGAGAGACCACCCAAAAGACATCTTCATCAGCTCAATTCGGATCCTCGGCATCAGCCACTGTGTTGTTGAACAACAAGATCCCTTGTCGGCCTCTGGCTCGCTGCTTTGGACGCGTAATATTTCGGCGACCGCTGTATGTCTTGTCTGAAAAGCTATTAGATGCAGAGGGTTGTGTGCACATGATATCTATGTTGTCAAATATTTTTGCTGCCCTTTTATTTTATTTTTCATCAGAACCGCCAACACAAGGAAATATTTCTACTTCAGCCCACTAAACCACACTTCTTTGAGACTTCGGAATTTATTTTCATGTTCATTAAATATGATTCAAATCTACCGCATCGCCGTTGGATGCTCGATCGTATTCTATGGAGACAGCAACAGTGGGGACTCCCAATTGTGGCGAGGCCACTCACCACGACTTTTGCATCATCGCATCGTTGCACAAAGAAATGAAACGTCTCGTTGCATGAGACACTGCTTCTCTCAACTTTCATGGCCCTGTAAATATCGATTTGTCTCGTCTTAATGGCGCTGTGATTAGATGCGGTAGTGCTTCTATCCACTTTGCTTACTTTCGTTCTTGTTTTTTTTCTGAAAGGAAGAATACCCGCGATCTCTGCATCAAGCGATGCACACAACCATTTTATTAAATAAAATAGCAATAAAGTACGAGGCTCAGATTTTCCTTCTTGGTTTGCTTAAACAAAACCTATCGATTTTGTTGGTCCCCGTGAAGGGCAGATTCTGCCACACTAGTCCAGATTTTAGTCTAGCAGCAGAGGAAGACACAGTAGAGATCATCTACACAGTTTATGCATGGCTGCACTAGTAGAAAAGGGGGCAATGGCCCAGGCCAGTTCAGCCCATTAGTCCCGGTTCAATCCAGAACCGGGACCAATGGAGCTATTTGCCCCGGTTCGTGAGCCCAGGGGGACGGCCGGGTCACGTGGGCCATTGGTCCCGGTTCGTCCGGACCTTTTGGTCCCGGTTGGTGGGACGAACCGGGACCAATGGGCCTGGCTCTTGGCCCACCACTATTGGTCCCGGTTGGTGGCTTGAACCGGGACCAAAGGCTTCCCTTTAGTCCCGGTTCATGCCACCAACCGGGGCTAATGGTGGTGCCTATATATAGCCCCTCGCGCAAGAGCAGAGCACACTGCTCTGTTTTTTCTGGCCGAGGGGGAGAGGGCCTGGTGCTCTAGCTCACCTCCTATGCACACAAGGTGTTCGATGGAATGCCCGGGCCACACTACTTAAGGTTTCTCCTCTCCAAGCTCGACCGCCAAGCTCCATTTTCCTCAATATTTATCTAGGTTTAGCGGTCCGTCACGCCCCGTCCCCGTCTTCATCGCCGTCGATCACCCGCACCGATCTCATCGCCGGCACCACCGTGGTGAGCCTCTTGTTCTTATCTTCTTTCTGAAAGGAAAAATATTCTTACTTGTATGTTTAGATAGATACTTGTATTATTTTCTTACTTCTATTATTGCATCTTATATAGTGCGATGGTTTTGGTATCCTCCCCCGTCGGCCCTCGTCCTGTCTATGATTCGGATGTGGTATATATTATCTTTTCATAACTATTGGTTCATTTATTGTTTATGAAAATTATGCCGATAACGTGACATAGATTTTATTTATCTAGGAGGTTGTTGAACCGAAATTCCAACCGACCCTCTTGTCGAGAGGTTAAATTTAGTTGAAGAAGAAAACAATTTCTTGAAGGAAAAATAAAAAAAATTGAGGAGGAGAAGATGATATTGGAGTTGCATGTTGCGGATGTCGCCGATGATCACAAGATCAAGATGGATGCAATGTGCTTGAAGATTAGAAAGATTAGAAAATATGCCATTCATACCGAGGCTTGGTATCATTATGCCGTTGGATCAGTTGTTACCTTGGTTGCGATTATGATCGCATTTGTTTTCGCATTGAAATGTTTTACATAGTTTCAATGTATGGTTTAATTAATTTAGATGCTCTGCAGAGCTTTATGTTGTTAGATGGGAACTATGTATGTACTTTGGTTTTTATGTGATGATGAACTTCTATTAATTTGGTCACTTAATTATCTATTCATGATGTTCTGTAATGATTTTTGACACACTTAATTATATATAATGCACGAAGATGAACCGGCAATAGATGTACGGTGATAGACACACCTCCGAGTACACTAAGGGCGTGCATGATTTTCTCGAAGTGGCTGAGGCAAACAAGCAGGATGGTTTTATGTGTTGTCCATGCCCTATATGTGGGAATACGAAGTCTTACTCTGACCGGAAAATCCTTCACACCCACCTACTTTACAAGGGTTTCATGCCACACTATAATATTTGGACGAGGCACTGAGAAATAGGGGTTATGATGACAACTATGTGCCCCCTGAATACGGTGATGCTACTGAACATCAAGAGGAAACAGAGGATGTGCACGATGGTGCTGCAACGGGCGAAGCTGCTAAAGATCAAGAGGAACCAGACGATGTGCCCGATGATGATGATCTCCGCCGGGTCATTGTCGATGCAAGGACGCAATGCGAAAGTCAAAAGGAGAAGCTGAAGTTCGATCGCATGTTTGAGGATCACAAAAAGGGTTGTACCCCAATTGCGAAGATGGCAACACAAAGCTCGGTACCGTACTGGAATTGATGCAGTGGAAGGCAGAGAATGTTGTGCCTGATAAAGGATTTGAGAATCTACTGAAAATAATGAAGAAGAAGCTTCCAAAGGATAACGAATTGCCCGACAGTACATACGCAACAAAGAAGGTCGTATGCCCTCTAGGATTGGAGGTGGAGAAGATACATGCATGCCCTAATGACTGCATCCTCTATCATGGTGCATACAAGGATCTGAACGCATGCCCGGTATGCGGTGCATTGCGGTATAAGATCAGACGAGATGACCCTGGTGATGTTGACGGCGAGCCTACCAGGAAGAGGGTTCCTGCGAAGGTGATGTTGTATGCTCCTATAATACCACGGTTGAAACGTCTGTTCAGAAACGGCGAGGATGCCAAGTTGATGCGATGGCACAGTGAGGACCGTAAGAAAGACGGGAAGTTGAGAGCACCCGCTGACGGGTCGTAGTGGAGAAAAATCGAGAGAAAGTACTGGGATGAGTTTGCAAAGGACCCAAGGAACGTATGGTTTGCTTTAAGCGCGGATGGCATTAATCCTTTCGGGGAGCAGAGTAGCAATCACAGCACCTGGCCCGTGACTCTATGTATGTATAACCTTCCTCCTTGGATGTGCATGAAGCGGAAGTTCATTATGATGCCAGTTCTCATCCAAGGCCATAAGCAACCCGGCAACGACATTGATGTGTACCTAAGGCCATTAGTTGAAGAACTTTTACAGCTGTGGAATGCAAACGGTGTACGTACGTGGGATGAGCACAAAAAGGAGGAATTTTACCTAAAGGCGTTGCTGTTCGTGACCATCAACGATTGGCCCGCTCTCGGTAACCTTTCAGGACAGACAAACAAGGGATACCACGCATGCACGCACTGTTCACTTGACACCGATAGTATATACATGGGAAGCTGCAGGAAGAATGTGTACCTGGGCCATCGTCGATTTCTTCCGACCAACCATCAATGTCGAAAGAAAGGCAAGCATTTCAAAGGCGAGGCAGATCACCGGAAGAATCCCACCATGCGTACCGGTGATCACGTAGTTGCTATGGTCAATGATTTACACGTAATCTTTGGAAAGGGTCCCGGCGGACTAGCTATTCCGAATGACGCTGAGAATCACGCACCCATGTGGAAGAAGAAATCTATATTTTGGGACCTACCCTACTGGAAAGACCTAGAGGTCCGCTCTTCGATCGACGTGATGCACGTGACGAAGAACCTTTGCGTGAACCTGCTAGGCTTCTTGGGCGTGTATGGGAAGACAAAAGATACAACGAGGCACGGAGGACCTGCAACGCTTGTAACGAAAAAGAGGGCATGCCTCCAAGCAGTATGAAGGTCCTACCAGCTACGCTCTTACGAAAGAAGAGAAAGAAATCTTCTTTGAATGCCTGCTCAGTATGAAGGCCCCGACTGGCTTCTCGTTGAATATAAAGGGAATAATAAATATGCCCGAGAATAAGTTTCAGAACCTAAAGTCTCATGACTGCCACGTGATTATGACGCAACTGGTTCCTGTTGCATTGAGGGGGCTTCTACCGGAAAACGTCCGATTAGCCATTGTGAAGCTACGTGCATTCCTCAATGCAATATCTCAGAAGGTGATCGATCTAGAAATCATACCAACGCTAAGGAGTGATGTGGCGCAATGTCTTGTCAGTTTCGAGCTGGTGTTCGCACCATCCTTCTTCAATATCATGACGCACGTCCTAGTTCATCTAGTTGACGAGATTGTCATTCTGGGGCCCGTATTTCTACACAATATATACCCCTTTGAGAGGTTCATGGGAGTCCTAAAGAAATATGTTCGTAACCGCGATAGGCCAGAAGGAAGCATCTCCATGGGCCATCAAACAGAGGATGTCATCGGGTTTTGTGTTGACTTCATTCCTGGCCTTAAGAAGATAGGTCTCCCTAAATCGCGGTATGAGGGGAGACTGACTGAAAAAGGCACGCTTCCAAGGGACTCAATAATATGCAGGGACAGATATTCTTGGTCTCAAGCACACTACAGTTCTCTGAGAACTCTGCCTTGGTGACCCGTATGTCGATGAACACAAGAACAGTCTGCGCCCAAACACCAAGCAAAGGCGACGATCGGATTACATGTGAACACATCAGGACTTTTAGCAGTTGGTTGGAAACACGTCTCAGAGGTGACATCACTGTTTGTGATGAGCTGTACTTGTTGTCCAGGGGACCATCTTTGACTGTAATGATTTGGAAAGGATACGAGATAAATGGGAATACATTTTACACGATTGACCAAGATCAGAAGAGCACCAACCAAAACAGCGGTGTCCGCTTTGATGCAACAACCGACAGGGGAAATGACACATATTATGGTTACATAGTAGACATATGGGAACTTGACTACGGAGTAGATTTTAAGGTCCCTTTGTTAAGTGCAAGTGGGTCAATCTGTCAGGAGGCGGGGTACAGGTAGATCCACAGTACGAAATGACAACAGTGGATCTGAAAAATCCTGGGTACACTGACGAACCGTGCGTCCTAGCCAATGATGTGGCACAGGTTATCTATGTGAAGGACATGTCTACCAGACCGAGGAAAAGAAAAGATAAGGAAGCGAATACATCATACGATGAGCCAAAGCGCCACATAGTTCTTTTCGGGAAAAGGGACATCCACAGGAGTGGAGGGCAAGACAGACATGTCTCAAGAGTATGAAAAGTTTCATGAAATTCCTCCTTCAAAGTCAAGGCTGACCCAAGCATCCTGATAAACGATGAAGATTATCCATGGTTACGGCGCAATAAGCAAATGACACAAGCGAAGAAAAATGAAGACTTTCTCCCGCAACTATTATGATGATACCATGCCAACTTTGTAATGCATTTAGTATGATACCATTGTCCGTTTTGTACATGCACATGCTATGCCAACTTTTTCAGAGTTCATTTGAAAACTATGAATTTCAAAGAATTTAAATTTTAACTATTTAAATTTGAAAACTAATGGCACAAACAGAAAGTCTAAAACTAATGGCACTAACAGAAAGTTTTTTAATTTTGCTGACCTAAAAGCAAAAAGAATTAAAAAATAAAGCAAAAAAACCAAAAGAAAATAATTAATGCAGAAAACAAAACAAAAAAACTGGAAAAAATAAAAATAGCAACAATAAGTATTTTGTTGTAAGTAGAAACAAAATTAAATGAATAAAGCAACAAAGAAAACAAAAAAAGTGTTTTCAAATTCAAAAACTAATGGCACTAACAGAAAATTTATAATTTTTCTAAAACTAAAAGCAAAAAGAATTAAAAAATAAAGCAAAAAACAAAAGAAAATAAATAATGCAGAAAATAAAACAAAAAAACTGGAAAAAATAAAAATAGGAACAATAAGTATTTTGTTGTAAGTAAAAACAAAATAAAATGAATAAAGCAACAAAGAAAACAAAAAAAGTGTTTTCAAATTTGAAAACTAATGGCACTAACAGAAAGTTTATAATTTTTCTAAAACTAAAAGAAAAATAAAATAAAAAATAAAGCAAAAAACAAAAGAAAATAAATAATGCAGAAAAAAATAAAAAAACTGGAAAAAATTAAATATAACAACAATAAGTATTATGTTGTAAATAGAAACAAAATAAACTAAATAAAGCAACAAATAAAACAAAAAAACAAAAAAAGTGCCACCTACTGGGCCCCCATGGCCTGAATACGACTAGAAACCCTACCATGGGCCAGGATTCAGGCCCGCGGGAGGCCCAGTAGGCCCACATGCACAGATTGCAGGGTTAGGCCCGAAAGCCTGCTTTAGAGAGGAGCTCGAGAGGGAAGGCGCACCGCACCTTATAAACAGGTGCACCTCCCTCTCAACTAGCGAGGTGGGACTAAATATTTGGGTTCGGGACAGCACAGGCCTTTGGTCCCGGTTGGTGGCACCAACCGGGGCTAAAGGGGTGCATTAGTCCCGGTTGGTGCTACGACCCGGGACTAATGCCCCTTTAGTCCCGTTGGTGCTAACCGGGACCAAAGGCCGCCGCTTCCCGCCCTTTGGGCTGCTGAAAAGAGGCCTTTGGTCCCGGGCCCTCGACGCCATCTGCCCCGACGCCGGCGCCGCTCCCCGCACCCTGACGCCGCCCGCCGTGCCCCTCCGCCCCCCTGTGAGCACATGCCCTGCCCTGCCCTGCCCTGCCCGCGCCCCTGCCCCGCCGGCGCCACCGCTGCCGCCACGCCCCAGTTTTTTTTAGTTTATTTTTTCTTTTCATATATATATAAAGTATGTGTATGTATGTGGCTATATGTTTTTGTTCATATGTTGCAATATGTTTTTTTATTTTTATTAGTTTATTTTTTGTTCATATGTGATGTATATGTGTATGTGGCTATAATGTATATGTGTATGTGATGTATGTGGCTAGAATTTGCTAAATATATATGTTAAAAATGTTTTTTTGGTTTGTAGAAAGTTTTTGTTCATATATAGAAAGTTACAATTTTAGAAAAGTTTTATATATGCAACAGTTACAATTTTAGAAAAGAAGGATAGGAAAGAAGAAAATAAGAAGAGGAAAGAAAGAAGAAGAGGAGAGGAAAAGAAGAGGAGAAATAAGTAAGAAGAAGAAAAAAGAAGAAAAAGAGAGGAGAAGAAGAAAGGAATAGTGGAGAGGTAGAGAAAATAGAATATACTATTTTCTCTTCTTCTCCACTATTCCTTTCTTCTTCTCCTCTTTTTTCTTCTTCTTTTTTTTCTTCGATCTTCTCCTCTAGCTATTCATTTCCTTCTTCTCCTCTTTTTTCTTCTTCTTCTTCTTCTTCTTCTTCTTCTTCTTCTTCTTCTTCTTCTTCTTCTTCTTCTTCTTCTTCTTCTTCTTCTTCTTCTTCTTAATTTTTATCGGGAACGAGGGTGTCGAGGATCGCCGAGGGTCTAGGGTCGGGAACTAGGGTAGAGGGTCGAGGGTCGTTAAGGGGTCAAGGGTCGAGGGTTTGTGGTCGAGGGTTCGAGGGTTCTATAGGGTCAAGGGATCGAGGGTCGAGGGTTCCAGGGTCGTCTAGAGGTCGAGGGTTCCAGGGTCGTCGAGGGTTCGAGGGGTCGAGAGAGGTTTCCTAGTGTCAAAGTATTGAAGAAATCCATGGCTTCATAATTAGCGAGTAACGGGGCATGATGGTGAAGTCCTCCAAAGTTATTCGGAATGGAGTCCGGATAGGATAATTTGCCTTTTGTATGCAATTTCAGCAAAAGCCTTCCAAATAACGATATTCGGAAGGTTCTTGCTGAACTTTGTACCAAAAAGCGAATTATCCTATCCGGGACTCCGCTCTAAAATAACTTTGGAGAGCTTGCACCATCATGCACCTATTACTTTCGCCTAATGATGAATACATGGTTTTGTTGAATCCTTTGACACTAGGCAACCTCCCGACCCCTCGGCGATCCTCGACCCCTTGACCCTCGACCGCTCGGCGATCCTCGAACCCTCGGCGATCCTCGACCCCTTAATAAAAAAAAGAAGAGGAAGAAGAAGAAAAAAAAGAGGAGAAGAACCTTTTTTTTATCCTCTTTTTTTTCTTCTTCTTCCTCTTTTTTTTATCGGGAACGAGTGTCGTCGAGGGTCGCCGATCGGTAGAGGAAACCCTAATTAAATAGCAAGTATCGTCGGTTTGAGATACATGTGGCCGTTGGTGTCGGACACTACATCCACATCCCACAAGTGACGCGAGCGTCGATGCCCACGTCACTTGTGGGACATAGATGTAGTGTCGTCGTTGTTGTTGTCGATATACCCCCTCCCGATAGCTTCAACACGTGGGGGGGGGGGTCGATATTACCCCCTCCTTGAAGCGTTCTAGAGGCCACCCCCTAACCCTTGAAGCGTTGTCGAGGCCACCCAAAACCCTAGAGAAGCAGCGTCGAGGCCAATAATTAATATGATTCCTTATTGTGATTAGCTAGCTAGTTCTACGTTTGCCACTAATAGATCCATATCTGTCATGTTTGAATAATAATTGCCATGTTGTAAATATTTGTAGAAACTATGGACACCCCGCCGCAAGACGAAGCACAAGAAGCGTTGTTGAGGCACATAATCGCAAAAGGAAGTGATGCCATCAACTCGATGATGTTTCTCAACGACACCGATGGTCTGGAAGGAGAGGGTGAAGAAGCAGCTGGCTATGCTTATGATGGCTCCGATGACCCAATGCCGGTGGAGGAAGGAGAGGGTGAAGAAGAAGACCGTGAGGACTGCTCCGATGATCACCGAAGTGAGTCCGGCCAGGTATATATATTAGTTAAGCCTGTGCTGACTAGCTAATTGATGCATTAATTGTTTTGGTATGTACACATATTAATTAGCTCTCGTCTTTCTTCCTCTTTCTAGCCCTCCGGATCGAGCACAACTTCGGTAAGGAGACGAGGCCCAAAGAAAAAGTTGGGCTCGGATGAAAGGTTTAAGATCATAGAAATCGCATGACGGCCAACCGATTGAACCCATCCGGACAAAGAAGGCATTTGTTGCTCGGTCAAGGGGGTTACGGTTAGGGACAAGATCCCGATCAGCATCCAGAAATGGTATAAGCCAAAGAACAAAGACCCTGAGGTGTCTTATGTCAATTATCTGCAGAAAAATGATCTTTGGACTGAGCTGAAGTCAAATTTCACCCTACCGCCAGAGGATGACCCGTAGAAGCCAGTTATAGAGCCATTAATCAAGTCTTTTGCTCTTAAGAAGATGGCAGACCTATTCAGGCATTGGAAGAAAGACCTGAATAAGTTTGTCGATAACAAAGAGACACCAGAATTCAAGGGCAAATATGAGAAGATCAGAGATCACTGGCCCGCATTTGTGTCCCACAGGACATCGGAAAAGAGTAAAAAGATGTCGGCGACAAACAAGCAAAATGCTGCGAAGAAGAAGCTTCACCATCGCATGACGGGTCGGTGGCTACCTCATAGCCCGGCCTAAGTGGGCCAAGGCTGAGAATGATCTGCTGGATAAAGGGATCGAACCAGAGACAATGAACTGGCCAGACCGTTGCCGGACATGGTTCTTCGGGGCTGGCGGAACCTTGGACCCTAAATCGGGGAAGTGCATTTGGACGGACGAGCAATTGGACATACCAGTCAAGAGGCTAAAGCAATATATCGAAGCAGCAACAAGGGAATTTCGTTCCAGTCAGGGAAGGACGAGCTCACAATGGCCCTCGGGAATCCTGAGCACCCTGGACGGACACGAGGCACGCCAGGCTCCCTTTCGTGGAAGGCTGGATTTCAGGACGCAGGGGGTTACAAAACCCATGAGAGGAGGAACAAACTGTAGCGGAGCAAAATCCAGGCGCTGAACGGAATGGTAATGGGGATAGAGGAACGAGAAGAGGAGCGAAGCAGCAGATCGCAGCAAGCGACCTGCGAAGCTTCCCAAAGCTACCCCGCCATCTCAGCAGAGAAGTAGCGTGGCTTCCACCGAGCTGCTTCAGCCGGAGCATGCCTTGACGGCTCCTGCCAGCTATCGCGTGGATGCTATCACGGAGTCTCAAAATTTCCACCTTATGGCGCAATGGAGCAATTTGAAGGTCAAGGCGGCTGTTGGTTCTGTTTATCCTACTAAACCGACTCAACTTTTCACTGCCGGCCGATTCCAGAAGGATATGCTAAGGTGATGGTGGATGAAATAACGGAGGGATTTGAGGACCTCCGGCTTGACCACCCTACCGGTGAAGGGGAGTATCGGCTGGGTTACGCTCAAGACTCCATGCCTATGGCGGAAGGATCTCATCAACCTTCCGAACTGGGCGCCTCCGCCTCCTCCTCCTCCTCCGGCGAGTCAGGGCACTCCGCCTCCTCCACCGCCTCCTCCTCCGGCGAGTGACGATCAGGGCACTCGGCCGGCTCCTTCTCCGGCGCGTGGCGGCACTCCGCCTCCTTCTCCGCCTGCACCGGCGCGCCCGAGCAGCTAGCCTCCTCCTTCTCCGCCTCGTCAGCAAGGGCGGAAGAGACCCGCCGCCGCTCCGGCTGCTCCGGCACGTCGTAGTCCTTCTCCTCCGTCTCGTAAGCAAGGAAAGAAGACATCCGCTCCGTCTGCTCTGCCGGCGTCTAGCAGTACAACCAAAGGCGGGAGGAGATACAGATTCGGTCCTTCTCTGAAGAATCCAGAGAAGTTACCGTACGAGAGGACCGACGAGGAAAATGCGAAGATCGCGCAGACCGAAGTGCATGAAAAGTGTATGTGAGAGTTAAAAAGGAGCATGACCTCGTTTGAATTGAACTGTTGCCTATTCCATTTGAGGAGTTCTATCAGTTTTTCAATCAATTGGCCCTTGATAAAGCAACGGTCACCTGCTACTGTCTATAAGTAGTACTACTACGGTCATTAAATCTCTCTATATAACTCAACTCTTTCATTGCATGTATTTATAATTATCCTCACTATATTATGCAGATTGAAGATCGCCGAATTGAAGAAAAGACAAGCGGGTTCCATTGAGTTCATTAACACATATCTCATAGATGCAACTGAGGTTGAATTTCATGCCGAAAATACCGAGGCCAACTTGCTACAATCGTTCGTAATAAATGAACACAAGGATATAATACTCTTTCCTTACAACTTCAAGTGAGTGTTACTATCTTGTGGCATATTCGGTTTCCCTTATTAGTCCAGGTTATAGTAATGTAATATTGATGAGCTATGCATGCGTGCGCAGGTACCACTATATTCTCCTAGAGATTAAGCTTGAGCAGGGAGTAGTAACTGTTTTAGACTCGAGACGAAAAGATCCCAAGGAGTATGCGGACATGACTGAAATGCTCGAGAAGTAAGTTAAATCGATCATTATCCACCATATCAGCAACTTTGTTCATTTCTGATATCAAGTAATTGTTTTCTTTGTATGGCAGGGTTTGTAGAAAATTCACCAAAAAAGCTCAGGGACTGCCGAAGAAGCTGCAATTTAGACACACGAAAGTAAGTACTATAGTAGCATATTCCACGCATCTCCTAGTGATTCAAGCGCTAGTTTCATCAATACCATAGCGTCGACCAAGCACAGACAAAAGAGATGACACTTCTCTCTATTAATTAGCTAGCTAACACAATATATGAAACACCTAAATTAACCCCCCAAAACCCCAAACCCCCCCCCCCCCCTCTTTCAAAAAAAAAACCCAGCCACCGAAATGTTGACGCGTGGATGACTATTGGTCCCGATTGGTGCTACCAACCAGGACCAAAGGCCCTCCTCCCTAGACTCAGCGCACATGCCACGTGGAGGCCCATCAGTCCCGGTTCTGGATTGAACCGGGACTAAAGGGTCAGGGTATTAGTACCGACCCTTTAATCCCGATTCATGAACCGAAACTAAAGGCCCTCACCAACCGGGTCAAGACCCAGAGGCTGTTGCCTATAGCCTCTGCTGGCGATAACAGGAGCGGACGCATCGCGCCTGCTCACAGAATCGCTAGCCACTACTTTCTTTCGTGATGCGAGCCGCATGGGGTATTTTCAGGCGTACAGGTGGTCTGAAAACACTAGTATATGGCACACTGTACTAACGGTTGTATGCACGTGGATAGCGGAAGGCCGTTTGGCAATTGATGGCGCCTCCGTTGTGTCTCTCAAACGCCGTGCAAACGAAATTGCTCCATGCACGAGACAAGTGGCCGATCTATGCACGTAAATCCAGCGGCCGACGCCCTTCTCAATCAACGTTTGTTCGGTCAGATTTAATCCATCGTCTGTGCATCGTCCAATTTCATCATGTGTGTAGCAAGACTCCCGTGCAAATCGATACTAGCGGAAGTCTCCCAAGGCACCGCAGGCATAACGGCCAGGCATGTGTGCACACAGGCATCTGGTGGACGGGGCACGCCGTGACCACTCATTTTTATCTGTTGTGATTCTCTTCTGTTTTTTAAACACGTACACACATGCTCTTGCATGGAAAAGTTGTGCACATGAAGTCTGTGCATAATCAAATTGCAGCCGCGGCTCCTGATATCACTGCGTGTTGCACGGTACAGACCTGGTTCCACGAAAAAACTAACATGAAATACAAAATGTCCATTCCTTTCTCTCTTGAAAAAAAGGGAATACAAAATGTCCACCTCTTTCCCTGAATATATATTTTTGGAATAGAACTAAACCAAGTGTCCGCCTCTGGTCCAGCCTCATCACTTCGAGAAATGTCTAGATGAATAGCAATTCAAAATCCGAAACATCAGATGTTCAACAAGTTTTTAAAATTCATTGATCGCAAAAGCAAAAGAACTGGTTGTTCATGCCAAAGTCTTCAATTTGTACACTCCTTGAAAGCAACCTTCACCTCAAGCTTCCTTTCCTCGAACTTGAATGCCCTCGAAGGCACATGTTGATCCAGTTTTTATGCCTATTTGAGCTTCGTCCAACAATGCATCTATGTGAAGGGTTTTGTCCTTCATCGTTTGATACAACGCACACGCGCGTCCGGGCTAGACAATGGTGTGATCAATAACTTACAGCATTGAACAAATCAATGAAATGTCGTAGAGCAACAAGAAGCAAAGCTGACAAGCTCTTCAAGGGACACACCTCTTTTGTCACCTTGTTCGCACTTGTGCATATGCCCGCAACACTTGTTGACGGCCTTATGAATGGCAAGCATCGATGGAGTAGCCACTTCGCACCCAGTCATCAACCACTTTCGTGTTCTACGGCGTGTAGTGATTTTGCTCATTGGATCGAACATGCACACTTTGCCAAAAAATGTCGCATTTTGCTTCATGCCTTGAAACTTCACACTTGTGGCCAACCACTCCTCACAGAACAATTCATCCTCTCCTTCACAAAGTATGTAGCCGTCGTGTTTTTTTCAAAGTAAACAACGAGAAGATCAAAACGTTACACTCTGGCATTTGCCGAAATAATTGTCAGGTGTGGCGTCCTTCATGGACGACGACGGTAGGGGCTGATGGTACTTCGTCGCCAGTGGGATCCGGGGTAGGACAACATTGTAGACCAAGACATGAAGGTGTTTGGCTAGAGCAACCTTGGTCCGGCAAGGCCTTGGCGGCGGCTAGGATGGTACAACGATGGCGTCGGTCTTCAAGGGTGTGGATACAGAGCATAGGGAGGACGGAGTCGAAAAAATTTGGATGGCGGAAATCCAATTTGGCTCTAGGGAGCACATGCTCCCGCGTGTCAAAAAAGTTAGTTGCAAATGTCAAAAAATTTTGAAAGAAAGTAAATGTGTTCATTATCACACCCAAATGCTACCTGCAAATTTTTAGAAGAATAACTTAAGCATTTTGACCGGTGCAAAAAAAAACAAGTTGAATGCCAAATATTACACTTAATCTTATTTTTTAACCGACAAAGTACTGCTATCACATATCACATGAAAATTGTCAAGCACACCTGCTACACTAACATGAACATCTACAAAAAAACATCAAAAAAATTAAAATTTATTTACTATTTATTTTAAATTTACTATTCATTAGGGAGCATGGTGTTGTGAGCCAATGAGGGTGGCACGAAGGAAGAAGAGGGTGGCGCCGGCTTGTCGTCGGCCACGTCCTCCATTGGGACGTCGTAATCCTTCATCTAGCCAGCTTGCAGCAATGGCGGCCATCTCCTTCTTTTGGCTCGGCGTCAGCTCATTGCAGACAGCTTGGCGGGGGAGAAATCCATGGTGGGAGTGGTGTGGAGAGGGATCGAAGGCGGATGACTGCGGTTTTGGCCGAGGCAGCAGTTTATATATCAATGGCGGGCGGCGGACGGACGGACTGGTGGCACCGTAGGAGACGCCTCGGCAACCGCATGCTACCAATTGGACGAACGGATGGCCGTTGTGTCATTTGAACGTGCACCAGTCGCCTGCATCGGGAAGCGGCGTCGCTCTCTCAGTCGGCGCATCGCTTCAATGCCCGCACCAGTGAACGGTTGTAGGCGTAAATACGGGCAATGACGCTCTGGAGCAGCGCTGACCGTTTCGGGCGACAAGCGCACACGGGATGGAGGGGGGTTGTTTGGTTGGCCAGGGCGGTAAGAAGCTGGCGTGGGAGTGGTTCGGACTCCTGCAAAGCCCTTCCACGTTTGTCTTCGATTTACGGGAGAAAGTACGTCTGAACCATGCCACGGACCGATACAGGATCACCTTAGATGACTTTCGCGACCCGGACATCACGATCCAAACAAATCCGAGAGGTTTGAAGGACCACATTGGAGATGCCCATAGTAAGGATAAACTACTTTTAGTTCGGAGGGACGAATCTGGCATGTGTGGCAATGAACAAGGAACCTTCTGGTTTTGTTTACAAAGGACAACAAAAAGAAAATGAACACCGTATTCAGTGAAGTGACATTTAATTAGTTTGCATGCAAACGACTTAGGCATCCGGGAGACTGAAGCTACTCACTCTGAACCGCTGCGTCAGTGCTGCTCCTCATCAGCTTGAATAACTCCCTATGTTTGTCAGATGCGTAAGCAGAATTCCGAAGCCACACTTTATCCGTCACGTTACTCTGTCCCAATAGCGCACCATCCATGCGGCCGTCACGGCGACAGCCAGCTCCGTCACGACGTCCCTTCTGGCACACACTCGTATCCCACCCTTTCCGCATCTGTATTCCCAGCCGTATTTTTCTTCCTCCATAACTGCCTCCCCCATGCGAGCTCGTCCGCTCCATGGCCGCTCTCATTCTCGCTCTGCTGGCTCACTATCGTGTGGGACCAGGGTAGCAGGTGGCACATGAGTCGCTCCACAGGCCAACCCATTATTAGAAGTGAGATGACATGCATCTCAATTCCTGTAGATGAAGAGATGTCATTTGATACATAGGATATGAATTTTTTCATTGAGCCCAGGCTAATATTTTTTTCCTTTCAAAATGTGAAGGATTGATTTCTATCCTCCACAAAAATAGAAATTCATTCCTACAAATCAAAGGGCTTCAAAGGAATTTTTCCTTTACAAATCCTATCCTATAAAATTCCTACAAATCAAAGGAGGCCTTAGATGTGGAAGCACTGCCTGACGGGTGGGGTCAGCACCAGGGTCCAACAAGACCACGCATACCGTCACCACTCTGTATCTCCGCTCGCAGCAGTCGTTCCTGTGAACAAGTGAGATCGGGAGAGCAATGCAAGTGCTGCTGTATTCCTCTTGGGGTATATATGGTGTTACAGTACAACGGAGAGAGCGCATGGTGCAGTGGGGCGACGTGCAGCAGATCGTGGTGATCGTTCATGTGGCGGGGAAGCTATACAGTGGACTAGTGTCAGTTAACACCCCGCTGCAGTCTGAGCGTCCGGCGGCCGGATGCACAAGCTAGAACGAAAGTCTTCGAACACCACCGTGGGCAGCCCCTTTGTGAGCACGTCGGCGAACTGTTGCTGCGTCGGTACATGCAGGACACGCAGTTGCCCGAGCGCCACCTTCTCGCGGACAAAGTGGATGTCCAATTTGATGTGTTTTTGGTGCGGCGATGGTGAACTGGGTTGGCTGCCATGTACACTGACAAGATGTTGTCATAGAAGACGACGCTGGCCTTGGTCAGTGGCATGTAGAGCTCGCCGAGAAGTTGACGGAGCCATCAGCTTTCGGCGACGGTGTTGGCCACGGCGCGGTACTCAGCTTCGACGCTCGAACGGGACACCATGGCCTGACGTTTGGATGACCAGGAGACCAAGGAGTCACCGAGGAAGACGGCGTAGCCAGATGTGGAGCGGTGCGTATCGGGGTACCCTGCCCAGTCAGCGTCGGAGTAGGCGACGAGCTCGAGAGGCGACGCGCGCTGGAGGTGCACCATGCGTGGTGGTGCACGCGGGTCATGCATGACCAGGCAACACTGTTGCACTTCATAGGCGATGTCCGGCCGCGTCATGGTCATGTATTGGAGCGCTCCGACGAGACTGTGGTACTCCGAGGGATCAGAGACGGACGCGCCGTCGGTGGCAGAGAGCTTGGCGCGGGGCGTCAACCGGAGTGGACACGGGCTTGCAGGCCTGCATGTTGACGCGTTCGAGTAGCTCGTCCGCGTACTTGCGTTGCGACAAGTAGAAGCCACGCTCACTGCGGGTGTCCATGATGCCGAGGAAATAGTGCAAGGGCCCGTGGTCTTTCATGGAGAACTCCGCGAAGAGCTGCCGTTGCAGGTGTTGGAGCAGTGTAGTCGACGAGGCAGCGAGGATGATGTCGTCGACGTAGAGCAGGAGGTACGCCGTGCCTCTGTTGTTGTGGAGGATGAACAACTAGGGATCGGCGCGGGAGCTGGAGAAGCTGATCCGGCGAGCGTACGCGGCAAAGCGGACAAACAAGCACGAGGCGCCTGCTTGAGGCCGTACAACGATTTTCACGAAGACAAACGTGGTCGGGGTGGGCGGCGTCGACGAAGCCAGCCGGCCGTTGACAGAGGACCTGCTCAGAGGGACCCCCGTGGAGGAATGCATTGTTCATGTCCATCTGGTGAACAGGCCAGATGCGGGAAGCAGCAGCGGTGAGTACCATGCGAATGCTGTCAGCCTTGACCACGGGGGAGAAGGTCTCGTCGAAGTCGACTCCCGGGCGTTGGGACAAGCCGCGAACGACCCAGCGTGCCTTGTACCGCTCCATCGTGCCGTCGGCCTTGAACTTGTGCCGGAACAGCCACTTGCCAGTGACGATATTGGTGCCGGCAGGTCGGGAACAAGCCGCCATGTCTGGTTCTCCATCAGAGCCCTGTATTCCACCTACATTGCAGACAGCCAACCATGTCTGGTTCTCCATCAGAGCCATGTATTCTACCTACATTGCAGACAGCCAACGTGGGTCGTGCAAAGCAGCCTGCACACTCTTCGGAACGGGAAAGATGGAGGTGTTAGTGGTAGCGGAGAGGTTGTTGTGATATTTAGGGTTTGGGAGGAATTTTCCGGCCTGCGCGCGGGTTTGCATGGGGTGGCTTGGAGGGGGCGGCGGAGCGCGGCGAAGGGCGGTGGGTACTGGCTGGGGATCTGTGTCCATGACGGGTGGTTCGTCTGCCAGGATAGCAGGTTCCGGGGTCGGGGTAGGGGGTTGAGGTGTTGGCGGAGACGGCACGGCAACCTGAATCCCTATTTCGCCCCCGCCGTCGGCTCTGCTGGCCCAAATCCCGCGCCCAGGGGTCGACTGGGACACCCGTCTAACTAGATGTGCTGCCGCCGGGCGCCGGCGTCCTCCTCCAATATCACGTGGATTGGGACTCTCCTCCCTCCCAGTCTCCTTAGATCTGCGGTTATTTTAGTTAACTTGGTTGGATGTTATGATATGTGCTCAGCTACAGACCTGCATAGCTCTCTCTCTCATGTTTGATAAGTACAAATTTTATCTGTATTCAGTTTGAACTATTATGATTGTTTTGTAGGACCAGAGGATCGGAGTAAGTCAAGTTCATTTCCAGGTACGTTGTTTTCTGGCAGTATTATAACACGCCATGCTCCAACCACGAGTTGCTGTATCCCAGGCCTTAAAAGTCATCTCAACATGTATGTGTGCGGCATCCAGTAATTCAAGTCTGTAAGGCTAATCAAGCCCGTAATAGTAGAATATGGACATCAATTTTAAGCAGATCAGATTGCGGTCGTTCTTGATGCAGCTACCCATTGAAGGCACTGTAGTGGACTGGTGACGCGATACTTTGCAATCCTGGACAGCGTTCGAGTTTGTTGACAGCCGAACTCAGGCAGGTAATCCCAGACATTAACTCATATGCTTTGTTCTTTGCTCTACTATGCCTTCTGTGTAGCGTTTGAGGTCCTTCTTCTCTTATCATAAGCAGAGGTGACTCTTTTGATCTTCTACGTTTTGTAAGCATCAGGATGCATATATTGTTTATATTTTAACATCATTCTATTTTCACGTATTGCATTAATTCTCATTCCCTTTTTGGTTCCCACCGGGACAATATTGAGGTGGCCGGCTGCCTCACTATTTTATTTCCTTTTGAAACTTACCTTTTTTGCAGATTGCTCCAATATTGTTATTTTCTTGCTAATTGTTGTCTAATATTTCCTTCACTAAATGTAGTACAGGTTGAATTACTTGGCAGTAATAATGTCACAACCAGAATTGGTATGCCTATGTTCTTGACATCATGCACCTCTTCGCACATGTTGTTTCCTTTCCAGTTTTCAATTGCCAACACTGTGCTATTGTCATCGACTGAAGATAAGATGAAGCTAAGAAGTGGGTATAATGCAGGTGACTAAGAAGCATTACCACCTCCCAACTCAATCATCTATGCCTATTTGATTTTTTCTATGTTTATTTGCTCTTTTTGTGAGATGTTTTGGATGAACAAATGATTTCGTGCTCACTATATTTAGTCACTGGACAAATGCAAGAGTAGTAATGTTGATATCTCCGAAAGGAAAATGGAAAATATTTGTATTGTGTATTGTTCGATCTCATGAGATGGGTTTAATTTAGCCGAGAGACAACACAGTTAACAAGAATATTTAAATTATGCATTTTTTAATTATGCATTTTTTTATTGTTACAATCCCCGCAGCAACGCGCGGGGTGACATCCAGTTATTGGTATAGGCATGGAAGGCATCAGGAATCCTCCTTAGAGTTTTCCTGGCAGATCATGTACATTCTTTGTCCTAGCTTTACACATTAGAGGTTAAGATTTTATTGGTTCATGCATACAAGGCAACGGGAATAAGCAAACAAGTATTAGTACTGAGCAGTCATCGTCCTTCTCCATCCGCTGGATGGCTTTGTTAACCAGATCCATTTTGCTTCAGTTCGGCTATACATTCATGTAGCAGGGCTGCTCGTTCTGTTTGAAACAAAATTGTTTTCAAGTCCTGTAAATTTGCCATACCTGAAATACACAGTAGAACACTTAAATGCAAGCAATGGCACAAAGTCACCAAAGATTACACTACAGATGCTAAAATCCGCCACGTGAAGGACGAGCCCGCGCCGCGCCCGCCGCACAGCCACTATGCACAGATCGATGGGCCCTCGTGGCCACCGCCAACAGACGAAGGAGGAGCTGCCGCCCGCAATCGCCAAGGCGCGTACCTCGAAGGCGGGTGGTTTCGGCCGTGCCTCCAGCTCTCGGGCCGTGGTATCCGAGGCGAGCGCGCAGCACGGCAGCAGGTGAGGTACGACCGGCGCAATGCCGGTCGCTGCTCCACATTCACCAAGACGGACGTGGCGCCGGAATGGGTCCGCAACGACGCGGACCTCGCCGTGGCGTGGGCGCTCGACCGCTCCGTCACCGCCGCGGAGACACCGCCAGGCGCCGCCGCTGCTTTGATGGCGAGCTCATCAATTTTGGCGAGGAGTGGTCGCTTAGAAAAAGATTGCATCGCCAACGCCGGTAGGGGCAAGGCTGCCGCCAACGCCATCGACAATGGCCAGGGCGGCCCTTGGCACCACGCAGCAGGAGGCGGAGTGGCTCCTCCGCGAGCGTCAGGCAGCCGTCGGACAGGGCTGCCACGGACCTCCGGCATCCTTGCGCCGCTGGAGGGACGACGCCTATGGCAGCGCGCAGGACTAGGCGGCCATGCTTACGAGGTGGTTGTCCGGTATAGGGTTTAGTGTGTTTAATAGTTTTTAGTAAAACGGTCCAAATATTGTCCATTTATGTAAATTATATTAAAACTTGAATGTAATCCGTTCGGTTTGACTGAATTTCATCTGGTTTGTTCAAATACATTTTGCAATGTACGCACCTACGGTTGGATGGCAGCCTCCCGCATCTGTGTCCGCGGTTGGCCCCCCCCCCCCCCCCCCCCCACAAGATGCCCTTATCTCCTTTTCTCTCCAACTCCCAGAATGGAACATTAGCATCAGGCTTTCTAGTATGTGCGTGCAATGTAAATTATTTGTTGGCTAAATACATTATTAAATTTCAATGAAAATATCATTTGCATAAAGGATTATAAAGCAATTGTACGCTATTCCTACCCAAGGACTAAGTCATAACCAACAGATTCTTAGCAGGTATATATCGGTGGACCAACGACTTCATATCACTGTCTACTTTCTAGGTCTTGGCTTTTACAAGAGCAAGGCCTCGCTCAGCAAAAGATGAATGTTACATGTCATTTCGCTTCTCTTCCTTACAGCTTGCACACCCATTTTACGCATAATTTTGTTCTATCCATACACAATGGAGATTGAAACATTATTGGTATAGGCATGGAAGGCACCAGAAATCTTCATTAGAGTTGAGCAGGATAATCATGTACATTGTTTGTCCTATCTTTCCACCTTAGAGATTCCTATTTTATTGGTTCAGGCAATACAAGTCAACGGAAATCAGCAAACAAATAGTACAGATCCAACTCGTCGTGTGCTTCTCCATCTGCGTGATCGCAGTGTTCTATTATACAGTCATGGTTGCAGGGCTGCTCCTTCTGCCTGGAACACAATTGTTGCTTATTTTGTACTACTATACATTCATGGTTGTAGGGCTGCCCAATCTGTTTTGAAAAATAATGTTTTCACTCTTGCAAATTCTGCTCGGTGCTCACGAGATGCTGACCATTGTACTTCAGAGATTCAACATTTAAAGTTGACCCATGTGCTACAGTACATCCCAGGTCAGCAACTCAGTGGGAGTATTTCTATTGTTTGTAACTAGTTTTTTATTTATTTCCTCAGTTAGAAATAAAAACTATTTTTACTGGTTTCAACTCTAAGTAGAATATGGTTTACAACTATAATTTACTAGATCAGATATCTCACTGTTCATATTATCTATTACTTTCTCGGTCCGGGTTTATTGGGCCCCTCTATTTTGGGTTAAATATAGACCACAAATTTAACTAATGGAATATAAATTATATGTCACAAACTATACCGTTGAAAACCTCTTATAAGTACAAATTTCATAGTACTAGCCGCCAAACTATTTGCCCAAACATATGTGTGTTTTAAAATTCGATTCCTTGTGTCAGTATCCTTGAAATATTAATCTTCCGAACATATAATACTCCAGTTTGCACCACAATATATGCAATTCTTATTGGAATTCTTTATTTATGTCCTTATATAGTTACTAAAGAGCTTATGTTTTCTCAGTTGGGAGGATCATAAAAAATTACCTTATACACATGTTGCAAAACTAATTTCCATTTTCTCTAGCAGCCAAGCACAGTACACAATAGTGTGGTGGAAGTAAATTAAAAATATGAATTGGAGTAGAAACTGAGGCACAGCTCGTGCCTTTCTCCTAAAAAATAACTTAGGCAACAAATACTGTCATTTTCATTTTCTCTGTATTTTGTTTTCCTCTCTGCGGAGCTAAAAAAATAAATTCGGCAGAGCTCCTGCATTTCTCCTAAAAAAAATTGAAGTAACAAACAGTCTAAGTCATAGCTCAAAGCCTGAAATATTTGGTTGTCAGATAACGTTTTACCTAGTCAATGAAGATTAGAACCTCAGACGAGTGTCTTATGATCTACTCCCTCCGTTCCTAAATATAAGCCTTTTAGAGGTTTCAATAAGGACTACATATGGAGCAAAATGAGTGAATCTACAATCTAAAATAGGTCTATATACATCCGTATGTAGTCTATATTGAAATCTCTAAAAAGTCTTATATTTAGAAATGGAGGGAGCAACATATACAGTGGCACCAGAAAATACTGAAATTAAACCATAATGTTTCATTTTCCAGTGGAAATGTCCCATCAAGATGCATCAACGTACCAAGGTGTAGTAATACAACCCGTTTTGAAGACAAATACACCATGAATCATGCCACTTCAGTTACAAATTTTCTTAAAAAACACTTTTTTGCAGAACATTAAAAACCTATTTTGCCAGTGTAGAGCCATGTGAAGCAGAAAAGGTGAATCGCCACTGAACTATCCTACCTTAACTAAACAACAGGGTGACTACTACGATAATAGAAACATTTCATCACAACATTTAATTAAACTTCCTTTTTAGAGGAGATCCATCCTATGAAAGTCCTCTTGTGCTACGTTTCAGGTTCTACCATGTTCAGCTTGAATGAGTTTCGATGACGATCTCAGTCAATACACCATGAAATGAATAAAGTGATCCAATATTACTGATTACATGGTGCAATCGCCTCGTTTGCTTGATATACTTCAGGATCCCACAACACTCACCTTTGTGCGGTGAAGAAAAATAATATTGCATTTTTCTGGGTGCTTATCAGAAGTTTTACTTTTGAACTTGGGTGTTTATCAGAAGTTAGTACCAAGAGGACACTTACAGAAATTAGAGAAGTCTTTCCAAACAAGTACATGAATAACACTTTAGAAATAAACAAATTGGCAGGTAGCCTCCACCACATAGCAGGATGAAAGGTGGCTAATTGAGTTTTTTTTTCATTCACTATATAGGGCCAAATTCAACGTGACATCTAATTGCAGAACATTTGAAGGAATATACTCATGCAGAGTAGAGTTGGCCAGCCGACTCGTCTATAGTACGTACATGTGCGCAGCAAGTACAGCCACATGCAGCTCTCAGGAAATACATAGAGGATCAGGCCATACGCAAGAAAAATATTGATGATATCAATATTTTGTTGCTTCCAGTCTGGTGAAAATTGAGTTGGCATTAGAGGAAGTCGGGGGAGTAAGAACATCGAGGAAGCCATCATGATCACCACCGACCCATCCATGCCTACTTATCTGACAATACACTTCTTCCTTTGTCCTCGAAGAGAGCAGTAACAACTATATTTATCAATATATGCATTGTTAATTGTGTTTCATCTATTCAATGGTGCGACAATAGAAGCATATAAAGCGACACCTATAGGTTGTGCTTTTGCTAAATCCTCCATCAGGCATCATGAAACACAAAATTTTTAGGAGAGGATCATCAGGTTTAATCTTGCACATCAAGAAAAAGGATTTGTGGTCTAAAAAAAGATGCAGTGGAAAGGAAAATAAACGTTATATAATTGTTTGTGCCTCTTGCTTCTCCTTGCAATTAGAGGTGGCAACCTACTTTTGAATTCAGAGGGCTTGCTGATCATTTGACCTTACATATACCTTTCAAAAATGTATAAGATAGGGAAAGCTCCTAATTTATATCTTCTGGATCATGAGCTCAAGATAAAGAGTAAATACCGCAAAGGAAGAATGTATGTGAATTCTAGAAGGTAACATTATCCATGAAACATTACATTTTGAGTTTTATTTTTGCTAATGAAGTTAACATTATCTGTGAACTACCAGAACTAAAACAACAAAGCATATGGTGAGCTAACATATATGTGATATATTCGTAATCAAACTGCAAAATGAATGATGCTTATATTTACATGGAGAACAGTCTCTAGCTTCGATAAGAACAGGGTAATACACTAATATTCATATAAAAATTCAACCATGTAAGGATATATAGCAACTTTTCATAAGAAAAACTAAGGCTTTTGTGAGAAAAGTAGTTCAGTGTTTCTGCAACGATGTGGATAATTATAAGATCTGGAAAATAGAACTTAATAAGAAACAGTATGTACAGAGATGTTAGCTTATCTACTTCAGAAAAATGATGTGGCCTAGAATTGAGAATAGAAACATTTAAAGGATTGTGAGATCATAGTGCTTGGTATGCTCCTGTAACCTAATTGCAACAAACATATAGTACCAGATATATCTGAATTTAAGATTAAATTTACAATAAATTGGGAGAACCATACGATTTGGTTTCTCTTTTCTGGTTCCAGAAAATAGCAGAATCTGGGAGTGCTTCGTCGTAAGTAAGAGTGATACTGTAAATAAGAGTCGACACTCGATACTGTAGAAACTCGAATGACTGACCTTGATCAGTACTTTTAAACAAAAAAAGATCTTATTATAGGACATTCCTCCTACTGCAACACTTTGATTTACTTCACTTGAGAACAAAGCACCAACCTTTTATATAGTCTAGTAGTCATGAACGAAACAGTAACAGATCTGCACAATAAGACACGGAGATGATAGAACCTTGCATGTCAAATATTCAATGCTTATAATTTAAGTGATGGTTTATGGGTGTCAATTCTGCAATTTCATATAGAACATCGACTTGGCGCATCAATTATGTGAATCGTAGAACTGGTAAGTAGTTAGTTCATAGGCCTATAAACTGAATGCTTCCTTAAATCAGAAGATGTAAACGGTAATTGCTCACGCACCATTTACCGATTGGTTTTCATAAGAAAACTAAATCTTGATATTTTTGCTTATTTTCCACTTTGAAACTTCTACCTTCTTTCATTAACAAAAAGGAGATTCTAAGAAATTGATTCATATGCATGAACGATGGTTCATAAATGTGCATAGATGCTATGCATGCAAAGAACAGGGGAGAAAATAAAGGATAGAGGAAGCGACTTCTCCATGAAAGTTAATTCAACAGCGTTTCACATGAAGCCTGCTTCTTTTCTCTTGCTATGTCACTCCCCATCCTGCCACAATCATCAGTTAATGCCATCCACAGTCCCGTTTCTTCCAGCCACCGGTTCTCTTCCTGAAGTGAACATCCTATCCAGTAACCTGTGTTGAAGTCTATGTAAAATCTCCACCTTTATTATGGTTGTAAAAATTCATGTTACTCGACCAATGACGTCGAACAACACGCATCTGCACATCTAGTTGATTTGCACTGAACATAAAAAATCTTCTCTGGCGCCCGTCGCCACCGCCTAGATGTCTTAATAAGAACAATCTGATGGACCTGCAGAAGAGAAACTGTTTTGAGATTTCCTTTTCATTTATTTGTTTGGATGACATATTCTTGGGGGGGAGGGGGTATTTCTGGACTACAGTTTCTTCAAAAGAAAAAGGATCCTGCCCTCGTCACCATTGGCGAGGCGCCCACAAAAGCACTCGAGCAGCGTCGCCTATGATAAGCAGAGGAGAGCACGACCCTTTTTGAAACCGAGATGAAGGAGAGGTGTCACGGTAGGGCTTTTCAGTGTAGAAGTCGTGAGGGTTTGGGAGAGGAGCGATTTTGATAGATTCGTTTTTTGGATACACATGAAAAAGGAGTCGTGAGAGATTGCAGAGAGAGATGTGAGATAGATGGATACATATTGTTTTTTAGAGAGAGACGTGAGAGAGAGATGGATACAGATTGTTTTTTTGATTTTTTAGGAGTCGTGAGAGATTGAGAGACTGAGAGAGAGATGGATAGCTGAGATAGGTTTTTTATTTTTTATTTTTTTTGCGGTTGAGATAGTTTTTTACAATGGAATTCATGAGTCGACCTACAGCGTAATAATCCGGTCCCATCAGACTAACAACTCGTAAAATCTAATTTACGTGGGAATTTCTAGGAAGTCTACATTTAGTATAGGTATAGATACTTTGTAGTATATATCTTACATTTTGTAGTCAAATACATGGTCAAAATTTAACTACTTCTCTAGACTCAAGATTATTAAGGCTTTTCTTTGATAAAACTAGATTAGGTTCTAACCTAGCAACCGAGGGAAACACAAAACGAACACACTTAATATAAATAGATGGAAGGCAGAGTGCACAGGTGGTGCCAAAGTGCTCCGATATATTCACTCCAGATTACGTTTTTACGGGAAACGGTCAAAGTAAAGAATCCGTTTCACCTCCTCCCGACAACATGATACACTTCACCAAGATGAACAAAGCCGCATATTGCTTTACGGTTGTATGGAAGGACAAGAAATTAAGTGGGAAACTTCGTATCCACTACCTACAACATGTGTGGCAAAGTAAGATTCCTCAATTGGATAGAAGCATTTTCAACAGAAAAACATTTCTCTACTGTCCTTGGGATGTACAAAGTTCCCCACACATTTCTTTACTAGAACGTGATAAGTCACAGAAAAAATGTCGAACAATTAATTGTCACGATATACCGGCACGAATAACCACAATAATTGTCATGGTTGTAGCAATATTTGACAATGTGTGGTGTCAAATTTCACTGCATCGGGCCCGCTAGTAGTTTCTACATATTTCCTTGTCTCTCCGACTCTAAGGATGGAACATTACCATCGGCTTTCTTATATGTATGTGCAATGTAAATTATGTGTTGGCTAAATAAATTATTTTATTTCAAAGGAAATATCATTTGCATGAAGGAGTATAAAGCTCTCTTCCTACCCAAAGACTAAGTCATAACCAACAGATTCTTGGCAGTTATCTATCGATGGACCAACGACTTCATATGATTGCCTACTTTCTTGGTGTTGTCTTCTACAAGAGCAAGGCCCCACTCAGCAAAACATGAATGATACGTGTCATTTCGCTTCTGTTCCTTAGAATTTGCAGACCCATTTTATGCACGATTTTGTTCTATCCCTACAAATTTGAGAGTGAAACAATATTGGTACAGGCATGGGAGGCACCAGGAGTCCCCCTTAGAGTTTTGCTGGGTGACCATGTACATTGTTTGTCCTAGCTTTACTCTTTAGAGATTCAAATTTTATTGGTTCAGACATACAAGGCAACGGGAATCAGCAAAGAAGTACTACTGAGCGAACTCGTCGTCCTTCTCCATCCGCCGGATCGCTCTGTTAACCAGATCCCTTTTGCATGAGTTGCACTATACATTGTTGTTGCAGGGCTGCTCGTTCTGTTTGGAACAAAATTCTTTTCAGCTCCTGCAACTTTGCCATGCCTGAAATATACGGTAGAGCACTTGAATGCGAGCAATGACATAAAGCCACCAAAGTTTACACTACAGATGCTAAAATCCCTGCACCAAATGGCTCACAGATTCAACAAGCATGGCGTACTGATCTAGAGAACCAAGGGTTCATGTCATCTCATATATACACCAGTGGTGAAGAGATTGTGATACTTAACCAAGAAATGGTGAGATTACTAGGAAAGTGACTAGTGAATCAGTGCAGACGTGTCCCACATTGGCTGGCAACTGGATCATTACCGTCCTCCACCTTATACTACTACAAAAGGGCCCCCAAAAGACATCTTCATCAGCTCTGTTCGGATCCTCGGCGACATCAGCCACAAAATTGCTGAACCACGGCTTCCATTCTCAGCCTCTTGCTCGCTGCTTCTGACGTGCCATGTGCGGCGACCGCTGCAAGTCTGACAGTCTGTGTCCTTATTTTTATTTGCACAGGGCCTCTCATTTCCCTGGTACGGCCCTGGAAGACACCACCGAGGTTTGGATCTATCAGGCCTTCGACGTCGTTGGCTGCTGTGCCTACCTTCACTTGTGAGACGGCCTTCCTGCCTGTGATGACCTGGAGAACAACGATCCCGATGGCGAAGACATCGCTCTTCTCGGTAAAGCGACCCGTGTTGGTGTACTCATGAGCTAGATGACGCATAGCTGCACTGGCCTTCAGGGTTCAGAACGACGTTGTCAGGGACGAGCTTGTGCAGAGACCCGATACCATGCTCTAATGACACTGTAATTAGATGATTAGTTGCGGTAAGGTGGTGCTTCTTGTCATGGTTGCTATACTTACCTTGGCTCTTGGGTTGCTTAAACAAATCACGTGCTGTTGCTGGTCCCCATGAACGGGCAGATTCTGCCATGGCCTTGCCTGCTCTCGCACTTGGCAACAAGAGTTAGATGATGACTGTTCTAGCCTTTCGATCGAGTTCACATATGGTCTTCTAAAAAAAAAGTTCATGCATGTTAATTGGGTTACTATTTCAGCTCCTCTTTTAAAGATTATTAAAACAAATGGTGCCAAGTTTCTGTGACAGCTTTCACATGAGTCAAGTTCTGAGATGAGAACAATATTGGCAGAGGAGGAATTGAACAGCGTTCAGCCCCGACGTTTGCTCAGTGGGGAGCAAAAAAGTAGCAGCTTGCTGACGCTTGCAGTTCCCGTTCATCCTGCTCACAAGATGCTCACCATCGTCACTGTTCATGTCCTTCCTTATTTCGCTTCAGAGATTTAAATTTTAAGTTGTCCCATTTGCTGTAGTACTGACCAGATCAGCAGTTCAGTACTAGTACTTTTGTTGTTTCTTATTTTATTTTTGCGGTCACTAGTACTTCTCTTGTTGCCAACATATTTTTTACTAGGTTACAACAAAGTATGTTTTCCCGCAAAATATGTTTTCTGTCTTCAACTCTACTCCCTTGGTCCAGTTTTACTATTATGCCCCTCTTTTATTTTTGCGGTTAAAGTTTGACTTTGTAAGTTTTACTAATAAGAATAAACTATGTCAAAAAATTATATAATCAGAAAGCTTTCAAATACAAATCTAACGTCGTACTTTTTTTGCATATACTCTCTCTGTATACTAATATAAGATATTTTAGTAGTGATAAAAAACTGCTTATTTTGGTTTATAAAGATTGTATTTTATATTCTATCAGTCATATATATGGTTGAAGTCCGACCCAAAATATGAGTGGTCTCAGGGCATTTCCAACGCTGACTCTCAAACCTCTCGCAACCATCGTTTTGTCATCCAACACGGTCCTTTATTAGTAGGGGGCTTAATTTGCGAGCGTCCGGACCGCTGCCACGACTACACCTGACTACCATGGCCCACCAAAAACCCTCCTCGCTCGCCCACGTGTGTTCCCGCCCGGCACCTGCTGCCCGCATTCGCGCCGCTATAAAGCGGTCGCTCCGCATTGACGCTGACCTAGAGCGGACACAGTCTCTCACTGCATAGGTATTGAAGCTGCGCGCCGACCGACAGAAATGCCCGCGCCTCGTCCCCGGTGTCCGTGCCGGTTCAATGCCGGAGTGACGTTTACAGCATGGGATGGGACGGATATCTACCACGCCCGTTCATCTGTATGCCTCTATTAAGCTGGCTCGCCGGCTGAGGAACCAACTTCGGTGCTGCTTGTTGACGCACCCGAATGCTTAGCGTCACTGGACTCCTCTATTTAAAGGCGGCCACACCGGCTAAACTCCACACCACAACACATCTGTTGCACATCCTCCTCCCTTGCACCACATCGACCATGACCGCAAGCTCTAGCGCGCTATGGGAGAGCATGTCATCAGAGCAGAAGCACAAGGCCGCCGCCCTTTTGCAGACGCGTGGCTGACCCACTGCACCTGGCAGATCAAGCACGGCTTGCCGACCAGCTCACCCGAGATCTCCGACGATAACCTAAAGTCGAGATGGGCTCCGATGATGACACCGTGCCTGTGCATGTTGGCTTGACCATGGGACAAGCGCATGCACACTAGATGCCGCCATGGCGAATGAGGAGCAGCCTGCGCCGGCTCCTATGTCGGCGTTGTGGCAGGCGCAAGTGGAGCGGATGTACAACTTCTTCCTGCTTGAGCCATACCGACTAACGGAGGGCCAAATCTACGATGAGCACGCAAGCGTGGAGGCCGTGGTGGCCATGGCCACGACGAACCCGAACTTTGTTGCTTACCAGCGTGCGCTCTACAAGGCCGCGCTTGCTCAACACATCGCTCGCAATGCAGAGCTGGCGCGGTTGGGTGTGGTCGAGGATGAGAACATCGTCATCCAACTTTCGGGGGCACATGTGGCAGGTGGAAGGTGATGGGCCGTACATGTCCATTATCCACCTCACGTCCACCAGCACCGGCGACGGGCAGGTCACAGACTCATCTGAGAATGAGTAGGGCATGGGAGGCGGCACGGCATTGTATCCCAAGTGGGCCAGTCCGTCTCCCATGTTCTACTCTTGCTTGCTGGAGACCGCACCTTCACTTCATAGGTTTAAAACCCGCTGCTGCTCATGGACCGAATTGTAATGAATGCGCTCCTGTTATATGAAAATTCACCGTATTTGCAATGACGTTCGTCCGGTTTGTTGAAATAGTGTTTGAATAGTATGCAGGTAGTGTAGGATGGACGGCTCCCGCATTCGTGTCCACGGACTCGTCCCCCTGTCCAGAACGGATGCGGAAGCATATTTGTGGGTCATCGTTGAAGATGCCCTCAGGCTTGGACAGAGGTAGTAAGTAGGAGTCTGTTGTTTACAACTTAGTTTGCCGGAGACTTTCACTTCTCTAGACTAAAATTCAGCAAAACCATTCTACATTCTTGCCTAGCAGTTAGCATAGGAAAACACAAGACGGACGCACAGTACAATACATGGACGGCCGAGTGCACACGCGACATGAAAGTGCTCCAATGGTTTCGCCCAAAATTACTTTTTCACTGGAAACCATCAAAACAAAGAAATAACTTTACTTCCTCCCAATAACATGATACACTGTACCGCGATGAACAAAGCTGCATGTTGCTTCACTATTATATGCAAGGACAAGAAATTCAGTAGGAAACTTCGTATCCACTACCGACAACATGTGCAAAGTTGTAAGGTGCTTAATCGAATCGAAGCATTTCCAGCAGAAAAACATTTCTCTACGGTACCCGGGGTTGCAAGACTTTTCCATGAATTTCTTTACTAGAATGTGACGAGTCAAAGAAAAATTGTTGGAGACTTAGCTGTCACAATTTTGAAAAAATTAGGAAATAAAGTCACGATAGACTGCCAAAAGTAACTACAATAATACCATTGTTAGAGTCGGAGCAAAAATGAAGCCTTCTCAGGGCACTTGGCCTGTGAGCCGTCCGATTGCGTGTCCAAACAAATCCCAGCCGTCAGATGTTCAGATGGCTTGATCTGGGCCGTTGGATCGTTATGATATGACAATGCCCAGACTTGCTACACCCGCGCTACCGCGCTGGCTCTCAATGACACGCGGGGCCCAGGCGAGGTGGGCCTTCTCGGTCAGCG
Source organism: Aegilops bicornis (assembly GCA_021605145.1). Classification (NCBI taxonomy): domain Eukaryota; kingdom Viridiplantae; phylum Streptophyta; class Magnoliopsida; order Poales; family Poaceae; genus Aegilops; species Aegilops bicornis. The sequence goes on along the minus strand of CM038675.1, from coordinate 62,359,611 downwards.
ACTGCGGGGGGCGAGTGCGTCCGGTGCTCGTTTTACCGGGCACGCCGTTCGTGCCACCGCCCGTAGTTCTCGATGTCCGCCGAGGGCAGTTTCGGGATTTCACCTGCTGACTATTGCGTGCCGCTCCGTGGATGGTTGGGCCACACGTATGGGCGAAGAGAGCATGGACTGGGTGAGAACCCTAGCAACAGTCCAACACCCCTGGCGCTCCTCTCTTTCTCCTCTCTCCCTCCCGCCGCCTACCCCACGTCGCCGCCATCTCCCTCGCCCGCCTAGCAGCCGCCTCCGCCTCCGCCGAGCCGGGCCATCCTCGTTCCCAGCGCCGTCGCCATCATCCCCGTGTGCAGTAGGCAGGAGGAGCGCGGGCCACGTCCCGCACCGCCGGCTGGTGACCGACGCATCGAGGCCCGAGAGTGCCCCGGCCTCTTCGGCCTCCATAACATCCTCTCTCCATGGAGCATGGGCGGCTTCAACGGGAGGAGCAGCAGGCCAACCCCCATCGACTGGCACCACCGGATGAGGGCGGCCACCTCCTTCACCCGGTCGGCCGCACCGCGCCATGCCTCGTTCGTGTTGAGCTGCCTCTCTCCTGTCTGCTCCCCACTCCCCAGATGCGACCACGGTTCACTGGCTCCACAGGCGGAGGCGTTCCTCTTGCTCTTCCTCACGGTGGCGCAGGTCCATAGTGTCTGGGTGCGCGGCTGCTGTTCCTCCTTCAGATTTGGCCGTCCTTACTCCTGCATCTCCGTCTCAGGTGCGGATCTGCATCATCTACTCAATGTATTAATAGAATTTCTGACCTGCAATTAGTAATCTTCGTTGTTTCTAGCAGTTCTGCTGCGCTATTCGGTTTCCTTGGAAATAGACGATTGATTTATACATGTTTGATTGCCTGCTTTGAACTGTATGTCTGGCTGCTTATTAGATTGGTGATTGTCTGCTTTGAACTGTGTTCTACTTTCCTCGAAACCTTTTAGTCATCTCTGTCAAGAAAATTGCGCATAAAAGCATGGTTAATAGGAGGGGGTGGGGCAGGAGGGAAGGCCTAGAACTGCAGAAACGAAGAATGTAAAGTGTGTACCATATATTTCTGCTGCAGTTTACTCTATTTCGTGCATTTGATCATTTGTAGTAAGCCTAGGCTCAATGGGTTTTCTTTTGTACAATAGGTTTGCAAATCAAATCTCTGTTTTTGTTTTCAGCTTATCATAACTGGGAATTTTTGGTGATGGGTGCATAATAAAAGGGTATTTAGAGTATGTTGAGGTACAAGTCAACAATGTCTTATGCTTTCAGTTTTTGTCTGCAAATGGGTAGTTGCGTAAATCTCTTAAGCGGAAGTACTTTGGATGAAATTTCTCATTATTCATGTTATTTCATATCCGATGTGTAATGCTGAATTGTATAAATGTACATGATGTTGTCAAAGCTCAGTCATGAATTTCAGTAAAGCTAACATGCATGTCTGTTTTGTTTTTAAGTCACCGATCTATGTGACCAAGTTAACCTGCCATGTGGAATCCGCTACAGAGCTGCAATTTATTGGGTTGTGTATACCTTCAATTCTTCATACATGGTGCCTTCACTGCTCTTATGGATGTCATTCAGTGTTTTTTTTTCAGAATATAGCATGTGTTTGTTTGTATTCATCTCTAATAGTTAAATGAATGATTACACCTGGATCTCATTCGCTGTTTGTGCTTCTCTGTGGTTAAATATTTCATACTTCTCGAATGTTAAACTCTTATATTTGATACACAGGACTACGTGTCCAGTATGGTACGGCCCTTGGATTGGGTGCTATGGGATGCCAGGCTCAGGATGTTTTGGTGATTTAATGTTGTTAGTTCCGGCTTACCTTTGCTTATGAAATGCTTGATTTGGGTTTAACGGATAGCTTATATGTCTTCCCCACAGCTTCCTGATGCCCTTTTAGCCTCTTTGTGGCTCCCGTCGTACTCCAGATGCTTATGTGCTTCTCTGTCTGTGTAGTGCAAGTGCGGGTGTGCGCCCATGGGGTCGCTAACCGCGTTTTTGATGGCACGTCGGAGCTGCTCCCCGACCACGGCTCCGACGTTGTGCGCTCAAGGTATTGCAATCCGCCGGATGTCGCAAATTCCGTGTTTGTCTATCGGGTTGAGGGGAAGGGATGTGCACAAGACCATTCCTGCTCAGGTGGTGTCCATTTGGTATTCTGGATCGGTTTGGCCGCTAGAAAAGGTAGAAAGAGTTCAACCAAATTCTCTCTCCCTCCTCTCTCGATTCTTTGCCGTTGGGCGTGTTAGTTCAATGATTCCATCTGCGTTTCGTAGGTGAACCAGATGTGGTTCCTCTTCGCCTCGTCGTCTTAGCCTCGCCTTAGGTGGCTCCCCCTACCTCAATTCCTCACCCTGTTTCTTTGCTGCCAACCAAGAATGGGCAGTTGATTCTGTCCACTGTTTCACAGGTGAACCAAGATCCGATTGCTCTTTGTGTCGTCGTTCACTCTCACTGTTCTTTAACACCGTGCAATGGAAGAGGTTTGCTTTTGTTCACCTTTTTTAGTGTTGTTGTTACTGCTCTCCATGGTGTTGTTGTTTATTAGGTCTATTGTCTTGCATGGCGCAGGGGTGTGGTTAGGGTTGGAGTTGAGATATGGTACCATGGTTAGACCACAGAATTGTTTTTTATTGTGGACAAAAGAAAGCAATTCTGGACATGGAAGCCTTAGCATCACTAATTTTGAATGTTGTATGTTTTTATGTGTTGTATGTGTGTGCCGTGTTTGTGGTTCTTGATATTCTTATCCGTTGTATGTTGGATGTTTTCGCTAACTGAACTTCTGCATGTCCTTTTCAGTGTTGCATACTGCCGAGTTTCAGAAACAGGGTGACGCTCGCGTACTCATTCGGCGTAAAGGAGACCAAGGTGAGATTGATGTTGATGGTATAGATGTCCAGTTTCCATGAAAATTTACTGGCCTTGCCTTCTCTAGCTTGCTTAGTATTACTAATCGTTACTTACTACATTATTGTCATGTAGTGTTTGACAAAAAAGGCTTTAAAGCACGGACGTGTACATGTTTTGCAATTCTATCCGGCTCTGGTTCACACTGTTTTAATTGGTTGTCCTTTGTATCTTTTAGCCTTTCTCATACATTGTATGTTTTTGCTCTGATTGTAACGTCACCCCAAAAAACGACCAATGAATAGCCTAAACTGCCCTTTCATTGCATTGCTAATTTATGAGTTGTGTTTTTTATCGCCCCATGAAGATAATAGCAAATTGTAATGCACCAATTTGCTTGCAATATCTTATTTCTGTTCCTACTTACTATTATTGATTCGTTAAACCCCCTCAGTTCTAAGCATTGTGAAGCACAAAGCATGACTCCGGTTTACTTATTTTCCTGTTTAGTGTAAGCAATATAATCTGATGTATTTGAGTACTTTCTAATTCTTTTTCATACCATATTATTGCCAATTCAAGCATGGTAGTTGGTTGTATATATGATGTATGTTTAGATCTGTACATTCTTTGCCATGATGCAACATTCTTACAAAAAATTAATTAGAGTGTCCTATTTGATGTTTCTCTTTAATGTGAAATGTATACTAGATGCTTGATGTTTTTATATAATAGTATTTTCTGTGCTTTTCTTATATTGATACGAGGCCAAATCCTACCAGACTTTGCTCTACTTTGTAATTGCCGTGAGAGCAAGTAAGCAACAGTTGCTTATTTATGTTTGTCCTTTTCACTAGCGTACACATGAAGACATGCTTATATTCTGTCACTTTTCACCAGCAAGAAATTACCCATGAGAGAGTATTCAGATTACTCATATCTTGGATACAATCTAAAGTATAAGAATTTTATAAGCTGTGTGTGTTCTTTTGCTTTTGTTTGATTATGATAAGAAAGGAAGAAATACGTCTATGATGACAAGATGGTCCAGATGTGCATAGGAAGTCTGGTGGCTATAAGTGTCTCCCTAACTCCCTTGTTCTTTGATAGGGTAATACTGTAGAAGTATTAGTACTACATAGGTACTTATAGCTATATTCGGCTTGCGAGTGGTATATGACGCTTTTATGGCTTTATGTATTAATCAACCAACTGTTAGTTCTAAAAGGGTGCCAGGTTCCTTTTTCTAAAAGGGTTGCCTCCTGTTAGCTCGCAAACAAAAAGGAGCTCAGTTTAATCCGTGTCATCTACTGAAGTTTTCAAATTCCAATGGCTAGAATATTATGGTATAAAGATTCTAATGCTCCAGAAGTGGGAACCCCACAGGTCTAATATTGAAAAACAATTCATTAGAGTCCTAACTCTTGGTTCCTGATCATTGTTACTATAAAATGCACTCACACAAAAGTCAAGCAATATCCGTAAAGGCCTGTTATATTTTTTTACTATGAGCATGGGAAACTTTGCTACCGTGTTACACCAAACAAAGGGTCAACATTAATCATCCAGTTAAGCGCCCACGATAGGTTCCCAATTATTATATCAAAGAATACCTTTTTCACTTGCTCAACGAACCAGTTTATAGATATTCTATCATGATCACGTAATTTTTGTGCTTTTATATGCAGGAAAACTAGCTTGTGATGTGGCTTTCTTGCATCCCATTGGACTAGCTGCTCCTTAAAGAGATGGACCATTTTGGTATCGTTCAGTATGTGTTTGATTTTTATATTGTGTTCAGTTGTTTCTGCTTGATGCACTATGTTCATACCATTGCTGATACTTGCCTTGTGTTGCTGAGTTTCTGAATTTATTATTATAGATATTTTAGTATGTGTTGGGCAAGCTTTCTCTGCACCCCTTTGTACAAAGTATATATATGTATGTGACCTTTTATCTAAGTGAAATACACACCATCATTGGGTTATGCTTTAACTTTGTTTACTTAGTTTTACGGATCTTTTTATCCCTTGGGATGCACCAATGACATGTAATGAGACTTCATATTTTGTGTTGGATCTAAGCATCTATTATCTCCTGCTCACCGAATAATACCAGAAGTTGGATCCTTAAACTTCTTTTGTCCATTTTCCGCATCTTTACATTTCCTTCCTGGATATATTGAGTAATACCATATGTGGACCATTATACTTTGTATATCTTTGTGTGTTCTACCTTTCCATACTAAGCTATATGTTTTCTATTACCGGGTTGGTTAAAACGGGCCAAGTGGGGTGCGGCAGGCTGCACTTCCTATCTGAACTTCTCTATATTGATAAAACATAAAACCACTCTAGAATTAAGATCCGTTCGACATCATCCGGTCATTCTTTGGTGGTGGTGGTAGCCCCTTCAGAGGTAAATCGTATGCGAACCAATTGAATGACTGCCTGCCATTGTAGTATTCCTTCACAAGTGATTTTGTCCATTGAAATACTAACAGAAGCTCCTTCATTTGCAAGTTGTTTAGACACATTTTTCTGCCTGCAAAGAAAATTTCTTATTATGCTGTCGTCTGAGCATTGTGGTGCCTAACACATCCATGCTTTTGTACTCTTGCTTAAGGGTTCCTCTTTAAGTTATAATTTAAGAAGTTTCTCTTTAGGTTATAAAGTTTTTTTATTTAGGATGATCTTACCGAAAATAGAAAGGTGAACATGGGTGCGCGCGCACCCATGTGAATAGTAAATTCATAAAAAAATACTAGAAAAAATAAAAAATCTGAAATTTCGCGGTATGAAACTTAGTCGATCATTCTACTCACGCGTGAAGTTTCATGATGTATTGACACCCATGGTATTCTTAGTGAAGAAAATACAAATGCGGCCATACTATTCATTAAACAGTGTTTTTTTAATATAGCTTCGGTTAGCTTCGATTTTTTCATTTTTTCCCAGATTACCACGGATGTGATTTCTTTGTGAGTATGCCAGTATACCGGTTGACTATGTATATTACAAAAATAAGTTCAGATTTTTATTGATTTTTTCTAGCATTTTTTTAATTTACTATTTATAAAGGGTGCGTGCGCACCCATGTTCACCAAATCCGCGTCCCTTCCCTACCATCCTATTATTTAAAATCATTTGTTTTACTCTTGCTTAGGGTTTCCCAATCTAACATTTCATTCAGATATCACTTCTTGACAGGTTAAATGGTAACCTTACAGATGATCCTTCTCTTTGTATGATCGATATTAGGAGGGCTTCGCAGTTCCGGATGTGCTGATGAGGTAGCTTGCATTGGCTTTGACATATCAGACAGCATTGGCTTACTCTAAATATCTTGGGAGTTACCTATGCAAACTATGACCCTCCTTTGCCCTGTTCCCTTTTTGTAGAGATGTAGCGAGAATGGATGATAAGAATGATGCATTTCCAGTCTATCTGTATCTTTGATGTCTATTTTTTTGTTAGTTTTTTTAAGATCGTGGGTAAATATTCTTTTTTCATCGACTGGATAGTGGGATCAGGCATGCCTTAACAGTTTTTCAGTTAATCAGTTTATATTTACTGTGATGTGAGTGTTCTTTATTGCATGGTAGCATCTTCAGTTTGTTTTTTCAAATAAATTCATTGTTCAGTATTTACTGCTCTACTTTATTCATAAATCCATTGTTCATTTTTGTTTATTAAAATAGCCATGTCTATCTGCTATTCCTAGGATTCCTTAAATAACTATGCTAATAAATAGAGCATGAGAACATGTCCATCTCAGAGAGAATTAATCTTGCTTCCTTGCAGACTCTGAACATCAGGACCATGTGGACTAAACTTGCATGTGGGTGCACCAAGGAGAAGGTCCCACTTATCAAGGGATAACAACTAATTGGTCAGACTTTGTGAAGACAGGGGTTGGATAATTTGGAGAACGTCTTTGCGTTCAAGGCTAAAAGGGGCAAAGTGTCGCTCGTTGTCTAGCTGTTTTGACAAGGTTGGTTACAAGGTTGTCATCATACTATCCATGCAAATGTTTCTTGTGATTTCATCTGCTAAATAATGATGCATTAGCAGAACTATATAGGTTCATTGTGAGCGTTCGCTTGGACTTATCTCACACCGTTGATCTGTCTCACTCTGGTTATGTAATAAGCCAACTATTGTACTCCCTCCGTCCGAAAAAACTTGTCACCAAAATGGATAAAAAGGGGTGTATCTAAAACTAAAATACATCAGCTTGGCTTACTTTTTGAGGGAACATAAAAAGGGATACATTTCATTTTATTCATTTTGATGACAAGTATTTTCGGACGGAGGGAGTATCTACTTAGTGTTGATCCATCAGCTTGGCTTACTTTTTGAACATAGTACGTATTCCCTCATTTGTCATGAACTTTTAGATCTAATATTTCATGCTTCTGGTATATTTGATGGCCTTACCTTTTGTCATTGTATGGACAAATTGCTCTACACTGGACACTTATGTATCAAGGCAATGCCATGCTTCTGATGCAACCTTATTGTATTGGACTGATCCATTATTTGAGCAATCACTCTAATTTTCTTTTGCAATGGTTAGTACGTTGTTTATGCGCTTGGACAATAAGTTGAGTCAGGCACCCGCGAGAATTGATTTGGTGTATGGCACTGTACCCGCGAGAAATTTTATGCAGTTGATTTCTATCTAAATATATCTTGGGCAAGTTCATAGATAATGATTCTGTACTATAGCTGTATTATCGGATTGGATATGTGCGGCAAGCCGCACTTCCTATCTAGTTTTCATGGTTGTAGCAATATTTGACCATGTGTGGGGTCAAATTTCAGTGTGTTAGGCCCGCTAGTAGTTTCTACTTATCTCCTTTTCTCTCTGAGCATGAAAGATTACCATCAGGCTTTCTTATATGTACATGCAAAATAAATGATTGGTCGGCTAAATACATTATTTGAATGCAAAACTTCAGAGATCAATACAATTTATTCCTTTCTGCAAAAATAAATGAGGAAATATTGCTTGCCTAAAGGATTGATAAAGGTCCCATCTGCTCTTCCTACCTAAGGACTAAAGTCATAACCAACAGATTCTTACCTGTTATCGATCGGTGGACCAACGACTTCATATTACTACTTTTATAAAAGTAAGGCCCTGCTAACCCAAAAGATGAATACCACATGCATCATTTGGCTTCTCTCCTTAGAGTTTTCCAGACCCATTTTGTGCATCAGCTGTTGTATCACTACGCATTGGAGATAGGAACATTGTTGGTATATGCATGAAAATCATTTATCGTATCCCTACGGATTAGAGATAGGAATATTGTTGAAATAGGCATGGAAGGCACCAGGAATCTTCCTTAGAGGGTTTCAGGCCATACAGGTACATGGTTTAGCGCTTGAGCCATATAAGGCGCTGGAAATCAGCAATAGATTACTGATACAGTAACATGACGTGCCCAGCTTTCATGTCGTCTTCCTTTCCGTCCACTTGATAGCTCAGTTAACCAGAGTCAATCTTCTGCAATTGTGTTATACATTCATCCTTGCAGGGCTGCTCCATCTCCTTAAAGAAGAAAAAAATGTTCTCAACTCTTGCAAATTTGCCAGGACTGAAAGATTAGTGTTGATATCTAGTTGTAAACTTTGTAGTATGCTGGTGAAAACATATATGCTAGAGCACTTGAATGCAAGCAATGGCACTATGACAGAAGTACATACCTGAGCAAATTTTACACTAGAGATGCTAAAATTCCTGAACCAAATGGCTTGCACATTCAAGAATCACGGCATACTGATCTAGAGAACCAACAGTTCACATCTTCTCATACATGCACAATCTTTCAGTATTCCAGTGGTGAAGACATTGTGATACTTAACCATGAAATGGTGAGATCACTAGGGATGTGACTAAATAATTAGTGGTGCAATGTTGCTCATTAGCAGGCCAGCTTCCAGCTACAAAAGACCTCACTGGGTGGCAGCTGAATCATTACTGTCCTATCGCTTACAAATACAGATGGCCTCCCAAAAGACATCTTCATCAGCTTGATTCAGATCCTCGGCATCAACAGATGAGTTTCTGAACCACAGCATCCATCTCCGGCATTTTTCTAGCCGCTTCAGACGTGCAATGCTTGGCGACCGCTGCGTGCTTGGCAGCCTCTATCCTCGAGAAAATGCCGCCGAGGTAGGGGTCTGTCAGACCTTCAATGTCGCTGGTAGTAGTTCCTACCTTCCTTTTTTGAGACGGTCATCATGCATGTGATGACTTTTCAATGAAGGGCATTTTATTAACTCATAATGTAGCATCGAGGGATATAATCACAATGAGCACACCTGGCCTCTGCATAATGAAGATACACATAGCCAACACTAACACGCACGCACGCACACACACACACAAGGATCACACGATGGCGAAGAGCTAAGTCATATAAAACAGAAGCTATGCCAAGTCGAAGAGAGAGAAAGCCTGAAGAGCTTAAAACAACGATCGGCGATATATAACAACAACCATCGCCAACACCCTATCTTTTAAAAACACAAGGACTACAAAAAGGCTCTCCAAAGCAATGCCTTAAAGAAGAGAACGATGAACAAGCGTCGCCATCGCCAGATCTGACCTGCGAAGGCCGGAACATGAGTTTTCACCTTGAAGATCAAAACTCCGAGCAATGCCTTCAACACGGAAACGATGCAAAAACGCCGCCATTGCAAAATGTAACCAACTAGGGTCTCACATGGAATTTTCACCCCCGAGCTCAAGACCTGGTACTCGAAAAGTAGCACCCAATTAATCGATGGCATCATATGTTATCTCCTCCACATCCTGTGATTCCAACAACACAACACGATGTAGAATCTGATGAGGGAGAAAGGTCACATGCACCACCAAAATCCTGATTTTTGAACGCTTTGATGTTCCTGCTGTTGGAGTTTAATGTCCGACCCTCTCCCACAGATCAGTTTTTTGGTTGCATTAGTTAGAGCATGCACTTCTACATGGTGTTGGAGCCAACAGGTCTTGAGTTCAAGTCCAGGCTGGCGCAATTAAATTGCAGCCCACTTTCGGTCCACGTTTAGGCCTGAGGTAGCCACACGTGAGGGGGAGTGTTGACGTACAATGTGTTGCCTAGTCTCTTCCATCATATCGGTCTGATGGATGAACTGGTTAGGTGCATAAGCTTGCAACCAAGAGGTTCATGGTTCAAAACCCAGTAAACTACAATAAATAATTGCGGCCTGCCCCCGCTTCTGCTGCCCACGTCATATAACTGGAAAGGAGCATAGACATGAGGGGGAGTGTTGGAGTTTAATGTCCGGCCCTCTCCTCACAAGCGGCAGCCATTACCAAACTGCATGAGACAACATCACAGCATGCCGCCACTACTTTGGCCGTCCTCCCACGTGGCGCAGCAAATTCCACTGGCTTGAAGTACATGGCCACCGTTAGCGATGTTGATCACAAACTCAGCAGTCCACGACCGCACAAGCTGTGATGTTGTTGGAGAGAGGGCGCTGGAAGATGGCCTTGTCAGCAAGGAGCTTGTGCAGAGACCTCAGTATAACTAGTAAAGTGCCCGTGCGTTGCCACGGGCCTTAAAAAAATTAAGAACATTCTTTTGTTGATATTGGGTTATTCATAGCATGAGTATGTCTTCCTATTCGTTGTGGGTTGGTTGTTACTGATTGCATATCAAATTTACTTGCGTATAGAAAAGATAGCCAATAACATACAAAAACAATTGAAATCCTCTTCACTTGTAATCTATTTCAATAAAATGTAATTCATTAACATATACTGTCAGTTCTAATGCAGAAAATAAAGAAAGTGGTACAAAAACATAGAACTCGGTATTGTGCATTACAAATGATAGGTGGCACATGGATGGCTTTTAATGCTTAAGACCAATCATCCCATGAAAGAATACAGGTTCCGACACATACCTAACCATTTAGAACCATGGCATCACAAAATATTTTAACATTCCCCCATCTACTATTCAAAGCTTGGACAGGCCCCATCTACTTTTCTTGGCTCAGAAGGACTAAGGCCCCTCCAACTGCACTCAACTTCTAGTATATCTCTTCTTTGAAGGCCATGAGAACGTCATTCAGTAAGATCATTCGTGATCATAAATGGCAATTATAATAACTTTGCATAAAATTTTTTACAGTAGGCTTTTAACCTAGTGTTTTCCTAAAAAAAAGATACTTAAGTGAATAAAGCATTGCTCGAGATAACATTGTGAGTTGGTTCGTGCTAAGATCATGCGAACTTTCACAAGGATGTCGACAACGACCACCTCATCTAGTAGATTCTCAAGGAAAAATATCCTATTCTACACATATACCAAACCTATATTATTTTTTAGTATTAATTAAGGCTTGAGATTCAACTTTGGCTTATATGTTGTTCAATCTATAATTCCGTATACATGGAAGAATATTGCATTTTACAAATCAGAACTTTGTCATTATTAGCAGCAAATATTTTCCGTACAAAATTAAATAGGTCAAACTCTCGGCATGAAATTATGTGTTGGGTCTTGCTTTATTTAGCAAGCTACCATCGACCATATTGAAGTCCATAACAAAAAGACACAAACTATCATGTTCAGCTGAAAAACAACAAAGTGAAGTTTATGGATATACGATATTTCTCATTGCAATTAATGCCACTAAATTTATTGATCCATCAAAATCATGCATAATTACAAAATAAAATTAATCTGAGTTGAGAGGAATAAGGAAGGATCAAGCGAAAGAATGAATGGATCGCGCACATACCGTTCATAAGTTCTCTCTGGTTGGAAATGGAACCCGATGCGTGTGGGTGTCGCAGCAGCATCCTTCTCTTCGGTGCCGAGGAACCCCATTTGGCCATTACCTCCGGTGCCACCCTCAACATCTTCTATAACATGTCCGCTTCAACCATTGACATCTTCGCCAGCTCAGTCACGAAGCCCTGTCCACCATGTTTCATTTTGTATTACATTACTCTCACATATGACACATAGTACTATTCAACCATGCATATTAGTGAAAATATCGGAATGGATCTCTAGTACAACAATAATTACACACTTTTTCCAGAGTGACTTATATGCTTGCTAACTATCTTCTACACACCACCCTTGCAGCAGAATCGGCTGCGGTCTCAGGTTCCTTCTCCCACTAACCACCTGTGTCACAATTTTGTTGTGGTTATTCTGAATAGTTGTCGCTGTCTGCCTCTACGAGACTTGTGCATGAGAAGAGGCTACCCCAATGAACACGCATTGTTATCGTAAGGCAAGAAATCTCCGCACTGCACCATGCCTTTGCCGACCACAATGTCAAGTCCATGATCAAAATTAAGAAGTGTTCTTGGCTTCCAGCCTTGGCCAAAAACTGCCACCAGAACGCCATGTGGTCTCTCAAGAGGCGGGAAAGATTCTGGGGAAGCACCAGGACATACCTTGTACAACTCGGTGGTCGTGGTGGGTGGCGTTGATCTCGTCGGTGAAGGGTTAGGGATTTTTTGGAGCGTGCTTTTCCATTGGATGAGATGTGTGCCTCCCTCCGGTGAGCTTGCGACAATGCGCTCGTGACCGTCGTCCTCCACGCGTCATTGCCACATGAAACTGAATGAAGAAACAGTAAGCATATTGCTTCATGAAAAATCAAATACTATTGCAACTAAATATATAACGCATTAATGAGAGTTTGAGGTTCTTGTGTGTATAGTCAGTCAGCAATAAGGTACAAATATGTTCTTCTTTCATTAGTTTTACGTTTGTAGCTTGACAATACTTTTAAGCCACAGACTATTATAATCTATGAGAGAAACCTCCTGAGCAAACAAACTCGAGCCATGTGAGTCTATTTTATTTTTTATTTTGCAAGAAACCATGTAAAGTCCATTGATATTTGATAGATGAAAAATTGGAAACTAAACATTAACATATTCTAGGGGACCAACACAAGTGAGATATGTGGCCAGTGGTAAAGAATATTTACCACACTCACAACATAAATAAAATTGTTCAACCTGATGTAACAGGAAATTATCGGCGTGGACGATGTCTGTTCAAATTTTCCTAGAGCACAAATTCAAAGTCCTAGTATACTGCTTACTGGAGAAATCATAATATTAGATTATTCTATAATTAAGGCATGTAAAGGTTGGAACACGCTGAATAAATGTCACTTTAAACAAATAGCCTTGATTTTTCTATAGTTAATTGCCTGTGCGTTGCATGAGAGACATACATATTTGAGTGGCTCAACAACAATTGTCCTGTAAATCTCCCCTCCCTCTCTGATCTTCCTCTCTCTACATATATGCCCATCTCCCTTCCTTTGATCTCCCTCTCTCTGCATATATCCCCATCTTCCTTCCTCCGCTCTCCCTTCCTTCCACCCTCTCTCGCTCATTGTAGGCGTCACAGGGGACAGCCATTTTGTAGAGTACTAATAATTTCCAAGGACCATTGTTCGCCTACATCTATAGCACAAGCCTCCCTTCCTCCCACCCGCTCTTCCTAAGGTCTTCCTACCTTCCTAAGGTATTCCCTACCGATAACTATTTTAACCAATTTGCCTGCCCATGACAAATGAAAGGGAACAGAGAAGTAGCGGAGGTTTGCTTCGGATATTCTTCCCTTAACATACCATGCTGAAAGGAAGCTTCTTCCTTGATTCCTTCACCTATATGACAATCATTAAGCATATCAAATAGGGCTTGGTGTTCAGTAAGCAGCTTGAAAGGATTAAATGGAGTCCGCCTTTCACGAAGTCCCTACCCATGTATCCCGTCGGATGTCTCTTGCGTCAATTCTATAAAATGCTTGTAACAAACTTCTTCCCTGCTCAATATATTGGAGCAACTATGCTGCATTTGTAGAAGAAGATGACTCACAAGGAACAATCATTTTCTCTAAATAAAACATAAGAAACAAGCTGTATGTTGACTTACTCCTTTTAATCAAACATGCTCCATGGCATGGCACAAGTATTCATGTTCCTATCAAAACTGCAACCGAGTTGCAGAAGCACTTGGTTTTATCTCGTAATCTAGCAAACAATCAGAAGTACCGTCAAATGTGACTACCACGGTACCACATATGCTATGTCATGGGATCGCATATCAATCTGTCATGAGTCATAAGACAAGAATAATATTAGAGCCAAGATCTAAATGGGGCTTCACTGCAATCTACAACTGGATTTTCAAAGAAGCATAACTGAAGCATGTTGAATAAGTATCATCCGTATCTCAACACCTAATTTTTATAGACTTGCAGTGCAAGTATACATTGGTAGATAGAAACGTATTATTTGTGGACAATATAATTATGCAGTGCACAAGCAAGACGTGAAGACAAGATATTATTATTTTTGAGCATTTTTAAGTGCCACATACACCATCCCTACCAAAACCCTTACAAATAAATTTGAACTAATCAGCCCGTGTGTTGCACCTGGGGTATAAGTATGCTAACGCTTGAATGTTAATTGTCTGAAACATACATCTTTGTTAGCTAGATCAGGAAGGCTAAGGTTTTCAACAATTCCAATCTGCAAGCACAATCAGACCTCATAGCCTACAAAAAGAAACAAAAGTCAATCTAACCATTGGCAAGAACTTCGTGATTGCAGTTTTGAGAGATCTAGTCAATTTGTAATTTGGCTAGAAATAAAATCAATCAAACAGGAAAACATCACTTCAGGCTGGGAATGCACTACATCTTGATATAAACATGCTTTTTGTTTGTATGCCAGGCTCTAAGTTTGTATTGAGAAAATACATTTAGAAATATGAACCTCAATATTTACATGAGGATTATGCTTGACATGACTCTTTTTCAGAAAAAAACATGTGTGCATTATTTCAGTAATATACATGAAAGGCAAAATTGCAAAATGATACAAGTAATCCCAACGAACTGGTGTAGTCTGGACCAAGCATGCCATTTCTAATGTTTTTCTAGACCTTGAACTGATCATTCTTTCAGAAGTATCTCTTCCCAAAGCTGCACTCTCTCCTCCATGAAACATATTTCCTTCTCTAACTACGCTTTATACATAAAAATACCAACTATAACATATAATTGCAAAAACATATCTACCAACGTAACATATCTACTAACGTAAAATGGAACACTGATTATTAGTAAAATACAATTACCTGGACCTAACTTTGCCACACTTAGACCTAGTGACTCGGAGTAGGTATTGTCCCCCACCCCCAATCTCATCCACCATGAAAAATAGAGGCGACCTGACGAGCAACGCGACAACTTGCTTCAGCTCCGAACGGAGGAATTGGACTCGACTACGTGGCGGAAACATTTCATGAACAATAGCCACCAACATTACAATGTACCGACCAATCAAAATGAATGGAGCTCCTAACTTTCTAAACAGTGTGTATACCTCTGTCAAGTTGCTCACAGGGAATGGATATCATCAAAATGGTACATTGTTGGTCCCCATATGAGTTGGAGCTTTGGGCTAGAATGTTTATTCTGGTTAGAAAATCCTCCTTGAGGAAAACCTAACTTCTCAAAGCCTCTCTGCATGAGGCGCCTGACGAGAAAGTTCTTGAAGTTCGGGTCTCTGGGATGAGTCGGCATATGCACTTCTCATGGTGCAGGTGTGCACCACGTCCTGCAACCTACGTGGCAAGAAAGAAAGAAAGAACAAAACACATCAAGCCTATCCACCCATACAAGAGGGACCAAAAGGCACCCTAAACCCTAACACTGACGGCGAGCACCATGCATGGAGGGAGAGGAAGACAAGAGGGTGGTGGTACTGACCATATGTTTGGATGTTGCGCATCCTTGAAGAGGGAGATCTCACAGATGGCGATGGAATTGATGCATAGTCCTCCTGCTCGGAGCAAATCGAGCATGATCATAGTGGTCCTTTCCATGTACACACCCATACGTGCCCTCCTGGTCGCCTCTACTTCTGTAGAAACCAGGAGCACACTGACCGGCATCGACATATGGGAAGAGGGGCGGACCAACCACGGAGGCAATAACAGGGGACGGTGGCTGCCACCCATACAGCCGAGCATCCCAAATAATTTACTGGTTGCATATATAAGACATGAGATATGACAGGTCAGTGGATATGAGATACACAGATGTGGACTGGATATGAGATACACGGATGTGGACGGCGATTTTTGAGGAGTGGCCGGACAGTGCTCGCAGACACATCCATAGGGCGTTTGAGTCACAAGGATTTGCCAGTCCAGCTGTAGGTGCTTTAAGGCACGTCAAATTTCCAGCTTGGCATAAAAAGTGATCATAGTCTAAAATTTTCAAGCCTTGCAGTATCATTATCCTTGTTGAATCAAATTAGGCATTGTATAAATCTGCAAAAAGAAAGCTCACTACCTAAACTGCATAATAACATGAAGAAAAATTTGCTTAGTTATTATGATAATCTTGCTTGTACAGATATGATAGCCAGGATAATCACCTAGGTGTTTTAATTTTTGAAAGCAAAATTATATTAAGTACTTGTCATATGATCTTTAGGATGAGGATATGAATAAGTTAACATCCAATATCTCTGCAAAATCACTGTTACGCAGAACACTGAATTAGCTAAAACGAGGAAGATCTCAAGAACTCACAAAGCTTATACAGTTGGAAAATATGGCCAGATAACCAATCATCTGGAGATGTCTCGTAATCAGTAAAACCAGGCACAAGCATAGTTTCAAAAGTCCAAATAGATCCGCACCTTGGAGAAGAATGACCAAACCATCACCTACTGGATGAACACATTTTGTGGTACATACCAAATAAAAATATTCCTTATTCAATTTTTAAGGCAATACTAATGTGTATAGTCACAAAAACATATAATGCTTTCAACTTTCAGCTTCCTTTCTCTGTTTCTTACATTGCATGTGTATCTCATTCCTACATTTGTGTCATTGGCAGAAGATCACTATGAATGAGCTCTGCTCAATTAAGCATACAAAAACAATGAATTTCGAAAACCATAGAAGGTGGAATCAACTAAAATAAAAGTTTGGTTGAAGTTGCCAAGGACAATACTGGTAAGCAGATGCATAGGTTGCAGCATATTTTCAATAAATGATGGTCACACCAGCTTAATTACTCATAGTGCATTGCTATCAGTAAAAATATGCTACATTTGTGTCTGCTGAAGCACTTAATAACACCAGAATGAAGTGTTGAGTGATATCTCCAAAGCTCGCATTAAACCAAACACCAAACATGTTTGCTCTAGTTGAATGAACATGGCAGGAAAAATAATAACTGGGATCATGCGTTGTATTCTTACTGACCATTGACTGTAGCACTTGATGCACATGTCATGGCTGCAGTTGGGCAGCACAACCTTGCTGTTCCACTCAATGTAGATTCTTCATCTATTTCAGCATTGATCTTGGAGGCCGGCCTCTTGCTCTCTTCTTGTACTTCTTCGAGCAAATAACCCTCTACCTCCGGTCGTCGGAGTTGCTGGTCCCCTATTCTAGTTACACGAGGGAAGGAAATATCACAGCTGTAGTAGATAAACAGTGGGAATTTTTCAGTATCACATATCCAAACCACAAATGCTTTTTTGTCCTGTTTTTCTACATTCCGCAGGACGTTTGTTTAGTTGCCATAGAACTCCCTGATGTTGGCTTCCCTTTTTTGGGTGGACATGGTAGTGGTTCCTTCCAGCTAAACATGTCGAAACAGTGTAATCAGAGGATGGATTTCACGAGAACACAAGTAGTCACCAGAATATGCCTGTCAGGGAGTCTCGCCAGTGCCCCAGCGCACACACCGGCCGTCTCGCCGCACTGGACTTCTGCCGCCACCGACAACGCGTTGTTACAAAAAAAATGTATGGCCAGATAACTAAACCAAATAAAATATTTTAGATGTGTCATTATCGGTAAAAACTCATATGCCCTGCTCCTTTTTATCTTCCACACACAACAACAGCAACAAGTACAGATGCACACATTAGACAATGCACAAAACTCTGAAGATAAGTACTTAGTATATAATTATGTGTGTTGTAGCATCAATCATAACATGGCTACCCGTACATACATTTTATAATTTATCTATTGCTGAGAATGGCAGGAGTAGAATGAAATACAGCTTACTTATAAAACAAACCTCCATTTCCAGACCTTATCCTTAACCAAATATGCCAACAATTTCTCAGTGCTAAGCGTCTCCACAAAAGATGTAATTTCACACCGCTAATACTACTTCTATAACTGACTAAGATAGTTACCAATTTACACAAAGTCCCCAAGAGAGCGGGCATCCTGAAGGGAGAGTGAAGCCTTCCTTGGGGCTTTGGCAACGTGAGCAGGCGTGAGATTTAGAGCTTAGATAATGTGGGCAGCTGGGATTGTATCTCTTTACCCCCATCCCTCCTTTAATATTATGCACGCACACTCATGTGTATTGGAGGAAAAAAATTACACAACCATGTGTGCATTTGTAGTATCAATCAGAGTTAGTGCATGCCTGAATTAGTATGTACATTTGCTAAAGCTCTATAGGTGCAGAGATAAACAACATAAGGAACAGAGCACCATTTGCTAAAGCTCTATAGATGCAGAGACAAACAACATAAGGAACAGGGCACCATCAGTGATCTAGCAGTACTCACGGCTGGCAAATCCAATATATTAATTTCACACATCCACCCACCCTACATTACTTTTCAATTCAGCAATTTCAAGCATGCCAGACACAAGACAAAAAGTTTTTGGGAACACACCTCTTTGTCCACCACGGCGCTTGTGGGTTCATCTTGCCGGTGGACAGCTCAGGCAGCTAGAGCTAGGTCTCCCATCTTCCATCCATGTCTGCATGTTGCTTCCCCACAGATCTGTGCGTCTGTGCTCAGGATCACACCCACGGTTCTTCCGCTGCCCCTAGAGACGCCGCGGCTGAGTGAATTGTAATAGCTTGAGTTAACTGAACTGCAACAAAAGAATGGTTGGTTTCAGACTGACAGTTAAGCCAACTGATTGTTCCTAAATCTTGAACTGAAGATATTTTCTAACAACCGAACTGAAGTTGGTGCTGTTAGAAGAAACTTCAATTATTTTTTTAATAACTTCAACTTGTTACAACAGAAATCATAACAACAGTTTAGCTTATTGTATTGTCAAGTTACTACTGCCTGTTATGTTCTTGGCACTTTCTGGTTCTAGGTGTGCTACCGAATCTGTATGTTCTCGTGTAGATAAAAAATCTGCCGTTGTGTCATTTAGTCGTGAGAAAAATCATAACAATCCTTTTACTCTCTTAAGATTGATTACCCATCAAAATTCTTAGCACATAAGTACCTACAGTGTATGCTCTCAAAAACTGAAGCCGGTCATCGAAAAATCATCAGAGATACACACTAAAAGGGACAACAAATACAAGCACCAATTGGCATACATATTTGACGCACCTCTGCCTTTTGAACTGCATGTCTGTGGCGCTACAGCGCCCATCGAAAGTTTGGCGAAGTTCCTATAGGCAGAGGGAAGCAAAGAGTAAGCCCAATTTGGCGATTTCAAGAGGAAATTCATCGTCTCTTTCTTTTTCTGATGGAGCCGAGACTCAAAAGAACAGAATCTTGCACTCACTGTGTCACGAGGTGCGTGCGTGGATGCCATCATGGCGACCAACGCATCCACCTCCCGAGCGCCCGGCGCCCGGGCGCGCCCATGTAGGCGGCCGCGTCGAAGCCCGCGTCCCCGCTGGCGTCGAGCACGCGGGAGACGGCGAGCTCGCTCCCGCCCTCCCCCGCCCTCCATCCAGATCCGCCAGAGAGATCTGGCCCTGACCACCAACACCACGACTTCAGCAAGAGGTAGGCCAGAAGATGGGGCACGGATCTGGATCGGGGAGAGGGCGGTGGCGCTCGACGGGGATGGAGGAACGAGAGGTAGGGAGGGTTCGACATAGGGTCTCCCTCCGCCAGATCTGATAAGGGGAATTCCTTGTGAGGTCCGCGGCGGCGAGACCGCCCCTCCGCTGTCAGGTCCGCGACGGCGAGAGGAGAGTGCGTCGAGGGGATCGAGAGGAGCGTAGGTTTTTTTAGTGCATGGGTTAGGGAAGGACGACGAAAAAAAACCAGCGAAAAAAACCGGACGAAAATGATGGGACGAAAATAAAACCCGGAACGCGACCTACCAACTAAGACATTAGGAGTAGAGATTTTTACTATGTTTGTGGTGTTCTGTACTTTTGGTGAAATTTTATAATAGATCTGAGTTATTTTTTCAAGGAAATAAGAGATGGCTACAATACAAACCAAGATACTAAACGCTCAAGAAACAAAGACTTTGCCTGTTCTTTCAAAGGAATTCAAATCATTTGCGTTGACATTGGATACTCCTGCTCGATGCAACGTGGAGACCAGCCAAAAAATCACGCTGGCCCTCCTTGATTCCAAGGAGAAAGAAGCATCATGCCGTCCGGCGCAGCAGCTGCAGAGCGATATGCTCCCAAATGGAGGACAGCCTATGAATCCACCACACATTTTCTACTTTCTGTAGTGTGTCGCTGGTGGATGGACAAGCACCAAAGGACGTGATGTGTGTACCTCGAAACAGTACCCCGAGCTCAGCGAGACACAGAAAGTGTGAGTGTCTAGACCTAGAGAGAGGGTGGCAGCCAACCAAAGATGGGTCACCGGTCACCGTGGCTCCCGGGCTGCAAAGCGTGCGTGCGCCTGAAACAAACAGATTTCCGCCTGTAAAGATAGATTTGGCCTAATGGCGTTGTGAGTAGATGATTAGATCCGACAGTACAGGTTCTTCTTTTCAGGGTTGCTATACTTACTTCCGCTGTTGGATTGCTTAAGAAAATCCATGAACGGGCAGAGCCTGCCATAGCCTGGGCCAATAACCATACATTTTCTCTCTTGGTTTTATTCACTTGGCAGCCGGAGTGGAAAATGACTACACTAATTCATGCTAATTTCATTGTTGCAGCTCCTATTTTTATTAGTGTTAAGAGCAATTCCAATGGGGCGACTCATTTTGTCCGCCTGCTTTCGTTTGAGTCCGCACGGACAAAAGTAGAGGCACAACGCGGCGACCCGAACACAATAGCGTTCGCTGGGCGTCCGCACCAACCCATTTCCGGCTCAAAATTGCACCTGAAATGTGTCGGCGTGGACGCGCCGCGCGTCTTCTCAGCGTCCGTCGCGGCCCCACTTGTAGGCCAGCCAACTACCGCCCATCGTCTAATTTATAACGACCACCGACAGCGGGCCCACTAGTTAGCCAGTGGAAGCGTCCTTTTTTAATCACGCGTGCGGCAGGGGCCGGCCTCACCCACTTCCGTCGACAACTGGCCCCCCAACACCCCCATGTGTTTCCTCGCTAGCGACACCAAACCCTAGCAAGCAATGGGCCTCTTCGGCAGCAGCAGCGACAAGGGCAAGGGCAAGGGCACCCTCGGCGCCGCATCCTCCCGTGCTCCTCCTCTCTCTCCACTACTAGGGAAAACCCCAACTAATAGCGCGGGACACCGCGCTGCTAGTAAGGCGCTACAGCTATTCCTTAACAGTAGCGCGTGCGACAAGCGCTACTGCTAAGACATATAGCCGCAGCGTTTGTTCACTCCCGCGCTACTGCTAATATAGCTAGTAGTAGCGTGTTTACTCTACATCGCTACTAGTATTTTTTCTCATTTTTTAATTTTTAGTGTATTTATACGCCGTTATAAATTTTTTGATACAATACCAATTATGAGGATGTTATATCAATATGTCCATAACAGTGTGTCAAATGAAGGTGGATTAGGTTCAAGTGGAGGCAACATGTGGTGCATTCAAAAGTATACTACTAATCCAAACTTGATCTAGTTTGGACTAGTAGTACTTTCGATGTGCACCACATGTTGCCTCCACTTGAATCTAATCCGTCAACACAAGCTATTTAATCAACATCATAGTCATTACCACCAACAGTAGCTATTTAATCATTATAGTCATAGTGTAGCACACATCATCATCTTCAAACTCATTCTAGCTAGCTAATCATCACCAACACTAACTGCGGTAACTATCTAATCACCACCAACACTAGCTAATAATAATCATCATAGTCATTACCACCAACACTAGCTATTTAATCATCATAACTCATTTCTAGCTAGCTAATCACTCATGCTGGTCTCTCTCAGGTAAAATAACATAAAACATGTGTAGCACTCCTGCTTCATCAAGTTGGAGCATGCAGATGGACCTGTCTCCTAATCGTGGGTTGCGCTTCTGATTGCTGCCCCCTAGTACTTCTCTGCGATCGTTCATAATTTTGCTCCAGTCTTTCACTATTAAGCATTCCTCGTTATTAGAAATCTTGAATGCACTAAAGTGCATTGTAGGATATCTTGGCCGTAAGCTAACAATTCTCATGCGACCTTTAGTCTCGATCCAATGAGGCACAACATTCATCGGGAGTCCCTGTTGAAGAACATCGAATAGTAACATACTTAGCAACGAAGTTTAGCTTAAAAAATAATGTATGCAAAAGATGCACTGAGGACAAATAGTGAAAATCTTACCATCTTTCCTAAATAGATGTTACCGTAGTTCAGTACAAACACTATTGGTCGCACGTTTTGAGTACTAAGATTTTTAAGTCCAGAAAAATAATTTGTCTTGACAGTATGAAGATCCTCAAGCCATGAAACATAATGACCTATCTCCTCGCAGTTTAGTTCATCCCCGGGACAGTGGACGATCATGTCTACCAAGCGTCGGACATGCTTGCTTGAATGGAAATAAGCTGTCAATAGAAATTAGTTGTCAATGATTTTTGAATAAACAATATCGAAGACATAAATATGGTTGAGAAACTCACATAATGGTATAACTGGAGGCGTCTGCATATCGACCCAGATGTCTCTATTACCTTCAATATCATATTCGGGACGAATATCAAAGGTGATAAACATATCAGGCTCAAATGCATAAGCCTTGCATAGTGCTTGCCAAGTTTTGCATTCAAAATAGGTGTAGGTGTCTGCGTTGTATAATTTTGTGTGGAAAGTATAACCATGCTCGGTTTTCAAGTAAACTCTCTTTACCTCCATAGTAGTTTTCATATGACTGAAACCTATCTTATTCAAGACAAAAACTCTTGCATGGCAGTGGATACGCTAGTAGAATAGTAAAAGATTTCAATTATAAGTTGAAGAAAATGAAGCAGATGTCATGCTTAATAACGAAAAAAGACTTGTCGTTGTGACTTACTGTATCCACTTCGAAGTTCTCGTCTAGCTTGATGTTGAAGCGCCTATCATCATCGAGGAAGATTCTGTCGCACAGGCCGCACTCGTCTTCGCAGTATTCACAAATACCGAAATCCTTTTCGTCGTCACACATTTCCTATGTTCATAGTTGAAACATTAATTGAAAATTGATCGAAGGCAACTACCAGGATTCTCAACACACAAATCTGGGGCACTCGATATTTCCTACATATTCTGGCGTAAGTCATGCCAAAATTCACGGAAAAATCCAGCATGACCTTTACTAAAATAGGACATATCGAGCGCCTGAAATTTGCCGGAACGGAAATGAATCAACACTCCGGCAAAACATAGGCCACTCGGAGGTATAACCTGCAAACATGACCGACCACTTGGGCAAGCACATATCCTATTTGAGCAACACAAGATATACATTTCAAAATATCTTATAGGACTCATATTGACATGAGCATTCAATAAGCAAAACCAAATCGTAAAATAAATAAGTATTCAAATTAGCATGCGTTCAATAAGAAAAAGTAAATCATCTCATGCGTCCGCACATCATCGAATATTATCATTAATACATCCCGAATAGTATCATAAATATAACATAACTAATACAACTAAAACCCTAGCGCACAACAGGTATTGGCGCGTGCGGTGGACACCCAAAGAGAAGGAGCCATCACAGGATCATAGCTCCAGTGAGATCCCTGGAGAACCTGCCAGGTATTGGAGAACCTGTGCTCCAACGCAAACAAGTAGCGACGGACGTGCGCGTCCTCCTCCCTGACACGGTAACGTACCACTTCTGCGGGGTCCTCGAGCCTTTGGACCGTCACTGGCCCACGCGACCACCACCAAAGAAGGTTCGGGTCAAAGACGAGCTGACTCCTCACCAAGCTGCGCCCCCCCGGTAGGTAGCGCCTCCCAGTACCAGCCCGGCGGAGCCCAGTCCCGGACATGGCCCATCTGGTCAAGTAGGTGTCCTCCGCCAAGTCGACGACGATGAGGATGCGGGATAGGAATCGTCGACGTTGATGCGGGAATAATTGCTTCAACTAAAAAAACTAAGAACAAATGTGACATGTTCAACTAGTTCTATTAATTCAACTAGTTCTTACTAAAAATAAACTTATTATAAATAAAAATAAACTAGTACCTAATTAGTACCTAGTTCTTACTAACTAATTAGTACCTAGGAACTACTTCCCTAATTACCATCTAATTTGATGAACCTAGGGGTGGAAAGTGGTAGCGGATATTCCAATTATCCAACTTAAAAGTGAAATAAGTGGTCAAATTTTACTCGTTTTATTATGCATAATAATAGTTTTTATTCATCATCTAAGAAAACATCCGAGCCGCATCTGTATCCGATAACATCCGCATCCGATTCGTTTCCACCCATAGATGAACCCTAAATAATTTGATGCCACTAAAATTTGAAGAACCCTAGGCAGAGGTAGGGGAGGGGGAGGATGATAACCCACAAGTATAGGGGATTGCAACAGTTTTCGATAACTAAGAGTGTCGAACCCAACGAGGAGCTAAAGGTAGAACAAATATTCCCTCAAGTTCTATCGACCACCGATACAACTCTACGCACACATGACGTTCGCTTTACCGGAAACAAGTATGAAACTAGAAGTACTTTGTAGGTGTTTTTGGATAGGTTTGCAAGAAGATAAAGAGCGAGTAAATAAAAACTAGGGGCTGCTTAGATAAAAACACAACTAAAGTAAATATAGCGAGTGTGGGGAAGTGGTGGTAGGAGTTTGTGGAATTGTCCCTAAGCTATTGACTATATTACTAGACCAGTAATCACTATTGCAATTCTATTTGAGGGAGAGGCATAGGCTAACATACTTTCTTTACTTGGATCATATGCACTTATGATTGGAACTCTAGCAAGCATCCGCAACTACTAAAGATTCATTAAGGTAAAACCCAACCATAGCATTAAAGTATCAAGTCCCCTTTATCCCATACGCAAACAACCTACTTACTGGTCTGTGTACATCACTCACGCCACCCACCATAAGCAAATCATAAACATATTGCAAACCTTACAGCGGGAATCCCTCACTCTTGCGCGACACGGAGGTCACAATAGGACAGCATCAATAATAAAATATGCAATTCAAACCAATCATAGCAATTCAGCAATCACCGATAGGACAACAAAAATCTACTCAGACATCATAGGATGGCAACACATCATCGGAAAATAATATGAAGCATAAAACACCATGTTCAAGTAGAGGGTACAGCGGGTTGCGGGAGAGTGAACCGCTGTAGATAGAGGGGGGAAGCTGATGGAGATTGAGGGAGTCCTGGATTAGGGGGTGTCCGGATAGCCGAACTATAACCTTCGGCCGGACTCCTGGACTATGAAGATACAAGATTGAAGACTTCGTCCCGTGTCCGGAAGGGACTTTCCTTGGCGTGGAAGGCAAGCTTGGCGATACGGATATGTAGATCTCCTCCCATTGTAACCGACTCTGTGTAACCCTAGCCCTCTCCGGTGTCTATATAAACCGGAGGGTTTTAGTCCGTAGGACGAACAACAATCATACCATAGGCTAGCTTCTAGGGTTTAGCCTCTCTGATCCCGTGGTAGATCTACTCTTGTACTACCCATATCATCAATATTAATCAAGCAGGAGTAGGGTTTTACCTCCATCGAGAGGGCCCGAACCTGGGTAAAAACATCGTGTCCCTTGTCTCCTGTTACCATCCGCCTAGGCCTTACGATTCGGGACCCCCTACCCGAGATCCGCCGGTTTTGACACCGACATTGGTGCTTTCATTGAGAGTTCCGCTGTGCCGTCGCCATCAGGAAGGATGCCTCATCCCGTCTTTAAAGACGGCACTGTTACTAAAGGAGCTTTGGCTATCGGCCAAACTCCCCGGTTAGGCGGTTTTCTTATGACCGCCTGTTCGACGCCAGCGCCGGCGATGACTTCTCGGGTCATCGAAAGCAATCTTCACGTCAACTCGGAACTCGCCGAGCAGTTAGATCAATGGAGCTCTCTTCCTTAAGCGAGCTCTTGGATCGCATCGCTGCCAGGAGTCGCTCTGAGACTCTGATCAGATTGGGCTAAACCTGATCCGAGAGATTAACTCTCCCTAGGTCACCCATCACGTTGCGGTGGTGGAGTAACAATGCGGCAAGCCTTCATCTATCTTAAGGACTAGTTATGTCTGGATTCCCGATCCCTCAAGCGGATACCCTTGAAGGGGAGGGCGTCACTCAAGCCACGAACCTAAAAGTCGAGGCGGGCTAGATTCATTGGACAACATCCAAGAACCCAAGCTTCCGAGTTCGGAAACCCCTCGGCCCCTGAGTCTCAGATCGGGCGAGGTTCCAGATTTAATTCCACCTGCCCACCCAAACATAAGCGATCTATCCCAAATTCGGCAAGAGCCTGCAGAAACAGTACACCATTCTTGGGCGATTCCTCCTGGTCATGAACAGGATAAAGGACTGCCGCGAGGAGGATGCGATTTCATTATTCTGCAATAATTGCACGGACAACGGAATCCTCAATGCCATAAGTCGCCGTGAAATTACACGCTTCGCTGACTTGGCGTCCATAGTATGAAAGTACTGTGCGATGGAAAGCGCCTGGAAAACCGAAATAAAATTTTGGGACAATCCGGCCCTGAATACAACCGATCCGAAATAAAAGGGTGCATTATCGCGGGCACAGGTTAAACACCAAAAAGCAAAAACCCTCTATAGGGCATGGAACCGTATTGGAGGGATGGCTCAATGGATCCTGTAAAATTAATAGTATAGAGGGAGCCACACCAACTCATAGCCTTAGAGCATGTTGGATACTCCGGCAGGTGGCCATAAGTGGCGAAGAGCTTCTAACTCCAGAATCCACAGAGCACCAGCCCAGGGATAACAGTACGGTATTAACAATGTTTGAGACTTCCGCATCAAATAATATGCGGAAACGAACACTCCACAGCCTTACCGAAGTCTACCAAGTAGCAACAATAAACCCATGGAGTGACACGGCTATTACCTTTAATGCCACTGATGAACCTAAATTCCGAACAGCCCGAGCACGTCGCATTGGTCCTCGGTCCAATAGTGGGCGGCTTCGCCTTACCAAGGTACTCATGGGCGGTGGCAGCGGATTGAACCTCATTCTGAGGAAACCCTTCGAAAAATGGAAATAGACTGGAGCCGCATTGAGCGAAGCAGCACAACCTTTAGAGGAATAATCCCTAGTCGGGAAGCGTGCTATACAGGAAAAATCACACTTGATGTGGTGTTCGGCACGCCGGATAATTACAGGTCCGAGGAGGTCACGTTCCAAGTGGCCCCGTTCAGCAGCGGATACCACACTCTATTAGGGCGAGAGGCATTCACAATTTTTCAAGCTATACCCCATTACGGGTACATGAAGCTCAAAATGCAGGCCCAACGGAATCATCACTCTTGCTAGTGACCGGACATAGCACTCCGCGCGAAAACAAGACAGCTGCACCGGCCCTCGAGGCACTATCCAAAGCCCTAGCGGCCGAGGCTGGCTATGACTAGCTCCATGGTGAACAGGGCCGACGTGATACTCGATAAAAGATCCAAGTCCACCTCTTTTAAACCAGCGGACGAAATAGTCAAATTCCAAGTCCATCCAACGGACCCTACAAAAACGGCCTCCATCGGGGCGCAATTAAACCCTGATGTAGGCGCGCACTTTTCGAGAATTCCTACGCGAAAATTGGGACATTTTTGCCTGGCACCCTTCAGACATGCCAGGAATCCCACGCCGGTTGGCCGAGCACAGCCTAAACATCCTAAAAGGATTCAAGCCAGTCAAGCAGGCCCTTCGGCGTTTCTCCGAACCTAAGAGACAAGCGATGGGAGAGGAGCTAGCCAAACTACTGGAGGCTGGATTCATCAGAGACATAAAACATCCGGACTGGCTAGCAAACCTAGTGATGGTACCAAAGAAGGACAAATCCTGGCGCCTATGCGTCGATTTCAAGGACCTCAACAAGGCTTGCCCAAAGGATCCCTTCCCCCTCCCCCGCATCGATCAAATTATCGATGCTACCGTGAGACACGATTCATTGTGTTTCCTCGATGCATACCCGGCTACCATCAAATTAAGATGGCAGAGCCAGACCAAGCATAACGGCATTCATCACCCCATACGGCCCATTCTGCTTCAACACAATGCCCTTCGGGCTCAAAAACACCGCCGCAACATATCAGCGCATGATTGAGACATGTCTGGCAAACCAGATCGGCAAAACAGTGGAGGCATACGTAGATGACGTGGTCGTCAAAACCAAGCATGTCGAAACTCTAGTAGACGACTTGAGGCTCACATTCGACACCCTTCGAACATATGACATCAAGCTTAACCCGCAAAAATGCGTTTTCGGCGTACCAGCCGGAAAGCTCTTGGGCTTCATTGTATCCGGTAGAGGAATTGAAGCAAACCCAGCCAAGATCCGAGCTCTGTCACAATTGGATATCCCAAAGGACCTCAAACAAATACAAAAATTGACCGGATGTGTGGCGGCTCTAAGCCGCTTTATCTCCCGCTTGGGAGAAAAGGCATTACCCCTTTATCGCCTCCTCCGGCGCACCGAACAATTCAAGTGGACGGATGCCGCCTCGGCCGGACTCGAAGAAATAAAAGCCATATTGGCAACAAACCCGGTCCTGGCCGCGCCTAACATCGGCGAACCAATGCTATTATACATCGCGGCAACTCATCAAGTTGTAAGCGCAGTGCTGTCGTCGAGCGAAAGCAGACGGACACAAATTCCCCTTCAAAAGCCAGTTTACTACGTGTCCACTTGTCCTCACTCCATGCAAGTCACGGTACCGCATTATCAAAAGATAAGCGTCTGGCAGTATTTATGGCATCTCGGAAGCTGCGACACTACTTTCAAGAGTGTTCGATAACAGTAGCCTCTGAAGTACCTCTTAATGATATTATAAACAACCGCGACGCGACGGGCCGGATTGCCAAATGGGCTATTGAGCTCCTCCCGTTCGACATAACCTATAAGCCACGGCGAGCTATTAAGTCACAAGTTTTGGCCGACTTCGTCGCCGAATGGACTGAAGCCGAACTCCCTAAAGAGTACGGCACATATTCCAACTGGATCATGCACTTCGACGGCTCCAAAATGTTGGCTAGTCTGGGGGCTGGCGTCGTTCTGACATCCCCAACAGGAGATACAGTTCAATACGTACTCCAGATAATGTACACGGACTCCAACAACGCAGCTGAATACGAGGCCCTTCTACATGGTCTCCGGATGGCAGTCTCCATGGGCATTCAATGCCTAGAGGAGCGCGGGGATTTAAACCTCGCGATATCCCAAATAAATGGAGACTTTGATGCAAAGGATCTGAAAATGACAGCTTATCGCAACGCCGTCCTAAAAATGTCAGCTCGGTTCGAGGGGCTCGAATTTCACCATATAGCTCGGGAAAACAATCAGGCAGCAAACGTCTTGGCACGCATTGGCGCAAGGCGCGATGCCGTCTCCCCCAACATCTTCTTGGAGAGGTTGTTCAAGCCATCCGTATTATGGGAAGGGAATCCGGAAATAACATCCCGGACCCAACCGCCTTGCCCGACACCGAACATTACGACACAACGGAGGCTCGCCAACGAAGTAACATCTTCATTACGTAATAATGGCAGTCATTGCCCGTGGACAGAACCATTCCTAGCCTACCTAACCAGGAAGGAACTTCCGAGGACCAAAAGCGAGGCACGCTGCATAGTGCGGCGATCTAAAGCCTATAAAGTCCATGAGGGAGAGCTTTATAAGAAAAGCACCACTGGAGTCCTTCAAAGATGTATCTCCGAAGAGGAAGGGCGGAATCTTCTGGCTGAAGTTCATGCCGGACTCGGCGGGCACCACGCCGCAGCCCGGGACCTTGTAAGCAAGGCCTTCCGTACAGGATTTTATTGGCCGACGGCCCGGGCAGATGCTCAGGACTTAGTCCAACGATGCGTCGGTTGCCAGCTCTTTGCTAACCAAAGCCATATGCCACCCACCGCCCTCCAAACTATACCCATCACCTGGCCCTTCGCGGTCTGGGGGCTTGACATGGTTAGACCCCATAAAGGAGGAACCCACAAGCAAAAGTACCTACTGGTCATGATGGATAAGTTCACCAAATGGATAGAAGCCAAGCCTGTTAAGATGGCCGAATCCGGACCGGTGATAGACTTCATATCCGGTGCATTACACCGTTCTGGCGTCCCCACGGCATCATCACTGATAGCAGCACGAACTTTACGGCCGATGAGGTCAAACTCTGGTGCAAAAACATGGGCATCAAGCTCGACTATGCTTCAGTCTATCACCCACAAACTTACGGTCAAGTCGAGCGAGCAAATTGTCTAATCATGAGCGGCATCAAACCAAATTAGTGCGGTCCCTCAAGGAATCTAACACGCACTGGGTAGAGGAGCTCGACTCCATGCTCTGGGTGCTGCAGACCACGCCGAATCGCACCACCGGATACACACCATTCTTTATGGTATATGGCGCAGAGGCGGTTCTGCCCTGCGACATAATTCATGACTCACCTCGCGTGCGCATGTACGAAGAAAGAGAAGCCGAACTCGATCGGAAGGGCAGTTTGGACGGCTTGGAGGAGGAGCGTGACGTGGCAAAAGCTCGTTCCGCATTCTATCAACAGCAGGCTCGAAGATACCAAAGCAGAGAAGTACGGGCCAAAACTTACAATGTTGGCGAGTTAGTTCTACGCCTGACGGACAAGAAAAAGGACAAACTCAAGCCCAAATGGGAAAGTCCCTTTATTATTGACCAAGTCCTGACTGGTGGAGCGTACCGTCTACGAGATGCATTGGACAACCGACTCGAGTCGAACCCATGGAACGCAGCCCGTCTCCGAAGATTCTACGCCTAGCGCCGGACTCTGTGTTCGTCTCCTTCCTCTGTCTATTTTTATACATTAGTTGTCTTATATTTGTCTCCTTCTCCCCCTTTTTTCTCTTACAGCCTTTAAGGGCTCGTTCACGACTCGTTCGCACACAACTGACGCGCTATCCGCGCTCATTATACCTGGGGGCTTCTTTAACAGAAGCTTATTTATACGGGCTTCATGCCCAACACATGTGTCACACTTCCGCATGTACCTTTGTTCACCATTATATGCATCGATATGACTTAAGTTTTGGCCAAGCTGGGTTGCCTGGCTCCTGTGCTTACCCCTACGTTCCCGATTGTTCGGCTAGGCGGTAAAGGGAGCACCTCTGCGATTGTTACCGCCGGGTCAGCCGGATGTGTACCTCATACCGGGTGAAGCCGAAAGCTAGTGTTCTTAAGGGAATATTCGGTCGGTGAACTAAAGATGATTTCTCACTTGTTTATTTATCTGCCCCCAGATGCTTTTCTGCTTTTTTCGCAGTCCGGACATGCACTTTAGGGCATGCCTCCCGAGAAAGGAACCCCTAACGGAACTATTCTCCCTGGAAGATGTTTCTTACTAACCATGTAATATAACATAACTAGTTGGGCACTTGTCTGTTCAAGCACTAATGACCCCTACGTCTGGTCTCCATGCATGCCCCGGTTCTTACATAACCGAGAGGGTATTCGGACACACTCCGGACTATCGGGTCCCGAGGTTGAAGCGAAAAGGTCCGCATGACAAACGATCTACGACCCGGCTAGAAAGCATTTTACATGTCATCTTAATTTACATAGTCAATTTGACTGGGTATATTCCTCTTCAATACCATCCAACAGGCTGTCTAGTTTACAGTCTGTTGGGAATATTAATGACCAACTCTACCTGGCCGTACACTAAGCTCACAGGGATCTCCTTCCCATCGGGCCCCATAGGTCCGACCTCGGCCATGTGGTTTGGGTCAACCTTCGTGTACCGTGTCTTCACCATGGCCCAGGCCTCCTTGGCCCCTTGACGGCAGGCCGATATCTTCCATAATAGGAAACACCACCGTGCTCCCTTAAGCCTCTTTGCAAGCTCTCCAAGACCTTCGGGCATGGAGACAGATGGCCACAAGGCCTGTGCGACGCCTTTCATTACCTGCCGAACTCGTTCGTGCAGTTGTAAGAGCTCGGGAAGAAGGTCACCCGTAGAACCGGGCATTTCCTCTGCAGGACGACCTGTGAGCATACCTACAGACATAACTCTGTTAGTCGACTTCCTCGCCGAACTCTTTTTCAAAAGTTCGTTCAAGTACTTACTAAAAATACCGCGTCGAAGCCGCCGATTCTCCTTCACGGAGTCCCACAGCTGGGCACGAACATCATTTAGTTCCTCGCCCAGCTGGGTGTTGGCATCTTGGAGATTATTCTTCTCCTGCCTCACCTTCGTAAGCACGCTCTCGCCGGCCTTTAACCGGCGCAAGAGTTGTTGCTTGTCCGGATCTACTCCGGCGCCATCTGCAATGTTATTGTCAGATTTGCACCCACACGCCGCACTTCACAACATACTTATCTTTTGAAGCATATATTACCAAAGGGGGTCTCCCTGGCCTCCCCTGCCGCGGCTAGTGCGGCCTCAAGTTGGGCTTTGCACTCTTCCAGCTCCTGGGACAGTTGGGTATTCTTTTTTGTAAGATCCTGCATAACAAATGATCCTTAAATTAGTTATTCTAACTATTTCAAGTCTCGGGGGCTACTGACATATATAACCATCAAATTTTCTTACCCGTATGTCTTTCACATACTGCTCCGTGGCTCTGGATAGATCATTTTGAGCGGCACGGAGGTACGCATCTCCCGAATTGAAGGCGTCCAATGCCTCTTGGGAGAAACAAGCATTGCGAAGAACTGTGCGGCGACGCATGTGATTCATGGCACTCTCCACCTCGGAATTGGTGGCGGACAGTCTGTCCGCATCCTCTGTCGGAGGAGCATCCGACGCACGCCTCGTGTTCGCCTCTGCTTCTGGACCTGGCTTTGGAGCCTGGCTGGTGGAGGCGCGATTGGCAATCTCTCCGGATATAGTCCGGCGAGCCCTCTTTTTCCTAAGAATAATACCTTGGAATAAGGCGGCACGCCTTACTGCTGCGCCGGTGCCTCGGCCCGGACTGCGTGTCTCTTTAGCCTGTCCGCCCTCGCGATCCCTTAATGGACGGTCGCCGCAGGCTCGGCATTCCGCCTCTAGATCCTCCCGTGCGAAACACCATTGGTATACGGTGATAAAAAATAAGCACGGATGGATCATCTTCGAAGTATTAGGACTTCGGTCTCGATTACTTGTGAGGCGGGGAGCAGTCCAGGATAATCGGCTGTAATAGCCACCAAGGCGTTGTCGATGCTCAGTTGGTAAAATACCCCATCGATCAGCTCCACGGATATGTCCGGATCCTCTTGGGAGGCCGGATCGAGGGACCGTTCCGGATCCTCGGGTTGTGGAGGAGGGTTGTTTATATCCTTTACGGCCCGACGCAATTCCTGCGTCGAAATCACAAGATAAGGTACTTGACTATGGGAATATGGAACGGATGGGCAAAAAGAAGTGTCCGCTTACCCAGCTTGGAGGATTGCACATAGAAAATCCGCTACGAGAATTGACGTGGAGGAATTCCTCCTCTTCTCCCTTGTACAATGCGGACAAGATCTTCGTCGAGCGGCAACCGATTCCGGCCCTTGCGGCGCAGCGGGTGGCATCATCCTCCGTTGAAATCCCACATGGGGTGGCCTCTATACTGAAGCGGCTGCACCCCCCGCATAATGCATGTGGCCATGACCTCGATCATGGTCAGTCCGGAATGAGCCAACAGCCTTATCCGACTCATCAGATAAAGAACGTCCTTGTCATTTTCCTTCTGAGGGCTCCGTGGACGCCAGCTCAGGCGCTTCTTCAAGGGAGCATTATCAAACTCAGGGAGGCCGATCCGAACAGGATCCGGCAGGGGGACATCTTCTATATAAAACCATTCTGAAGGCCAGTCTTCGGACGCCTTCTTTGGGGTTCCGGATAGATATCCGGTCCCGGCGATGCGCCATACTTCGGCTCCGCCCACTTGATATATTGACCCCTTACGAGAGCGGGGCACAAGGCGTAACAACTTCTTCCACGGTAGCGAAATGAGCCTCGATGCCCAAAAACAGCTCGCAAAGGGCTCTGAAGCCCGCAATATGCAATATGGAGGCAGGCGTAAGGTTGTGCAGCTGGAGGCCGTAGAACTCCAGGAGCCCCCGGAGAAACGGATGAATTGGAAATCCGAGCCATATTATCAAATAAGGGACAAGGCATACCCTCTCTCCTTTGGAGGGATTGGGGACGCTCTCCGCTTGCTCTCCACCATTATAGGTGGCAAGCCCGGCTCGAACCGGGACCATGTAGGCTGGGGGAAGAAACCCCTTGGCTTGGAGCGTCACTAGCTCATTTGTCTTGGGGCAGAGCATCTCTCCCAATCTCCAGGCTGAGGGCTGGGAGGGAGAGAGGAGGAGCTGCGTCGACTGGCCATGATGGAATGGATCTCTGTCGGATGCGCTCCGATGAATGCTCGCGAAGGGAAGACGGTGTGATTTGGATCTAAATCCTCGTCTCTTTATAAGGCAGCTCATTTACACAGCTATGGGGGTAAATGTAAAAACACCCTGAATTTTCGCATTAAATGCGACACGTGGAAGATGGCCATTATTGGGCGTGGGAGCCAAGGAGCGCAATATTCATGAGAAGTCGGACACTATTCAACAGGTACACGGAATTTGGAGAAGAACCCGCCTTACAATGCCGAGGACAATCTGCACGCCGGACTCATCGTCATTGAAGCCTGGTTCGGGGGCTACTGAGGGAGTCCTGGATTAGGGGGTGTCCGGATAGACGAACTATAACCTTCGGCCGGACTCCTCGACTATGAAGATACAAGATTGAAGACTTCGTCCCGTGGCCGGATGGGACTTTCCTTGGTGTGGAAAGGCAAGCTTGGCGATACGGATATGTAGATCTCCTCCCATTGTAACCGACTCTGTGTAACCCTAGCCCTCTCCGGTGTCTATATAAACCGGAGGGTTTTAGTCCGTAGGAAAAACAACAATCATACCATAGGCTAGCTTCTAGGGTTTAGCCTGTTTGATCTCGTGGTAGATCTACTCTTGTACTACCGATATCATCAATATTAACCAAGCAGGAGTAGGGTTTTACCTCCATCGAGAGGGCCCGAACCTGGGTAAAAACATCGTGTCCCTTGTCTCATGTTACCATCCGCCTAGACACACAGTTCGGGACCCCCTACCCGAGATCCGCCTGTTTTGACACCGACAGAGATGTTGGTGAAGATGACGGTGGTGTTGGTGAAGATCGCGGTGATGATGATGGCCCCCGGCAGCGCTCCGGCGCCACCGGAAGCAAGGGGGGGAGAGGCCCCCTTCTTCTTCTTCTTCCTTGACCTCCTCCCTAGATGGGAGAAGGGTTTCCCCTCTGGTCCTTGGCTCCCATGGCTTGGGAGGGGCAAGAGCCCCTCCGAGATTGGATCTATCTCTCTGTTTCTGCGTTCTGTTCTGGCTCTGTTTCACCGTTTCGTGTATATATGGAGATCCGTAACTCCGATTGGCCTGAAACCTTCGCCGTGATTTTTTCCGAATATTAGCTTTCTTGCGGCAAAAGAAGAGCGTCAACCGCCTTACGATGGGCTCACGAGGGTAGGGGGCGCGCCCTAGGGGGGGCACCCCCTACCTCGTGCCCACCTCGGACACCGGTTTGCGTTGATTTTCCTTCCATATTTTCCATATTTTCCAAAAATAAGCTCCATCCGTTTTTATCCCGTTTGGATTCCGTTCGATATGGATATTCTGTGAAACATAAAACATGCACCTTGAGCGAGGCGACCTTTGAGCCTTTGGATCAATATGTTAGTCCCAAAAATAGTATAAAAAGTTGCCAAAAAGTATATGACAGTGGAATAATATTGGCATGGAACAATAAAAAATTATAGATATGACGGAGACGTATCAGAGGACCAGGCGTTCTCACCTCGGGTGCCTGCAGCGAGGGAAGGGCAGGCAGCGTCGAGGTCGGGGTCGGGGCTCGGGCGCGTGGCGGAGGGCGGCGTCGAGGTCGGGATCGGGGGCGGCGTCGAGGTCGGGGGCGGCGTCGAGGTCGGGGGCGGCGTCGAGGTCAGGGTCGGGGGCGGCATCGAATCCGGGGTCGGGGGCGGCGTCGAGGGTGTGCGGAGAGCGACGGAAGAGCGCGCGGCGGCCAACGGGCGACGACGGCGGCGACAACGGAGGAGTTGGATTTGGGGGAAATGGCTGTGGGAAAGAACGAACCGCGCGGTTAAGTCGGAAGTAGCAGTAGCGCGTTCCAGGAAGTGCGCTGCTGCTAAGCTAGCTACAACGCATTCCTCGATACGCGCTACTGCTATTCGTTTCTCTTTTTTTCCTCTTTTTCATTTTTTCTCTTTACATTTTCTTCCTTTCACCTTTTTCTTTTTATTTACTTTTCTATTTGCTTTCCGTTCAATTTTATTTCCTTGAGCAGTAGCGCCTTTTAGCGTAAACGCTCTGCTACAAAGCAAGTAGCGGTAGCGCAGTTCGATGTAGATCGCTACTACTATGTGTAACCTATCGGCTAAGCCATGAAAATTTTAGTAGTAGCGCTTTTATCTTCAGGAGCACTACTACTACAACTGTATCTGTAGCGCCGTTTACATCAGCGCGCTACTGCTACTTAGCACCAGCGTGCTTTTTTAACACGCTCTACTACTAAAGTTCTCTGTATAAGGTTTTCCCTAGTAATGCTCCTCCATCGTCGGCTCGTTTCCGCCCAGGTCGCCGGCGTCTGCACATCCCGGTGCACCAAGCGCGGTGGCACTGGGGGTACAGGCAGCCTCTGCCCTACCCCGACGTCACGCTGCCGCACTAGATCCCAGTGCCGGCGGTTTCACGGACCCAGCGGGCGCACGACGAGGAGGTGCGCAGGCGCAGGGCGCAGCTCACGCCAGAGCAGTGGCGGATGCCCGAGTACGCTGTCGACTCTCCCAACTGAGATGGTTTGCCCTCGAACACGAGGAGCAACGGCGTGTAGGTGTCGACGCCATCTTGCCGCCGTTTCCATCGCCGCCCCCGTAGGTAGAGCCGA
Organism: Aegilops bicornis; assembly: GCA_021605145.1. Classification (NCBI taxonomy): domain Eukaryota; kingdom Viridiplantae; phylum Streptophyta; class Magnoliopsida; order Poales; family Poaceae; genus Aegilops; species Aegilops bicornis. The sequence continues at coordinate 62,322,391 of CM038675.1, read as the reverse complement.
AGGAAATGGAGGCGGAGCAAAGTACCAAGCCGCCTCGAGGAGGCCTAGCAGCACGCGCTGGAGGCTAGCTGGCTCGAGGAGGACGTGCAATGGGATGGGCTGGAGCAAGCCCTTGCCTTGTCGGCGGCGGGGGACTCCGTCCACACCCTGCTCTTCGTCCCGCATCCACCGCCGCCGCCGCCCGTCGTCGAGCCCATGCCGGAGCCGGAGCCGACTTGGAAGCGCTCCCCGCCTCCACCCAGTTAGCTGGAGGAGGCCTACACGTGGACCGGCCAGTACTGCCAGTGGGTGAGCGAGCCTCCTGTCGACTACGTTGCGACACCGGCGCAGGAGGCGGCCCACCTTGAGCATTGGAAGGCGCACTTTCTTGCCCAGGAGGAGGCCGACGGCGAGCGGCAGATGCGCTACAAGCAGATGCTGCAACGAACGCGGAGGCACTGCGGCTTGAGGAGGAGGAGGAGCGCGCGCGGTGAGCCGCAATGCTGCCGCCCCAGTAGACGCCGGAGGAGGCTGCCCTGGCAGCGTACTAGGCGGCTTTCGGGTGGGCTGGCCCTGCTCCCCTCTTCATCAACCTCACCGGCAGCGATGGCGATGGCGACGTCGACATCAAGGGCAAGGGCAAGGTCGACGACGTCTAGAGCAGCATGCGGGCGCATAATTTTTTTATGTTTTAATTAATGTTTAATTAGGTTTAGGACTTTGGTCTACTGTTGACCGGCGACTTATGTTTAATTAATGTTTAATTACGTTTATTTCTACGAGCTGTTTTTTTATGCCGGCACATTTTGGGTCTGCCTTCCGTTGGGCTGTCAAGCCGATCCATTTGAGAATGCGAACGTGCATGTTCGCCTGGCCGATCCAAACGGATGAAAAATGGACAAAGCACGCGCCCGTTTGGGCCGCCCCGTTGGAGTTGCTATAAATCAATAATGTCAAGTTTGTCTCACTACTTTGACATGAGTCAAGTTTGCAATATACGTTTGCTTAGTGGGGAGTAAAAAAAGCAGCGGAGTGCTCACACCTGCGATTCCCCTGCTTTCTACTCTGTGCACAGAGCATCTCTAGCAGAGCCTGCATAACGTCGACCCGCAAAACGCATTTGCAGTTCGCGAAAAACCGGCTTTGCGAGCCAGCATGGACGGCTGCAGAGACAGACCCCACAAAATGGACCCGTATAAAAGGATATTCGTGGAATATGCTCTTTTGTGGGTCGGCTTTGCGCGGTCTGGTCTGGCACCGCTCACGCCGGCCCGCAAATCCTAAATTTGCACCTCAATATAACACAAGATAATGCATTTCTTTGCTTTTTCAACAACATTGGATACATAGATATCACCAAATCTTTGCTAGAATAGTAGCAAAGAAAACATGAACCACATAACTGCTCCCATAACTTTACGGGTCGGCTTTGCGGGGTTTGGTCTGGTCTGGCATTTTAGAAGATTTCCAACTTCCATAACTGCTCTCACTAGTTGAAGCAATATCTTCTCCATGCACTCGTTGTTGATCTGCGGATTCTTGATCTTGCATTCTTCATTTCTTCTTCTTTGGTTCTAAAGAAGTAGACGTTGTTTCCCCTCTAGTTACACATGCAGCCGCTTTATTATCTTTGACTGTACTAAGGAGTGCACGAACGTCTATTAAATTTCTTTCTATCAATAGATCAATGTATTCGTCTTCCCAAAACCAAAATGAGCATCCATCTTCCTACACACATAATGGTGTTCGAAATGAGCTATCGCAATTGAACCAAAGAATGCGGTGCCAAAGCCGAATGAAAAGAACACGTACCCCGTCGTTTTCGCATATGAAGAACACCTATCCGAGGTGCTTCGTCTGGCATGCCCGAAGTTAGCCGCAGCACTGTCCGCATGTAGTCGTCGCGCTGTATGAGCGGCATTGGCGAGCCGCAGAGCCGCTGCGCGAGCACCGAGCCCGGCAAACGGCCGGCCGAATCCATGCCGGCAAACCGTCGGTGGCGGCGACAGGACGAACCTGTACCTGCATGTCGTGATGGGACTTTGCCGAGGCTGCGCAAGGTGCTCCCCGACCATTCCATCGCTTTGCGTAGCCACCGGCGGCCGGAAAAGCCAAATACAGGCGCCGGCGACGAAGGGCCGCAGATCTGTAACTTTCCGCCCCGCCGACGCAGGAGGGGTGACGGAGGGCAACCTCGTGCGTGTAGCGGCCTTCGGCGTGATCCCGCCGGCTACTCGACGAAATCGTGGGCGGCGGCCCGCCGACGGGGCGAGGGGGAACGGGGGTGGTAGGTAGGGAAAAGCGCGGGCTGAAATGTCCTCCCCACCAACCGCTCTTGCTATATGCAGGGCACCGACGGGCCGGGGGGGGGGGGGTGGCAGGCACGTATTCGCGGGTCGGGATCAAGGTTTTGTCGTGCCCCTCAAAAAAATTTATGGGCTGGCCACGTTTGCAGGGTCTGTTCGGGCGGGAGACCTGCATTTTGGCGGTTATTTTGCGGGTCGGGGAGTTATGCGGTGTCTGCTAGAGATGCTCTCACAAGATACTGACCATCATAACTGTTCATGTCCTTTCTTGGTTTGCTTCAGAGATTCAAACTTCTAATTTGACTCGTGTGCTATAGTACTGCCCATGTAAGCAGATCGGTGGGAGTTCTTCTGTTTTTTGCAACTAGTTTTATTTTTAACTCAGTCAGAATTGTTGTGCTATAGTCAGTTTCAACTCTAAATAGAATATTGTTTATAAGTGTATCAGCAACTACTCCATCCATATCTGAAAAGAAGGCCTATAAATTTTGTTTGAAGTCAAATGGTCCATAGTTTGTGGTCAAAACTATAAAAAAAACTACGAACGAAATTAATATCATTTCATACACTATATATACATTTTCATATTATATCTATCTAGTATAGTAATTGTTGATGGTTTATCCTATAAGCATGGTAAAACATTCACCGTTTGACTTCAGAAAAAAAACTAATATCTTCTTTTCAAAGATAGGCTGCTGTAGACTCTAGTCTTACTGTTTTCTTTTACCAAAACTAGTCTAGATTTCAGCCTAGTAGCAGGGGAAATTGTTGAGAATGGAACATTACCATTGGGATATAATTTGTGGACTTGCAATTTAAATGTTTTTTCTAAATATATTATTTTTATGCAAAGGCCAAGAGATCAATACAATTCGTTCCTTTTAAAATGTAGTAATCATAAAGGATGGATCAAACTCTCGTATGTTCTTCCTAGCCATAGCACACGAAGGAGAACCTTAGCGGCATCATCAAGAGAAATTTCCCTTGGGAATTCGCTCGTGCCATGATAAAGTACGTAGGTCACCGAGTCCACCTTGAAGAAAGCCCCACTACCTCCAAGTCCAGACCTTCAGGTCCACTGGGCACCACCACTGATGTAGGAAGAGAACGAGCCAGGCCACCCGCTGCTACACCCCTCTTCACCCACATGACCAAGGGAATCAACCACCACCGCCGCCAACATGCTCGACGGAGAGCCAACCAAGCCGACCTACAATCCAGGGCTGCAGCCCCGACATCCAAGATCGATTCTCCACCGCGATAGGAACATAGGGACGCTGCCAATTCAGGATGGGAATGGGCCGACCCGACCCTGGCCTTGGACCCGACCCTAGTGGCCTCAGGGCCAATATAAGAGGCCACGGGCCGACCCATATTATGAATAGTAGTGGCCTCATTGGCCCAATGGGTATTTTGGGTCGACCCAATTATTAGTGACGTGTGTTGCTTTTTCTTGTTATGTAGCTAAAATCCTAATAGAGTGGTACGTAATCTAGGAATAGAAGAAAAAAGTATACGGATATTCAAGTGGTCTAGCTGCTGCATCCGTGCATTATACATGCATACATTCGTAGACCATAGTAAGCTCGTGTGTTTCTTTCCGGACATTGTACAGACATGCAACATCGGTGTGGCCGTGTGGGTGTGTCTAGCCATCGGATGCCGCTAGTATTACTAGTTGACATCAGACTGACGCTCTACCGACTAGCCTCAAATGTGCACTAGGAGCTGGACGACGCATGGGAGACGAGCGGATGGTGAGCCGGATGACGAGCTAGGCGTGACTGGGACGGTGAAAGTGAGGCAGCACCACCGGCACAACAAAGATCGGCGAGGGCGACGATTAGAACATAGCTGTCGTAAGATACGAGACCATGAGGTGGGCCGACCCCGCTGACCCAACGGGTCACTTGGTGCCGGCTCTACTGACCCAAAAAATTTTTTGAGGCCAACCCATGTGATCCATCGGCCCCGAAACTTTGGGCCGGGTCAGCGACCCAGCGGTCGACCCGGCCCATTCCCATCTTGACTGCCAATGGATGAGAGGTGGAAGGTGATTCCTTCGACCTCTCGCTCAAACCCCGTGGCACGTACATCACCGGACCAGGACCAGACAAGCCACACCTTTTTCCTATAGCGACGCCACATCCGGAGAGCAGCAGGGGAAACCGATTGGGCGGAGCAACACGGGGGCCAGGGCACAGACGGCCCAAATAGAGCCTTAGCATCTAGGGTGCCTGCAAGCACGATGCCATCTGAGGCTAAATTTGATGTTTTCACCCTTTTGTGAAAGTTGAGCTAGATCTGACCATGGTTTGATTTTTTTTGAGATCTGACCCTTTTCCTACCGCCGGGGTTGATGGCGGTAGGTTATAACAACTTACCGCCGAGGCCCTTGGCGGTAGGGTCGCACGCATAACCGTAAAAAATCTAAGTATCAAATACAGTGCTTTTACACACCTACTGTCGGGCACCTCGGTTGTAGGGTTGCATAGGATATCGCCAGCCAGCTTGGCGGTAGGGCTGCGGTGTGCTGACATGAATAAGTTGCGTACCGTCAGGGGCCTTGGCGGTAGACTGGTATACCCTACCACCATCAACCCCAGCGGTAGAAAAAGGGTCAGATCCCGAAAAAAATTGAACCATGGTCAAATCTTGCTTAACTTCCACAAAAGGGTCAAAACACCAAATTTGGCCACCATAGGTGGAACGGCCACTACTGCGCTACATCTGGCACCTCTAGACCTGTATGGGGATAGGCCTAGGAGGGCCGGGGCCGGAAGCTTTGATGCATCGCCCTCCACGGCGAGATTGGGGGTGGGGGGGGGGGGGGCAACAGACTAGGGTTTGTGGGAAGAGAATAGAAACAAGGAGAGTAGATAAAAGAGGAAAAGGAGAGGAGAGGGAAAGGGAGGGCGGCACCATTAGGAGTGTCCAACTACGGACATCGGCTGCACAGGCTTCACCGGCGACAATTGGGATAGAGGAAGAGGGCGTCGGTGGCATGAGACAAGGATGCTACATGTGTCGTTTGCTCGGGAGTGAAACTGGGGCCAATAGTTTTTCCCTAGTTACAACATGTACAATAGATGATGAAATTTTTTGTGATGAAAAATCATTATAGAGTTGAAGATAGAAAATTTGGGGACCACAACGATTGCTTTAACATATGATGTAAAAGTGGTGCCCCAAAACAATCACTTTGAATGTCATTCATTTCCTATTTTAAAATTTTGCACTCTAATTGAACATTAAACATTTCAAACAACATACAAAACTAGGATGCCACAAATCTCGTTGTTGTCGAGGTTGATCACCCCTCGTACGGTGGTCCACGGATGGGGCCTGCCTTGTGGTCATTGCCGGTAAAAGGCTTGACCTCCTTGTCATCGTCGCAGCCATCCATGTCAAGCTCCTTGAAGAACGCATCGACCTTGGTGCTGATCTTGTGAGAAAAATCCTCTTCCTCCTTCTGCCCACGCTCTGCGTCCTTCTCCATTAAGAATTAGAGCTCCGCTGCAACATGATCTGGATTGGCCTCGTCGAACTTCGACATGGCCACCACATCCATCTCATGGGCGGTGTGTTGCACCTCTACCTGGCAGTGTGCCTTCTCCTCCTCGTGGGACACGATGCGCAGAGGAGAGGCGAGGAACTTCGCCTCCTCGATTGACTCAACCTTTGGGATGTTGAGCTCTAAATGGGACCGGCCGTACCTACATGCCACCGTGTTTTACGCACACGCTGGAAGCTCTGGTGTCTCGAAAGTGCCAAGCCACTTCCACTCGCCTTCACACGTGATCTCAACAGTGAAGAGGCCTGACACCGGGAGCCGAATGTCGAGGTGGGGCATGGCGCTCGTGCCGGGGCGGCATCGCGGGGGCATCTTGTCGTGGTGATTGCGGGCAAATCATGGTGGAGCAACAACCGAAATTGGAAGATCGGATGCCGAATCGGGCGCTGCTCCCTAAATCAACCCTGATTGGACGGTATGGAGGAACAATGTGGAGGTTGACAGCAAGGATGCGGCAGGGATCTTGGAGGGGGCAGTAGGTTGGCTTGGTGTGGCTATGGGGATTGTGGATGAGGCGTGCGGCATTCGGAATCGGTGAGGACGTAGACCGGCGACAATGCAGCTCTGCACAGAGAAGCTTCCATGGGCGATTGAGGGTTCGTGTGGCGCAGCTGTGTTTTTGGTGCAGCAACTCAGGGTGCTGCAAATATGCAGCAGTGCAAGGCAATTTTGTAGGCTGCCAAAATTTTCTACATCACATGTTCAAATGTTCGACATCGACGTTGGGTGCTCATGCTCCATGGAACATTGGATGCTCACCACTTCACCAGTCACCACGGCTACCACATCATGCATTGTTGCTAAAAGAAACTAAAGTGTCGTTGCAAGACATACTGTAGCCCCCCAAGTTTGCAGCTCGCAAAGATCGTAAAATTGATTTGTCTCATCTTAATGGCGCTGTGATTAAATGAAAAATAAACGGGCAGATTCTTCCCCACTGGTTTAGGTTTTACCATAGCATCAGGGGAAGACACGTAACAGACACACTTTATACTATAATTAGATGGAGGGCCAAGTGCACACATGACGCCATAGTGCTGCAACATATTTACCCTAAATTGCTTTTTCACTGGAAACCATCAATGTAAATGAATAATTTTTACCTCCTCCCAAGAACATGATACACTTTACCTTTTTTTTGCGGGGGATGATACACTTTACCAGGTGAACAAAACTGCATATTACTTCACTATTATATGTAAAGACATGGCGATCCTGTTGAAATTCAGTAGGAAACTTCGTATCCACTGCCAACAACATGTGTGGCAAAGTAATGTTGCTTAATTGGATCAAAGCATTTTCAACAGGAAAAAGATTTCTCTACTGTCTTTGGGGTTGCCAAACTTTACCGTACATTTCTTTACTAGAATGTGATAAGTCATATACAAAATGGTGAAGACTTAATTGTCACAACTTTGACAAATTTTAGGGAAAACGTAGGAATATTGGCCGATGTGCGTAGTCAAATTTCACCGTGTCAGGCCTGCTAGAAGTTTCTATTTATCTCCTTTTCTCTCTGAGGGTGAAAGATTACCATTGGGCCTTCTTTTACATACATGCAATGTAGATCATTCGTTGGCTAAATACATTATTTCAAAATGCAAAAGTTTAGAGACCAATGCAATATATTCCTTTTTAGGAAAAAAATTAAGAAAATAGTATTTGCTTTAGGAATTGGTAAAGCGCTAGTACGCAGTGACGGAGCTGTGAAACGTAAAATAAGTGTTTGGGGGGGGGGGGGGGGGAAGCTAAAAATGTTCTCATCTAAGCCCTCACAATTATTTTTGGAGCCTACATAGCTCCGCCGCTGTGTTCGCTCTTCCTACCCAAGGACTAAAGTCATAACCAGGAGATTCCTGGCGCGGTGAACCACTGACTTCATATCATTACCTAGGTTTTGTCTTTTATAAGAGTGAGGCCTGTTAATCAAAAGATGAATAAATGTGTACCTCATTTGGCTTCTCTTCCTTATAGTTTTTCATATTCGTTTTGTCCCTCATTTGTGCTATCCCTGCACATTAGAAATTGGAACGTTATTGGAATAGGCATGGAACGAGCCAGGAATCTTCCTTAGAAGTTTTCAGGCCATATCTACACATTAGAGATTCGGTTTTTATCGGTTCAGCCATATATGGAACCGGAAATCAGCAATAGATTACATTACTGATACAGTAACAAGATATACCCAGAGCTTTTTTACTGTATCCTGGTACTCCTTATGGAGAGAAAGGACTACCAGTTAAATCTAACCCTTCATTCAAAAGGGTACTTTAGACTTTTTGCCTCGCTGATGTAAGTATAATAATTATTATTTTTATTTATCTCTATCTAATTTCCTCCTGAAGTCTCGCTCAAGCACGTCCGGCCTCCATGATCAAGCAACCATGCACGGCCATGGCTGCCTCCTTCCGCAGGCCCCGCTGCTGCACTGCATGCATCTACCCCCGCCAACACGCATAGATGGAAACTTAATTGCAACCTTGGTCGCCGTTCGCCAGCAAGGTCTTTCAAATGTTCGCTTGTTCTGAGTATTCAGCCAAATCGTTCATATCTTCTCAGATCTAGTCGAGCAAGCAGTTGCATGTTTAAAAGCAATTATTTATATTGGAGTACCAAACGCTCGTGTCCGTCCGATTAAAGTAAACGGATGGCTCATATTAATTTATGGGTACTGTAAAACAACTCTAAACAAATCCTTGTGTTGTGCCCATGAACGGGCAGATTCTGCCATTGCCTGGGCAGTATGCCTTGTCTCACACTTGAATGTCCTTCGATTATCTCTTCGTTTTGCTAAACTAATGCGGCGGCTCTTTTTACTATACACTTGGCAGCAAGAGTGGAACATGTCCATTCTGCCCTTTGCAGTCCGTGCCAGTAATTTCATTGTTTCAGCTCGTATTTTTAACAGCGTCGAAACAATAGTGCCAAATTTCTTTGACAGTATTCACATGACTCAAGTTCTGAAACAAGGACAGTATTGACAAGATTAATTCAGCCCCAACCCGTTTGCTCGGTGGGCAGCAAAAAGGCGTCTGCATGCTCATTCCCCTGCATTCTGCTCTGTGCTCACAAGATGCTGACCATTGTAACTATTCATGTCATTTCTTATTTTGCTTCAGAGATTCAAAATTTAAAGTTGACCCATGTGTTATAGTACATCCCAGGTCAGCAGTTCAGTGGGAGTACTTCTGTTGTTTGCAACTAGTTTTTCTTTATTTGCTCAGTTACAAATGAAAACTTCTTACTGGTTTCAACTCTAAGTAGAATATGGTTTACAACTATAACTCCGTCCTGGTTTACTGTGCCCTCGTATTTTGGGTTTAATTTGACCAAAAATTTAATTAATAAAATATAAATTATCTGTCACAATAAATAGACCGTTGAAACCTCTTCTGTGTACAAATTTAATAGTATACTTTTTGTTGTATATATCTAGTTATATTTGGTTTCTCAAATTGATGCTTAAAGTTTGGGTACTTCTCTAGGCTCAAGATTATTAACACTTTTATTTGATAAAACTAGAATATATTCTAGCCTAGCAGCCGAGGAAAACAAAAGACAGACACACTTAATATAACTAGATGGAAGGCCGAGTGCACACGCGGCGTCAACGTGCTCCAATATATTCCCTCTAGATTACTTTTTCATGGGAAACCATGAAAGCAAAGAATCAGTTTTACCTCCTGCTGAGAACATGATACACTTCACCAAGATGAACAAAGCCGCATGTTGCTTCACTGTTATATGGAAGGGCAAGAAATTCAATCGGAGACTTCGTATCCACTACCTACAGCATGTGTGGCAAAGTAAGGTTGCTTAATTGGATCAAAGCATTTTCCATAGAAAAACATTTATGTACTGTTCTTGGTATTGTCAAACTTTTAGGTTGGACTCTCAGAGATTAGACAAACATATAGCGCTCCTATTCCCTTCCAGGGCGAGCGGCTCTACTTTGTAAGGTCCTCGAAAATAATCAATAAAATGGCCACATACATCTCCCAGATGTACAAGCCGGGGGTCATGCTCCTTTTCTAAAAAAAAAGGGCGAGCGGCTACACTTGTAACTTGTATCCCCTTCCACCTTAAGCTAATCCAGCGGAAGTATGGTATTACGCAATTGTTGCCACGCAAAATTATACCTAGTAGCCAGATTATACACTCAACAGCAACCATTCGGCATGAACCTGGGTAAGTCGTTGGTGTGTCTGATGTGTTTCATCTGCCGTCGCTGCGCCAGCCTCCGAATCATCCTCACCGCGCCAGCCTCCAAATCGGCAAAGCGGCCTCATCGGTGCCAGGCGTCCTGTATTCTGCACAAAGCGACACATTTTTTTACTAGATTGTGATAAGTCATATAAAAATTGTGAAGACTTAAGTGTCACACCTTTGACAAATTCTAGGAAAAATGTATTGTTTAATAGTGACCATAGATTGCCACAAATAACTACAATATTTTTCATGGTTGTACAATATTTGACAATGTGCAGAGTCAAATTTCAATGTGCAAAGCCTGCTCGGTAGTTTCTGTTTATCTCCTTCTCTATCCGAGGATGAAAGATTACCATTGGGCCTTTTTTTACATATGTGCAATGTAAATCATCGGTTCGTTACATACATTAATTCGATACAAAAGTTTAGCGACCAATACAATAAATTCCTTTTTGAAAAAAATAAGAAAATAGTGTTTGCTTCTAGGATTGCTAAAGCTCTTGTACGCACTTCCTACCCAAGGACTAAAGTCATAACCAGAAGATTCTTTGCGCGGTGGACCACCGACTTCATATCACTACCTAAGGTTCTGTCTTCTATAAGAGTGAGGCCCGCTAAAGCAAAAGATGAATAACACGTACCTCATTTGGCTTCTCTTCCTTTTTCAGACACATTTTGTGCATCATTTAGTTTATCCCTACGCATTAGAGATTAAAACATTATTGGTATAGGCATGAAAGGCATCAGCAATCTTCCTTAGAGCCATTTAGGGCCTCAGTGTACATGGTTGGTCATATCTGTACACATTAGACGTTCGGATTTTATTTGTTCAGGCATATAAGCCGCCGGAAATCGGCAATAGATTACTGAAACAGGACTATGTAGTACGCCGCTTTCATGTCATCTTTCTCTCCTTCCGCTTGATAGCTCAGTTAACGAGAGTCGACGTCCTTCAATTGTGTCATACATTCATCTTTAAAGGGCTGCTCCTTCTGTTTGAAAAAAAAAGGGTTTTATCTTGCAAATTTTCCAGGCCTGAAGTATGAATGTTGATATCTTAGTTGTAAACTTTGTTGTATGGTAGAGCACTTGAATGCAATCAATGGCACTACGGCTTGTCGTATGCCGGTTCCAAACTGACTACATTGAAACCATGTACTGTTAAAGATAGATAGGAGAAGGGCACGTCAGCACCCGGCCACGTCGACTGGCTCAGCCCAACCGCAAGTATGTGGGATCCACTTGGCCATTCTCAATTTCTCAGGCACTGCAGCAATTTGGATGCAATCAGTTCAGACAAAAATTGACAGGCATGGACTGGGACTCATTCACAGCTCTGCTTTGCACGCGCTTTGGCCGTGACAAACACCAGATGCTGATTCGACAATTTTATGCCATTAAACAGCTTGGTTCTGTCACAGATTACATTGAGAGATTTGAAACATTGATGCATCATTTGATTTCCTACTCGGTACTAACTCATCACTATTTCTTCTTGACACGCTTCGTCGAGGGCCTTCGACCGGATCCCCGAGCCGTGGTTCTCATCCAGAGACCATAGGATCTGGACACTGCATGCTCGCTGGCTTTACTTAAGGAGGAAGTAGCCGATTGCGAGGTGCTGCTGCAACACAACAAAGCGAAAAACTCATCGTCTACTCAAGCACAGCGTTCATACCCAGCAAGTACAAGCCCAGCTCCAACATTCTTCAGTAAACCTACACCTGTTCCTATAACAACAGAGAGACCGCAGAGGCACTGATGCATCACGAGCCAGTCCTGACAACTCCAAACTGAATACACTGAGAGCCTTCAGGCGAGCCCGTGGGCTATGCTTCAAGTGTGGTGAACGCCAAGGGAAAGATCATACATGCCCAACCACGGTTTAGTTACGTGTTGTGGAAGAGCTTCTAGACATGATAGCTACTAATTTAGATAGTGAGCACATCACTACAGAACTAGTCAAAGGGGATGAAGAGAACTTCTGCACCCTGTCCCGTTAGGCGTTGGACGGCTCTTCCGATTCTGGTGTCATGCAAATTCAAGCATGTCTTCAAGGGCGTGAGATGTTGCTGTTAATTGACTTGGGCAGTTCCTCCTCATTTGTCAATGCTCATGTGGCCACCCAATTACAGGGGCAGATTGAACTTCCCACACCTTGCAGAGTGGAAGTGGCCGACGGGAGCATCATTCACTGTCATCGTTACATACCAGCTTGTGAATGGTTTACTCAAGGCCATGAGTTTTCCACTGACTTCAAGATCATCTCAATGGGTGCCTAAGACGCTATACCGGGCATGGGCAGGCTTCGCAAACACAGTCCAATGCACGTCGATTGCAAAGCCCAGCACCTGTCAGTAACAACACCAAATGGGCAAGTTGCAGTTCAAGGGATCCCATCTGCCCAACAACAACAATGCTTTGTCATATCTTCTTATAAGTTACTGAAGAATTGTAAGCAGGGTTCAGTGGCTTATGTGGTGCACTTATCTGCTTTATCTGAAGATGGTACCACTGAATGTTGGAATTTCGCCCACAGGATCGATCACATCAAATCACAGATGAACACAAGCACACGCAAAAACTTTTGCCAAACGCACGTGTCGTACGTCTCTTCTCTTTATTTCTTTTTCCTTTTTCTCTCTCGATACAAAACCCAGACAAGACCTGTGCATATATATGTCGTCAAGCAACCGACCTAACAACTCTAGTCCTATACCTACACAGACTCAACCAGCCAACACACGGCCACGTTCTAGAAAGACTCAGCCAATGTGAAGGACTTGACTAGTACGCTACTTGGACATGTAGCGCAGGAACTCACCTAATACAAGGAAACTAATCAAGATTACATCTAACAATCTCTCCCTAATCTTGATCTTGTCATCCATGATTGTCCGATCTTGGCTTGTCGATGATTCATCCCCTGTCGACTCATCTGCTCGCACCACGACAAGTTAAATTGATAGGCTTCGTTAATCGTAACAATCTCTCCCCAATCCTGACTTGGCGAATTTACGGACCACCTCAAATATGCCTTGGACTACCCAGCCTCGCTAGTAACCTGTGGAACACACCACCCGGTGGACTACACCATCCACCCTAGCGAGATACATGCCGGCTCCTTGTGGATCACACCACCCTGTGCACTACACCATGCACTCCAGCCTCATGTAGAGACATGGCCTCATTGAAGAGACTCACCTTCACTGGTTTACCGCCCCCACATACTTGAACTTGATCGTCTCGTCGAGACACATAGACGACCTGGATGCGCTTCATCTTCAACGCCTCCTGACACAGACAAGCACTTGGACATGATGACGGCGACGACTAACCCGCACGACTCCTTGCTCTAACTCCCGCATGACGATCTTGACGACTTTCCGGCACCACACCTTGGCACCACCGCTCCCGTCAACGATCTTCCTCCACTGCCTTGCCGACGACAGCCCGCCGTCTCCCTCCTTGTCGCTCCATCGAACGACAATCGCATGATCCTCCTCGCCGCTGCATGATCCAGTGACTTCATGGCCCGCTCTTCCTTGTCGCTGCACAACCCAGCGACCATATCGCCCGCCCCGAGGCGCTAGTAGGTCGCCACCCCGGGGCAAGCGCAGCTTCAAATCGACCTAGCTCTGATACCAATTGTTGGAATTTCGCCCACAGGATCGATCACATCAAATCACAGATGAACACAAGCACACGCAAAAACTTTTGCCAAACGCACGTGTCGTACGTCTCTTCTCTTTATTTCTTTTTCCTTTTTCTCTCTCGATACAAAACCCAGACAAGACCTGTGCATATATATATGCGTCAAGCAACCGACCTAACAACTCTAGTCCTATACCTACACAGACTCAACCAGCCAACACACGGCCACGTTCTAGAAAGACTCAGCCAATGTGAAGGACTTGACTAGTACGCTACTTGGACATGTAGCGCAGGAACTCACCTAATACAAGGAAACTAATCAAGATTACATCTAACAATCTCTCCCTAATCTTGATCTTGTCATCCATGATTGTCCGATCTTGGCTTGTCGATGATTCATCCCCTGTCGACTCATCCGCTCGCACCACGACAAGTTAAATTGATAGGCTTCGTTAATCGTAACACTGAAACACCAATACCACAAGATATTTTGCGTGTGTTGGAACAGTTTACGAATCTGTTTGAAGAGCCAAAATAACTACCTCTGAGAAGAAGTTGTGACCACAGAATCCCACTAATCGTTGGAGCTCAACCTGTCAACTTACGTCCCTACAGATACAACCCAAAACTCAAGACTGAAATCGAGCGTCAGGTTCAGGAACTGTTGGATGTAGGTATTATTCGGAGAATCTCTAGTGCTTTTTCATCTCCAGCTATCCTAGTCAAAAAGAAGGATGGCACTTTGCACCTTTGTGTGGACTACAGATGTCTGAATTCAATGACAATCATTGGTAAATTTCATGTTCCACTCATCGATGAACAACAAGGAGCACAGTGGTTCTCCAAACTTGACCTACGTGCTAGCTATCATCAGATTCGTTTAGCCGAGGGCAAAGAGTAAAAAACAACATTCCATACACATTCACGGCACTGGGAATACAGAGTCATGCCGTTTGGAGTGGCTGCGGGCCCTGCAACTTTCCTGGGTGCAATGCAAACAACTCTGAAGCCGGTTATGAGAGTCTGCGTGGTGGTGTTCTTTGACGATATTTTGGTCTCTAGTAAAACCTTCCGCGATCACATCTAACATCTCACTCCTGCGTGCAGATCACTGGAAAGTTAAGCAGTCTAGATGCTCATTTGGACAGAGACAGATTGCCTATTTAGGACACGTGATCAGTGTCGAGGGAGTAGCTATAGACCCGGGCAAAATTCGCACAATTCAGAAGTGCCTTACACCAACATCAGCCAAAGAGGTTCGTAGTTTTCTTGGTTTGGCAGGATACTACAGGAAATTCGTCAAACACTTTGGTATCATTGCACGCCCTCTTTTTAATCTGCTAAAGAAAAACCAAACATTCCTGTGGACATCAGAGATAGACATTGCCTTTCATCTTCTACAGAAAGTTTGACAACAACTCATGTTCTTCAGTTACCGGACCTCACAAAACCTTTCATGATCGACATTGATGCTTGTGATTACGGGTAGGGGCGGTATTGCATCAAGGCGGCCACCCGATTGCTTACATGAGAAACCATTGGGTCCCAAGAATCAGGGACTCTCTACTTAGGAGAAAGAATGCCTCACTATTCTCATGGCGGTTGAGTAGTGGCATACTTATCTGCAGACAGGGGAGTTCATCGTCAGAACGGATCAGAGGAGTTTGGTACATTTACAGGACCAAAGATTGTTGACTCCATGGCAGCAAAAGGCATTCACCAAGCTACTGGGATTGCAATACAAAATTTGGTATCGTCCGTGACAACAAATAATGTTGCCGATGCCTTATCTCATCACCAACGTCCTGACACACAACTCACTGCTATATCTGAATGCAAACCTGCTTGGCTGGATGAAGTCGTGGCCAGTTACGCAAACAATACCCAAGTGCAGAACATCCTAGCAAAACTAGCTACCAGACCCGACCCGACTCGGTGGCGCACCAAAACTGCAGTAGAAAATCTTATGAGCCTTCCATGACAGTTCAGTGGGGGACACTCGGGGTTCCTAGTCACTTACAGAAGATTACGCCAACTCCTTGTTTGGCCTAAGATGAAAGAGCAGATTCGACGATATGTGCAAACTTGTACTATCTGCCAACAGGCTATGCCAGAACGGGTCAAGTACCCAGGACTGCTGGAACCATTGCCACTACTTGCGGGAGCTTGGCAAGTAGTGACTATGTACTTCATTGATGGTCTGCCAGAGTCACACAAATACAATTGCATTCTGGTGGTTTTTTACAAGTATACTAAATATGCTCACTTTCTTCCTCTCAGTCATCCATTTACAACAGCCAAGGTAGCTCACTCATATCTTGACAACGTCTACAAACTACATTGTCTACCAGTAGCTGTAATCTCAGACCGTGACCCGGTGTTCACCAGTAACTTTTGGAAGGAGCAATTTAGGATCATCGGGACTGAGTTGAACATGAGTACCCCATATCATTCTCAGACCGACGGACAAATGGAGCGAGTTAATCAGTGCTTAGAAGTGTACTTGTGTTGTTCCATCCATGCTTGCCCCAACAAATGGAGTCAATACCTCTCCCTCGCTGAATTCTGATACAACTCAAGCTTTCGCTCTGCTTTGAACACCTCCCCTTTTGCTACTCTATATGGTGAAGAACCACGTCATTGGGAGATTGAAGCTGCATCTACCTGCAAACATCCTGCTCTCAAGAATTGGCTCGAAGAACACAAACTGATGCAACAGATTCTGAAACAACACCTTAGTCGACCTCGCAACATCATGAAAACACAGTCCGACAAGAAACGCAACTAAAGAGCTTTCAGCTAGGCGATTCTATTTTCATCAAACTGCAACCTTATGTGCAAACATCAGCGGAACGCAGAGCAAACCACAGAATGGCATTCAAATACTTTGGGCCTTTTCGAGTTTCACAAATGATCAAGCCAGTCACTTACAAGGTGGATCTGTCGGAGGGATCAAAGGTTCACGGGAGCATCCAGAGTATCTCCAGGCCGAGCGTGAGTTCTTCTGGAAGCGCAAGGCCTTGCAGAAGAAGAAGGGGGTGAAGAAGGAGGACGAGGCTGGCCCTCACGGTGATCCCCGTCGAGTCTGACTCATCGGACTAGGGTGACTCGGAGGAGAAGGACAAGGATTGCCATGACTCCAGCAAAGGAGGAGTTCTGGGAACAGTCAATAGCGAAGATGGGTAGTTTTATGTTGGATGTAACTGAAGTAGTAGTTGGAGTAGTATTAGTAGTAGTAGTAGCTTGATGGATGTAGTAGTTTGAACTAGGAGCATGTTTAATTATGTTTTAATTAGAACTATGTTTGATTTAGAACTATGTTTGATTTAGAACTACGTTTGCTCCAAATGAACTCACTATATTTGAATTATGTTTGAAATTATGTAGTAGTTGACCTAGTTATACATATTCAAATACATCATCTGTTGGACTAAGAGTTTTACATCATCAAATAGACATCATCTGTTAAGTTGAGATTTTTTTAGATGAAAAAAGCACTTTTTGGTGATGTAAATTATACAACACCTACTTTTACATCTTCAAGTATACATCTCCTATTAGTGACAAAGAAACCGGAGGGAGATAGAGCGGCCAAATGGGCTCGTAAGAAGGAGAAGATGCTTTGCTATCATTGTGGAGAGCAGGGGCACTTTATTGCGGAGTGCACTACTGAGCTTTGTGACACATGCTCAAACCGGTGCACGATACGGGAGGGTGCCCGTTATTGCATGAACCGCTGCCGGGAGTCATCATGTACGGAGTATGCTGTGCCGAGTTATTGTTCTTTGAGTCTCCTAGTGTGATGGAGGTCCCAGAGGCGCCACAGAGCACGACTATGGGGGTGGTCAAAGTGACGAAAGGAAACTTGTCTGAGGCACAGACCCTGCAGAGGCTGAATGAGCTTGCTCCTGGTAATTTTTAGTGGGAGCTGATTAGACTTGAGCCCAATGTTTACAAAGTTGATTTTCCGTCAGCAGAGGAATTGAAGAAAGTTTTGGGTTTTGGAATGTGTAGAGTGCCTGGTACAAAGAGCATACTCGAGTTTGACGAGTGGAAGAGGGTTGAGCCGAAGGGCAATACTCTTACTCAAGTATGGTTACGTTTCTCGGGGGCGCCTTCGAAGCCTCTGAATGATGTGAGGGTCGTGGCTAGCTTGGGCAATATTGTTGGAAAGACCGAGCGGGTGGACATATTGTTTACCCGTGCAAACAGGGTGGCGAGGTTGCTTGTGAGTGTTCTGGATGTTGAGTTCGTACCGGATGTGGTTAGATGGACGCATGCCAGAATGATATACAACTTAGAGATTGAGTTTGAGGACACCGATTTGTTCACTGAGGCCTTGGGTGGGAACGATGTGGACATGGTAGATAAGGATGACGGCTCAGGCAACAAGGAGCTGTGAGAGGATGATCGTGGACGAGATAAGTCCAGCACCCCGGGTTCGAATCACGCCTCGGTGGTGCCCGGGAAGGGGACTCCGCTACCAACTCTTGCGCCTATGAACTCACTGCGATTTGGATCGTTTGAGCCTACTTCTGCTCCTCCTAGACTGTGGAGTGATCGGGTGGACTGTGATGACTTGGTTGACCACTCGCTTCCTCCTCTTTATTTTGCGGTTCATGACACAGCTGTTGGTGGTTGCTCGGATGGCTTTCTTTTAGTGGTGTCCTTTATGAAGAGTGCACTTTTTTCTGCGGTTCCCGCGGCAGTGCTCGGCCAGGTAGCCGAGCTACGTTTCGAGGGTGGGGAGGCTCATGGGAAGGCGGTCCCCATCTCCCCCGCTGCTCTTGTTCGGGGTGGTGCTCCGCAGCAGACGAGGAGCCTGGTCACGCCTTGTGCGGCTGCGATCGTTCCGCGCGCTACAGGTGATGTCGGATCGGGAGGGGGGCGTGGGCAGGTGGCCTCCGCCCCTACCTCTCCCTTGGCGCCGGTGGAGGGAGTGGGCACTACTGCGTCGATTGACCTCGGACCCAGGACGACACCGCTGGGCGTGCCGGGTCCCGTGACGGAGGTGGTTGTGGCTGCTTCACCGGTTCACGCGACGTCACGTGGCTGCGCCCCGGCGGCTTCAGCTCTTTTGAGCCCTGTTGGGGGTTGGGCAGGAGGCCTTACCACGAATGGGCCACGCGGGACGGGATCATCGCGTTTGGAGGGATTCTGGATCCTGTGTCCGAAGGTCGGCGGATGAGCTGCCGCCTCAAGGATCAGCCAGATGTTGATAATATGCAGCTAAGGTGCGCCATGCGGGCGGCCAAGCTTCGTGACATTGAGGTCACTACTGGTATCTCAGTCAACACCTCCAATTCTATTTTGCATTTTTCTATTGATGAGATTGTACATAATGCAAATCAGTTGGGAGTTTCACTAGGTAGTAATGGTAGTGAAATTTCTAAATCCATTAATGATATCCTGTATCTTGAAGCGGAGCGCGCCTTAGAAATGATTCGAAACATAGCGGCTGTCAAACCTTTGAACGATTCGGATATAGATGCGCTGGGAGTTAGGCTACATGATAGCTTTTGTGCGGATCTTGCACCCTCACTTCATGAGACGGAGGAGGATGCCTGCTCTATCTCCCCAATGGATTCCATTATTGCAGATTCTCAGGTGGTTAGGTCCACTGAGCTCGGTTGTGAGGACCGAGTAGAGGACCAAAACAAGCCGAAATGAAAGTGGAAACGTAAGATTTATCCGGCTTCGGCTGTGCGTAGAAGTGCTAGGATCTGGATCACTAAAAAAATTCATGATGAAATATGAAAGGAAGTTTTTGGAATAGCAGAGGTCTTATAGACTTTGTTAAAAGAAGGTTTCTAGCAGATGCATCTATAGAACAGTTGGATTTTATCGCCCTCTCCGAAACTGGACGGGACAATTTTACACCCCAGTTTCTTAGTACTTTATCGGTAGGTGTTGATTTCGATTGGCATTGTCTGCCTCCAAGAGGAAGATCCGGTGGGATTTTACTTGGGGTTAAATGCGATACATTGGAAGTCCGAAATGTGGTTATGGGTGATTTTGCGGTTAAGTTTTGGGTCGGATCGAAAGCCGGTGGGTTTAATTGGGCATTGGTGGCGGTGTATGGCGCCGCGCAGCCTGAACTCAAACCAGATTTTTTGGCGGATCAAGTCCGTATTTGCGGCAGTGAGCAGCTCCCGATTCTGGTTGGCTGCGATTTTAACATTATTCGGCGTCGGGAGGAAAAAACAATGATAACTTTGACGGCAAATGGTCGTTTATGTTCAATACAATCATTGAAAGCTTGGATCTTAGAGAGATCGAGCAATCCGGTAGAAAATTTACTTGGGCCAATACGTTACCAACTGCGAGGTTTGAGAAGCTGGATCGTGTCCTCGCTAGCGTCGAATGGGAGCAGAAGTTCGCCCTGGTGACGGTCCAGGCATTATCACGCGCAATCTCCGAGCATACCCCATTGCTGTTTGATTCTGGAGAGGCAACGCATGTGGGAAACAAAAACACTTTTTCTTTCGAATTAGCATGGTTTGAAAGAGAAGGGTTCTTGGATCTGATAGGAAGAGAATGGGCTAAAGATTTAGGAGGGAGGTCGAATGTTGAAAGATGGCAGAATTAGATAAGGTAGCTAAGACAGTTCTTACGTGCATGGGCCAAACATTTCAGTGGGATATATAAGGTTGAGAAGAAAAGGCTCATTTTACTTATTCAATCCCTAGATATAAAAGCCGAGTCCTCCATTCTAGATACCAGGGAGCTGGAAGTTAAAGTGGAGGCGGAATTGAGACTGAAAAAACTACTTCGAGAGGAGGAATTGAAGTGGGCACTGCGAGCTAAAGTTCACAAAATCGTCCAAGGGGATGATAACACTCAATTCTTCCATATGATTGCGAATGGCAAGCGTCGAAAGAAAAGAATCTTTCAGCTCGAGCAAGATGAGGGGACGATTTTAGGATAGGAGAACCTAAAATTATACATCACCAACTACTATAAGCAGTTGTTTGGGCCTCCTGAGGATAATTTTGTATCCTAGGATGAGTCGAGGGTAGAGGATATCCCTCAGCTAGCAGCAGATGAGAACGATATTTTGACCGCTCCATTTTCGGAGAAAGAGGTGTTTGATGCAATTTCACAAATGAAAAATAATAAAGCTCTAGGGGCGGATGGTTTCCCGACAGAGTTTTATAAAAAGTGTTGGCATATTATTAAGGGTGACTTGCTACCGATGTTCCATGATTTATTCTCTGGACAGTTGCAGCTGTTTCATTTGAATTATGGAACAATTACTTTGCTTCCTAAGAAAATAGAGGTCGTGCGGATTGAACAGTTCAAGCCGATCTGTGTTCTTAATGTCAGCTTTAAAATTTTCACCAAGGTTGGGACTAATAGGCTTACGCAGATTGCACACTTTGTGGTGCAGCCGTCCCAAACTGCTTTCATGCCAGACGGTAACATCCTAAAAGGGGTTGTAGTCCTACATGAAACACTCCATGAAATCCACACAAAAGACTAGATGGGGTGGTTTTCAAAATGGATTTTGAGAAAGCGTACGATATGGTAAAATGGCCATTTCTTCAGCAGGCCTTGCGTATGAAAGGGTTTGACCAGGTAGATTTTTTTGAGAAACCAAGTACATTTTTTTACGCAAAAAGGAAGTGTTGGAATCAAAGTGAATGATGACATAAGTCATTACTTCCAGACACACAATGGTATAAGGCAAGGGGACCCGATGTCACCGATTCTATTCAACATAGTGGTCGACATGTTGACAATCCTAATAGGAAGGGATAAGGATGATAGCCAGGTAGGAGGCCTCGTTCCACATTTAGTTAATGGAGGAGTGTCTATCCTACAGTACGCTAGTGATATCATCTTCATGGAGCATGATTTGGCAAAAGCGAGGAACATGAATCTTGTGTTATGCGTGTTCGAACAAATGTCGGGGTTCAAGATTAACTTCCATAATAGTGAATTGTTCTTTTTTGGAAGACCTAAAGACGAACAAGAAGCTTACAAACAGTTGTTCGGGTACGAATTGGGGTCTTTACCCTTCACGTATTTGGGTATACCAATCCATCATCGCAAGCTTTCCAACAAAGAATGGAAGTGCATTGAGGATCGATTCAAAAAAAAACTAAGCTGCTGGAAAGGCAAGCTTATGTCATACGAAGGCCGACTAATTCTCATTAATTCGGCTCTCACGAGTATGCCTATGTTTCTCTTGTCCTTTTTTAAGGTATCAGTTGGAGTCCGGAAAAGGCTAGATTTCTATCGATCGCGCTTCTTCTAGTGGAGTGACGAATTAAAATGAAAGTACAGACACGCTAAATGGGATATCATTTGTAGGCCGAAAGACCAAGGGGGTCTCGACATTGAAAATTTAGAGGTGAAGAACAGATGTCTTCTCAGCAAGTGGCTGTATAAGCTATCTGTAGAGACGGATGCCACATGGGCCCAGATTCTGCGTAATAAGTACCTTCAGTCCAAAACCTTATCCCAGGTGACGGTAAGGCTGACTGATTCGCCTTTTTAGAAAGGACTGATGAGAGTGAAACCAGTTTTTTAATAGGACAAAATTTGTAGTTGGAAATGGTACTACCATGAGATTCTGGGAGGATAAATGGCTAGGGGAGACGCCCCTTGCACTCCAATATCCCTCTCCCTATAATATTGTTCAGCAAGGAGACGCTTATGTTGCAACAATATTACAGTCCAATCCTCTTAATATTCAATTCAGGAGGACGTTAGCGGGAAATAGTTGGTAAGTTTGGCTCCATCTTGTGAGAAGATTGATGGATGTTCGTCTTCTCTCAACAGCCCGATCAGTTGAGCTGGAAACTAACTAAGAGGGGATAGTTTTCGGTTAAATCCATATATTTGGATGTTATCAACTCTAACTCTATTCCTGATTCGAAACATGTTTGGAAAGTCAAATTACCTTTAAACATTAAAGTATTTATGTGGTTGGTCCATAAACAAGTCATTCTAACTAAGGACAATTTGGCAAAATGCAACTGGATAGGATCTACAAGATGTAGTTTCTGTGATAGTGATGAATCCATCAAGCACCTCTTTCTCGACTGCCCATTGGCAAAAAAATAGTGGCGATCGGTCCACATAGCATTTAATATTACTCCTCCGAATTCTATCAACACGTTATTTGGGACGTAGCTAGATGGGATAGATTCAGAAACAACGAGACATATCCGTGTAGGAGTATGTGCTTTATTATTGGCGGTTTGGAACAACAAATATTCATTTCTTGCAGGTTATCTTCCGGGCCACTACACAGATCCGTATGTGGTCGCTACTCACTTCGACGGAGGCCAGTTAGCATTTGGTTACTGGATCTATCCGATGAAAGACGGTAGCACGGGCTATCTTCAACCTGTTTGGATGGCGGTCATGTAATAGGATAGACAATTAGTTTACCAATCTATCTTTAGCCAGCCGGTTAGCCCATTTTGGCTCTGTGTGAGCTTTCTTTTCAATTTTTACAGTTGGATACTTTGGAACCGTATGCATCACTCTGATGCAGAGGCCGCGGAGACCCCCCTTTTCGAAAAAAAATCTAGTTATATTAAGTGTGTCCGTCTTGTGTTTTCTTCGTCTGCTAGGCTAGAATATATTCTAGTTTTATCAAAGAAAAGTGTTAATAATCTTGAGCCTAGAGAAGTACTCAAACTTTAAGCATCAATTTGACAAACAAAATGTAACTAGATATATACAACAAAAAGTATACTATTAAATTTGTACACAGAAGAGGTTTCAACGGTCTATTTATTGTGAAAGATAATTTATATTTTATTAGTTAAATTTGTGGTCAAATTAAAACCAAAATACGAGGGCACAGTAAACCCGGATGGAGTTATAGTTGTAAGCCATATTCTACTTAAAGTTCAAACCAGTAAAAATAGTTTTTAGTTCTAATTGAGCAAAAAATTAAAGAACTACTCCCACTGGAGTAGTTGCAAACAACAGTAATACTCCCACTGAACTGCTGACCTGGGATGTACTATAGCACATGGGTCAACTTTAAATTTTGAATCTCTGAATCAAAATAAGAAAGGACATGAATAGTTACAATGATCAGCATCTTGTGTGCCCAGAGCAGAATGCAGTGGAACTGCATGTGTGAGCACGCAGATGCATTTTTGCTGCCCACCGAGCAAACGGTTGGGGCTGCATCAATGTTGTCAATACTGCCCTCCTTTCAGAAATTTGGCACTACTGTTTCGACACTGTTCAAAATAGGAGCTGAAGCAATGAAATTGCTGACATCGACTGGGAAGGGTAGAAGGTCATGTTCCACTCTTGCTGCCAAGTGCATAGTAGAAAGAGCCGGCGCATTCGTCTAGGAAAACCAAGAGAAAATCGATGGTCAGTCAAGTCTAGGACAGGGCATACAGCGTCCCCAAGGCTATGACAGAATCTGCCCGTTCATGGGACAATACAAAGATTTGTTTAAGCAAACCAAGAAGTGAAATTAAATAAAGTATTTATCCAACATATAATGTACCCGAAGGAGACAAGGAGGCAGCAAAATTATATGTTGACAATTATTGTAGTTGTTTCTGGCAGTATATCGTGACTATCTTCCCTATAATCTGTCAAAGTTGTGAAAATTATAAGCCTTCACCATTTTCCTATGACTTATAGAATCTATGAGAAAGTTCTATAACTCGAGGGTAGTACATAAATATTTTTCTGCTGAAAATGCTTCTATCAGATTAAGCAACCTCACTACTTTGCACGATCCAGATTAATTGCCGCTGATTTAGTACATTGATATGGATCGGGTTTTTTTTAGAAAAGAAGGATGACTCTCGGCCTCTGCATCCGGGAGATGCATGCGGCCACTTTATTGATTATTCTCAAGGACCTTACAAAGTATTACAACAATATGCCTGAATCCGTCATCTTGGCTACATATGCCACTACCCCTATCCATATGATGAAGGGGTGCTAGCTGGGCCAAATACTCCGACCATTCACCAAAGTCTATCATCAAAAGCCAGAAGCCCCAACCGAGCCACATATCGGGTCTAGGGAATAAACTGGCCTTCAGAGCGACGTTGTCAGCCAGGAGCACCAGGAGCTTGTGCAAAGACCCCATACCATGCTCTAATGACAGTGTGATTAGATGATTAGTTGCGATAAGGCGGTGCTTCTTTCCATGATTGCTACACTTACCTTCGCTCTTGGGTTGCTTAAACAAATCATGTGTTGTTGCTGGTCTCCGTGAACGGGCTGATTCTGCCTGCTCTCGCACATGGCAACAAGACTTATATGATGACTGTTCTAGCCTTTCGAGTTGATGCATGGTGTTCTAAAAAAAATTCATGCATTTTTAATTCCATTACAATTTTAGCTCCTATTTTTAACAGTATTACCGAAAAAGGGTCTCGCCCGCTTTATACTATAAAGCAACTATCACCAATCACAGAACAACTGCTGGGTGAACAGCACATCAAGCCCAAAAGAAAAGAGAATGAAAGAGAAACTAATGCCAAAAACAGCAGCTCGACAAAACGCGGATGACTCGCCCCCGCTGCGCCCTCCGAAGTTGTCCCACCACCCTTCTAGACCTCCGCGTACCAAGCAGCACCTCCAACAAGGAATGCGACGATGACGACACTGCTGTCCGGACATGTCATGGGGTTTCTCCCCGCATGCGGAGAGGATTGGGGTATGGGTACATCTGACGCCCTTCAGGAAGGAATGGTGGCACCCGCAACGCGTCAGTGCCGGATGAGCCGACAGGGATTTCTCCTAAACCCAAAACACCACTACCCGGCCGATCCGAAACCTTCCAACCAGCTAGCCACCCATCAGTGTGTGCCACCACGGACATAACGCCACCCACGTCATCTCACTGAGATCACTATCATGAGGCTAAGAGGACGGGACGAAGGAGCGCAAGGAAGCGGGAGCAGCAGTACCGAAGCTGCGCGGGAGGGAACTACCTCGACCGCCTCGTGCGGGAGGCCACAGCCTCAGGCACCGTCACGGTAGCTGACCAGACGTAGCAGCAGGGAAACACCATGCCACCCGGGGTAGGCTGAGGCCCAGATCCGGCCTGCAAAGCCACCGTCGCCAGGGTGTAGCAAGCCATCCACGAGGCCACCACCACCAAGTATCCTGACGCAACCCCGCCACCTCGAGGGAGCAACCTCGCCAACACAAGAGCTGTCGGCCGCCCAGGCCCAGATGGGGCCCGAAGGGGCCCAGATCTAGGTTGAGCGGGCGCCGCCAGCCCACGCCGCCAACGACATCGCCGCCGCGCAGCAGATCCCCCATGCCGTCGGCAAGACGTCCCGCCCCACATAGGAACAACTTCGAGAGGGGAAAAGTTGGGGGCCGCTGCCGGTCACCACCGGCGCCACCCTGTCCTAGCCCGGCGACGGACGCCGGCGGCGACGGAGGGAAAGGGGGTGGGCGAAGGACACAAAGAGAAGGGCTGGAGGCGCGCCCGGTCTCCCACGGGGAGCGTCGCAGTGTCAAGAGAGAGAGAGATACATAGAGCCTATGCTGAAGATTAAGGGCCTGTTTGGTTTCAAATAAGTCACCAACTTATAAGTTGAAAAGTGAAAAAAATGACTTATTTTACCAAACAGACCCGACTTATAAGTCACCCCAACTTATAAGTCATAAGTTGCTCCATCCCAACTTAAAACTTATAAGTCACCCCCTTTTACGTGGATCCCACCAACTGCATGATGTTGATTGGTGTGGAAAGGTGTGTCAGGTGACTTATAAGTCAGGAGACAACCAAACAGGCATAACTTATAAGTCACTGGTTTTAAGTCACCTGACTTATAAGTCAGGTGACTTATTGAAACCAAACAGACCCTAAAAGGGAGGCAGGGGCCATTTTTAACAGTATTAAAACAAATGGTCCCAAGTTTCTATGACAGCTTTCACATGAGTCAAGTTTTGAAATGAGAATAATATTAGCTGACTTGATGTGGCAAAGGCAGCGAAGCAGTCTCATCTGTCGGGTTGGAAAGCGGCGGACCAGATAGGATGCTACAGTATGTTCTCTAATGATTAGTGTGAACAGTGCTCGGGAACACGAAGAAAAGCAATTCTCTCGTGCTTGGGAGAGCAGTTGATTTTGTTGGGAGACCCGATGCCATGCAATGCATTCATTTTATTTCCAAGTTAAAATATATTTTACCTTTTGAATCAAAAGTACAATTTATGACCCATTTGCATATTTGTGTTTATGACAATGAGAACTTCAATACGAGACTACTTTTAATATATTTCAACAATTTTAAAATTCAAGCTCTGAAACATGGTGAAACCGTGTAAAATTAATAAGAATCAGTTTGATACACATTGGCACACAATGCAAAATTATGATACGCAATGGAACACGGCTAGCCATAGTGAAACAGTATGATTTCTTTTTTGACGAAATGGAAGGAAACGTTTTTAAAAAAAATTGCATGGAATTAAAAATGTATGTAACAAGTTTGAAGCATGATGTTTTTTTGTTATTAATTTCCAAAAATATATTCAATATTAGTCTTGTTTTAAAAATCTTGTCAAAGAAAAATATAATTGTGCAAACAGAATGTAAATCAAACTTTTACTTCAATACACAATAGTTGTCTATTTTTCTAAATGAAACTTAGTGAGTAGATAGAACACTGTTGATGTTACTGGTCCCACACAGCAATAAAAAGATGTGGTGGATGCATGCATGGGGAGTGGTAGAAAATCCTCTATCCTTACTCCCTCCGGTCCTTTTTACTCTGCATATAAGAATTGTCTGAAGTCAAACTTCGCAAAGTTTGATCATATTTATATGAAAATATATCAACATCTACAATGCTAAATTTATACAATATGAAAACTAAAGTAATGACGCATTTAATGTAGTTGATTTCACATTCTGAATGTTTGTGTTCTTTTCTATAAATTTTGTCAAAGTTTACGAGGTTTAACTTCAGACAAATCTTATATGTGAACTAAAAAGGACCGGAGGGAGTACAATGCTTCTTGCCACAATCGCTTGCTTATTTTCATTCTTGGTTTGCTTAAACAAATCCTTGTTTTGTTGTTGGTCCCCATGAACGGGTTGATTCTGCCACACTAGTTCAGATTTTAGCTTAGAAACGGAGGAAGACACAGAACATACACACACTATAAATACTATCTAGACCCAGCATGCACACGTGACCCAAAATTGCTTCAATATTTTCACCCTAAATTGCTTTTTAAGGGAAACCATCCAAGGCATACAACAATTCTTACCTCCTCTGAAGAACACAATACATTCTAGAGATGAACATAGTCAGAGTCGCATATTGCTTAAGGGCCAATAGCTCATGTGCGACGTCTTTGATGTGAATTGGAAGGAGTGCGACGTTGTTGGAATGAATGGCTGTGATGCGACACATTTGAGCGTGTAAATAGTCCAAGGCCATATGTGGTGTTAAATGTGGTTAAATTGGTCGTCAATCAAGCCCGTTTATGTTAGGACATGTGGGTCCAACTTAATTGGTCCTCAAAATAGCTGATCGTGCCCTGCCGCCCGACCGTGCCGGGCCCGCCACTCTGCCCCCCTCCACTTCTTCTCTGGTGGCGGCGGATCTTGCGTTCTCGGTGGCGGCGACGGAGCCCTCGTTCTCAACGGCGGCGGAGCCTTCGTCCTCAAAAAATGGTGAGTGAATTCGAACCCTAGTCGCCCTCCCGTTCCTCTCTCAGGGCCCGTAGATCTCAGCTCGTTTCCTCTGTTTTCGCTTGTTGAATCGATGGGTTGTGAGGGGAGCCCGTGGGCATACTGAGATGGAGCCGCCAGATTCAACTTCGAATAGGTAATGCGCCTCTATCCTATCCAATTTTGCATGCAATTAGGGCCTCGCCTGCTCTTTCTCACGGGCTCACACTGTCCGCCATTGACAGAGGGGATGCTGCCGCTCGGACCTTCGAATTGACGGTCAATTACTTTCCATCAAAGGCAAAATTAGTTGATGGTAGCATTCAGAACATTGAGATAGAGACAATTGTTAAATGGGAGTTTGAGTTTACAGAGATTGATCCACAAGTTCTACAGAACATGGGAGAGAAGGCAGTGAAGAAATGGGTGGAAAAATTGAGGAGAATATTGTTTGGGGTCCAGAGCAAGAAGTATCACTATTGTGGTTGATGATTGGAAAGGAGAGTATGTGAGAATAGAAGATGGTGAACAGATTGTTGAAGAAATCGATTGGCAAAATGGCTAGACAAGCAAATGGGCTAATTTTTTTTGCTGAGCTCGTTGATCTGAATATTTTTTCAAAGGTTGGATATGTGCCATCACAATTAGCTGTGCGGATGGTAGATGATGATTGGGCTACACAGAGGCCATTGATTCCCATGTGTAATGAACTTACAGTAATAGCCGAAGAGGGACAGGTGACTGGAACTAAAACTGAAACTGCAGCAACTGTTGATTGGAATGTAGTTGAACTAGATGATCCTACTGATTTGGTCATTGCACCAATGCCTGACATTGAGATGGCCAAACTTTTTGGCATTCCAGTCGATGAAAGAGATAAGCAGGAGAGGGGTGAATCTTGTTTGCCTGCTAATGCTGATGAAGATGTAGATGGATAGTTGATGGAACAAACTGCAGATGAAGTACATGATGCACATGATGATGAGCTGGTGCATGTGTATGACAGAAAACCCTGTCATTGAATTAGGCAAGTTGTTCCCAAGCATGAAGTAGTTTAGGATGTGTTTGAAGACTTATGCAGTGAAACATGAGTTTGATGCCAAGAATGTTTGGACTGATAGAAAGAAGTTTTATGTGAGGTGCAGAGGATTTGATGGTAGTGTCAAGCCTTGCAAGTGGTACATATCTGCTAGGCGCAACTTTGATGAAAATCTTTGTCAGGGTTAACCAAATCCCCAATCAACATACTTGTATTACAAGTTCACAGAGAGTATCAACCATGACATCACAACTTTGGGTTGCAGAAAAGATCACCCCAATTTTAGCCAAAACACCAAACACTACTGCCAAGAAACTCAAAGTAGACTTGGAAAAGATGTACCCCATTAAACTGAAATATACCACAGTGTGGAAGGCAAAGCAAAGGACAATGAAAATTTTATTTGGTGATTGGGCAAATACATTTAGGATGCTTTACAACTTCAAAGCAGAGGTGGAAAAGAGGTCACCTGGCAGTGTTGTGGAGATAGATACTGAGGTATCAGCCGAAGGTGAAGTCAAGTTCTCCAAGTTTTTTATGGCTTTGAAGCCTTGCATCGATGACTTCAAAGCAGGGTGCCGTCCATATTTGAGCATAGACTCATCATTTTTGACAGGCAAGTGGAACGGTCAGTTGGCAGCATGCAATGCTCTAGATGGACACAACTGGATGTTTCCTATTGTTGTTGGCTTGTTTCAGTCAGAAACAGAGGCTTCATGGACATGGCTCATGATCCAGTTAAAAAGATGCCTAGGGCTAGTGTCACCTTTGGCTATACACACAGATGCATGTAAGGGGCTGGAAAATTCAGTGAAAAATGTTTTCCCACATGCTGAGCAGAGGGAGTGTTTCGGTCATTTGTGGATGAATTTGATAAGAAAATTTAGAGGAGAAGAATTTGGGCGCATGTGGCCAGCAGAAAGATCTTACACTAGACAGACACACCTACCATTCTTTGTTATGGTACAGGTCAGGATTCCACACTTCCATCAAGTGTGACCACATCAACAACAATTTGGCAGAGAGTTTCAACAACAAGGTGAAGGATTTAAAATATTTACCTGTGCATGACATGGTTGACCAAATCAGGATCATACTCATGCGGTTGTGGGAATTGAGAAGAAGGATAGGTGATTGTCTGCAAGGTGATAAGCTTCCAGCAGTGGTACAACAGGTGGTCAATAGGAGCAGAAGTCTTTCACATTGTTTGTTAAAAAATCTTCACCTTGGGGTGTTGAAGTTAGAGATAACAAAACTGGAAGGAGACATGTTGTTAACACTGAATTGCATGATTGCACTTGCCTCGAGTGGCAACACACTGGTAAACCATGTGAGCATGCCATTCTTTTCTTAGCATCTCAACCGAAGATAAACATGCACCCATATTTGCATGAATATTATTCGTTAGCAATATTCAAAGCTGCATATGCTACTCCATTCCAGCACTTACAGATCAGTCTCAGTGGCCTGAAGTGGAGATTGAATTTTCCATGTGTCCTCCCTTGACGAAAAGAAAGGCTGGCAGGCCTAAACAGAGTAGATTCAAGGCATGGTTTGAGAAAGGTGGGAGTAGTAAGAAGGGAAAGAAAGATGGAAAGCCAAAAAGGGCCCAAAAAGGTAACAAAAACAGATGCAAGTTGTGCCAGGAACTTGGGCATAGAGTGGGATCTGTCAAATGTCGTTACACTCCTGATAAGCCAAAGTATGTTCTTGTTTATTTGTCTGTGTTTTGATTTGGTGCTTTTTTCCAATTACTATATCTATAACATTTTCCCAATGGCCAGGAGGAAGCGAGCAAGTCAACCCCTTGTTGTTGAATAGTGTTGGCCAACCAAAAAAGCAAGATTCAATGGCTGTAGAAAGAGCAGTGTGCACGAGCTCGAGCGGTGAAGAAAATCCTGCTGCAGTCAACATTCAGACTGAAGAAACTGATGTGGAGGTGCACACCGAAGAAACTGAAATTGCAGTCAACATTCAGACTGAAGAAACTGCTCTCGAGGTTGAAACTGAACCTGAGCGTGTCGAGGTTCAGACTGAAGAAACCCGTGTTGAGGTACACACGAAGAAACTGAAAGTGTTGTCAACATTCAGACTGAAGACACTGATCTCGAGGGTGTTGGCGAGGTGTTGAAAAGACCAGTGAAGAAAACCAAGATGATCAGTGAACTTGTGTGTGTAGTAGAACCAAAAACAAGAAGTTCTAAGGCGAAGAAGGGTACACGACGTGGGCGTGGTAGGAAGAGGTAGAACAGAGAACAGTTTGAAAATTTGTGTCATGTAATAATATTTGTAACATGTTGCGTACTGGTAGTCACTATGTATCCCCGTATTTCTATTCGAACTTGTTTCTTGGTACCTTGTCTAAACCAGCCAAATAAAATAATAGATAATATATGTGTCATTGTTTTAAATTCAAATTTAGATTCAAATTTTGGCTCAAATTAGAATTAGGGATGGGGTATTGATTTTTTAATGCTATCTAAAGTACATCAACTGAAATATGTTTGCTTGCTGATTAATCCGAGCCCTTTTGGTAAGTTGAACTCATAGTCATGAAAAGTGTGTTTAAAGTGATCGCCAAAGGTAGGGTAAATGGCCTCATATTTAAGCAAGATTTTTTGGCACCTTGTTTAAACCAGCCAAATAATTTTTCTACACATCTATTCTACCTATATAGTGTAAATATAAAGTCTCACTATTTATTGAATTAATTTTCTATTATTTTCTTTTCTTTTTGAAAAAATAAGGTTTAATAGAAAATTATATATAAAATAAGTTTAAAACATGAAAATGAGAAAAGTAAGTTAAGATCTTTCTTAGTCAATCCAAAATGAAGTTTTGGTGAGGTTTTCACACTTTTCATTTTCAAAACCCCACCTACTCTCTGGTGCCCACTACTCTCTCCCTGGAACTCCATACTACATTGTTCGAGGAATGACAATTTAGTGAAGGATTTTTCGTAAAAATGTATGTAAACAATATTTATATTTTTTTTCTCGTTACTATACGACATAATAAGACTATGTGCGGCAAGTTTTATATTTTTTTGATTTTTTTAATTAGTTATGCTCAACCCTAATCAGTCAAAACCCCTCAAAACCCCGCACACTACCGGGTCATCGATCGTTGTGCGTGGACGGTTGAGATCAGACACTAGGGTTAGCTACAGTGTGCATCGATCCGCATGAGACGCGCTGATTGGTTGAATCAGTGTGCATCGATCCGCATGAGACGCGCTGATTGGTTGAATCGGTGGGGTTTGGATCAGCCTCTCTCGTTGGGGCATCAGGACCGTTCATTTGAATCCAACGGCACGAGTTGATGCGGTGCATGGACTAAGCCTACGCAGTGCCCTTTCCATCGTTGCATGCGTGCACGTGCCTACCCGCAGCATGCATGCCCACCCGCAGAACTGAGCCCGTGCGTTGCATGCATGCCCTCGACGTAGCCCTGCTCCGCCACCCCTATCGACGCGATGGCTGTCGCATGCCTACCATTAGCACCGATGTAGCGTCGCATCAAAGCATGCACCCGGCCACAATGCAGCAGCCAGACCCCGATGAAGACAACCAAAAAGCCAACGGTGCATGGCGTGCGGTGCATGGCATGCTCCTCTTCGAACGACACAATACTGGCATGATGGGTATCGATGCAGTTCAAACGGCGCGCTGCCCGTTACAAGATGGGTAAATGAAGGCGTCCATTATTGTCACGTCTCCCATCGACGGAACGTTGCCCTCTAGCCAGGCCCTAGCAAGATGGGAAAATTAATGGGCTACGACATGCATGCATGGGTGGCACACGCAGAGAACCCGGGGCAGGCATGTCCCCTTGACACACGACGACATAGACGCGTGCGTGAGCCCGTACCCCTTGACCCTCGACCGGTGGCACAGAAGCGTCGCAGCCCGTTTTCCACGCTCGTGTACACACTTTCATGGGGCGCCACCAAACGCCGCCCGCCCATTAATTCTACGGGGTGAAACCACGTCGCACTTGGGCTATTTAAGCCGGGCACTATCGTCTTCCTCTCCCTCCTCATCCATACCCCATCCTTTGCCTCCTCTACCCTCCTTCTTCCTTCTTCTCCATCAAACCCGATCGAGCCCTCGAGCCACCCCGCCACCATGCAGTACAACGCCCCCACGTACCGCTTCCACCCAACCGTGCCGGAAAGGCTCTACCCGGCCGGAGTGTATGTAGAGAAAACCCTTAGGGTGTGTGCGATCTCGAGGTGGAGGGGCGCAAGGGAGTTAACGGAGTTCTTCCTTGCAGCCGGCTTCCGCCACCTCCCCGGCGGCTCTCCTCGGATATACCATCTTGAGGAGGTCAACCACAACGGCGTTGTGGTTGGGCTCCTCACCATGTTCACTAACCCTTTCGATGCTTTCCATCTCCTCAGGCAAGCGTATTGGGTTGGTTGTGAGTTCATAGCTTTCACCACCTATAATATCTTCACCGACTTCAACAGCATCTTCCCCAACAAAGGCGTTATGCACACGCTCCCGTACCCCATCAACAATGGGGAGGAGTAAAGGGCGGCGCCCGGAGGAGCGAGGTGGCGTTGTTCACCCGGAAGAGGAGGAGAAGAAGAAGAACCCGCGTTTGGTGCCCCCAATCTATCTAGCTTGCTATATACCTATCGTATTAGTTTTTTTAAGTTGTTATCGTTATGCTACTATTATTAAGTTGTATTAGTATTTTAAGTTGTAAGGCTATCATGGAGTTGTAAGGCTATCGTGGAACTATGGGTTGCAATCGTTATGCTTCTATATAATCGTTATGCTACTATATATTGTGTGTTTCGTGCTATTATTTGTAGATTGCTATGGGTTGTTCTTGCTTATTATTCGTGTATTGCTATGGGTTGCTACGGGCCCGGGTTGCTACACCCCAATCACCACACACACCATCTTCAAAATATTGGCCAAACCATGGACATGCAACTAGGAGCCCCATGCAAACCCATTATGGACATGCAACTAGGAAATGCAAACTAATTTACTTCATGCAAGCATGCAACTCATTTAGTTCATGGAACCGTAGACATGCATAAAAACAATTAACATTTAGTTTTAGTGCATCAAAAAATGATCCATCACAAAATTTAGTGCAAGAAAAAGGCTAAAGTAAAAACAAGTAACATTTTATTTGCCGAAGTTAGAGGTGGGCTGGTGCCCCTACGAGGGTGGGCTGGTCTTGGGCATGGTTATTTTCTCAGGGCCCATTTTCTCATGGCCCAACATCTATTCGGCAGCCCAGTTTTGTTTTTACTAGATACTGAATTTGGGTGTGTACTCTGTTAACTGAAGAACAAAAATAGAGCAAACAGAGCATAAACACTGAATAGGGCCCCTGAGAATATCATTACAATAATTCAAGCAAGTTTTGCTTCACACAAATTTAAATTCATCTAACAAATGATCCCTGGCTAACTTAAACTACTGGGCACCCCTGAAACTAGCTGAAACACTAACTGAAACTCTAACAAATTCTAGCGATTGATGAACATCAAGTAAAACAAACCCATAGCAATGACACAACCATAAAATGCTCCGGCCATCATATTTGCTTGCTGCTTCAAGTCGATCAGATGCTTTAGTTGCTTGCCAATTTTCTTCAATTCACACTTCAGTTCTGCATTGTGCATCATCGGATCGGCTCTGTCCGCCAAATTGGGGGCTTGTTCCACGGCAAGCCGCCCCCCAAAATTGAGCTCTTGGGTTGGGGTTGATCCCTCCAATTTCAACCTTTCAACATAGTCATCGAGCCACTCAAAATGCCCACATTTCTTCAGAACCTGAAAAACAGGGGGCCGGCGACGCATGAATCCTAGATCCACCACCCAGATCCACCGCCCTAATTCGAGGAAAAAATAAAGAAATCGGGAGAAATTAGACCATAGGATTGGTCAAGAACACAGATCTAACCTGCCCCGGCTGTGGCTTGCTCAAGCATTTCACAAAATCGTGCCCACAGTTGCCAAATTCTTCCCTCATACAAGTCAAACGCTTCAGAGGCTCCATGCGCGGGCAATCGGGGCATCTTGTCAACGGTAGTGGACCGTACTGCGTCCATGATTGGCGGGTGGCCGAAGTCGAGCTAGACATCAGTCGCCGGCGGCATGCTTCGTTGCCGGAGCAGAGGAAGAAGAAGGTGGGAAAGGAAAGGGGCAGGGCAAGCAATGAAGGGGGCGGGCTGGCCCGGGTCGGGGCACGCTGATGAGCACGGGCATGCTTGTGTGGATAAGTTATGGGTCCCACCCGCATGCGAGTAACTGGTGGGTCCCGCGTGTCATAACTCAAATTGCTAACCCCTTGTGTTTTTCATTTCACGGTTAAACAGAGCCATGTCGCATTGGAGCTATTGTTGGCTTCGAAAATGTCGCATCAAAGCCATTCATTCGAACTACATCGCACTCCTTCCAATCCGCATGAAAAACGTCGCACAAGAGCTATTGGCCCATCTTAACTATTGTCTACAAGGCAAGAAATTCAGTACTGCCCCCGGTCCATATTAATGTACTAAATCAGCGTCAATTAATCTGGATCATGCAAAGTAGTAAGGTTGCTTAAATCTGATAGAAGCATTTTCAGCAGAAAAATATTTATGTACTGCCCTAGGATTGTAAAACTTTCTCATACATTCTATAAGTTATAGAAAAATGGTGAAGGCTTATAATTTTCACAACTTTGACAGATTATAGGGAAGATAGTCACGATATACTGCCACAAACAACTACCATCATTGTCAACATATAATTTTGCTGCGTCAGATCTGCTAGTAGTAATTTCTACTTGTCTCCTTGCCTGCTTAAACATTACCGTTGGGTAAATTATATGTTGGCTCAATACTTTATTTAATTTCGCTTCTTGATTTTCTTAAACAAATCCTTGTATTGTCCCCATGAACGGGAAGATTCTGCCGCAGCCTGGGGGCAGCTGTATGCCCTGTCTCACACTTGAGTGACCATCCATTTTCTCTTGGTTTTCCTAGATGTATGCAGCGCCGGCTCTTTTTAACTATGCACTTGGCAGCAAGAGTGGAACATGACGACTCTACCCTTCCCAGTCCATGACAGTAGTAATTTCATTGTTTCAGCTCCGATTTTTAACAGCATCGAATCAACAGTGCCAAATTTCATTCTTCCTTAAGCTCCTATTTTTAACAGCGTCAAAACAATAGTGCCAAATTTCATTCTTGTTTTGTTGGAGTATAATGCCCAACCCTCTCCCATAGTTCAGACTTTTGGTTGTGTTGGCTAGTGCATGAAGCCTCCGAGTTTATTCCCGTGTTACTTCCCACGTCACACGTGAGAGGGGGTGTTGAAGTGTACATGTGAATTGCCTAGCCCTTTCCATCAGTTCGAACTGATGGGTGAACTGGTTAGGTGCATGAGCTTGCAACCAAGGGGTTCAGGGTTCAAAACTCATTAAACGCAATAAATAATTGCGACATTGCCCCTGCTTCCGCATACGTTTAACAGCGTCGAATAGTGCCAAATTTCTGTGACAGCATTCACATGGCTCAAGTTCTGAAATGAGGACAGTATTGACAACATTCAGTCGCAACGTTTGCTCAGTGGGCAGCAAAAAGCAGTAGCGTGCTCACGCATGCGGTTCCTCTGCATTCTGCTCTGTGCTCACAAGATGCTGACCATTGTAACTATTCATGTCCTTTCTTATTTTGCTTGAGAGGTTCAAATTTTAAAGTTGACCCATGTGCTATAGTACAGCCCAGGTCAGCAGTTCAGTGGTAGTACATTTGTTGTTTCTAAATAGTAGGTTTTTTTATTTGCTCTGTTAGAAATAAAATCTATTTTTACGGGTTTCAACTCTAAGTAGAATATGGTTTACTACTATAATTGTACTTCTGCTGTTATCCCTGCTTCAATATATTCGCTATGAATTACCTTTTCACGGAAACCATCAAGGCGAAGAATCATTACTCCTGCCCAGAACCCGATACAC
The DNA here is from genome assembly GCA_021605145.1 of Aegilops bicornis. Taxonomy (NCBI): domain Eukaryota; kingdom Viridiplantae; phylum Streptophyta; class Magnoliopsida; order Poales; family Poaceae; genus Aegilops; species Aegilops bicornis. Next base: position 62,285,016 of record CM038675.1, on the reverse strand, counting down.
TTTACTGAGATGAACAAAGCCGCATATTGCTTCACTGTTATATACAAGGACAAAAAATTCATCCACTACCTACAACATGTGTGGCAAAGTAAGGCTGCTCAATTGGATCAAAGCATTTTCAACAGAAAAACATTTCTATACTGGCCTTGGGTTGTCAAACTTTACCATACATTTCTTTTACTAGAATGTCGCAAGTCATAGAAAAAAGGCCAAGGAACTAGTTGTCACGATTTGGACAAATTTTGGAAAAATATATTGTTTGCTGGTCACGATATACTGGCACAAATAACTACAATTATTGTCATGGTTGTAACAATATTTGACAATTTGTGGTTTCAAATTTCCCTATGTCAGGGCCCGCTAATAGTTTCCACTTATCTCCTTTTCTATCCCACTCCAACAATGGAACAGTACCATCAGGCTTTTTTATATGTACATCCAATGTAAATTATCTGTTGGCTAATTACATTATTTAATTTCAAAGAAAACATCCTTTGCATAAAGGATCGATAAAGCTCTCGTACGCTCTTCCTACCAAGGACTAAGTCATAACCAACAAATTCTTACCAGTTATCTACTGATGAACCAACGACTTCATATCACTGCCTACTTCCTAGGTCATGTCTTTTATAGGAGGAAAACCCCGCTCAGCAAAAGATGAATGATACATGTGCCATTTCGCTTCTCTTCCTTTAGTTTGCAGACTCATTTTAAGCATTATTTTGTTTTTTCGATAAAGAAGCATGATTTTGTTGTATCCCTAAACATTAGAGATAGGAACATCATTGATATAGGCATGGAAGGCACCGGAATCTTCCTTAGAGTTCTAGGGGTTGAGCTTGTATATTGTTTGTCATAGCTTTACACATTAGAGATTCAAATTTTATTGGTTCAGGCATATAAGGCACCGGGAATTAGCAATTATATTAACTCAAGCACAACACGAATACGGAGCCACCTCTCCATCCTCCGCTTGATAGCTCTGTTAACCAGAGCCCTCTTGGCTCTTGCTTCAGTTGTGTTATACATTCATGATTGCAGGGCTGCTCCTTTCTGTTTGGAACCAAATTGGTGCTTCAGTTGTGCTATACATTCATTCTTTTGAAAAAACAAAATTTTGTTTTAGGCCGTAAACACACGTAGAGCACTTGAATGCAAGCAATGGCGGTAGCACAAAGCCATCAAATTTACACTACAAATGCTAAAAAATCCTTGAACCAAATGGCTCACACATTCAACATTTTTGCATGCTAATCTAGAGAATCAACGGTTCACGTCATCTCATACATGCACAGTCTTTGGGCATATTCCAGTGGCAAAGAGATTGTGTTACTTAACCATGAAATGGTGAGAAACGAGATCACTTGGAAAGTGACTAGTGAATTAGTGGAGACATGTCCCACGTTAGCAGGTCAGCTTACTACTGCAGAAAACCTCATTGGGTGGCAACTGGACCACTACCGTCCTCCAACTTACTACTACAAAAGGCCTCCCAAAAGACATCTTCATCAGCTCGGTTCGGATCCTCGGCATCACCCGCTGAGTTGCTGAACCACAGCATCCATCGTCGGTCTCTGGCTCGCCGCTTCACTCGTGCAATGTGCGGCGACTCCTGCAAGCTTGGCAGCCTCGGTCCTCGAGAAGATGCCGCCGAGGTTTGGATCTATCAGGCCTTCGAGGTCGCTGGTTGCTGTGCCCACCTTCAATTGAGAGACGGCCCTCCTGCTTGTGATGACCTGGAGAACAACGATCCCGAAGGACAAGACGTCACTCTTCTCGGTGAAGCGACCTGTGTTGGCCTACTCGGGGGCAAGATACCCCGTAGCTGCGCTTGGCTTCAGGGTGGAGAAGTGGATGTCGCCGGTGAGGAGCTTGTGCGGTCCTGCATCGACAATTTGTGGGGAGAGATGGTGGTAAGAGGAACTCCAACATGTCGACCCATTTCGCTTCACGTGTAATACGGTTGGGTCGCTTGGATAAAAAAAGGGCCCAACGCACCGGTCCAAACGGACGCCCATCCGCTTTTCGTCCACCTGGCGCCGCATGCCTTGCCCAAATTCGGGTCTCATTTGAGTCGGCCATGGACACGGCGACGCACGTGACGCGCGCCTACTCCTTCCCCTGGTCCGCTAGTCGGTGGCACATTGGTCATTCTCTTCCACCATCGACAGCAAGCCCTCGGCCGCCCCACCCTGTCACCGCCGCCGTCCAGTTTATGTGCCCCTGCCAGCAGTCCGCGCCTACACACCTTCCCCGCACACCGCCACCTCCCACGTTGCCGCCACCATTGCCTCGCCGCCGGGCCACCACAGCTTCCCACCCCCACCCAACGTCGCCGCGAGCACGAAGTCGCCCCCCGCGCTCCCGGCCAGCTCCTTCGTCTGACGATGCCACGCTCGCTTGACCCCGCCAGGCCAGCTACCTGTACCAAGGGAGGTGTGCGTCTCTTCGCAGACCAGCTTCTTCGACGATGCCCACAAGTTGTTCGACAGTTTGCCCCGAAGGTATAAATGGACTCCGCCGACGAGTTCTTTTTCCACAATTTTCTCTGCGAATCTGACGATGAGGACATGGTGGTTGCAGTGTTGGTCCATGACCACGTTAGTAGGCAGCGGTCATTGTTTCGGGGCTACTCCGGCGTTGAATCGCAACCGAAAGAGCGAACATTTCCTTCTTTGGAATGACTACTTTGAGACACCCAGTCCGTTCTTCAAACATCACCAATCTGGCGCTATTTCCGTATGGCTAGGCATGTTGACAACTGTATTCTGGGGGGTAGTCGGATACGATAAGTATTTCGAGAGCAAGGATGATGCCCTTAGAAAGATTGGCTTCTCCTCTTATCATAAATGCACTACTGGTTTTCGGATGCTTGCATACGGAGTGCCCAGTGATTTCATTGATGAGTACGTCTGTATGAGCGAGTCTATGTGCCTACACTTCATGTACAAATTCTGCAAAGGCTGTGATTGCAGTGTTTGGCACTGAGTACTTGAGAGAGCCAACTGCTGAAGATACAAACCGCTTGTTGGCGATGAATGCCAGCAGGGGCTTCCCAGGGATCTTGGCAGAATAGACTGCATGCATCGGGAGTGGAACAACTGCCCTTCTGCTTGGCAAGGGCACTATAGGGGCCATGGCAGGGCCTGCATTGTCATACTTGAGGCCGTGGCCTCACAAGATCTCTAGATCTGGCACTCTTTCTTCGGCATGGCTGGATCGCACAATGATATCAGCGTGCTTCAACGCTCACCAGTGTTTGCAAGGCTTGTCGAAGGCAATTGCCCGCCGGTGAATGTTAACATCAACGGACACAACTACAACAAAGATTACTACCTAGCTGACACTCAGTGGACCACTATTGTGAAGACAATCCCCAACCCTGTCGAAGAGAAGAGGAGTAAATTTTCCCAAGAGCAAGAGAGTTCTAGGAAGGATGTCGAGCGTGCCTTTGGTGTTCTACAATCTCAATGGGGCCTCATTCTGTATCCTGCTAGAACTTGGAGCACCAAGAAGTTATGGAGGGTGATGACTTCTATTGTGACCATGGACAATATGATCATAGAGGATGAGCGCTTGGAACGTATCTACAATCAAGGGTTTCAGTTCCAGGGTAACAATGTTGTGCCTGAGCATGGAGGAGGAGTGGCAAAGTTTGCATAGTTCATCCAATTTCATCATCAAATGCATGATTGGGAAACTCACATTCAGCTGCAAGATAATTTGGTTGAGCATATGTGGACTCATGTTAGCAACCAATAGATGTATCTTCATTTAAATGTATTTGAGACAATTTGATTTTTATTCGGCTTGTAAACTACTCCCTCTATAAAGTAATATAAGAGCGTTTTGATCACTAAAGTAGTAATCTAAATGCTCTTATATTAGTTCACGAAGGGAGTATGATATATTTATTTGGGTTGTGCAACTGTACTATATTTGTTTGCTTGTGAAATTATAAAAAATGTGTGTATATTGGTTGAAAAACGACGGCAAGCCGGCCACGCGGGCAAATATGGATCAACGCATTGGACGCGCTGCCGACTCAAATAAAAAATAAAGCGGATGCCGAACGGACGGCCGACTCAAAAAGATAAAACATAGACAAAGTACGCGTCCATTTAAATTGGCGCGTTTCTCAAGAAGGATTTTCTCGACCGATATGTTCTCGTGCATAATGATGGCTTGTTGCTCTTCTTGCTGTGTAGGTACTCGATACCCCTAATTTTTTTAAAATAATACATATTTTCTATTAAATTTCAGAAATATTACGTTGTAATTATATTTTTCAAAAATAATACTCAGTCGGCCTCTTTGTTGGCGATTGGATCGATCAGCCTTCTGCTGGCCGATTGGACCCGATCATTACTTGTAAACCGATTGGATCGATCATTACGCTAACGCCGATTGGCGCCCAGTTTGCTTCCTCTAGGCCGATAGGTGCATGCACTTATTTATCTTTGGAATGAGTATTTGAAAAATGTTGAAGAAGTATTTAAAAAAATGTTGATCATGCATATAAAAATGTTAGTCAAGCATTTGAAAAAAAATGTTGAACAAGTATTTGAAAAATGTTGAAAAAATATTTGAAAACTGTTGAATAGATATTCGAAAAATGTTAAAGAAGTATTTTAAAAAAATGTTGATCATGTATATAAAATGTTAAACAAGTATTTAAAAAAATGTTGATCATGTATATAAAAATGTTAAAGAAGTACTTTAAAAAATGTTGATCATGTATATAAAAATGATGAACAAGTATTTGAGAAAATGTTAAACAAGTATTTTAAAAAATTGAACAAGTATTTGAAAAATGTTTAACATGTGTATAATATACATGACCAATATTTTTATATTGATCAACATTTTACAAATACTTTTCAACATTTTTATATACATGATCAATATTTTTCAAATACTTGTTTAGCCTTTTGTTTCAAATAATTGTTTAAATTTTTTGCAAATGCTAGATTAACATTTTTTTATACATGATCAACATTTTTACAAATACTTTTTCAACATTTTTATATACATGATCAATATTTTTCAAATACTTGTTTCGCTTTTTTCAAATAATAGTTTAATATTTTTTGCAAATGCTAGATTAACAGTTTTTATACATGATCATCATTTTTAAAATACTTCTTCAACATTTTTCAAATACCTATTCAACAGTTTCAAGTATTGTTTCAATGTTCTTCAAATACTTGTTAAATATTGTTTTTTCAAGTGCTTGATTAACATTTTTATATGCATGATCAATATTTTTTTAAATACTTCTTCAACATTTTTCAAATATTCATTCCAAAGATAAATGGGTGCATGCATCATCGGCCTAGAGGAAGCAGATCACGCCTAATCGGTCAAGATGGGCCGACTGGATCCAATCGGCAAAGCAGGCCGATTGTATCCAATCGGCCAGCAGTAGGCTGACTGGGTATTATTTTTGAAAAATATAATTATGGTGTAATATTTCTGAAATTTAATAAAAAATATGTATTATTTTAAAAAAAATTAGCCTCGATACCACCGAAACCGTCAAAGCAAGGAAACATTTTATATTTAACCCAGTGAAACACACTTTATTTTTTTAGAAAAAGAGGATGACTTCCGGCCTCTGCATGGAGATGCATGCGGCCATTTTATTGATTATTCTTGAGGACCTTACAAAGTAGTACAATAATATGCCTAAATCCACCATCTTGGCAACATCTGCCGCTACTCCAATCCATATGATGAAGGGGTGCAAGCTGGGCCAAATACCCAGACCTCTCACCTAAGCCTAACATCTAAAGTCGTAGGCCCCGACCGAGCCACATACCCGGTCCGGGGCACAAACGGGTCCGACGCACTCACATGTGTCATCGCCGCCATCTTTCACTGGTCCATCTTCAGAGCAGATTGAGGTGCCAACCTTTGGCAGGTGCCTCTGCCATCGACGCCACCATGACGCCAAACGACGACCTTCACCTACGCGAGTCCATCTCCAAGCAACAGACGCAGATCCATGCTAGGATAGGGCCGCACCACCGCCGTCGCCCACCACCCACAAGCGCCACCTAGCCCCAAGGTTCCCAAAGCAGCGCCTTCAAGAAGGGAACGACGCCGTGAGCGCCGTCGCCGCCTAACAAAGTTAGGGCTTTCGCCCGGGAGACCTAGGGGAAGGGGATGTGAGGGGATCAGTCCATACCGATGCCTCCAAGGAGGGGAACGGCGCCCTCGGGCGTGCCGTCGACGCGGCCGGCCATGGCCTACCAGGGATTTCGCCCGAACTAGATCCCGCCACCGCCAGCCTCTGCATGTAACCGGCGACCCAAGGAAGCGCTGCCCGACGAGGCTGGCCCGCACGCCGAACAGGGGAGAAGGGGAGGCGCCAGATCGCGCGCACCGGTCACCGCAGAAACCGCTGCCGGCCGCCAACGACCACCGTATCCCGCCGCCCGCACAGGCGGGATGCCAGATCCACCGTCCGCACGACTGCTAGCCGGCCGTGCCTTGCCAATGGAGCCGCCGCTCCAGATCAGGGGTTCCCCACGCAGAGGCAGGGCAACCGAGGCCCCGCCGCCACCATCCTTGGCGCCCCGGGCTTGCCCGGCAGCTGCCTCAGGCGGCGGCGAGGAAGGGAAGCGGAGGAGGGGTGGCTAGGGAGGAGGAGGGAGGAGGAGGAGGGGCGGTTAGGATTGGGAGGGAGGAGGAGGAGAGGCGGCTGTTCTTCTACACTTTATGAAGACCGAAATTTGTTTTGGCGTGTTCCTTCGGAATTTATTTTTCAACATTGGATGCTCATACTTCATGCAACGTTGGATGCTCGTACTCCATGCAGAGGAGTGAAACTTTGGGGCCAAGCAACGAGTCTCAATCACCACGGCTGCTGCATCATTGCATCCTTGCAGCAAAGCATGCGTAAGGATCGATTTGTCTCGTCCCAATGGCGTTGTGATTAGATGATTATTACTCCCTCCGTTCCTAAATATTTGTCTTTCTAGAGGTTTCAACAAATGACTACATACGAAGCAAAATGAGTGAATCTACACTTTAAGATATGTCTATATACATCCGTATGTGTTAATCATTTGAAATCTTTAGAAAAATAAATATTTAGGAACGAAGGGAGTAAATGCTATGGTGCACAGCTTCTTTCCATGGTTGCTTGCTTATTTTCTTTCTTGGTTTGCTTAAACAAATCCTTGTGTTTGTCCCCATGAGCGGGCAGATTCTGCCATAGCCTGGGGGACGCTGTATGCCCTGTTTCAGACTTAACTGGCCATCGATTTTCTCTTGGTTTTCCTAGACGAATGTGCCGGCTCTTTTTACTATGCACTTGGCAGCAAGAGTGGAACATTGAACCTTCTACCCTTTCCAGTACATGTCAGTAATTTCATTGCTTCAGCTCCTATTTTTAACAGCGACGAAACAATAGTGCCAAATTTCTGTGACAGCATTTACATGACTCAAGTTCTGAAACGAGGACAGTACTATTGGCAACATTCGGCCCCAACGTTTGCTCAGTGGGAAGCAAAAGGGCAGCAGCGTGCTCACGCCTGCGTCTGCATCCTGCCCACAAGATGCTGACAATTGTAACTGTTCATGTCCTTTCTTATTTTTCCTTAGGAGATGCAAATTTTGAAGTTGACCCATGTGCTACAGTACAGCCCAGGTCAGCAGTTCAGTGGGAGTACTTCTGTTGTTTTGCAACTAGTTTTATGTTTTGGTCATTTAGAAGAAAAACTATTTCTACAGTACAGCTGGATTCAAGCGTTACTCTGCCACGCCGCCACCCAATTCAAGCCTACTCCGCCTCGCCGCCGCCCGATTCAAGCCCACGCCACCGCGTCGCCGCCCGATTCAAGCCTTACTCTTCCGCGCCGCCGCCCGATTCAAGCCCACGCCACCGCATCGCTGCCTGATTCAAGCACAGCTGCCACCGCACCGCTGTCACTATGCCGCCAAAGAGGCTGTCAAAGAGCAAGACGGGCTTCTTCGGGGTGCGGGTAATGCCATCCGGGAACTTCGGAGTCGAGTTCTCTGACGACGTCCACTGCTTCTGGCTCAGCACGTACGTACGACACCTCCGAGGAGGCCGCGCGTGCATACGACGTGGCAGCGTGACGTGTCAGCCGGCCGAGGACGGAGGTCAACTTTCCGGAGATCGAGACCCAGGCGGATGCAGAGTTCCTCGCGCCCGAGAATTCCTGGGTGGAGGAGAGGACAAAGAAGAAGAGGTTGGCTATTTGTGTTGCTCCCGGCGCGGCGATGTGTTTGCGAGAGCATCCGGAGTACCTCCAGGCGGAGCGCGAGTTCTTCTGGAAGCGCGAGGCCTTGCAAAAGAAGAAGGAGGACGAGTCCTGCCCTCGATCGTGATCCCCGTCGAGTCTAACTCGTCGGACTGGGGTGACTCGGAGGAGTTCGACTCCAGCAAGCAGGAGTTCTGGGAACAGTTCAAGAGAGTGATGGATAGTTTTATGTTCGATGTAGTTGAAGTAGTTGTTTGAACTAGTAGCAGTTGTTTGAGTAGTAGTATTAGTAGTAGTAATAGTAGTTTGATGGATGTAGTAGTTTGAACTAGGAGTATGTTTTAATTAGAACTATGTTTGCTTCAAATGAACTTGCTATGTTTGAAATTATGTAGTAGTTGAACTAGTTTTACATCTTCAAATACATCATCTGTTGGAGTAGGAGTTTTACATCACCAAATATATATCATCTATTGAAATTAAGACTTTTTTGAGATGTAAAAAACACTTTTTGATGATGTAAATTATACAACACCTACTTTTACAACTCCAAATATATATCTTCTAAGTAGAATATGGTTTACAACTATACTATATCAGGATGCTAAGTCAAAAACCATGTGCGTTGGCTTGAACGACCAGCGAACGGGTTTGGCTAGCGACTGAAACCCTAGCCGCCGCCAAGAGAACCAACTTTCCGGCGGCTCTCCTCCATCGGCGACCTCTTGGTCGACGGTCGTGAGGGGGGTCACCGGATCCCGCACGTGCGGATCATTTTTGCTTTAGGTTTAGAGCCCTAATAGCTTAGGTTTTTGGATCGCCCGACGTCTTGGCTTCAGCGACGGCGACGGCGATGCTGAATAAAGAAGCTCCAGGTTATTCTTCGGTGAGGCGATTGTCTCTATGGTCGGTGATGGATTTGGGAACCAGCATGTTCAAGCGGGGATATCGCGGCAGCGACGGCATCCTTGTGGTGAACTTGTGTCCTCGGGCTCCGCCGTTGCGACGGCGTCTGCTCCAACGTCGGTGCGGAGCTTGGGAGGTAGTTCGGGAGCGGATGGAGATTGTGGTCTGCATCGACGACGTCTGGAAGACGGAACGTGTGTTGGGTTCGTGGTTGATGGATGGCAGGTATGGTTTCCTACTTCGGCGTCTTAGTCGTGGTAGTGGGGTGTCAGATCTGGAGTTTGATGACGTGTCCGGGGTGTTACCCCAGTCTGATTTGTTCAGCGGCAATGGCTTCATCTTTGGTGAGCCACCTTGGAGGTCCGCAAAGCTGCATATCAGCGATGGAGCCGCGTCGAGCTCGGGTGAGGAGGTGATCCGTCATTTTTTTCTTTGGTGGTTGCTGTGGTGGTGCCAGAGGCAGGTGACGGACGTTCGTGTCAAGCTTAGCGATGTTCTGCTATCTTTTCAGTTTTGTCATGTCGGTCTTTACGTGACTCGTAATTTTATCTTTATGATATGAATGAGACACGTATTGCCATAACTATACTATATCAGGTATTTTACTGTTGATATTAGCTATTACTTTCTCCGTTCGGGTTTATTGAGCCCCTCGTATTTTTGTTTACAACTATGATTTACCACACCTATATCTCATAGTTCATTTTAGCTATTACTTTCTCCTTCCGGGTTTATTGGGCTCCTTGTATTTTAGGTTAAATTTGGCCATAAATTTAATAATAAATATAAACTACATGTCACAAAAAGTATACCGTTGAAAACCTCTTTCGTACCCTAAAAAAACACTCTTCCTACCATGTTTTATTACTTCTAGACTCACTATTATTAACAGTTTTCTTTGATAAAATTGCACTACTCTGCCCTAGCAGTGGAGGAAAACGCAAAACATACACACCTAATATAACTAGATGGAGGGCCGAATGCACACGTGACAGCAAAAGTGCTCTAATCTATTTGCTCTAAATAACCTGTTCACAGGAAACAATCAAAGCAAAGAATCATTTTATCTCCTCCCGAGAACATGATACACTTTACCGAGATAAACAAAGCTCCATATTGCTTCACCTTTGTATGCGAGGACAAGAAATTTAGTACGAAACTTCATATCAACTTCTCTAGACTCCGGGGATGGAACATTACCGTTGGCCTTTCTTATATGTATGTGCAATGTAAATTGTCTGTTGGCTAAATACATTATTTAATTTCAAATGAAATACCATTTGCATAAAGGATTGATAAAGCTCTCGTACGCTATTCCTACCCAAGGACTCAGTCATAACCAACAGATTCTTAGCAGTTATCTACTGATGGACCAACGACTTCATGTGATTGCCTACTTCCTAGGTCTTGTCTTTTATAAGAGCAAAGCCCCGCTCGGCAAAAGATGAATGATACATGTGCCATTTCACCTCTCTTCCTTTAGTTTGCAGACTCATTTTAAGCATGATTTTGTTGTTTGTTGTATCCCTCAATACTCCATACCATGCTTAATGACAGTGTGATTAGATGATTAGTTGCGATAAGGCGGTGCTTCTTTTCATGGTTGCTACACTTACCTTCGCTCTTGGGTTGCTTAAACAAATCACGTGCTGTTGCTGGTCCCCGTGAACGGGCTGATTCTGCCTGCTCTCGCACATGGCAACAAGACTTATATGATGACTGTTCTAGCCTTTCAAGTTCATGCATGGTGTTCTAAAAAAATTCATGCATTTTTAATTCCATTACAATTTTAGCTCCTATTTTTAACAGTATTACCGAAAAAGGGTTTCCCCCGCTTTATACTATAAAGCAACTATCACCGATCACAGAACAACTGCTGGGATGAACAGCACATCAAGCCCGAAAGAAAAGAGAATGAAAGAGAAACTAATGCCAAAAACAGCAGCTCGACAAAACGCGGATGACTCGCCCCCGTTGCGCCCTCCGGAGTTGTCCCACCACCCTCCTAGACCTCCGCGTACCAAGCAGCACCTCCAACAAGGAATGTGACGATGGCGACACTGCTGTCCGGACATGTCATGGGGTTTCTCCCCGCATGCGGAGAGGATTGGGGTATGGGTACATCTGACGCCCTTCAGGAAGGAATGGTGGCACCCGCAACGCGTCAGTGCCGGATGAGCCGACAGGGATTTCTCCTAAAACCAAAACACAACTACCCGGCCGATCCGAAACCTTCCAACCAGCTAGCCACCCATCAGTGTGTGCCACCACGGACATAACGCCACCCACGTCATCTCACTGAGATCACCATCATGAGGCTAAGAGGACGGCACGAAGGAGCGCAAGGAAGCGGGAGCAGCAGTACCGAAGCTGCGGGAGGGAACTACCTCGACCGCCTGCGCGGGAGGCCACGACCTCGAGCACCGTCCTGATAGCTGACCAGACGTACCAGCAGGGAAACACCATGCCACCCGGGTAGGCCGAGGCCCAGATCCGCCTGCAAAGCCACCGCCGCCAGGTGTAGCAAGCCATCCACGAGGCCACCACCACCAAGTATCCCGACGCAACCCGCCACCTCGAGGGAGCAACCTCGCCAACACAAGAGCTGTCGGCCGCCCAGGCCCAGATGGGGCCCGAAGGGGCCCAGATATAGGTTGAGCGGGCACCGCCAGCCCACGCCGCCAACGACATCGCCGCTGCGCAGCAGATCCCCCATGCCGTCGGCAAGACGTCCCGCCACCGCGCCGGACCGCAGCCGCCTAGGAGCACCCCTCAGAGCCACGCCGCCCCACGTAGGAACAACTTCGAGAGGGGAAAAGTTGGGGGCCGCTGCCGGTCACCACCGGCGCCACCCTGTCCTAGCCCGGCGACGGACGCCGGCGGCGACGGAGGGAAAGGGGGTGGGCGAAGGACACGAAGGGAAGGGCTGGAGGCGCGCCCGGTCTCCCGCGGGGGGCGACGCAGTGTCAAGAGAGAGAGAGATACATAGAGCCTATGCTGAAGATTAAGGGTCTGTTCGGTTTCAAATAAGTCACCAACTTATAAGTCGAAAAGTGAAAAAAGTGACTTATTTTACCAAACAGACCCGACTTATAAGTCACCCCAACTTATAAGTCATAAGTTGCTCCACCCCAACTTAAAACTTATAAGTCACCCCTTTTACGTGGATCCCATCAACTGTATGATGTTGATTGGTGTGGAAAGGTGTGTCAGGTGACTTATAAGTCAGGTGACAACCAAACAGGCATGACTTATAAGTCACTGGTTTTAAATCACCTGACTTATAAGTCAGGCGACTTATTGAAACCAAACAGACCCTAAAGGGGAGGCAGGGGCCATTTTTAACAGTATTAAAACAAATGGTCCCAAGTTTCTATGACAGCTTGCACATGAGTCAACTTTTGAAATGATAATAATATTGGCTGACTTGATGTGGCAAAGGTAGCGAAGCAGTCTCATCTGTCGGGTTGGAAAGCGGCGGACCAGATAGGATGCTACAGTATGTTCTCTAATGATTAGTGTGAACAGTGCTCGGGAACACGGAGAAAAGCAATTCTCTCGTGCTTGGGAGAGCAGTTGATTTTGTTGGGAGATCCGATGCCATGCAATGCATTCATTTTATTTCCAAGTTAAAATATATTTTACCTTTTGAATCAAAAGTACAATTTATTACCCATTTGCATATTTGTGTTTATGACAATGAGAACTTCTATACGAGACTACTTTTAATATATTTCAACAATTTTAAAATTCAAGCTCTGAAACATGGTGAAACCGTGTAAAATTAATAAGAATCAGTTTGATACACATTGGCACACAATATAAAATTATGATAAGCAATGGAACACGGCTAGCCATAGTGAAACAGCATGATTTCTTTTTTGACGAAATGGAAGGAAACGTTTTAAAAAAAAATTGCATGGAATTAAAAAATGTATGTAACAAGTTTGAAGCATGATGTTTTTTTGTTATTAATTTCCAAAAATATATTCAATATTAGTCTTGTTTTAAAAATCTTGTCAAAGAAAAATATAATTTTGCAAACATAATGTAAATCAAACTTTTACTTCAATACACAATAGTTGTCTATTTTTCTAAATGAAACTTAGTGAGTAGATAGAACACTGTTGATGTTACTGGTCCCACACAGCAATAAAAAGATGTGGTGGATGCATGCATGGGGAGTGGTAGAAAATCCTCTATCCTTACTTCCTCCGGTCCTTTTTACTCTGCATATAAGAATTGTCTGAAGTCAAACTTCGCAAAGTTTGATCATATTTATATGAAAATATATCAACATCTACAATGCTAAATTTATATAATATTAAAACTAAAGTAATGACACATTTAATGTAGTTGATTTCACATTCTGAATGTTTGTGTTCTTTTCTATAAATTTGGTCAAAGTTTACGAGGTTTAACTTCAGACAAATCTTATATGCGAACTAAAAAGGACCGGAGGGAGTACAATGCTTCTTGCCACAATCGCTTGCTTATTTTCTTTCTTGGTTTGCTTAAACAAATCCTTGTGTTGTTGTTGGTCCCCATGAACGGGTTGATTCTGCCACACTAGTTCAGATTTTAGCTTAGAAACGGAGGAAGACACAGAACATACGCACACTATAAAAACTATCTAGACCTAGCATGCACACGTGACCCAAAATTGCTCCAATATATTCACCCTAAATTGCTTTTTTAAGGGAAACCATCCAAGGCATACAACAATTCTTACCTCCTCTGAAGAACACAATACATTCTAGAGATGAACATACTCAGAGTCGCATATTGCTTAAGGGCCAATAGCTCATGTGCAACGTCTTTGATGTGAATTGGAAGGAGTGCGATGTTGTTGGAATGAATGGCTGTGATGCGACACATTTGAGCGTGTAAATAATCCAAGGCTACATGTGGTGTTAAATGTGGTTAAATTGGCCGTCAACCAAGCCCGTTTATGTTATGACATGTGGGTCCAACTTAATTGGTCCTCAAAACAACTGACCGTGCCCTGCCGCCCGACCGTGCCGGGCCCGCCACTCTGCCCCCCCCCCCCCTTCTTCTCTGGTGGCGGCGGATCTTTCGTTCTCGGTGGCGGCGACAGAGCCCTAGTTCTCAACGGCGGCGGAGCCTTCGTCCTCAGAAAATGGTGAGTGAATTCGAACCCTAGTCGCCCTCCCGTTCCTCTCTCGGGCCCGTAGATCTCAGCTCGTTTCCTCTGTTTTCGCTTGTTGAATCGATAGGTTGTGAGGGGAGCCCGTGGGCATACTGAGATGGAGCCGCCAGATTCAACTTCGAATAGGTAATGCGCCTCTATCCTATCCAATTTTGCATGCAATTAGGGCCTCGCCTGCTCTTTCTCACGGGCTCACACTGTCCGCCATTGACAGAGGGGATGCTGCCGCTCGGACCTTTGAATTGACGGTCAATTACTTTCCATCAAAGGCAATATTAGTTGATGGTAGCATTCAGAACATTGAGAGAGAGACTATTGTTAAATGGGAGTTTGGGTTTACAGAGATTGATCCACAAGTTCTACAGAACATGGGAGAGAAGGCAGTGAAGAAATGGGTGGGAAAAATTGAGGAGAATATTGTTTGGGGTCCAGAGCAAGAAGTATCACTATTGTGGTTGATGATTGGAAAGGAGAGTATGTGAGAATAGAAGATGGTGAACAGATTGTTGAAGAAATCGATTGGCAAAATGGCTAGACAAGCAAATGGGCTAATTTTTTTCTTGAGCTCGTTGATCTGAATATTTTTCAAAGGTTGGATATGTGCCATCACAATTAGCTGTGCAGATGGTAGATGATGATTGGGCTACACAGAGGCCATTGATTCCCATGTGTAATGAACTTACTGTAATAGCCGAAGAGGGACGGTGTTGGGCTGAAACTGAAACTGCAGCAACTGTTGATTGGAATGTAGTTGAACTAGATGAGCCTACTGATTTGGTCATTGCACCAATGCCTGACATTGAGATGGCCAAACTTTTTGGCATTCCAGTCGATGAAAGACATAAGCAGGAGAGGGGTGAATCTTGTTTGCCTGCTAATGCTGATGAAGATGTAGATGGATAGTTGATGGAACAAGTTGCAGATGAAGTACATGATGCACATGATGATGAGCTGGTGCATGTGTATGACAGAAAACCCTGTCATTGAATTAGGCAAGTTGTTCCCAAGCATGAAGTAGTTTAGGATGTGTTTGAAGACTTATGCAGTGAAACATGAGTTTGATGCCAAGAATGTTTGGACTGATAGAAAAAAGTTTTATGTGAGGTGCAGAGGATTTGATGATAGTGTCAAGCCTTGCAAGTGGTACATATCTGCTAGATCGCAACTTTGATGAAAATCTTGTCGGGGTTAACCAAATCCCCAATCAACATACTTGTATTACAAGTTCACAGAGAGTATCAACCATGACATCACAACTTTGGGTTGCAGAAAAGATCACCCCAATTTTAGCCAAAACACCAAACACTACCGCCAAGAAACTCAAAGTAGACTTGGAAAAGATGTACCCCATTAAACTGAAATATACCACAGGTGTGGAAGGCAAAGCAAAGGACAATGAAAATTTTATTTGGTGATTGGGCAAATACATTTAGGATGCTTTACAACTTCAAAGCAGAGGTGGAAAAGAGGTCACTGGCGGTGTTGTGGAGATAGATACTTTGAGATATCACCAAGGTGAAGTCAAGTTCTCCAAGTTTTTATGGCTTTGAAGCCTTGCATCGATGACTTGAAGCGGTGCCGTCCATATTTGAGCATAGACTAATCATTTTTGACAGGCAAGTGGAGCGGTCGGGTTGGCGACATGCAATGCTCTAGATGGACACAACTGGATGTTTCCTATTGTTGTTGGCTTGTTTGATCGAAGCAGAGGCTTCATGGACATGGCTCATGATCCAGCTTAAAAAGATGCCTAGGGCTAGTGTCACCTTTGGCTATACACACAGATGCATGTAAGGGCTGGAAAATTCAGTGAAAATGTTTTCCCACATGCTGAGCAGAGGGAGTGTTTCGGTCATTTGTGGATGAATTTGATAAGAAAATTTAGAGGAGAAGAATTTGGGCGCATGTGGCCAGCAGAAAGATCTTACACTAGACAGACACACCTACCATTCCTTGTTATGGTACAGGTCAGGATACCACACTTCCATCAAGTGTGACCACATCAACAACAATTTGGCAGAGAGTTTCAACAACAAGGTGAAGGATTTAAAATATTTACCTGTGCATGACATGGTTGACCAAATCAGGATCATGCTCATGCGGTTGTGGGAATTGAGAAGAAGGATAGGTGATTATGCGCAAGGTGATAAGCTTCCAGCGGTGGTACAACAGTGGTCAATAGGAGCAGAAGTCTTTCACATTGTTTGTTAAAAATCTTCACCTTGGGGTGTTGAAGTTAGAGATAACAAAGCTGGAAGGAGACATGTTGTTAACACTGAATTGCATGATTGCACTTGCCTCGAGTGGCAACACACTGGTAAACCATGTGAGCATGCCATTCTTTTCTTAGCATCTCAACCGAAGATAAACATGCACCCATATTTGCATGAATATTATTCGGTAGCAATATTCAAAGCTGCATATGCTACTCCATTCCAGCACTTACAGATCAGTCTCAGTGGCCTGAAGTGGAGATTGAATTTTCCATGTGTCCTCCCTTGGCGAAAAAAAGAAAGGTCAGGCCTAAACAGAGTAGATTCAAGGTATGGTTTTAGAAAGGTGGGAGTAGTAAGACGGGAAAGAAAGATGGAAAGCCAAAAAGGGCCAAAAAAGGTAACAAAAATAGATCCAAGTTGTGCCAGGAACTTGGGCACAGAGTGGGATCTGTCAAATGTCGTTACACTCCTGATAAGCCAAAGTATGTTCTTGTTTATTTGTCTGTGTTTTGATTTGGTGCTTTTTTCCAATTACTATATCTATAACATTTTCCCAATGGCCAGGAGGAAGCGAGCAAGTCAACCCTTGTTGTTGAACAGTGTTGGCCAACAAAAAAAGCAAGATTCAATGGCTGTAGAAAGAACAGAAGTGTGCGTGAGCCTGAGCAGACTGAAGAAAATCCTGCTGCAATCAACATTCAGACTGAGGAAACTGATGTGGAGGTGCACACCGAAGAAACTGAAATTGCAGTCAAATTCAGACTGAAGAAACTGCTCTCGAGGTTGAAACTGAACCTGAGCGTGTCGAGGTTCAGACTGAAGAAACCCGTGTTGAGGTACACACCGAAGAAACTGAAAGTGCTGTCAACATTCAGACTGAAGACACTGATCTCGAGGGTGTTGGCGAGGTGTTGAAAAGACCAGTGAAGAAAACCAAGATGATCAATGAACTTGTGTGTGTAGTAGAATCAAAAACAAGAAGTTCTAAGGCGAAGAAGGTTACACGACATGGGCGTGGTAGGAAGAGGTAGAACAGAGAACAGTTTGAAAATTTGTGTCATGTAATAATATTTGTAACATGGTGCGTACTGGTAGTCACTATGTATCCCCGTATTTCTATTCGAACTTGTTTCTTGGTACCTTGTCTAAACCAGTCAAATAAAATAATAGATAATATATGTGTCATTGTTTTAAATTCAAATTTAGATTCAAATTTTGGCTCAAATTTGAATTAGGGATGGGGTATTGATGTTTTAATGCTATCTAAAGTACATCAACTGAAATATGTTTGCTTGCTGATTAATCCGAGCCCTTTTGGTAAGTTGAACTCATACTCATGAAAAGTGTGTTTCAAATGACCGCCAAAGGTAGGGTAAATGGCCTCATATTTAAGCAAGATTTTTTGGCACATTGTCTAAACGAGCCAAATAATTTTTCTACACATCTATTCTACCTATATAGTGTAAATATAAAGTCTCACTATTTATTGAATTAATTTTCTATTATTTTCTTTTCTTTTTGAAAAAACAAGGTTTAATAGAAAATTATATATAAAATAAGTTTAAAACATGAAAATAAGAAAAGTAAGTTAAGATCTTTCTTAGTCAATCCAAAATGAAGTTTTGGTGAGGTTTTCACACTTTTCATTTTCAAAACCCCACCTACTCTCGGGTGCCCACTACTCTCTCCCTTGAACTCCATACTACATTGTTCGAGGAATGACAATTTAGTGAAGGATTTTTCGTAAAAATGTATAAACAATATTTATATTTTTTTTTCTCGTTACTATACGACATAATAAGACTATGTGCAGCAAGTTTTATATTTTTTTTATTTTTTTAATTAGTTATGCTCAACCCTAATCAGTCAAAACCCCTCAAAACCCCGCACACTACCGGGTCGTCGATCGTTGTGCGTGGACGGTTGAGATCAGGCGCTAGGGTTAGCTACAGTGTGCATCGATCAGCATGAGACGCGCTAATTGGTTGAACCAGTGTGCATCGATCCGCATGAGACGCGCTGATTGGTTGAATCGGTGGGGTTTGGATCAGCCTCTCTCGTTGGGGCATCAGGACCGTTCATTTGAATCCAACGGCACGAGTTGATGCGGTGCATGGACTAAGCCTACGCAGTGCCCTTTCCATCGTTGCATGCGTGCACGTGCCTACCCGCAGCATGCATGCCCACCCGCAGAACTGAGCCCGTGCGTTGCATGCATGCCCTCGACGTAGCCCTGCTCTGCCACCCCTCTCGACGCAATAGCTGTGGCATGCCTACCATTAGCACCGATGGAGCGTCGCATCAAAGCATGCACCCGGCCACAATGCAGCAGCCAGAACCCGATGAAGACAACCAAAAAGCCAACGGTGCATGGCGTGCGGTGCATGGCATGCTCCTCTTCGAACGACACAATACTGGCATGATGCGTATCGATGCAGTTCAAACGGCGCGCTGCCCGTTACAAGATGGGTAAATGAAGGCGTCCATTATTGTCCCGTCTCCCATCGACGGAACGTTGCCCTCTAGCCAGGCCCTAGCAAGATGGGCAAATTAATGGGCTACGGCATGCATGCATGGGTGGCACACGCAGAGAACCCGGGGCAGGCATGTCCCCTTGACCCACGACGACATAGACGCGTGCGTGAGCCCGTCCCCCTTGACCATCGACCGGTGGCACAGAAGCGTCGCAACCCGTTTTCCACGCTCGTGTACACACTTTCATGGGGCGCCACCAAATGTTGCCCGCCCATTAATTCTACGGGGTGAAACCACGTCGCACTTGGGCTATTTAAGCCGGGCACTATCGTCTTCCTCTCCCTCCTCATCCATACCCCATCCTTTGCCAAACCATGGACATGCAACTAGGAGCCCCATGCAAACCCATTATGGACATGCAACTAGGAAATGCAAACTAATTTACTTCATGCAAGCATGCAACTCATTTAGTTCATGGAACCGTAGACATGCATAAAAACAATTAACATTTAGTTTTAGTGCATAAAAAATGATCCATCACAAAATTTAGTGCAAGAAAAAGGCTAAAGTAAAAACAAGTAACATTTTATTTGCGAAGTTAGAGGTGGGCTGGTGCCCCTCACGAGGTGGGCTGGTCTTGGGCATGGTTATTTTCTCAGGGCCCATTTTCTCACGGCCCAACATCTATTCGGCAGCCCAGTTTTGTTTTTACTAGATACTGAATTTGGGTGTGTACTCTGTTAACTGAAGAAGAAAAATAGAGCAAACAGAGCATAAACACTGAATAGGGCCCCTGAGAATATCATTACAATAATTCAAGCAAGTTTTGCTTCACACAAATTTAAATTCATCTAACAAATGATCCCTGGCTAACTTAAACCATCGGGCACCCCCGAAACTAAATTTGAAACACTAACTGAAACTCTAACAAATTCTAGCGATTGATGAACATCAAGTAAAACAAACCCATAGCAATGACACAACCATAAAATGCTCCGGCCATCATATTTGCTTGCTGCTTCAAGTCGATCAGATGCTTTAGTTGCTTGCCAATTTTCTTCAATTCACACTTCAGTTCTGCATTGTGCATCATCGGATCGGCTCTGTCCGCCAAATTGGGGGCTTGTTCCATGGCAAGCCGCCCCACAAAATTGAGCTCTTGGGTTGGGGTTGATCCCTCCAATTTCAACCTTTCAACATAGTCATCGAGCCACTCAAAATGCCCACATTTCTTCGTAACACGAAAAAGCAGGGGGCCGGCGGCGCATGAATCCTAGATCCACCACCCAGATCCACTGCCCTAATTTGAGGAAAAAATAAAGAAATCAGGAGAAATTAGACCATAGGATTGGTCAAGAACACAGATCTAACCTGCCCCGGCTGTGGCTTGCTCAAGCATTTCACAAAATCGTGCCCACGGTTGCCATTTTCTTCCCTCACACAAGTCAAACGCTTCAGAGGCTCCATGCGCGGCCAATCGGGGCATCTTGTCAACGGTAGTGAACCGTACTGCGTCCATGATTGGCGGGTGGCCGAAGTCGAGCTAGACATCACTTTCGCCGGCGGCAACCGTTCTTGCGGAGCAGAGGAAGAAGAAGGTGGGAAAGGAAAGGGGCAGGGCAAGCAATGAAGGGGGGCGGGCTGGCTCGGGTTGGGGCACGCTGATGAGCACGGGCATGCTTGTGTGGATAAGTTATGGGTCCCACCCGCATGCGAGTAACTTGTGGGTCCCGCGTGTCATAACTCAAATCGCTAACCCCTCGTATTTTTCATTTCACGGTTATACAGAGCCATGTCGCATTGGAGCTATTGTTGGCTTCGAAAATGTCGCATCAAAGCCATTCATTCGAACTACATCGCACTCCTTCCAATTCGCATGAAAACGCGTCGCAGGAGCTATTGGCCCATCTTAACTATTGTCTACAAGGCAAGAAATTCAGTACTGCCCCTGGTCCATATTAATGTACTAAATCAGCGTCAATTAATCTTGATCATGCAAAGTAGTAAGGTTGCTTAAATCTGATAGAAGCATTTTCAGCAGAAAAATATTTATGTACTGCCCTAGGATTGTAAAACTTTCTCATACATTCTATAAGTTATAGAAAATGGTGAAGGCTTATAATTTTCACAACTTTGACAGATTATAGGGAAGATAGTCACGATATAACGCCACAAACAACTACCATCATTGTCAACATATAATTTTGCTGCGTCGAGATCTGCTAGTAGTAATTTCTACTTGTCTCCTTGTCTGCTTAAACATTACCGTTGGGTAAATTATATGTTGGCTCAATACTTTATTTAATTTCGCTTCTTGATTTGCTTAAACAAATCCTTGTATTGTCCCCATTAATGGGCAGATTCTGCCGCAGCCTGGGGGCAGCTGTATGCCCTGTCTCACACTTGAGTGACCATCCATTTTCTCTTGGTTTTCCTAGACGTATGCAGTGCCGGCTCTTTTTAACTATGCACTTGGCAGCAAGAGTGGAACATGACGATTCTACCCTTCCCAGTCCACGACAGTAGTAATTTCATTGTTTCAGCTCCGATTTTTAACAGCGTCGAATAAACAGTGCCAAATTTCATTCTTCCTTAAGCTCCTATTTTTAACAGCGTCAAAACAATAGTGCCAAATTTCATTCTTGTTTTGTTGGAGTATAATGTCCAACCCTCTCCCATAGTTCAGACTTTTGGTTGTGTTGGCTAGTGCATGAAGCCTCCGAGTTTATTCCCGTGTTACTTCCCACGTCACACGTGAGAGGGGGTGTTGAAGTGTACATGTGAATTGCCTAGCCCTTTCCATCAGTTCGAACTGATGGGTGAACTGGTTAGGTGCATGAGCTTGCAACCAAGAGATTCAGGGTTCAAAACTCATTAAACACAATAAATAATTGCGACATTGCCCCTGCTTCCGCATACGTTTAACAACGTCGAATAGTGCCAAATTTCTGTGACAGCATTCACATGGCTCAAGTTCTGAAATGAGGACAGTATTGACAACATTCGGTCATAACGTTTGCTCGATGGGCAGCAAAAAGCGATGGCGTGCTCACGCATGCGGTTCCTCTGCATTCTGCTCTGTGCTCACAAGATGCTGACCATTGTAACTATTCATGTCCTTTCTTATTTTGCTTGAGAGGTTCAAATTTTAAAGTTGACCCATGTGCTATAGTACAGCCCAGGTCAGCAGTTCAGTGGTAGTACGTTTGTTGTTTCCAAATAGTAGGTTTTTTTATTTGCTCTGTTAGAAATAAAATCTATTTTTACGGGTTTCAACTCTAAGTAGTATATGGATTACAACTATAATTGTACTTCTGTTGTTATCCCTGCTTCAATATATTCGCTATGAATTACCTTTTCACGGAAACCGTCAAGGCGAAGAATCATTACTCCTGCCCAGAACCCGATACACTTTACTGAGATGAACAAAGCCGCATATTGCTTCACTGCTATATACAAGGACAAAAAATTCAGTAGGAAACTTCGTATCCACTACCTACAACATGTGTGGCAAAGTAAGGCTGCTCAATTGGATCAAAGCATTTTCAACTGAAAAACATTTCTGTACTGGCCTTGGGTTGTCAAACTTTACCATACATTTCTTTTACTAGAATGTCGCAAGTCATAGAAAAAAGGCCAAGGAACTAGTTGTCACGATTTGGACAAATTTTGGAAAAATATATTGTTTGTTGGTCACGGTATACTGGCACGAATAACTACAATTATTGTCATGGTTGTAACAATATTTGACAATTTGTGGTTTCAAATTTCACTATGTCAGGGCCCGCTAATAGTTTCCACTTATCTCCTTTTCTATCCCACTCCGACAATGGAACAGTACCATCAGGCTTTCTTATATGTACATCCAATGTAAATTATCTGTTGGCTAATTACATTATTTAATTTCAAAGAAAACATCCTTTGCATAAAGGATCGATAAAGCTCTCGTACGCTCTTCCTACCAAGGACTAAGTCATAACCAACAAATTCTTACCAGTTATCTACTGATGGACCAACGACTTCATATCACTGCCTACTTCCTAGGTCATGTCTTTTATATGAGGAAAACCCCGCTCAGCAAAAGATGAATGATACATGTGCCATTTCGCTTCTCTTCCTTTAGTTTGCAGACTCATTTTAAGCATTATTTTGTTTTTTCGATAAAGAAGCATGATTTTGTTGTATCCCTAAACATTAGAGATAGGAACATCATTGATATAGGCATGGAAGGCACCGGGAATCTTCCTTAGAGTTCTAGGGGTTGAGCTTGTATATTGTTTGTCATAGCTTTACACATTAGAGATTCAAATTTTATTGGTCCAGGCATATAAGGCGCCGGGAATTAGCAATTAGATTAACTCAAGCACAACACGAATACGGAGCCACCTCTTCATCCTCCGCTTGATAGCTCATAACGAGCCCTCTTGGCTCTTGCTTCAGTTGTGTTATACATTCATGATTGCAGGCTGCTCCTTTCTGTTTGGAACCAAATTGTTGCTTCAGTTGTGCTATACATTCATTCTTTTGAAAAAACAAAATTTTGTGTTAGGCCGTAAACACACGGTAGAGCACTTGAATGCAAGCAATGGCGGTAGCACAAAGCCATCAAATTCACACTACAAATGCTAAAAAATCCTTGAACCAAATGGCTCACACATTCAACATTTTGCATGCTAATCTAGAGAATCAACGGTTCACGTCATCTCATACATGCACAATCTTTGAGCATATTCCAGTGGCAAAGAGATTGTGTTACTTAACCATGAAATGGTGAGAAGTGAGATCACTTGGAAAGTGACTAGTGAATTAGTGGAGACATGTCCCACGTTAGCAGGTCAGCTTACTACTGCAGAAAACCTCATTGGGTGGCAACTGGACCACTACCGTCCTCCAACTTACTACTACAAAAGGCCTCCCAAAAGACATCTTCATCAGCTCGGTTCGGATACTCGGCATCACCCGCTGAGTTGCTGAACCACAGCATCCATCGTCGGTCTCTGGCTCGCCGCTTCACTCGTGCAATGTGCGGCGCCTCCTGCAAGCTTGGCAGCCTCGGTCCTCGAGAAGATGCCATCGAGGTTTGGATCTATCAGGCCTTCGAGGTCGCTGGTTGCTGTGCCCACCTTCAATTGAGAGGCGGCCCTCCTGCTTGTGATGACCTGGAGAACAACGATCCCGAAGGACAAGACGTCACTCTTCTCGGTGAAGCGACCTGTGTTGGCCTACTTGGGGGCAAGATACCCCGTAGCTGCGCTTGGCTTCAGGGTTGAGAAGTTGATGTCGTCAGTGAGGAGCTTGTGCGGTCCTGGTACTGACAGCTGTGGGGAGAGATGGTGGTAAGAGGAACTCCAACATGTCGACCCATTTCGTCTACGTGTGTCTGGTTGGGTCGCCGCGGATAAAAAAAGGGCCCAACGCACCGGTCCAAACGGACGCCCATCCGCTTTTCGTCCACCTGGCGCCGCATGCCTTGCCCAAATTCGGGTCTCATTTGAGTCAGCGCGGACACGAAGCAGACGCACGTGACGCGCGCCTACTCCTTCCCCTGGTCCGCTAGTCGGTGGCACATTGGTCATTCTCTTCCACCATCGACAGCAAGCCCTCGGCCGCCCCACCCCGTCACCGCCGCCGTCCAGTTTATGTGCCCCTGCCAGCAGTCCGCGCCTACACACCTTCCCCGCACACCGCCACCTCCCACGTCGCCGCTACCACTACCTCGCCGCCAGGCCACCACAGGTTCCCACCCCCAAACCAACGTCGCCACGAACACCAAGCCCACCGCCACCCCCACCCCCCCCCCCCCCCGCGCGACCCCGGCCAGCTCCTTCATGTAACGGTGCCACGCTCGCCTGACACCCTCAGGCCAGCTACCTGTACCAGGGGAGGCGCGCATCTCTTCGCAGACCAGCTTCTTAGACGACACCCGCAAGTTGTTCGACAATTTGCCCCGAAGGTATAAATGGACTCCACCGACGAGTTCTTTTTCCACAATTTCCTCTGCGACTCCGAAGATGAGGAGGTGGTGGTTGCAGTGTTGGTCCATGATCACGTTAGTAGGCAGCGGTCGTTGTTCCGGGGCTCTATCTCGGGCACACTCCCGGCGTTGAATCGCAACCAAGAGAGCGTCCATTTCCTTCTTTGGAATGACAACTTTGAGACACCCAACCTGCTCTTCAAGCATCACCAATCCGGCGTCGTTTCTGTATGGCTAGGCATGTTTTCAACCGTATTCGAGAGAGGGTAGTCAGATACGATAAGTAGTTCGAGTGCAAGGAGGATGCCCGTGGAAAGATTAGCTTCCCCTCTTATCAAAAATGCACTAAAGCTATCCGGATGCTTGCATACGGAGTGCCATGTGATCTCATTGATGAGTACGTCTGTATGAGCGAGTCTACGTGCCTTGACTTCATGTACAAGTTCTGCAAGGCTGTGATTGTAGTGTTTGGCACTGAGTACTTGAGAGAGCCAACTAATGAAGATACAACCCGCTTGTTGGCGATGAATGCCAGCAGGGGCTTCTTAGGGATGCTTGGCAGCATAGACGGCATGCACCGGGAGTGGAACAACTTCCCTTCTGCTTGGCAAGGGCATTATGGAGGCAATGTCAGGTCTTGTACTGTCATACTTGAGGCCGTGGCCTCACAAGGTGTCTGGATTTGGCACTCTTTCTTCGGCATGGCCAGATCGATCGCACAATGATATCAACGTGCTTCAACGCTCAACGGTGTTTGCAAGGCTTGCCGAAGGCAACTGCCCGCCGGTGAATGCTAACATCAACGGCCAGAACTACAACAAAGGATACTACCTAGCTGACGGTATCTATTCTCAGTGGACCACTATTATGAAGACAATCCCCAATCCGGTCGAAGAGAAGAGGAGGAAATTTTCCCAAGAGCAAGAGAGTGCTAGGAAGGATGTCGAGCATGCCTTTGGTGTTCTGCAATCTTGATGGGGCATCGTTCGATATCCTGCTAGAACTTGGAGCACCAAGAAATTGTGGGAGGTGATGACTGGTTGTGTGATCATGGATAATATGATCGTAGAGGTTGAGCACCCGGAACGAATCTACGATCAAGGGTTTCAGTTCAAGGGTGACAATGTTTTGCCTCAGCATGGAGGAGGAGCGGCAACATTTGCATAGTTCATCCAATTTCGGCATCAAATGCATAATTGGGAAACTCACATTCAGCTGCAAGATGATTTGGTTGGGCATATGTGGACTCATGTTGGCAATCAATAGATGTATCTTCTTTTAAAATGTATTTGAGACAATTTAACTTTTATTCGGCTTGTAAACTACTCCCACTATAAACTAATATAAGAGCGTTTAGATCACTAAAGTAGTAATCTAAAAGCTTTCATATTAGTTTACAGAGGGAGTATGATATGTTTATTTGGGTTGTGGAACTATACTATAGTTGTTTGCTTGTGAAACTATGAAAAACATGTGCATATTGGTTGAAAAATGATAGCAAACCGACCGTGCGGGCAAATATGGGTCAACGCATTGGGCGCTTTGCCGACCCAAATCAAAAACATAGCGGACACCGAGCGGACGGCTGGCCCAAACGGATAAAAAGCGGACAAAATATGAGTCCGTTTAAATCGACGCATTTCTCAAGAAGTATCTTCTCGGTCGGTACATTGTGGTGCACTAAGGCTGGTCATAGTGGGGAGTAACTTAGACTAGTAACATGCATATGTTACTAGTCCATGTTATTACCTCTCTAGTGCATAGTATCATAGATTAGAGCAAGTACAATAGAGCTGAGTCAGCTGGCTATAAGAAATAAAATAAT
This sequence comes from Aegilops bicornis, assembly GCA_021605145.1. Lineage (NCBI taxonomy): Eukaryota > Viridiplantae > Streptophyta > Magnoliopsida > Poales > Poaceae > Aegilops > Aegilops bicornis. The sequence goes on along the minus strand of CM038675.1, from coordinate 62,258,216 downwards.
ATATTTTTGCTTACTTGGAGGAAAGAGAAGAGGAGAGAGAAGGTAAGCGGGTTCTTGGTGAAGAGCCAGCTCTAGCACGTGCTCCTAGGCATTTTGTGAGAGTGAAAGGTGGGTCATATAATAAAAAAATAGTAAATTCTTCTAATCAACTATTGTACATATTGGCTATAAGATGGGCTATAGATGACATGACAATATCTTATAGCTAGTAGTTGGCTATACTATTAACCATGTTCTTAGTATCATAGGTGGGCTCATTTATTGTCATGCATGACACATAGTAGCATCACATTTATTATGTTACGATATCTACCTATGTTACTATAGCATCTCTCTCTTCTTTAATTGCATGCCACATAAACATGTTTGGGAATCTCAACTGTATAATACTACTTATGTTACCCCACTATGACCAACCTAATGATGGCTCGTTGCTCTTCTTGCTGTGTAGGTACTCGATACTGTCGAAACCGTCAAAGCAAGGAAACGTTTTATATTTAACCCTGTGAACACACTTTATCAAGACCGGAAAATTCTTTTGGCGTGTTCCTTCGGAATTTCTTTTTCGACATTGAATGCTCATACTCCGTGCAACGTTGGATGCTCGTACTCCATGCAGAGGAGTGAAACTTTCGGGCCAAGCGAGAGGGTCAATCACATCACCACGGCTGCTGCATCATTGCATCCTTGCAGCAAACCGTCCGTAAGGATCGATTTGTCTCGTCCCAGTGGCGTTGTGATTAGATGATTATTAGATGCTATGGAGCTTCTTTCCATGGTTGCTTGCTTATTTTCTTCCTTGGTTTGCTTAAACAAATCCTTGCGTTTGTCCCCATGAACGGGCAGATTCTGCCATAGCCTTGGGGACGTGTATGTCCTGTCTCATACTTGACTGACCATCGATTTTCTCTTGGTTTTGCCTAGACGAATGAGTCGGCTCTTTTTACTATGCACTTGGAGTGGAACATGACCATTCTACCCTTCCCAGTCCGTGTCAGTACTTTCATTGTTTCAGCTCCTATTTTTAACAGCGTCGAAACACTACTGCCAAATTTCTGAAAGGGGGACAGTATTGACAACATTAGTTCAGCCCCAACCGTTTGCTTGGTGGGCAGCAAAAAGGCATCTGCGTACTCACGCATGCCGTGACCCTGCATTCTGCTCTGTGCTCACAAGATGCTGACCATTGTAACTATTCATGTCCTTTCTTATTTTGCTTCAGAGATTCAAAATTTAAAGTTGTCCCATGTGCTATAGTACAGCGGAGGTCAGCAGGTCGGTAGTAGTACTGTTGTTTGCAACTAGTAGGTTTTTTTATATATTTGCTCAATTAGAAATATAAACTATTTTTACTTTTTTCGAACGGAGGCAAAAGATTTGCCTCATCCATTAAATAAGAGGAGAATAGAGTTTAGAGTTTTTACAAGTGCCCCTGCAAAACGGCATGGCAATTACTCTCGTACAACAATACACCCTAATTTCTTAGCACCTGCCGTAACCCATAGTTTTGCCTCGAGTACGATATTTTGGAGCAGGATAGGCGACGGCGCACTCTTGTTGCGAAACAAACGCATGCTTCTCTCGTTCCAAATAGTCCAAGAGACGAGCATGGTGAGGGAGGCCATCGCTCGTCTATCGGGGTTTCGCATGTCGGTCCTTCAATCCCACCATCGCATGAGGGAATCCTCAAGGTGCCAATTGGAGGTGTCCTTGTGCACAAGACCAAACTTGTCGATGACCAATCGCCAGAGCCTAATGGAGAAGCGACACTTGACGAAGAGGTGGATGCCCGATTCTTGCTCACGTTTGCAAAGCGGGCAAAGCCCACAGTTATCCCAACCACGCCGCTCCAACCGGTCGGCGGTCCGATTCGGTCTTGCAAGGTCAACCAGCGAAGAATTTAACCTTAGGGGGGGGCAAGCTCGCAAACCATGTGGTGAATGAGCGAAAAGGCGCGTCGAGGCCAAGGAATTGCGCCTTATATGTCTGTGGCCGAAAGTATCGCTTATCATCAGCATGCTTCCAAACAATGTCGTCCTGGACGTCATCGTCAAGATGGAAGTCATGCACAAGAGCCCAAAGCGGGAAAACTTCCCGGATGTGTGCGACAGAGACAATAGAGTCATGCTTGATGTGGGTCATCCAAGCGTTCCCTCGAAGGGCCTGACGAAGCGTCGATCTCTTCCTTTCTGAGGCTTGAAAAATAAGCGGGGCAATATCCTTGGGCTTACGACCAAGCAACCACGGGGAGTCCCAGAATGGTGTTTTTGCACCATTGCCAACGATGATTGTGGTGGAGGCATAGAAGAAATCCATATCTTCCTCAGTGCACGGGTTGCCCAAGCCAACCCAAAGCTTGGTAGGCTCCTTCCATTCGTACCATGGCCACCTTAGCCGCAAGGCCCGAGCAAACTTGTCGGTGTTGAGAACTCCCAGGCCTCCATAGATCGTAGGCCTACAGACCATGTCCCAATTGACCTTACATTTTGCGCAGGTCGTCTTGTCCGACCCTGAACAGAGGAAGGCCCTCTCAATCTTGTTGAGATTATGAAGTGTGCCCTGTGGCACAATGAGAGACGTGATGGAGAAGACCACTTGAGAGGTGATGACCGATCTGACAAGGGTAGTGCGCCCAATAGTTGTGATGGTTTGTCCCTCCCAAGTTACTAATTTTCCAGCCGCCTTGTCTTCAAGATACTGGAAGTCGACCTTCTGAAGTTGTCGCACTGAGAGCGGGAGGCCCAAACATTTGATTGGGAATGCGGCGCGGGTCGCCGGAATGCTACTCAAAATATGCTCCACGGGAAGGTGGTTGCATCGAATGGGCACAACCGAGCTCTTGCAGAAGTTGGTGCAAAGTCCTGTCACCTCGCCAAAACCCCTTAGGATGACTGAGAGGTTATCAATGTCCCGCTTGATTGGGGCCGTGAAGATGGCCGCGCCGTCCGCATAGAGGGAGGTTCTCACCATGACGCCGCGCCCGCGGATCCTATGGATGATGCCCTTTTTTTACCGGTTTCAACTCTAAGTAGAATATGGTTTACAACTATATCTCACAGTTCATATTATCTATTACTTTCTCCGTCCGGATTGATTGGGCCTCCATATTTTTGGTTAAATTTTGACCACAAATTTAACTAATAAATATAAATTATATGTCACAAACTATACCATTGAAACCTCTTATCAGTAAAATTTAATAGTATAATTTTTGTTTTATATATCTCTGATTTTGGTAGTCAAATAGATGAGCAAAGTTTTAGTGCTTCTGTTACCTCAAGATTATTAACACTTTTCTTTGATTAAACTAGACTCCATTCTGTTCATGTCCTTTCATATTTTGCTACAGAGATTCAAAATTTAAAGTTGACCCATGTGCTACAGTAATTAGTAGAAAAATGGCTTAATGTTCAACCCTTTAGTCTCGGTTTGTAAGGGACTCTTCAATGTCGTGCCTTAAAATGCCCACAAACGTTCGGAACGGCATCGTCGGACCATTTTTTTCATCCAATGTGGTGGCACATTTGTTCGCGGATGGACTCGTTTGATTTCTTGCAACGCGATGCGAACACAGGGAAGATATTCGGGAGTTCGGAATCGCGCCATGTAAGACTCTGACAACACGGTCCCATCCAAACGGATCGCCACATGTTCTCTCCAACTGTGCCACCACTCTGGACGCCGCATTCAAGTTGGTCCAGTGCGACGCGGCCGCTCTACAGTATGTCGTTCGGAAACAGCGCTGCGGCCGAGAGTGTCACTCGCGCCGCGTCCACTCACTATTCGTGCGGCATTCAATACTAGCTCGCAGCATCGCAACCAGACTGGGTGGCGAGATGGTTTCGTACTGCATTGAAGTCGGTTTAGAGTGACACGACCGGACAGGGTGGCAGCCGAGAAACCAACCGCGGTCGCCCGCATTCAAACCAGCGACGTTTGGCTTGGCCGGAGCCCTATATACAAGCACGGCAGAAATCGACCACCTCTGCGCATGAGATCGGTGCCAACTTTGGCAGCTCTACGTCATTCGCGCCACCTGGTATGTTCGTATTGGGCAGGGCCGCAACGACCACAAGGCTGACTTGTCCACAGTGATCACCGCACCTTGACCGGCGACTTCCACAACCAAGCTACGGACTTCGGTAAGGAAGAGTAAGACACAGGAGATGGATGTGCCCATGTCCAGCGAAGAGCGGCGGTGTGGAACATGAACGTGCCCATGGTCGACGAAGATTTAGATTAAGATAACTTTTTCTATGTAAAAAAATGCCATGTCCACTGTTGTTCAATGTAATGTCGAACTTTTCATGAATTTGATCTCGTTTACATGAGAATTTTTGAGCTTGATTGAAATTTGGCCTTTTGATTCAATTCTTGTTTGAAATACGGGTGGACGTTTCGGGCATGACATTGGGGGGGCTGCTCACAATAATGTACGCAGAAGCCTCGGCGGAGAGATAGTGTGTCCGATTTGCGGCAGTGTCTTGGAGATGTCACAACAATTCTTTTCACAAAGCACTCCCGATTGTAGCCTGGCAGCAGAGGAAAACACAGAATGGACAAACTTTAGCTATAAAAGCTAACACATAAAGGGCCATCAAGCCACATGATGTCAAAGTGCTCCAACATATTCGCCCTAAATTATTTTTCCATCGGAAACTTCCAAGCAAAGAAATAAAAGTTGCATCCTACGAAGAACAGAGTTGAACAACTTTCATTGATGGCGCACCGGTTCTGATCAACGTCATTTGCATATTTTTTCTCCATTTTCTTGTAGAGATACACTAGTAGAAAACCGGGCTTTGGTCCAAGCTCAATCTACACATTAGTCCCGATTGCATTACAAACCGGGACTTATGTGAGCATTAGTCCCGGTTCGAGTGGCTAGGATGCCGGGCAGGCATTAGTCCTGATTCAAATGGGACCTTTAGTCCCGGTTTGAGACACCAACCGGGACTAAAGGGTGCGGTGCCCTTTAGTCCCGATTGGTGTCTCCAAGCGGGACTAAAGATTAGACCTTTAGTCCCGATTAGAGCCACAGACCGGGACTAAAGGGGTTGAGGCTTTAGTCGCGGTTGATGGCTCCAACCGGGATTAAAGGAGGTGGCTCCAACCGGGATTAAAGGAGCTACACCTTTAATCCCGGTTGGAGCCACCAATCGGGACTAAAGGGGTTATGAAATTTGTTTTATTTCTATTTGTTTTTAGTTTTTAGTTTCTATTTTAAATTGCATTAGATTCAAAATTTTATCTAGTTTCTGCCCGTGTCATTAGTTAGCAAACTTGAATTATTTAGATATGAATTTGTTCAAATTTGCTTCAAACCCTAGATTGTGGATAATTTGAGTTTAAAAATAGTTTTTAATTTAATTCTTTTTGTTCCTAGTCACATGTTAGATTGTCGTCACAGTAAGATTTATTTGGTTACTTTTAGAATAATTTTAGTGAGGATTTTAATTAAAAAAGTATGTTTTTTGCTTATATAGTTGTTTTAGTCCTTTAATTGTTTTTTTCAATTATTTTTAGTTAGTTCTTTCTGTAGATTTTAACATGTTGTAGTATGCTTTTGTTAGACAACAGTAGATAAATTTTTATAATTAATTAATATTAATTTTGCTATTGTTTTGTATTAATAGTTTTTTTGCCTTTAATAATAGTTGATAGAATTAGTTTTGCTATATTGAAAAGTAATTCTTTTTGTCACTTTAATAGAACGTGACTCTGGCTTGGTTCCTTAGTTGTGACTCTAGCTGGCACGATGCTAGCAGATGTAGTCGACAGTTGTCTTGGATGGACACCATCCCGGACTAAAGGGGTTCTGCAATTTTCAAACTCTACCCCAGCGTATCGCCATTTCAATTTTGAAAAAAACAAAAGAAAATGATAAAAGCTTCAAAAATTAAAATCCTTCGAGATGTAGTTATGTTACTACATCTATTAGTTAGGAAAATTAAAAATATAAATTTTGACATGTTTTGCAAAAAAGTGTTACGAAAAAGTAAAACGGCCATAACTTTTGCATACGATGTCGAAAAAAAATTGTATAATATATGAAAATGTTCAGCAGGATAAGCCGGTTCCGACTTCGACCTCCGTAGGCCGTTTTGCAAATGTTAGAATCCTCTAATTCCGAAGGAAAAAATTATCCTCAAATTTAAGTTTTTTTGATTTTTTGGTCAAACTGTGGTCAAACTACTTATTCAAGAATTATTAGTGTTACTGAATAATTAATATTTTTTAGAATAATAGTTTCAAACTCAAACGGTGAAACGGTGTGACTTCATGCTCAGGTTCAACTCCTAAGGGTTAATATGATTGACAGCTTATTATTGTCAGGAAAACAACAAGTGCATACTTGGAAACTAGGTAGAATAGAACTCGGAAGTTAAGCGTGTTTAGGTTGGAGTAGTGAGAGGATGGGTGACTAGTCGGGAAGTGGGACGATTTGGAATGAGTTCTCTGCACTTGAGTAGTGATGAGAGATTAAATTGTTAAATAATTCTAAATTTTCAAAATCAGAAGAAAAAAATCGAAAAAGTTCGATTTTACTAAAATCAAAAAAATTCCTTTAGTCCCGGTTGGTACCAAGCTCCAAACAGCGGCCACGTGGACCTCCTCTAGTCCTGGTTCGTAAGCCAACCGGGCTAAAGGTTTTGGGCGTTTGTCCTGGTCCTAAAGGCCCTCTGGAACAGGGACTAAAGGCCCGTTTTCTACTAGTGATAATAATATACAACATTTTATACTAATAATATGTATCGACTCGAACCGATCGATCCAGGGTAACGTCCCGGGTCACGAACTAACGTCTATAGGACCCTACGCTAAGTGGACCCATTGATTTCACCATCACCGACCGTCGTCTCGTGACCCCATTCCTCGACCCGATCGACCTATGGTTATGGAAAGTATCCTTTAACCCGATCGACCCATGGTTCTGCCGGATCTGGTGGTGCATCGCTCTACAGTGAGCCAGTTGCTGCAGCTTAGGTGGCGACGATCACCGATGGGGTGTGGGTGGTGGTGGAGCCTCTCTTTTTCCCGGTCCGTGCCGGTGGCGCGGGGTGCTCAAGTGGCGGAGACGGCCATGAATAGGAGCTCGTGCTTGGGTTGACCAGTTTTGGGCCCGGAACGGGTCGAAGCTCGTTCCTGGTAGACGATGGAGGACTCGGTCTGGGTGGTGACCGCGGGCATCGAGGTCCCTCTCCTCACGGGTACAGTGGATGTTGGTGGTGGTCAGGACATCACGTCCGTCGGGCATACGGGCGTCGAAGACCACATGCCTGGCGTCGTTCAAACATGTTCGACGGTGGCCATCGATAGTCATGAAATTGTGTCTCTCCGGTCCACCAGGACTGGCTACAGTTGTCATAGCCCTAGCTCGGCCCCTGTTGCCTTTGCTTGATCTTCTTGTCATCATGTTTAGAATGCAAATGAGCCTGAAATGGGGATGACAAAACCCTAGCACCAAAATTAAATCAAATAGGGTCAACCACAAATTGTTTCAATGAACCCAAAATGCTCTTCATAAATGTCTGCCAAAAATAGCGCACATTTTTCCAGAGCATATATAGGGCATTGTATTAATCCATAATTTATTTTAGTTGGAGCAAATAAAAACTATACATATTTTTATAGCTCCAAATATTTTGAAAATAATTGTGGGTCATAGTTATATTGCAAAGAGCTCCCACAAATAATTTCAACTTTTATAAAAATGATTTGGTGTTAAACTAAATCAAAACAGAGGCAAAGTAAATAGAAAACTGTAACAATTAAGAAAAGTAGAAAAGAGAGAAACTTACCTGGTTTTACCTGTGCGGCCCATCAGAGCCAGCCTAACAAAGAGCCCACCAAAGTGCCTCCTGTGTTGTCTTCAACCTCGAGGCTGCGTGGCAAAGAACACACACTGGCCACCACCTCCTCCCTACCTGCTTCCTCCTTTCCCCGTCCCTTCTCGAGACGCCCAGGAGACGGCCGCGGTATCCTCTGCCTCCTACCTCGCTCCCTGGCCCCTCCCCTCCTCTCTAGCTCCTCCCCGAGCTCCGTCTGAGAGCAGCCGCCAGCCGCCGTCGCACGTACGCATAGCCACCGCCCACCCGAGGTCTCCCCACCATGTTCATCATCGCCTCTGAGCTCCTCCACATCACCTCACAGACCGCCATGGGCTGGGAAGCACCACAACGCCGAGTTCATCATTGTCTTCCACCTCCGGCTGTCGGATGCCGTCGTTGATTTCGTCGCTGTGAGGGCCTCCCTGGCCTCGCCATCTGCACCATCCACCTTCTCGCGAACCTCGCCGCCTTTTCCCCTGTTCTCCCTTGCTCATTCGTCCTCTAGCTATGCCTGCCACCGCACCCGTGAGCTCCCCGCCGCTGTCCATGTCGTTGCCGAGCCCAGAGCTCGATTCACCCGAAGATGAGCATGTCTGCATGCTCAGCGCTTCCCCAGGAAGCCGTAGACCACACCAGCTCGACCTGATATGCGCCATAGCGCCTAACCCGCTGATGCCCGAGCTCCGGCCGCCGTGGAACTCGACGCTGTCGATGTATCCGGCCACCCCACGGCCTCCCGTCTGGTCCTTTGGATGCGGACGAGCAAGAGCTCCTCCCCAGTGCCCTCAGAGCGCTAAACCACCGCCTGTAGCTCAAATCCAAGCCATGCAGCCATCGTTTTGGTCGTCGCCGGTGAAACTCCAGCGACTGCCGACGTGGACGTCATTAGACGCTAACCCCGCCAGCTAAGCCCCCTAACAGCACTAACAGTGGGCCCTACCCCTGGTCAAACCCCAGTCAGCGCTGGGTTTCACTACAAGAAATATGTCAACTAGTGACCTTCTGTCAGTGACCTTGGAAGAATTGGTCATAGATCGATGACCATTTGAGACAAATTGGTCAAAAGCTGTTCGGGGGGCTCCAAACCCTAAACCATTGCGACCATTTTGGTCAGAAAGGTCGTAATTTCCTTACACGAAATGGTCATAAAGCAAGCGATCTTTGGTCCGCTGCCTTATTTCTAGTTGTTAACGACCAATATAGATGGTCATAGCCTTGTAGATTGTGGTGGGTTGTGATGACTAGGCGCCATCTCATCAGTTTTGCCTATGTGTCATGTCCATGTGTCAATTTTTTCCCTAGGTTTTGAAATAACCTATATTTCTGTTATTCCGAAAATTCCCAAAAAATGCTCATAAATTGTTTGGATCATATCTTCATCAAATATGCCAAAAACCTTCCTGGCCTAGTTCAAAAATGACTCAACAATATTCATTTTCCTATTCTATTCAGAGCAGCACTTTGTGAAGGAAGTACCATTTTGGCATGTCCAAATGGTATCCATTTTCTACAGTGCTTTCCACTACTCAAATAACCATCCTCCACCAAATGCTAGCTCAATCCATTCATTATTTTGAGCCCAGCTTCAACATTCGTATTTATGTCCAGTGTGGTACTTTGCAAAATGCGGTCAAAACGGCGGGCTTGACCGTTCCTAGCTAGTGGTTGAATCTTGGAATTTTTTTGATGTTTCTCTGATTAAATAGAACTTATGTACCTAGAAATGATTTTTGGAAAAAATAAAGAGCAAACTATGAGGCAGCTGTAGTTCAAATTTGACCCGCCCAAATTGAATTCCATGGAAATTTATCTTTTTCACAAGAGGTGTATCAAAACTTTTTACACCCAACCATTTGGTCAATTGTGCATTAAATATGGCCTAGTATTTTTTTAAAAATGATTTGGTCCAATTTTGCAACAATTATTTGGTAGGTCCTTCACAAAAAAACCTCACTTCGGGCACTCGAAAAATGGAAAATGGCTCTTTGTGCAATGAAAGTGAAAACTCCCTTAGGAAACATTGTTTGTCATTCCAATATGCACCCTTGTGCACAATATGAGATCATTTGAACAAACTATGCCATGAATGTGGCCATAAGATTAATCATTTGGCTTGAAAGCCATGAATCTTCACACTTGATAGCTCGTTTCTGAGAACACTTTTTTAAAATAATTTCCGTATTACAAGTTTATTATTTTTCCCAGAAACTGGTCACATATATGACACAATGCGAAAGTTTTCCAATTTTTTGATTTTTTTGAATTTTTTATGCCCGTTTCAAAATGCGGTCAAAACGACGGGCTTGACCGTTCCTAGCTAGTGGTTGAATCTTGGAATTCTTTTTGATGTTTCTCTGATTAAATAGATACTTATGTACCTAGAAATGATTTTTGGAAAAAATAAAGAGCAAACTATGAGGCAGCTGTAGTTCAAATTTGACCCGCTTCCAACTGAATCGGCGGGAATTTGTCTTTTTCGCCAGATGTGTATCAAAACTTTTTACACCAAACCATTTGGTCAACTGTGCATTAAATATGGCCTAGTATTTTAGGAAAATGATTTGGTCCAATTTTGCAAGAATTATTTGGTAGGTCCTTCACAAAAAAAACCTCCCTTGGGGCACTCGAAAAATGGAAAATGGCTCTTTTGTGCAATGAAAGTGAAAACTCCCTTAGGCAACATTGTTTGTCATTCCAATATGCACCCTTGTGCACAATATGAGATCATTTGAACAAACTATGCATGAATGTGGCCATAAGATTGATCATTTGGCTTGAAAGCCATGAATCTTCACACTTGATAGCTCGTTTCCGAGAACACTTTTTAAAAATAATCGATGTATTACAAGTTTATAATTTTTCCTGGTAACTTGGTCAAATATAATGACGCAATGCGAAGGTTTTCCAATTTTTTGATTTTTTTTGAATTTTTTATGCCCGTTTCAAAATGCTGTCAAAACGACGGGCTTGACCGTTCCTAGCTAGTGGTTGAATTTTGGAAAACTTTTGATGTTTCTCTGATTAAATAGATACTTATGTACCTAGAAATGATTTTTATAAAAAATAAAGAGCAAACTATGAGGTAGCTGCAGTTCAAACTTATGTACCTAGGAATTTGTCTTTTTCACGAGAGGTGGATCAAAACTTTTTACACCCAACCATTTTGTAAATTTTCAATTAAATATGGCCTAGTATTTTATAAAATTGATTAGGTCCAATTTTGCAACAATTATATGGTAGATCCTTCACAAAAAAAACTCATTTTGGGCACTCGGAAAATGGAAACTTGATTACGACCAATTTAGATGGTCATAACGTCATCAAAGCGTGCATTTTGTTCTGATTGGTCTATGGGCTTGTCACGTGGATCAAGCATTAGTGACCGTCGGATACTGCCAGATCCAACAGCCCACACCCCTCTTCCTCTCCCCACCCACACCCACCCGAAAGCAGCTCCCCTCACCTACACCACATGTCGTTGAGGACACTCACATGTGGGCCTAATTCCTCGCGGGCCCACCTGTCAGTGGCCGAATGCCACCACTCACCCATCGCACACCACTCCTCCCCCCTCACCCCCTCTCGGCCGCACACCACTCCTCTCCCCACGATCCGCAGCCCAAACCCAAACCCCTCTCCCCACTCCCACCATTGGACCGCCGCCGCCACCTACGGCGGCCGATCCTTGTGACCTCCCTCCTCCCACCACAAGCCGCTCCTCCTCGCCTTCGTGGACTGCCGCCGACCGCGCCATCTTCTCCACTCCGACCACGACGCGGCGGGCGGATCCAAGCCGTGCGAGCGAGACGGCGGCCAGATCCGATCCCCCCGCTGCCCCCGCCTTCCTATCCCACGGATCAAGGCACTGCCGCCACCCCCACCCACCATCGCCGTACTCCTCCGTCGTCCCCATCTCCTCGCCGCCGCCATCTCCTCCCCGTCCCCCATCGCGCCATGCCTTATCCCGGCGAGGACGTAGTAGTCGGAGCCCTTGCACGCGATGGCGGCGGCGAGGTCGGCACCCTCATCGAGCAGCACGCGACGCTGGCTGCGGGGTCTGGCCAGCAACGCCGAGATCTGCTGTGGTGCGATGCCGACGCGGTCCGCCACGACCGCCTACATCTTCCGCACGCCCAGCGACGGCTGCACAGTCACCGTGCCCAGGTCCATGCTCTGCTCCCGCCAGGTTCGTCTGCACACCCGCCTGCCTCCCTCTCATCATCGCGCACATCTTCGCCGCCGTCAACGCCTGCCATGTCCGTCTGATCTCATCTCATCCACTCCCTTCTCTTTTGATTTGCTTGGCTTGCCGTGCGTGCAGGGTAAAGGAGGAGGAGGCGGAGGAGCCGGGAGATCCATATCGCTGGCCACCTCCAGGGCCAAGCTCGCCACAGCCACCGCCAAGAAAACTGCTACTACAGCTAGCGGCCGGGGCAAGGCCAAGGCCGCCAAGGTCTTCTCCCCCACCGGCAAGAAGTTTGATACCCCAGAGGAGGTACTCCACTAATTCCCTCTCTCTCGAATTCTTCTTTCATCATAGTATCATACTTGTATGCTTTCAGTTCAAGCATCTGATTTGGGAACCCTTTTTGCAATGAATTTGGCTTTCCTGAATTCACAGAGGGAGCCCCTGAGGATCTTCTACGAATCACTCTCCAAGCAGGTCCCATCCAGCGACATGGCCAAATTCTGGTATGTCTGTACTCTGTACCTACCTACCCACCCCACCTCTACTCTTCTCTGCTCTGCTCCACCAATTAAGCACCACTTAATACTTACTAGTGCTTGCTTGCTTGTCCACAAGTTAAGTTAAGGCTCCAATCCCCACCCAGTTACTACTACTATACTGATCGATCCATTGATTTCTCTGAATGTCACTCAAATCCTTAGCTACCTAGCTAGCTTCCCTCCCTGCCTGCACACACCTAGATAGCTAATTACACTAGTGGTGTTCAGAAACAACTTCACTCTGAATTACTAGTAGTTAATGTAAGTTGATTAACGCGTTGCATCTTACCTTGTGTTCATGTCGAATGCAAGCATCAGTAGTACTGTTCTTTCTTTTTCTAGGAATGACAGCTTCGGTATGCATCTCCTCTTAACGATTCAGTCTTAAACTCAAAGTTAAGTATTAATGTTCCAAACACAAGAGATCAATCTTGTGTAGAGTAGTGCGTGTGGAACTAAATGTTGGAAATGCATGCAACGTCTTGTATGTGTCACTAGTATTGCTTTGTTGCAGGATTTTCCCGAGTATGCTTGCAAGGGGCTAGTCCTAGCTAGTATTTCTCCGACTAGGCTAAGTCGATCTGGTTGGCATGCTCTTACACTCTGCTACCAGCCTGTTCCATTTGACTCATTCTAATTACTAATGCATATATGGCTATTCAGACCTGGCATAAGTTACACTTTACAAGAGTATCTTGCACACTTTTTGTCTTCTCTATTACATCTGGTCTCAGTCTCAGGCATGCATTATAGTCTCATATATATTGTATTTGTACATCTCTGTGGAGCTTAATTTGATCCTAAATAAAAGATGCTTGGACATTGGTGGAACTTTATCTAATGCTCTTGTTCTCATGTTTACCAGCTTCAACTCGAGTTAATTTGGTCTATTATTATCCCAGAAGCTGCAATGGCGGAGCTCACACGCTCCTTCGACCAGGTGCGGCCAGCCTCCGTCTCCGGCCCCTTTGGCCTCGCCCCCGACCTCGCCAAGGAGAAGATCTGCAAGGTGGTGGCCGAACTCAAGGACGATCTGCTCGTCATGGGTTGTCGTGCTTTCGGCCCCGTCAAGAGGTAACTGAAATACCAACACTCTCTTCTGCGCTTTGGTGAGCTGAATTTCTAATTGTTCGCAGCGACTTGCCGCACGACACAAGTGCGAATCAGAAACGAAATTGCGGTTTCGAAATCAGTTTTCTTGCCGATTACAACACTGTACCTGTAGTGGAATTCGTCCAGTTCCAAATTCATTGCAGATAACATCCGTGTTCTTGACACACTATAATATTTGGGCAAAAGCGGGTTATCGAGAACTGTGCTACTATATAAACATCATTTTGCGTATGAATACGAGATGTGAAGTATGTGTTACATCCGCTCTGTAGACATGAGACTGCATGTGTATAGATAAATTTATCTTGATCATGTAGTGCATTTGCGCCTTGGCATAGCATTTTCTTTCCATAGAACTGAATATCACGGATAGAACTGTTGATCGATGCATCTTAGTAGTAGCTACTGAAAACCGACTCGCATTGCTTCATGGAAATCTCTCACGGTCACAGTGAAGAACTCTACTTATACAACCAAAATTGATTCAAATCCTACGTATCTAGAACTGCATCTTCACAATCTTTAGTGCAGCCATGTAGTACCTTTGTAGTAACCTTCTAGATCAGTTCATTTAGTGATTTTTTCCGGGGAGTTCATCTTGTAATCTATTTAGATCATGAAGTTTCTAGGACAGTTGCCTGCCAGCTTGTATGATAGGCTTCACCTTTCGTGTATGAAAGAAACAAGCTGATCTGGTTCCTTAGGTGACCAAGGCATATTCCAGTCCAGCATCTATTAAACTTTGTATGCTGAATTTAAATTGGCTGTCACTATATACTTAGGAGGCAGTGACACAATAGTATATGCATGTGCGGATTTATACATTGTTAAAATGAAGGCTTGGGAAGAACTATTTTCTTTGTAGTAATAAGTCAGGAGTTGTTTGTTGCTTCAGTAGGGTGTCATACATTATAATCATCAGCTCATGTAAATGCAGGATCAAACATAGATTTGAATTTACAAGAGTAAAGATTTATGTGAGAAGTACAAACCATGTTCAATTTTAACTAGTAAAAAATTATGCCCTCGCTATAGTGATACATTACATACTACATTGTTGCTACATTTGCTTGCTTGATTACCTCTCTAAGGCAGCTTCGTTTTGTTCTTCTTCTTCATGTGCTACTTGCAGAATCAAGGGGATCTTCGACCGCTACCAGCAAGCCACCCGGACCAGCCTGTGGACCGAGCAGTATGAGGTTGGCTGCTGCTTCTCTATCTTGCCTCCATCCATCTTTTTCTTTAGCTGTATCACTTTCTCCTTTCTTTGATGTGGCTGATTTGCTTCGGTTTGATATCATCTAGATCTGACTAGTTTGTACTTAGTCACTAGTTTGTAGCCATCTTCGGTTTGTTATTTCTTCTAGTTCTACTACTAGTTGTTGTGTACTCCTAGTGTTGTAGTAATATAGAAATATTAGTGCTCAAATATGATGATCTGGCCTGCAGCGGACCTACAGTTTTCATTTCTATGATCGGTTTAGAGAGTTGCACATGTCAGTATATTGTATACTAAAAAAAGCCTAGCTAGTGAGAACATTTTAGTCACTCCATGAACGCATACTGGTTAGTGTTAGTCATACTATTTATGTACATCTCATTTGCTGTCAATTCTTGCTTATAAGTTATTGGATCCCTCATTGGCTCTGTTTGATGTTACGTAGACATTCTTATTCTTATATGTTCATTCTTGTTTTTTCACGGTGAAGTGCGAATCCAAGTTCAAGTTGTGAAGCATATCAACAAAGACTAGCATATTATGTGTTGTAAATGTAGGCGTTAGTAGGCTTATCCGGGCTGTAGTATCTTTATAACGTTTGTAATAGACTAGTGCCGTGTTGTTTTGGACGAATTTCATTTGCTATTTGGATTGTTTGAAATAATGATTTTGTATGTGATTTGAATACCGTCAAATGGAAACACGACAAGGGGTCCAAGTTATAATGGTTGTTTGATAGATTTTGAAATTTTTGATGTGTGGGATCAATTTTGTGATAAGCATGACAAGTGGGACCAATCTGATTGGTGGGACCAGTGGCAAAAAAAGGACGAAAATAAAGAATTAGTAGAAGGCTGCATCTTAGAAAAAAAGGCCGAATTAATGGCCCAAGCCCATGTAGCTAGTGAAAATTAACAAGAAAAAAATACATTAAAAAGGCCGAATTGTTGGGCTAGGCCCATGTAGAAAACTGAATTGGACCGGGCTGAATCTTGTGCCACATCAGCTGCCATGCTGGATGCCTACGTGGCCTGGGGAGGTTGCTAGTGACCAAAACGCCACAGTAGACGTATTTTGGTCATAAACGTCCACGACCATTCCAGAAGAAAGGTCGCTATAGTCAGTTTACGACTGCCAGCTTTTGACCTTATGTTTTTGGTCACAAATTGAAAACACTGACCATTCAATGACCAATAGTGCTGGTCACAAGTTGACATATTTCTTGTAGTGTTTGACCGGGATTAGTCCATGTGTCACTGACGTGTGGACCCCACATGTTAGGTTTGACCTGGACAGACCCTGTTGACCCTGCTGACGTCACTACTATGTCATGCTGACGGAGTAAAGCCTTTTTAGAATTAAAATAAATCAGAAAAGGTTTAGAAATTCCAGAAAATGCTTTAAACTTCTAAAAATCATAGAAATTAATCTGTAACTCCAAATGCAAAGATTTATATATGAAAAATGATCAGAAAAATCCAATCTATCCATATGTACTGGTTTCATGCATGTTTAAACAACTTATCTTTTTTGTTTAGTTCAAAATATTATAAAGCACTATTTAAGTTCATAATTTGAGTTTGGAGTTGAACCTTTGGTTCAAAATGACTCAAACCCATCTGGTTGTAGCTGCATTAGCCCAACACAATCATTTTACCATGTCATGATCATGCATCATATTGTGCATTGCATTGATTGTGTTCTTCCTTGTTTGCCGGTATTTGTCCCCTCTCAGTAGACGATGTTCCGACGATGTGATCGATGACAACGATGAAGAACTATACTATATTCAGAAGTGCCAGGCAAGCAAACCGGCCTCCTTCATTCCGATACAATCCCACTCTCTCGCTCCTGTTCTCTTTTACTGCATTAGGACAACAACGATTCATCTGTTACATGCTGCGGTAGCTGAACCCCTTTCCTTTGCATGACCTGTCATTGCCACAGTAAATAGATGAAACCCACTAGCATGAGTAGGATTTGTTTGAGCCATGTTGTGCCTACTCATTCATGCTTGTTTGCCATGCCTGCTACTGCTTAGAGTTGAGTCAGGTTCGATTCATCGTGGGTGAATTGGAATGTTGTGAACATGTCCTACTGTGTGTGAGCTAAGTGTGTGAACACGATTTGGTAAAGGTAGCGGTGAGAGGCCATGTAGGAGTACATGGTGGGTTGTCTCATTGAAGCCGTCCTCAGGAACCGAGTTCTGTGTTTGTGATCCGTTAACAGCTACTACCACGCATTGGGTTCCTTAATTGACTCTCTCGACTTATTAACTGCCTCTGTCCTCTGTCCACGAGTTGCAAGTAGTTTATGATGTTTGTAGTATGATGGAGGCTGTACGCAGTGCTGACCCAAGGGGTGGGTTGTGATGCGGTAGGCACGTGGCCCGGTGTACCGAGTAGCCTGTTTGGTGCCTCGGGAACCCTGCACACATCGTTCGGGGCCGTATGTGGAAACCTCGGCCGGACTCCCTCGGATGGAACCTGAATAGGCGATAAACCAGGACTAGGGACTTGTGTGGTTAGTCAGGTCATGGCCGACACCCTCGTCGGGCTTCCGCTTGAAGGTTGCCGAGATACATGACGTGTACATGGCGGTAAGTGGCGAGAGCGTGTGTGAAGAAGTACACCCCTGCAGGGTTAACATCATCTATTCGAATAGCCGTGTCCGCGGTAAAGGACCTCTGGTTGCCTATACAGTTCATAGACAAGTGAAAGTGGATACTCTAAATGCGCAAGATAAGTGTGAGTGCTATGGATGGCGTTCACGTAGGGAGACGGGAGCGGATCCATGTGGACTCATGTGCGCCACCTCAAAAGAGTTACTTGCAGATGTAGTTCAGGATAGCCACCGAGTCAAAGCTGGCTTGCTGCAGTTAAACACCACCATCCCTTTGTTGATAATGATGCATATGTAGCTAGTTCTGATGTAAGTCTTGCTGGGTACATTTGTCCTCACATTTGCTTCATTTATGTTTTGCAGAGAAACTCCAGTCTCACTAGTAGTTCCGCGTGGACTTCGACGTTTAGCTTGATACCTCAGCTATGATCTCGTGCCCTCTGGAGGGTCTTGTAGAAAGTCAGGCGCCTCTGCCCTTTTCATTGTTAGTTGTCTGTACTCAGACATGTTAAGCTTCCGCATGTGTTTTTGGTTTGTATGCTCTAAATGTTTGGTCATGATACCCATGATTGTAATACTTGGCTCCTCGGAGCCTATTGAATAAATACTTGAGTTGTAGAGTCATGTTGTGATGCCATGTTGTATTTGCACATAATGAGCATATTGTGTGTATGATTAGTGAAATTCTTGGTATGTGTGGGATCCGACAACCTAGTTGTTTATTCTTGGTAGCCTCTCTTACCGGGAAATGTCTCGTAGTGCTTCCACTAAGCCTTGGTAGCTTTCTACTGCTTCGGAACACTTAGGCTGGCCGGCATGTGTCCTTCTTCGTTCCTGTGTCTATCCCTTCGGGGAAATGTCACGCGTTGTTCCTTTAAGTCCCTGTAGCTTGCTATGACTTGGGTTCATACGTTGTTGATCGACATGTTTGTTGCTGGGTCATGTATGCATGTCCCTGTAAGTTAGCGCCACTTTGGGTTCACGACTAGTCATGTCGGCTCGGGTTCTTTGTCATATGGATGCTAGCGGCACTGTCATATACGTGAGCCAAAAGGCGCAAACGGTCTTGGGCAAGGTAAGGTGGCACCCGTGGGAATACCGTGCGTGAGGCCGCAAAATGATATGATGTGTTACATGCTAGATCGGTGTGACTTAGGATCGGGGTCCTGACAGAGGTGGAGGTGTCGATCCAGACATCATGGCTGATGCTAGAGATGCCTTTTACTCCTACTACCATGGTGGGTGCACCTGTTGGAAATATGCCCTAGAGGCAATAATAAAAGGATTATTATTATATTTCCTTGTTCGTGATAATTGTCTTTTATTCATGCTATAATTGTATTATCCGGAAATCGTAATACACGTATGAATACTTAGACCACAACATGTCCCTAGTGAGCCTCTAGTTGACTAGCTCGTTGATCAACAGATAGTCATGGTTTCCTGACTATGGACATTGGATGTCGTTGATAACGGGATCACATCATTAGGAGAATGATGTGATGGACAAGACAATCCTAAGCATAGCACAAGATCGTGTAGTTCGTTTTGCTAGAGCTTTTCCAATGTCAAGTATCTTTTCCTTAGACCATGAGATCGTGTAACTCCCGGATACCGTAGGAGTGCTTTGGGTGTACCAAACATCCTGGCAACGTAATCGGGTGACTATAAAGGTGCACTACGGTATCTCCGAAAGTGTGCATTGGGTTAACACGGATCGAGACTGGGATTTGTCACTCCGTGTTACGGAGAGGTATCACTGGGACCACTCGGTAGTGCATCATCATAATGAGCTCAAAGTGACCAAGTGTCTGGTCACGGGATCATGCATTACGGTACGAGTAAAGTGACTTGCCGGTAACGAGATTGAACGAGGTATTGGGATACCGGCGATCGAATCTCGGGCAAGTAACATACCGTCTGACAAAGGGAATAGTATACGGGTTGCTTAATCCTCGACATCGTGGTTCATCCGATGAGATCATCGAGGAGTATGTGGGAGCCAACATGGGTATCCAGATCCGCTGTTGGTATTGGACGGAGAGTCGTCTCGGTCATGTATACGCATGTCTCGAACCCGTAGGGTCTACACATAAGGTTCGGTGGCGCTAGGGTTATTAGGAAGACTTATATGTGATTACCGAATGTTGTTCGGAGTCCCGGATAAGATCCCGGACGTCACGAGGAGTTCCAGAATGGTCCGGAGGTGAAGATTTATATATGGGAAGTTGTCATACTGACACCGGAAAGTTTTGGGGGCATATCGGTATTGTACCGGGGCCA
The DNA here is from genome assembly GCA_021605145.1 of Aegilops bicornis. Lineage (NCBI taxonomy): Eukaryota > Viridiplantae > Streptophyta > Magnoliopsida > Poales > Poaceae > Aegilops > Aegilops bicornis. The sequence continues at coordinate 62,238,419 of CM038675.1, read as the reverse complement.
CCGGAAGGGTTCCGGGGGTCCACCGGGAGGGGCCACCCCACTCGGAGGGCCTCATGGGCCGTAGGGGGTAGGGAACCAGCCCCTGGAGGGCTGGGCGCCCCCCCCCCCCTTGGGCCCATGCGCCTAGGGTTGGAGGGAAACCCTAGTGGGGGCGCCCCCTTAGCAGGGGCAAGCCCCCCTCCCTGGCCGTCGCCCCTCCTCTAGATCTCATCTAGAGGGGGTCGGCCCCCTTCCCCCTTCCCCTATAAATAGAGTGGCGAGGGGAGGGATGCAGACACGATCCAAGGCGCAGCCCCTCCCCTCCCCAACACCTCTCCTCCTCCGTTGAGTGCTTGGCGAAGCCACAGCCGAGTATCTTGCCTCTCCACCATCATCACGCCGTTGTGCTGCTGCTGGAGCCTTCTTCCTCAACCTCTCCTTCCTCCTTGCTGAATCAAGAAGGAGGAGACGTCGTCCGTTCCGTACGTGTGTTGAACGCGGAGGTGCTGTCCGTTCAGCACTTGGTCATCGGTGATTTGGATCACGGCGAAATGCGACTCCATCATCCCGTTCCTTGAACGCTTCCGCACATGATCTACAAGTGGTATGTAGATGCAATCTCTCTCCAATGACTCGTTGCTTAGATGAACTCATGGATGGATCTTGGTGAAACCGTAGGAAAAATTTTAATTTTCTGCAGCGTTCCCCAACATTGGCATCATGAGCTAGGTCTATGCGTAGTTCTCTATTGCACGAGTAGAAAACAATTTTGTTGTGGGCGTAGATCTTGTCAACTTGCTTGCCGCTACTAGTCTTTTCTTGCTTCAGCGGTATTGTGGGATGAAGCGGCCGGACCGACCTTACACGTGCGCTTACGTGAGACAGGTTCCACCGGTGACATGCACTAGTTGCATAAGGTGGCTAGCGGGTGTCTGTCTCTCCTACTTTAGTTGGAGCGGATTAGATGAAAAGGGTCCTTATGAAGGTTAAATAGAAGTTGACAAAATCACGTTGTGGTTATTCGTAGGTAAGAAAACGTTCTTGCTAGAACCCAATTGCAGCCACGTAAAAGATGCAACAACAATTAGAGGACGTCTAACTTGTTTTTGCAGCAATTGTCATGTGATGTGATATGGCCAGAAGTTGTGATGAATGATGAATGATATATTGTGATGTATGATATCATGTTCTTGTAATAGGAATCACGACTTGCATGTCGATGAGTATGACAACCGGCAAGAGCCATAGGAGTTGTCTTATTTTTGTATGACCTGCGTGTCATTGAAGAACGCCATGTAAATTACTTTACTTTATTGCTAAACGCGTTAGCCATAGAAGTAGAAGTAGTCGTTGGCGTGACAACTTCATGAAGACACGATGATGGAGATCATGATGATGGAGATCATGGTGTCATGCCGGTGACGAAGATGATAATGGAGCCACGAAGATGGAGATCGAAGGAGCTATATGATATTGGCCATATCATGTCACTACTTTATATAATTGCATGTGATGTTTATTATGTTTATGCATCTTGTTTACTTAGAACGACGGTAGTAAATAAGATGATCCCTTATAATAATTTCAAGAAAGTGTTCCCCCTAGCGTGCACCGTTGCTAAAGTTAAATCGTTTGAAGCACCACGTGATGATCGGGTGTGATAGATCCTTACGTTCACATACAACGGGTGTAAGACAGTTTTACACATGCAAAACACTTAGGGTTAACTTGACGAGCCTAGCATGTACAGACATGGCCTCGGAACACAAGAGAACGAAAGGTCGAACATGAGTCGTATGGTAGATACGATCACATGGAGATGTTCACCAACGATGACTAGTCTGTCTCACGTGATGATCGGACACGGCCTAGTCGACTCGGATCGTGTAACACTTAGATGACTAGAGGGATGTCAAATCTGAGTGGGAGTTCATTAAATAATTTGATTAGATGAACTTAATTATCATGAACACTAGTCTAAATCTTTGCAAAATGTCTTGTAGATCAAATGGCCAACGCTCATGTCACCATGAACTTCAACGCATTCCTAGAGAAAACCAAGCTGAAAGATGATGGCAGCAACTATTCGGACTGGGTCCGAACACGAGATCATCCTCATAGCAGCCAAGAAAAAATATGTCCTAGAAGCACCGCTAGGTGAAGCACCCATCGAGAGAACCAAGACATTATGAATGCTTGGCAGTCTCGTCTTGATGATTACTCCCTCGTTCGGTGCGGCATGCTTTACGACTTAGAACCGGGGCTCCAAAAGCGTTTTGAGCAACACGGAGCATATGAGATGTTCGAGGAGCTGAAAATGGTTTTCCAAGCTCATGCCCGGTCGAGAGATATGAAGTCTCCGACAAGTTCTATAGTTGTAAAATGGAGGAAAATAGTTACATCGGTGAGCACATACTCAAAATATGCAGGTTGCACAACCGCTTTGTCAGTGGACATTAACCTCCCGGACGAGGCGGTCATTGTGAGAATCCTTGATCGCTCCCACCGAGCTACAAGAGCTTTGTGATGAACTAAAATATGTAGGGGATGGTGAAAACTATACCTGAAGTATTCTCAATGCTGAAAGTCGTGAGAGGTTGAAATCAAGAAAGAACATCAAGTGTTGATGGTTAATAAAACCACTAAGTTCAAGAAGGGCAAGGGTAAGAAGAACTTCAAGAAGGGCGGCAAGGATGTTGCGCGCCCGATAAGCCAGTTCTTGGGAAGAAGTCAAAGAATGGACCCAAGCACGAGATCGAGTGCTTTTATTGCAAAGGGAAGGGCCCTTTGAAGCGGAACTGCCCCAAATACTTAGCAGAACAAGAAGGCCGGCAACACTAAAGGTATATTTGATATACATGTAATTGATGTGTACCTTACCAGTACTCGTAGTAACTCACAGGGTATTTGATACGGTGCGGTTGATCATATATGTAACTCATGAGGAGCTGCGGAATAAGCGGAGGCTGGCGAAGGGCGAGGTGACGATCTTGGCGTCGGGAATGGTTCCAAGGTCAATGTGATCGCCCGTCGACACGCTGCCTCTACATTTACCTACGGGATTAGTTTTAAACCTCAACAATTGTTATTTAGTGCCAAGTTTGAGCATGAACATTGTATCGGGGTCTCGTTTAATCTGAGATGGCTACTCATTTAAATCCGAGAATAATGGTTGTTCTATTTATATGAGAGATATGTTTTATGGTCATGCTCCGATGGTCAATGGTTTATTCTTAATGAATCTCGAACGTAATATTACACATATTCATAGTGTGAATATCAAAAGATGTAAAGTTGATAACGATAGTCCCACATACTTGTGGCACTTTGCCTTTGGTCACATTGGTGTCAAGCGCATGAAGAAGCTCCATGCTAATGGACTTTTAGAGTCTCTCGATTATGAATCATTTGACATATCACGAACCATGCCTCATGGGCAAAATGACCAAGACTCCGTTCTCCGGAACAATGGAGCGAGCAACCAACTTATTGGAAATCATACAAACCGATGTGTGCGGTCCAATGAGCGTTGAGGCTCGCGGAGGATATCGTTACGTTCTCACTCTCACAGACGACTTAAGTAGATATGGGTATTTCTACTTGATGAAACACAAGTCTGAGACCTTTGAAAAGTTCAAGGAATTTCATAATGAGGTGGAGAATCAACGTGACCGAAAAATAAAATTCTTACGATCAGATCGTGGAGGAGAATATTTAAGTCACGAATTTGGTACACACTTAAGGAAATGTGGAATTGTTTCACAACTCACGCCGCCTGGAACACCTCGGTAATAGCGGTGTGTCCGAACGTCGTGTCGCACTCTATTGGATATGGTGCGATCTATGATGTCTCTTACCGATTTACCGCTATCATTTTGGGGATACGCTCTAGAGACAGCTACATTCACTTTAAATAGGGCACCGTCTAAATCCGTTGAGACGACACCGTATGAATTATGGTTTGGGAAGAAACCTAGCTGTCGTTTCTAAAAGTTTGGGGATGCGATGCTTATGTCAAGAAACTTCAACCTGAAAAGCTTCGAATCCAAGTCGGAAAATGCGTCTTCATAGGATACCCTAAGGAAACCATTGGGTATACCTTCTACCTTAGATCCGAAGGCAAGATTTTTGTTGCCAAACGGATCCTTTACGGAAAAGAGTTTCTCTCGAAAGGAGTAAGTGGGAGGAAAGTAGAACTCGATGAAGTACTACCTCTTGAACCGGAAAGTAGTGCAGCTCGGGAAAATGTTCTGTGGTGCCTACACCAATCGGAGAGGAAATTAATGATGATGATCAAGGTACTTGGATCAAGTTGCTCTTGAACCGTAGGTCCACGAGGACACGTTCCACACCAGAGTGGTATGGCAACCCTGTCCTAGAAATCATGTTGTTAGACAACGGTGAACCTTCGAACTATGAAGAAGCGATGGCGGGCCCAGATTCCAACAAATGTCTTGAAGCCATGCAATCCGAGATAGAATCCATGCATGAAAACAACGTATGGACTTTGACAGACTTGCCCGATGATCGGCGAGAGATAGAAAACAAATGGATCTTTAAGAAGAAGACGGATGCGGATGGTAATGTCACCATCTATAAAGCTCGACTTGTTGGGTTATCGGCAAGTTCAAGGGATTGACTACGATGAGACTTTCTCTCCCGTAGCGAAGCTTAAGTCCGTCTGAATCATGTTAGCAATTGCCGCATACTATGATTATGAGATATAGCAAATGGACGTCAAAACGGCATTCCTTAACGGCTATCTTAAGGAAGAAGCGTATATGATGCGATCGGAAGGTTTTGTCGACCCTAAGAATGCTAACAAGGTATGCAAGCTCAATGATCCATTTATGGGCTGGTGCAAGCATCTCGGAGTTGGAACATTCACTTTGATGAGATGATCAAAGCGTTTGGGTTTATGCAGACTTATGGAGAAGCCTGCGTTTACAAGAAAGTGAGTGGGAGCTCTGTAGCATTTCTCATATTATATGTAGATGACATAGTTTTGATGGGAAATGATATAGAACTCTTGGACAGCATTAAGGCCTACTTGAATAAAAGTTTTTCAATGAAGGACCTTGGAGAAGTTGCTTACATATTAGGCATCAAGATCTATAGGGATAGATCGAGACGCCTCATAGGTCTTTCACAAAGCACATACCTTGAGAAGATTTTGAAGAAGTTCAAAATGGATCAGTCCAAGAAAGGGTTCTTGCTTGTACTGCAAGGTGTGAGATTGAGCTCGGCTCAATGCCCGACCACGACAAAAGATAAAGAAGAGATGAGTGTCATCCCCTATGCCTCAACCATAGGATCTATTATGTATGCCATGCTGTGTACCAGACCGGATGTAAACCTTGCCGTAAGTTTGGTAGGTAGGTACCAAAGTAATCCCGGCAAGGAACAACCGACAGCGGTCAAGAATATCCTGAAGTACACGAAAAGGACGAAGGACATGTTTCTCGTTTATGGAGGTGACGAAGAGCTCGTCGTAAAGGGTTACGTCGGCGCTAAGCTTCGACACAGATCTGAATGACTCTAAGTCACAAACCGGATATGTGTATATGTTGAATGGTGGAAGCGATGGTAGTGCGGTGTTTTGCAAGCGAAGCGTCGTGGCGGGATCTACATGTGAAGCGGAGTACATGGCAGCCTCGGAGGCAGCGCATGAAGCAATTTGGGTGAAGGGGTTCATCACCGACCTAGGAGTCATACCCAATGCGCCGGGGCCGATCAAACTCTTCTGTGACAACACTGGAGCTATTGCCCTTGCCAAGGAGCCCAGGTTTCACAAGAAGACCAGGCACATCAAGCGTCATTTCAACTCCATCCGTGAAAATCTTCAAGATGGAGACATAGATATTTGCAAAGTACATACGGATCTGAATGTCGCAGATCCGTTGACTAAACCTCTCTTCATGAGCAAAACATGATCAACACGAACTCTATGGGTGTTCGATTCATCACAATGTAACTAGATTATTGACTCTAGTGCAAGTGGGAGACTGTTGGAAATATGCCCTAGAGGCAATAATAAAAGGATTATTATTATATTTCCTTGTTCGTGATAATTGTCTTTTATTCATGCTATAATTGTATTATCCGGAAATCATAATACACGTATGAATACTTAGACCACAACATGTCCCTAGTGAGCCTCTAGTTGACTAGCTCGTTGATCAACAGATAGTCATGGTTTCTGACTATGGACATTGGATGTCGTTGATAACGGGATCACATCATTAGGAGAATGATATGATGGACAAGACCCAATCCTAAGCATAGCACAAGATCGTGTAGTTCGTTTTGCTAGAGCTTTTCCAATGTCAAGTATCTTTTCCTTAGACCATGAGATCGTGTAACTCCCGGATACCGTAGGAGTGCTTTGGGTGTACCAAAGCGTCTGGCGTAATCGGGTGACTATAAAGGTGCACTCTGGTATCTCCGAAAGTGTCTGCATTGGGTTGACACGGATCGAGATCGGGATTTGTCACTCCGTGTTCTGTAGAGGTATCACTTTGGGCCCACTTTCGGTAGTGCATCATCATAATGAGCTCAAAGTGACCAAGTGTCCGGTCACGGGATCATGCATTCTGTCGAGTAAAGTGACTTGCCGTGCTTGAGATTGAGCGAGGTATTGGGATACCGACGATCGAATCTCGGGCAAGTAACATACCGTCTGACAAAGGGAATAGTATACGGGGTTGCTTAATCCTCGAAATCGTGGTTCATCCGATGAGATCATCGAGGAGTATGTGGGAGCCAACATGTGTATCCAGATCCCGTTGTTGGTTATTGACCGGAGAGTCGTCTCGGTCATGTCTGCATGTCTCCCGAACCCATAGGGTCTACACACTTAAGGTTCGGTGACGCTAGGGTTATTAGGAAGACTTATATGTGATTACCGAATGTTGTTGAGTCCGGATAAGATCCCGGACGTCACGAGGAGTTCGGAATGGTCCGGAGGTGAAGATTTATATATGGGAAGTTGTCATACGGACACGGAAAGTTTGGGGGCATATCGGTATTGTCTGGGGCCCACCGGAAGGGTTCCGGGGTCCACCGGAGAGGCCACCTCTCGGAGGGCCTCATGGGCCGAGGGGCAGGGAACCAGCCTGGAGGGCTGGGCGCCCACCCCTTGGGCCCATGCGCCTAGGGTTGGGGGAAACCCTAGTGGGGCGCCCCTTGCTTGGGGGCAAGCCTCCTGGCCGCCCCTCTAGATCTCATCTAGAGGGGCGATCTGCCCCTTCCCCTATAAATAGAGGGGCGAGGGAGGGCTGCAGAACCACGATCCAAGGCGCAGCCCTCCCTCCCAACACCTCTCCTCCTCCGTTGAGTGCTTGGCGAAGCCTGTGAATCTTGCCTCTCCACCATCATCACGCCCGTTGTCTTTGCTGCTTTGGAGCCTTCTTCCTCAACCTCTCCTTCCCCTTGCTGGATCAAGAAGGAGACGCCGTCCGTTCCGTGACGTGTGATGAACGCGGAGGTGCTGTCCGTTCAGCACTTGGTCATCTGTGATTTGGATCACGGCGAGTACGACTTCATCATCCCCGTTCCCTTGAACGCTTCCGCACGCGATCTACAAGTGGTATGTAGATGCAATCTCTCTCCCATGACTCGTTGCTTAGATGAACTCATGGATGGATCTTGGCGAAACCGTAGGAAAAAATTTAATTTTCTGCAACGTTCCCCAACAGCACCATGATGTCGGTGGACCTGGGTGGCGGATGCTACTTGCGATAAACGTTGAGATTTCACTGAAGAGGAAGGATGAAGTAGTATAGTAGCAGATAATATTTTTCCCAATAAAGAATCAAGGTTTTATCGAACCAATAGGAGATTCACGCAAACAAAGGTCAACAGCACCTGCACACACAAAAAGTATTTGCACTCAATGTGGGCCAAGAGGGTTGTCAATCCCCTTGTACTCGTTAATTGCAAGGATTAATTCGGATAATGGTAGATATATAAATTGCAAAAGTAAACGAAAATAAATAAATTGCAGAAAGATATTTAGGGCTTTAGTAATACGAGGTGAATGGATCCGGGGGCATAGTTTTCACTAGAGACATCTCTCGAGAACATATTAAACGGTGGGTACACAAATTACTGTTGGACAATTGGTAGAAAGGCACATAGGCATTACGTCTGTGACAAGTAGACCGACATCCATCTGCATCTACTACTATTACTCCACTTCGAGGGTGCTTCTATGCTTGCCTCTCTATGTATTAAGTTCATAACAAACAGAGTAATGTTTTAAGCATTATGACATAATATAGACAAAATAAGACCAAGCAATATGACCGAACTCCGTCATTTTACCCTTATTAGCAACAATACAAATACGTGTCTCACTACTCCTCTTGTCATAGAGTGATGATACCGCAAAATTGAACCTACTACTATGCACCACTTCCACTGAAGATCTAACCATTGACTTGGCCAAAGATAACGCATAGATCGGAAAGCATTACATAGCTATAACAATCACACATAATAAAGTTCAAAAATAACTCAATTACTTTCAATGAATAATCTGATGATAAACCCACAATTCATCGGATCCCAAAAAACGCACAACACAAAAGGATTACATCATATAGATTTCCGAAGAGAACATCATACTAAAAATCAAAGAGAGAGAGAGAGAGAGAGAGAGAGAGAGAGAGAGATCTAGCTACTGCTATGGACCCATAGGTCCTGTGAGGAACTACTCCTGCATCATCGGAGAGGAAGCAAGGTTGATGTAGAGGCCCTCCGTGTTCGGTTCCCCATCTGGCGCAGTACCGGTGGAGGCTCCAGATGGTATCATGGAAGAACAAAGGCTCGCGACGATGGAATAACTATCTAGTGGTTTCGGGATTTTAGAGAATTTATGGGCCTAAAATTAGGTCAAATGAAGTTGCGATAGGGCCACAAGCTCAGGCGGCACCCTGTAGGGGTCGTTCCCTGTGAGCTCGTGTCTCTCTCGTGCAGCATCTGGTCTTCCTCCGAGGCTTCTAGGGTCCCTTCTTGTCCAAAAACTAGGTAAAATAGGAACTGAGACTAGGCACTAGGTTAATAGGTTCCCGAACATGATATAAAATTACATATAAAGCATACAAGATTAATAATATAGTAGCATGAAACAAACGGACATGGAGTATTTTTCTCGAGCTCATATGCTCCCAGTTGAACAGTGAAATCAAAAAAAAATAGTAAAAATATTCAAAAAATCTGATTTTTTTTTGGTGATGAACATTGACGAAATTTCTAAATGCGTGCAAAATTTCTGGCTGAAATGACATTTGTGGAGGTCTGCGCAAAAATAACAAAATTGATTTATTTTTGCCAAGACCTCCACAAATGTCATTTCGATCTGAAATTTTGCACGCAGTTAGAACATTCCTCAATGTCCATCACACAAAAAAATATTTTTTTATTTTTCTACTGACTTTTTTGATTTTACTGTTCATGCAGGAGCATATGAGTTTAGGATCAAAAGAGCACTTTCGGAAACAATCAAAAATTATAGTTATATTGGAGACCAGCATCCCAAGCTTAATTCTTACTCGTCATCGAGGCGATAAATGATAAAAAGAATATTTTTTATTTAACCAAGCTTTCACTGGCAAATTCATGTCCATCCCCAGGCTGGACCACCAGATTGACCTCCTCGATCATCGAAAGCGCCCACGGGTGACATCTGCTTGGAAACCGTACGACCGTAGCTGCACATCGATGGCGGAGGGGCCCGCATAGCTACACCGTCGACGCCGGACGACGCACACGTCCAAGACACCTGCACAGATCTCCACCGCAACTGCATCCGGGAGCCGGGTCGGAGGAAGGCCCTCCTGCCGCCATCATCCGCCGCATGGGCTTTGCCCCGCAGAGCTCCTGCGACGGCGAGGAGAGGGCGGAGACAGTTCGAAGCCCTAGGTCAGATTGGGAGAAAGGGGATCGGGGCGTGTGTCGAGGAAAGGGGTGGCGGCGGCTTCAATAGTTGGAGCTGTACGTGAAGAAAACCAACATGAGAAAAAAAATCTCACACTTGAGTGACCATCGATTTAATTTGGTTTTCCTAGACGAGTGCAGCGCCGGCTCTTTTTACTATACACTTGCAGTAAGAGTGAAACTTGACTATTCTACCTTTCCAGTCCTTGTCAGTAATTTCATTGTTTCAGCTCCTATTTTTAACTACGTCGAAACAATAGTGCCAAGTTTCTGTGGCAGCACTCACATGGCTCAAGTTTTGAAGGAGGACAGTATTGGCAGCTCCTATTTTTAACAGACCAAACGTTTGCTCAGTGGGCAGCCAAAAGGCAGAAGCGTGCTCACGCCTGCGTCTCTGAATCCTGCCCACAAGATGCTGAAAATTGTAACTGTTCATGTCCTTTCTTATTTTGCTTGAGAGGTTCAAATTTTAAAGTTGACCCATGTGCTACAGTACAGCCCAGTTCAGCAGTTCACTTGGAGTACTTCTGTTGTTTGCAGCTAGTTTTATGTTTTGGTCATTTAGAAAGAAAAACTATTCTTATTGGTTTGAACTCTAGGTAGAGTATGGTTTACTACTATACTAGATCAGGTATTTTACTATTCATATCAGCTATTACTTTCTCCGTTCAGGTTTATTGGGCCCCTCTTATTTGTGTTTACAACTACTCCCTCTCTAAAGAAAGAAATATAAGAGCGGTTAGATCACTACTTTAGTGATCTAAATGCTCTTATATTGCTTTACAGAGGGAGTATAATTTTCTACATCAGATATCTCCCTGTCATATTAGCTATCACTTCCCCCTTTTGCTAAAAAGAAAACTATTACTTTCTCCTTCGGTGGTTATTGGGCACCTTGTATTTTGGGTTAAATTTTGACCACAAATTCAATTAAGAAATATAAACTCCATGTCACAAAATGTATACCGTTGGAAACCTCTTCCGTACCCTAAAAATGACGCTTCCTACCAAATTTTGTCAACTCAAGATTATTAATGCTTTTCTTTCATAAAATTACACTACTCTTGCCTATCAGCGGAGGAAGACACAAAACGGACACCTAATATAACTACTCCCTCCGTCTGGGTTTATTAGGCCCAAAGACCATTTTGATAGGACCAAGGCAGTGCTTAAAAGAAGAGCTTGAAAATTACAGCTGAAATTGGCCAAATAGGAGGCTCTGTTCTAGCTTAAAGTAGATGTTACATTTATGAGCCGCAGCAGCTTACATGCGCATGCAAACGCAATAAACAGCCCACGCAAGAAACAAGGCATGGCTGGGGCGGCTTGCAGGCAAAGGCTAGCATGCACTGGCTTGCATGCACGGCTCATAACTGCACACGCGATTAACAAGGCATGGCATGGGAATAGGAAACGGTAAAAATACTGTGATTGGAGCAGGTTTAGTGTGCGCGGCCTTACAATACCGGACAGGGGTTCGTAGCCAAGAGGCCCTTTAAACCCGGCGGAGGGAGTAGATGGAGAAACGAATGCACACGTGACACCAAAAGTGCTCTAATATATTCGCTGTAAATAACCTTTTCACGGGAAGCAATCAAAGAACAGAATCATTCCTTTGGAAAAAAATTGTTTTAGGCCTTAAACATACGGTAGAGCACTTGAATGCAAGCAATGGCACTCTGGCAGTGGCGCAAAGCCATCAAAGTTTACACTACAGATGCTAAAATCCTTGAACCAAATGGCTCACACATTCAAGATTTTTCCATGCTAACCTAGAGAACCAACTGTTCACGTCATCTCATACATGCACAATCTTTGAGCATATTCCAGTGGCAAAGAGATTGTGATGCTTAACCATTAAATGATGAGAAGCGAGGTCACTTGGAAAGTGACTAGTGAATTAGTAGAGACGTGTCCCACATTAGCAGGTCAGCTTACCACTACAAAAGACCTCATTGGATGCTCATACTCCATGCAACGTTGGATGCTCGTACTCCATGCAGAGGAGTGAAACTTTGGAGCCAAGCGACGAGGGTCAATCACCACGGCTGCTGCATCATTGCATCCTTGCAGCAAACCGTGCGTAAGGATCGATTTGTCTCGTCCCTATGGCATTGTGATTAGATGATTATTAGATGCTATGGTGCAGAGCTTCTTTCCATGGTTGCTTGCTTACTTTCTTTCTTGGTTTGCTTAAACAAATCCTTGTGTTTTCCCATGAACGGGTAGATTCTGCCATTTCCTGGGCAGTATGCCTTGTCTCACACTTGAGTGGCCATCGATTTCTCTTCGTTTTCCTAGACGAATGCATCGCCGGCTCTTTTTACTATGCACTTGGCAGCAAGAGTGGAACATGACCATTCTACCCTTTCCAGTCCATGTCAGTAATTTCATTTTTAACAGGGTCGAAACACTATTGCCAAATTTCTGTGACAGTATTTACATTACTAAAGTTCTGAAACGGGGACAGTACTATTGGCAATATTCAGCCCCAACGTTTGCTCAGTGGGCAGCAAAAGGGCAGCAGCGTGCTCACGCCTGCATCTGCATCTTGCCCACAAGATGCTGACAATTGTAACTGTTCATGTCCTTTCTTATTTTCCTTCGGAGATTCAAATTTTAAAGTTGACCCATGTGCTGCAGTACAGCCAAGGTCAGCAGTTCACTAGGAGTACTTCTGTTGTTTGCAAGTAGTGTTATGTTTTGGCCATTTAGGAAGAAAAACTATTTTTATTGGTTTGAACTTTAAAAGCATCTTCAATAGATAACGTTGATGCAAAAGTAACTAATTTTAACATCTCTGAGACGTAAAAACACACCTTCAAACAGATTTTTTTTTAAAAGGAGGATGACCCCCGGCCTCTGCATTTGGGCGATGCACCACTTTATTAATTATTCTTACAAGACCTTACAAAGCCAAACAACAGCAAGACTAAAGCCACCGTCTAAGCAACAACTGTTGCACCTATCCAATTGATGAAGGGGCGTAGATAGTCCGGGCCTAATACCAAACAGACATCGCAGCCAAACCTAAACATCTAAGACCTGAGGTCTCAACGGGGCCTTTGCCGGGTATGGGGCACCTACCGGTCCGGCGCACTCCTCAACCAGGGGCGCTTTGCGGGTATGAGGCCGCATAGCCACCTGCCACCAATCCATCTTCAAAGATGTACTGTTGCATGCCCCGTGCCAGGTCTCTCTGCCATCGACGCCACCACGACGCCCGACAGCATCGTCCTCCTGCGCGAGTCCATCCTCTCACAGCGAACTCCGAATCTGCACTACGCCATGCCGTCAAGATCCGTCGTCATCAGTGTGTAGGATGAATCACCGCTCCACCAAAGAATCCGTCCCTCGATCATGTGTGTACCTCCAAGAATGACGCACCCAAGGGAGGAACGGCACCAGAGCGCCGCTGTCATCTGATCATCCGATCTCGGGTTTCCCCCGGAGGTAGCAGAGAGTGGCCTTGAACTTCTCCACGGCGATGCCTTCGAGAAGGGAACGACGTAAATAGCACCGCCACCGCCAGCCTTAGCAGACGCCGAAGGCAAGTTTTCACCAGATCGATTCGAAGGATCCAACTCGTGCACGGGCGCCGTCATCACCCAGCACCACCAGCGAGAACCACGAGCACCGATGAGATCGAAGAGCCGCCGGCACCACCGCATCCAGATCGCCGGCCACGTCGGGCCGCCGCCATCCCCCGCGCCGTCCGGGTTAGAGACGGAGCCGCCGACCGCGCACAGGGACCACCGCCGCCTGCACACACCGGAGCACCGCCGAGAGCCCAGCGCCTACCACCGCTTGCCGAGGGCCGCCACCACGCGCCCCGAGCGGACTCCCACGTGCACCAACGGAAACCGCGAGCATGAGCCCCGCCGTCGCCCCCAAGCTCGCGCCGGTGCGCCCCGCCTCCGGCGCGCCGCCAACAATCGCCGCGATCCGCCCGCGCCAGATCCAACGAGTCGTGGGAGAAGAGATCCCGCCGCCGCCGACCGGGCTTTGCCCGGCGGCGGCGAGGAGGAGAGGTCGGGGGAGGGACGAGGACGCGGCGGTGCTAGGATTCCCCCCGGTCTCCGCGCAGGGGCGACACGGGAGGAGTCCTGAAACACCTTCAAACAGATGATGTAGATCTAAAATACTTCTTCCGTTCCTAAATATAAGTATTTTTAGATATTTTAATACGGACTACACTCATTTTGCTCAGTATGTCTAACCGTCACTTTATTTCCTCCCCTGACCACTGCGCGACCGCATCTTTCCCTCCCGCTGCACTTTCGCCTCCGTACCGCCCACCCACCGCTCCACGCCACACTGCCCAGCTCGCAGATCCGCCCTTTCCACTGCCCAAACCGTCGGTTCTGCCGCATCTCTGCCACCGCCCACCTCCAAATCGGCTGAAACATCCTCTTTTTCACCTCCCATTCGGCACCCAATACAAGCCCTACTCTGCTGCCTAGCCGTCGCCCGATTGAGGCCCTACTCCGCCGCCTAGCCACCGCCCGATTTAAGCCCTACTCCGATGCGCCGCCGCCCAATTCAAGCCCTACTCCACAGCCTAGCCGCCTCCGCGCCGCCGCCCCGCTGCCCGATTCAAGCCCTACTCCACCGCCTAGCCGCTGTCCGGCCCCTAGCCACCACCACGCCGCCGCCTAGTCGCCGCCTGACTCATGCCCAACTCCGCCGCCTAGGCACCACCGCGCCGCCGCCTACCCGCGGCCCGATTCAAGCCCTACTCCGCTGCCTAGCTACCGCCCAATTCAATCCCTAATGCGTCGCGTCGCCGCCCGATTCAAGCCCTACTCCGCCGCCTAGCCTCCGCCGCGCCGCCGCCCGATTCAAGCCTTACTTCGTCGCTTGATTCAAGCCCTACTCCTCAGCATTGTCGCCCGATTCAAGCCCTGCGTTGATGCGGTGCCACTGCCATGCCAGCGAAGAAGCTCTCAAAGAGTAAGACGGGCTTCTTCAGGGTGTGGGCGAAGCCGTCCGGGAAAGTCAAAGTCGAGTTCTCCGATGATGACCGCCGCTTCTGGAAAGGCACGTGCGGCACCATCGAGGAGGTCGTGCGTGTGTACGACGTGGCAGCGTGGCGTGTCGGCCGACCAACGGAGCTCAACTTTCCAGAGATCAAGACTCGAGCGGATGCAGAGTTCCTCGTGCTGGAGAATTTTTGGATGGAGCAGAGGACGAAGAAGAAGCTGGCAATTCGCATTGCTCCTAGCGCTAGTGACGACGTGACGACGTGGAGCATTCGCGATAGTGACGACGTGGAGATGTCGAGGTTCGTGTGGGACCATCCAAAGTATCTCAAGGTCGAGCGCGAGTTCTTCTGGAAGCTCCAGGCCGAGCAGAAGAAGAAGGGGTGAAGTAGGAGGACGAGGCCAGCTCCTCGAAGGTGATCCCCGGTCGAGTCTGACTCGTCGGACTGAGGTGACTCGGAAGAGGAGGACAAGGAGTGCGATAACCCCAGCAAGGAGGAGTTCTAGGAGCATTTTAAGAGCGGGGATGAGTAGTTTCATGTTCGATGTAGTTGAAGTATTTGTTTGAACTAGTAGTAGTAGTAGTTTGAGGGATGTAGTAGTTTGAACTATGTTTAATTATGTTTTACTTAGAACTATGTTTGCTTCAAATGAACTTGCTTATGTTCGAATTATGTTTGAAATGACGTAGCAGTTGAACTAGTTTTACATCTTCAAATACATCATCTGTTGAAGTAGGAGTTTTACATCACCAAATATACATCATCTGTTGGAATATGAGTTTTATATCGCCAAATACATCATCGGTTGAAGCTAGAACTATTTTGGAGATGTAAAAGGCATCTTTTCGGTGATGTATATTATACATCACTTACTTTTACATCTCCAAATGTACATCTTTTATTGGAGATACTCTAAATAGTATATGGTTTACAACTATACTAGATCAGGTATTTTACTGTTCATATTAGCTATTACTTTCTCCATTCGGGTTTACTGGGCCCCTCGTATTTTGGTTTACAACTATAATTTACCACACCAGATATCTCACAGTTCATTTTAGCTATTACTTCCTCCTTCCGGGTTTATTGGGCTCTTAGTATTTTAGGTTAAATTTTGACCATAAATTTAATTTATAAATATAAACTCCATGTCACAAAAAGTACCTCTTCCCCACCCTAAAAAACACTCTTGCTACCATGTTTTATTACTTCTAGACTCAAGATTATTAACAGTTTCCTTTGATAAAATTACACTACTCTAGCCTAGCAGCGGACGAAAACGCAAAAAAGACACACCTAATATAACTAGATGGAGGGTGAATGCACACGTGTCACCAAAAGTGCTCTAATGTATTGGCTCTAAATAACCTTTTCATGGGAAACAATCAAAGCAAAGAATCGTTTTATCTCCTCCCGAGAACATGATACACTTTAACGAGATAAACAAAGCTGCATATTGCTTCATTGTTGTATGCAAGGACACGAAATTTAGTAGGAAACTTCATATCGACTTCTCTAGAACGGGGATGGAACATTACCATCGGGCTTTCTTATATGTGCGTGCAATGTAATTTATCTGTTGGCTAAATACATTATTTAATTTCAAATGAAATATCATTTGCATAAAAGATTGATAAAGCTCTCGTACGCTATTCCTACCCAAGGACTAAGTCATAACCAACACATGCTTAGCAGTTATCTACCGATGGACCAACGACTTCATGTCATTGCCTACTTCCTAGGTCTTGTCTTTTATAAGAGCAAAGCCCCGCTCGGCAAAAGATGAATGATACATGTGCCATTTCACCTCTCTTCCTTTAGTTTGCAGACTCATTTTAAGCATGATTTTGTTGTACCCCTAAATATTAGAGATTGGAAAACTATAGGTCCAGGCATGGAAGGCACCATGAATCTTCCTTAGAGTTGTCGAGGTTTAGCATGTACATTGTTTGGCATAGCTTCACACATTAGAGATTCAAATTTTATTGGTTCAGGCATACAAGGCACCAGGAATGACGAACACGGAGTGACCTCTCCGCTTGATTGATCTGTTAACCAGAGCCCTCTTGCTTCAGTTGTGTTATACATTCATGATTGCAGGGCTGCTCCTCCTATTTTGAACAAAATTGTTGCTTCAGTTGTGCTATGCATTCATTCTGTTTGAAACAAAATATAGTACTCCCTCCATCCCATAATGTAAGACGTTTTTCGACACTCAAAAAACGTCTTACATTAAACGTCTTCCATAATGTAAGACGGAGGGAGTAGTTTTTAACTCTTGCAAGTTTGCTTGGAAATATACGGTAGAGCACTTGAATGCAAACAATGGCACTATGGCAGTAGCTCAAAGCTATTGAAGTTTACACTACAGATGTTAAAATCCCTGAACCAAATGGCTCATGCATCCAACATTTTGGAATACACAATCTTTCAGCATTCAAGTTGTGAAGAGATTGTGATACTTAACCATGAAATGGTGAGATCACCAGGAAAGTGACTAAATAGTTAATGGCAACATGTTCCATATTAGCAGGTCAGATTACTACTACAAAAGTCCTCATTGGGTGGCAACTGGATCATTACCGTCCTCCAGCTTACTACTACAAAAGGCCTCCCAAAAGACATCTTCATCAGCTTGGTTCCGATCCACGGCATCAGCCGCTGAGTTGCTGAAGCACAGCCTCCATGGTCGGCCTCTGGCTCGCTGCTTCGGATGTGCAATGCACAGCGACCTCTGCAAGCCTGGCAGCTTCAGTCCTCGAGTAGATGCCGCCGAGGTATGGATCTATCAGGCCTTCGACATCGCTGGACGCTGTGCCTACCTTCACTTGTGAGACGGCCCTCCTGCCCGTGATGACCTGGAGAACAACGATCCCAAAGGCGAAGACGTCGCTCTTCTCGGTGAAGCGGCCCGTGTTGGCGTACTCGGGGGCAAGATACCCCATAGCTGCACTGGCCTTCAGGGTTGAGAAGACGACATCGTCGGCAAGGAGCTTGTGCAGTCCTGGGACTGACAGCCGTGGGGCGAAATGGTGGTCGAGAAGGATTTTGTCGGCCGATATGTTCTGGTGCACTAGTGATGGCTTGTTGCTCTTCTTGCTGTGTAAGTACTCGATACCTGCAAATGCGCAACAGATTGATAAGGATCAGAATACATGTGAGTCACGTAGATATAACAGTATTAAATTACAGTACAGGAGCCACAATAGATATACCTTTTGCAATGCCTCTGATGATGGAAACTCTTGTAGGCCAATCAAGAACACTAGCTTCAGAACCCTCCTTAACATCGAGATAATGCGACAAGCACCCATTAACCATGAAGTCATACACAAGAAAGCACTCCCCCCTCCCCCTGGAGCAGCAGAAGCCCCTCAGGCCGACAAGGTTCTCATGACGCAGCATGGTGAGCGTCTTCAAGCCTCTCAGGAAATCAGACTCCTCTTGCTTGCAACTTGTCTTATTGAGGCTCTTAACAGCGACAACAGAGCCGTCCCTCAGTATCCCTTTGAATGTCGCAGCAAAGCCGCTCCTACCTAGCAAGTTAACCTCAGAAAAGTACTGAGTCGCACACTCGACCTCCTCAAGGTTGAACCTGAAGCTGTCGCCAACCTCACCGGATGATCCGCAGCCTCCACCTGACATAGTGTCCCATCCATTTGAGTACTCCACACTGATCAGAGGAGAAGCACTCCTTCGGCAAGCTTCCTTCTGCTGGAAATGGTCAGTGCTGAGCCTGCTATCAGAAACCTCCAGTGAGCTGCCAATCTTTTGCTTCTGCCGGCGATAATACGAGAATGCAAATATCCCACAGAATGCGGCACCGATGACCACAGCAAGAACACCAACAATAAGAACTCCTGCAGAGGCCTTTGCAGATTTCGTCGTGTGCGGATCCACCGACTGGGGTACTTGCCCTGTCTTGACAGTACCATCTGGGCCAAAAGGCTCAGGCTTGCTGGGCCTCAGCCCATCCTCTGTAGAGGTACAAAGATCAAGAGAAATGAACTCTGCTCCACAAAGCCCCTTGTTGTTCACATACTGGAACCCTCCATTCAGTCTCTTCAAGCCTAGCATCCAAAACCATATCACAGTAGTTAATACAATGAATGCTAAAAATTTACCTCCAAACAGGTTGAGCAAGAGCATGTTACCAGCAGGGACACTCCCTGATAGAGTGTTATTGCGAACATCGAAGACCTCGAGCGACGGAATGTCTGCGATCTTTGAAGGGATCGAGCCAAATAGGTTGTTGAAGCTCAGATCGACCCGAGTCAGCTGAGTCAGGTCGCCGAGGGTTGCGGGAATGGCTCCGGTCAGCTGGTTGGACTGCAGTGCAAGAACAGCAAGCTTGTTCAGGTTGCCTAGCTGGGGTGGTATGCTGCCTGTCAGCTGGTTGTAGCCCAGCTGCAACACTGCAAACGAAGAGCACAGCCATGGGTAAGTAAATTAAAATTAGTACAGCAGTGAATTTAAATCTTTCACACTGCAAATCAACCGCTTTGACGCTAAAGAACACAAAACAAACAGTATTGTTCTTGCCATAGTACATTCACTGAAAGAAAACGGATATTGGACAGTAAACATGAGAAAATCCAAATGTATACAGAGGCAAGCGTATCCAAATGCAGTGAGAATCTGGCCGCCAGAAGTTGGCACGAAGGGAATCTATACAGAGCCAAGTGGGGCTCTAAACAAAGTGAAAATCACAAGTTTTCAACTCCAAGAAATCGCCATTTGTCATTTACCTATGCAGGAGTCAAACTGACAATGCAGATTTTCAACTCCAATAATACAACAGTGAATATAAATATTGGCCCCACAAAAGATCTTATCACAGAAAATCAACCGCTTTGAGGCTAAAGAACAGAGAAGATCTTGTTCTTCCATTAGTAGATTCTCTGAAAAACCACCGAAATCGGACAGAAACATCTGAAAACCAAATCCAATCAAGTCAAGATCCAACCTGTAGTTTGGCACAAAGGGAATCTGTAGAGAGCCAAGTGGATCCAAACTAAAGTGAAGCCCCATTTTTCAACCCCAAGAAACACCATTTGTCCTGTACCCACTCAGAGTCAAACAAGGCACCAAACTAACAATAAATCAAATGAGACGGTCACGTGGCTGCCGCATTGCTCCTAGAAGACGACCAGGAATGGAAACATACAGAAGGAGAGGAAGCAAAACGAGCTGCCCATTTCAAATGCAGAACAAATATGGAGCACAGTGGCCCATTTCAAAAGCAAAACGTTGTGCTGCTGCTAAGATTTATGGCCACCAAACGAGTACAGTAGTGCACGACCAAACGAGTAGTAGCACTGGATCTGCACATTGATGAGAGCGTCTGCTATTCCCTCCCAAAAATTATCTGAACTTTGTAGTAGTACGGTGGGTGGAGTCAATAAATGAACCAAACCCGCCTGGAGATTTTGAAATAGACTGTAATAAATGAAGTCCTGGCTGTATGGCGAAACGTCGGCAGAAACAACCAAAGGAAGAAAAGAAACGGCCGTAGCTGCAACAGTGAGCAAATGGATGCTTCTCCGTTTGGGATTCAAGATTTTTTTTAGGGTTCGTGGAACTTTTCCCCCAATGTTCAAATCTAACAGCAAGCCTAACAGTCCAAACCACTAATCTAACACAA
This sequence comes from Aegilops bicornis, assembly GCA_021605145.1. Taxonomy (NCBI): domain Eukaryota; kingdom Viridiplantae; phylum Streptophyta; class Magnoliopsida; order Poales; family Poaceae; genus Aegilops; species Aegilops bicornis. The sequence goes on along the minus strand of CM038675.1, from coordinate 62,217,873 downwards.
AAGGAAGCAGGAACTCTAGAAGAAACAGTGCAAAGAATGGACAGGAAAAAAACCCACCATCTAGCCAAGAAAAGAACCAACGAGATGCAGGTTAGATTCATCCTCTGAGGCCCTGAAAGAAAAAGCTCACCTTGGAGGTTTGCCATGGCGGCAATCTCCGCGGGCACGGGGCCGGAGAGGTGGTTGACGTCGAGGTAGAGGTCGGCGAGCTCGGAGAGGCCCCCAATCTCCCGGGGGATGGGGCCCTTGAGGCCGTTGTAGTGCAGGTAGAGCCCCCGGAGGCGGCGCAGCCCGGCGACGGCCGGCGGGAGCGTGCCGGAGAGGCCGCGGCCCTGCAGCGAGACGGCCGTGACGCGGCCCTCGCGGTCGCAGGCGACGCCGACGAAGCCGCCGCCGCAGGGGTCGGCCGCCCGGTCCCACGAGCCCAGCACCCGGCCCGCCGGGTCCAGCGCCGCCCTCAGCGCCGCCAGCGCCCTCGCCTCCCCCTCGTCCCTCGCCGCCGCGGCAAGAACCGTCAGGAGGAGGAGGACCAGGGGCGGCAGGAGCCGGGAGAGCCCGCGCCCGGCGGCGGCGGCCATAGGAGCGGCAGTGGTGAGTGGTGAGTGGAGTGGGGAGTGGGGTGTGGGCACTGTGGAGTGAGGCTCGGACGGTGTGGGATGGGGCCAAAGTTTAGGACTTTAGGTGGTGGCGGAGGGTAAAGTGGTAAATGGACCCGGCGATTCTTGCTTTCCATGGGGTTTCCGGCTTTTCGAGGGAAATTTCTCCGCTTCGTTTTGCGAGGTGGGAAATGTGGGCTTTTGAGATGTGTTGGCGCTTTGCTTTTTGGCTCTTGGGTTTTTGCGTTTGTTGTGAGGAGCTGTGCCGCTTGCTTGCTTTGCTGGCTGGCTGGATTGACCGCTCTGTGGGGAAATGTGTGCGTGTGTCAGCGGTGGGAGTGCAGAGCACTGTGGCGCGTGCTGTCCAGTCTCACTGTGCATACACTCCTCTCTCTCTCTCTCTGTGCCGGCTTAATTGATGGCCAAAGTTCTGGAAAATTTTCAGGGCTCGGCGGGAGCATTTTTCATCCAGAGGTTGGTGATGGATGTGGAGAAACAGGGCAGGTTTGAACTTTGTGAAAATCTGAAGAAAATTGGTGGGTCGGAGTGTAAAATGTAGGCCCTGTTTGGTTTCTAATAAGTCACCAATTTATAAGTCGAAAAGTGGAAAAAATGACTTATTTTGTCAAACAGACCTAACTTATAAGTCACCCTAACTTACAAGTCATAAGTTGCTCCACCCCAACTTAAAACTTATAAGTCATCCCTTTTTGCGTGGGTCCCACCACCTGCATGATATGGACTGGTGTGAAAAGGTGTGGTCAGCTGACTTATAAGTCAGATGACAACCAAACAGGCGTGACTTATAAGTCACTAGTTTTAAGTCAGCTGACTTATAAGTGAAGTGACTTAGAGCATCTCCAACAGCGCTAAGCGCTGCCAAGAAAAACTGTTGTCAGCTGCCGCTGCTTTAGCGCCGCCAATTGGCTTCCAACAAGGCTTATAATACAAATACAGCGACTACCGGCATTTAACATATATGATATTTTGGACACAAAATGAGTTTGAAACATTCATCAAAATGCAATGAACATATGAAATTTGACACAAACAAGTTGATGAATAAAAGTTCATGCCCACAAGTTCAAAATCATGCCCACAAGTTCATCCAACCAAGTTCAAATGCAAACTAAAGTTCAAGACATAAATGAAAGACACGTCAATCATCTTCCTCGTCTTCGTCCTCATCTTCCGAAGACATTCTTCCGCCTTCGAAGATGAATCTTCCTCCCTAACATCATCACGCACCGCATCACGTGAAGCTCCGACGGTGTTGGCAAGATCTTCAACGGCATCTTCATGGGAATGTGTGTGAGGAGGCACATCGAAAGACATTCCACCCATGGCGGCCGGAGGTGCACCCATGCCTCCCATGAGAGAAGCAAAACTCATGCCTCCCATGGCGGCCATAGTGTCGGAGGGTGCTCCAAAGCCACCCATGCCTCCCATGGCGGCTCGAGATGCACCCATGCCTCCCATGGCGGCCGGAGGTGCACCCATGCCTCCCATGGCTCCGAAGCCACCCATGCCTCCCATGGCGCCAAGGCCACCGCCACCCATGCCGCTGAGGCCACCGCCACCCATGCCGCCAAGGCCACCGCCACTCATGCGGATCATGGCTCTTTTTTGGATCAACATTTCTTCACGGGCAAGATTGACATATTCCTTTTGCGCTTCATTGAGGTTGGATGTGTCCAAGAAGAACAAGTGCTTCTCCCATTCCAACAATCTAATTCGCTCCTCATTGCTCACCTTCCTCTCCTCCAAAGCCACCTTCCTCTGCTCGGCCGCCACCCTTCTCTCCTCGGCCGCCAACCTCCTCTCCTCGGCCGCGGCATCTTGGTTCCTTGCCATTTTCCTCACCTCGTTGGCTTCTCTTCTTGCGTTGACAATTGCTTCCATAGCATTTTTGAGCTCATCATCTCCTTTCCTCTTCTTCTTTTCGGTTTTGTCTTTCTTGCACCCATCCGATCATTTTGGCTTCGAGTATGAAACCGAGTTGGTTGTGGGGCTTCTCTTGCCATCATCACTTGATGCATCATCCTCCTCCTAATCATCATTCAACTCAATTGTTTGCTTGCGTTTGTTGCTCAAATGCAAATCATCCAAACCATCACGCTTCTTCCATTTCTCATCATCCTTTAACACTTCATAGCAATGAGGCAAGGTAAAGATCCTGCCTTTCTTGATCTTCCCCTTCTTGGTTGTCCTCGTCTCTTCTTTGAACAAGTTTTGTGCAATGTTGTACTACAAGAAAAACAAAACAAGTTAGCACTTCGGTCACCAAAAACAAGTATGATGAACATATATGAGATGCCACTTACTCGATCATCCTCATTTGTGCCACTTGGGTTAATCTTGTCAACTGCCTTATGTGCGGCCGCCCACTTTTGACAATCCGAGTTGATTGTCGACCATCGGGACCGAAGTGATCTCTCGGAGCGGTCAATTCCACTCAGGTTGTGAGCATCAAAGTGTTCTTTCATTCGCCCCCCAATACGCGTCTCTACTTTGATCACCTCCAATGGATGGATCCCTCGACACTTGTAAATAAGTATAGCATAGTAACTTGTCATCGTTGGTGTTGTAATTGCCCGCTCTTCCTTTTGGCGCGTCGACAATGCCCTCACCCTCCTCGTCCACCTCAAACTCATGGTCTTCGAAATGGATGTCATTGGTTTGAGACCAATGCGAATTGTTGGACCCAACACCCATAGTTGACATGTATGCATCATCGTTAAAACTACAAAGTTTTTTGAACAATGCAAATAAGCTATCTATATGTGATGATGCATTGAAAAAATAACAAAAAAAAGAAAACTTGGAAAAAATTTCACCTTGGGGGCATTTCGTCGAACACGTGGTGCGCGTCGGCGGCCGGCTCAACGAGTGAGCTCGCCGGCGCTTCGTTAACCGCCGCGGCAGTCGAACGCCCTGCAAGCTTCTTTCCCCTCACCTTCGTGCTGCCGGAGCCGTCCGCCACCTTGTTCTTCCTCGCGGATGTTTTGCCCTTCTTCGGCCGCGCCGCATTGGGGACCTTCGGTGGTGCGGCGGAGGCACGGGACGGCGCCGGCTCGACGCCACCTGGCGTCGTGGTCATCCGCGGCGGCAAGAAGAGGCTGCGCGCTAGGCTGACGCTCGGCGGAGCTCCGGCGGTGGCGACGCCAACATTTCCCGCGCTAGGGTTTCCGGCGGCGGTGGCGGCTGCGGTGTCCATGGGTGGGTGGCAGGGCGCCGGCGCTGGCGCGCGCGGGGCGTAGGAGGAGGAGAGGAGAGAGTGCGGCGAGAGCGCTCGAGTGTGCCGCGCGCTGTAGCGGGCGCCTAAAATACACCGCGCGGAATAGTGTTTTCGACCGCGCCCAACTCGTTATAGCGCGCGCCGTTTTTACGCGCCCGCAGGAGCGACCCGCCGTGTTACGCGCGTGCTAAAACAGACTAATTTACGGCGCGGCGCTAGTTTAGCGCGGGCTGTTGGAGATGCTTTTATTGAAACCAAACCGACCCGCAGTGTCCCTCGGTTTAAAAGAGGAGGAAATAGGAGTATGTATCCCTGTGGATGGAACGGGAATCCTTTTGGTGAAATCGAGACAGGGTGGGAGCTGGGTGGGGGCGCGCAGCTAGGAGTAGAACCTAGGATTTGTTTTTGAATGGACTAGGAGTAGAAGCTAGAAGATGCTCCACGGTCACGAGCAGACAGACCGTGCTTGCACGCAGTATCCAGGTTTTGCTCCCCACGCTGGGATTTATTTGAGGATGGCCCAGTTTTTTGGTTTCGTCCGAAGTTCGGAGATTTTCAAATGCAGCTTCCTAACTGCAACTCTAACGGACCTACCCAAACGGATGGCAATTGTATGCTTTTTTGTTTATTTGGGTTAGCCAGGCGGATATGAACGTCCGCTTCCGCGTATAGGTTGGTGCGTGCGGCCAACGCTGGCGCGACCCATTTTGACGGTGCTAGAAGAAATAAATGCATGCATATTTAAAATAAAAGCAACATTAATTAAATATTAAGCCGGCCACGAAGGTCCGCGGGAGTCCATGTGTTCACATTTGCATTTAAGAAAAATAGAAAACAAACTAAACTACGCGCCGGCACGCAGCCCTAGGCATCGTCGTCGTCGTCCTCTAGGTCCGTGAGTTCGATGAGCGTCGGCGCCGGCCCGGCCCAGGGGAACGCCGTGTTCCAGAGCGCGTTCATGTCGGGCAGGCTGTGCGGCACGGCATGCCACCACGCGATGCCACCACGGGTCATGCCGCCGCTGGCCGCCCTTGATGCAGCGCGCCTCCTCCTCGGTCTCGCGCTGCTCAGCCTCAGCGTCGCGGCGAGCATCTCGAGGTACTCGCCGTCGCGGCGCTCCTCGGTCACCCGTACCTGGCGCCAGTGCTCGAGGTACGCCGCGCTAACGCGCGTCGCCCCAGCCAAGGCGGCGCGGAAGGAGTAGCGCTCGATGGGCTCCGGCTCCGGCTGCGGCTCGGCTTTGACGAGGCGGCAGGGAGGGGACGGCGGGGCAACGAACTGCACCACGCAGTCGCCCGCCGCGGAGAGGGCCATGGCCGCCTCGTACAAAGCATCCTCTTCCTTCGCTGCCTCCGCCCTGCGGCTGCTCGTCCTCCTCTCTCTCCCGGTAGACAGCCTCAAGGGTCGCCTGGTAGGCGTCCTCCGCCGCCTGGTATTCCTCGCGGACGATGAGCGGGAGCAGCGACAAGCTCCGGTCGACCTCGTGCACGCCGCGTCGCCTCGCCTTCTCGTGCTCGAACGCAAACCATCTCGCCCAGTTGGGCGAGTCGGTTGCGTAGGCGGGGTCGCGGCGCTGCTCCGGCGTCAGCAGCGCCCGCCGGCGGTGCACCTCCTCCGCGTGTGCCCTAGCCGACCGCGGCGCCGCCGGCACTGGGATCCTCTTCGGATCCAGATGCCAGTTGTGCGGCAGGGTGGCGTAGGGGTACGACATAGGCACGCGGTGCTGCCACTGCCACTCCGCCTAGTGCACGGGCATGTTCACGCGCTGCCTCTGCCGGCGAGCCGGTGCTGGAAGAGGCGGGAGGAACTCCGCGGGGAAAGGACGGCGGGGGCCTTGCCCTTCGACTTGCTGCTGCTGCCGGTGCTGAAGAAGAGCCCCATTTGGCATGGCTGGGTTGGCTAGGGTTTGCTTGCCGACGACGGGGAGCGAGTGTGGCTAGATGGGGACGGGGGCTGGATGAGGATGGCCCCGCCGCACGGTCCGCTTAAAAAAGGACGACCGCCGTCGCGCACGTGTGGGCCGGGGGTCATAAATTAAGCTGACCGGCGAGGTGGTGGGCAGTTGGACGACTGCCAGGTGGGGCCACGACGGACACCGAGAAGGCGCGCGTGGCGTCCGTACCGCATCCACGCCGACGCATTTGGGGCGCAAATTTGGGCTGCAAATGCGTCGGCGCGGACGCGAAGCGGACACGTTTTAGGTTTGGGTCGGCGCCTTGGGCCTCCTCTTTTGTCCGTGCCGACCCAAATGGACGGCCGCGGACGAAATGGGTCACCTCGTTGGAGTTGCTCTAAGAGCACCTACGGCAGGCGCCCCAAACGTGCCTCATACGCCTGGGCGGGCCATCCAGTTATTGTTCGGTCACGATTTTTCGACCTAGACGGCCCCTAGAAATGGGCCTCAAACGCCCGTGTTGACCGGCACCCCTCATTTTCAGACCAAATATGGGGCGGATATGGGCGCGTTCGGAAACGCCCGCCACGTTGGACTAACGACGAGGTCCCATGCGAAAATGCCCGAAAACCTGATGGTCCGAAACTCATCTCCTCCGTCGGACCGATGTCGGTGCGTGGCGCTGCTCTGGTGGGTTGCGTAGTCCCTAGCCCGGCTATTTAAGTCGACTGGTGGCACCGAAACCCTACCACTTTTCACTTCCACCCGTCCGCCTAGTAGCCCTGCCCCCGCGCTGTCGGGTGAGGAGTGAGCCATTTCTAACGCCGGAGTGTCGGCTCAAGCTCCTTGAGCAGATCCGGGCCAGGCCCGAAGGCGGATCGCTGTGGGGCTACCTCCGGATGCAGTTGATCCGGAGAAGGACTTGGAGGAGGAGGATGTGGAGGAGGACGAGGAGGAGTAGGTTGAGGAGGAGGAGGATGAGCCGGAGGAGGTGGATGTGGGGACGTTGGCGAGCGGATCTGCAGGCGGAGCAGCAGGCAATCCTTGATTCCCTCTGCTCGCAGTCGGCTGCGGAGGCCAGGCGTTGTCGCTGGCAAGGGATGGAGGCTCAACAGGCGACGGAGGAGGCGGAGATGCTTGCTTACATGGATAAGGTCAAGAAGGAGGAGGTGGATGAGCCGGAGCCCTCCTACCTACCCATCCAGCCGGCGCCCGGCATCGTCGTCGTGGACATCTTCGATGACGAAGACTAGCTAGAATAGTACGTAGTATGTAGTACATGGGATTTCTTTTGCATGCTTTACATGGATTTAGGGTTTAAAATATGAAAAACTCGGTTGCAGAGTGGCTAATTTGGGGTGTGACCAGTCACTGTCTGCGGACGCGCCCGCGGGCGTTTGAGGCCGGATTGCAAAGTCTGGTCGTGCATGTTCTAAATTAACTTGACAATGTCAGTTTGACATATCTGCCCGTTGTAATTTTTGATTCATTCTACTAGGGTACTTCCAGCACTGACGTGTAAATTTGCTTGAGCATCTCTGTGCGGATAGGCAACCAGTCCACGGACACAAAAAGCACATATGTTCGCCTACATTTTAAACAATGTTTCAACTAACCGAACGAACTCCATGCAAACTCAGTGGGTTTTGTCAAAGTTCAGATAAAAAAAAGCACATAGATCATTCATACATAGCTTGTAAATGTGTCTAGTACAACAATTGTTTAAATTCAACGAGATTAACCGAATGTTTCAACAAGTTTTTCATGAACACATCCTGTCTTCCCACACATCCTGACCCTTCAGCTTCGTCTACCAGTGTGTGTGCTTAAATGGCCGTCCCTCTGTCGTGTGGTACATCACGACAGCGCGTGCGGGCTACATAATGTGTATACCAACATTGAGTGAACGATTCAACCAACAAGTTGAGCAAGAAGAAGCAAAACTTACGATCTCCTAATATGCCGCTTGTAATAGCCACCTTGCCTCCAGCCAATCAACCGCGTCACAAGACTTGGTGATGGAGGTCTGGATTGCGTTCCATCAATACGATAACAACCTCACCTTGCGTAGTTGGATGATGTGCATGTCGTAGGGCGCAACATGCTTTCACGCGTGAAACGAATCATGCACGCGCTGCCAGAAGGTCCCCTCTCTACTCATGCGGACAAAATCCATGGATTCAACCTACCATTCATCTCACACCAACTCATCCTCCATGGGCGAGTAACCCGCGATTCTTCGTACTCTAAAAAACGACATGGCATTCAAAAATTAGCTCAATGGCATTTGACCGAACATCTACCGAGCATGGTGTCCCCAATGGACGATGTCGACAGGGGGGCGGAGTGTACCTGACTATGGACTGGTCATGGGTTGATGATGCCGTCGTGAATGGCGAGCGGCCGCATCGGGGCTGGTTGCAGAAGTCCGGCAACGCCGTTGTGCTGGCCAGAAAGGTACAATGGCGGCATCAAAGGAGGAGGGTGCAGATGCAAAATGAGGGAAAGAAGGGATGGAATGGAAGAAAAGAGCAACGGGACAGAAGATTTAGTGTGCGGGGGTGTCGGAGTCTTACATGGCAGCTGTTCGGACTCCCGCAACCCGCCACCCATCCACTTTGCTTCCTATTTGCGGGAGAAAGTGCTTTCAAACCGCTCGGAGGACCGATACAGGCCAGCATTGAATGGCACAACATGTTTGGACAGCACGGTCCGGAAAGTCAAGAAGCCTCTAACGACCAACATAAGGGAAAGGAAGAAAGAAAGACGTGCCAACTTGAGATTTTTTGGCGAGTCCAGGGGTGGATTCTTCGGTGGCATAGTCCCCAGTCTGATTCCTTCCGGGGCGGCGGACGAGAGAGCCATCCTCTGGATCGGCTGGGGTGGGATCAGCAGGGTGAGTGTGTGCAGTGGTCAGTGTGGCGACCCTGGTCGTGCTGCAGTGGCGCTCACCTCCATTCCCTAGGAGCTCGCGTGCTTCCCTGGCTATGGTGGTTGGCCCTATGCCGTGGATATGACCCCCACACAGATCCGTCATTAATGGGCCCCGTGGCCTGCTGGCGGCGCGTAGATGTGGCACCCTGGCTCAAAGGAACCGGAACACCCCCGCATTCCAGCCTAGAGATCAAGTCTTCTGGAATAAGACACAGCTTGACATAAGACAAATCAGCTCTTATTACAAAGGATAAGGTACAAGGTTCCGGTGTTACAAAGGATCACATCAGCATAGCGACACTACGCCTGCTAGGGTGGCTCTATGCTAGCAGCGGAACAACTCGTAGTAGCAGAATAACTTCTAGCAGCGGAACAACAACGACGCTGGTGAACTCTACTCCGCAGTGACTCTGGCTGGGACAAGATCTAGCTCGCACAAACGATAACCTCGACAAGCAATCAATCACGACATCACCTACAATCTGGCATGACACGCCAGGTCAGTACATTGAATGTACTTGCAAGCTCACAACAACCAAAAGCATCAAGGCAAAACAACAACATAGCATTAACAGGTTAAGCTATTAACAACTACTATGATGGGAAATCAATAATTGAGCATGACATGGTAATACTAGAATTACTGCTGAACCACTATCTCAAGAACCATCTCATTCTTGGCTATCCGGCCAAGTATTAAATCACCTTGATCACCTCGTGATCAAGACCTCCTCGTGATCACCACATGACCACATCACAACTGAATGATCGCCCTCAAGACCATCCCAATATCCTCATCATCGGCATCCTGCCAAACTATTACTGTTCACAGAAAATATATAAGTCATCTAAAAGTCATTCCGTCATGTGAGTGTTGAACGAACGGTGTGACCTAGTACGAACCGTGCCCATGACCGAGGACAAGTCTATCGATAGATTATATACACTCTACAGAGGTTAGCACGCCATACCCACACCATAGAACCCATGGCCTCGTACTCCCATTCGGGTGGACCAACGACATTCCAACAAAACCGGGCTATTGCATGACACTTCCCAGCCACTCCGACCAACTCCCCTTCAGCTAAGTCATGGGTGGCCCCGGACGCCACTCCGGACATCAAATGGCCACCATCGTGGCAAAAACAAAAACGGTTCCAAACAGGGACAAAGGCGCCTACAACAACTACAGGCACACAAGGTTATCGCCGCCTACCGGGACATGATAGCACGCGTGCATAACCTTCCCTACTTGGAGGCACCGGCAAGAGGCATGACAATAGACCGCATTAGGGCCTTCCCATGAAGGCAAGTGTGGTTGCACTAGAAAAGCCTGGTGCGGTGGCACCTGACCAACGAAATGACGGAATTTATCCCCAAGGTAGATCTGTGATAACTGATACTCTGATATCATCTATCAGCCTGTGATCCAAGTTATAGAAATATCCAACAAATGATCGAGAGCATACTATCATCATATCAAAATACTCCGAAGACAACATATCACTACTATCATGATGAACCCAAGTATAATGATGCTACTAACCCAATAGCAAGAGCAAGATAGCTAACCATAGATCAACATGATAACATCATATCCAAAGTAATAATCCAAAGATTAATATCAAATACTATCATAGAAATTATCATAATAGCCACTAATAATCCAATGGCAATATGTCATCTGCATTATCTGCAAAATATTAGTCCTAGAAATCCAAACAACATCATGGCAGTAGCAAGATCAACATATCCCTCCAAGAAATGCCATGAACAAGTCACATGTAGCTAAAGAAATTTTTTAAGCAGGTTTAAATAAATAAACCATGGCATCACACTACAATCATGCAAATGGAGGGTGTGGCTTGCCTGGGGGGTGGAATCACCGGGAAGAGGTGCGAGGAGCTCACAGAAAGAATCGTCGGAAAATGTTCTCTCAGAGGGGGCTGAATAAGGGCAAAGGAATAATGGTAATTTTCAGATTGTGACAACATCATGAAAATGATACAAACAGAAATGGCCCAACGAGACGAAGAAGCGGGCTTTGGAATCACCTGAATCGGAGTTGTGAGCAAAAAGATGAGGGTTTAACTGCTAGGGACCTATTTGTAAAGAAAATCTTCACAAACTGGTCCCTAACTGGATAACAAAACGCGTATCTTCTGGAAATACGCTTTCACTAAAGTGAAAGCGCATACCAAGCTGAAGTAGACGAAGAATACGCCTTCAAAAAGGAAAGACGTATTCCGGAGGAATACACCTCCACTTCTCCACGCTGGCAGGGCGGGGCCGGGCCTTGTGCAGCTGCCAGGTGGGGTCGTGGGTCCATTGGCCAGCTGGAGGGGAGGGGCCATCGTCTTCGTCTTCTCCTCGCGCTCGTCCGCGATGCATAGGGAGGTCGACGGTGCTGGCGCTCGTCCGGGCGGCTCCGGCCATCCTCGGCAGAGCTTGGACCGCTGGCGGGATCGAGAGGAGGCGCCGCACCCATTCAGGAAGGGCACGGGCCGCGGGAAATCCGAGCATGAGGGCTCCTCCGAGCGTGGTGGAGACCAGCGACGGACAGAGATGAGCTCGAGGCTACGGCGCCCCGACGACGAGGCGAAGAGCCTGGAAGGCTCTGCCTGCTCCGATAGGCCTTCTGGTGGTGGAGAGGAGGAAAGAGAGAGGGTCCGGCCCACCAGAATTTAGTAGGAGGGGCGCGGCGACCATGGCGGCGATCTCCGGGGCTCGGGGAAGAGATCAGGGGGAACTAGAGGAGTGAGGCGAATAGCCTGGGGCGGTCGAGAGGCCTCGGGTAGCTTATATAGGTGAAGGGGGTAGAGGCCGAGCTCGAGTGCCGCCACGAGCTCATGACCGGCTCCAGCGATGGCTGGGAGCATCACGGGAGCGAGCGAGGGGACGGGTGAGGGCAAAGGGGTGCACTGGAAAGGAGAGGATACCATGGGAACGAGAAGGAAGCACTACTAGGGAAAACCTTATACACAACATCTTAGCAGTAGCGCTGGACAAAATCATGCGCTGCTGCTACTTAGTAGCTACGCCAGATAAACAAACCGCCATCTTGCTATAACTTTAGCAAAGAGCGCCAGACGGCAAAAAGCGCTGCTTTGCCTGAATTGGGCGCACACGACTAGCCCAACTTAGCGATGTCGCAGATCCTCGCTTGGCCATCTGCTATTCTCCTTAGCTGTAGCACTTTTTCTGACCCGCGCTACTACTAACCCTACCTTATCCCCCCCGCGGCCGGCCCTCTCTCTCACACACTCTCCCTCTTAGTCACTCCCGCCCGCGCCGATACCCGTCATCGTCCGTCGCCGCCGCCGTCGTCGTCCGTCCGCCACCGAGGTACTCCCTCCTTCCGTCCCTTCTCCTCCCACCGCACCCTCCTCCCTCCTCCTCCCACCGCGCCCTCCTCCCTCTACCTGCGGCCACCCCCCCTCCGCCGGCAGCCCTCCTCCCATCGCCCCTCCCTCCTCCTCCTCCAACCGCCCCTACCTCCTCCTCCTCCGGCCGCCCCCTCCCCCTCCTCTCTCCTCCCTCCCTCCCTTGTCTCTGTTCTTGCAAATCGTAGGTAATTTAAATGTAGATCTTAGAATGTAGACATCGTAGAATGTAGTTTTTTTAAGAGAATAATTTTTTTGACTATTTTAGGTGTTTTGAATAAAATAGAAGTAAGAAAATTTAGGGTAGAACTAGGGTAGTAGAATTTTTAGCAAGTGTTTAATAGAAATAGTTTATTTAGTAAGTGATTAATATAACTAGTTTATTTATAGTAAGTGCTTAATAGAACTAGTTTATTTAGTAAGTGCCTAATATAACTAGTTTATTTATAGTAAGTGCTTAATAGAACTAGTTTATTTAGTAAGTAGTTAATAAAACTAGTTTATTTAGTGTTAGGATTATATATAAGGTATTCCCAAATGTTTACTTTCATATTTTCAACCATTGAAATGCAATGACCATCGATAAGTGGCCTATGTATTGCCGAAGTGTTGATTCATTTCCATTCCGGCAAATTTCAGGCGCTCGATATGTCCTTTTTTAGCGAAGGTCATGTCGGATTTTTTGGGTTTTGCCATCGAGTTATAATCTTTGAATTTTGGACACATGAGATGTCTGGTGAATGGTATCCCGGAGTGCGGGTACTGCTACGATGACCGGGGTGTGTGCGACAGGTTTCCTCACCTGCAAAATGATAGGGTTTTCACCGTGAAGCTAGAAGGGACCTTTGATGTTTGTATGGTACACAACGACAAGCATTTCATCGTAATTAATATCATCACTTGTGCTTCTTTTGTTCGACGTGTAATTTATGGAGAAGCTTGGTTTTCGTTTAGATGACTGTGAGAATGTGGAGATGAGGAGGGCTCACTTAAGAACTAAACATGGTTATGAGTTTCTAGTTAAGTTCTACAATGCGGTCGATCGCTCCCATTTTGGTTGCTCTAATTGGGAATCTATCTGCAAGCCATATGGATTTGAGGAGGGAATGCGAATAAGATTTGATACTCGTCCTGAAGATTATGATGATGATGATAATATCGACATCTAGGTGGATGTGGATATGCCTCCAGTTTTACCTAGATGTGAGTTTGTCAAACTAATTTATTAAGTTCAGTAATTTATGTTGTTAATTTAAAAATATTTGGTGTTCGTCCGTACTAAACTTATCTATTTATAATGTTCAGCTTATTTCTTATCTTCAAGAAATTCTCGGAAGGTAGTAGACGTCACATACTAGAACTATGACTCCAAGCTTAATTGTGAGGAGAAAGGTTATCTTGTCTCATTCATAGAAGATGTTGAGGCCTTCAAAAACAGTCACTCTATCAGCCCAAATTATACTAGATACGTGCCACTAGTCCATAAATTGCTTGATGGTAACTTCATTGCCAAAAACTTGGTAAGATTTTGTTAATGATGGTAACTTCATTGCATACATTATTCCTAAGTAAACTACATTGCGAACTATATATGTTACTATTTCGTTTTTGAACAGAGGCTCCCGAAGCAGGTTGTGCCTGACATGCTATTTACTGAAGGTGATATGCATATGGTTAGCTTACGACCAACTCCTTCGAAGGCTTACCATACTGCATACTCCATTTCTTCAAATGATGGAAGGCTCAAAATCAAAGAATGGAGCAAAGTGATGAATGCGCACACGCAAATAATTGGGGACAAAATGAATGTGCGCAAGCCACAAGTTGGAGATAGGTTTATGTCCATTCTCCATTATGGTGAAGGACCGGTTTATCTGTTTTATGGTATTTTAGCTAGGAGAGAGGAGTAGGTCCTAAGTATTAAAAACAATTAGTTAGTGTTGATTATATATGACTACAGTGTCTTAGACTTGATGATGATGCTGAGTAGGAGTAGTGATTATGAGTACTATCACTACAAAAAAAAAATACACTTCCGTGATGATACGTGTTTGTCACAGTAGGTCACGTTTTCTATCATGCATGTACATCCATGACGATTTTATGAAAGAATCAAGATAGTCATACCTGTGCTGTCGTAGAAGTGTTCCATGACATTACCAAAATTATCATCATGGAAGTGGCCACTTCCATGATGATAATTTGCGCGTCATAGAAGTGCTTTCGTCAAGGGTGACCGACATGTGGCGTCCACCGTAACAGAACGCCGTTAAGCTATCGGGTCCATTTTTGGATCTGATAACCTGTTAACAGCCCCGACCAACGGGGATTTTCCATGTGTAAAATCATCATTGGCTGGAGTAAACATGTGTCATCTCAACGTTTGGACAGATGTCATCCACTCATTGGACCCAAGGCGCCTATGATACGTCGACACGTGGCACGGCCCAACAGAGGCCCATTCCTTGAAAAGGCCGGCCTGTTTGACTTGGTCAAAAGGTGGCGGGCCGGCCCACGGAAAGCCTGTTAACGGCCTGTTCGCATATAGCCCATTTAAAGCCCGCAAACACAGGGCCCGTTACGGCCTATCCGAATTAGGCCCAGTAGCGTCATCTGGGCCGTCCAATATGATTCCAGCCCATTTTAACTTCCGGCCCATGTATGGCCCATGACATCTTTCGGCCCATATGAGGCCCTTTGTAACTCTTGGCCCATTAATGGCCCATGCTGAAACTGGCCCGTAATGAATAATGTATCACTTTATACCCATTAATGGCCCATTATTCCATTGGGCCGTTTCCAACCCATGTTATCTCTCGGCGTTCTCAGGGCCCATTTATTCTTGGGCTCATTTCCGATTCGATTAGTTACGACCGTTCTTGTCATTTTTACGCTTGTGGGCCAAATTCAGCCTGTTGTTACAGTCGGCCCGTTTGTGGCCCGTTAATACGTTGGGCCGTTTTCATAGTGTCATCAAATACGGCCTATTAACGACGACCCGTTATGGTCGGCCCATGAACGGACGATTCCAACTCTATCCTGTTTACGGCCATAATGCGGTCTGTTATTGGCCCATGTTTGGCAGATCGATCATCCGACCCATATAAGGCCCATTGATGATACGGCCTGTAGAAGGCCCATTGTGTCTACGGCCCATAAAAAGCCCCTTGTTTCTACGGCCCGTAGAAGGCCCATTGTTTCTATGGCCGGTAGGAGGCCCAGTGTCACTACAGTAAATATGTAGCCCATGGTTATTGTGTCCTAGTTTTAAAAAAATAGGTTATTGCGGCCACTAGCAATCCGCGGAAAAAGAACTGCACTGACTACAAGCAAAAAAAAAACAAGACAACAAGGAAATAAATAAGCAAGCAACTTATGCTAGGCTATCACGACTATTACACATATTACATCCATTGGACATCAAATTTCGCCATTAGTGCAAATATAGGGAACAAAGCAGCATATAAACGCTGCAGTAAAACAAGTCCAGAACTGAAACCACTTCAGAAGAGCTCAAGAAACAATATCCTGGGTACCCATAATGCTGGCAAGATGCTTAGCAAGCTTATTAACTTTCTCTTGTTTGGCGCTTAAATCCTCCGGTAACTTCTTTGTTTGCACATGAAAGCACGCATCTGAATTCTCTGAGGGACTTCCTCAGTCCTTGACTTCTTGCCGCAAAGACAACGGTGAGTGATGCCTTTCAGCTTGTAGCTGAGGCAGAAGAAGTCAAGTGATTCAGCGAGTTCAAAGAGCTTGTGCCAGTGATCTTGCCAAGAACTTTCGAACACTACATTAACGCAGGACTATGGGGTTTTCTCACTGTCTACAAGATCGTTTTTATCACCTTTCTTGGAGACCAACAGGGTAGTCTCACTATCTAGAACCTTATCTGCATTACTTTCTCTACCATTGCATAGTGGGGTGCTCTTCTCCAATATTCTGTTTGCATACTACAAGAGAAACAAGCAGACACATCATAGGTTTAGCTTGTAGTATAAGAAGCTCATTTTGGTAAACTGGTTCAGTAGTAAGGTGGCCAGGATAACAGCATGAAACAAACATATATCTATGTACTATGGTCACTGTATTGTCCATATCATTCTAGTTTATGTTGCCTAATCAAGATAGAGACACAGTTCAACTCATATATTTTTAAGACACAACACATAGACAGAATATAAGTGTGAGAAACTACACATCATTTGTAACACTTGTAATGTGCACGACATGAGAACATAACTGTTTATACAACTTAAACTGAAATCAACATAGAGCAAGAAGTTAGAACAACAATCCAGTTAAAGAAATAGGTTTAAAACATACATGTTGCGCCATTAGAGTTTCAATTGGATCCTTCAAATTCGGAAGTAGTTGGTATGAGTAAATACAGTGATGCAATAGCAAAGGAGTATGGACCATAGCTACGGAATCTGACCTGAGAACATTTGCTCTTCTGCTTTAAACGTGGATTTTGGGTTAGCTGTGGTGGTCTTCGTGCTTTGGGCACTGCAGTAGCTTTACAAACTGCTCGTGTGGGGGTACTCTGTGGTGGACATGGTGCTTTGTCAACTAGAAGTGGGTTACTATCGGCTGGGGTTGCAGTTAGATGGGTTGTAGCTGGTTCTCTGCCCGACGGGGTAAGTGTGCAATCTGGAAGAGTCTCGATTATGTGTGGTGGGGCTAGTTTGTGGGCCAGTACAACCATGGTTCTATCTGCATCGATGGGTAGCACTGTCTTTTGTGAAGAACGGGTTTTTGCTCCCTTATATACTGCCATCACCCCCTCCAATTCAAATGGCTTATAAACAAGAAAATAAATTGAACATGCAGACATTGTATGATAGACAGATGTGGTAATTCACATATATGTTGTCTAACCAAACAGGACAGCATGACACAATTTCACATATATGATGCATAACTAAACAGGATAGCATGACACAATTTCATATATATGATGGATAACTTAACATGATATAATGGCATAATTCAACATATGATGAGTATCTAAACAAGATGACATGACAAAACTACATGATGTCTTTCTAAAATAGGTTGGGATGAAATAATTCACATACATGTTATCTAAGTATACAGGATGGCATGATATAATTGACATAATTGATTCATATACTAAGCAGCTGGCACTCGCATGTATGATCTTTAAACTAAGCAGACGAAATTCAATATTGTGCATATGATGTCGAAACTAAGCAATGCAAGACACCATATGCATCATATGAGAAATATAAACATTGCAACTTAGAGCATAAACCTCAGGTGGGTTATAGGACTGGTCATCTGTCTCTGAATCCTCCTCTGAGGAGCTCCATGTAACCATCGAGATATATGCTACAACAGGTACCATTGCTTGCCCTGAAGACCTTGTTTTCACTCCAGATTTTTCCATAACCGGCTCAAATGGCTGATACACATGAAGAGTAGTTCAATATACACAGATTGTCGACAAATGGAATACGTAATGAAAAAAAAGATGGCATGAGGTAATTCACATATATGATGCTGGCTACATGGTATTTGTATAATTCCATATATGATAAGCGGCTGAAAAACATGGCATTGCATAATTCACATATCTCGATATAGAAAGCAAACATGAGGCATTCACACAAAGCATGTCTAATCTAAGCAGATGGCATGGCAATGCAAGACACCATATCCATGATATGAGCAATATAACCCAGCCAAGTTAGAGCATGCACCTCGGGGATCTGACCGTCATCTATCTCTGAATCCTCCTCTGAGGAGCTATCTGTAACTAGTAAGAAATCTGCATCAACAGGTAGCACTGACTGCTCAGAAGACATTGTTTTCACTGCGGATTTTCCCATGACCGACTCAAATGGCTGATGCACAGGAAGAGTAGATGAATATATAAACATTGTTGATAAATGGAATACATTATGAAAAAAAATATGGCACGATACAGTTCACATATACGATGACTGGCTAAACAGGTTGGCATTGCATGATTCACATATACGATGACTGGCTAAATATTTGTCTTTTTAGAGATTTCAAATGGACTACCACATACGGATGTATATAGACATATTTTAGAGTGTAGATTCACTCATTTTGTCCCGTATGTAGTCACTTGTTGAAATCTCTAAAAAGACAAATATTTAGGAATGGTGGGAGTATGATATAGAAACCAAACAGGTGGCATTCACACAGAGCAAATCTAAACTAAGCTGATGACATATAAGATGTATAATGTAAGCAATGCGAGGCGCCATATGCATGATATGACCAACACCAACATGCCAGGTTAGGGCAAACACCTCAGGTGGTAAACAGGCGTGGTCGGCTCCTTCTGAATCCCCATCTGAACAGTTATCTTCCTCTGTAATACAATCTGGAAATGCAGGAGGGGGGGGGGGCACTTCTCCCACTATGGAGCGGTGTCTGCATGACATTATATTCCCACGCAACGGTCTTCTCTTTTTCTCTACATGTTCAGTACGATTGTGTACAATATCTGACATGCATAATAAAAAAATAGTTAGATTTTGTAAGGCCTAAGGGGTGCATGCAAAAATCAAGACTGATGGTAGCAAACGAGTGGATGGATCCAAAACTAATGATAGCATGTAGATTATAGCTTCAATTTAAAAAGATAGACAATGGATCATCTATTGTTTGTTGCCCACCCAAGATGAACCACATAGAAGACCCCAGATGAACCAGATAGTAGACAGATACTATTCGTTGCTGCCTTGATATGAGACCCATGGGAATTTCAAAACTCAAGTTTGAACGATAAAGTAGCAGGTAATAATAACCGATGTATAACGTAAGCAAACACGAAAGACTGCGACCTCTCTTCCGGAACTGTGTAGTCCTCAGGTTCAACTGCTCAGTCGATGATGGTAACGCAGTTGGCGTGGGTGCCGGCAACGGAGAAGATGATCTGAGGCGGCGAAAGAAAGTCTGTAGGGGGGATCTCTGCTGCAGTGAACGCTTTTGTCAAGGGTGCACCTCGGGTGGGGTGGATGACGGCACGGCAGGAGTAGGACATAATACACAGAGTTTTCTTTGATGCCTATCTGAAAATGAAGTAAATCTGTAAGGGCTCCTTAGAATTGGAGGATTCTATAAACGCAGGGACAGGAAAAACACAGGAATAGGATAGGAATGCACGTGCAAAACAGAGCATTTGGAAACATAGGATTTCAGTCAACCTGGGTGTTTGGTTCACATGAATTGGAAGAACACATGAATGGAGAAACGTGGTCAAATTAAAGTAAAACCACGTGAAAATGAGAAAATAAGAATCTTATTATGCTAGTAATGCAATCAATTCTGTTCTTCATGCATATTAATTTGAAAAGGACGTCCAAGTGAATATTAAAATTCCTACATTTTTTCTTCGAAAGAGACACCAAAGGAAAAAAATCCTCCAGTTTTGCTTTGCTCCATTCCTTCTAAAAATGCACGAATAGTAGTTCCATAGCAAAGGATCCCTGAGGGATCGACATGAATGCAGATTAGCAAAGTGATGCGACCAGTGTACAACCTCTTTGGCATAGCCTTGTGGACCTTGATACGTCTCCAACGTATCTATAATTTTTGATTGCTCAATGCTACTTTATCTACTGTTTTGGACTATATTGGGCTTTATTTTCCACTTCTATATTATTTTTGGGACTAACCTATTAACCGGAGGCCCAAATTAATTGCTGTTTTTTTTTTGCCTATTTCGGTGTTTCAAGAAAGCAGAATATCAAACAGAGTCCAAACAGAATGAAACCTTCGGGAACGTGATTTTCTCACCGAACGTGATCCAGGAGACTTGGACCCTGCTCCAAGGAACAACCGAGGCGGTCACGAGGGTGGGGGGCGCGCCCTCCCCCCTGGGCGCGCCCCCTACCTCGTGGGCCCCCTGTTTCTTCACCGACGTACTCCTTCCTCCTATGTATACCTACGTACCCCCGACAGATCAAATGCGGAGCCAAAAACCTAATTCCACCGCCGCAACTTTACGTATCCACGAGATCCCATCTTGGGGCCTGTTTGGAGTTCATTTGGAGGGGGCATCCACCACGGAGGGCTTCTACATCAACACCATAGCCTCTCCGATGAAGTGTGAGTAGTTTACTTCAGACCTTCGGGTCCATAGCTAGTAGCTAGATGGCTTCTTCTCTCTTTTTGGATCTCAATATAATGTTCTCCCCCTCTCTCGTGGAGATCTATTCGATGTAATCTTCTTTTTTTGTGGTGTGTTTATTGAGCCCGATGAATTGTGGGTTTATGACCCAGCTTATCTATGAATAATATTTGAATCTTCTCTGAATTCTTTTATGTATGATTGAGTTATCTTTGCAAGTCTCTTCGAATTATCCGTTTGGTTTGGCCAACTAGATTGGTAGTTCTTGCAATGGCGAAGTGTTTAGCTTTGGGTTCAATCTTGCAGTGTCCTTTCCCAGTGACAGCAGGGGCAGCAAGGCACGTATTGTATTGTTTCCATCGAGGATAACAAGATGGGGTTTTTATCATATTGCATGAATTTATCCCTCTACATCATGTCATCACCTTAAGGCGTTACTGCTTTTTAACTTAATACTCTAGATGCATGCTGGATAGCGGTCGATGAGTGGAGTAATAGTAGTAGAGGCAGAATCGTTTCGATCTACTTGTCTTGGACGTGATAACTATATACATGATCATACCTAGATAACGTCATAATTATTCGCTTTTCTATCAATTGCTCAACAGTAATTTGTTCACCCACCGTAGAATACTTATGCTCTTGAGAGAAGCCACTAGTAAAACCTATGGCCCCCGGGTCTATTCTCATCATATCAATCTCCATTACTTTATTACTTCCTTTGTTTTTACTTTGCCTTTTACTTTTCACTTTGCATCTTTATATCGAAAATACCAAAAATATTATTTATCATCTCTATCAGATCTCACTCTCGTAAGTGACCGTGAAGGGATTGACAACCCCTAATCGCGTTGGTTGCGAGGAGCTATCATTTTGTGTAGGTACGAGAGACTTGTGCGCAGTCTCCTACTGGATTGATACCTTGGTTCTCAAAAACTGAGGGAAATACTTATGCTACTTTGCTGCATCATCCTCTCCTCTTTGGGGAAATCCAACGCAGTGCTCAAGAGGTAGCAACAAGAATTTCTGGCGCCGTTGCCGGGGAGGCTCACGCAAGCAAGTCAACCATACCAAGTACCCATCACAATCCCTATCTCTCGCATTACATAATTTTCCTCTCGTTGTCCTCTCCCCCACTTCACCCTTGCCGTTTTATTCACCCTCTCTTTCCCATTGTCCTCCTCTCTTTCCCGTTTGCCTTTTTCCGTTGCCTTGCTGTTTGCTTGTGTGTTGGATTACTTGTCGCCATAGCGCAAGATAATACCAAATTGTGTGACTTCTCGAATACCAATAATAATGATTTCCTTAGTACTCCAATTGCTCCTCTTAATAATGATGAATCTTGTGAAATAAATACCGCTTTGCTGAATCTTGTTATGAAAGATCAATTCGCCGGCCTTCCTAGTGAAGATGCCGCTACTCATCTAAACAATTTTGTTGATTTGTGTGATATGCAAAAGAAGAAAGACACGGATAATAATATTGTCAAATTAAAGTTATTTCCGTTTTCACTTGGAGATCGTGCTAAAGTTTGGTTTTCGTCTTTGCCTAAAAATAGTATTGATTCTTGGAACAAGTGCAAAGATGCTTTTATCTTTAAGCATTTTCCTCCCGCTAAGATCATCACTCTTAGGAACGATATTATGAATTTGAAACAACTTGATCATGAGCATGTTGCCCAATCTTGGGAAAGAATGAAATTGATGCTTCACAATTGCCCTACTCATGGTTTGAATTTATGGATGATCATACAAATTTTTTATGCCGGATTGAATTTTGCTTCTAGAAATCTTTTAGATTCAGCCGCGGGAGGCACGTTTATGGAAATTACGTTAGGAGATGCTACAAAATTGCTTGATAATATTATGGCTAATTATTCTCAATGGCACACCGAAAGATCTTCTAGTAAAAAAGTGCATGCTATAGAAGAAATCAATGTTTTGAGTGAAAAGATGGATGAACTTATGAAGATGTTTGCTACTAAAAATACTTCTCTCACTACCAGAAACTGAAATTTTTCTGTGTGTTATAACTTTTCCTGTCGGGCCCGCACTAGCTCACAGGAAAATGGGCCATATTCCTGTGCGTCAGGCAAAAACTCACAGAAAAAACAATATTGTTGTCGGTCCTGGCCCGGCCCACAGGACTAACCAATATCCCTGGCATGCGTAACCCACAGCGAAAATGAAGCCCAGGTTTGCCGCCATGAATTCTGCCACGCGCGCGAAAACATAGCCCGTCCCACCGCTGAACTTATTTTTGGGCTGCCGCTCACCGGTTGGAAAACATGGAATAAAGCCCCAGTGAAAAAATCCCAGTCATTCCCCACCCGAGCCAGACAGCGGCGCCCCCAAATCCCAGATCTGGCTGCCGCCAGCCATTAGCGTCCCAGATCCCTCGTCGTCTCTACGCAGATGCGCCCGAAATCCGTCGCCAACCTGCTGCGCCCCAGATCCCTCGTCGCCGGATGAGCCTCCACTAACCTCTCTCCCGCCCCATTCGTTATACTCGTTGGGTTGCCGAACAAGGAACGACCGCCTCCAGGATATGGCTGTCAACTTCGCCTCTACCTCCGGAGGGTCGCCGTAAAAGTACCTGCTAATGTCGTCAATCGATTGCCATCGAATCCTTCTATGAGTGCCACCCCTTTCCATCTAGGTACCACCCTTCCAGATCCATTTTTTTTCTTATTTTCCCTTCTTTAGGATTTGTTTCCATTTCCTGATTAATTTCATATGTGAGTACCTCCGACTCTAATCACCAGAAAATAACGAGAATGGTCTCCTTCCTCATTCTTTGAGTACTTGGTAGAAGAAAATGGCTCTATCTGAGACATTTGTTTTGAATAGGCCAAGGTAGTTGATGTCTCTCCTCTGCAACCGTATGTCTGCAAGAGATTCTACTAGTAGTACTAGCTAGAACCACAACTGCTTTTAAAAAGTCCGATATATTTTGATTTTCATCTTCCAGGTTAAAGGACTCCTAAAAAATCACTTCTTCAGAGGAGGGAAACAGAGTTGGACTGTTAATTGTAAAGGTAATGGAAAATACTGCATGCTTGTTATCATTTAAAATATCACTGGTTTCTCAAATATAGCTCTGCATATCTTCTTTTCTGGTTTTGTAATTGTGGGTCACCCTTTCCAATATTTGTATTTTGTGTATCAACATGTAACCGGATTTGAAACTAGAGTAAGAAGTAACAGCGAACATTGGTTTCTCAGTTAATTCTCTCAAGATCGAGCAGTAAATAAGAATCATGAAAAAGACATTAGCAGGTTCTATACATAAACTATTTTTTTGTCTTGTGTTGGTACAGACGGTGCATAAGGTTTTTTACTTGTGCTTTCACCCTTCCAAAATTTATCATGAATAATTGTATGGCATGTTTTCTCCTATATGTTACAATAACATTCGATGTCTAGTATGCTCAAGATCATCTGGTCTATTTTGAGCCAATAGCTGCTACATTTGTTCAGTCTTAAACTCCTAATGTTACTTTCCATTCTATTTCCTTATGATTTTTTTATTGTTTGACTATTTGAGTATGTAACAGTTTTGCTCTCTAATTTCTTTGTCCATACCCTTTGATTTAATCTCCTTCATTATTTTTTTATTTAGGAAGAATTAAACAAACATCACACGTTATCACTCAATGTAAGAAATTGAATAATATTCTTCCAAATGAAGTGGTACTATTCCCTTCCATATTTTGTTGTTGTATTCACATCAACCTACAAATTAAATATTGGTCAACACCTATTTGAGGTCTGATTTTTTTAGTTTGCAATCCATCTTGAGGAGGAGCAAAATTCAAGATTCGGGATCTACGAGAGATGCAAGAGCTTTTGTTCTTATCAAGGTATTTTTACTTTTGCTTTCACCCTGGTCTCCAAACTTGTATCATTAATAATTACCAAATCAAGTTGCCTTGTGTATATTAAAACATCCGTGCGGTGTTCAGTGTGCCCAACATCCTCAGATCAACATTATTGAGCCAATAGCTGCTATGTTGGTTTAATATGGAAACTACCCCTTTCTATTTCTTTGGGGCCCTTTATTGTCTCACCATGCAGTACTGTAAAAATGTATTATTGTCTCACCAATGATCCTTTTGGTTTCATGCTCTTTCATTATGTTATGATTTAGGGACCAATGATCCGTTGCATGGAAATACACGGAATAGGATCAACATAACAAGGAGGCTGAAGCAGGACGTTAAGGTTATCAATAAAGGCAAGAAATTCTACCTATTCTTCTGAATAAAGAGGTACTGTTCCCTGCTGTTACATTATTGAATAATTGCATAATCCTTTGGTTTTTACTGTTATGGAGATGATGATGACTCTGCCCATTTTTCTCGAACATCTGAAATGGTTAGACTTAACTTCTTGTTATTTTCTTACCATACAATTTTGTGGTGATGCATCATTGAGTGCTTGCACTTAAGAGTATTGACATTGGTACTGTGATTTGAGCCTGACTTGCAAGAAGCCTCTAATATCTCATCAATCCAGACTGTTAGCTGATAAATATTTCTAACTAATCTAGAAGCATGTGGTTAGGTTGTCATTTGAATGGATTTTTTCAGTTGCATGGTTTGTATAAATTTGAGATATGATTGTATCAAAAATTACTCCATTATTTTTTCCATATAGCTGTAAAATTGGGTAACTTTGCTGTGACAAAAATAAGTTGTGTATATATGCCACTGTTGTTGCGAGAAACTGACATATCAGATCGATTATGCTTATTATATCTTATAGATATTGTTCCTGTTTGTTGTCCCCTTTTTGTATCAAAGTGTTGACACTTGCACTTTTTTTTATGCGAGACACTTGCACTTTTGTACAAGTTCATTTATGTCCATTGCAGGGTAACCTTGAAGAGAAGCTTGCAACTTAAGCTGTAACCAAACATTATGAAAAGAGGTCTCATGCTATGAATATTTAGTTGATGCACTAGTGTTTTTAGATGTTGCGCCTCTGTTTTCATTCTCTTTTTATTCATGTATGTAAATTTGATGGAATTGTATCCGATGTATGTGAATTTTTAACTCCATGGTTGATGGAAGCTATTGATAGTGATGTTTCTCTGTTCTAAACATTCAGAGTAATAAAATAGCTATGTGTAAGACCATCAATTCTAAGATTTTTTTTGTTCATTAGACTCATTTTTTCCTGGTGGTTATGTATGACCGGGATATGAAATTTACCTGGTTTACCAAACCTGACGACTGTGTATCCCTGTGAGGCCAAATCTGTCAGAGAAACAATGAAAACCGACAGGAAAAATGTTCCTATCGGCCAGCCGACAGGCATATCATAATTTCCCTGTCGAGTTATGCTTGACGGCTAACCCTGACGGTTGGCCGACAGGAAATACTTTCCTTGTCGGTAAACCATATTTTCCTGTCGGGTTTCGGCTCACAGGAATATTTCTGTATCTGGTAGTGTCTTGATCCCAATGATATGCCTTTATCTACTTTGATTGAGAATAATAATGAATCTATGGATGTGAATTTTTGTTGGTAGGAATAGTTTCGGAAATAACGCGTATAGAGGGAATTTCAATCCTAGGCCTTATCCTAGTAATCCTTCTAATAATTCTGGAAATTCCTACAACAACTCTTATGGAAATTTTAATAAGATGCCCTCTGAATTTGAGAGTAGTGTTAAAGAGTTTATGAATTCACAAAAGAATTTTAATGCTTTGCTTGAAGAGAAATTGCTTAAAGTTGATGATTTGGCTAGGAACGTTGATAGAATTTCTCTTGAAATTGATTCTTTAAAGCTTGTATCTATTCCTCCTAAACATGATATCAATGAGTCTGTCAAAGCTATGAGAATTTCCATTGATGAGTGCAAGGAAAGAACCGCTAGGATGCGTGCTTCCAAAGATGCCTTTATTAAAGCGTGTTCTTCCAATTCCTATGAAATTCAAGATGAAGATCTAAAAGTTATTGATGTGCCCCCCATTAAATCTTTGTTTTGCAATATGAATCTTGATGAAAATGAATATGATCTTCCTTTAACTAGAAGGCTTTCTAAGGATTCGGAGTTTTTAGACCTTGATGATGAAATTGATGAAAGTGGGATTGAAAGAAATAAAAACCTAGATGTTGCTAAACCCACTATTTTGGATCTCAAGGAATTTAATTATGAAAATTTCTCTCTAATTGATTGTATTTCCTTGTTGCAATCCGTGCTAAATTCTCCTCATGCTTATAGTCAAAATAAGGACTTTACCGAACACATTGTTGATGCCTTGATGCAATCTTATGAAGAAAAATTTGAGTTGAAAGTTTCTATCCCTAGAAAACTCTATGATGAGTGGGAACCTACTATTAAAATTAAAATTAAAGATTATGAGTTTCATGCTTTGTGTGATTTGGGTGCTAGTGTCTCCACTATTCCCAAAACTTTGTGTGATTTGCTAGATTTCCGTGACTTTGAAGATTGCTCTCTAAACTTGCATCTTGCAGATTCCACTATTAAAAAGCCTATGGGAAGAATTAATGATGTTCTAATTGTTGCAAATAGGAATTATGTGCCCGTAGATTTTATCGTTCTTGATATAGAATGCAATCCTTCATGTCCCATTATTCTTGGTAGACCTTTCCTTAAAACGATTGGTGCGATTATTGATATGAAGAAAGGGAATATTAGATTCCAATCTCCCTTAAATAAGGGCATGGAAAACTTCCCTAGAAAGAAAATAAAATTACCTTATGAATCTATCATGAGAGCCACTTATGGATTGCCTACCAAAGATGGCAAAACCTAGATCTATCCTTGTTTTGATGCCTAGCTAGGGTCGTTAAACGATAGCGCTTGTTGTGAGGCAACCCAATTTTATTTTTTGTTTTTTGTTTTTGCTTCTGTTTAGGAATAAATAATCCATCTATCCTCTATTTGGATGTGGTTTTATGTTTTAATTAGTGTTTGTGCCAAGTAGAACCTATAGGATAAGCTATGATGATAGTTGATTTGATTCTGCTAAAAAACAGAAACTTTGCGCTCACGAGAAAAAAATTCAATAAATCACAGAAACGTGCTTTTGCATTGATTCTTTTTTCTGCTGATCAAAAAACAAATTTTCCAGTACGTCCTATTTTGGTAGAATTTTTAGAGTTCTATAAGTTTGCCTTAGTTACAGATTGCTACAGACTGTTCTGTTTTTGATAGATTCTGGTTTTCGTGTGTTGTTTGCTTATTTCGATGCATCTATGGCTAATAAATTTGTTTATAAACCATAAGGAAGTTGGAATACAGTAGGTTTAACACCAATATAAATAAAGAATGAGTTCATTACAGTACCTTAAAGTAGTCTTTTGTTTTCTTTCACTAACGGAGCTCACGAGATTTCTATTGAGTTTTGTGTTGTGAAGTTTTCAAGTTTTGGGTGAATTCTTTTGATGGATTATGGAACAAGGAGTGGCAAGAGACTAATCTTGGGGATGCCCATGGCACCCCCAAGATAATCCAAGGACACCAAAAAGTCAAAGCTTGGGGATGCCCCGGAAGGCATCCCCTCTTTAGTCTACTTCCATCGGTAATTTACTTGGAGCTATATTTTTATTCACCACATGATATGTTGTTCTAAGTTTCGAGTTGTAATCCTTATGTTGTAATCAATAGAAGTGTGATGATCATCATTATTAGAGCATTGCCCAAACAAAAAAAAAACAAAAAAAAGAAAGGCCCAAAAAAAAGGGAGAGAATAAATAAAAAGGGCAATGCTACTATCTCTTTTTCCACACTTGTGCTTCAATGTAGCACCTTGTTCTTCATATAGTGAGTCTCATAAGTTGTGCTTCAAAGTAGCACCTTGTTCTTCATATAGTGAGTCTCATAAGTTGTTCTTCAAAGTAGCACCTTGTTCTTCATGTAGTGAGTCTCATAAGTTGTCTTTTTTATACTAGTGGGAATTTTTCATTATAGTACTTGGCTTGTATATTCCTACGATGGGCTTCCTCAAATGCCCTAGGTCTTCATGAGCAAGGAAGTTGGATGCACACCCACTAGTTTTCTTCTTGTTGAGCATTTATAGCTCTAGTGCCTCCGTTGCATGGCAATCCCTACTCCTCATGTTGACATCAATCAATGGGCATCTCCATAGCCCGTCGATTATCCTCGTCAATGTGAGACTTTCTCCTTTTTTGTCTTCTCCACACAATCCCCATCATCATATTCTATTCCACCAATAGTGCTATATCCATGGCTCACGCTCATATATTGCGTGAAGGTTGAAAAAGTTTGATATTATTTAAGTATGAAACAATTGCTTGGCTTGTCATCGGGGGTATAGAAGTTGGGAACATCTTTGTGTGACGAAAATGAAGCATAGCCTAACTATATGATTTTGTAGGGATGAACTTTCTTTTGCCATGATATTTTGAGAAGACATGATTGCCTTGATTAGTATGCTTGAAGTATTATTATTTTTATGTCAATATGAACTTTTGTCTTGAATCTTTCGGATCTGAATATTCATACTACAATTAAGGAGATTTACATTGAAATTATGCCAAAGTATCACTCCGCATCAAAAATTCTTTTTTTATCATTTACCTACTCGAGGACGAGCAGGAATTAAGCTTGGGGATGCACGATCGTCTCCAACGTATCTATAATTTTTGACTGCTCCATGCTACTTTATCTACTGTTTTGGACTATATTGGGCTTTATTTTCCACTTCTATATTATTTTTGGGACTAACCTATTAACCGGAGGCCCAGCCCAGAATTGTTGTTTTTTTTCCTATTTCAGTGTTTTGAAGAAACATAATATCAAACGGAGTCCAAACGGAATGAAACCTTCGGGAACGTGATTTTCTCACCGAACGTGATCCAGGAGACTTGGACCCTGCTCCAAGGAACAACCGAGTGGTCACGAGGGTGAAGCGCGCCCTCCCACAGGCGCGCCCCTACCTCGTGGGCCCCTGTTGCTGCACCGACGTACTCCTTCCTCCTATATATACCTACGTACCCCGACAGATCAAATACGGAGCCAAAAACCTAATTTCACCGCTGCAACTTTCTGTATCCACGAGATCCCATCTTGGGGCCTGTTCCGGAGCTCCGCCGGAGGGGGAATCCACCACGGAGGGCTTCTACATCAACACCATAGCCTCTCCGATGAAGTGTGAGTAGTTTACTTCAGACCTTCGGGTCCATAGCTAGTAGCTAGATGGCTTCTTCTCTCTTTTTGGATCTCAATACAATGTTCTCCCCTCTCGTGGAGATCTATTCGATGTAATCTTCTTTTTTTGCGGTGTGTTTGTTGAGACCGATGAATTGTGGGTTTATGATCCAGCTTATCTATGAATAATATTTGAATCTTCTCTGAATTCTTTTATGTATGATTGAGTCTTTGCAAGTCTCTTCGAATTATCCGTTTGGTTAGGCCAACTAGATTGGTAGTTCTTGCAATGGGTGTAAGTGCATCTAGTGCCACCCCTAGTTGGTTTTGGAGTATTGACGACAAATGTGGTTGAGGGACTAATGCGTTTGTGAGAATTGCAGGATAACGCAGGTAGTGTCCCTCATTGATTCGGTTTACCTACCGGAGATGACCCCTAAAAATGTATGAAGACATTGAAGACAATGGTGGTATGTGAAGATATTCACATTGAAGACTATAACATGAGAAGACATTGAGTGAAGACTATGGAGCGCGAAGATCGTGGTCGTCTCGTTGTTTCCTTTTCTTCTTTGTTGAGTCATAGGAACCACCGTCTTTGTTAAGTGGGGTCCAAGTGATCATAGTCGAATGATCAAGTGATGCTCAACCCAACTCCTCTGTGTTCGAGCGAAGACAATGAGAGTAAAACTTATCCAGAGCTGGATGAGTCAGCTTTGCTTGTAACCCAAGTAAAGTTGCCGTGTGTGTTCGAAATCTGACCGTTGGAACACGTGTCAGTTCCTTAGTGACCCAGGGTCATTTCGGACATAACAGTTCGGGTTGCCTAGTGGCTATAAATAGCCCACCCCCTACACCATAAATTGGTGGCTGCTCAGAGTTAGTGCACGGCTTTTGTCGTTTGGGAGCAACCCACCTCGAAGCCTTTGAGAGAGAGAAATCCTTGCGAGGACAAAGCCCAAAAAACCCAGAGCCAAAGAGTGTTAGGCATCACTGAAGTTTTCCTGTCACTGTGAATCCTCTAGCAGGTTAGGCGTCGCGTTCTGAGCATCCAAGAGTCATTGTGGATTGCTGGTGAACGTCGTCTGTGAAGGTTCGGAAGTCTACCTTGAAGACTTACCAGAGTGATTGGGCGAGGACTGTGTGTCCTTAGCTCAAGGGGAATAAGGTGAAGACGCGGTCTTGAGTTGAATCTCAGCCTCCCTAACCAGATGTACAGTTGTCACAGCAACTGGAACTGGTCCAACAAATCCTGTGTCTTCAACAAGTGACTGGTTCTATCCCTTTCCTCCTTTACTTAGAGTTTGTCTTCGTGAAGTCATTGCCTCTTTGTCATACCTGTTTGACTTCATTGCTTGACTGCTTTTGTTGATTGGCTTCATACTATCTTCCATCCCGATCCTTACTACATAGCTGCTATTAGTCTTGTCCGTTCACGATATTGCATACTTGACTATGGCTTGCTTGTTGTAGTTTATCTTCCGCTGCATATCAATTAGGTCATTTCTATTGTTTGTCTTGAAACATTCGTGTTTTGAAGACGTTCATAAAAATCGCCTATTCACCCCCCCTAGTCGATAACTAGCACTTTCAATTGGTATCGGAGCAAGGTACTCCCTTGTTCTGTGTGATTCGGTTTAACCACCTGGAGTTTTAGCTATGTCGACTGCAGGGATAATCAAGGTCTTCGCTGCTTGCCCCATGTTCGATGGAACTGACTATCCCTACTGGAAGAATAAGATGCGCATGCATCTTGAAGCCATTGATGTCGACCTCTGGTATGTCGTCAAGAACGGCGTTCCCAAGTGCAGTGAAGGTGTCACCCTGCTGATATCAAGAAGTTCATTCAAGTGGACTCAAGCTGGAAAGAACATCATACGTGGTCATCGACCAAAGGACAGTATGGCCGTGTGAGTGCTCTGGAAGCGTCGAAGCTAGTGGGGGACTGGCTATCCAAGGTCAACGAAGGCGTCTCAACGGAGAGATCAAAGGATCAGTGTTCTTCGCAACCTTTTCAACCGCTTCAAGAGAAATGACAATGAAAATGTCCAGCTCACGTTTGATCGCCTCACTGACATCACAAATGAGCTTCATGCTCTCGGCGCCACTGAGGTCACCAAGCATGAAATCGTCAAGACACTACTGAGATCACTTGACAGCTCTTTTGACACCCTTGCCCTCATGATACAAGAACGTCTTGACTTCAAGACACTCGATCCGTCTGATATACTTGAGAGGCTCAACACACATGAGTTCTAGCTATCTGAGAAAAGAGATATCTATGGTCCCAACTATGGACGAACTCGCGCTTTGAAGGCAAAAGTTGTTTCCTCATCTGATGAAGAATCTGATTGCGGTTCTGATGATCCTGAAGACATTGGAAAGGAACTTGCTATGCCTGTGAAGAAGTTCCAGAAGTTCACTAGGAAGAAAGGCTTCAGAAAGTCTTCACGATCCAGCTCAAGAAATGATGAAGCTTCCACTCATGACTACAAGAAGAGAACCTGTCACAAGTGCAAGAAAACTGGACACTATATCTCTGAGTGTCCATAGTGGGACAATGAGAAGACGAAGAAGAAGAGCAAAGAATATGATTCTGATGACAAGAAGAAGAAGAAATCTTCAAAGTCTTCTTCCAAGTCCTCATCAAAGTCTTCATCTCATAAGAAGAGCTCATCTAGAAAGGCTCGTGCTTTTGTTGGCAAGAAAATGGATTCAAAGGAGGAGTCTGCTTCTGAGGAGGTGGAGGTGGAGTCTGAAGAGGAGTCCGACCCGGGCGTTGCAAGTCTGGCTTTAGCCACAACCTATGTTGCCAAGTCCATCTTCAACACTGAAGACAATGACTTCTACACCAACGCTGAAGGCGATGACAAGGATGACCCTGCTCCCACCCTCTCGCTTCATGGCACGGGGTGCCAAGGTAAAATCACGTGATGCTTACTTTCAAACATCAAGTGAAGATGACTCTGATTGTGAATCCAAACCCAGCTACAAAACACTTGCTAAAATTGCAAACGAACAACAAAGAGCTATGGAACATACTCAAAAACTGTTAGACAAAAGCGATGACCTGTTGGACGCGGAAATGACGCGTTCACAGTCCTTATTTGAAGACATTAAAAATCTTCATGCTAAGTACCAAGAAAATGAAAGTCGTCATGAAACGCTCTCAACTACTCATGAAAGGCTCTCCTATGATTATCTTCAAAGGAAGCAAGAGCTTGAGAAATTGAGAGCGGCTCATGAAGATCTTCAAAAAGAGAATGAGCCACTTCGCGCTCAACAGATCAGTTCCGCTCAGGATGGATTTGAACCACCATGTCTAAAATGCCTTGAGCATGATATAGCTACCTCTATTGCTGAATGTTCAACTGCTGCTACTGTTGCATTGTCTTCAACTACTAATGTGGTAACTAACCCCTCTGCGGAGGATACCACTGCTATTCTTGATGAAAATGCTAGGTTGAAGACATTGCTTGAAGCAGGGATGTATAAAAGACTGAAAGGGCATCGGACACTGCGATGTCCTCAAAAGCAGATTCTGAACCGAAACCCTAGGAAAGAGGGTGTTGGGTTCGAGAGGAAAATGAATGTTGATGGTTCCTACTGGAAGCCTGAGCAGTATCCCAAAAACACATGGGTTGCTGCAAAGGTTCCTTCAGTCGATCCATCCACCTTATCTGGCTTTACCTGTGCTAACCCTATTATCATTGATGAATCCTTTGATGAAAACTATAAGCTGTTAAAGAATCAGAATGGTGAAGTGTTTGCTAGGTATATTGGTACTAACTGCAGGAATGGACCACCTATGAAGAAGATCTGGGTTCCCAAAAGCTGTCTTGAGAATCTTCCAGTGAATTTCATCATGACACCACACAGGAAGAAGACAAACCCAGGACCTAAGGCGTCATATGGTCCAAAGGCTTCATCTGAGATAGAGGACTCACGAGTCACCCTAACGCCAATGTTTTGCAGGGAAACCGTACTCAAATTTATGAATATGAGCGTGTGTCTTCAAACCGCTATGTTCATAGAACTAAGAACTTTTCTGCTTATTCATACGAGTATCATTCATCTCCTGCAAGGCTATTTGCTAGGGCTCCAAAGTCGAAATTCTCAGATGCTGCACTTAGAGTCATTGCTTCTAAGCCACCCCTGAAGATGTGGGTGGTTAAGAAGAATTAACTCTCTTGCAGGAAAGGGTCTCCACCGAAAATCAAAGGCGTCGATGCTATTCTTGGGGACCTAAAACATCTTGTTGGGCACAAGATCAAATGCCCAAATGGTCTCACTATGTATTTTATTCCTGAATCGTTTGCCATTCATCCTATCGGTCCTAATCTTGATTTAAGCTTCAATAATCCACTTGCTGTCAAATGTTTATGCTTCACAATGCTCTTGGTGAAGCCTATCCCCTAACCTCATCAGAGGGTATGACACCTCATGCTTGAGAATGGATTATGGACGGTGGATGCACTAATCATATATTTGGTGATCGAAGTCTTCTCATGGACTCAACCTTACGTCCATCAGGACAAGAGTCACATCACATTTCTTGACACTTTGGTAAAAGCAAGGTATTGGGTCTAGGTAGAGTTGCAATCTCAAAGGATCAACACATGGATAAAGTGATGCTTGTTGAATCCCTTGGTTTCAACTTGATGTCTGTCTTAATGCTTTCTCAGCAGGTCCACAGCTTGCTGTATGTCTTCTTGCAAAAGCTTCAGAATGCTGGCTCTGGCATCGAAGGCTGGGACATGCTGGCATGAGGAACTTACACACACTCGCCAAGAAGAAGCATGTCATAGGAATCGAAGGTGTCAAGTTCAAGAAGGATAATTTGTGTGGTGCCTGCGAAGCTGGAAAGATGACTAGGGCAAAGCACCCCTTGAAGACAATCATGACGACATCTCAACCCTTCGAGCTGTTACACATGGATTTGTTTGGCCCTACTCATTACTCTACCCTCACAACAACTTCTTGTCTCTATGGCTTCGTCATTGTTGATGACTACTCAAGATACACATGGGTGCACATAATTCTCTACAAGACTGAAGTGCAAGATGTCTTCAGACGCTTCGCCAATCGAGCAATGAACAATTATGGAGTCAAGATCAAGCATATCAGAAGCGATAATGGCACTGAATTCAAGAACACCGGACTTGATCTTTATCTGGATACCATGGGAATCACTCATGAGTTCTCTGCTCCATACACACCTCAGCAAAATGGCATCATGGAGCGCAAGAACAGAACCCTCATTGAGATGGCTCGAACAATGCTTGACGAGTACAAGACACCAAGAAAGTTACGGCACGAAGCTATTGATCTGACATGTCATGTCATCAACCGTGTTTATATCCATAAGCTTCTAAACAAAACATCCTATGAGCTCCTTCTTGGCAAGAAGCCAAATGTCGACTACTTGAGTATTTGGGGCTAAGTCTTTGGATCAAGGATCCCCATCACAAGTCAAAATTTGAACCCAAAGCTCACGAAGGCTTCATGCTCGATTACGGAAAGGACTCACACTCTTACAGTAGTCTTCAATCTCTATCTCTACAAAATCGTCGAAAGCGTAGATGTGCGATTTGATGAAACAAATGGTTCACAAAGAGAGTTCCTGCCAAGCACACTAGACGAAGCTCCGCCAAATGAATCTATCAAGCTGATGGGAACCGGTGAAATCATGCCTTCAAGCACTGCTGAAGAGGAACTTATCATTTCTACACCTAACCAACACGAAGACACTGCTCGACTGAAGACAATCCTCCCAATGATGACAATGATCGGCATGAGCAAAGTCTTAAATCCGATTCATCCTCGAGTTGCAAATGAAGTACAGATTGAGAAGATAATCGATAGCATCAATGCACCTGGTCCGCTTAGTCGCTCAAGAGCAACACAGCTAGCAAATTTCTGCGGGCATTTTTCATTTGTGTCAATATCAGAACCCAAGAAAGTTGCTGAAGCTTTTACGGAACCAGAATGGATTCAAGCTATGCAAGAAGAACTTCAACTGTTCAAGCTAAATAATGTTTGGGAACTTGTCAAGCGCCCTGACCCTCGCAAGCACAACATTATTGGCACCAAATGGATATATCGAAACAAGAAAGATGAGCATGGTCAAGTCGTCAGAAATAAAGCACGGCTTGTGGCTCAAGGATATACTCAAGTTGAAGGAATTGACTTCGATGAAACATTTGCTCCTGTAGCTAGGCTTGAAGCTATTCGCATACTACTAGCCTATGCTAACCACCACAACATCTTGCTCTATCAAATGGATGTGAAGAGTGCATTTCTCAACGACAAGATTGAAGAAGAAGTATATGTCGCTCAACCACACGGCTTTGAAGATCCAAAACATCCCGATATGGTGTACAAGCTAAATAAAGCAGTATGGCCTCAAACAAGCTCCTCGCTACCGGTATGATACAATCAAAGACTTCCTGAAGAGCAAAGGATTCAAACCTGGATCCCTTGATCCCACACTCTTCACGAAGACATATGATGGTGAACTGTTCGTATGCCAAATATATGTGGATGACATTATCTTCGGCTGCACCAATCAGAAGTATAGTGATGAATTTGGATACATGATGCAAGAACAATATCAGATGTCCATGATGGGAGAGCTCAAGTTCTTCCTTGGTCTTCAAATTCACAAAGAAAGGAATGGCATCTTTATATCTCAAGAAAAATACCTCCAAGATTGTCTGAAGAAGTTTGGAATGCAAGAGTGCAAAGGATACACGACGCCAATGCCAGCCAAACACCATCCGGGTCCCGACGACAATGGTAAAGAGTTCGATCAAAAGGTATACCGCTCCATGATTGGTTCCTTACTTTACCTATGTGCATCTAGGCCAAATATTATGCTTAGTGTTTGCATGTGTGATCGATTCCAAGCGGCACCAAAGGAATCACATCACTTAGCTGTGAAGCGAATTCTTCGATATTTGGCTCACACCCCAACACTCGGATTATGGTATCCAAAGGGCTCAAAATTTGATTTGGTTGGATTTTCGGATGCTGATTATGCTGGTGACAAGGTGGATCGCAAGTCTACATAGGGCACATGTCACTTTACGGGACGATCACTTGTTTGTTGGTCTTCAAAGAAGCGTAACTGTGTGTCACTCTCAAGCTGCAGAATCTGAATACATTGCTGCTGGATCCTCTTGTGCTCAGCTTCTATGGATGAAGCAAACTCTCAAGGACTATGGCATCAATCGTGAAGTACCTCTCTTCTGCGACAACGAAAGCGCCATCAAGATTGCCAACAATCCAGTCCAAAGCACTTCGAAGACAAAGCACATTGAAATTCGTCATCATTTTCTCGTGGATCATGTCATGAAGAAAGATATTGACATCATTCATGTCAACACTGAAGAGCAACTAGCAGATATCTTCACAAAGCCCTTGGATGAGAAAAGGTTTTGCAAGTTACGGTGTGAGCTAAATATCTTGGAATCCTCAAATGTCCTGTGATTAAGCACACATCCTAACACTTATGCATGTTGATGACTTAGATGTGCAACACACGAAGTAACGTATGCCTTCAATCTAATGAAGACTTACATTCTGAGTGTGAATACATTAACATGGAATTTGACTTCGGAGCGCCACGATAATTGTGCGCCGTGTCTGGGTCTAATACTTCCTATACAGTGGGTAACGCCACCACCAAATTTCTTTGTTTGAAGTGTTTCACTCATGGCGTTATTTCTACAATAGCTTCGCATTTGATTTGTCTTCAACTTCAACCTATCTTCATGATTTCACTATGTTGATTTGGTTGCTGACTGATATATATATATATATATATATATATATATATATATATATATATTTCTGTCCTCTACAGCATTCACTTATAGCTATGTCTTCAAGTTGAATCTTTTGAACTAAGTGAATGTGATCGGACCCTAATCTCTCTATGCTTTCTATCTCAAACTCTATCTGTCCAAATCATATGCATTCTATTGAAACTGTCGAATGTCTTCTCTGCATCCTTGTCAGCAGAAGACACAGAGACAAACTTTAAGTCTGTTTTAAATGACTCATCCTTACTGTTGAATTACGGAGAAGCCGGAATGACCATCCGACAAACCTGGCGAGCGTGGGAACGTGGGACAACTCAGACAATGTTGCATGCGTGCCACGTGCCCCTCAGATGTGAACCGCCAGGGGCACCTGCGTAATTGCATTGCGCCGCACACCTTGTTAAAATACCTGTCTCCTGCGGTAAAGAAAATCTTCTTCCACCTCTCCACCTCGTCAAAACCCTAGAGCCACCACTAGCTCTCGACGACGCCGGCAACGAAGCGCTTAGCTGCCGCGACTTCTCCGACGCCGTCTTCACGCCGGCCGCGAACATCTTCATCTCCGCCGCCGCCGTAGGTGTCCTCCGTCGCCAAGTTAGGGCACGGTGGATTGAACTGCTCGGCCTCCTTTCTTCCCGTCTAGCAGTTCTTCGAGTGGTAAATATAACTCTATTTTTACCATCTTTTTGATCTTCAAGATTCATCCTACTTGCCAAAATTGGTTTCTGCCCATACTATGTTAGATCTGTTCTGTCTGCATCTCATACTGCCTAGTATATTCGATTAAGCTTCACAACTATTTAGATTCCTCACTTGTACTTATTCATGGATTCGTACAAATCTGGAACCAACTCTCAGCGTATAAGTGAATGTCTTCGCATCATGAGGTCAATGTCTTCAAACCGATTTATCTTCAAAATCTTCTGAGAATGCATTTGACCTCTTCCCCTTCCTCGCATCTCTAATGTCATCACAGGTACATATGCGTGGGAGAATCCCTTGGTTCTCATAGTGCGCATTCGTTTGCAGAATTCTTACAGCATCAAAATAACTCTCCCGAAGCCAGTTCTTGTCTGTCCAGCAAACGCAAGCCTTTGAAGCCTTTAAATGTGAAGCCATTCAGTTTGAAGCTCATGGCTACAGATAAATCAGTCAGGAAGGGCGGCAGACAGCGTCGTGAGGGAACCTCAAAAGATCTGCCTGATGACCTCGCAGAGCTGTACAAAACAGATCCCGAAGAGACTTACAATCAGCGCAAGACGCGAATCCAATGGATTCGTCGCTATTGGGCTAAACAGTGGTTCAAGTACAATTTAAATGCTTGCGAGAATATGCCGAGAAGAATGCCATCAGAAGCCCTTGGGGTGATATTCTGTTTCGAGGCCTTCCTCCCAAGAACATGGCTGAAGCTATTCATCAAGGTTTCTATCCTTGCATGGTCCGTGGACCTTAGCCTGAGAATGCCGACCCGACATCTTTGCTCTGGTGTCGTGATGACAATCTCTTCAAGCGCAACTTCCAGCATGCAAAGGCTTCTGCAAAGGAAAACAAGAAGTCATTGGGATTAGACTTCAACCCTGGTCCCTCTCCTCCCGTCTTTGACGGATCACGTGATCTTGAACCCAATGTCATCGGTCCCTTTTCAAACCTTGATGGCCTCATCACTTACATCTTGGTCCAAGGTGCCAAAGTGGATCACTCGATGGCGATCTTTGAGTCCGATGAAGCCCGACTCCAGCTCCTGCTCCTGCTCCAAAGCCGCAAGCTTAAGAAAGTCAAGGCTCCAAAGTCACCTGCTCTTCCAAAAGCTTCACGTGTGAAGCCACCGCCATCGCACCTTCCGAAGCGATGCACGGTCGAAGATCAATCCCGTATCTCCAAGAAGACGGAGAAGAGAAAGAAAATTGTCAAGAACACTAAACTGACACTGACCCCTGCTGCCATTCTGCGTGAAGAGCACATTGATCTGTCAAGTGATGACGATCTTGCAGATGATGCTCTTGAGCAACTTATCAAGAGCAAAGAAGAAGCAGAAATCTTCAACAACTTGCCTCTCTTTGATGTGGCAATCATCCATCACTTCATTGATGAATGGTTTGATACCCCAAACATCAGTTTTGTAGATCTGCAACTTCCTATTGGCCTCAGCGTCTCTTTCAACGACGCCATTGCTTCTGAGCTAGCTCTAGCTCAGCGCATTGTTGAACTGAAGCACAAGATTGACTATGAGAAGGCTCAGTTCAAGAAGCCTATGGCTGCCCTCAGTGTGCAAGACGTTAAAAACTTCAAGGTCATGCTGCACGACCTCAAAGAAAACTTTGTCAAGAAGCGCGAAGAAGCCAGAGGCTTTCGTGAGCGCATGAAGGCTCTGGCTGACAAGTGTGTGCTTGCCTACAATGAAATTTGAGAAGCGCCAAAGCTCTTGGCCGCCTGGCATCGACCCGGGATGGCTGCAAAGAAAAAGAAGTCTTCAACTGACCAAGCTGCATCTTCAAGGCAGGAAGAGCCCCGCATATTCTTCCCAAGCAGCATGACTGCTCGAAGCCAAAGGTCCGTCAACCGCTTACGAGCGTAAGAAGACGAGGGCTGCCGAGGCTGAAGCGAGAAAAGGAAAAATCCTGACGCCTCGATGCTGCTCCCTCCAAGAAGAAGCTTAAGACCAAGAAGAATCGGGCTGCTCCCACAGAGCCCTTGGTTGTTGAACCCATTTACGTGGTTCGTCCCCGCGTCTGCAACCCAAGAACTTCGCATGACTGTTCATGAGCCTGCTTCCACAGAGGCTCCTGAAGCTGAAGAGATTCCAGCAGCTGATCCCATCACTCCTGAAGACATTGGTCACCATGACAATGTTGAAGATGATGAAGTTCTTCCTCAAATCGAGTACAATGTGGTATAATCGCCTGTTCATACGAACAACGAACTCATCAGCATTGGTCGTCCTCTGACGCCAATTGCACAGGATGCTTCATGGGCTGATCGCCCCCAACAACAAGACTCCCCCAGTACTCCCCAAAATCAGGTCACTCCCCAACAACAAGTCACTCCCCAACAACAACAACAAGATGAAGAGGAAGACTTTGAGGCCCAGACAACCCCATCTCCAAAGGCGTCGCCAATATTTCGCAGGCTTCGCAAAGGTCAAAGGCCTCAAGTACCTCTCTCGAAAGCTGCTCTGTATGAAGGAGAAGTGCACCACCAACCTGTTGCACGTCAAGTGTTTTCAGAAGCCACTCCAATTGTGAATGTCTCTGAGTCTGAAGCTAAAGCTGCTGAAGATAATCCGGCTGCATCAGCCGCAGACACCCAAGAAGAAGAAGAACGTGTCCCTACACCCCCTGTAATTGAACAAGTTATTCCTGATAGCAACATGCCAGTGCCCGACCCTCCAGCTCCTCAAGTGGAGGTTGAAAACATTGAGGCTGCCACCTCCAACACCAATGAAGCCAACGTGATCATGGCTGAAGCCAATGTGGAGCCTGTCCCAACTGCTCCTGAAGCCACTGAAGGAAATGTGCCTGAAGCCAATGAGGCAACTGCTCCCGAAGCATCTGCTGAGCAGCCTGAAGCCTCGATTCTTGCCATCGCTCGATTCCGCCACCAAGGCCCTACACAATCGAGCAAGCATACAACTATGGCGAGCTAGTCACAGTAAGATGGCCCGTTCTGGTCCCTTCGCCTCATGCCTCTGGTCCTCAGTTCGACTATCATATTGAGCATAGGCCTCAGGTCCAGAAGCCGAAGCCAAGACTGCCAAGGTTTCCGTGCACGCGCCACCTCAACAGGTTCTTTCAATGCAAATGGCTTCAAAGCCCACAACACTTTCTTTGACAGTGCAAAGAACCCCTACACAAGGCCAAGGATCTCATCTGATCGTTTCTGGAGCTATCAGCAAAGAAGCTATTACTCCTGTGTTCTGTATGACCAAGGCCGCATTTTCCGTCATATGCGCCTTGACACTGAAGCCATTGCCGGACTGCCGTGCTTAGAAGAAGCACTTGACTGCTTTCATGATGCATGTCTGCTTGGTTTCGTTACAGACAAAGAACACTTGAATGAAGAATTAGTTCTTCAATTCTATGCTACCCTCCGCATCCGCGGCTACAACAGAGACACAAAGACATGGGTTCTCGAGTGGATGACTGGAAATGTTCATCATGAAGCCAAAGCTCTTGACATCATTGAGCTCACAGGCCTACCCACTCCCGGAGAGCTGTTTGAACCTGGATGTCAACTCCACCGCGATGCCTTGGAGAGCATATTTCATAAGCCAGAACCCGACATGAGTCAGACGCTGAGCATGATGAAGCCACTGCCACATGACGCTGAATACCCTCAGCACTTCTTAGTTGATGACCTTGAGTATCTGCCTCGCACATTATATCACATCATCAGACGAACTCTATGGCCAATCAAAGGGCATTCATCGTTAGCAAAGCTTGAAGGAGCAATGAAGACATTGGTCTTCTACATCCTCAATGGCATCAGCTTCAACACACAAGAATTCTTCATCTGACAATTGGCTGCGTCTGGATCTGATCTGTTTGGTCTGAAGTTCTATGCTCCATGGGTCATGCGCCTCATTAAGATGCACTCTGCTATCAACTACCCTCTGCTCGCAATCATCTGATCTTTCTACCAGAGGTTGATATGTCTGTTGAAGCCATATACCCTGAGCCTACCAAAACGCGACTAAGTCTTCAGAACGCAGATCACCACAACTTCTCTCAACCTATGGAAGGCGTCCAAGTGGTATCTCGTGTTTATCCTCTGGCTCGGAACACACGTCTGCCTCATCGTGCACGGACTGAAGCCACTGAGAGCACAATTGGCCAAAGGCCTCGGAAGCACTCTCGAGTCCTCAATGATCGAGAACTTCTTGTGGCGCTGCATCAAAAGGAAGATAAGCATCACTCCTGGCTCAAGCGTCAAATGCAAAGCCTCTTGGTGGACGTCAATCGCATTCGAAACCTTGCCACCAAGAATGCTTTTGTCACTCACGAGACTTGTCGGCGATCATGGAGGAGTTTGACCTTGCTCGATCTTTGAAGCAGATCTTCAAGACGATGGCTTCAATTGAACGCTTCAAGTTTGACTCCACTCCTCCATGGAATGCAGTCCTCTGACGAACTCCATCTCTTGAAGACTCGACTATTCTTCCTCCGCGGCAACTGTCAATGCCAGAGTGATCGATGATGAAGCCGATGCTACTTCACCGCCCTACTTACGCATTTAATCGACCTTTGCACCAAGCTCGTCTGCACCGCCAACCAACAACAACAACCTGCTGCATCATCTTCTTGAAGAGGACGAGTAGATGCTCTATGTCTTCAAACCTTTTGGTCCCATCGACAAAAGGGGGAGAAGCATATGAGTTTGATAGTCTTCAAGCGGGTTCATCAGGGCGGTTGAACTATATTTTGCCTAGTGTTTACAACTCTCGCTTTTGATACATTTGGTTCTTTGAGTTGTAACACTTAAACTCGATGGTCAAATGCTACTTATTTGCTTTACTGCAGTGCGATGATAAATTCCGCGTAATGCGACGATAACTTCCGCACTTGGATCATTCTGCAGACGTCCATTTTTCATTATGCATGTCATTCTCTTAGCTATATCATTTCATGCATGATGAATTATCTTCATAAGTTGAAGAGGAACTCCACAAGTACAACCTGCCATGTGCATTTGCATTCCAAAAGCAAACTACTCATATGCACATCTTCAGGGGGAGCCTTTGCCACTTATGAAGACAATTCCCTATCCTTTACAATTTCACATATATTATCCCCGTTGAAAACTTCAACCAGTTTGTCATCAATCACCAAAAGGGGAGATTGTAAGTGCATCTAGTGCCACCCTAGTTGGTTTTGGAGTATTGACGACAAATGTGGTTGAGGGACTAATGCGTTTGTGAGAATTGCAGGATAACGCATGTAGTGTCCCTCATTGATTTGGTTTACCTACCGGAGATGACCCCTAAAAATGTATGAAGACATTGAAGACAATGGTGGTATGTGAAGATATTCACATTGAAGACTATTACATGAGAAGACATTGAGTGAAGACTATGGAGCCTTGGTAAGATCGTCTCGTTGTTTCCTTTTCTTCTTTGTTGAGTCATAGGAACCACCGTACTATTAAGTGGGGTCCAAGTGATCATAGTCGAATGATCAAGTGATGCTCAACCCAAATCCTATGTCTTGGCCGAAGACAATGAGAGCAAAACTTATCCAGAGCTGGATGAGTCAGCTTTGCTTGTATCCCAAGTAAAGTTGCCGTGTGTGTTTGAAATCTGACCGTTGGAACACGTGTCAGTTCCTTAGTGACCCAGGGTCATTTCGGACATAACAGGTCGGGTTGCCTAGTGGCTATAAATAGCCCACCCCCTACACTATAAATTGGTGGCTGCTCAGAGTTAGTGAACGACTTTTGTCGTTTGAGAGCAACCCACCTCGAAGCCTTTGTGAGAGAAATCCTTGCGAGGACAAAGCCCAAAACACCTGAGCCAAAGAGTGTTAGGCATCCTTTGAAGTTTTCCTGTCTGCGTGACACGAAGACTTATTACACTTGAGGACCTGTGAATCCTCCGGCCGGTTAGGCGTCGCGTTCTGAGCATCCAAGAGTCATTGTGGATTGCGGTGAGCGTTGTGCGTGAAGGTTCGAAAGTCTACCTTGAAGACTTACCAGTGATTGGGGAGGACTGTGTCCTTATCTCAAGGGAATTAGGTGAAGATGCGGTCTTATGAGTTGAATCTCAGCCTCCCTAACCAGATGTCTGATTGTCACAAAGAATCGAACTGGTCCAACAAATCCTGTGTCTTCAACAAGTGACTGGTTCTATCCCTTCCCTCCTTTACTTAGAGTTTGTCTTCGTGAAGTCATTGCCTCTTTGTTATACCTGTTTGACTTCATTGCTTGACTACTTTTGTTGATTGGCTTCATACTATCTTCCATCCCGATCCTTACTACATAGCTGCTATTAGTCTTGTCCGTTCACAGTATTGCATACTTGACTATGGCTTGCTTGTTGTAGTTTATCTTCCGCTGCATATCAATTAGGTCATTTCTATTGTTTGTCTTCAAAACATTCGTGTTTTGAAGACTTTCCTAAAAATCGCCTATTCACCCCCCCTCTAGTCGATA
The DNA here is from genome assembly GCA_021605145.1 of Aegilops bicornis. NCBI lineage: Eukaryota > Viridiplantae > Streptophyta > Magnoliopsida > Poales > Poaceae > Aegilops > Aegilops bicornis. The sequence goes on along the minus strand of CM038675.1, from coordinate 62,173,582 downwards.
ACTAGCACTTTCAATGGGAGAAGTGTTTAGCTTTGGGTTCAATCTTGCGGTGTCCTTTCCCAGTGACAGCAGGGGCAGCAAGGCTTGTATTGTATTGTTGCCATCGAGGATAACAAGATGGGTTTTTTTTATCATATTGCATGAATTTATACCTCTACATCATGTCATCTTGCTTAAGGCGTTACTCTGTTTTTAACTTAATACTCTAGATGCATGCTGGATAGCGGTCGATGAGTGGAGTAATAGTAGTAGATGCAGAATCATTTCGATCTACTTGTCTAAGACGTGATGCCTATATACATGATCATACCTAGATAACGTCATAATTATTCGCTTTTCTATCAATTGCTCAATAGTAATTTGTTCACCCACCGTAGAATACTTATGCTCTTGAGAGAAGCCACTAGTGAAACCTATGGCCCCCGGGTCTATTCTCATCATATCAGTCTCCATTACTTTATTACTTGCTTTGTTTTTACTTTGCCTTTTACTTTTCACTTTGCATCTTTATATCAAAAATACCAAAAATATTATTTATCATCTCTATCAGATCTCACTCTCGTAAGTGACCGTGAAGGGATTGACAACCCCTAATCGCGTTGGTTGCGAGGAGCTATCGTTTTGTGTAGGTACGAGGGACTTGTGCGTGGTCTCCTACTGGATTGATACCTTGGTTCTCAAAAACTAAGGGAAATACTTACGCTACTTTGCTGCATCATCCTCTCCTCTTTGGGGAAATCCAACGCAGTGCTCAAGAGGTAGCAGACCTCAACATCATTGGGTTGGATGTGGAGGATGGTGATGCTGGTGTGACTGTCGGAGGCGGGGAAGAAGATCTGAGGCCTCTGGAAACGGCGCCGAAGGTACTGCTCCGCTGTGATGGACGGTTCCGTCGTTGGAGCAGCTCTGGTGAGGTGTACAGCGGCGAGGCTGAAGCAAGACAGGACAAACAACATTAATCTGAAGTGGGACCCTAATATCATATACAATAGATGATGTAAAATACATCACGAAAAAGTGCTAGATGTAAAACGCATCAGCCGCGCCACGGCCGCTCCAACAGATGCTGTAAGTACTGTTCACTCTGAACTTAACTGAAGAAACTGAACTTTATAGTCGAAACTGAATTTTACTGTCGAAACTGATTGAACTAGTAGTAGAGCATTGCAATAGATGTTTTGGGCGTTCCAGCACTAGTAGCAGAGAAGCAGTGATCTAAATCAGCAGACGCTCGAGCAGGGAATGCACTAGCAGAGAGCAAGTCGTGCAGTAGCACTGCGAGCGAGTGCTAAGCAGCAACTCCTGTAGCTGCCGGAGGTCGTGCAACAGCAGCAGTAGCGCAAGCGAGAGCAAGAGCAGAGCAATAGCACGAATGAAAGAAGGAGCAGTGCAGCAGCACGACCGGCAGCAAGAACAGAGCCGCAGCACGAGCAAGAGCCGGAGCAGCTGCATCTAGTGCCGGTGTGGAAGTCGCCGCCGAGGAAGCAACGACATGGGGGAGAGACGCCATGGATGATGTGGCCGGCGAGGGTGCCGTCGATGGAGACCCTCCATAGCTGCTCGGTATCGAGCACCGGTAGCCCCGTGAGATCGAATAAAAGATAAAATGTAGCGGTGCGTGCAGAACCTCCTTGGTGGCGCCGAGTTGGCCTCGGCTTCATTGGAATTGGTGACGGTGCTGCGGTTCCGGTGGGGCAGGTCAAGACGGCGGTGTGGGGATTGAGGTGGCGCGATAGACGATGCGAACGTCGGGGCAGCTCCTTGGAGGTGGAGGACGGGGCGGCTGATCCGGCATGACGATGAGATCGACGACGGATCCTCATCTGGTGCGGTGGATGAGGGACGGCGAGCAGTTGCGTTGGATGACATAGTCGGAGAAGAGTCTTCGGCTGGGCGACGGTCGGGAGGCCGACAGAGGAGCGTGGGATTTCGTGGGTTTTGGCGGCCTCGGTGTACGAATGGAGGGGCGAAGGGGAAGGGAGAGGGGAGCCAAGCTTAGGGACGCGCTTGTCTGAAATGTAGGGTAAGTTACCAGCATACCCCCACCGATTTTGACACCGTGACGTGGAGCTTCATTTCCGGCTAAGGGGTAGAAGGGGGATTTCGCGTGTCTGGGCTGCGGGACTGATTTCCGATGAGGAGGGAGTTTTCGCGCGCGTCGAAATTTCGGGTTAACAAGGCGCGGCGCGGGTTGAAGAGGCGGGAGTTTCAAAGCAGGTGAGACAAAAGATACTCGAGCTTGAAAATTTCGGGATAACAAGGTGCGGATTCCTTGTTTGGTAGAACAAACTTAACGTGTACAAAAAAACAATTCATACAAGACACAAGAGAGTCATGTCCCCTTTTACTATATTGCTATAAATGCCATTGAAAAAACTACAAGAAAAATGTAAAAAAAATCGGGAGAACAAGATTACCCTGTACAGTACCAAATCGATTCGCACTTCCCTCAATAACAAAAAAAAATTCAATTCCCACCAAAAGAAAGAGTAATGTCCCTTTTTATATGATTACAAATGCCAGGATCTCGAATTTCAATTTTTGAATCCACGTTATGTTGAATTCGAATATATCGTTAGGTGACCTTGCGGTTTATAATTGATGTAGTCGTACATTTTGATCTTCCATCATATATGAACATTTTACTCCACCATGTGAACATATATATTGTCGTCTACCATATGGACTAAATTTGAATCAATTTTCCTTATTTGAATATGATTGTTGTCAAGTTATACAATAATTTAAATATTATCTTGATAAAAAAAACATGCATATAGCAGTAATCATATTTCACTATGAACTACATGTACCATACGATCTCCAATTCAAATATTTTTATCCATTTTATGTTGAACTCAAATCATAGTACATTATTGGTCTAGGTAGCGAGATGTTCGGGATAATCTAAACCCTGTTTTCATATGTATAATTTTTGGCTGAATTGGGACAAGTTTTGGTATAAGCTTCTTCCAAAACCGGAGATTCTCTCAACAAGCCTCGTGGTTCCGAGAGGGAACATGTCACCTTTGTGTGTGAAACGATATACGCTGCCTCCCCCCACTAAAAGAAAAAGGGTCAAATGTGAAGCACATTAGTGCCGGTTTGATTTTGAGTCGGCACTAATGTGTCCATTAGTGCCGGTTCCAACGGCTAGCCGGCCGCTCTCATTAGTACCGGTTCGTGGCGAACCTTTAGCACCGGTTCGTGCCACGAACCGGTAATAAAGAGAGTGGTGGCAGGGTGTTCTCAGTCTGGGGCCCCTCCAGCACCTTTAGTACCGGTTCGTGGCACGAACCGGTACTAAAGGTCGTCCTACATAAATCGTTCGTCCACCCGATCTCGCTCTGTTCTTCCCCTTTCCCCTCTCCTCCTCTATTCTTCCCCTCTCTTCCTCGAGCTCATCACACATTTTGCCCAAAATTTGTCAAGATTTGAAGGCCCCCATCCATTCAAATGATCACAAAGGTTAGCAACTTTGTCCTTTCATCTCTCATTGCTAGATTAGCTCTTGCAATGCTTTGTATAGTGATTAATTTGTGAGTTTAGTAATTTGGGAGGAATTATATGTGCTAGTATTTGATTTATATGCAATTTGAGGTAAAAAATAACACTTAGTTTGCATATGTAGGTGTGGTTTACTTAGTGCCTTCTAAATCTCCATCGTAACCACCGTCGATCGCCCGCACCGTCCCGTCGCCGGCACCACCTTGTGGCGAGGCTCTTGTTCATGAATATTTTACATTATTAAATTGATGTTTGTGTGATTTGGATATATAGTTACTCATATAATTATCTTACCCGTACGTCGTTTGTTATACATAGTGCCATGGTTTTGATATCCGTCCCCGTCGGCCCTCGTCCTTGTTATGATTCGGATGTGGTATATTCTCTTTTAAAACTAGTTGTTACATTTCGTGTTTATGACAAATTATGCCCATCAAGTTGACATATATATTTTTATCTAGGAGGTATGTGAACCGGAAATTCCAACCGACCCTATTGTCGAGAGGTTAAATTTAGTTGAAAGAGAAAACGAGTATTTGAAAGAAAAAATGAAAATAATTGAGGGGGAGAAGATGGAATTGGAGTTGCATGTTGCCGATGTCGTCGATGATCAAAATATCAAGATGGAGAAAATGCTGTTGAAGATTAGAATGATTAGAAAATATGCCATTGATAGTGTGGCTTGGTATCATGATGCTATTGGATCAATTGTTACCTTAGTTGCGATCTTGATCGCATTTGTTGTTGCATTTAAATTCTTAACTAGAGAGTTATTTGTATGTTGCATTTAATTAAGTGTTGTATATGAACTTTATGTATGAACTTTATATATGAACTTGTATTAATTTGGTCTATTCGGTGTTGTGTAATGAAGATGAGCCGACAATGGATGTATGATGACCGATGCTCTCCCGAGTTCATTAATGGCGTGCATACTTTTCTGCTTGCCATTGAGGCAAACAAGCGGGCGGATGGTTTTATGCCTTGTCCATGTGCTAGTTGTAAGAATGGTTACAATTACTCTACGTCAAGAACCATTCACGTCCACCTATTTGAGTCTGGTTTCATGCCCCACTATAATGATTGGACCAAGCACAGAGAAAGAGGGGTTATGATGGAAGACAATGAAGAAGAAGAGGACGACAACAACTATCCTAGCCATGGGTTCCCTGAATACGATGATACAACAATGGGAGAAGAAGCTGAGCCGGCAATGCGGTAAGAATGTGAAGAAGAGGCATTAGATTAGCTTGCTTATTATCTAGGTCGGGCCATTGCCGATGCAAAGAGAAACTGCACAAGTGATTTGGAGAAGAAGAAGTTGCTACGCATGTTAGAGGATCACAAGAATTGTTGTACCCGAATTGCGAAGCTGACAAAAAAAAGTTGGGCACCACACTGGAATTGCTGCAATGGAAGGCAGAGAATGGTGTATCTGACAAGGGATTTGGAAAGTTGCTGGTAACGATAAAGAATATGCTTCTAAAGGACAACGAATTGCCCGAGAGTACGTACGAAGCAAAGAAGGTTGTCTGCCCTCTAGGGTTAGAGGTGCAGAAGATACATGCATGCCCTAATGACTGCATCCTCTACCGCGGTGAGTACGAGGATTTGAACTCTTGCCTGGTATGCGGTGCATTGCGTTATAAGACCAGTCGCGATGACCTGATGATATCTAGGGCGAGCGCCCCAGGAAGAAGATTCCTGCCAAGGTGATGTGGTATGCTCCTATAATACCACGGTTGAAACGTTTGTTCCAAAACAAAGAGCATGCGAAGGCGATGCGGTGGCATGGAGAAGACCGTAAGAAAGACGAAAATTTGAGAGTACTCGCTGACGGGTCGCAGTGGAGAAAAATCGAGAGAAAGTACATGGAGGAGTTTGCAGGTGACCTAAGGAACGTATGGTTTGGTCTAATCGTAGATGGCATTAATCCTTTTAGGGAGCAGAGCACCAACCATAGCACCTGGCCTATGACTCTATGTTTGTATAACCTTCCTCCTTGGTTGTGCATGAAGCGGAAGTTCATTATGATGTCAGTGCTCATCCAAGGCCCTAAGAAACCCAGCAACGACATTGATGTGTACCTAAGGCCATTAGTTGAAGAACTATTCAGCTGTGGAATGGAACATGTGTACGTGCGTGGGATGAGCACGGACAGGAAGAATTTGACCTAAAGGCGTTGCTGTTCGTGACCATCAATGATTGGCCTGCTCTCACTAACCTTTCAGGACAGACAAAGAAGGGATACCGCGGATGCACGCCTTTGTTTGGATAATCTTGACGGTATATATTTGGAGAGTTGTAGGAAGAATGTGTACACAGGACATCGTCGATTTTTCCGAGCAGGCATCCCGTAAGAAAGAAAGGCAAGCATTTCAAAGGTGAGGCGGATCACCGGACGAAGCCTCGCCACCGTACTGGTGATGATGTACATGATATGGTCAAGGATTTGAAGGTAATCTTTGGAAAGGGTCCTGGCGGACAACCTGTTCCGAAGGACGCTGACGGACATGGACCCATGTGGAAGAAGAACTCTATATATTGGGACCTGCCATATTGGAAAGACCTAGAGGTCCGCTCCGCAATCGACGTGATGGACGTGACGAAGAATCTTTGCATGACCCTACTTGGCTTCTTGGGCATGTATGGGAAGACAAAAGATACACCAGAGGCACGGGAGAACCAGCAACGTATGCACGGAAAAGACGGCATACATCAGGGTCAGGCCAGCTATGCTCTTACCAAAGAAGAGAAGGAAATCTTCTTTGAATGCACCTTTCGGCATGAAGGTGCCGTCTGGCTTCTCGTCGAATATGAAGGGGATAATAAATATGGCAGAGAAAAAGTTCCAGAACCTAAAGTCTCATGACTGCCACGTGATTATGACACAACTGCTTCCGGTTGCATTGAGGGGGCTTCTACCAGAAAATGTTCGATTAGCCATTGTGAAGCTATGTGCATTCCTCAATGCAATCTCTCAGAAGGTAATCGATCCAGAAATCATACCAAGGTTACAGAATGATTTGGTGCAATGTCTTGTCAGTTTTGAGTTAGTGTTCCCACCATCCTTCTTCAATATCATGACGCACGTCCTAGTTCACCTTTGCAAAGAGATTAACGTTTTGGGTCCTGTATTTCTACACAATATGTGCCCCTTTGAGAGGTTCATGGAAGTCTTGAAGAAATATGTTCATAACCGTGCTAGGCCAGAAGGAAGCATCTCGAAGGGCCATGAAAATGAGGAGGTCATTGAGTTTTGTATTGACTTTATTCCTGACCTTAAGCCGATTGGTGTTCCTGAATCGCGGCATAAGGGCAGACTGGATGGAAAAGGCACGCTTGGAGGGCATCAAATAATATGTATGGACGGGCATTCTCTCATTGAAGAACACTACACAGTTCTACAGAATTCCGCCTTGGTGGCTCCGTATATGGAGGAACACAAGAATTTTCTACACTCCAAATACCCGGAGAAGTCTGACGACTGGACTATACGTGAACAAACGAGGACTTTCGCCGGTTGGTTGCAGAAATGTGCCATGCATGATGGCGATATTGAAGATGACCTGTACTCGCTGTCCCAGTTACCATCTTCGAATATAATGACTTTCAAAGGGTACCAGATAAATGGGAATATATTTTACACGATCGCCCAAGATAAGAAGAGCACCAACCAAAACAGTGGTGTCCGCTTTGATGCAACAACCAAGACGGGAAAGGAAACATATTATGGTTACATAGAGGACATATGGGAACTTAACTATGGAGGTGGTTTGAAGGTCCCTTTGTTTCGGTGCAAATGGGTCAATATGACATGAGGCGGGGTAACGGAAGACCCACAGTACGGAATGACAACAGTGGATCTCAACAATCTTGCGTATGCAGACGAACCATTCGTCCTAGCCAATGATGTGGCGCAGGTCCTTTATGTGAAAGACATGTCTACCAGGCCGAGAAAAAGAAAAGATAAGGAAGCGAATGGATCATACGACGAGCCAAAGCGCCACATAGTTCTTTCAGGGAAAAGAAACATCGTGGGAGTGGATGACAAGACAGACATGTCAGAAGATTCTGAAAATTTTGATGAAATTGCTCCATTCATAGTGAATATTGCCCCGAGCATCCAATTAAATGATGAAGATTTTCCATGGCTACGGCGCAAAGGGACACACGCAAAGAAAAAGTTTCACACCCAAAGATCTGGGATGTGATCGGCTTCACTATCATCACTTTCTTCTGTGTTTCACACCCAGGAGGGAATCTCTGTAATAGTTAGGGTAGTTATGTGTTTTGGCCTTTGAAACGCAAAGAAATTTTATGTGCAAACAAATTCTTTCATGTATTTACTGATTTTTTCAGCTAAATGACCCTGAAATTGAAAAGCATTTCAAATGAACTCAGAAAAGGTTGAAAGTTGGCATGATATCATAATTTCACCCACTTAGCATGTGCAAAAAAGTAGATAGGGTTACGGCAAAAACTGGATGCACTTCGTGTACAAAATGGGAAATATCTTTCGAAGTATCAAGGTTTCGGACGAAAAATCATCTGTTACAAAGGCATTTCATTTTTTAAATAACCTAAGCATTACCAAATTGAATATAATGATAAAACAAACTAATATTAAACATTATAAAAAAGAATCACTGAAAAATCTATTTTCAAAGTTAAGTTATTCACAAACTAGTGATTCACACAAATTTCAAATAATTCAAAATTTAAACTATTCAAATTTGAAAACTACCGGCACTAACAGGAAGTCTGTAATTTTTTGTACCTAAAGCAAAAATATTCACAAAGAAACTCTAAATACAGCAAAAAATAACTCAAAAAAAAGCAAAAATAAATAAATAAGAAATTAAAAAAGCCCGCCTACTGGGCCAGAGCGGCCTGCATACGACTAGAAACACAACATTTTGTTGGGCTGTGATGCAGCCAAGAAGGCTCAAGAGGGCCTGGCAACATAGAACAAGTAGGCCCAAGAGGGCCTGCTTTGGAGAGGAGCTCGAGAGCTACCGCCTGGGGCTTATAAACCGGTATGACGCCCCTCGGCTAGCGAGGTGGGACTAAACTTGCCGCACCGCACCTGCGCCAGCGCACCCCCTTTAGTACCGGGTGGTGGCTGCAACCGGTACTAAAGAGGGGGTCTTTAGTACCGGTTGGTGCCACCACCCGGTACTAAAGGGGGGGCGCTTCCCGCCGCTTGGCCTGGCCAAAACAGACCTTTAGTACCGGTTGGTGGCTCCAACCGGTACTAAAGGGGTGTTGTATATAAGAAACTGCTTCAAAAAATTCATTTCTCTTCTGTCTCTCTGCTTCTTTCTCCTCTGTCCCGTCGCCGCCGCCCCTCGTGCCGCCCCCGTCGCCATCCCCGTCGTTGTCGCCGCCCCGTCCGTCCCCGCCGCTCGTCGCCGCCCCAGCCGTCCCCGTGTTGGGGAACGTAGCAGAAATTAAAAATTTTCTACGCATCACCAAGATCAATCTATGGAGATTCTAGCAACAAGAGAGAGAGAGAGAGAGGGGAGTGCATCTACATACCCTTGTAGATCGCTAAGCGTAAGCTTTACAAGAACACGGATGAAGGAGTCGTACTCGTAGCGATTCAGATCGCGGTTGATCCGATCTAAGCGCCGAACAACGGCGCCTCCGCGTTCAACACACGTGCAACACGATGACGTCTCCCGTGCCTTGATCCAGCAAGGGGAGAGGGAGAGGTTGGGGAAGACTCCATCCAGCAGCAGCACGACGGCGTGGTGGTGGCGGAGGAGCGTGGCACTCCAGCAGGGCTTCGCCAAGCACCGCAAGAGATAAGGAGGGAGAGGGGTAGGGCTGCGCCAAGAGGGAGATGTTCTCATCTGTATGGCAGCCCCAAACCCCCACTATATATAGGGGAAAGGGAGGGGCTGCGCCCCCACCTAGGTTTCCACCCCTAGGGGTGGCGGCCAGCCCTAGATCTCATCTAGAGGGGCGCACCACTAGGTGGGCCTTAGGCCCATCTGAGCCTAGGGTTTTCCCCCTTTCCCTTCTCTCTTCGCCATGGGCCCTGGTGGGGGGGCGCACCGGCCCACCTGGGGCTGGTCCCCTCCCATACTTGGCCCATGCAGCCCTCTGGGGCCGATGGCCCCACCTGGTGGACCCCCGGGACCCTCCCGGTGGTTCCGGTATGTTACCGATAGCACCCGAAAATTTTCCGGTGACCAAAACAGGACTTCCCATATATAAATCTTTACCTCCGGACCATTACGGAACTCCTCGTGACGTCCGGGATCTCATCCGGGACTCCGAACAACATTTGGTAACCACGTATATCTATTCCCTATAACCCTAGTGTCATGGAACCTTAAGTGTGTAGACCCTACAGGTTCGGGAACCATGCAGACATGACCGAGACAACTTTCCGGCCAATAACCAACATCGGGATCTGGATACCCATGTTGGCTCCCACATGTTCCACGATGATCTCATCTGATGAACCACGATGTCAAGGATGCAATCAATCCCGTATACAATTCCCTTTGTCTACCGGTATAGTACTTGCCCGAGATTTGATCGTCAGTATCCCGATACCTTGTTCAACCTTGTTACCGGCAAGTCTCTTTACTCGTTCCGTAACACATCATCCCGCGATCAACTCCTTGATCACATTGTGCACATTATGATGATGGCCTACCGAGTGGGCCTAGAGATACCTCTCCGTCTGCGGAGTGACAAATCCGATCTCGATTCGTGCCAACCCAACAGACACTTTCGGAGATACCCGTGGCGCACCTTTGTAGCCACCCGATTACGTTGTGACGCTTTGGTACACCCAAAGCATTCCTACGGTATCCGGAGTTGCACAATCTCATGGTCTAAGGAAAAGATACTTGACATTTAGAAAAGCTTTAGCGCATTTAACTACACGATCTTGTGCTAGGCTTAGGATTGGGTCTTGTCCATCACATCATTCTCCTAATGATGTGATCCCGTTATCAATGACATCCAATGTCCATGGTCAGGAAACCACGACCATCTGTTGATCAACGAGCTAGTCAACTAGAGGCTCACTAGGGACATGTTGTGGTCTATGTATTCACACACGTATTGCGGTTTCCGGTCAATACAATTATAGCATGAATAATAGACAATTATCATGAACAAGGAAATACAATAATAACCATTTTATTATTGCCTCTAGGGCATATTTCCAACAGTCTCCCACTTGCACTAGAGTCAACAATCTAGTTCACATCACTATGTGACTGTAATGAATCAACACCCACGGGGTTTGATCATATCTCGCTTGTGAGAGAGGTTATTAGTCAACGGATCTGAACCTTTCAGATCCGTGTGTGCTTTGCAAATCTCTATGTCATCTCCTAGATGCAGCTACCACGCTCTATTTGGAGCTATTCCAAATAACTGTTCTACAATACGAGTCCGGTTTACTACTCAGAATAATACGGATTAGTGCCAAAGTTTGCATCGGTGTAACCCTTTTACGACGAAGTCTTTTACCACCTCCATAATCGAGAAAATTCCTTAGTCCACTAGTTACTAAGGATAAGTTTGACCGCTATCCTGTGATCCATTCCTGGATCACTCTTGTACCCCTTGACTGACTCATGGCAAGGCACACTTCCGGTGCAGTACACACCATAGCATACTATAGATCCTACGTCTGAAGCATAGGGGATGACCTTCGTCCTTTCTCTCTCTTTTGCCGTGGTCATGTCTTGAGTCTTACTCAATACTCACACCATATAACACAGCCAAGAACTCCTTCTTTGTTGATCTATTTTGAACTCCTTCAAAAATTTGTCACGGTATGCATTCATTTGAAAGTACTATTAAGCGTTTTGATCTATCCTTATACATCTTGATGCTCAATGTTCAAGTAGCTTAATCCAGGTTTTCCATTGAAAAACACTTTTCAAATAACCCTATATGCTTTGCAGAAATTCTACATCATTTCCGATCAGTAATATGTCAACAACATATACTCATCAGAAATGCTATAGTGCTGCCACTCACTTCTTTGGAAATACAAGTTTCTCATAAACTTTGTATAAACCCAAAATCTTTGATCATCTCATCAAAGCATATATTCCAACTCTGAGATGCTTACTCCAGTCCTTAGAGGGATTGCAGGAGCTTTGCATACTTGTTAGCATCATATAGGATTGACAAAACCTTCTGGTTGTATCATATACAACCTTTCCTCAAGAAAATCATCGAGGAAACAATGTTTTGACATCCTATCTGCAAGATTTCATAAATAATGCAAAGAATCGCTAACATAATTCCAACAGACTCTTAGCATCGCCACGAGTGAGAAAGTCTCATCGTAGTCAACTCCTTGAACTTGTCGAGAAAACATCTTAGTGACAAGTCGAGCTTTCTTAATGGTGACACTTACCATCATTGTCCGTCTTCCTTTTAAAATCCATACATGTACCCAACAGCCTTATGACCATCAAGTAGTTCTTCCAAAGTCTACACTGTTTTCCTACATGGATACTCTCTCGGTTTTTATGGCCTCGAGCCATTTGTCGGAATCCGGGCCCACCATCGCTTCTCCATAGCTCGTAGGTTCATTGTTGTCTAGCAACATGACGTCCAAGACAGGATTACCGTACCACTCCGAAGCAGTACGCGTCCTTGTCGACCTACGAGGTTCGGTAGTGACTTGATCTGAAGTTTCAAGATCACTATCATCAGCTTCCACTTCAATTGGTGTGGGTGCCACAGGAACAACTTCCTGTGCCCTGCTACACACTAGTTGAAGTGATGGTTCAACAACCTCATCAAGTCTCCACCATCCTCCCACTCAATTCTTTCAAGAGAAACCTTTCCTCAAGAATGGACCCGTTTCTAGAAACAATCACTTTTGCTTCCGGATCTGAAATAGGAGGTATACCCAACTGTTTTGGGTGTCCTATGATGTATTTATCCGCTTTGGGTTCGAGCTTATCATGATGAAACTTTTTCACATAAGCATCGCAGCCCCAAACTTTCAAGAAACGACAGCTTAGGTTTCTCTAAACCATAGTTCATACGGTGTCATCTCAATGGAATTACGTGGTGCCCTATTTAAAGTGAATGCGGTTGTCTCTAATGCCTAACCCATGAGCGATAGTGGTAATCCGATAAGAGACATCATGGTATGCCCCATATCCAATAGGGTGCATCTATGATGTTCGGACACACCATCACACTATGGTGTTCCAGGCGGTATTAGTTGTGAAACAATTTCCATGATGTCTTAATTTTGTACCAAACACGTAACTCAGATATTCATCTCTATGATCATATCATAGACATTTTATCCTCTTGTCACGACGATCTTCAACTTCACTCTAAAATTACTTGAACCTTTCAATAATTCAGACTTGTGTTTCATCAAGTAAATATCCTCAGCATCTACTCAAATCATTTGTGAAGTAAGAACACAACGATATCCACTGCGTGCCTCGACACTCATTGGAGAGCACACATCAAAATGTATTGCTTCCAACAAGTTGCTCTCTTGTTCCAAATTATTGAAAAACGAGGCTTTTCAGTCATCTTGCCCATGTGGTATGATTTGCATGTCTCAAGTGATTTAGAATCAAGTGAGTCCAAACGATCCATCTGCATGGAGTTTCTTCATGCGCACATACCAATAGACATGGTTCGCATGTCTCAAACTTTTCAAAAATGAGTGAGTCCAAAGATCCATCAACATGGAGCTTCTTCATGCGTTTTATACCAATATGACTCAAATGGCAGTGCCACAAGCAGGTGGTACTACCATTACTATCCTATATCTTTTGGCATGAACATGTGTATCACTACGATCAAGATTCAATAAACCATTCATTTTAGGTGCAAGACCATTGAATGTATTATTCAAATAAAATAGAGTAACCATTCTTCTTCTTAAATGAATAACCGTATTGCGATAGACATAATCCAATCATATCTATGCTCAATGCAAACATCAAATAACAATTATTTAGGTTTAACACCAATCTCGATGGTATAGGGAGCAGGCGATGCTTGATCACATCAACCTTGGAAACACTTCCAACACACATCGTCATCTCACCTTTAACTAGTCTCCGTTTATTCCGTAGCCTTTTATTTCGAGTTACTAACACTTAGCAACTGAACCGGTAGCTATTACCATGGTGCTACTAGGAGTACTAGTAAAGTACACATCAATATAATGTATATCCAATATACTTCTGTCGACCTTGCTAGCCTTCTCATCTACTAAGCATCTAGGGTAGTTCTGCTTCAATGACTGTTCCCTCATTACAGAAGCACTAAGTCTCGGGTTTGGTTCAACCTTGGGCTTCTTCACTAGAGCAGCAACTGATTTGCCATTTCATGAAGTATCCCTTCTTGCCCTTGCCCTTCTTGAAAATAGTGGTTTCACTAACCATCAACAATTGATGCTCCTTCTTGATTTCTACTTTCGCGGTGTCAAACATCGCGAATATTTCAAGGATCATCATATCTATCCCTTATATGTTATAGTTCATCATGAAGCTCTAGTAGCTTGGTGGCAATGTCTTTGGAGAACTATCACTATGTCATATGGAAGATTAACTCCCACTCGATTCAAGTGATTGTTGTACCCAGACAATATGAGTACAAGCTCAACGATTGAGCTTTTCTCCCTTAGTTTGTAGGCTAAGAAGCTCGTCGGAGGTCTTATACCTCTTGACGTGGGAACGAGCCTGAAATCCCAATTTCATCCCTTGGAACATCTCATATGTTCCACGACGTATCTAAAACGTCTTTAGCGCCTCAATTCTAAACCGTTTAACATTACTGAACTATCACGTAGTCATCAAAACGTGTATGTCAGATGTTCGCAACATCCGCAGAACTGACGTTCGAGGTTCAAAGACACCGGCGGTGCATTAAGGACATAAGCCTTGTGCGCAGCAATGAGGACAATCCTCAGTTTACGGACCCAGTCCACATAATTGCTACTATCAACTTTCAACTAAATTTTCTCTAGGAACATATCTAAAACAGTAGAACTAAAGCGCGAGCTACGACATAATTTGCAAAAACCTTTTGACTATGTTCAGGATAATTAAGTTCATCTTATGAACTCCCACTCAGATAGACATCCCTCTAGTCATCTAAGTGATACATGATCCGAGTTAACTAGGCCGTGTCCGATCATCACGTGAGACGGACTAGTCATCATTGGTGAACATCTTCATGTTGATCATATCCACTATACGACTCTTGTTCGACCTTTCGGTCTCTTGTGTTCCGAGGCCATGTCTGTACATGCTAGGCTCATCAAGTCAACCTAAGTGTTTCGCGTGTGTAAATCTGGCTTACACCCGTTGTATGTGAATGTTAGAATCTATCACACCGGATCATCACGTGGTGCTTCGAAACAACAAACTTTCGCAACGGTGCACAGTTAGGGGGAACACTTTCTTGAAATTATTATGAGGGATCATCTTATTTACTACCGTCATTCTAAGAAAATAAGATGCATAAACATGATAAACATCACATGCAATCAAAAAGTGACATGATATGGCCAATATCATTTTGCTCCTTCTAATCTCCATCTTCGGGGCTCCATGATCATCATCGTCACCGGCATGACACCATGATCTCCATCATCATGATCTCCATCATCGTGTCTCCATGAAGTTGTCTCGCCAACTATTACTTCTACTACTATGGCTAACGGTTTAGCAATGAAGTAAAGTAATTACATGGCGTTATTCAGTGACACGTAGGTCATATAATAAATAAAGACAACTCCTATGGCTCCCGCCGGTTGTCATACTCATCGACATGCAATTCATGATTCCTATTACAAGAACATGATCAATCTCATACATCACATATCATTCATCACATTCTTTTGGCCATATCACATCACATAGCATACCCTGCAAAAACAAGTTAGACATCCTCTAATTGTTGTTTGCATGTTTTACGTGGCTGCTATGGGTTTCTAGCAAGAACGTTTCTTACCTACGCAAAAGCCACATCGTGATATGCCAATTGCTATTTACCCTTCATAAGGACCCTTTTCATCAAATCCGATCCGACTAAAGTGGGAGAGCGGCACCGCTAGCCACCTTATGCAACAAGTGCATGTCACCGGTGGAACTTTGTCTCACGTAAGTGTACGTGTAAGGTCGGTCCGGGCCGCTTCATCCCACAATACCGTCGAAACAAGATAGGACTAGTAACTGTAAGCATATTGAACAAAATCAACGCCCACAACAACTTGTGTTCTACTCGTGCATAGAATCTACGCAATAGACCTAGCTCATGATGCCACTGTTAGGGAACGTAGCAGAAATTCAAAATTTTCTACGCATCACCAAGATCAATCTATGGAGATTCTAGCAACAAGAGAGAGAGGGGAGTGCATCTACATACCCTTGTAGATCGCTAAGCGGAAGCGTTACAAGAACGCAGATGAAGGAGTCGTACTCGTAGCGATTCAGATCGCGGTTGATTCCGATCAAAGCGCCGAACAACGGCGCCTCCGCGTTCAACACACGTGCAACACGATGACGTCTCCCGTGCATTGATCCAGCAAGGGGAGAGGGAGAGGTTGGGGAAGACTCCGTCCAGCAGAAGCACGACGGCGTGGTGGTGGTGGAGGAGCATGGCACTCCAGCAGGGCTTCGCCAAGCACCGCAAGAGAGGAGGAGGGATTGGGGCAGGGCTGCGCCAAGAGGGAGATGTTCTCATCTGTATGGCAGCCCCAAACCCCCACTATATATAGGGGAAAGGGAGGGGCTGCGCCCCCACCTAGGTTTCCACCCCTAGGGGTGGCGGCCAGCCCTAGATCTCATCTAGGGGGCGGCCAAGGGGGAGAGAGGGGGGCGCACCACTAGGTGGGCCTTAGGCCCATCTGAGCCTAGGGTTTCCCCCCTTTCCCTTCTCTCTTCGCCTTGGGCCCTGGCGGGGGGCCGCACGAGCCCACCTGGGGCTGGTCCCCTCCCACAATTGGCCCATGCAGCCATCTGGGGCCGGTGGCCCCACCTGGTGGACCCCCGGGACCCTCCCAATGGTCCCGGTACGTTACCGATAGCACCCGAAACTTTTCCGGTGACCAAAACAGGACTTCCCATATATAAATCTTTACCTCCGGACCATTCCGGAACTCCTCGTGACATCCGGGATCTCATCCGGGACTCCGAACAACATTCGGTAACCACGTATATCTATTCCCTATAACCCTAGCGTCATGGAACCTTAAGTGTGTAGACCCTACGGGTTCGGGAACCATGCAGACATGACCGAGACAACTTTCCGGCCAATAACCAACAACGAGATATGGATACCCATGTTGGCTCCCACATGTTCCACGATGATCTCATCGGATGAACCACGATGTCAAGGATTAAATCAATCTCGTATACAATTCCCTTTGTCTACCGGTATAGTACTTGCCCGAGATTCGATCGTTGGTATCCCGATACCTTGTTCAATCTCGTTACCGGCAAGTCTCTTTACTCATTCTGTAACACATCATCCCGCGATCAACTCCTTGATCACATTGTGCACATTATGATGATGTCCTATCGAGTGGGCCCAGTGATACCTCTCTGTCACACGGAGTGACAAATCGATCCTCGATTCGTGCCAACCCAACAGACACTTTCGGAGATACCCGTAGTGCACTTTTATAGCCACCCAGTTACGTTGTGAAGTTTGGTACACCCAAAGCATTCCTACGGTATCCGGGAGTTTCACATCATTCTTCTAATGATGTGATCCTGTTATCAATGACATCCAATGTCCATGGTCAGGAAACCATGACCATCTGTTGATCAACGAGCTAGTCAACTAGAGGCTCACTAGGGACATGTTGTGGTCTATGTATTCACACATGTATTGCGGTTTCCGGTCAATACAATTATAGCATGAATAATAGACAATTATGATGAACAAGGAAATACAATAATAACCATTTTATTATTGCCTCTAGGGCATATTTCCAACACCCCGTCCCTGTCGTCCATGTCGCGCGCCCGCCCATCGCGCGCCCGCCTCGTCGCCGCGCCCCGCCCGTCATCGCCGCCCGTCCCGTCGCCCGTCGTCGCGCCCCGCCCTGTCGCCGTGCCCCGTCCCATCATCCCGTCATCCCCCCCCAGCCCGTCTCTGTACCCCTCGCCGCCCCCCGTTGCCGCGCCTCGCCGGTGAGCTCATGCCCCGGCCGCGCCATGTCCACACACACACACACATTAGTTTTTTAGTTATAAATTTTAGTTATAGAAAATTTTCTGTTTTTTAGTTATAGAAATATTAGAAATGTTAGTTATATAGAAATGATATAAATTTTTTCTGTTTTTTAGTTATAGAAATATTTATAGAAATGTTAGCAATTTTTCTGTTCTTTAGTTATAGAAATATTACTAATGTTATAGAAATGTTAGTTATATATAGAAATTTTAGAAATTTTAGAATTAGTTTTAGTTAGATGAATTAGATTAATGTCAAATTGTTAGAATTTGCATATAGAATTTTAGTTATCACAAACGAATCATTTAAAAAATGTTACTTTTTGCGGGCATATAGTATTTGTTCTCGACGATATGCCCAGCCCGCATCCTTGCCGTCGACCTGCTCATGACGACGCCCCGCTTCAGAGGACCCATGTCCGGACTGCGCTCACTGGCTGGCACTGGGGTGCTACCTGGAGGGGCGCGCCGCTTGGTGAGGAACCCGGCCTCGGGTCCCGTCGTCGACCCTGATCTCCTTTGGTGGCGTTCGCGTGGCCAATTCGGTGTAGAGGGAGCCGGCCCCGCCGGAGGTGGTGCGTCGCCGTGTTAGGGAGGAGGACAAGCACGCCCATAGCTACATGGCTCCTATGGACGCCAGGTTCTCCAATACTTGGCAGGTTCTTTGGGCAGATGACCGGAGATATGATCCTGTGATGGTTCCTTCTCTTTGGGTGTCCACCGCCCGCGCCCTAGGAACCGTGAGTGGCCTAGATTCTTCTGTAGTACTCGATATTTATTAGGTACCTAGCCAGTGATGTATTCAATATATAATATTTGAGACGATGTATTCGAGATTATATATATTATTCGAGACGATGATGTATTCGATATTATATATATTATTCAAGACGACGATGTATTCGAGATTATATATTAATCGAGACGATGCATATTATGTACTATATGATTCAATTTTTCCTTATTGATTGCATCCATGCATTGTAATTTGAATACTAAATTGTTTTATATTTTTCTGTATTAGTTAAGTAAAAGCTATGGTAGACAATACCGGCAGAGAGAGAGAGAGAGAGAGAGAGAGAGAGAGAGAGAGAGAGAGAGAAGAGGAATTGTTCGACATCATACACAACCCTCACAGGCTAGATGATCTGAATGAAGCAGATGACGGCTCCCAATATCTGAACAATACCGGAGAGGGTGATGAAAAGATATTCGATCTCGACGACCGAGCTGATGAAGTCATGAACTATGATTATGATTATGATGACACAGATAATATTATGATGACACAGACAATACTAATTTTGAAATAACAAAGACTACCGGCGAGGTATATTTATATAAGCAGGCATCTGGTGATCATCACATGTTTTTTTATTGGAAGATATATTAACGAATTGATCTTTCTTCTTTCAGCCCTCCGGATCAAGCAAATTTGCTTCTACAGACAGCAGGACAAAGCGAGGCCCGGGCAAAAAGTTGAAGGAGGGTGTAAAGTACAACATCGACTCCATCAAACATAGTGGCGAACCCCTCACGCCTAAGAACATTGCGAACAAGTGGACTCGTCAGTGCGGAGTTCTTGTGAAGGACCAACTCCCGATCTCCATTCAAGAATGGAAAGAGCCAAAAACTAAACTTCCAGGTGTTACTTGGGTCGACGACAGAGCAAAAAAACCCTTTGGGAATCTCTAATGGAACATTTCACCCTACCAGATTATTTCACTGAAGCAGATGTGCAGAAAGTCAAGGACGCTGCTCTTAAGAAGATGGCAATTGCATTCAACACCCACAAGAAAACTGTATGGGCCAACTACCTCGCTGCAGAAAGGAAGACTCCAGAATTCACGGGAACACTAGAGAAGCAAAGAGAACACTGGGCCGATTTCGTGAAATTCAAGGAATCAGAATTATCTAAGGAACGGTCGATAAAAAACAAGGCCAATGCCGCAAAAAATACGCATTTCCATAGGCTAGGTCCAGGTGGCTACGCGGTGGGAACGCCTAAGTGGGATAAGTCTGAGCAAGAGATGGAGGATGCAGGGGTCACTCCGGTTACTAGGAGCTGGCCCCAGTGTGAGAACTTGGTTCTATGCGCATGGGGGCGTTGGACCAAGACATGCCTGGTTTCGAAGAAGGCAAGTCTAAAAGGAGCCGAACAAAAGATACTTGACGCAATAGAAGAAGCTCGAACGGGGGTGTTAACGCCCAACAGAGAGAACGATGAGCTTACACGCGCCCTAGGAAATCCTGAACACCCGGGAAGAACACAAGGCAAGGGCGTTATTCCCTGGTATGAGGGCTTTTCAGAATGGAACGACGACTACATGTCCCGTGCAAGAAAGAAGATGGAGGAGGAGAAGAAGAGGAAGCTGGAGGAGGAGCAGAGGAAGCAGGACACAGAACGCCTTCAAGGCCTAGAAGCAAGGCATGCGGACTTGGCACTCAAATTCCAGCAGCAAGAATCGCAGATCGACTCACTTAGCCAGGAAAGGGGGTCTCAAAGAATGCATCGAAGCGGATGATCGTCCAACATTGGATAGCACCGTCCCATCCATGCCGAGAAGCAGTGTTGGTTCCGCCCCGGGCGACACACTGCTGGATACATACCCTGTGGATGACATCATAGAGAACACCAACTGTGAGCTACACTCCAAAATTAAGAACATATCCATGAAGGTGGCGGAAGCTGTTGCTTTTACAATTACCCCCGAAGCAACCTTTCATTGCATCCCGATTCCAGAGGGCTATGCTCGTGTCTTGGTTGATGAAGTGGTGGACCCATATTCGGGGCTACGGCTTGACATTCCTGGAGGTGACAGCAAGCGCACACTGGGAGGCCATACATCGTATCATCCTATGGAGAAAGGATTGCATCATCTTTCAAAGTCCACCGACACCGCGTCGTCTGCCGACTCCTCCTCGAAGTCCGCCACCGAGTCAGCAGACTCCCGCTCCTCCTAGTCCACGAACACATGAGTCGACTCCTCCTCGAAGTCCGCCACCTCCTCCAAGTCCCCGAACGTGTGAGCAGACTCCTGCTTCAAGTCCGGCACAGCGTCAGGCCACTCCTCCGGTTTCAAGTCCGACACCGTATCAGGCCACACCTCCTGCTTCAAGTCTGGCACATCGTCATGCCACTCCTCCTGCTCCAACTCAGCCATGTCAGCCGTCTCCGCCATCTCAGCAATCACAGAAGAGACACACTGCAGCTATGGTGCATAGCGGTACGAGTCGAGGTAGTACAGGAAGTACAGGCGGATACAAGCGATATAAATATGGTCCAAGCCTCGCTCCTCTTCCTCAGAGGCCTTACGACATGACGGAGGAGCAAAACGCAACCATAGTGCGGGCCCAAGTAGACACCCATTTTGGACCAAAACTGGCACCGCCGCCAAGGGAGAAAGTGCCTGAGGGAAAGATTGACCACTCATTTGTATTGCTAGAGCACTAGCTCCCAAGCCTGTTGACTCAGACTACGAGCGCCAAATCAGGAAGGCACATCAAGCACAACTACAGAAGGAAGCGAGCTCGAGCTCGAGCCAATAAGCAGCTGGCAAAAAATACGGGAAAACCGTTCCACAGCTGAGAGAACAGGCGGCACAATCGATCCCCCCGCTTGTTGTGCCAATAACACATTAGAGGAGTACGCGCACCCAATATTATTGTGGGCAAACCGTTAACATTCCCCAGCTGGGCGATGTGGTAATAACGGAGGAGCATATAATGCAGGCTGAAATGCTCAAGATCACTGTTGGACAACTCCTCAAAATTGAGCCCATGTCTCCGCTTAGAGAGGAGGAAATAAAACGGAAATATGTCCGGGGCCAACCTTTGGTCCAGCCAGACAAGGTCAAGAACCTCCCAACGAGAATGTATGAATTGCATCAATGGTACATGAACATTACCAAGATTTCCAATCGAGAGTACCTCATGGTGAATGTCAAGGAGGAGCATTACTTCCATGAGAAAGCTCTGTCCGTTGAGTATTCAGAACTATTTTAGTTATACAATCAGGACACACTCGACAAATCTATCGTCAATTGCTATTGTCTGTAAGTGATTTCTTTCTGTAATTTAAGTCTCAAGCTAGTTGTAGTGATAATTTTGTTAAATCATTACATGTAATTATCCTCACTATATATTCTTTTCTGTGGTATTATATCCAGGATGAAGATGTATGAAATGAAAAAATCTGGACGCTATGGCATTGGGTTCATTGACCCAAATACCATTAATGAGTACACATGGAATCTTTCAACTTCTTGAGTAAGTTTAGAGGAAAGCATGCTAGAGTTCTTCAAGCGCCTCAATACCAATGAAGATATACTACTTCCATACAACTTCCTGTGAGTCACACTGTCTTGTACTACAAATTCTGTTTTTGCTTACTAGCTAGCTAGATGTTAATAATTAAGTGTACATAGGGTTTACGGTAATTGATTAGTGTTATGCACATGCCCGCTTAATTAAGACATGCAAACGTGTGCGCATGCAGTTTCCACTGGATCTTGTTAGACATTAAAGTTGACAAAGGAACAATTGAAGTACTGGACTCACTACTTAAAGAAGAAAAAGACTACACCATCGTGAAGGGGATAGTCAACAGGTAATTTCAATCATTATTAACTATATCTCGGCCTATTTAGTTCATCATTTCCTGATATGAACTATTTAATAACCCCTTTATTCATTTTCTTTGTCGGCGGGCAGGGCTTGGGCAAAGTTCATCAAGGTGACTCCAGGCAAATGGGCAAAAAAGCTGTTTTGGTATCGACCAAAGGTAAGTAATTAAGTAGTACTAGCTATCTAGCTAGCTACCATCTCTTTAATTCTTGTTTCAATACCATTAATTAATTATCATGCTTGATTAATCATTATCTGATTCAATTCCATTCTCGTAAAGGCCTCAAGCGGTAGCAGGGAATGATCTGTGTGCATTCTACGTTTGCGAGAACATAAGCATGATGGTGTCCGAAAGGAGCAGATCTCAAAGACAGGACTGGGTACGTTTGTCAGAACACTATTCACACCATTATCGATATCTAGTGACACAACTAATACACATGCATATTGATCTCCTTCTTAACAGTTCAGAGAGGTGCGGGAGCAGCTCCTACCAGCGGAGCGCATACTAGCACTTCAAGAGGAAATAGCGGGATTTTTGCTCGACCAGGTCATAGATCCCAAAGGAGAATACTATTACCCGCTACCGCCCCCATGAACCACTTGTCATCATGCTCCGATGGCACCAAGGCAACATGTAGGAGAAATTGTATATATATATATACATGTCTATGTTTGAATAATTAATGGTGTTGGTTGTGAGATATTCGATGATATATATATATATATATATATATATATATATATATATATATATATGTGTGTGTGTGTGTGTGTGTGTGTGTGTGTGTGGGGTTCTACGTACGAGAAAATCTATTTATATATATATATATATATATATATATATATATAAGCATAACGATAAAAATTTGTAGTATCGTAAAATGCTAGCAAACAAAAAAGAACTAAATGGAAAACACAAAATTAATGGAAAATAAAAAATAAAACCAACCCCCCCCCCCCCCAAACATTTAGTACCGGTTGGTGTTACCAACCGGTACTAATGGTCTACCAGCACCCGGGCCTGGCTCGTGCCACGTGGTGGCACTTTAGCGCCGGTTCATGCCGAACCGGTAGTAAAGGGGAGGGGGGCTTTAGTCTCCACTCTTTAGTGCCGGATGTAGAACCGGCACTAAAGGCTCTTGCGAACCGACGCTAAAGCCCGGTTCTGCACTAGTGCCCCTGATTTTCTTTACAGAGGTAACATAGAACTATATGAGTGCCTTGTTATATTTTGGAATTATTTCGGGTTAGTTTGGCCTTTTTATACATTATTTGAGTATCTGGACTTTAAATGTGCATAATCCAAATTTGAACTGCAGGCACATGCTCCGGTGCACCAAAGTTGGTTGAAAAATCACATGTGTGTCCTTGGTTGAATTTCTAGGTCCCATGGGAGAAAAGAGAATGAAATTCAAACATCTCAAGGCCGTGACTCGCCGAGAACATCGAGAAACTTAGATTTTAAATTCATGTAAATCCAAAACTACTTTGGAAATCATGAAACTTGGCATGGTGTTATGTGATGGCACTAACATATTGTGGTAAAAAATTGGGCCGATTTGGAAGCTCGTGCTTCTAAGAGGGAACATGCCACCTTTGAGTGCGAAACGATATACGCTGCCCCCCCCCTTGAGTTTCTTTACAAAGGCAACATAGAACTACATGAGTGCCCTGTTAAATTTTGGAATTATTCCGGATTCGTTTGTCGTTTTTATCAATTAGTTGAGTTTCTGGTCATTTAATGTGCATAAGTCAAATTTGAACTACAAGCACATGCGACATGCACCAAAGTTGGTTGAAAAATCACATCTATGTCCTCGGGTGAATTTCTAGGTCCCATGCAAGAAATCAGAATACAATTCAAACATCTGGGCATCATGGCTTGCCCGAGACCATTGAGAAACTTGGTTTTAAAATTCTTGTAAATCTAAAACACGTATGAAAATCATGAAACTTGACATGGTGTCATGCCATGGTACTACCATGATGTGGTAAAAAAATTGGCCGAATAGGAACAGATTTTGGTATAAGCTTCTTGCAAACAGAAGCTTCTCTCAAGAAGGCTCGTGGTTCTGAGAGGGAACGTGCCACCTTTGAGTGCGAAATGATATACGCTATCCCCCTTGAGTTTATTTACAAAGGCAACATAGAACTACATGAGTGCCCTGTTAAATTTTGGAATTATACCGGGTTTGTTTGGCCTTTTTTATACATTAATTGAGTTTTTGGTCATTTAATGTGCATAATTCAAATTTGAACTACAAGCACATGCTTCCGTGCACCAAAGTTGGTTGAAAAATCACATCTATGTTATCGGGTGAATTTCTAGGTCCCATGCAAGAAATGAGAATAAAATTCAAACATCTGGGCATCATGACTCGGTCAAGAATATTGAGAAACTTGGTTTTAAATTCATGAAACTTGGCATGGTGTCATGTCATGGTAGTACCATGCCGTGGTAAAAAAATTGGCCGAATAGGAACAAATTTTGGTATAAGCTTCTTACAAACCGGAGCTTCTCTCAAGAAGGAACAAATTTCTAGGTTCCATGTAAGAAATGGGAATGAAATTCAAAATTCTGGGCGTCGTGGTTGGGCTGGAAACATTGAGAAACTTAGTTTTTTAATTCCTGTTAATCCAAAACACTCATGAAAATAATGAAACTTGGCTTGGTGCCATGACATGGCACCAACATGTTGTGGCAATTTTGCAGTCCGATTTGTGAAGGCGCACACATTAACAATCAACAAAGTCATTTTGGAACAAGTGTTGTCACGTTACAATCGGAAACACAAGTATTATTGAAACCGTGGGTGTTCTATTTACTACCATTTACGTGCCGCCACGCTTCCCCTTTTTTTAGCTAGGAGGAACCGTGCAGGGTAGCTATTTGAGTACGAGAGGCGTGCGATCAGACCCCTGTGCGTGTTTATCGGGAGGAGAGCCCTTTGACCTCCATCTGCCGTCCACCTCTCTCCCAATGTCTCCACTAATGGCGCCCGAGCGTCTGTTTAATGGCGTGGCTATGTCTCACTCGACTGAGTTTTAAGAGAGAAAAAAGAAAATCTGAAAGCACGGATCTTGATGTAAGATCCGACAGACCTATATAGCATCTACTACGACTTATAGCAAGACTGATGAATATATAAGGACGATTAATTGTCTTACATAATTAGGAAGATAATTAAAAAATCCACATGCGGCTACGCCCGAAATACACAAGGGCAAAAGAAGAAGGAAGACAAGGATCTGGCTCGCTGATCTCTACTTTCTTGATGCGTTGTTGTAGGCCGCGGCGAGCGGTGATGAGCTCTTTCGTGTCCTCAAGACGCTGCTTGAGAACATCCACGGATTCCTCCATCATCTTTTGGCGCTCGATGCGGAGCATGTCATTCTCGTCCATAAGTTTCTTGACGATGACGTCGGTCCTCTTCAACAAGGCAGTGGTCTCCTCCTGCTGCTCCACACTTCCGACGATCTTCGCCCTCAGCAGGTCGCGCTCGGCCCAGAGCCTCTCATTGCCCTCCCTTAGTTGTCGGATGACGCTGGTAGCCAGTTCAAACGAGGCTTTCATGTCGTCCTGCAACCTCGCCCAGCCGGAGATCTGATCCATCTGGCTATGGACGATCGCATGCATGCGCTTGTAAGAGTCGTCGCCTGCCCGCGAGACTTTTTTCCAGGCTGCCGCGGCGCGGCGGGACATCTCTGCTGCTTCCGCGGCACGGGCGGACCAGTCTGCTGCATCAACGGCGTGGCGGGACCTCCATGCTGCTTCGGCGGCGCGGCAGGACCTCTGTGCTGCTAGTTCCGCGTGGCGGGACATGTTGGCTGCTTTCGCAGCGAGGCGGGACATCTCTCGTGCTTCAGCTTCCATGCTCGCCTCTCCCTGGTGGTAATCTCTCAACCCAGAACTCACGCTAGCCATGGCAGACGCAAGGGAAGGATGTTGAATGACTTGTTTGTTTTTGAGGATGAGGAGTTGAGGAGGAATGTGCAGTCATCTTGGCATAGTAGTATTTATAGCCGATTACTAATACGCTCCTAAGTGGGAAACTGTTTAGGTTGTGATCGATGTGAACAGGTTTGCAATTCAATATAGCGTGGTACTAATACGCTCCTAAGTGGGAAACCGTTTAGGTTGTGATCGGTGTGAACAGGTTTGCAATTCAATATAGCGTGGAGTAATTTAGAATGTGACGAGACGCAAGCTCAAAATTTATTGACGGTTATAATTTCTAAGTGCGGCACTATTCCCGGATGGCGTTACACGGACACGTGTTCTCGGCCGTGGTGTAGCATATGCCAAGGTAGTTATTTTTCTACTATTGTGTACGTGCAATAACTGGCACCGTCGTATCCATATCTTACGGTTAATGGAGCGTTCGACAGGAATAGCCGCATGGAAAGCTATAGGCTAGTCTTTTTTCAGACGCATTAAACCTATCTCTCGGGACTTCTCGCACGCACCATCGCGCCACTCACAAAAACTTGTACTCTGAGTTTAATACGTTATACAGGAAGAGAAGACGTGCACGCACGCACTCGTCCTATCACACACACGTCTGTGTTTTCTCGAAAAGGAGGATGATGACCCCTGGCCTCTGCGTCTAGGAATCACACACGCATCTGTAGCTACGAATTGTAGTGTTCTCAACCATCCGTTTGGCTCTATCATGGATGTACCTATATGCTAAAACATGTCTAGATACATCTATATTTTGACAAATGAAAAGCTTGTATTGTGGAACGGAGGGAGTGCTTGTCATCAAAAGGGATAAAAAGGGACGTATCTAGAACTAAAATATGTCTACATACATATCCTTTTATCCATTTTGATGACAAGTAGTACTTCTTATCCAAAGGAACTTTATATCCAACAGACACAAAATATCCGTTCGACTGTTGGAAATTACTGACCTGATGTCGAAGTAATTGCTGCATCACCACCAAAACCCACCATTTCTTAAGCTAAAGTAGACCGAGGTAATCCCTATATTAGAATCTATACCTACTATTAAAGGGAGTAGGTATTCTTGGTTTGATTTCGCTTTGTTTCTTCCCGTTTAGGTAATTTTTCCTTTTTGGTTTCGTCCAATTTAGATGATTTATATTATCTGAGGTGGTACTAAAATTCCGTCTGTCCTGGAACCTTAAAAACAAGTGCTCCTAGCTGACGCTCGCGTGCGTCAAAATGAGCAGCTTTTGCTGGTTTGCGCAAAACGGGCCGGCCCATTCCTATGAGCGAACGTAAAAGCTTTCCGAGAAGACTCCTTCACGCTCGGACGCTGCAACTAGCGAAACCAAGCCAGCGCAAGACTTCAGCCGACCAGTCCATGTAACTAAGTCACTTTCCAAATCAGACTTGTTCGAAAACGAGCGCTGCAACGCGCGCGCGCGAGATAGCCATTCCCAAAGCTTTCGCTGATACGTGCAAAACGGCCTGGCCCATTCCCACGTAAAAGGGGAATGCGACGAAAAATGCAGCGTTCGCTGGAGTCGAACCCGCAATCCATCAATATATAGCCAGCTTGATCATTACACTAGCGCCTGACTATGTGTTAGATTACAGCTCTCAATGGTAGGTATTATGTACAGCGTCTTTTAATCATTCCTTCAAGAAATGAATAATGTTTTCTCGAAAAAAATTAAAACATGTTTTTTTACAAAAAAAACGTGAATAATTATTGGCCATGATTTTTTTTGAAGATCCAAAGATTTGTTGAATTTTATAAGTTTCAAATATACATTGATTTTTTTGTGAAAATACGCTGAACAATTTTAAATTACACAGAGTACATTTTTGTCATATATGATGTAAAAAAATTAATATACATTGAACATTTTTGTAATATAAGTTGAACTATTTTTAACTACACGTTGAACAATTTTGTTATATACACTAAACAAATATTAAATACATATTGAACATTTTCTGATAAACGCTGAACAATTTTGTTGAAAGGTGAACAAAATTTTGAATCCATGAACAATTTTTGAAATCATGAACAAAATTTGGGATTTCAAACCATTTTCTTGAAAACAAAGTATAAAAGTAAAAAAAAAGATAAAATGAAGAAAATAAACAGAAACAGAAAAAAGAAACAAAAGGTAAAAAATAGGAAAAAACAGAAAAACTAGCAAAAGAAAAAAAAACCGGTTCAGGGAACCTATTAGAAGGTTCTCAAAACCAGGTCTCGCTCGAATTGGGCTGGCCCGTGCGCCTCGTTCCCTCGCTTCGGTTCATCGAAGCAGCGATGAACGGACGCACACGTGCGTCATATAGGAATCTGCCCTTAAAAACGTTTTGCCGTGTTGTTGAGCTTTTCTGTCTGGGCCATAGCTCCTTTTCCTGTCATGGGCCGAGCTGGGCTGCTGCAGAGAGAAGTGAAAAATATAGTTGCGTTCTTTTTTTTGAACGTCAGTATAGACAGAAGCGCTCATATACACGCGCATACACTCACCCCTATGAACGCATACACGCACACCCTACCCCTATGAGCACCTCCGAAAGACTGAGCCGGCATATCATCTTGAAATTTACGAAGTCACCGTAGGCACCTTCGTCGTCGACGGGAACGTCTCCTCCCAATCGAATGCCAAGATCGCCGTAAACTCAAATAAATCCGGAATAAATGCGAAGACCGGGATTTGAACCCCGGTGAATGGGATACCACGCCCTCTAACCATCGAACCACAGGTTGGTTCGCAAATATAGTTGCGCTCTTATGGGACATGTTATGCAGTTTTTTTATCCCATCGGAGGATGCAAGCAGCCACAAAATTCACCGCGTTCTACGGTGTTTTTTTTAAGCTCGTTCTACGGTGTTCGAACACAGGACTTCCTCTCCTGTAGGCAAAGAGCGAGCATTCAACTGTGCTATAAAACAGGGTACATTACTTAATTGTCCCATCGCAATTCTTTACTCCTAATGCACAATTTCTTTTTCTCCACGCTTGGCAAAAAAACAATTTGTCCCGTTCCGCCTCCCCTCTCTATGCACGACTTCACGCTGTGCCTCGGGCTTTACATATTATTATTAGCTTAAAAATAGATGATGTTTATTCTTTTTTTTTTGCGGCTAATGTGTCTTCTTTTGTCAATACTCCCACCTCGCTCAGGTGAACCGATTATCAACTCAATTGCTACCAGCCGCCTTGGGAGAAAACAATGAGCTGATAAAAGAAGATTAGTGTATGTTGGATGATGTGTCAAATACATAACGACTCGAGGGCTCTAAATGGAAGCCTCTCTGCATGATGTCGGGCACCACATGCCCAGGGTCCAGGGTCCAGGGCTACTCGCGACTCAAGACCAATGGCGGCTACATGTAGTCCATTAATTTAATACAACATGAAACAAAGGAACATCACATGATGTGCCAAATATGTTTTTAGACAAATGTGTTAAATACGTAACTAGAGCATGCATGGTCGTGTGTTCGACGGCTCTGGACATGATGCATGTGTTAAAGACAAAACGAGACAAAGGGGTCCACAGTCCAGACTAGATGTATTCTTCAATAACTCAAATATTTTTTGAGAATCCCTGGTTTGGCTCATGGAGGTGCAGGAAAGAGGATAAGCAGACATATGTTTTGAAATAGATGATGACGTAGACATTTGAGAGTTTTGATCCAGACGGAGAAGAGGATAAGCAGCAATACGGGTTCCACTTTGTGTTCAAATAGATGATGTGGACCTTTGTGAGTTTGAGCCATACTTACCGGATTGGGAGCATGATATATTTTTTCCCATTGTAACGCACGGACATGTGTGCTAGTATTACTAAGCTAAACAGAAGGCACTATAGAAACATTTAGGATGTGAGCTTGTTAATCTGAATGTGGAGGGACGCCAGCTTAGCCCCGACCAGTAGCATGGACGAAACTGTGAAGAAGGTCAGCTCCTGCACGGTGACCTCGTCGGGATCCTTGCTGCTTGTCACCTCCATGTCCACCTTGACGGCATCGGTCGTGCCTTTGGGCTCCCCCGGCGAGCCGTTCGCCCACAACTTGGCCACGTAGTGCAGCAGTGGGGACGCCATCGCTCTGATGCAGACGACTGACACGGCGATAGGCGCGCCGATGTCGAGCACGCCGCCAACCAAGAAAAACACGCGGCCGTCCTCCTCCGAGAACAACAAGAGCCGTGGCTCCGACAGTTGCACTTGCAGCTTGAGCACCTTGTCGTACTGGATCGTGTGCACGGGCATGGGATGCGCGGTGCTGATGTGGTGGTAGAGCGCCGACGGTGGGCCTTCGTAGCCGCAGACGGGCACGGGGCATTTGCAGGGCGCGAGCAGACACACGCTCTGGTGATCGGCGAGCTTGTGGTAAGTGACGTAGAGCCCACAACCTTCATGCGGGCACTCCACCCTCACCGACGAAAGGACGGCGTCCACCGCCATGTTCCGCACGTCGAAGCCACCGCTGCGCTCGCACTTCTGTCACTGCTGCTGGTTCCCGGGGCGCTCGACACGGCAGTCCGCGTAGCCAGGTGCCCTCCCTTGCACTGCAGAAATCAATCGAACAACACATAAATAAAGAAACCTGCACCTTGCTCAATCACAACCATCTCTCGCTTGGGCCGGGGCATTACAAAGCTTTACCGTCACATATTTTATACTACTTCAAGGTGCATTAAATCAACACGTGCAAGTATCAAAAGGAGAGTCATGGCATGCATGCATGCGTTATAGTTAATGCATCGGTAAACGCAAATTATTGAAATATTTCGAGTGGAGTGCTTTGATGTGTCGCGTCAACTCGTACATCAACGAGAAGTTTGATTATCCTCTCCCTCGCGGACTTAACTACACTTGCCTTTGGCTATATGACAGGTTGGCCACCCACCTGTCATACACGTAAAGGCAGGAGCATCCCTCCCTCGCCCATGAGCGTGGTGGCTGGCAAGACTAGGAGAAGCTTTCGCTACACGCTCTCCCTCCCGCAAGCGGCCGTCTCGAAGTTTTTTTAAGAAGATTAAATAGTATTCTTGCCCTACCTGTCACCCTGGTGATTGTAGTTTGCACGCTCATCTGGTCAAGACAGGAATATATATTTTAATTTGTGTTGGGTAAATGTTAGAGGTTGCAGCAAATATGTTGTACACTGCGGGTCTTTCGGCCAAGTTTAGAGGCAAGCATGTGGGGCCAGTGCTATGATATGTCGCGTCAACTCGTACAATGAGGAGAAACTTGATTTTACTACTACACGGCTTCTCCCTTGCCAATGCACGCGGTTGCTCGCAAACGAGGACATGCTACTACAACAAGCTATCCCTCCCACTCGCGGTGGATGGACATGTAGCTGTGGATTCGACACTGTAGAAGCAGTAGTAGTAACATCATTGTTCGTCTTCTCGAAGAGACAAAGAGCCAAGCGCAACCCGAACGTGGCAGTTGCGAACATTGGAGCACGCATATAGCCAGGCTCTTGCATGAGACAAAATTGCTATGTGAGCCTACTATTGTACTACTCCCTCCGTTCCTAAATATTTGTCTTTTCAGAGATTCAAATGCACTACTACATACGGATGTATATAGACATATTTTAGAATTTAGATTCACTCATTTTGCTCCGTATGTAGTCACTTGTTGAAATCTCTAGAAAGACAAATATTTAGGAACGGAGGGAGTAGTACGTACTATTACTTGCTAGTATAGCCCTATAAACAATAAAGGAGTATTTGCCTTTTTAGAGATTTCAACAAGTGACTAGACTACACCGGAGTACATATGGAGCAAAATGAGTGAATCTGCACCGTAAATAAATACGTACTTCTCTCGTTTTCCTCTCCAAGGTGCAACAATATTGAGTATACTGACTAGTCTCTTTTTGACACGCATTTACGTTTTTTTGACATAGTACAGACGCAAGCGCTCATATACACACACATACACGCACCCCTATGAACGCACACACGCACGAAGCTATCATCTTGAAATTTACAAAGTCACCATAGGCACCTCGTCGTCGACGGGAACGTCTCCTGACACGCGATAGACGCGAGTGGCAGTCGCCTCCATAGGTGCTTGAATGCCAAGGAGGGAGAGGGTAGCGGTTCCCGAGACGTTGAACGGTCAATGATGCATCCTCAATTACATACAGAGGGAATTAATTGGAGAAGCAGAATAGAGTAAGCACGATGTGAATGCAATAGAGTTTGGACTCTCATATAAAGATGCCCCACCACTCCAATCCATCTACTCCTAAGTCTCTGCGCAACACTGCTCACTCCAATCCAAGACCAAGTGACCAGAAGCCACAAGCCCCTATGGAGGCGATGGACGCGAGCGGCAGTCGGCTGTGCCAAATCATCCAAGGCGTCGGCTTGCGGCCCCGCACCGCACATCGTTTCCAGACGGTGCTGGCGACCGTCGAAATCGTAGCCCTCGCCGACGCCGGCTTCGCCTCTCGCATTGACGACATGATGGTCAACTCCATCCGCAATTTCACCACCACAAGAAGCGCCATGACGACCTTGCCAGATCGCTTCCAGCCCGCGCCCAGGCTCCTCATTGCCTGCCACCCTCATCGGCCTCCATGGTGACCAACTCTTTCAAGCCCCGGTGACCCTGCAGGTGCCGGAGGTCGCGACGAAGAATGTGCACCTCGAGGCCGCGCTCGCTGCGTAGCGCCTCGCCATGCAAGAAACCGTCGACCTGCACATCCATGCAAGAAACCGTCGTATACATAGGCCACTACAAGGCACGCGAGGACAGAAAGATGTTGGCCGTCTTCCAGCGGCTGGAATCTTTGGATGCCATTGTTCAGAAGCACGTCGACCTGGCCACGAAAGCCGCTGCTACTTAGGCGCCGTTCGGTGGGCCGGCGCCCTGAGTCGAGGAGGTGGACGTCGTCAATGGATGCATCTCTTCTTCTTGCCTCCTAAAACCAGAACTACATCGCCTCGTGGCCTTAATGTTTTATTAGTATGGTACTCCCTCCTTCCCAAATATAAGTCTTTCTAAAGATTCCAGCAAGTGACTACTACATACGGACCAAAATGAGTGAACCTACACTCTAAACTATGCCTACATACATTTGTATGCTGTATTCCATTTGAAATAGTATCTAAAAAGGCTTATATTTAGGAACGGAGGGAGTATATGGAATTTTTATTCCAGTCGTAACGTTTTCACTGTGAGGTGGGGCCGCAGTTGAGAGAACCCAGCCCGCACACCGGGCGTCGGCCGAGTTTGGAATTAGAAGAGAGAAACGAGGGAGGAGAGCTAGCTATAGCATGGACGCTGTTGTCAGATGGGACTCGTGTTGATAGAATAGGAGTACTGAGCACTCGTACCTCTTTTTTTTGAGGGAAAAATTAGTCGTATGTCTAGTGCCACTAGTTGGGTGCGTGCGACCTATAGCTGTCATCACTTTAGGTCTCCTTTTCGAACCGCAGCTATGCTTCACAATACATATTTCTTCACACATTTTTCCTCCTATATGTACTCATAGGCTATTTCCACGTGCTCCCATTCGCCGACATGTGGGACATTGAGCATCTGGGTCGTAGTGCATGCATGACTCGGAGCATATGTCGAGGTACTTTACATTTCAGACGTCACGAATTACATGCAAACCCCCGGCGGAAGAATAAATAAATAAATGAATTACTACATGAAACCAGATTATTTTCATAGAAACCGGAGCACGTTCATTAAATTTTTGACATAACATGTTTATAAAAAATGAACGTACCTAAACCAGTCTAAGGGCCTCTTTGATTTTTCCTGCAAAAAAAGGGCCTCTTTGATTCGCAGGATACTGAAAACACATGAATGGCGGAAGTATGATGGCGATGAACTGAGACGAGGAGAACTCTAACTCAGTTAGAGGTTAGAGTTAACCGTGAACTAACTCTAAACCAAAAAGGTGTGTGGATGGCAGGGTTAGATTGACAATAAATGCTCTTTCTCAATCATTTGACTACTTTGGACCCTATTTCCTGCCGGATTTGGTGTGGCCGGCTCTTGTGTGGCCACCTCCTACTCACAATTGACATAAACGAACCATCTTTCCAAATCAAGCATGCAAAACATGATAATTTTTACTTTGTCCATACAAATGAGATATCTCACTTAAACATACAAGTCGTTAATGAAGCTTCACAAAAAAAGCACTCCATGAATCAAAGCATGAGCTAACTCATCATGGAAGTTATTCACGATAGGGAGGGAGCCCGGAGCCCCTCACGCACCGAGGGAGGATCTCGCCATTGTTGCTCTGGAGGAAGGCTCTGCAGAGCCCAAGCCCCGGGAACCCCTCCGACGCTGGCCCTTGTGAGTTGAGGTTGACACCGGCATGGGTAGCAGGGCCACTTGCCGCCGACTGGGAACTTAATCTTTGGGCCTCTAGAAATAATGCAAGCCTGAAACTAAAATACCTAGAAAGGTGAACTGAATCTTTGGGCCTCTAGAAATAATGCAAGCCTGAAACTGAA
The DNA here is from genome assembly GCA_021605145.1 of Aegilops bicornis. Classification (NCBI taxonomy): domain Eukaryota; kingdom Viridiplantae; phylum Streptophyta; class Magnoliopsida; order Poales; family Poaceae; genus Aegilops; species Aegilops bicornis. Next base: position 62,138,786 of record CM038675.1, on the reverse strand, counting down.
ATACCTAGAAAGGTGAACTGAATCTTTGGGTCTCTAGAAATAATGCAAGCCTGAAACTGAAATACCTAGAAAGGTGAACTGAGTCGGCCTCTAGAAATAATGCAAGCCTAAAACTGAAATACCTAGAAAGGTGAACTGAATATTTGGGCCTCTAGAAAGATTTATTACCTCCTGAAGCAGCATCAAACAATTCCATGCGTGCACCACAAATCTATACCAAGTTTGATCAGGATCTATATTTCCAAATCAGAATTAGCGCTAAAGCGAGCAAGATCAATGATATGGCTGTGAGACAGAGAAGGAACGGACAAACTCACCCCTCTCGCGACATCCCTGGTAGAGGCGCCGCCGCCGCGCATGAGAGAGGGAGAAAAACGACCGGTGAAGGAGGAGCGGGGCGACCTTCGAAGGCCGGAGGGAGAGGGCGTCCGGAGTAGGGCGGCGGAGGCCGGAAGGAGAGGGCGGCCGAAGGAGAGAGAGGGCGAGTGACGCTTGGGCGGGCGGCCCTATGGAGAACAGATAGGAGTCGTGCGAGGGGGGGGGGGGAGAGATCAGCTGCGGGCAGGGGAGATTTTTTTAGTTCTCTTTTAGTGGGCCCGAGGAAAACTAACCCAATTAGAACTTCTCCACCGGGCTTTTAGCTAGGTTAGAGCAAACTAGCTCAAACTAACCCCTCCTATTTTGATAATTTGAGGCTATTTCAACCCAAACTAGCTCAAACTCAGGGATCCAAACAAAGAGGAGTAGTACTGTACATGTTACAGTGTGGACCGTAGCACATTGTTTTTTATGGCCATATCACCACATTGTTTTCTACTGCTGGTTCACTGGGCTACCGTGGTTCACACTGCTGGTTCACTGGGCTGCCGTGGTTCGCACTCCTCCGACCTGAGTAGTAGTAGTCGTATATACCACATCATTCTTTGCTCCTTCTTACTACTACGTAGTACTTCCCCGACATGTGGGAGAGCCAGTATCCAGGTCAATGTGTCATGCACCAGATTAGAGTGCAGAATGGAAGGGGGGCATCACCCCGGTCGGAGCGCCAGTAATTCATGACTATAGTGAGTGGTCATATCACAATTCTTTCCAGCAGTAACACGGCGTCAAATCGCACAACCCGATCTTTCCAGCAATATGTTTGAGAAGGCGCCACTCGCTCACCCTCCTCGCCTCTCTGTCAAACCGCCTACCCGAAAACTGCCGCGCGTACTGCCTGGAAAAAGCCCCGCCCTCAACTTTTAACTACGCGAAAGTAGTTCGAGCTTGTTCATTCTATATAAATACTTACTGTTTGTTTATTCACCTGTGGGGTTGTTCAATGAATGGAGGGGCGGGGAGCACAAGCGAACAATACTAGTACTACAAGTAGTAAGTAGGAGTCGTATAGTAGTCACCTTAAATAGAGAGTTTCTTTTCTTTAATGCCACATACACAAATTGAAATGCTTGTTGTGGAGACAAAAAGATAATCACTCCACTATATATGTACGCAGGGGCCTGAGCGCTTGCTTTACTAGGGTTGCTCTCTTCATTCTCTCATCCTCTCCAGATCTAAACAAGACAGCGGTAGTGACATTTTCTCTCTGCTCACTGCTGGTCACATATCCGGCCGGATCCCTTCAGCCACTGTGTGTAGAGGACTAAAAGGTGCATCGTTCACGCGGTCATCGCCGTCGAGGGAGGAAACCCACAACTGCCGGTGGGGCCCGATCCTCTGCCCGTGCCATTCTCTCCGACACATTGCCGGCTCGGGAGGTCCACCGACCCTTCTTCCTCCCTGCCGTATTGTGCGCATATCAGACCTGCCGCCGCCGACATCCCGACGAATGTCAGGTACAAGTTCTTCGAAAGCGGCCTTGCTCTACTGCCCCAGCTCCCAACGTGTCTGCATGTGCATCTTTTTCTACTTCCAGCAGCTCTTCCAAATCCACCTAAATTTTTAGTATTATTAGAGGTCAAGCTACTTCATGCATTCGAATATAGGACTTGGTTCAAATAACGAAGGAAGGGGGGAAAGTCGTAGCATGAATCTAGGACTTGATTCAAAGAGGAAATAATAGGGGGAAAGTAGTAGAGACCGGGTACCCAACCGGTCTCTTGGTTGAAAAGGGAAATAATGGGAAAACTCAGTACAAACTGTATAAGGAACATATCTATTATTGGTTGAAAAATGGATAGAAAGTGGCAGCTGGTGGACAAGTCAACAGAGTATGTCCATGATTAGATTTGCTGCCCTCACATATTAAAAGGTCTCCAGGATTAGATTTGCTGCCCTCACATAGTAAAAGGTCTCCAGGATTAGATTTTCTTCCCTCACATAGTAAAAGTTTTCCAGGATTAGATTTGCTGCCCTCACATAGTAAAAGTTCTCCAGGTACATTGTGCTGATGCGTCCATTGTCACATGTCCTTGTACCAACCTTTTGCTGTTGTTAATGTAAAGGCGCATGTAAAATGAAGCGATCACACTGTTACCTTAAGGACATGTCTAACCAGTGTTATTGTTAATCTAATGCCTCCAGTGATATGATGCAATTAAACTGTGTTAACAAATGGTACTCCTGCTGTTTTCCCAAGTATGATAAGTAAGTTGCTTCTTTACGCTGCTGAGTGACCTGGTGAGCCCATAGTCCCATGCCCTTAAACCAACTCTTTAGCTGCTATTGATTTACTGTATCTGGTAAACAAGCAATGCCACAATTAAAGTAATCCCATATTTGACGAATGTCATAGTTGATCGTAATGCCTTCCGATAACATGAAGCATTACTTATGTTTTAAAATTTCTACTGTCCTTGCGTGATTGCCATGAACATAATTAAGATGCTTCTTTTCATTTCGTGTATGTTTCGTATATTCTTATTGATCAACAACTGTTTACTTTCTATCTTTTTGTGCAGATAGGGATACCCATTTCACCTTGTTGCTATTGTGACCTTTTGGTGAACTGCACAAAACACTTCTTTTGGAATGAGTGTCTTGTGCAGTTCAACTAAAACGTCATATGGGCAACATCTCTCAATTTTGGTGGAACTACACAAAATGGTGACTGGAGTTCCCAAAATCTCCGTAAAATTCTGTTGGTAATCTCGTGCAACATTTTATTAGCCTTTGCAAGATGAGTCATCCTTTGTCACCACAATGGCACTTTATTTTAGTGGAACTGCACAAAAGGATAAGCAAATTATAGTTGCACCTTACATGAGCAGGACAACCAACCTTAATGTTGCTCAATTTTAGTGCAACTACTAAAGAAGAACCTGCCAGCTCATGAGAGCAAGTACTTCTTGATAGCTAAATGATGCAATATGTGATTCATTTCAGGTGAACTGCAGAAAAAGGCGCATGAATTGAATCATGCAGCTGGAGGTTGACCTCATCCGAGTGGAGTTACAGGTTCACCAGATCGAGTCGTGGCGGCATAGGGCCCCTCACACCGGCCAGTATTGTCCTTTATCAACATGATTGTGCTTTGTCATGCTGTGCCAACGTTGTATTTTTTAAATAAATCTATTCTATTGCAATCTTTTCTCGTTTTGGAAATAAAGTTTGTTTCAACTAGTGCCACTATTATAGTAATTTCAAGGGATGCGTCAAAGATTGACGCATCAGGAACATAGATAGAATTGGTGGCCAAACGAAAAGGCCAATGTTTGTACAACCATCTCTATGGCTGCTAGAGTCCTAAACCCATGCTCTTTCTTATATGTGCAGACAGGAATACTCTACTACAGATGTTGTGATGGTCAAGAGCATTCGCCAAGTTCTTGGGTTGTATGACACGGCTAGCTAAGATGGATTTAATCCTGATATTCACTTTATCAAAAGACTCTAATGGGTTGGTTCTGAATCTTGCATGCTGGGAATCAATGAGATGTGTAGGCATCTTTGTTGTACTTATTATTTGAATCTTATTTGTTGGTTCTGAATCTTGGAAGCTGGGAATCAATGAGATGTGTAGGCATTTTTGTTGTACTTATTATTTGAATCTTATTTGTTGGTTCTGAATCTTTCAAGCTGGGAAACACGGCATGATGATGCAGAGGACAGCAACCATAACAAACTTTTCAAACTTGGTAGTATTGTCTGTGTGAAAGTGCGGCAAATGTGTTGATCCTGTGCATCCTAAGAATAATAATTCTAATTGTTGTGCATGTTGATCCTGTGGCACTGATAGAACGAGCCAATGCATCGCTTGTTTTAAGAATACATTTTAATTAAAGCTAATTAAATTTAAGTAAACTGACCACTAACACTTGTTATTACAGTACCAATACAGACTCGCTCGTGAACCGACGTGTGTGGCCAGAATAGGTTTCTTAATGGAGGCATTTGAATGTGCCGAGAGTGCATATTCTGTAGGGCGTGCAGTGGGTGAGGAAGGGGTTGTAACTGTTGTCGCCTATACACACTCAGTTTACTGTTGAATCCAGTTCCCCAAGAGCTGAAAAATGAACTGCTGCTGCCGCCTACTCACTCGTTCAATTGAAGAGACTCCAATGGCGACCCGAGGGGTGAGCCTGCTGGATATGGACTTCAGCAAGGAGTTCACCTTTGAGTTATCCGTTCAGTCCCATGGTGGCACCAAGTTGAATGTGATGTACACCAACGATCCGAACTCGGTGAAGCTCTGCTTCGCCGAGTTCAAGCAGTACCTATAGGACAAGAAAGCACAAGTCGCAGGACTAGACCTTGTGCCCATCCATTCGTCTCCTGACAGGGACCATCAGATTGTGGTCGGCCAGGTATGCGTGCGGGACGAGGTTCTCATCTACCACAGCTGTAGGGCCATCAGAGGTTCTGAAGCATTCGCCCGTTTCATCGGCAGCGCCGACTACACCTTCGCTACGGTGGAGAGAAGGAAGAACGCGACGATTCGGCCATCTGGTGCAGCAAGCTTGTCGACATCCAGAAGCAATACAAGATCATCGGCAATGGGCAGGAGAAGGACTCCATGGTTGACCTCACCGAGACCATCATCAACCCCTGCTACGCCAACATGAAAGAAGACAACGATACCAAGGAGCTCCACCGGCCACCCTGCATCTGAACAAGTCAACCCTCATACTCCCCTCCGCCAGCGTCTTCCCCTGCTCCGATTCATTCGGTCCACGGTCTTGACGTCGTCCTCCACCTTGGTGTTGTCACCGTGGCGCTGCCGTCTGTCATTCCCAACATGGTTAGACAAATAAGAGGAACCGGGAGACAACTGTTTGTCGAGAGGCTGACAGTCCCAGGCCCACCAGATAAATGGCCTAGGTTTTGTTGTTTAACATGGGCAGCCCATGAGGACAACACGTCGACCCGTTGGCTAGGCAGCTTGAGGTTGCTGCTAGCCCACCCGAGTTCAAGTCCCGGCTTGAACGTGTGGTGCTCGCGGAGTTAGTCCTATTAAAAATGCCAATGAGGGTTAGCCCTTGGGTTGGTCTCTTTTTTTTAACATGGACAGCCGACGACATGTTTCAACGTTTTTCTGGATCTAGCGGCCTCTGGGCCTCCCAACCTAGCTTGTCTATAACATCAGCAGCCCAAGTTATGTTTGTTTTTTCAAGATGACGCACAACTTAGTTCTTTCTCTTTCTTTTTCGATGTAACCTGAGTTTTCTCTCAGTACATTTCCCTAGAACCAACTCAACTGCCCCACGTCTAGCCTAAATAATAATAATACACCACATCCTATTAACTCATCAAATTAAAATGATATTTTATTTCGCAAAATTGAAAGTTCTTACAAAATAATAATAGTAATTGTTTATATATAACTTGGCAAGTTAACTCCTAGTGATTGCGTACATGAGCTTGCAAAGATTTTACTGACCAATGTAGTAATAGACGCGCAACCATGTGTTTATGTTTTTATAACATTTCTCCGTCCATCCCAACATGATATTTTCACCCAGCCCAGCAAGTCGCGGATTTCGAGAAAAATGCAAATGGGCTTTAAATTCTACCATATATATAAACGGGCTCCATAGATGCTACATCATTGTTTCACCTAGCCCACCAAATGGACTAAAAAAACAAATGAACCGGCTGACATGTGGGCCAGTAGGTCGAAGCCTAAGCAAGACGTTGGATTTACATCCAACGACCGTCATTCTTCTTCAGTCTCTCGTCTTCTTCCCCCAGTGCTGCCGGGACCGCCTGCTCCATCATCCGGCGGCCAGCGGCGTTGTTTTGCGTGCCTCGCAGCGAAACGCTACCCCGCTGACGGCCAGGCCATCCCTCCACTCTGCACCTCCTATTATTCTCTACCGAGTGTAGGCCCACCCCGCACCTGAACCAGTCAAGTTTCCCACTTCTCTCTGTCTGCGACTCCACTGCCGCGTCTTCCCCATCTCCAGGTCGTTCCAGTCTGGGGCCTCGCCATCGTCCACCGCCTCGCTGCGCTCGGTGCGGTGTGGTCAAGAAACAAGAGTCATCGGAAGAGGACTGTACGTGAGAGCCTGACGGCTGGGACCCACGAGGTCCATGGCCGCACGCAAGGAAAGTTCCTCCTTATTAAGCTGTTTTCCGCCCCTGACAGCTGGGACCCACCAGCTCTATCTTCGCACGGAAGGAAGTGCCTCCTTGTTATGCAAAAAAACTATTCCTTCCAATGACAGCCGGGACCCGGCAGATTTGGTGGCTGACTTGTGGACCCACCATATTTTGCGAAAAAACGTTCCCCCCGCTATCAGCTCGGACCCACGGAAGTGGCTCCTTATTACGCACAAAAAAATGAATACTCCCCCTGCTAGCTGGGATCCACCTTGGTGGGAGGCTGACTTGTGGGCCTACTAAGTTGACCGGGACGGAGGGCTTTGTCAAATTAGTCAATATGAACGATTCTAGCAACAGTGACCGTACGATGTCCATCCAACGACCGTAGAGCTTCTTCAACCTCTGGTCTTCTTGCTCCAGCCGCCCAAAGCAGCGCCTGTCGTGCCGCATGGTCCTGCCTCCCGTGGCCAGGGGAGGCCTCACCGCCCCCTACTATTCCCACCGCTGGCCAGGTCCTGCAGTGACGGCAGCCTCACACCGCAGCCGAACTAGTTAACCCTCGTACTCCTCTCCGCGCAGGCTTCCACTGCCGAGTCTTCCCCGGCTCCGCGTCGTCCCCTTCCTAGGCCTCGCCGTTGATCACCACCCTGGTGCTCTCCGTGCGGTGTGGTCAATGTGGTCAAGGAATGACTTCCATCGGAAGAGTATTGTACGTGGAGAGGCTGACAGCTGGGTCCACGGCGGCCGCAAGGAAGTGCCTCCTTATTACGCGCAAAATAATTATTCCTCCATCTGACAGCAGGGACCCACCGGATGGGCCACCGTATTTCGCAAAAAAGGTTTCCCCCCTGACTGCTGGGACCCACCAGCTACATCTTCGCACGCAAGGAAGTGCGTCCAGGCAAAAAAACACGATTCGCCCCCCTTGCTGCTGGGACCCACCAGCTATATCTTCGCAGGCAAGGGAGTGTGTCCGGGCAAAAAAAAAAAACGATTCGCCCCCTGACTGCTGGGACCCATCAGCTACATCTTCGCACGCAAGGAAGTGCCTGACAGTCGGGATCCACCTGGTCGAAGCGCACGTATTGTTGTCATTCTGGTCGTGAACGTCTAGGTACATACTGGTGGATGTAGAGGCGCGCACGTGTCGTAGTAGAGGCACGCACGTAGCATGTACACGTATGTACAGCGGCCAGTGTGCAAGAAAGAAAATACGGCCAGGTGCGTACATACGGGTGGGGTCTCGAACGCCTACTCGCGCATACGTACGGCCAGCGCTCATGGACATGGCTGGGTCGGAACGGAGAAACTGCATCATCGTCGTGTTCATTGGGAGGCAGCGGAATGCGTCGTGTTCATCGGGAGGCAACGGAACGCGTGGGAGCCAACCGGCTTGGACAGAATAGGTGATGGAAACGAGACCTGGCGTACCGCAGAACGAAGGAAACGGCCTTGTGTTCGACCTGCCACGTTCGAAACGGGATCCTGTTCATCGGGAGGGGTCTGGCGTACCGCAAATCGGAGGAAACAGACTTGCGTTGGACCTCCTACGGTCGAAATGGGGTCCTGTTGATCGGGAGGGGTGTAGCGTACCGCAAGACGGAGGAAACAGACTTGTAATGGAGCGCTGTGGTCGAAACAGGGGTCCTGTTCATCGGGAGGGGTGTGGCGTACCGCAAAACGGGACTCCACGAGATACTGTTCATCTCCATCGCCGACCTCTTCCAGCCTCCACGGGCTACTGTTCATCCACCGTCGACCTCCTCCAGCCTCCACCTGCGACTGTTCATCCACGGGCTCCTGTTCATCCAGCCTCCACCGCGCGTGACTCCACCGGCCATCGCTCAACCACCCTCTCCACGGGCTCCTGCTCAACCACCCCTCTCCACGGGCTCTGCTCAACCACCCTCCACCGCTACTGCTCATCCACCCTCCACCATCTATCGCTCATCCACCTCCACGGGTCGCCCCTGCTCATCCAGCCCTCCACGGGTTCCTCGCTCATCCACCCCAACCACCGATCGATCGTGGTCCTATTCATCCAGAGGCAACACCACGGGTCTTGTTCATCCACCCCAACCGCCACCTGTTCATCCAACCCCCGCAACGCCTTCGCTCATCAAGAGACAACATCAACCAGCTTCGCTTAGCGTAAGTAGCGGCGAATCGCCGATCGGGTTCGGATTAACGTACCATCGATCAATCACTCGAGTTCAGTAACGCGTAGCCTGCAGTGCAATCGCTCGGGTTCAGTTAGAGCCCAACACCTCGCTCGGGTTCAGTTAGAGCCAACGCCTCGCACACACGCGCGTACGTCTACGAGAGAAACACACATCACTCGGCCCCCGACCACCCACCGTAACCGGGAAGTCGCCGAAATTTTCCTTGCCCAAAGAATGTCATGCAGCTGCGTCTCCGGCCCGCCCAGGACGAAAAGCCCATTTTCTGTCATGATTTTTTGTCATAGAAGTAGGAGCCCACCACATCTATGATGATACCAAGTTTTGTCACAATTATCGTCATAGAAGTGTCATAAGTATGACAAAAAAAATTCGTTCGGCCCAAAATGTCACAGATGTGTCTTTTTTTTGTAGTGTATGATGATGATGATGAGGAGGAGTTGTTATTATAACTAGTGACGAAGTTGTTATATGATGTCTCATCATGGATGAAAATGATGATTATGAGGAGTTATATGACAATGATATATTATGATGATAAGTTGTTAATGATATTATGATGATGGTGATGATGATGATGATGATAAGTTATTATGTCATTGGGTGAAAGAACCGCAGATTAGTTTCAAATGGATGGATCCAAAGTGACCATTGGTTACTTTGGATCCATGCACTTGAAACTAATCCAAGGTTCTTTCAACTAGTGATTTAATAACTCATTATGATGTAAAAACAATCTCTAAATTGCTACTGTATGAAAAATTGTATACAGGTGTATGAATACGACCTAAAATTCAAAAGAAATGGAATACAACATAATAGTAGTAGTGGTTGTTTTCTAAAGCGCTACTAGTAATTAGCAGTAGCGATTGATTTGGAAAGCGCTAGTACTAAGTAGATATAGCTGTAGCGAGTGATGAGGGTGCTACTTGCTAAGCTTTTAGTCAGAAGGCCGTGTCGATGAGGCTGCTTACCTGCCATCTTGGTAGGCCCAAAACCAGCGCTACTGCTAGGCTTTTCCCTAGTAGTGAAGTTGCCAGAGCACAAACAAGGGCGGTCGAGCACTATGCACCCGCGTGCATGTGGCAGCTAGCGCCGGCAAGGAAGCTGCCGGAGGGGAGAAGGTTCCAGAGTGACGGCAACGGCACGGGGAAGCCTCTAGACACGCTCAGGCGCACGAGGGCGACTTGAGGCGAGGTGACTTGAGCTGGACAGAGCGCTGGACGCGTCCCCGACCTGCAGAGCGTGTGCACAGGTGCCAAACCGCGTGGTCACCGCGTGGCATGGAAAGGAGAGATCACTAGGAGCTGGCAAATCATGTGGGAAGTGAAATATCATCAAAAGAAAGCAAATATGGAAGTGAGGCATCGATGCAAGTTTTTTGAATCAAACTTGACCTCATATCAGAGCTCAACAGGGAAGTGCTAAGGGCCAAATAAGATGCCTGGGAGATTTAGGTTAGGAAGGACCATCATACTGTGAATTTTGGAGAGAAATGGACCACAAATTAATACAGTTTCTTTGCAACTGCAATTTTCGTCCAGAAAAGAGATTTGGATGATGCACTCTCATGGAGTAGCCACTTGAGCTGAAATTTGGCACGGGATGATGATATGGACATATGGAGAAGCTGTAAAAATTTCATACCAATTGGACATTCCAAAATGGTACTTCCTTCACACTATTCTTCTGTGTCCAAAAACTTGCGATAATATTGGAGAGAAATTAGCTTAATGAAATGATCCAAAATTTTGGGGAGAGAAGTTTTATGGGTAGGAGCTTGATCTGGTAATTTTTCGGAATTAATGAAGCAATATATATTATACTTGCTTCACAAACTGAAAATATTAACAGAAACAAATATTTGATGGTGTGCTTAGATAGAGAATGGGATGGAGCTGAAATTTGGAGGAGTGTGATTATATGAGCTCATGAAGGAGTGTGAAAAATTTCAACTAGTTTGGATAACCCTAGCTATTACTTCCTTCACAAAGCTTCTGTTTGAACAGAAACTTTGAAAAATCACTGAGAAGTTTCACTAGGCAAATGAATTTGAATTTTTTCATGTGGAAATTATTTGGACACGAAAGAATGCCGAAAAAGTTTGGGAGCAAAGAAGAAATGATAGGTGGCACTTCCTTCACAAAGTGCCACTTTGGAAAAAATTGAAGAAATAATATTGGAGAATTATTTCTAGGCTAAGAAAGGAAAGTTTGGACATATTTGTGGCATATATGATCCAAAACAATTATGAGAATTATTTGGGAATTTTGTGGAAGACAGAAATATAGGCTCCTTCACAACCTAGGGTAAACAGGGTTATTCCTTTAATAGAAAAAGGAATATTCCTGAGAAAAAGAATTTTGGGGTTGGGCTATAATGGAAATGACATGACCTTGGGAAAGATTTGAGAATGATAACCCACTTAAGAGAAGAAATTATGATGATCTCCCAGGTTTCAAGTCCACATATCCACTCCGAAGGAAAATTAGGGCAAAACCAAGGAAATCAAATGAAAAAGAAAAAGGGCCAAAAACCAGGGGGTTACAAACCATCCCCCCCTTAAAGAAATCTCGTCCTCGAGATTTGGTTGCTCAGGGAACAAGTATAAATATAGCTTAAGGAAACCGTTTCCAACTCGGGTATCCTTTTCCTTTCTTTATTGTTCCCTCAAGAATTTGATATAATCTAATTACCTTGCTATGGGGTGGTTTGCTTCACCTTTCCCAAATTCTGACGGGTGTTTCCTCATATACCAAATCCTTTTTGCTGACGTTGGTGCTTTCATATCTGCGGTGATATCCAAGGGACCCGAGCACAAATTCCCTTTTGTCATGAAAATAATTTTATTTCTGCCATGGGGTTGCTCAAACAAATGCATGTCTTCCGGGTTCAAACAATACTGAGATTCATAACCATTCTCCTGACGAGATCTGCTCGTAGTTGGTACTAACTTATCTTGATTTGTTTTTTTGTCTTGCACAGGAGATATGTACCAAATATTCTTCTACCTTCTGTAGTGAGCAATATAAAGGGGTATGAATTTATAACTGTAGCATACCTCAAACATTAGCATCTTGAGACTAGCATGATAGGGGTGTTGGTGGGAAAAAACTTTTCATGATAGGTTGGTTGTGTACTGGGTTCCTCCAGTGAGTACACCTGGTCTGAGCTGATTGTTCGGCTTTGTCTTACTCATGCGGTCGATATATCCATCCATTGTAATAGGCTGTGAGATGATTTAACACCACCGCTAAAGTCAAACTGTTGAGGTTGCAAAAGAATCTAGGATCTGACAGAACAGACTTATATATTCCTCACTAACCATTCTAAGCAGGTCAGCGGAATATGAAATCCTTGTAGAACAAAGTAGGCATTTGAGGGTATGCCTTTGTGGATCCATATGGAATCATGGCCTCCAACTGACTTGGGTATCCGGACCCTGATGGTCGCACAAAAGTCATCATACCTTTGATGACAATCTCACCCTTTGACGGTCATGATTTTCTTTGTTAGGACACCTTACTGAAATAGCTTGGAAACATATATCCTTGATTCTTCGTATGATCATGGATGTGGTTAGTGAAATATTTTGGCATCATTCCTTGTGCTTGCTTTCTGACCTGGGTACGCACATACATGACATATACTCGGGGCATGTAGCTGTACAGAGCTCGTTGTTGTGGCCAATCATGCAAGATGATGACAAGGGTTCATGATATCTCCTTGTCCAGTGCGGAAACATTGGCCTTGGTGACCATTGCCAAGACTGTTTATTCCGCGTTGTCAGCTCTACAACTTGTCGATCCTTGCATTACATAAGGTGTATCTCTGCTTATCTTCATTGGGCATGATTCATGAGGTTGTGGGGTCCGTACCTTTCTTAGGTATATCTGCTTGATCATTGTCGTATCCTTGTATGAGTGACTTGCATGACTGGGGATGCATTCTCACCGTATCTAAGGAGAATACGCAACCAAACACTCGATCTTTGCGGTAGGCATATGTCTTGACTGGATTGTACTTCTGACAAAAATGTTGCGGATCTGATTCTTGAGTTGCACTGTCATATACTGCCAACTTGTTGTGTCATATCTTGTAGCAATACTAAATATGATGTGCAGTGTCGTACTGATGGAGGCAAAGTGTTGTGGGTTGGAAACTATCCGAGTGACTTGAAGAAGACCGGATGTCTTACACTCGAAGCTTTTGCCGTAATGGCGTCTTGGAGAAGTATGGTTCTGTACCTGAGAAGCTTCTCCTCTGGTTGCTTGTTGAGAAATATTCAATTCGTTATGTCAGAAGCCTTTATCGAGGTATCTTGTTGTGGAAGACTTGGTATCTTGGACCGGAATCTGCCCATATATTGTACTGAGGAAAAAAATTAAGGAGCCTTGCATCATAAGACTCTTCCTATAGTGTGTGGAGGAAGACTAAGTTTCTCATATCCAAAGCTTCATACTGTGATATGCAGACTAAAAACCATACACACACCCATAATATTTTGCGGCTGGTTACTTGCATGAGAAAAATTCTTTGATTGTCTTCCTTGATCATAACCCATTCTGGCTTTCTTTTGGAGTATAAAGTATTTCAAGCGTCATTCATAGGTGAGCCAAAACTTTGCATATGATCCATACCTCTGACTGAAAGTATACTGTTGCTCCTCTACCTGACTTGTCTTCCTGCTGGTTTGACCATTACTGTGTGAGGATTGAGTACTATTGTAGACTTGAGGTGTTTAGCTGAGCTTCTTCCAAATATTTGAAATCTGTATTGCTTCTTCAAGTCCAGTGATAGTGGAAGAGCAACTTCCATAAGGGGAAATAAGGTAACACCGAGGGCCCAAAAAGAAGGAAGCAAAAGAAACAACTCAACTAAACAAAAGCACACAAAAACAATCCACTCACACAAAGTCATATATTACTGCTATTTACACAATATGCATGCCTACTTAAGCACACAAATATCGCGGGGCAATGGTACTATGATCTAACATGCTGTGACAGTGTGCACGAAGATGGATCAACGTGTGGAAGGGTTGGTGTAAACATAGTTACACCAAGTGCTAGCTTAGCCAGGTACCAACCTGGACTAGCTCGGAGGTGAGGACGTACTTGGTAACCATGTAGCGGGACACGAACGTGACCACCACATCATCATCAAGCTGACAGAAGGGATCTGTACTCGTCCAAGGAATAGGATAGCGATGGAAAACTGAGTCTGCTGACATTGCCCTTTCTTGATGACTCAGATCATTAAGGGTTGCCAATATGACAACATACAAGGCACGATCTGGTATGGAAGCATGTCTATCACTGAAACGATAGGTGGGGATGAAGAAACGAAACTGGTGCGATACCTTGACACTATCATGCAAACGGTGTTAAGAACACTTGGCATCACTCCGCTAGGACAGAAATGACGCCAAACACCAAAGAACAGCCTCAAAGCAAACATGAAGGATGCAGAAGCTGAGTTGTAGTGGATCCAAACCGATGCCAGTGATACGTCTCGAACGTATCTATAATTTTTGATTGTTCCATGCTATTACATTACCCATTTTTGATGTTTATGGGCTTTACTTTAGACTTTTATATCATTTTTTGGACTAACCTATTAATCGGAGGCCCATCCCATATTGCTGTTTTTTTTGCCTATTTCAGTGTTTCAAAGAAAAGGAATATCAAACGGAGTCCAAACGGAATGAAACCTTCAGGAGAGTTATTTTTGGAACGGAAGCAATCCAGGAGACTTGGAGTAGACGTCAGGGAAGCAACGAGGAAGCCATGAGGCAGGGAGGCGCGCCCCCACCCTCGTGGCTCCCCTGACCGACTTCTTTCGCCTATATATGTCCATATACCCTAAAAGCATCGAAGAGCAACATAGATCGGGAGTTCCGCCGCCGCAAGCCACTGTAGCCTCCAAAAACCAATTGGGACCCTGTTCCGGCACCCTGCCGGAGGGGGGGTCCCTCACCGGTGGCCATCTTCATGAACCGGCGCTCTCCGTGACGAGGAGGGAGTAGTTCACCCTCAGGGCTGAGGGTATGTACCAGTAGCTATGTGTTTGATCTCTCTCTCTCTCTCTCGTGTTCTTGAGGTGATACGATCTTGATGTATCGCGAGATTTGCTATTATAGTTGGATCTTATGATGTTTCTCCCCCTCTACTCTCTTGTGATGAATTGAGTTTTCCCCTTGAAGTTGTCTTGTTGGATTGAGTCTTTAAGGATTTGAGAACACTTGATGTATGTCTTGCCGTGCTTATCTGTGGTGACAATGGGACATTCAGATGATCTACTTGATGTATATTTTGGTGATCAACTTGCGGGTACAATGAACTTATGCATAGGGGTTGGCACATGTTTTCGTCTTGACTCTCCGGTAGAAACTTTGGGGCTCTCTTTGAAGTACTTTGTGTTGGTTGAATAGATGAATCTGAGATTGTGTGATGCATATCGTATAATCATGCCCACGGATACTTGAGGTGACATTGGAGTATCTAGGTGACATTAGGGTTTTGGTTGATTTGTATCTTAAGGTGTTATTCTAGTACGAACTCTATGATAGATCGAGCGGAAAGAATAGCTTCATATTATTTTACTACGGACTCTTGAATAGATCGATCAGAAAGGATAACTTTGAGGTGGGCTCGTACCCTACCATAATCTCTTCGTTTGTTCTGCGCTATTAGTGACCTTGGAGTGACTCTTTGTTGCATGTTGAGGGATAGTTATATGATCCAGTTATGTTATTATTGTTGAGGGAACTGGCACTAGTGAAAGTATGAACCTTAGGCCTTGTTTCCTAGCATTACAATACCGTTTGTACTCACTTTTATCATTAGTTACCTTTCTGTTTTTATAATTTCATATTAGAAAAACCTAAATCTATCATCCATATTGCACTTGTATCACCATCTCTTCACCGAACTAGTGCACCTATACAATTTACCATTGTATTGGGTGTGTTGGGGACACAAGAGACTCTTTGTCATTTGGTTGTAGGGTTGTTTGAGAGAGACCATCTTCATCCTATGCCTCCCACGGATTGATAAACCTTAGGTCATCCACTTGAGGGAAATTTGCTATTGTCCTACAAACCTCTACACTTGGAGGCCCAAAACGTCTACAAGAAGAAGGTTGTGTAGTAGACATCAAGCTCTTTTCTGGAGCCGTTGCCAGGGAGGTGAGTGCTTGAAGGTATATATTTAGATCTTGCAATCGAACCTTTTTGTTTCGTGTTTTATCACTAGTTTAGTTTATAAAATAAAACTACAAAAAAATGGAATTGAGTTTGCCTCATACGCTTCATCTTTTTAATATCTTTCGTGATAATGATGGAAAGGAAAATTGTGCTCAAGTGCTAGAAGAAGAAGTCTATAAAATGTTTTGCATTAAATCTTTGAATGATGAGCATGATTGCAATGTTGTTAGTATGAACTATTTGAATATCCATATGTCAGGACCCCGATTCTAGGTCACACCGATCTAGCCTGTAACACCTCATATCACTTTGCGGCCTCACGCACGGTATTCCCACGGGTGTCGCCTTACCATGGCCCGGGACCGTTTGCGCATTTTGGCTCACGTATATGATAGTGCCGCTAGCATCCATATGACAGAGAACCCGGGCCGACATGGCTAGTCGTGAACGCAAAGCGGCGCTAACCCATGGGGACAGGCATACATGAATCACATCGAGCATGTCGGTCATCAACGTATGAATCAGGGCTGTAGCACTGGGATAACAGGACTCCGGTAACCTGGGCTGTAGTGGGCTAGGAAG
Source organism: Aegilops bicornis (assembly GCA_021605145.1). Taxonomy (NCBI): domain Eukaryota; kingdom Viridiplantae; phylum Streptophyta; class Magnoliopsida; order Poales; family Poaceae; genus Aegilops; species Aegilops bicornis. Next base: position 62,122,334 of record CM038675.1, on the reverse strand, counting down.
GACTCCGGATATCACCGCGTGACATTTCCCCGAAGGGACAGACATAGGAACAAAGTGAAACACATGCCGGCCAGTCAAGTGTCCAAAGCAGTAGTGCTGGCCTAGCAGGACTCCGGTGAACCGGGCTGTAGCGGACTACTATCGCTCAGGAAGCACTAGACTACATTTCCCCATATGAGAGGCTGCCAAGGATAAACAACTAGATTGTCGGATCCCACACATACCAAGCATTTCAAACATGCACACAATATGCTCAATATGTGTAAATACAACATGGCATCACAACATAACTCTACGACTCAAATATTTATTCATTAAGCTCCGAGGAGCGAGATATTACAAACATGGGTCTCATGACCCAACACTCAGAGCATACAAGTCAGAGCACAAACGGAAGCTTAACATGTCTGAGTACAGACATCTATAAATGAAAAAGGCTGAGAAGCCCGACTATCTACAAGATCCTGCCGAGGGCACAAGATCGTAGCTGAGGTATCAAGCTAAACGTCGAAGTCCACGCGGAACTACTAGCGAGACTGACGCTTTCCGCAAAACATAAAATAAGCAAACGTGAGTACAAATGTACTCAGCAAGACTTACATCGTAACTAACTACATATGCATCAGTATCAACAAAGGGGTGGTGGAGTTTGACTGCAGCAAGCCAGCTTTGACTCGGTGGCTATCCTGAACTACGACTGCAGGTAACTCTTTTGAGGTGGCGCACACGAGTCCACATATTCACCATATCAATACACCACTATGGACCCGCTCCCGTCTCCCTACGAGAATGCAATCCATAGCACTCACGCTTATCTTGCGCATTTTAGAGTATCCACTTTCACTTGTCTATGAACTGATATAGGCAACCCAGAAGTGCTTTTCCGCGGACACGGCTATTCGAATAGATCATTTATAACCCTGAAGGGGTGTACTTCTTCACACACGCTCTCACCACTTACCGCCGTTTACACGACATGTACTCGGCAACCTTCAAGCGGAAGCCCAACGTGGGTGTCGGCCACGGCCTACCTAAACACTCAAGTCCCTAGTCCAGGTTTATCGCCTATTCGGGTTCCATCCGCAGGGAGTCTGGCCGAGGTTTCCACTAACGGCCCCGAACGATGTGTGCAGGGTTCCCGAGATAGCAAACGGGCATTCAGACACCGGGCCATGGTGTATCTACAGCATCATAGCCCACCCCTAGGGTCAGCCACGCACGGCCTCCAACACATATCCTACAAACACCGTAAACTAGTTGCAACTCCCCGGACAGAGAACAATGGTTGTTAAGAAGCCGAGAGGGTCCATTGGTTTCGGGCCCAATGCGTGGTAGCAACTGTTTCATGGATCACGAACACAGAACTCAGTTCCTGAGGACGGCTGCAATGAGACAACCCACTATGTACTCCTACATGGCCTCTCACCGCTACCTTTACCAAATCATGTTCACACACTTAGCTCACACATAGTAGGACATGTTCACACACCATTCCAATTCATTCCCGATGAATCAGACCTAACTCAACTCGAAGCAGTAGCAGGCATGACAAACAAGCATGAATGAGTAGGCACAACAGGGCTCAAACAACTCCTACTCATGCTAGTGGGTTTCATCTATTTACTGTGGAAGGACAGGTCATGCAGAGGATAAAGGGGTTCAGCTACCGCAGCAAGTAACAGATGAATCGTTGTTGTCCTAATGCAGTAAAAGAGAGCAGGAGCGAGAGAGTGGGATTGTATCGGAATGAACAAGGGGTTTTGCTTGCAGCACTTCGAAGATAATATAGTTCTTCATCGGCGTCATCGAACTCATCGTCGGAACCACGTCTATCGAGAGGGGACAAACACCGGCAAACAAGGAAGAACACAATCAATGCAATGCACAATATGATGCATGATCATGACATGGCAACATGCTGGTGTTTTGAGCTAATGCAACTAACAACAAAGTTAAATGAAGTTGGTTTGAACCAAAGGTTCAAATTCAAACTTCATATGTGATTTTTCAAATGCCAAACATATGATTTGCCCTATTCAGCAACTATATGTTGTTCCAACATGCATGAAAATGTTACAGATGGATTCCTTAAATTTTTCTGATAATTTTTCATATATAACTCATTTCATTTGGAGTTACGGTTGAATTTCTATGATTTTTAGAAGTTATACTAATTTCTGGAATTTCCTGAATTATTTTAAATCCAGAAATTCCTTACTGCGTCAGCATGACATAGGTGTGACGTCAGCAGGTCAACTGGGTCGGCCAGGTCAAACCTGACCTGTGGGACCCATACGTCAGTGTCTCAGGCTGGTTTGAGTGTATGACAGGTGGGACCGGTCAACGTTGACTTGACTAAGTCAAAATCTGACACGTGGGGTCCACAGGTTAGCACTAATCTAAACAGAAAAACTAAACTAACCTAATTAGGCTCGAGGCCCACATGGAAGTGGCTTAAGGGGGTGTTTTAGAGTGGTCATTAGCGGCTAATGAGACTGCCACATCAGCGTCACCGGAGTTACGACGGCGGCGACCAAAACGCGGCGGAGGCACACTGGAGGGGCTCGGATTTCACCTACGGTGCACCATTCGGTGCGCCCTTTGGCCCTGCGGAGAGCTGGCGAGATGGCGTGTCGGATGCTGGTGGTCTCCGGGCCTGGGGTGGCTGGAGTCGACGGCGGCGAGCTCGGTTGCGGCCGCCGCAGTTCGGTGAGGATGGCAGCGCGCTACGGTGCACGGGAGGACGAGTTGTTAGGTGCTTTGGTTTCCTGGGAGCACGCTGAGGACGACAACGTGCTCAGACGCGACACATGTGGGCTCTAGCCACGACAGAGACATGGACGGCGGCGAGCAAGCTCCGGCTCCGGTGGGATCGGGGCTACAGGGCGCAATCGAGGCGGGGAAGAGAGGGGTTGGACACGGTAGCTCACAGTGGTCGCGTAGAGACGCTCGGTGGGCTCGGGGAAGGGTTGGTGACGGCATGCTGTCGGCGGCGATCTCGGACGACCGAGGGGAAACACGACAGCGTTGGAGATGCCACAGGGCTTCTGGCACCGCGTGGCTCGGTCGGGAGGACGACGATGTCGTGGCAGAGCTCGGGGGCACGTCGGTAGGGCGATATGTGGACGGTGGCTGTGGCTACGGCGAGCGGCGGCGATGGCTGCGCTCGGGAAGAGAGCAGAGATGGGAGGGGAGAGAACTGCGAGGAGAGAGGAGGTGCAGAGGGTCGAGGGGGGGGGGGGGCGTGGCGCTCGCAGGCGCGTCGAGGCAGCGGTGGAAAGCAGGAGGTGGCCGGCGCGTGGGTGCTCGCGTCGGGCACGCGCCTCCCATCCTTCTGGCGAGAGGAAGGGGGTGACTGGCAGAGGGCCTGGCGGGCTGGGCCGAATCTGCTGGGCCACCAGGTAAGTGGGCCTCAGGTGAGCGCTAGGGTAGCCCTTTCCTATTTGCATTTTCTTTCTGTTTTCTAATTTCTGCAACTGTGTTTGGCTTTTATTAAAATGTGAGCATTTCTAAAAATCTTGCAACTGCTCATGACCACTGTTGGAAATATATCCTACAGTAAACATTTCAGTTTGGGATTATTTGAGCATTTAAAATATTAATTAGAAATTAAATGCCCAAATGCAAATATCATATGATTTAATTCAAAAATCCAGAATGGCCTAGAAAAATGTGCACCATTTTTGGGAGAGGTTCTAGACCAATTCAAAAATGATGAACTTTTGTGAAGGGCATTTTGGGTTCATTGAAATGTTTTTTTCAGTTGAACCTGGTATTTTCAGGGTGGTGCTAGGGTTTGTTGATCCCCATTTCAGGTTTAGGAGAAAATTAAACATGATGCAACACAAGACTAGCTAACCCAGAGCAGACCAGAACTAGGGATGTGACACCATAGTACTAATGATGATTGCACTAGTCATGATGAAAATGTCTCTTATAAGCATGTCAATTTTTGTGGAGTGCATAGAGTTTGCAAGTACACACCAAATAGGGAAGATATATTTTGCAATAGGCATAAGTATTTAGAAACTAAATGGTTGCAAGAAAGGCTAGATGTGAGTGCTGAAAATTTAAAATTTGTTTACCGTACTTGTGAACTTTACAATGAACATGGTCATTTAAAGCTCCGATGCAAATTGTTTCATGATCGAATCGTGTCCAAAAATTATGATGACTTGATTTCCCTTGCACATCATAACGAACTTAGTTTGCTTTTGGGTTATCAAGAATTGAAACGTTTAAATAAGCATATTCCAAAATTTAATCTTGATAAATTCCTTGATATTGATCTAGAGGAAATTTATATGTATTGTGCGGTGAATTGCATTGAAAATCCTTATATTGCCAATTACATAAAGAAAAGAAAGCAAATAGAAGATGAAGAGAATACTAATGAAAGGGAAGATACTTCCCAATATCCTCCTATTATTTCTTATGATGAATCAGGTAACGAGGAGGAGCTTTGTATTCAACCAATCTCATTAATAAGGAGCTCCAAAAAGAGGGTTAAAAAGAAGGAAAAGAAAAGACGGATAAGCAAAGGTAAAAAGGTATCCCTCCCAAATGATGTTTCTCCTATTACTCATTGTGATGATGATAATTGCTATACTATTGGTGCTATCCATACTATTAATGATGAGAGTGATTATGCTTATGATATGAAAAGGCCCAAGCTTGGGGATGCTATGTTTTATTAGAATGACATATTTGAGAATATATTTGCTGCAATTAATGTTTGTCCCAAGCTTGGGGATGCTGAGTTTTATGAAGATGATATTTTTAGCCTCCCAAGTTTTGACATGCAAAGTTGTTATGATGATAGCATGCCTCCTATCTATGATGATTATATTGATGAAAGTGGGTTTGGAAGAGTGTCAACTTTAGGAAGTAATGATCCCACTATTTTGGAGGGTCTTGAATCTTATAATATTTATAAAAGTGGATTTCGAGAGGTCATGACTTTATTTAGTGGTTAATCCACTATTTTGGAAGAGGTTTCAATTGATTATGATGAGAACAAAGTTGCTACTTATGATGATTATTGTGATGAAACTTATGCTATAAAAAGTAGTGATGATTATATTTATAAAACTTGTCATGATTATGATTACCCTTTTTCTGAACATTACTCTTTTAGTGTGGATACAATTTATAGTATTCGAGTCTCTTATGATACTCCCACTATTCCGAATGAGAAGAATTTTTGCTTATGTGGAGAGTAATAAAAATTCTATGGTTGTAGATCATGAAATGAATGCTTTATGTGATGGTTATATTGTTGAATTCATTCATGATGCTACTGAAAATTATTATGAGTGAGGAACATATGCTTGTAGGAATTGCAATAATATCAAGTTTCCTCTCTATGTGCTTAAAATCTTGAAGTTATGCTTGTTTTGCCTTCCTATGCTAGTTGATTATTGTTCCCATAAGTTGTTTGCTCACAAAATCCCGATGCATAGGAAGTGGGTTAGGCTTAAATGTGCTAGTCATATGCTTCATGATGCTCCGTTATGTTTCAATTCTTATGTTTTATGTGAGCATCATTGTCATCATCATGCCTAGCTAGAAAGGCATTAACGAAAATTGCTTGTTCGGAGACAGCCCAATATTTACCTTTACTGTTTTAGTGTGTCCACATGATTATTCTACTGTAGTAATCATGTTTTATACCTTTTGTTTCAATAAAGTGCCAAGTAAGACCTTTAGGATAGCTTATGGTTATAGTTGTGTTGATCCTGCTGAAAATCAGAAACTTATTCACCCAGTAAATTAGTTTTGATAATTCACCAAAACGTGATTTTGATCTGATTCTTTTTCTCTGGATTGGCACACAAATTTCTCTGGGTTTCCTAATTTGGTAGGATTTTTGGAGTTACATAAGTATTCGAATGATACAGATTACTACAGACTGTTCTGTTTTTGACAGATTCTGTTTTCTATGTGTTGTTTGCTTATTTTGATGAATCTATGAGTAGTATCGGAGGGTATGAACCATAGAGAAGTTGGAATACAGTATATATTACACCAATATGAATTTAGAATGAGTTCACAACAGTACCTAAGTGGTGATTTTATTTTCTTATAGTAACGGAGCTTACGAGTTTTCTGTTGAGTTTTGTGTTGTGAAGTTTTCAAGTTTTGGGTAAAGATTCGATGGATTATGGAATAAGGAGCGGCAAGACCCTAAGATTGGGGATGCCCAAGCCACCCCAAGGTAATATTCAAGGACAACCAAGAGCCTAAGCTTGGGTATGCCCCGGAAGGCATCCCCTCTTTCGTCTTCATCTATGGGTAACTTTACTTGGAGCTATATTTTTATTCACCACATGATATGTGTTTTGCTTGGAGCGTCTTGTATGATATGAGTCTTTGCTTTTTAGTTTACCACAATCATCCTTTCTATACACACCCTTTGGGACAGACACACATGATTCAGAATTTATTAGAATACTCTATGTGCTTCACTTATATCTTTTGTGCTAGACAATCTTGCTCTAGTGCTTCACTTATATATTTCTAGAGCACGACGGTGGTTTTATTTTTTAGAAATTATTGATCTCTCATGCTTCACTTATATTATTTTGAGAGTCTTTTAGAACAACATGGTATTTGCCATGGTTATAAAATTAGTCCTAATATGATGAACATCCAAGATAGGTATAATAGAAACTATCATAGAAAGTGAATTGGATGCTATGATCAATTTGATGCTTGATAATTGTTTTGAGATATGAGGATGGTGATATTAGAGTCATGATAGTGGAGTAATTATGAATTTGAGGAATACTTGTGTTGAAGTTTGTGATTCCCGTAGCATGCACGTATGGTGAACCGCTTTGTGATGAAGTTGGAGCATAGTTTATTTATTGATTGTCTTCCTTATGAGTGGCGGTCGGGGACAAGCGATGGTCTTTTCCTACCAATCTACCCCCCTAGGAGAATGAGCATAGTACTTTGTTTCAATGACTTGTAGATTTTTGCAATAAGTATAAGAGTTCCTTATGACTAATGTTGATTCCATAGATTATACGCACTCTCACCCTTCCACCATTGCTAGCCTCTCTTGTGCCGCGCAACTTTCACCGGTACCATACACCCACCATATACCTTCCTCAAAACAGCCACTATACCTACCTATTATGGCATTCCCATAGCCATTCTGAGAAATATTGCCATGCAACATTCCACCGTTCCGTTTGTTATGACACACTCCATCATTGTCATATTTCTTTTGCATGATCATGTAGTTGACATCGTATTTGTGGCAAAGCCACCTTCATAATTCTTTCATACATGTCACTCTTGATTCATTGCATATCCCAGTACACCGCTGGAGGCATCCACATAGAGTCATATGTTGTTCTAAGTATTGTGTTGTAATTCTTGAGTCGTAAGTAAATAAAAGTGTGATGATCTTCATTATTAGAGCATTGTCCCAAGTGACGAAAGGATGATGGAGACTATGATTCCCCCACAAGTCGGGATGAGACTTCGGACTTTATAAAAATAAAAGAGACCAAAGAAGCCCAAATAAAAAAATAAAAATAATAAAAAGGCCAAAGAAGCCCACCAAAAGAAGGTCAAAAAAAGGGGAAAAAAGAAAAGAAAAAATGTGAGAAAAAGAGAAAAGGGACGATGCTACTATCTTTTTGCCACACTTGTGCTTCAAAATAGCACCATGATTTTCATGATAGAGAGTCTCCTATGTTGTCACTTTCATATACTAGCGGGAATTTTTCATTATAGAACTTAGCTTGTATATTCCAATGATGGGCTTCCTCAAAATGCCCTAGGTTTTCATGAGCAAGCAAGTTGTATGCACACCCACTTAGTTTCTTTTGTTGAGCTTTCATACACTTATAGCTCTAGTGCATCCATTGCATGGCAATCCCTACTCACTCACATTGATATCTATTAATGGGAATCTCCATAGCCTTGATACGCCTAGTTGATGTGAGACTATCTTCTCCCTTTTTGTCTTCTCCACAACCACCATTCTATTCCACATATAGTGCTACGTCCATGGCTCACGCTCATGTATTGCGTGAAAGTTGAAAAAGTTTGAAAATACTAAAGTATGAAACAATTGCTTGGCTTGTAATCGGGGTTGTGCATGATTAAATACTTTGTGTGATGAAGATAGAGCATAGCCAGACTATATGATTTTGTAGTCATACCTTTCTTTAGCCATGTTATTTTGAGAAGACAAGATTGCTTTGTTAGTATGCTTGAAGTATTATTGTTTTCATGTCAATATGAACTTTTATCTTGAATCATTTGGATCTGAACATTCATGCCACAATAAATAAAATTACTTTTAGAATTATGCTAGGTAGCATTCCACATCAAAAATTCTGTTTTTATCATTTACCTACTCGAGGACGAGCAGGAATTCAGCTTGGGGATGCTTCATACGTCTCCAACGTATCTATAATTTTTTATTGTTCCATGCTATGATATTATCCATTTTTGATGGTTATGGGCTTTACTTTACACTTTTATATCATTTTTTGGGACTAACCTAGTAACCGGAGGCCCAACCCATATTGCTTTTTTTTTTGCCTATTTTAGTGTTTCGAAGAAAAGGAATATCAAACAGAGTCCAAACGGAATGAAACCTTCGGGAGAGTTGTTTTTGGAACTGAAGCAATCCAGGAGACTTGGAGTAGACGTCGGGGACGCAACGAGGAAGCCACGAGGTAGGGAGGAGCACCCTACCCCTGGGTGCGCCCCCACCCTCGTGGGACCCTCATGGCTCCCTTGACCGACGTATTTCGCCTATATATGTCCATATACCCTAAAAGCATCGAAGAGTACCATAGATCGGGAGTTCCACTGCCACAAGCCTCTGTAGCCACCAAAAACCAATCGGGACCTGTTAAGCACTCACGGGAGGGGATCCCTCACCGGTGGCCATCTTCATCAACTCGATGCCCTCCATGACGAGGAGGGAGTAGTTCACCCTTGGGTCTGAGGGTATGTACCAGTAGCTATGTGTTTGATCTCTCTCTCTCTCTATCTCTCTCTCTCTCTCTGTCTCGTGTTCTTGAGGTGATACGATCTTGATGTATCGCGAGCTTTGCTATTATAGTTGGATCTTATGATGTTTCTCCCCCTCTACTCTCTTGTGATGAATTGAGTTTTCCCATTGAAGTTGTCTTGTCAGATTGATTCTTTAAGGATTTGGGAACACTTGATGTATGTCTTGCCGTGCTTATCTGTGGTGACAATGGGATATTCACGTGATCTACTTGATGTATGTTTTGGTGATCAACTTGCGGGTTCAATGAACTTATGCATAGGGGTTGGCACACGCTTTTCTTCTTGACTCTCCAAAGAGAAACTTTGGGGCACTCTTTGAAGTACTTTGTGTTGGTTGAATAGATGAATCTGAGATTGTGTGATGCATATCGTATAATCATGCCCATGGATACTTGAGGTGACATTGGAGTATCTAGGTGACATTAGGGTTTTGGTTGATTTGTGTCTTAAGGTGTTATTCTAGTATGAACTCTATGATAGATCGAACAAAAAGAATAGCTTCGTGTTATTTTACTACGGACTCTTGAATAGATCGATCAGAAAGGATAACTTTGAGGTGGTTTCGTACCCTACAATAATCTCTTCGTTTGTTCTCCGCTATTAGTGACTTTGGAGTGACTCTTTCTTGCATGTTGAGGGATAGTTATATGATCCAGTTATGTTATTATAGTTGAGGGAACTTGCACTACTGAAAGTATGAACCTTCGGCCTTGTTTCCTAGCATTGCAATACCATTTGTACTCACTTTTATCATTAGTTACCTTGCTGTTTTTATGATTTCAGATTACAAAACCCTATATCTATCATCCATATTGCACTTGTATCACCATCTCTTCGCCGAACTAGTGCACCTATACAATTTACCATTGTATTGGGTGTGTTGGGGACACAAGAGACTCTTTGTCATTTGGTTACACGGTTGTTTGAGAGAATCCATTTTCATCCTATGCCTCCCACGGATTGATAAACCTTAGGTCATCCACTTGAGGGAAATTTGGTAGTGTCCTACAAACCTCTGCACTTGGAGGCCCAACAACGTCTACAAGAAGAAGGTTGTGTAGTAGACATCAGCTAGCTACACTCACAAGATAAATCATTAGCAACAAATAGTAATGCTATATGCATGCTATGCAACAAACAAATGCAGCAACCTAATGCAACAAACAAGCCAGACTCTATACTACCGGTTTCTACCGCTCGCGCTAACTTGGACTTCCTACAGCCAGACCTTCTCTAATACCAAGCTCTATGGAACCCCGACTTAGAGGAACCGAACACCCCCGCATTCCAGCCCAGAGGTCAAGTCTTCTGGAATACGACACTGCTTGACATAGAACAAATCAGCTCTTATTACAAAGAATAAGTTACAAGGGTCTAATGTTACAAAGGATCACATCAACACAGTGACACTACGCCTACTAGGGTGGCTCTATGCTAGAAGCAGAACAACTCATAGCTGTGGAATAACTTCTAGCAGCAAAACAACGACAACGGTGGTGAACTCCACAATGCAGGGACTCTGGCTGGGACATGATCTAGCTCGCATGAGCGGTAACTTTGACAAGCAATCAATCACGGCATCGCCTGCAATCTGGCATGGCATGCCTGGTTAGTACATTGAATGTACTTGCACGCTCAAAACAACCAAAAGCATCAAGGCAAAAGAACAACATAGCGTTAACAGGTTAAGCTATTAACAACTACTATGATGAGAAAGCAATAATTAAGCATGACATGGTAATACTAGAATTACTGCTGAACCACTATCTCAAGAACCATCTCATTCTTGGCTATCCAGCCAAGCATTAAATCACCTCGATCACCTCATCCTCAAGACCATCCCGATATCCTCATCATCGGTATCCTGCCAAACTGTTACTGTTCACAGACATATATAAGTCATCTAAAAGTCATTCGTTATGTGATTGTTGATCGAACGGTGTGACCTACTATGAACTGTGCCCATGACCTAGTACATTAAATACAGTCTGCAGAGGTGCTACTTCTTGAGCTTGCGTTGGTTTTTACCTTGAAGAGGAAAGGGTGATGTAGCAAAGTAGGGATAAGCATTTCTCTCAGTTAAGAACCAAGGTATCAATCCAGTAGGAGATACAAGCAAGTCTCCAATCTATGCACCTGCACAAACAATCAAACACTTGCACCCAACACGATAAAGGGGTTGTCCATCCCTTCACGGTCACTTGCAAAGGTGAGGTCTGATATAGATAGATATAAAATATTTCTAAAACAGAAAAAAATAAAAGTAAATAAAATTCAGCGAGGTATTTTTGGGTTTTTTGGTTTATAGATCTGAAAGTATTTGATGGAAAATATACCCGGGGGCCATAGGTTGCACTAGAGGCTTCTCTCTTGAAGGGAAATAATACGGTGGGTGAATGAATTACTGTCGAGCAATTGATAGAAAAGCGCAAAGTTATGATGATATCCAAGGCAATGATTATTAATATAGGCATCACGTCCGTGTCAAGTAGACCAAAACGATTCTGCATCTACTACTATTACTCCACACATCCACCGACTCCTGCCTGCATCTAGAGTCTTAAGTTCATAAGAACAGAGTAACGCTTTAATTAAGATGACATGATGTAGAGGGTTAAACTCAAGCAATATGATGAAAGCCCCATTTTTTTACCCTTGATGGCAACAATACAATACGTGCCTCGCTACCCGTACTGTCATTGGTTGAGGACACCACCAGATTGAAACCAAAACTAAGCATCTCTCCCATTGCAAGAAATACTAATCTAGTTGGCCAAACCAAACCGATAATTCAAAGAGAAATACAAAGATATCAAATCATGCATATAAGAATTCAGAGAAGATTCAAATAATATTCATAGATAATCTAATCATAAATCCACAATTCATCGGATCTCGACAAACACACTTCAAAGAATATTACATCAGATAGAACTCCAAGAACATTGTATTGAGGATCAAAGAGATAGAAGAAGCCATCTAGCTACTTGCTATGGACCCATACGTCTGTGGTAAACTACTCACGCTTCATCGGAAGAGCAATAGAGTTGATGTAGAAGCCCTCCATGATCGAATCCCCCTCCGGCAGAGTACCAGAAAAGGCCTCCAGATGGGATCTCACGAGGTCAGAGACCTACAGCGGCGGAACACTATTTTGGTGGATACTTCTGGTTGTTTGGGAATATTTCTGAATTTATAGGCCAAAGACTAGGGTAGGAGGACTCCCATGGGGCCCACAAGCATGGAACAATGAAAAATTCACTACAAGAAATATGTTAACTTGCGACCATCACTATTGGTCACTCAAAGGTCACTGTTTTTATTTGCGACCTTTTTGTGACCAAAAACAGATGGTCAAAAGCTGCGGTCGTAAACTGAAATTAACGAACTTTTCAGTGAGAAGTTCATGGAAGTCAATGACCAAAACAAAAGGTCATTGATTCTATGACCTTCTGTTTTGGTCGCTAGCTCTCTGCCCAGGCCACGTCGGATCCGACGTGGCAATCTGACGTGGTAAAACTGCGACGAATTGGAAAGGTCGTTGGTAAGAATCAGCCCGGTCCGATTAGGTGTCTATATGGGCCGAGCCCAACAATTCAGCCCATTTAGTATATTTTTTTCCTTGTTAATTCTGGTCGGCTTCATGGGCCACGCCCTACAATTCAGACTTTTAATTTTCTGGGCCATGGCCCTTTTGCAAACCATTTCATTAGGCCTTTTTGTTCAGGTTTTCCAGAAATGCACAATATTCCAGTCCACTATTATTTTGGTTGTAGCATTTTTAGAGCCCATATATTATTTGGTCGAATAGAACATTTGGTGTTTTTATTCACTGACTTCTAGTTTACTCATTTGAACAACAAACACTCAATAATTCTCTCAATTAAATGATTAACTCAAAAATCATTCATCCAAATACACACAATAGCACATACAAGTCTACACGTCCAACATCAACTAAAACAAGCAAAAACAGATACACAAGCACATACAAGTGTGCTTATAAGCAAAAAGAGATACACAAGCACCAAAACATCAACTAAAGCTATGGTGCACATCTCCATGCATCTTCTGATCTTCCATCATAGCAGCAGCAACCTGAATGACATTAGATCAACAAAAAGACACATTATTAAATGTTTAGAAACAAGGCCATCAACATGAGGTGGTAATCCAACTTAACAGTTTGTCAACATATTTTACATATGCAAATAACTAAGCTTATACTGTATAAGTTTATGATACACATGCAATGTGAAATTGAATTGCCAAATATACTGTTTGAGCAGTCACGGGCTCGCAGAGAAGGTATAACTACAGAAGTAGAATATGACCAGTTAATATATTGCAGAGAAGGTTTATGTGCATCAGCACTGAATCAAAGAACAAATTCTCAATAATTTAGACATATCGTTTCAAGTTGTTGCAACACCAGCTTGAGGCTGCTTGTCTATCGTCATTCTGCTGGTTGATGATCATTTATAAATTTGCAGTGAACAAATCCTAGGCCTAAGACATACAAGATACATCCTTCGCACACAAACAAGATATACGAGATACAACATGTTCCTATTTGCAAAGCCTGCCAAGAATAGATCCTTGGCCTAAGACATACTAGTTCTTACATGACTTTCCTCCTAATAGTAGCAACAAAATTCTTAGCAATTGAACGGTAGTAAGCACCACATATTCACTTCATCAAGAGATAAGCACCAAAAATCATCCTCAACAAAAAACTAATTTGCTGAAAAACACGTGTCTTACTTACTGAACATCTAGATGCACCACATCCCCATGAGCCTCCAAATGTCCGGCTCGCTGGAGGGGAAGATGAGGTTGAAGGAAAGGGCGCCGTCGGCTAGCATGGAGGCATACACCTGGACCCCAAAGATGGTGTACAGATGAAACAAACTACAGTTTCATTAAAACGATAAGAACACAAAGTAAAACTACAAAAACTACAGTTTCAGTAATACTATAAATTAGTTTAGATAGTGAGAGCATACATGGAACGTCAGCACCATCAGCAATAACCATTAACAAAAGAAAGTGAGTTATGTCAATGCTGGAAAGAACATCTCTGGAGTAGTTTTAATTGAAAAAATCTACAGAATACTCCAGTAATTAGAGTACACAACTAAGATACTGGAAAGAGCATCACACAGGCAGGACAAACTACTCCATCTCTGCACTACAGGCAGGAAAAATTATAGGAGTATACAACTACTCCTACAGGAGTACTATGGGCAGGACAACTACAGGAGTAAGATGTTGATCATGCTGGAAAGAACATAACTACTCCAGGTACTACATGAGTATAGGAAAGAACACTACAGGCACAAAAAATGCATCCATCTCGCTTACAATATGACAGGAAAGAACACTAAAGCGAGCTCACAAGCCTCACATACAGTAAGTCTTGCCTTTCACAACAAAATTATAGGAAAAATGCATCCATTTCACTTACATCTCACATATAGTTAGTCTTGCTTGGCACCACAAGCACCACCGTTGGTGTTGGCCTGCATGCACAACATGGGATTTGAACTCTGAATCGAATGACAACTAATGCAAAACAATTTATCATCGACAGTAAAACTCTAAAGAAATGTTGACCCTTGTAGTACCTGGTCAATGGAGTACCTGGTCAGCCTCTGGTACCTGGCCACTGTTCACAAACTTGGTGTGAGCATTTTGATGACATGAACATGCAGTACAAGCAAAGATGGCATGACTGAATCTTGCATAGTAAAAACTTGCAAGTAAATAAGAACAGCAATGCTGAGAAGATAAAACATGCACATTTCAGCCTAGTTAAAACTAAAAATTATAGTATGTACAATTCTCATTCATGGGTAGATGCAATGCAAGATGAACTCATTATATAAGGGGGAAATTTCCGCCGGAGAGCAACAGTAAAGTCAATATGCATGCATATATAACCATCGATCTACTAGTCATTGTGAAAGGTAGAATGGATCCAAATAAACATGCAATTCAGATAACTACATAAAACAGTACCAAACAATACGAATGCAGATATCATCACTGACCAGCATTTAGTCATGCAAAGTTCCGCTGATCTAGACATGGTTTCACATCAGAAATATTCAGAAATCAGTTGAACAGAATTGACTACAAAAGAAATCAGAATTGAACAGGATTGTCATGCTTGTCTACTTTCAGGAAAGTTAATACATATTTCCATGCTTGTCCACCAAAGAAATTGTATCAACTTAACACTCAGTCATGCATAAGTGTTTCACATCAAAAACATACAGAAGTGCAGACTCGAAATTGTATCAACTTAACACTTATTCATGCATAAGCGTTTCACATCAAAAACATACGAAATTTCGAGTAGGAAACTGAATCTCTAAATACTCCAGCAACGTATTTTTGGAGTTTTAACAAATGTTCAGTAATTTATGGAGTACAACAGCGGCATCACATTAAGAAAGTGAGCTAAATCATCACATTTTCAACTCATTACAGAATCTTCTCAGTTAATCAACTAGTACTACAACCAAATTCAGTGAATTAAGCTACTCCATTTTGAGGTACTGCTCGAGTGCTCAAACATGCAGAGATACAAGTACTACAGGTTTCTCAAAGTCGTATAATCGACCTAGCGTGTCACAAGAGACATATTAGTACATTTTGTTGGTGAGGCAAGGAAACAGATAGCACTGTGTACAACATCTAGAGAATTATGCCCAGTTCATTTCATTTGGAGTTAATAAACTCGATAAACTGTCACTGGCAGTAAGACACCACTACTACAAGTAATATTGTAGTAGTTGAGGAAGAAGATTATAGTACAGTACTACTACACATGTGTACTAATTAGTAAGTAATAGGATACACACATGTAACTAGGTGTAGTAGTAGAAGGGACCTAGATAGTACCCAAGACACATACTACTAGTAAATTGTTGTTATGGGTGAGACAAGAGAGCAGGTGGTACTCTGTGGTGCTGCTAGGAAGGGAATTATGGCCACTCAGAATAAATTAACAGTGAGTAGTCGATGGAGTGTCACCAGCAGCAAGATAGCACTTCTCTTCTAGTACTCCAGCAAGAAGAGTAAAGTATATAATACACAGGCAAGTCTTTTCGCTGGAGAATATGAATCACAAATTTTATGATTACACAAGACCTAATGAACAAATTTTCTAATCACATCAATTTTCTAATTAACTAGCACCTAAATATATACATGCACTACTTCAGGAACTTTATGACTTGGACATTGTATTAATAGCAGATTACGAACTAATGTACTTTTAGTTGATCTAGTTGAATAAATGCAGATAGTTTTTGGTTCAGCCAGCTCCAACTTATGCTACTAGCTACTGCTACCTCTTGAGCACTGCGTTGGTTTTCCCTTGCAGAGGAAAGGGTGATGCAGAAAAGTAGCGTAAGTATTTCCCTCAGTTTTGAGAACCAAGGTATCAACACAGTAGGAGGCTACACGCAAATTCCTCGTACCTACACAAACAAATAAGAACCTCACGACCAACGCGATAAAGGGGTTGTCAATCCCTTCACAGCCACTTGCAAAAGTGAGATCTGATAGAGATAATAATAAGATAAATATTTTTGGTATTTTTATGATATAGATTAAAATGTAAAGATTGCACAATAAAGTAGATCGGAAACTTATATGATGGAAAATAGACCCGAGGGCCATAGGTTTCACTAGTGGCTTCTCTCAAGATAGCATAAGTATTATGGTGGGTGAACAAATTACTGTCGAGCAATTGATAGAAAAGTGCATAATTATGAGAATATCTAGGCATGATCATGTATATAGGCATCACGTCCGCGACAAGTAGATCGAAACGATTCTGCATCTACTACTATTACTCCACACATCGACCGCTATCCAGCATGCATCTAGAGTATTAAGTTCATAAGAATAGAGTAACGCATTAGGCAAGATGACATGATGTAGAGGGATAAACTCAAGAAATATGATATATACCCCATATTTTTATCCTCGATGGCAACAATACAATACGTGCCTTGCTGCCCCTGCTGTCACTGAGAACGGACACCGCAAGATTGAACCCAAAGCTAAGCACTTCTCCCATGGAAAGAAAGATCAATCTAGTAGGCCAAACCAAACTGATAATTCGAAGAGACTTGCAAAGATAACAAATCATACATAAAATAATTCAAAGGAGATTAAAATATTTCTCATAGATAAACTTGATGATAAACCCACAATTCATCGGATCTTGACAAACACACCGCAAAAAGAGTTACATCGAATAGATCTCCAACAATATCGATGAGAACTTTGTATTGAGATTCAAAGAGAGAGAAGAAGCCATCTAGCTAATAACTATGGACCCGAAGGTCTGTGGTAGACTACTCACACTTCATCGGAGAGGCTTTGGCATTGATGTAGAAGCCCTCCTTGATTGATTCCCCCTCTAGCGGAGCGTCGGAAAAGGCCCCAAGATGGGATCTCACGGGTACAGAAGGTTGCGGCCATGGAAATAGGTTTACGTGGTGCTCCGGATATTTTCAGGGTATGCAAGTATATATAGGAGAAGGAAGTCGGCCAGGGGAGCCACGAGGGGCCCACGAGGGTGGGGGGCGCGCCCACCCCCCTGGGGCGCGCCTCCCTGCCTCGTGGCCGCCTCGTTTACTTTTTGTCGTCCACTCCAAGTCTCCTGGATTGAGTTTGTTCCAAAAATAACTCTCCTGAAGGTTTCATTCCGTTTGGACTTTGTTTGATATTCCTTTTCTGCGAGACACTGAAATAGGCAAAAAAAAACAGCAACTTGGGCTGGGCCTCCGGTTAATAGGTTAGTCCCAAAAATAATATAAAAGTGCTTAGTAAAGCCCATAAACATCCAAAACAAGTAATATAATAGCATGGAATAATAAAAAATTATAGATACGTTGGAGACGTATCAAGCATCCCCAAGCTTAATTCCTGCTCGTCCTCGAGTAGGTAAATGATAAAAACAGAATTTTTTATGTGGAATGCTACCTAGCATATTTCTCAATGTAATATTCTTTATTGTGTTATGAATGTTCAGATCCAAATGATTAAGATAAAAGTTCATATTAACATAAAAATAGTAATACTTCAAGCATACTAACAAAGTAGTCATGTCTTATCAAAACAATATAGCCAAAGAAAGCTTATCCCTACAAAACCATATAGTTAGGCTATGCTCCATTTTCGTCACACAAAATACTCCCATCATGCACAACCCCGGTTTCAGCCAAGAAATTGGTTCAAACTTTTTAACGCGCTTCATCTTTTTCAACTCTCATGCAATACATGAGCGTAAGCCATGGATATAGCACTTTGGGTGGAATAGAATATGATGATGGAGGTTATGTGGAGAAGACAAAAAAATGAGAAAGTCTCACATTGACGCGGCTAATCAACCGGCTATGGGGATGCCCATCAATTGATGCAACATGATGAGTAGGGATTGCCATGCAATAGATGCACTAGAGCTATAAATGTATGAAAGCTCATCAAAAGAAACTATGTGGGTGTGCATCCAACTTGCTTGCTCACGCAGACCTAGGGCATTTTGAGGAAGCCCATCATTGGAATATACAAGCCAAGTTCTATAATGAAAAATTCCCACTATTATATGAAAGTGACAACATAGGAGACTCTCTATCATGAAGATTATGGTGCTACTTTGAAGCACAAGTGTGGAAAAGGGATAGTAACATTGTCCCTTCTCTCCTTTTCTCTCATTTTTTTATTTTGGTGGGCTTCTTTGGCCTCTTTTTTTCTATTTGGGCTTCTTTGGCCTCTTTTATTTTCATAAAGTCCGGAGTCTCATCCCGACTTGTGGGGGAATCATAGTCTCCATCATTCTTTCCTCACTTGGGAAAATGCTCTAATAATGAAGATCATCACACTTTTATTCATTTACAACACAAGAATTACAACTCGATACTTAGAACAAAATATGTCTCTATGTGAATGCCTCCGGCGGTGTACCGGGATATGCGATGAATCAAGTGCGACATGTATGAAAGAATTATAAAGGTGGCCTTGCCATGAATACGATGTCAGCTACATGATCATGCAAAAGCAATATGACAATGATGGAGCGTGTCATAATAAACGGAATGTTGGAAAGTTGCATGGCAATATATCTCGGAATGGCTATGGAAATGCCATAATACGTAGGTATGGTGGATGTTTTGAGGAAGATATAAGGAGGTTTATGTGTGATAGAGTGTATCGTATCATGGGGTTTGGAGGCACCAGCGAAGTTCGCACCAACTCTCAAGGTGAGAAAGGGCAATGCACGGTACCGTAGAGGCTAGCAATGATGGAAGGGTAAGAGTGCGTATACTCCATGGACTCACATTATTCATAATGAACTCATATACTTATTGCAAAAGTTTATTAGCCCTCGAAGCAAAGTACTACTACGCATGCTCCTAGGGGAAGGTTTGGTAGGAGTTAACCATCGCGTGATCCCGACCTCGACTCATAAGGAAGGCAATCAAAGAGCACCCCATGCTACAAATTTATTACACAACTTTTACCATACGTGCATGCTACGGGACTTGCCAACTTTAACACAAGTATTTCTCAATTTCATAATTACCCAACTAGCATCACTGTAACATTACCACCTTTATATCTCAAAACAATTATCAAGTATCAATTTTCTCATAGTATTCAACGCACTCTATATGATAGTTTTTATTATACCCAACTTGGATGCCCATCATATTAGGACAAATTTTATAACAAAAGTAAATACCATGCTGTTCTATAAGACTCTCAAAATAATATAAGTGAAGCATGAGAGATCAATAATTTCTACAAAATAAAACCACCGTCGTGCTGTAAAAAGATATAAGTGAAGCACTAGAGCAAAATTATCTAGCTCAAAATATATAAGTGAAGCACATTGAGTATTCTAATAAATTCCGATTCATGTGTGTCTCTCCCAAAAGGTGTGTACAGCAAGGATGATTGTGGTAAACTAAAAAGCAAAGACTCATATCATACAAGACGCTCCAAGCAAAACACATATCATGTGGTGAATAAAAATATAGCTCCAAGTAAAGTTACTGATAGACGAAGACAAAAGAGGGGATGCCTTCTGGGGAATATCCAAGCATAGGCTTTTGGTTGTCCTTGAATTTTATCTTGGGGTGCCTTGGGCATCCCCAAGATTAGGCTCTTTCCACTCCTTATTCCATAGTCCATCAAATCTTTACCCAAAACTTGAAAACTTCACAACACAAAACTCAACAAAAGATCTCATGAGCTCCATTAGTGCAAGAAAGCAAACCACCACTTTAAGGTATTGTAATGAACTCATTGTTTATTTATATTGGTGTTAAACCTACTGTATTCCAACTTCTTTATGGTTCATACCTCCTGATACTAGCCATAGATTCATCAAAATAAGCAAACGACACACGAAAAACAGAATCTGTCAAAAACAGAACAGACTGTAGTAATCTGTAACTTTTGAATACTTCTGGAACCTTAAAAATCCTACCAAAATAGGAAGTCCTAGGCAATTTGTATGTTAATCTACTGCAAAAATAATCAACTGAAAATGACACTTCTATGATTTATTAAAATTATTCTCGTGCGTGCAAAAGTTTCTGTTTTTCAGCAAGATCAAATTAACTATCACCGTAGGTTATCCTATAGGTTTTACTTGGCACAAACACTAATTAAAACATAAAAACACATCTAAACAGAGGCTAGATGAATTATTTATTTAATAACAGCAAGGAAAAATATTGGGTTGTCTCCCAACAAACGCTTTTCTTTAAAGCCTTTTAGCTAGGCATTGATAATTTTAATTATGCTCACATCAAAGAAATGAATTGAAGGGCAAATAGAGCATCATGAAACACGTGACAAACACATATAAGTCTAACATACTTCCTACTCATAGGCATATTATAAGCAAACAAATTTGCAAGGCAAGCAAAAACTAGCATATGCAAGGAAGAAGAAAGAGACGATAGCAATCTCAACATGACGTGTGGTAATTTAGTAAGATAAAAATCTCTATGACCATATTTTCCTCTCTCATAATAATTAAATGTAGGATCGTAGGAAAATTAAACAAAAAGCTATCACATAACATATTCTCAATACGATCCACATGCATGTGAAGTTGACACTCTTCCATAATAGTGGGATTATCATTAACTAAAGTCATGACCTCTCCAAACCCACTTTTATAAAAAAAACATAAGATTGAACATTCTCCAAATATGTGGGATCTAAAGTTGACACTCTTCCAAACCCACTTTCAATATTATTGCAAACACTATTATCAATCTCATATTCATCATGGGGCTTAAATATTCAAGATCATAAGAAGAGTCGCCCCAATCATGATCATTGCAACAAGTAGTAGACATAGCAAAACTAGCATCCCCAAGCTTAGGGTTTTGGATATTATTAGCACAATTTACATCAAGAGAATTTAAAATAAAATCATTGCAATTATGCTTTTTATTCAAGGAGCTATCATAAATTTCTTCATCACAGTTTTCAGATTCACGAATTTCAAGCAAAACCTATTAAAAATAATCAAGTGCACTCAAATCACTAGGATTTGGTTCATCATAATTGGATCTCTTAAAAAGATTGGCAAGCGGATGAGGATCCATAGATCCCAGGTTCTCTGTTTAGCAATAAATAAACAACTATTCCAACCAAACGAGCAAACGAGCCAATTAAGACATCAAAGCAAACGAAAAGACATAGAAGAAGGGCGAATAAAACGGCAAGGGTGAAGTGGGGGAGAGGAAAACGACAGGCAAATGGCAAATAATGTAATGCGAGGGATAAGGGTGTGTGATGGGTACTTGGTATGTCTTGACTTGTGCGTAGACCTTCTCGGCAACGGCGCCAGAAATCCTTCTTGCTACCTCTTGAGCACTGCGTTGGTTTTCCCTTGAAGAGGAAAGGGTGATGCAGCAAAGTAGCGTAAGTATTTCCCTCAGTTTTGAGAACCAAGGTATCAATCCAGTAGGAGGCTACACACAAATCCCTTGTACCTACACAGACAAATAAGAACCTCGCAAGAAATGCGATAAAGGGGTTGTCAATCCTTCAAGACCACTTCCAAAAGTGAGATCTGATAGAGATAATAATAAGATAAATATTTTTGGTATTTTCATGATATAGATTGAAAAGTAAAGATTGCCAAATAAAGTAGATCGGAAACTTATATGATGGAAAATAGACCCGAGGGCCATAGGTTTCACTAGTGGCTTCTCTCAAGATAGCATAAGTATTACAGTGGGTGAACAAATTACTGTCGACCAATTGATAGAAAAGTGCATAGTTATGAGAATATCTAGGCATGATCATGTATATAGGCATCACGTCCGTGACAAGTAGATCGAGACGATTCTGCAAATACTACTATTACTCCACACATCGACCGCTATCCAGCATGCATCTAGAGTATTAAGTTGATAAGAACAGAGTAACGCATTAGGCAAGATGACATGATGTAGAGGGATAAACTCAAGCAATATGATATAGACCCCATATTTTTATCCTCAATGGCAACAATACAATACGTGCCTTGCTGCCCCTGCTGTCACTAGGAAAGGACACTGCAAGATTGAACCAAAAGCTAAGAACTTATCTCATTGCAAGAAAGATCAATCTAGTAGGCCAAACCAAACCGATAATTCGAAGAGACTTGCAAAGATAACAATCATACATAAAAGAATTCAGAGGAGATTCAAATATTAATCATAGATAAACTTGATCATAAACCCACAATTCATCAGATCTCGACAAACACACCGCCAAAAGAGTTACATCGAATAGATCTCCAAGAAGATCGACGAGAACTTTGTATTGAGATTCAAAGAGAGAGAAGAAGCCATCTAGCTAATAACTATGGACCCGAAGGTCTGTGGTAAATTACTCAGACTTCATCGGAGAGGCTTTGTCGTTGATGTAGAAGCCCTCCGTGATCGATTCGCCCTCCGGCGGAGCACCGGAAAAGGCCCCAAGAAGGGATCTCATGGGTACAGAAGGTTGCGGCAGTGGAAATAGGGTTTCGTGGTGCTCCTAGTTGTTTTCAAGGTATGCAAGTATATATAGGCGAAGGAAGTCGGTCAGGGGAGCCACGAGGGGCCCACGAGGGTGGGGGCGCGCCCACCCCCCTGGGGCACGCCTCCCTGCCTCGTGGTCGCCTCGTTTACTTTTTGACGTCCACTTCAAGTCTCCTGGATTGCATTTGTTCCAAAAATATTTCTCCCGAAGGTTTCATTCCGTTTGGACTCCGTTTGATATTCCTTTTCTGTGAAACACTGAAATACGAAAAAAAACAACAATTTGGGCAGGGCCTCCAGTTAATAGGTTAGTCCCAAAAATAATATAAAAGTGCTTAGTAAAGCCCATAAACATCCAAAACAGGTAATATAATAGCATGGAACAATAAAAAATTATAGATACGTTGGAGACGTATCGGCTACTGACAGAAAAACATAGAGAGAGCGAGAGGGGGGGGGGGGATCCGGCGGCAGTCACTACAAAAAAAATACACTTCCGTGATGATACGTGTTTGTCACAGTAGGTCACGTTTTCTGTCCTGCATGTACATCCATGACGATTTTATGACAGAATCAAGATAGTCATACCTGTGCTGTCGTAGAAGTGTTCCATGACATTACCAAAATTATCATCACGGAAGTGTCCACTTCCATGACGAAAAATCGCGCGTCACAGAAGTTCTTTCGTTAAGGGTGACCGTCACGTGGCATCCACCGTAACGGAACGCCATTAAGCTATCGAGACCGTTTTTGGATCCGATAACCCGTTAACAGCCCGGACCAATGGGGATTTTCCACATGTAAAATCATCATTGGCTGGAGGAAACACGTGTCAACTCCCCGTTGGCATAGGTGTCACTCATCCAATGCGAGAGATGTGCTTATGAAATGTTGACACGTGGACCGGCCCAAAAGTGGCCCCTAAAGTTTAAATGGGCCGGCCCAACTAAAGGCCCAAAAGATTTTGCGGTCCATAATGGGCCGGCCCAGCAAAAGGCCCATGAGGTTTTGCAGACCATAATGGGCCGGCCCAGCTAAAGGCCCACAAGTTTTTACAGGCCATAATGGGCCGGCCCAGCTAAAGGCCCACAAGACTTTGCAGACCATAATGGGCCGGTGATAACCCGCAAGTATACGTGATAGTTGTAGCCTCTTTCAATAAGTAAGAGTGTCGAACCCAACGAGGAGCTAAAGGTAGAACAAACACTCTCTCAAGTCCTATCAGCCACTGATACGACTCTACACACGCTTGACGTTCGCTTTACCTAGAACAAGTATGAAACTAGAAGTACTTTGTAGGTGTGATAGGATAGCTTTGCAAGATAATAAAGAACACATAAATATAAACTAGGGGCTGTTTATATAAAGAAGCAATAAAGTAAATATAGCGAGTGTGGAAAAGTGGTGGTAGGAGTTGTGGAATTGTCCCTAAGCAATTGACTATGTTACTAGACCGGTAATCACTATTGCAATTCTATTTGAGGGAGAGGCATAAGCTAACATAATTTCTCTACTTGGATCATATGCACTTATGATTGGAACTCTAGCAAGCATCCGCAACTACTAAAGATTCATTAAGGTAAAACCCAACCATAGCATTAAAGTATCAAGTCCCCTTTATCCCATACATAAACAACCTACTTACTCGGTCTCAGGCTTCACACTCACGCCACCCACCATAAGCAAATCATAAACATATTGCAAACCCTACAGCGGGAATCCCTCACGCTTGCGCGACACGGAGGGCACAATAGGACGGCACCAATAATAAAACATGCAACTCAAACCAATCATAGCAATTCATCAATCACCGATAGGACAACAAAAATCTACTCAGACATCATAGGATGGCAACACATCATTGGATAATAATATGAAGCATAAAGCACCATGTTCAAGTAGAGGGTACAGCGTGTTGCGGGAGAGTAGACCGCTGTAGGTAGAGGGGGGAAGGTGATGGAGATGTTGGTGAAGATGGCAGAGGTGTTGGTGAAGATCACGGTCATGATGATGGCCCCCGGCAAAGCTCCGGCACCACTGGAAGCAAGGGGGAGAGAGGCTCCCTTCTTCTTCTTCTTCCTTGACCTCCTGCCTAGATGGGAGAAGGGTTTCCCCTCTGGTCCTTGGCTCCCATGGCTTGGGAGGGGCGAGAGCATCTCCGAGATTGGATCTATCTCTCTGTTTCTGCGTTCTGGAATTCTGCCCTCACACCGTTTCTTTTATATCTGGAGATCCGTAACTCCGATTGGATTGAAACCTTCGCCCAGATCTTTTTCCAAAAATTAGCTTTCTTGCGGCCAAAGAAGGGAATCAACCGCCTTACGAGTGGCCCAGGAGGGTGGGGGGTGCGCCCACCTGGAGTGGGCGTGGGCCCCTATCTCGTGGCCACCTCGGGCATCATCTCGCGTTGATTCTTCCTCCCCAAAATCACAAATATTCCAAAATAATTCTCCGTCCGTTTTTATCCCGTTTGGACTCCGTTTGATATGGGGTTTCTATGAAACATAAAACATGCAACATATAGGAACTGACACTGGGCACTGGATCAATATGTTAGTCCCAAAAAATAGTATAAAAAGTTGCCAAAAGTGTATGAAAGTTGAATAATATTGGCATGGAACAATCAAAAGTTATAGATACGACGGAGACGTATCAGCATCCCCAAGCTTAATTCCTGCTCGTCCTCGAGTAGGTAAATGATAAAAAATAATAATTTTTGATGTGGAATGCTACCTAGCATAATCTTGATCTTATATTTAATCATGGCATGAATATTAAGATATGAGTGATTCTAAGCAATAGTCTATCATTTTACATAAAAACAATAATACTTCGAGCATACCAATTGAGCAATCATGTCTTTTCAAAACAACAAGGCAAAAGCAAGCTTATCCCTACAAAATCATACAGTTTGGCGATGCTTCATTTTCGTCACACAAAATTCCCCCATCATGCACAACCCCGATGACAAGCCGAGAAATTGGTTCATACTTTTTAACGTGCTTCAACTTTTTCAACCCTCACGCAATATATGAGCGCAAGCCATGGATATAGCACTATAGGTGGAATAGAATATGATGGTGGGGTTTATGTGGAGAAGACAAAAAGGGAGAAAGTCTCACATCGACACGGCTAATCAACGGGCTATGGATATGCCCATTAATCAATGTCAATGCAAGGAGTAGGGATTGCCATGCAACGGACGCACTAGAGCTATAAGTGTATGAAAGCTCAAACTGGAAACTAAGTGGGTGTGCATCCAACTTGCTTGCTCATGAAGACCTAGGGCATTTGAGGAAGCCCATCGTTGGAATATACAAGCCAAGTTCTATAATGAAAATTCCCACTAGTATATGAAAGTGACAATGTAGGAGACTCTCTACATGAAGAACATGGTGCTACTCTGAAGCACAAGTGTGATAAAAGGATAGTAACATTGCCTCTTTTCTTTCCTTTTTTTCTTTCTTTTTTCTTTTTCTTTTTTTCGGTGGGCTTCTTTGGCCCCCTTTTTTTATTTAGGCTTCTTTGGCCTTTCCTTTTTTTCTTTTTTTTTCTTTTTTCTTTTTTTTTCATGGGGCAATGCTCTATAATGATGATCATCACACTTTTATTTACTTACAACCCAATATTACAACTCGATACTGTAACAAAGATATGACTCTATATGGATGCTTCGGGCATTGTACCGGGATGTGCAATGATATAGCATAGCAATGACACCAAAAAAGGACAAGCCATGAAAACATCATGCTAGCTATCTTACGATCATGCAAAGCAATATTACAATAAATTCTCAAGTCATGTATATGATGATGATGGAAGTTGCATGGCAATATATCTCGGAATGGCTATGGAAATGCCATGATAGGTAGGTATGGTAGCTGTTTTGAGGAAGATATAATGAGGCTTATGTGTGATAGAGCATATCGTATCACGGGGTTTGGATGCACCGGCGAAGTTTGCACCAACTCTCAAGGTGAGAAAGGGCAATGCACGGTACCGAAGAGGCTAGCAATAATGGAAAGGTAAAAGTGTGTATAATCCATGGACTAACATTAGTCATAAAGAACTCATATACTTATTGCAAAAGTTTATTAGCCCTCGAAGCAAAGTACTACTACGCATGCCCCTTGGGGGATAGATTGGTAGGAAAATACCATCGCTTGTCCCCGACCGCCACTCATAAGGAAGACAATCAAAGAAACACCCCATGCTTCAAATTTGTCACTAGCAGTTACCATACGTGCATGCTACGGGACTTGAAAACCTCAACACAAGTGTCTCTACAATCCACAACCACCCACTAGCATGACTCTAATATCACCATCTTTATAGCGCAAAACTATTGCAAGGAATCAAACATATCATATTCAGCGATCTACAAGTTTATGTAGGATTTTATGACTAACCATGTAAATTGATATAAGTGAAGCAAGAGAGTTTAATTATTTCTACAAAAGATATGCGCACCCTCTAACAAATATAAGTGAAAGAGCATTCTACAAATGGCGGTTTTCTATGTGAAGAGAAACAAGCAATCCAAACTTCAAATGATATAAGTGAAGCACATGAAGCATTCTATAAAGCCAGACTCAAAAGATTTAAGTGAAGTGCAATGAGCATTCTATAAATCAACCAAGGACTATCTCATACCAGCATGGTGAATAAAAGAAAAAATGAAAACTAAATGCAAAAGACGCTCCAAGACTGGCACATAATGCATGAACGAAACGAATCCGAAAACATACCGATACTTGTTGAAGAAAGAGGGGATGCCTTCCGGGGCATCCCCAAGCTTAGACGCTTGAGTCTCCTTGAATATTTACATGGGGTGCCTCGGGCATCCCCAAGCTTAGACGCTTGAGTCTCCTTGAATATTTACATGGGTTGCCTTGGGCATCCCCAAGCTTGAGCTCTTGCCTCTCTTCCTTTTCCTCATATCGAGACATCCTCGATTAGACACTTCATCCACACAAAACTTCAACAGAAAACTCGATAAGATCCGTTAGTATAATAAAGCAAATCACCACTCTAAGTACTGTAGAAAACCAATTTATATTTTGTTTTTGCATTATGTCTACTGTAACATAACTTTTTCATGGCTTAATCCACTGATATAAACTGATAGTTTCATCAAAACAAGCAAACTATGCATCAAAAACAGAATCTGTCAAAAACAGAACAGTATGTAGCAATCTGAACATTCACCATACTTCTGTTACCCCAAAAATCCCACCAAAATTATGAAAAATAAAACATTTGCATAGCAAGACAGTGCAAAAGGAATCAGAACCAATTTACGTTCCAGTTAAAAATGTAAAATCGCGCACTACAGCCAAAGTTTCTGTCCTGCACCATATAAACCAACAAGCATTGTAAACATCCTAAAGGCAAACCTTAGCACATTAGTTTTATAATACAATGGAATTGTACAAGGGGATAATTATTTTTGATGAAAAGTTTCTGGAATCAAGATTCACAAAGTTTCCGTGAGCATGAACAAAGTTCAAGGAGCTCTCCCACTTCAACAATGCTTGTCTCTCTCACTTTCACTTTCCTTTTTGAAAAGTTTTTAGGTTCCCCTCTTTATTTTTTTGTTTTTAAACTATATGAAAGCACTCAACAGAAGTAAATGACTCTCTAAAACTTCCGGGTTGTCTCCCTGACAGCGCTTTCTTTAAAGCCATTAAGCTAGGCATATAGTGCTCAAGTAATGAATCCACCCGGATCCCAAGGTATATCAAAGCCAATTTTAATTAACAATGATTTGTAATTTAGTAGTTAGCACAAAGTAACATATATCATGCAACAATTTTAATTAACTCTTTTCCTATGCATCAGCATGTCATAAAAGAACAATTCATGCACACCAAGTAAAGGCCAATGCATAGTATAAGCAGTTTCTTGCAATTCTACCGTGTTGGAAACATAAAGAGGCGGCGATGTAGTTCCTCTCTTATAATAATTGCAAGTAGGAGCAGCAAGCACATGCATATTATATCTATCAAAATCATCATGTGCAATGGTAAAAGGCAACCCATCTATCACTACTGGAAACAGGGGATTTGCCATCAGCCAGCTCTTTGCCATCTGCCAGCTGATGGCAAAGAACGTCTTTGCCATCTGCTTACAAAAAATAGATGGCAACGAACTGACAGATGGCAAAGAACATGGTTGCCATCAGCCAATTCTTTGCCATCTGCTAGTGGATGGCAAATAATCTTTGCCATCTGCCAGCAGATGGCAAAGAGGTTGGCAAATCCTGTGGCCGTCAAGAGTGTAACGACGTACCAGCCCACCTCTTTGCCATACGCGGTGACGGCAAAAGATTCTTTGCCATCTGCTGGCAGATGCCAAAGAGATGGGGTTATTTTTTTCCAGGTAAAAAAAACTGTGGGGTTATCCCCTCCTTCTCTCCCCACCCATCCAGGTAAAAAAAACATACTACGTTCCCATCTCATCCACACACCGAACAACCCCGGGCCGATGGCGCTCTAGGCTCGCCGCCCCGTCGCTCCCCATCTGTCGCCGGCGCGTCACTCCCCGCCCGTCGCCGTCGCTCCCCGCTCCATCGCTGGCCCTCCCTGCCCGTCGCCGGCCCTCCCCACCACCTGTCGCGGCCCGTCGCTCCCCGCCCCACGCCGTCGCAGCTCTCCTGGCCGTCGTCCTCATGGCGTCTGGCGTCTGGCGTCATGGCCTTGGCGTGGCCAGTTGGGGACTGTGGCTCCTTGCTGACGGGCCTCACGGTTGCCTCCCCTACATCTCGCGGGGAGTCCACGCAGGGCAAGCCGCCCAAGGAGTGCTGCACCGGCGTCAAGATCTGCGCCGCCAGCCCGGCCAGCGTCGCTTTGCCTCTGCGACGCCTTCGGCAAGGACTACGGCATCCCCATGAACCTCACCCGCGCCAAGGGCCTCCCCGTCGCCTGCGGCGGCAACCCGGCTGCCCTCAACAACTGCAGCCGTGAGCCATCTTCCCTTAGCGCCATCTTGTTCTGATTTTCTTTTCCCCGTGTCGATTTGTGATCATCACATGTGGTGTTGGTCGACCTTGTTTTGGTTCTCCTGCAGTGAAACTGCCGTGAGCCCCTAACGGCGCCCCTCTTGAAGGTAATTCCCTCTCTTCTCCTTTGCATGTCCTACATTTTGAATCCCTCTCTTTATTCCTGTAGATCCGCAGAAAAAACGTTAATTAGATCTAGTCACAGATGCTCCAATCGGTGATTAAAGAACCGCCGAGAGCTAGAGTCGATTTATCTCCACCTCCATTTTCCACTCTTGAGATCGAAGGAAAATATATGAATGTGTCCTTGGGCATTGACATCAATGCTTTCTTGGACTCAGAGAATTTTTCTGGACACCTCTGGCATCTAGAGTACAACAGGACTATCTTTCAGTGGTCTGCATGTGAAAAAACAGAACATTTTTTGTTGTTGAGAATCTCCAATTGAAAAAGAAACATCACAAAAAAGAATGATTTTCTTTTGAGATTCATAAATAAGAAATGAAATTGGCACATAGCACTTGTAGTGTAAATCGTGAACCAGACTCACTTTTCGCGCACCAATCGTGAACCAGACTCACTTTTCTTTGATATCCATCTATGTCGTGATCGATTCCTACAATATCCTATGAACTTCAAAGACAAAACCAAACCCTGCGTAAATGTTTCTTTCGTGGAATATAAAAGCAAATGAGATCACGAGAAGATGTGCTACTAAACTGCACCGATAAACAAAGACGGTATCCATCATGGCGCATGGTATTAGACATGCTCTTTATAAACTCTCATCTAAATTATTTCTCATAGCTAGTGAGGCAAGATTGGGCCAATCGATTCACAGATAGCATATGTATCGCCAGTCCTATAGCATTCAACATCTAACATTTCTGCACCTGAATCATATCGGTCACAATCCAGAAAAGTTTCAGAAATTGTCCATTCTTTGAAGAACAGCGTGCGGATTTAGTTCTTGAAATTCTTTCACTACATTGCAGAATCATCCACAAGCAATCAACCAAGCGTTGTAGTCATTGGCAGGTCGATTAGTAGGCAATCTGATGATCTAATATGGCGTATAATCTAGGTGGGACCATGAAAACTTCTCAAGAGAAGTAGTATAGTTGAAACATCAGAATAGACATGAGGAGAACATTACACTTTCATACATCAGACAACGACAACAATAGCTTGACTGAGTTAATCAAGCACATGTTAAGTTTGTTGTTTTGACGACAAGCCTACACAAAGAGTAAGAAGCGCAGGATCATAGTAGGCATGGTTATTAACAAAGCGAAACAACATGATTTATTTAACCATAAATAGGAATTTTCACCACAACAACTATATAATTTCTCCAACAGCATACATATAGCAAAGCTTTCACACCTATGAGACACAGGGCGACAACTTTGTAAAACCTGACCAAGTCTTGTGTTACGGAAAAACAAAATCCCTACCGTTGTCACACATTTCAAACTTGTAAGATTGCTAACCTTTGGGTTATTCCTCTGGTTGGATGCTAGTCAAATCTTGAATGAAAATTTCCGCTAAGCTGAAAAACAACAAAAATAATATATATAATACAATGTAGAGTTCTACAATTTCTGAATCAACCTAGTGTGTGCTTGAAAGGGGGGTACATTTGAAAAATAAGGAAACAACAACCAAGTGTCAAACTACAATCAATTTATCTCCAGATGAATAAATTAGTAAGCTTCAGTTCATACAAAAAATGATTGGCTATGTTACGTAAGCTGTTTTCCGCCAAGAAAAAGTGTGAGAGTTTCAGCATTGTTTGAAAACTGTAATTGATCAGCGGCAAGTTCATTGCATAATTAGGATGCAGAGGTGATGCTAATTAGTGCATGTCCGTACTGATTGTACCTGGCTACAGTATGTTGGTAGTACTAATGGATACCCATAATATCTATCATGGGTGACATTGGATTCTGACATTGGATTCTGGCTACAGTATGTTGGTAGTACTGTTCTTTGCATATCGTATATTTATAATACATGGAGCTTTACCAATGTGTAATGTATTTGAAACAATACGTGGATTATGGCATCAAGGGTGAAAACAAATATGTAGTTCTATATGATCTCCAAATTTTGTTTCTCCTAGGTATTTTAAGGATACACAAATGTAGTTGTATATAATCTCCAAATATCTATTTCCTCAACAAGCTTCTATAGTCCCCTTAATTTCATTTGCACAGTTGTTTTGATAAATTATAAGAGGCTGATTTCATCTATTCATCGTTTCATCCATGTTGCATGAAAATGCCAATTGTATTTAAAGAAGAAAGAAACACTCATTGTTTGAGTTCAGTCCAATATATTGTAGCAGCAAATATTCTTATCCCTGAAAAAATATCTCAATTTTGAATTAGTATGAATTTGTTGTGGCCCATCCTAGAGATAATTAGACCGCTCCTGAAATTAAGACTACACATTGCTAATGTCGCAAGTGTTTAAAATGGCCACTCTGACTACATTTTCAGCTAAGGGTTACTCATTTAACTAATACGTACTACACTTTGGAGTACATTTCTCGTAAATAAGAGTACTATATGCAGCAGTTTTAAGAAAACTTCTCTTTCCCTGAAGTTTCTCTTCCAATTTTGTTTTCTTATAATCCAGAAAAATCATGAAAAACGATTTTGTAGTCAATTCATTAAATTTTGTATGACAGATTTGGAATGATGAACAGTGACCTTTTTTCCTATCTAGGGGTAACTTACGAGGTAAGAAATCAAATTATGAGCCTCATGCATGATCAGATATAAGTGTAATCTTTGTTGGCTATTAAAAAACAAAATATGAGATTCATTTGTTGTAAACTTATAGGATATGAAATATCCTAAATCGTGTCCCCACAAATGGCCAAGACCAGGATTAATATGAGATCTTTTAAAGTGAGTAGTCGTACATAGTTTAGATTTTTGCGGTACCGGTAAAATACATGTAACAATAATGCATTTATGCGAATTAAAGCTTGCTTCCTCAACACAAATTAGTGGACTAGACAAATTAGTGAAGCTGTCATGGTTTCCGATACCCAAAGACTTATTTTTGGCATTTACTTATCATTTTGCTTGATATTGACATACTGCATTTTCACTTAGCATCACTTACCCCGCTTGTGAACTACATCTCATTGAAAAGCTCATATAGTTTGTAATCAATGTTTATATGTAAAGAGCTTTGTCTTAGGTGCAACAACAGATCGATTTGGTGTGCAAGAGGCTGAATTTACTTGATTTTTTCTTTACCTCTCTGACATGATTAATGTTCATACCCATAGGATTATGTACTTTACTGACACTATGGCTGCCTATTATCAGCATTTTTTAGGATGGTAGGACCAAGTATTGGATGATATTTCACAACCTAAATCATTTTTATCTTTTCTAAAAATAAAGTTTAGTGAATTTAACCTAGGATAGCTCTAAAATGACCTATACTTAGCATTTTTCCTCCAAAATGACTTAATATGCTTAGCTAGCTTAAAAATGACCTATTTAACCTAGGATAGCTCTAAAATGACCTATACTTAGCATTTTTTTCCTTCAAATGACTTAATATGCTTAGCTAGCTCTAAAATGACTTACGAAATGACATATTTTAGCTCCGAAATGACTTCATATGCTTAGCTAGCTCCAAAATGACATAATAAACTTATTAGTTCCAAAATGACCTTACTTAGCATTTTTTACACCAAAATGACTTAGTATGCTTAGTTAGCTCAAAAATGACATAATAACCATACTTAGCTCCAAAATGACCTATTTTACAGATTATAAGTTGCATCATAATAATCTTCACATTTTAGTTGTATCATAATAATCTTCTTCTTCTAGTCTTCTTCTTCTAACTTTCTTCTTTCCCATTTTGTAGATTTGCTTCAGATCACAGAAGCTTGGGTGGATGGAGTGTTTGTCTTTAGTTTTTGTTTTGACTTTGTGAAACTTGCTACCTATGATGAAACTGTGTAATATTGATGAAACTATGTATATGTATGGATGAAACTTGCTACTATTGGTAACATGTGTTGGATATGTGTTCGATATATATGTGTTCATGACTATTGG
The DNA here is from genome assembly GCA_021605145.1 of Aegilops bicornis. Lineage (NCBI taxonomy): Eukaryota > Viridiplantae > Streptophyta > Magnoliopsida > Poales > Poaceae > Aegilops > Aegilops bicornis. The sequence goes on along the minus strand of CM038675.1, from coordinate 62,088,138 downwards.
TAACATGTGGTGAATATGCTATATTGGTCATATAAATATATTTGTGTTTGATTTTCTGTGAAAATGAATTGATATAAGAAAAAACAAAATTAAATGGGGCAATATAGGCACTTTTCCATCTGCTGGCAGATGGCAAAGAGCTTTGCCATCAGCTGGCAGATGGCAAAGAGGCCACGTGTCATCTACATATAAACTTTGGGCTGTCCTATTTGGGCCCTTTGCCATCTGCCGCCAGATGGCAAAGCTCTTGCCATCTATTTGGCAGACGGCAAAGCATGCAGCCTTTGCCATCTGTGGCGGCGGGGCGACAAAAGAGCTCAAGCCTTTGCCATCTGGCGGCGGACGGCAAAAGAGCTGTAACCTTGCCATCTGCTGGCGAGCGGCAAAGTATGCCGTTAGCCTTCTAACGGGCTAACCCGTTAAGAGGCTTTGTCATCTGCCGATTGATGGCAAAGACACGTGCTCTTTGCCATCAGCCGCCAGACGACAAAGAAGCGTTCACGGCAGGGTTTCAGACAAACTGTTTGCCATCTGCTGGCAGATGGCAAAGCCTTTGCCATCCGCCGACCATGCCTTTGCCATCTGCCATGGCAGATGGCAAAGTGCCAGATTCCAGTAGTGTATATAATCCTTAATAAGCACAAACTTCTCCGATATAGTGTAGTAGGGAGAATTAAAAAAGATAATAGGACTATCATGTGTGGGTGCAATAGCAGCAATTTCATGTTTAACATAAGGAACTATAGCAAGTTCATCTCCATAAGCATAATTCATATTGGCATCTTGGCCACAAGCATAGCAAGCAACATCAAAAAGGGATATTTCAAGAGAATCAACGGGATCATAGCAATCATCATAGTAATCATCATAGCAATCATCCTTCGGTAAGCACGAAGGGAAATTAAACAATGTATGAGTTGAAGAGTTACTCTCATTAGAAGGTGGGCACGGGTGATCAATCCGCTCTTCCTCCTTTTGTTCTTCGCTCTCCTCGTCATCTTTTTCATCTAATGAGCTCACAGTTTCATCAATTTGTTCTTCCATAGCTTCCTGCAAAATATTAGTCTCTTCTTGGACAGCGGAGACTTTCTCAATAAATGCATTAATATTGTAATTGTATTCATAATTTTCATAGCAATATCTAATTATAGCAAGATTTTCAGGCCTATAAACATCATCATAAAAAGCTTCATACTTTTCAAACAAAGTTTCAATTTCATAAGCAGCCTTAAAAGCAACAAATTCTTCAATTTGTTCAGCATCATAGTAATGATATAGACCATTATCATAAGAAGCTAAGGTTTCATTATCATTAAATTTGCATGAAAAGGGAAGGTGTGGAGCCTTCATCCTAGAGCAACAAGTAATATCATATCCCAAGCATAGATCCCGAGCATACCAACGCAACATAGAAATTTGATCCCATAATAGTTTCCCTTTTTGTGTCAAGCGATAATCCCTAAAGTATTCACGTTGATCCAACGTGTCTCTCATTATAAAGTTGAATGGGGTTTTCTCAGGCTTATCAAAGTAGTACATAATATCTTTCACATAATGAGAATCGAGGGTTTTAGGAGTTACCCCATCTCCATGAGTAGCAAGTACATCTAATTTTTTTGGTATTTCGTGTTCCATATCCATAACTAAAGATAGAGAACAACTTAGAACAACAAATAAAAATTACTTAGTGATAAAGCTAACAAGCACACACGAGAATATTCACCCCATGCTATGACTCCCCGTCAACGGCGCCAGAAAAAGGTCTTGATAACCTGCAAGTATACGGGATAGTTGCAGCCTCTTTCGATAAGTAAGAGTGTCGAACCCAACAAGGAGCTAAATGTAGAACAAATACTCTCTCAAGTCCTATCAGCCACTGATACGACTCTATGCACGCTTGACGTTCGCTTTACCTAGAACAAGTATGAAACTAGAAGTACTTTCTAGGTGTGATAGGATAGGTTTGCAAGATAATAAAGAACACGTAAATATAAACTAGGGGCTGTTTATATAAAGAAGCAATAAAGTAAATATAGCGAGTGTGGAAAAGTGGTGGTAGGAGTTGTGGAATTGTCCCTAAGCAATTGACTATGTTACTAGACCGGTAATCACTATTGCAATTCTATTTGAGGGAGAGGCATAAGCTAACATACTTTCTCTACTTGGATCATATGCACTTATGATTGGAACTCTAGCAAGCATCCTTAACTACTAAAGATTCATTAAGGTAAAACCCAACCATAGCATTAAAGTATCAAGTCCCCTTTATCCCATATGCAAACAACCTACTTACTCGGGTCTGTGCTTCTATCACTCACGCCAGCCACCATAAGCAAATCATAAACATATTGCAAACCCTACAACTGGAATCCCTCACGCTTGCGCGACTCAGAGGGCACAATTGGACAACACCAATAATAAAACATGCAACTCAAACCAATCATAGCAATTCATCAATCACTGATAGGACAACGAAAATCTACTCAAACATCATAGGATGGCAACACATCATTGGATAATAATATGAAGCATAAAGCACCATGTTCAAGTAGAGGGTACAGAGGATTGCGGGAGAGTGGACCGCTGTAGGTAGAGGAGGGAAGGTGATGGAGATGTTGGTGAAGATGGCAGAGGTGTTGGTGAGGATCGCGGTGATGATGATGGCCCCCGGCAGCGCTCCGGCGCCACCGAAAGCAAGGGGGAGAGAGGCCCCCTTCTTCTTCTTCTTCCTTGACCACCTCCCTAGATGGGAGATGGGTTTCCCTTCTAGTCCTTGGCTCCCATGGCTTGGGAGGGGCGAGAGCCCCTCCGAGATTGGATCTATCTCTCTGTTTCTACGTTCTGGAATTCTGCCCTGGTACCGTTTCTTTTATATCTGGAAATCCATAACTCCGATTGGATTGAAACCTTCACCCAGATCTTTTTCCAAAAATTAGCTTTCTTGCGGCCAAAGAAGGGCACCGACCGCCTTATGAGTGGCCTAGGAGGGTGGGACGCGCCCACCTGGAGTGGGCGTGGGCCCCTGTCTCGTGGCCACCTCGGGCATTGTCTCGCGTTGATTCTTCCTCTCAAAAATCACAAATATTCCAAAATATTTCTCTGTCCGTTTTTATCCCGTTTGGAGTCCGTTTGATATGGGGTTTGTGCGAAACATAAAACATGCAATGCATGTGAACCGCACTGGGCACTGGATCAATATGTTAGTCCCAAAAAATAGTATAAAAAGTTGTCAAAAGTATATGAAAGTTGAATAATATTGGCATGGAACAATCAAAAATTATAGATACGCCGGAGACGTATCGACCGGCCCAGCTAAAGGCCCACGAGATTTCGCCAACCATAATGGGCCGGCCCAGCTGAAGGCCCAAAATATTTTGATGACACTAGTAGGCCGGCCCATAAACAAGCTGCCATGTTTTGGGCCAAATGTCGGCCCATATTTGATCTGGTCCATTAACAGCCTGCCAAGTTCCGGGCCTAATAAAGTCCCAAATGACATCCGGCCTGTTAAAAGCCTACCACGTTCTTGGCCAAATTACGGCAGAGATCAGGTCCGACCCTTTGAGAGGCTTTGAGCTAAATTATGGCCCATATCAGATTCAGCCCGTCAACTGGACGCTATGCTTTTGGGCCCACTTGATAAAGGGCCATTTAGTAATTCGGCCTGATATTAGTTTTGGCCTGTTAAAGTAACATTTCGGCCCTATATATATCGGCATGTTAAAAGCCCGTCATATAGTTGGGCCTAACTACGGCCCCGTTTGCATCCGGCCTGCTCACAGCCGATAATCTGATTGGGCCAAACAAGGACCGAGACAATTTTGGCCTGTTATAAGCCCATGATTTGATTGGCTCAATCATGGGCCGGGGTCTATTTCGGCCTGCTGCCGGCCCATGAGCTGTTCGGCACGTGTCAGGCCCAACCTACTTTTCAGCCTCCTAAAAGCCCATTGAGTTTTCTTGGGAAAATAGGGCCGGCGGTTTGCTTGGCCTATTAAAGGCCCGAATCTACTAGTGGGCCAGTTTACATTTAGGCCTATTAACGGACCAAGATGACGGGGCCCATGATGCGGATCATACATAGTGATTTGCATGACGGCCCGATTATGTACCGTAATTTTGCGGTTTGGCCGGTTTACTGCGAAGACATGATATATATACAGTAAAATAACTGCATCATCATGAATAAGAAAAAAAACCTAGACTATACAATAAAGAAATTACGGCATATGACATCCACTGGGCATCAAAGTTCGCCACTATGATAATAAAGCACAAACAGACAACAGATTACATACAGTGGGCATCAAAGATCGCCACCAGTGCAATTAAACACGCCAAGAAAATAATATACAAAACCAACAACACTTCAATAGAGTTCAAGAAAGGTTAGCCCTGCTCGGGAGCTGCAGCGCAAGCAGCTGAGCAAGCTGATGAGACTGCACTTGTTTGACACTTATATCCTCCTCACTCTGAAATATAAACAAGCAGACAGATGATAGGTTTTGCACATATAAGAATCAGTGCTGACAATTCATCACATTTCTTACTGATGAATAAAGTGACACAGTTTAAAATAGCATTAACACAATATTGTATTGTTTAGGTCAAGACATGGCAAGAAATGACACTGTGAAGGAGTTGGCAGCTTCACGACACCACTGGATTACAAATCAAGAACACATAAGTATCAATGGTTAGTGTGCTGTCAATTTATCCCATTTCAGATTGGCAAAATAAGATCACTTGCTCTGCATAGTTTAATTTACATGGCACGAAGAAGGAACTTGGTTGTACAACTGAAAACTTAAATTGAGAAGGACAACCTTTTGTTTATGAACTACATAATAAACTTTAAACATGCAATTTGATGCAAACACCAAAAATAAACAGCTGTTGCAGTCATGCTTAACCAAATATACACAACAAAGTTTGAAGGCTTGAGAAGGACAAACTTACATTATTGGTGAAGGCAGGTTTATAAAGCCCTTGTCCATTCTGATGGGGGGCAATTCAATAAGTTTACCACACAATCTTCTTCATAAGCATTGCGTTTATTCTACATTTTGTTAAGAGTAAATATAGATGTGACAATATAAGAAAAAATGGATAATATTTAAGATAAGATGAAGAGTGATGCTACATAACCAAGTAGCTATAAATGTAAGTACAACAATACAGGCAAAAGTTACATCCAAGAGCAATGCAGAGCTAAACTTCTTTGTACCATCGGTGTTATCCAACCTTATGGTAAGAGTAAATATAGATCTTATGTGTAGAAAATGGAGGGCAAAGGAAAATAAGCTACAGAGTGATGGTACATGAACAACTACCTGTCAATATAAGTACACTGATAAAGGACAGCAGGTACTTACAAGAACAATGCAGAGCTAAAAAATTTCATTGGCATTGGATATATTCTACACTAATGTAACCATTCATACAGATCAGATAATTTGGAGCGAAGAATTGATAAGCAAGCTATCATGCATACTTCTGTCACATAATGAACCAGGTATGTATGCAAGTACAGTGATACAAGACAACAAGTACTAACAAGAGCAAAGAAGCGGGTAGCATATTTGCGATAACTGGTCGTTCTTTTCGAACCGGAATTATTTTTCGAGCAGATTTCCTACAAAAAAGATCCGTAAGGCACATGCGGAAAAGTAGAAGTTCAAATTGTCATGCAATATCATAGACAGTACCTCATCCTCGAAACGAGACCAGTGCATAACAAGGTTTTTCCATTCAATGTCTTCTAAATTTAGCATAGGAGACTTCACCGGAAATTCATTTATAGACTTTCCATCAAAGTGTGATTTCCTCAGGTAACACCGATACTGCTGCAATGCTTCCTTGAAAAGCGCAAGCAAGCTTTGCTCGTCATGACTATCCAGATTAACCCTCGCCTAATTACAACAATGTAATGTAAATCATTGATGTATTCAATCAGCAGAAAACAGGAAAATAATCACCATGAATAATAGCACTTACACGTAAGTGGGAGAGGAAGATGTGAAAATGGTGTTTGTCTTCACTATAATCTTCTCATGATGGGAATATATGCACGCAGTCCCTAACAACATTGAAAGCATTGTCTTTTAAACTAGGAATAACTGGAATGGGGTCTGCAGGAATTGGCCGTCTCTGCAGTTGGGATAGGTCTTCGGCTGGTGGACTTGCTGTACTTTTTGCTGGAGTGGGATTTTTCTATGGTACGGCTGGTGCTATGGCAAATGAAATCGGTATACCTTTTGCTGGAGTGCACGTCCTGTGTGGTGGGGCTAGTGGTGTGGCCAGTGAAGTATGGGTACAGTCTGTTGGAGTCGGCCTACATTTTGTGTCACTGGTTGTATAGCCAATATAAGTGGGGCGCTGTCTGATTTCTCCGGCACCACCACGTTTTTCAAGGACTTTGCTGGTGCTCCTTCAGGTTCGGCAATCACCCTCTTCCTTTTTGATGTCTGATGCACGGGAACAACATTTGAGTGGAAAAGCATGGTATGATGACAAATGGAATATGTATTGATAATGGATGGGCATGGCATCTCGACATATATGATGAGTAAACTAAGCAGATGGCGGTGCAACAAAGTAGAAGAAATGCAAGACAACGTATGCAAGATACGCGCAATCAATAAAACTTTGCCAAATTAGAATAGGCACCTTGATGGGCGAACATGACAGGACATCTATTTTTGACTCCTCGAGGTTAGAATAGTCATTAGGATCATATTCTGAACAAGAATCTACAGGTGGGGAGCGTACAAGTTTCATTGCATCCAAAATGGCACTCAATGGCTTTGTGCCAATTTTGTAAGTCATTGCAGTGTTCCACAATATTCTTCTGATGCGCGGATTCTGATATTCATTGTAATTATGTATAATATCTGAGAACCATGAAAACATAAATAGTTGTGAGATTATCTTTGTAATGCAGAGGATATTCTAATATAAGGGCGCCCCTGTAGACACTTGTGTGCTATCCTTTGGATTACGATGAGAGAGCTCATGTGTGCTATAATATGGTGCGTGCATTTATATAATCTGGCACAAGTACACAAAAAATAGGCTCCAGAAGTAAGGATAGTTGGCAGATGATAGGTTCATAATATACTGTATAGAGAGTTTATTGCCAAACTATGACAACAAGAGCACATAGCAACTAGGCACATCATAGTGTACATAAAAGGGGTACACCATAACCACGATATATAAATCGAGAAAGTGGAACTGGCTTGAAAATACGGTGTTGTATTGCCGCTAGTAATTGAAAGCCTATCGATCACGTACATGCCAGCTCTATCAGCTGTTGACTGCAGATGTCCCTGCTCCCCTTCCTGACAAGGAACATACTGTACGTACTAAATACAGAATAAACAAAGAGGAACATGTTAAAGAACAGAAGAGGAAGCATATTCTTGAGGTTCCGCTTCATTGCATACAATGTTGGTTGCCCACTCATGATGAATCACAGCGCCCAAAGAAATGCAATTCCATGATGTCTCTCTATATGTGGCAATTTTGAACAAGAGTCATTAGGATCATATTCTGAACAAGAGTCAACAGGTGGGGAGCGTATGAGTTTCATTGCATCCAGAATGGCACTCAATGCCTTGGTGCCAATTTTGTAAGTCATTGCAGTGTTTAGCTTCAAGAGTGGACTGCTGCTAATGTGACACAAAGCATCTACACAGATCATAGTGTAGATATAACGGGAAAACCTTAAGCATCAGAGTAAAATCAGCAAAGTGGAACTTGCTGGAATATATGTATTAGTATTGCCGGTACGGCTAGAAAGGCTTTGGATACCAACTCTCTTCAACTTAAGGTGCGGTACTGTTAATATCAGTGTAACTCTCAAAGGCGACACAACTCCCCTCATTCCCTTGCTATTCTTATAGGATTCAAGTGGGCAGGCCACTACAAATCCTATTCCCATGTTTACAAAATCCTACAAATCAAAGTGGCCCGAAGAGTTCAAAGTGTCCATCACAACCAACCGTATAGACCTCTACACTGCAAATATCCCTGCTCATCTTCACTACAAGGAACATATTGTACTACTATCATACTCCCTCCGTTCCAAAATATAAGTCTTGGTAGAGATTTCCAACATGGATCACATACAGATGTATCAAGATACATTTTAGAGTGTAGATACACTCATTTTGCTCCATATGTAGTCCATGGTGGAATCTATACAAAGACTTGTATTTATGAATGAAGAGAGTACTTATTAAAGAAGAACGGAAGAGGAACATGGTAAAGAAGAGCAAGCAATTTTGCATAATAAAATGTTCGTTGCGCAGTGCCCACACATGATGAAACAGAGCGCATTAAGAATGCAACTCCTTGTTGTCTCTCGATCATTTCAGGCGGTTGGATGAAGATCCTACGTCTCCTAACCCTTCTTCTTCCTCGTGTCTGATTCTTCCCATACAGAACACCACACGGGCCGCCCTCCGGACCACCGGCCCCCACCGCCTGTGTTCATCCGCCACCCACACCCCCACCCTCGCCCCCAGCTGCGTTGAGTTTTCTTTGTTCAGCAAGGCCCCACCACCACCCTTCACAACCACCGTCCCCACCCGAGCCCATTCATTCGCACCGGCAAACTCCGACGAGCTCTGAAAAATCAACTAACCCAATTTTGAAATTTATTCTACTATGATTTAACTAGTGTGGAATATATAAGGGGAAAATCATAAGCATTGGGAGTATAGTGTTGAGCATGCCATGGCAGATCTGAAGGTGCAAACCGGACAAAGGCAACTTGGCAACCAATGTTTGCTTTTAACTAGCAAGTAAGTGATGGACAAGAAATCAGAGTAAAGCAGTGGCGATCTATTTTCTTGCTGTGATAAATAAGTTGAGCAGATACGAAAGAGTGCCGCCTCTGGTGCGGTGCTATGTATGCATCCGCTGAGAATTTGATGGTGCTGCGGTAGCGATCGCTGTCGGCAGCGTGGAAGCATATCTAGGAGGGTAGATGGTGGCGGCGGGGCGCGGTCGACGAGACGGTCATAGAAGCGGCGCCGGCAAGGTGGACGATGGCGGGGATGAAGCGAGAGGACGGGATGCAAGGATCCCGGTCCGAAGCCGTGGATGAGAGGGGTCGATCTCTTGTAATGGACGGCGGCGTCGGGGTATCAGCTCCGGCATGGTGGAGGAGGACGGCGGTGGATGGGGTGGCGGACGGAGGAGGCTGGGGTGGAGAGGGTATTTTGGCGCCCACGGAGTATGAATGGGGAAATGGAGGTAGAGAGGAAGGGGAACCATGTCTTCAGGGTGCGCTTGTCTCAAATGCAAGGAAATTTACAAACTTAGCCCGCGTTTCAAATTTCCTACATCACAGCAATATTAGTCGGTTGGGGATAGGACGGTAATCTCGCATACACCAAATATTTGCCTACAAGAGTTTGTTTTTGGCCCCCACCGTGTATGAATCGGGGAGGGAGTCGATTTCGGCAGAGGACACACTGTGTTTTGGCGCCCACCATGTATGAATTCGGGTGAGAGGCGGTTATGTCACGTTTGAGTGAAATTACAAACCTACCCCTATCGAAACCTATAGAAATCGAGCACATAGGCTTTGCGTGGCAGGGATAGGCAGTATAGTAATTTCCATCTCGCAGATTTTGGTTTCGGGCGGTTACTGCGACTTTCCCCGATTCGTTCAAATTTTGCAGAGTGCACGTTTACCGTGCCAACTCAATTCGAATCCCGTTTGTATTCTTTTTTTTTGGGCGAGATCCATTTTCGATTGGAATAAAATTCTATATACATCATTTTTATATATACTTTCAAAAGCACAACACCATTTATACATAAATATGGTTTACAAATGGCATGATCTCAGATTCATAAGGTTGTATCCATCAATTTGGATTATCAAATACTTGAAACCACTTTATGTTGAAATCCAATGTATACATTCCTCGCTAACTGTCTGCAATTAATGTGTGTTTCATGCGGGGTTTTTTACTGCTCAAACATGTATAATGTGTTTCACACACGCAACATATAGTGTAATCCCGTTTAGACATTAATTGCATATAAACCATGCATTGTTTCTAATTATTAACGAATCTGGATCACCAATATTGATAAACTATATAACATTACACGTGTGCCCAAATTCAAATGAATATGCATGTTTGATACTGATACGTCTCCAATGTATCTATAATTTATGAAGCATTCATGCTATATTGTTATCTGTTTCGAATGATTATGGGCTTTATTACACACTTTTATATGAATTTTGGGACTAACCTATTAACCGGAGGCCCAGCCCATATTGTTGTTTTATTGACTGTTTCATTATTTCGACGAAAAGGAATATCAAACGGAGTCCAAACAGAATGAAGCCTTCGGCATCTTGATTTTTTGGAAGATTATCATCCTGGAGGCTTGGAGATCAAGTCAGACGATCCTCGATGAGCCCAAGAGATAGCCCCCCCCCTATAGGGCGCGTCCCCCTGTCTCGTGGACCCCTCGAGCATCCCCCCCCCTCGACCGACTTCTTTCGCCTATATAACCCTACGTACCCTGAAACCATCGAATATCAAGATAGATCGGGAGTTCCGCCGTCGCAAGCCTCTGTAGCCACAAAAAACTCTCGGGATCCCTTCCCGGCACCCTGCCGGAGGGGGGATCCTTCACCGGGGCCATCTTCATCATCCCGGCGCTGTCCATGACGAGGAGGGAGTAGTTCACCCTCGAGGCTAAGGGTATGTACCAGTAGCTATGTGTTTGATCTCTCTCTCTCGTGTTCCCACTATGGCACGATCTTGATGTATCCCGAGCTTTGCTATTGTAGTTGGATGTTAGGATGTTTCTCCCCCTCTACTCTCTTGTGATGAATTGAGTTTCCCCTTTGAAATTATCTTATCGGATTGAGTCTTTTATGAGAACACTTGATGTATGTATTGCCGTGCTTATCTGTGGTGACAATGGGATATCATGTGCCTCTTGATGTATGTTTTGGTGACCAACTTATGGGTTCCGCCCATGAACCTATGCATAGGGGTTGGCACACGTTCTTGACTCTCCTAGAAACTTTGGGGCACTCTTTGAAGTACTTTGTGTTGGTTGAATAGATGAATCTGAGATTGTGTGATGCATATCGTATAATCATGCCCACGGATACTTGAGGTGACAATGGAGTATCTAGGTGACATTAGGGTTTTGGTTGATTTGTGTCTTAAGGTGTTATTCTAGTATGAACTATTGAATAGATTGATCCGAAAGAATAACTTTGAGGTGGTTTCGTACCCTACCATAATCTCTTCGTTTGTTCTCCGCTATTAGTGTCTTTGGAGTGACTCTTTGTTGCATGTTGAGGGATTGTTATATGATCTATCTAAGTTATTATTGTTGAGATAACTTGCACTAATGAACGTATGAACCCTAGGCCTTGTTTCCTATCATTGCAATACCGTTTACGCTCACTTTTACCACTTGTTACCTTGCTGTTTTTATAATTTCAGATTAAAAAAACATTTATGTAGTATCTATTTTGCACTTGTATCACCATCTCTTCGCCGAACTAGTGCACCTATAAAATTTACCATTTGTATTGGGTGTGTTGGGGACACAAGAGACTCTATGTTATTTCATTGCAGGGTTGTTTGAGAGAGACCATCTTCATCCTACGCCTCCTACGGATTGATAAACCTTAGGTCATCCACTTGAGGGAAATTTGGTACTGTCCTACAAACCTGTGCACTTGCAGGCCCAACAACGTCTATAAGAAGAAGCTTGTGTAGTAGACATCAAGCTCTTTTTCAGCGCCGCTGTCGGGAGGTGAGTGCTTGAAGGTATATCTTTAGATCTTGCAATCGAATATTTTTGTTTCTTGTTTTATCACTAGTTTAGTTTATAAAAGAAAACTACAAAAAATGGAGTTAAGTTTATCTCATACGCTTCGTCTATTTAATATCTTTCGTGAGTTTGACGGAAAGGAAAATTGTGCTCAAGTGCTAGAAGAAGAATGCATTAAAATGTTTGGTACTAGATCTTTGCGTGATGAGCATGATTGCAATGTTGTTAGTATGAATTCCTTGAATATCCATGATGCTAATGTTATGCAAAGCCACAAGCTTGGGGAAGCTATGTTTGATGAATATGATAAGTTTTGTCCCCCAAGTTTTTATGAGCAAATTTATTATGATGAAAGCATGAATCCTATTTATGATGATTATATTGATAAAAGTGGGTTTGGAAGAGTGTAAACTTTAGGTAGTATTGATCCCACTATTTTGTAAGATGTTGAATCTTATTGTGATGAATATGAAAGTGGATTTGGAAGAGTGTCAACTTTATTTAGTGATGATTCCACTATTTCGGAAGAGGTTTCAATTGATTATGATGAGAACGAAGTTGCTACTTATGATGATTATTGTGATGAAACTTATGCTATAAAAACTAGTGATGATTATATTTATAAAACTTGTGATGATTATGATTACCCTTTTTCTGAACATTACTCTTTTAATGTGGAAACAATTTTTAGTGTTCAAGTCTTTTATGATACTCTCACTATCCCGAATGAGAAGAAATTTGCTCATGTGGAGAGTAGTAAATTTTCTATGCTAGTAGATCATGAAAAGAATGCTTTAGGTGCTGGTTATATTGTTGAATTCATTCATGATGCTACTGAAAATTATTATGAGGGAGGAACATATCCTTGTAGGAATTGAAATAATATCAAGTTTCCTCTCTATGTGCTTAAAATCTTGAAGTTATGCTTGTTTTGCCTTCCTATGCTAGTTGATTATTGTTCCCATACGTTGTTTGCTCACAAAATCCGTATGCATAGGAAGTGGGTCAGACTTAAATGTGCTAGTCATATGCTTCATGATGCTCCCGTTATGTTTCAATTCTTATCTTTTATGTGAGCATCATTGCCATCATCATGCCTAGCTAGAAAGGCATTAAAGAAAAGCGCTTGTTGGGAGACAACCCAATATTTATCCTTACTGTTTTTGTGTATCCACATGATTATGATACTGTAGTAATCGTGTTTTATAGCTTTTGTTTCATTAAAGTGCCAAGTAGAGCCTTTGGGAAGACTTGTGTGAAGTCTTTATGATCTTGCTTTAAAAAACAGAAACTTTAGCGCTGACGAGTTTAGCTGCCATTTTTTACATAAGAGTGATTTTAGGTTGATTATTTTTGAAGATGATTAATAGACAAATTCCTCAGGTCCAGCAATTTATTTCATAATTTTTGCGGTTCCATAAGTATATGTATTATACAGATTACTACAGACTGTTCTGTTTTTGACAGATTCTGTTTTCAATGTGTTGTTTGCTTATTTTGATGCATCTATGGCTAGTATCGGAGGGTATGAACCATAGAGAAGTTGTAATACAGTAGTTTTAACACCAATATGAATTTAGAATGAGTTCATTACAGTACCTAAGTGGTGTTTTTATTTTCTTATACTAACGGAGCTTAAGAGTTTTTGTGTTGAGTTTTGTGTGGTTGAAGTTTTCAAGTTTTGGGTAAAGATTCGATGGACTATGGAATAAGGAGTGGAAAGAGCCTAAGCTTGGGGATGCCCCAGGCACACAAAGGTAATATTCAAGGACAACCAAGCAACTAAGCTTGGGGATGCCCCGGATGGCATCCCCTCTTTCGTCTTCGTTCACCGGTAACTTTACTTGGAGCTATATTTTTATTCACCACATGATATGTGTTTTGCTTGAAGCGTAATTTTATTTTGTTAGTATTTTCTTTCTGTTAGTTAGAATAATGTTTTGCATCTTTATTTTCAATAAAAATGTCAAGGATAGCCTTTACCATGCTTGTTTTGCTAGTATACATGTTGCTGTTTGAAAACAGAAAGTTTACCGCTGTTGCAAAAATTCCCTAGAAAAGTCAGAAGTGATATAATGTTGAATATTTTTGAATGGTGAGCTCTGATAAATATTTTACAGCGTAGTATTTTTATTGTAATTTTTGGAGTTAGGGAAGTATTGATACTCTTGCATTCTTTACAGACTGTACTGTTTTGACAGATTGCTGTTATGGTTGCATTGTTTGCATATGTTTGCTTGTTTAATGATTCTATTTGAGGATAGGAGTATTAAATATGCAGAGACATTTAGTATTCAATGTTGAATAATAATGTTAGTGATTTGTTACAGTAGAAGATGATATGGTTTTGCATTGGTTTATACTAACCTATCTCACGAGTTCTTGTTGAGTTTGGTGTGGATGAAGCTTTTGATAAAAAGAGAAACCATGATATGAGAGGAATTAAGGAGACATAAAAGCTCAAGCTTGGGGATGCCAAAGGCACACCAAGATAATATTTCAAGAAGTCTCAAGCATCTAAGCTTGGGGATGCCCCGGTAAGCATCCCACCTTTCTTCTTCGACAACTATCGGTTAGTATCGGTTGAACCTAAGTTTTTGCTTCTTCACATGAGTTGTGCTATCCTTGCAATGTCATTTTATTTTGTTTTGCTTGTTGCTTGAATACAATACCAAGTTCTGAAATTCTTTAATGAGAGAGAGTCTTCACATAGTTGCATAATTATTTAGCTACTCATTGATCTTCACTTATATCTTTTTGGAGTAGCTTTTCATTTACTCTTGTGCTTCACTTATATCCTATGAGTAAATGGTTGAATGAGTTGAATGTCATAAATCTGAAATTATATATGTTTCTTTTGCTTATCCCATGGGGAGTATTCACATCTAAGAATTAGAGTTTGTAAATTTATTGACGGTTAGCAAGTATTGTATTGGTCATTTGAACAATTTATGGAAGAATATTGAAGGAAGAGAGATTTGACATATAAATATATTATCATAGACATCTTTTACAATTGTGAGCACTCATTAAGTATGACATGCTAAAGAGTTGATGTTTGACAAGGAAGTCAACGTAATGGGTTATGTTTTCTCGCAACTCAGTTAAAGTATATTATCATGGATCATTCAAACATGTTGAGCTTGCCTTTCCCCCTCATGCTAGCGAAAAAAATTCCTAGCACCAAGTAGAGATACTACTTGTGCTTCCAAATATCCTTAAACCCAGTTTTTGCCATGAGAGTCCACCATACCTACCTGTGGATTGAGTAAGATCCTTCAAGTAAGTTGTCATCGGTGCAAGCAATAAAAATTGCTCTCTAAATATGCATGCCTTATTAGTGTGGAGAAAATAAGCTTTGTACGAACTTGTTATGGAAGCAATAAAAGTGACGGACTGCATAATAAAGGTCCATATACAAGGGGCAATATAAAAGTGACGTTCTTTCGCATTAAGATTTTGTGTATCCAACCCTAAAAACGCATGGCAACCTCTGCTTCCCTCTGCGAAGGGCCTATCTTTTACTTTATGTCTTTTAATTTATGCAAGAGTCAAGGTGATCTTCACCTTTCCCTTTTTCATTTTATCCTTTGGCAAGCACTTTGTGGTGGGGTGATCCTGATATATATATATCCAATTGGATGTACGTCAGCATGGACTATTATTGTTGACATCACCCAAAGGTGAATACGTTTGGAGGCAACATTATAAGCCCCAATCTTTCTCTCAGGTTCCATTAAAACTTCATAACCACAAGTATTGCGTGAGTGTTAGCAATTATAGAAGACTATATGATAGTTGATTATGTGGAGTTTGATATTCCTGAAAATAAGATGAATTGCAATTGTTTTGATGACTAAGAATGAAGTTTGCTAATTTTCAAGAATGTTTATGGTCTATGCTTTGACATGTGAATTGCTTGTTACTTTTTCGTGAGAAGTTTTATGAGATGGACAACTGTTATGACATACTATCATGCTAGAAAAGGTGATTGAAATTATCATTGATCAAACTTGTGCACCTTCTAGCATTCACACTTCATAAATTCTTTTTTTTATCATTTACCTACTCGAGGACGAGTAGGAATTAAGCTTGGGGATGCTGATATGTCTCCAACGTATCTATAATTTATGAAGCATTCATGCTATATTATTATCTGTTTTGAATGATTATGGGCTTTATTAGACACTTTTATATTACTTTTGGGACTAACCTATTAACACGAGGCCCAGCCCATATTGCTGTTTCATTGCCTGTTTCAGTATTTCGGAGAAAAGGAATATCAAACGGAGTCCAAACGGAATGAAACCTTCGGCATCGTGATTTTTTGGAAGATTATCATCCTGGAGGCTTGGAGATCAAGTCAGAAGATCCTCGAGGAGCCCAGGAGATAGGGGGCACCCCCCCCCTACAGGGCGCGGCCCCCTGTCTCGTGGACCCCTCGAGCACCCCCCGACCGACTACTTTCGTCTATATAACCCTACGTACCCTAAAAACATCAAATACCAAGATAGATCGGGAGTTCCGCCGCCGCAAGCCTCTCAGAGCCACCAAAACCTCTCGGAGCCCTTCCGCACCCGCCTTGAGGGGAGATCCTTCACCGGTGGACCTCTTCATCATCCCGGCGCTCTCCATGATGAGGAGGGAGTAGTTCACCCTCGAGGCTGAGGGTATGTACCAGTAGCTATGTGTTTGATCTCTCTCTCTCTCTCGTGTTCGCTCTATGGCACGATCTTGATGTATCCCGAGCTTTGCTATTGTAGTTGGATCTTATGATGTTTCTCCCCCTCTAATCTCATGTGATCAATTGAGTTTCCCCTTTGACGTTATATTATCGGATTGAGTCTTTCATGAGGACACTTGATGTATGTCTTGCCGTGCTTATCTGTGGTGACAATGGGATATCATGTGCCTCTTGATGTATGTTTTGGTGACCAACTTGCGGGTTCCTCCCATGAACCTATGCATAGGGGTTGGCACACGTTCTTGACTCTCCGGTAGAAACTTTGGGGCACTCTTTGAAGTACTTTGTGTTGGTTGAATAGATGAATCTGAGATTGTGTGATGCATATCATATAATCATGCCCACGGATACTTGAGGTGACAATGGAGTATCTAGGGGTTTTGGTTGATTTGTGTCTTAAGGTGTTATTCTAGTATGAACTATTGAATAGATTGATCCGAAAGAATAACTTTGAGGTGGTTTCGTACCCTACCATAATCTCTTCGTTTGTTCTCCGCTATTAGTGTCTTTGGAGTGACTCTTTGTTGCATGTTGAGGGATTGTTATATGATCTATCTATGTTATTATTGTTGAGAGAACTTGCACTAGTGAAACTGTGAACCCTAGGCCTTGTTTCCTATCATTGCAATACCGTTTACGCTCACTTTTACCACTTGTTACCTTGCTGTTTTTATAATTTCAGATTACAAAAACCTATATCTACTATCTATTTTGCACTTGTATCACCATCTCTTCGCCGAACTAGTGCACCTATACAATTTACCATTGTATTGGGTGTGTTGGGGACACCAGAGACTCTTTGTTATTTGGTTGCAGGGTTGTTTGAGAGAGACCATCTTCATCCTACGCCAGATATTCGTCTCATATAGCTATCACTCATGCTTATATAGGACTATCTCTCTAGACCTATACGCGTTCATCGTCTCTCAGGTATCTCTCGTGCTACCTGTATGTCTACAATGATCTTTTATCTTCGTAACACACTGACGGTACTCTCTCCCTCGAGCTTCATAACTCTATCTCTCTCTAAGTATATCTCGCTCCCTGCTATGTGTCTCTAACTATGATTCTCCATGTGGAATCTCTTTGTCTCTCACAAACACAAAACTTTATCTCACGGGGTCTCATTTCCCTCTACTATTCCCCTGTGTGCCACTCACACACCCCTCATACAGAGGTGTGTTTCGCTCCTCAGGTATGAGAACCTACGACTCTTCCTCTTAAATATCTCTTTCTCACACACAAACACAAACTCTGTCTCCCAGGGTCTCATATTTCTCCTATGTTCTCTTGTATGTCGCTCACAACACTCTCTCTCCCTAGAGATATCTTGCGTTCCCTCATATGTCTCTCTAGCTATCACTCTCGTTGTGAAATATCTTTCTCTCTCACAGACACAAAACTCCGTCTCTCGGGATCTCATTTCTCTCTGAAATTTGTTTGTATGTGAATCACATGCACCCTCTCTCTATCTCTCTCACACCCACACACATAACTAAGCCTTCTGATTCACTCGACTCCTATCTCTAACGCACACTAGCTAGCATCTTTATCTTTCTATTTATCTGTTTCTCCATCAACCTTGTTTCTCGCCCTCACTCTTGCTTCCTACACTACTAGGGAAAAGCTTATACACAGACGCTTACTAGTAGCGCGGGTTTATACCCCACGCGACTGCTACTTACTAGTAGCCCGGGTTTTTACCTCTCGCTACTACTAAGTTGATAGTAGTAGCGCGTGTTTTTAACCCTCGCTACTACTAAGTGGTCTCTGTCGTGCCCCCCCCCCCCCCGGGACATTCCATAGTAGTAGCGAGGGTTATAAACATGCGCTACTACTTTGTGAATAGCTGTAGCGCAGGTCTGCTGCCCATGCTACTAGTATATTCCCACACCACTCACCTCGATCCACCCCACCAACCATCCCACTCCACCCACCACTGTTTGTCTAAAAAACACCCAAGCCTCGAACCAGATCCCCTCCTCTCTTCTCCCGATTCACCCCTCATCTCCCTCCCGTCCCATGCCGCCGCTGCCGCCGCCGCCCACCACCCCGGCAACCTCCCCACCGGCGATCCCCAACCTCTCCCTCTCCTTATCCCGTGCATGCGTCGCCCGCACCTTCCCTCCGAGTCCCAGATCAACCCGCGGGTTAGACGGCGGCCAGGATATAGCAGTAGCGCTGAGAAAACAGGGTCGCCTCTTCTTCTCCTCCCAAATCCTCCCGCTCCCCCTGCACATTTCTTCATGTCCCCGCTCCCTCCCTCGCTCCACCACGACGGCCTCCCCCGCTGGCGGATCTGGGACTGGGAGACGCGGCTGCGCTAGCGGTGTCCGGTTGGTTGGTGGCGGACTGGTAGAGACTCAGCGACCGTCGATTGGAGGCGAGGGGATTGGGGGCGAGGAGTCGACAGCGAAAATAGAGGGGGGAGATCCATCGGTGGCCAGCAGCAGCATCTCAGGTTCGTACTCCCCGCTTGCTCAGGATCTCCCACTATGCTGCTGCTACTTACTTGGTTCCTTCCTTCCTTGTGGCTTCATTCTTGTCTCCGCTGTTGCATAAGCTCCAGCCTCCATTGCTGCTAGTACTAGGAACACTCACGCATCACACAAAAGCATGACTAATACTCTGCCTGCATAGTGATTGATGTATTATGTTGATATTAATAGCGCCAAAACATATTATTGTTTGCTCCTAGGATCATATAAATGTTGTCATTCTGTTTTGAAAAATCTGGGACTTCTTAGAAGAGGTCATGGATGTGATGTGGTATGCTATAAAAGTTTCAGTGTTTTTTTATGTAATAACATGTCAACCTACAAAATTTGACACAAACATGCTTGATTTGTCTATTGCTGCTGCTGCTGATTAGTAGTTTAGTACTAGAGCAATAATACATCTGCAACTGTGAGCCTCACCTGACAGAACAGAGTAAACTAACTGTTGGTAATGGATCAGCAAATTAAGTGGTGGTTACTCCTATTCTGTGTCTATGTACACATATGCTTGCTTGCTTATTTGTGAAGTACTCATGCATGAAGTCTGCTCATTACCCTGGCTGCGTACAGTAGCAGTAAACATTGTTAGCTTAATCCAAACTTATTAGTCTACATATCTACATCGGTGTAGTAGTCTAGGAAAACTAGCTTGAGTCGATTTGCTTTTCTTGTGTTACTAGTGTCCGGCCAGAATTAGTAAGGTGTGATCAACGTGGCCATATAATTAGATTAGGAAAAATACTAACTTGAGTCCGACTAGGACTTGTCCTAGCTATCTAGCTGCGTTGGTAGGAGTATAATACCAGGATTAGGAATTTGTAGTCCAAGTCGGTTAATAGGTGAGTCTGATTGGACTAGAACATGTATCCACTGGTGCTAGCTGCGTCCATATATATACAACAGCTGGGTTCATTCAATGGAGTAACCTACACTAGCTCATTCACTACTAGTTAGAATCCATGCACTTTAGTCTGCCCATTCATGACATGCATGCTATTAAAACATGTGTTCATTTGTAGCTCCTTTCAATTCTTTTGTAGCTCACTGAATATATTTTTGCAGTTCGTTGTCAGAATCCATGGCGCTGGCTGCGCCGCACCTTTTCCTGCTTCTTCTCGTCTGAGGCGAGCACCAGCGGTACGTATCAACCCTCTTCGCTATGGTGTTGGTGCTACGTCTTGAGCTTGCGTTGGGTTTCCTTGAAGAGGAAAGGGCGATGCAGCAATTGTAGCGTAAGTATTTCCCTCAGTTTTTGAGAACCAAGGTTTCAATCCAGTAGGAGGCTCCTCAAAAGTCCCACGCACCTACACAAACAAACAAAGAACTACTTAACCAACACAATAAAGGGGTTGTCAATCCCTTCACGGCCACTTGCGAAAGTGAGATCTGATAGAGATAGTATGATAAGATAAATATATTTATGTTATTTTATAATATAGATGCAAAAAGTAAAGATGCAAATAAAAGTAGATTGAAAGTTTATATGTTAAAAGATAGACCCGAGGGCCATAGGTTTCACTAGTGGCTTCTCTCAAGATAGCATAAGTAATACGGTGGGTGAACAAATTACTGTCGAGCAATTGATAGAAATGCAAATAATTATGAGATTATCTAGGAATGATCATGTATATAGGCATCATGCACGTCCGTGACAAGTAGACCGACTCCTTCCTGCGTCTACTACTATTACTCCACACATCGACCGCTATCCAACATTCATCTAGAGTATTAAGTTCATAAGAATAGAGTAACACATTTAGAAAGATGACATGATGTAGAGGGATAAACTCAAGCAATATGATATAAACCTCATCATTTTATCCTCGATGGCAACAATACAATACGTGCCTTGCAATCCTTTCTGTCACTGGGTAAGGACACCGCAAGATTCAACCCAAAGCTAAGCACTTCTCCCATGGCAAGAAAGATCAATCTAGTAGGCCAAACCAAACTGATAATTTGAAGAGACTTGCAAAGATAACTCAATCATACATAAAAGAATTCAGAGGAGATTCAAATATTTCTCATAGATAAACTTGATCATAAACCCACAATTCATCGGATCTCGACAAACACACCGCGAAAAAGAGTTACATCGAATAGACCTCCACAAGAGAGGGGGAGAACATTGTATTGAGATCCAAAAAGAGAGAAGAAGCCATCTAGCTAATAACTATGGACTAGAAGGTCTGTGGTAAACTACTCACAACTCATCGGAAGGGCTATGATGTTGATGTAGAAGCCCTCCGTGGTCGATTCCCCCTCCGGCGGAGCGCCGACGAAGGCTCCAAGATGGGATCTCGCGGATACAGAAGGTTACGACGATGGAAATTGTTTTTCGTTAGCTCCCTGGATATTTTCGGGGTACTTAGGTATATATAGGAGGAAGAAGTACGTCGGTGGCCGCTCGAGGGGCCCAGGAGACAGGGGCGTGCCTAGGAGGGGTGGGCGCGCCCTCCTATCTCCTGGCCGCCTCGATTGCTTCTTGACTTGCACTCCAAGTCCTCTAGATCACATTCGTTCCAAAAATCACGCTCCCGAAGGTTTCATTCCATTTGGACTCCGTTTGATATTCCTTTTCTTCGAAATACTGAAATAGGCAAAAAAACAGCAATACGGGTTGGGCCTCCGGTTAGTAGGTTAGTCCCAATAATGATATAAATGTGTAAAATAAAGCCCATAAACATTCAAAAGGGGTAATATAATAGCATGGAACAATCAGAAATTATAGATACGTTGGAGACGTATCAAGCATCCCCAAGCTTAATTCCTGCTGGTCCTCGAGTAGGTAAATGATAAAAACAGAATTTTTGATGTGGAATGCTACCTAGCATAATTCTCAATGTAATTTTCTTTATTGTGGCATGAATGTTCAGGTCCAAATGATTCAAAATAAAAGTCCATATTGACATAAGAAATAGTAACACTTCAAGCATACTAATCAAAGCAATCTTGTCTTCTCAAAATAACATGGCTAAAGAAAGTTCATCCCTACAAAATCCTATAGTTAGGCAATGCTTCATTTTCGTCAACCTAAAATGTTCCCAAATTCTACACCCCCGATGACAAGCCAAGCAATTTTTTCGTACTTAAATAATCTCAAACTTTTTCAACTTTCACGCAATACATGAGCGTGAGCCATGGATATAGCACTATGGGTGGAATAGAATATGATGATGGGGATTGTGTGGAGAAGAGAAAAAAAGGAGAAAGTCTCATATTGACGAGGATAATCAACGGGCTATGGAGATGCCCATCAATTGATGTCAACATGAGGAGTAGGGATTGCCATGCAACGGATGCACTAGAGCTATAAATGAATGAAACCTCAACAAAAGAAAACTAGTGGGTGTGCATCCAACTTGCTTGCTCACGAAGACCTAGGGCATTTGGGGAAGCCCATCGTAGGAATATACAAGCCAAGTTCTATAATGAAAAATTCCCACTAGTATATGAAAGTGACAACATATGAGACTCTCTATATGAAAAACATGGTGCTACTTTGCAGCACAATATATGAGACTCTCTATATGAAGGACATGGTGCTACTTTGAAGCACAAGTGTGGAAAAAGAGATAGTAACATTGCCACTTTTTCTTTTCTTTTTTTTTTCTTTTTTTTCTTTTCTTTTTTTCTTCTTCTTTTATTTGTTTTTTTTCTTTGGCCCTTTTTTTATTTGGACTTTTCTTTTTCTTTGGGACAATGCTCTAATAAACGATCAACACACTTTTATTGATTATAACACATGAATTACAACTCGAAACTAGAACAAGATATGACTCTATATGAATGCCTCCGGCGGTGTACCGGGATGGTGCAATGAATCAAGAGTGACGTGTATGAAAAATTTATGCATGGTGGCTTTACCACAAATACGATGTCAACTACATGATCATGCAATAGCAATATGACAAAAGTAATGTATGTCATGATGATGAACGTGACGGTGGAAAGTTGCATGGCCACTCATAAGGATGCACAAGCCAGGTACACTTCATGTTTCAAATTTGTTACACAACTTTAACCATACGTGCATGCTACGAGACTTGCCAACTTCAACACAAGCATTCTTTAAATTCATAATCACCCAACTAGCATGATTTTAATATCACTACCTCCATATCTCAAAACAATTATCAAGTATCAAATTGATCATAGTATCCAATTCACTTCCTATGATAGTTTTTATTATACCCAACTTGGATGCCTACCATTCTAGGACCAATTTTATAACCATAGCAAATACCATGCTGTTCTAAGAGACTCTCAAAATAATATAAGTGAATCATGAGAGACTAGCAATTTCTACAAAATTAAGCCACCGCCGTGTTCTAAAAGATATAAGTGAAGCACTAGAGCAAAAACTATTAAACTCAAAAGATATAAGTGAAGCACATAGCATATTCTAATAAATTCTAATCAAGTAGGCTTCTCCCAAAAGGTGTGTACAGCAAGGATGATTGTGGAAAACTAAAAATCAAAGACTAATATAATACACGACGCTCCAAGCAAAACACATATCATGTGGCGAATCAAAATATAGCTCCAAGTAAAGTTACCAATGAACGAAGACGAAAGAGGGGATGCCTTCCTGGGGCATCCCCAAGCTTAGGCTTTTGGCTACTCTTGAATATCTTGGCGTGCCATGGGCGTCCCCAAGCTTAGGCTTTTGCCACTCCTTGTTAGATAGTCCATCAAATCTTTACCCAAAACTTGAAAACTTCACAACACAAAACTGAACAAGAAATCTCATAAGCTCCATTAGTGAAAGAAAAAAAAACCACAACATAAGGTACTGTAATGAACTCATTCTTTATTTATTTTGGTGTTATACCTACTGTATTCCAAGTTCTCTATGGTTTATAAACTATTTTACTAGCCATAGTGTAACATCCCAAATTTTCAATTTGGCATGTTATACATAGGTCATCCATGCATATCATATTTTATTGCATTTTGATTTGCAATCCTCGAAATCCTAAGCAACTCAAGGACCCTCGGAGAGAGTTGGGGATTTTCCGATTCTCATATTTGATTTTTATCAAATACTGAAGACGAGGATTTTTGGTTTTAATTATTTTTCTCTCCGGACAATATTTCATTTTAAATAAATAAATGAGGGGAGATAATATGACTTCTCCAAAATAATTGAAATAACGGAGGAAAAATGTTAAAATCATCATTTGGTTTTTATTTGATTTATTTTGGAATTTTATTCGCCCTAGAAAAATTTGCATGTTTTTTAAAATTGCATTTTAGGGGCCAAGAAAAGTTCATCCTGTTCTTTAGAAATTTTTTTCTAGGATTTTTCTTAGCCGGCGGAACGTTTAAAAAAAAAAGAAGAGGACCAGCGCCCGACTGGTCCGAAGCCCAGCCAAGCCAGGCCGGCCCGCCCGCGCCACCGCCTCCCATGGTGCCGCCGCGGACTCGGAGGGTCCGGCTCCGCCTCCCGCCGCCTCGACCCCTCCCAAGTCGGAGCCCCCAACCTATATAAGCCGCCACCACCACCGCCGCCCTCGCCTCGGCCGCCCGAGCCGAGCCGAGCCCGCCGCCTCGCCGCGCCTCGAGGCCGCCGCGCCGCCGTGAGGTCGCGCCGCTGCTGCCTCCCCGCCCGCGTTCCCCACCGAGCCCCGCCGGAGCCGCCCGCCTCGCCGGACGACCTCGCCGGAGGTAGCCACCCGCCGCCCGTTTTTTTTAAAAACCCCTTCAGTTTTTTTCTAGAAAAACCCTAGTTCATTTTTTTAATATAGATCGGTTTTATTCTCCGGTTTATTTGTTTAGCGAGCGTTCGCTCGTTCGTTCATTCTAACAAACGTGTTCGTCTTTTAGTATCTGCTAACAAACGTTCGTTCGTTTAGCCGTTCGTCATTTTGTTTTTATTGGATTTATTCTGTGATTTTTCCGATCGCGATTTCTGATCCGATGTTCGAACTAGTATAACTTTCCGCTCGTTTATCGGAATCAGGCGATTCAAGCGCCTGGAGTTTCATCTCGAAACCCTCTTTCCGAATAGCCAACTCAAACAAGTTTTTGCGTCTGTAAAGTTTGACCCTAGTTCAGATTAGTAAACGGATCTTGTTTCTTTCGCCGCTTGAGTTTCGCTGTTCCGTTTGGTTTGATTCTTCTTGTGAACCGGAGTTCTTAAGTTGAACTCTCCGGTCAACCCCTTTCAGCTGAAGTTTCGTTTGTGCTTCTTTGCTTGTTGCTTATGTATGTATTGTTTGTTTGCGATAGAATTCCCGGAGTGCGAAGCGTGTTACTACGAGTCTCTAGGATTCCCGGATCGTCAGCAAGGCAAGTAACACTTTGATCATACTCTTTTCATACCCAGTTTTTATGCATTAGTTTCAACCCTCACACATTGCATGGTTAGGATGTCATTAATTTGTGGGTTGGGAAGTAGATGATGAGGTAGGAACCTATTGCCTATTCTTTGTCAAACCCTTGGGAGTTACTTCTACGTGTTGCTTATATTGCTATGCTATGCTCAGAGACGTGGATTGGGTTTGAGAGTTATCCATGACAGATGTGAGATTGTTAATCAATGGTTAACTTAAGGTGGCAACTTTAATACACATCTGGGTGGATTGAGGCACCTGGGGAACCCAGTGTTGTCTGTTTTATTTTTGGAAATCTCGGGGTACCCGTGTGATCTTCCTATGGACCGCCACCTAGGCTCAAAGGGAACTGAGATTATTCATGCTAGAAACTTTCCTGTGCAGCCACAAGCTATTATGGGCTCTAGCATAGTTGAGTAAGTTACGTGAAGCTCTTGAAGAGGTAGATCAGCAGGTAGTGGGTTTTGTAGGTTTGGTATGGTCTACCCGGAGTAAAGAGTTAATGTTTCTGAAAGACTGTGTCTCGGTCATCCGTTTCTCAAACACCATGTAGTGAGAGAAATCAACGGAGGCGATCGAGTCTTGTGGGGAAAAGTGCGCAAACCTCTGCAGAGTGTACAATCTAATCATGGTTAGCCGTGTCCCCGGTTATGGACAATTCTGAGTATCTAGTACTTGAGTATTCACATGTATCTCATCACTCTTAACTAATTTTGCTGGGTTGTTAATCACTTTAATTGGGATCATTGAGTTGGGGTTACACCTTCTCAATGATGTTTCAACCACCATGATAGTTAAATTAAAATTTATTCCTTTGTTGTAGGAAAAAATTGGCTTTCCGCAAAACTGTAACTATAGAGCTATCCACCAGCCAAATATGCATGTAGTGGTAGCATTATTCTGTTATTGCTCTATTGTATTACATTGCCAGCATATTCCATGTCCTGACGCGTTCTCGGGCTGCAACGTATTATGTTGCAGACTTTTCAGACGAGGAGTAAGGTTTGATAGGTCGTTGCCGTGCAGCTCAGCTATGCCGTTGGAGTTGGTGGACTCACTTTACTTTCCAAGCCTTCCGCTGTTATCGTATTAGATGGCCTTAAGCCATATTATTGTAATAAGTTCTCTTTTGAGACATTCGATGTAATAAGTTGTGTGATTGCTACTCTGTTATAAATCCATCGAGTACTGTGTGCGTCAGCATTACCGATCCAGGGATGACATGGAAGTACAGAGACTTGACCATCTGAGGTCGGGTCGCTACAAGATGGTATCAGAGCCCACGCTGAGTGTAGGACACAACCACTAAGATAAAAACCATAGGTCACTCTTCTCTACTCATTTCTGACTCCTCTCCATTTTTCCACTCTTTAGGATGACGGAGATGAAGAACAAGTTTGCACAACCAGATGAAGACACACCTTTTGGACGCCACTTGAAGGAAGTCACTAGGTACCTGAATATTGGAATACCAAGCTTCACCGGGACGTACAACGCCACTTTACCAGAAGAAGAGCGCTGGATGATTCAAGTACAAGTTCCAGGAAGGACATTCGCCAACTTCCAAGCCCATAGAGTTTTCTTTTGAAGCACCCACCGGAGCCTTGGCAAGAGTATGGCAGCTCACATTACCATGGGACGCATTGGAGAAGTCTACAACCGGGAGCTTAAAGATACCATATATCAAATATGTGGGCGCCGAGACGAGCAATGGGAAGTAATCAGCACCAAGAAGGATAGATCCATTGCAGCTTACATCCAGGAGCTAAACCAGCACATTCGACGTCAGGAGAACCAGATGTGCACAGACATGATGGAGATGAAGAAGGCGAAAACTAGGATCATCGAGCTGGAGGAAGAACTCAAGTTTACACGCGATGGATATGGGGAAG
Organism: Aegilops bicornis; assembly: GCA_021605145.1. Classification (NCBI taxonomy): domain Eukaryota; kingdom Viridiplantae; phylum Streptophyta; class Magnoliopsida; order Poales; family Poaceae; genus Aegilops; species Aegilops bicornis. The sequence goes on along the minus strand of CM038675.1, from coordinate 62,060,834 downwards.
AAATCAAGAGCCTACTGGAGAAGAATGACGACCTAGTCAAGAAGATCGGAGTCTTCATGGGAGGACCAGCACCAGAAGAAGAGGAAGAAGATCCCACTTGTCCGGACAACTACATCATCATCCACGACACCGACTCTGACCCAAGTGATGATGACTACGAAGATGAAGCTGGAGCAGACATCATGGAGTCTTCCACCGATCAAAATTTCTAGATGACCACCATATAATAGTAGTATTCCCCCATGTAATTAGTAGTAGTCGAGCACTTATGCGATAGTCCTAGACCGTTTTGTATGCCCTTGCTTGATTGATTGAATGAATGTGTGTGTTTGCCTCATATGCATATGGGTAGTGTTTCTCCCTAGATCTTTTTCTATTCTAATCTCTTCCATCTAAAACCCTCAGATGCCTCCGAGACGTGACCCCGGTTTTGTTTTCCCACCGGAGCTCACCCAGTTGATCCAGCAGCAGAATGCCTTGATGCAATTGCTAGTTCAGAACCAGGGCAACAACAACAACAACAATGCCAACAACAACCCGCCGCCAGTGGACAACTTAACCCGTTTCCTGAGTCTACAACCGCCGGTGTTTTCCAGTAGCACCGAGCCAATAGTTGCTGATGATTGGCTACGCCGTATTGGAACGGAGTTAACCACCACAGGATGCACGGATGCTGAAAGGGTGCGCTTTGCCGCACATCAATTGGATGGACCAGCAGCCGCATGGGGGGAGAATTACACGGCTACTTTTCCTATAGCCAATGTCACTTGGGACCAGTTCCAACAAGCTTTTGGCACGACCCATGTCTCAACTGGAGCGATGCAGATAAATAAGCGTGATTTTCGCAACTTACGCCAGGGGAACCGTACTGTGGCCCAGTACGTGGGTGAGTCTAGCAAGTTATCACGCTATGCCCCTGATGATGTGGCCACAGATGCCGCGAAGCAGGAGAAGTTTATGGAAGGGTTGAATGATGAGATGAGTATGCAGTTGATGGTGGCAACTTTCAACAACTACCAGGAGTTGGTAGATAAGGCCCTAATGATCGAAGGAAAGCAACAGCATATTGAGAACTGTAAGAGGAAGTATGGACAAGGGAAGTATAACTCAGGACCTCACCAGAAGCCTCGCTTAACCCCGAACTCGGGAGGACTTGTTCATAACCATGGAGGCCGTAACCATACTGGAGGAGGATCGCATAATCAAAGTGGCGCGAAGAACGGGAATGGGAATGGAGTCAACAATAATCAGAATCGCTCTAACCCAGCTACACCCGCCAAGATGGACTTAAGCCAAGTTATTTGCTTCAAGTGCGGGAAGACAGGGCACTATGCCAATGACTGCCCTGAAGGAAAGAATGGAAATGGAAATGGAAGCGCTAGGAAGAAGCCCAATCCATTCAAGAAAGGACAAGTGAACCACGTTAACGTGGAGGAAGTCGAAGAGCAGCCGGACGCGGTAATAGGTAAGTTTTTGGTTCAGTCATTTACCGCTATTGTTCTTTTCGATACTGGTGCATCGCATTCATACATATCAAGGGGATTTGTGGATAAGTTTAAGTTACCAACCCAAACCCTTATGACCCCTCTTCTAGTGAGCTCGCCTAGAGCAGAGTACATGCTAGCAGATGGTGCACCCAGATACCCCTAATCATTGGCACGCATGTTTTTCCGTCTGACCTAATTATCTTGGAGTCGCAAGGATTGGATGTGATATTAGGTATGGACTGGATGTCAAAGTATGGAGGAAGTATTGACTGTGCTAGCAAGTCAATTTATCTTACCACCCAGAGGGAAAAAGGATTAAGTATGTATCTAAGCATGTGCCTAGGAGGAGCTAAGTGAATGCCCTCACGGGAGTTGTACAGAGGAAGTACCTGTAGTAAAGGATTATCCGGATGTTTTCCCGGAGGAGTTACCAGCATGCCACGGATCGAGACATCGAAGTTTCGATAGAGCTATTGCCAGGTACAGGGCCAATATCCAAGAGACCCTATCGGATGCCCGCAAATGATCTGGAGGAAATTAAGAAACAGATCAAGGAGCTATTGGAGAAAGGTTACATTTGTAGAAGTTCATCACCTTGGGGAGCCCCCGTACTGTTGGTGGAGAAGAAGGATAAATCCCTAAGGACGGTTGTTGATTATCGAGCTCTGAATGAAGTAACGATAAAGAACAAGTATCCCTTACCGATGATTAATGATCTATTTGATTAGTTGCAAGGAGCTAAGGTGTTTTCGAAGATTGATCTATGATCAGGATACCATCAGTTGAATATCCGAGAGAAGGATATACCAAAGACAGCATTTACCACACGGTATGGATTATATGAGTATACAGTCATGTCATTTGGGTGACTAACGCCTAACGCTTATTTCATGAGTATGATGAACAAGGTGTTCATGGAGTATTTGGACAAGTTTGTTGTGGTGTTTATTGATGATATTATGATATACTCGAAGAACGAAGAGGAGCACGTGGAACACTTGCGTTTGGTTCTCGAAACTCGAGAACACCAGTTATACGCCAAATTCAGCAAGTGCGAGTTTTGGTTGAAGGAAGTTGGATTTCTTGGGCACATTATATCAGGAGATGGTATAGCAGTAGATCCCAGTAAGGTTCAGTCAGTCACTGAATGGTTGGCACCCACTTCAGTCGGCGAGATCCGCAGTTTCCTTGGACTGGCAGGATATTATCAGAGATTCATTGAGAACTTTTCCAAGATTGCTAAGCCAATGACTGAATTACTAAAGAAGGATACTAAGTTCAAATGGACAAAGGATTGCGAGGCAAGTTTTCAGGAGTTGAATAAATGGTTGACTACAGCCCCAGTGTTGACATTGCCAGATATACATAAGGAGTTTCAAGTGTATTGTGACACCTCTCGCTTGGGACTCGGATGTGTTCTTATGCAGGACGGAAAAGTTGTTTCGTATGCCTCACGACAACTGAAGCCACATGAGTTGAACTATGCCACGCATGATTTGGAGTTAGCAGCTATAGTACATGCATTGAAGACCTGGAGACATTATCTTATTGGAAACCGTTGCAATGTGTACACGGATCATAAGAGTTTGAAGTACATTTTCACACAGAAGGAGTTAAACCTCAGACAGAGGAGATGGCCGGAACTTATAAAGGATTACGATATTAAGCTACACTATCATCCAGGAAAGGCCAATGTCGTAGCAGACGCTTTGAGCCGAAAGAGTTCTGCTAATATCATTGAAAGCAAAGGATTGCCAAAGGAGTTAGCTGCGGAGATCATGGAACTTCGATTGGAGATTGTTCCAAGAGGTTTTCTTGCAACAATGGAGGTTCAGTCGATGCTGTTGAACAAGATTCGAGAAGCTCAGAAGGAGGACAAAGAGATTGCTGAGATAAGAGAGAAGATGGGCGAAGGAAAAGCCAAAGGTTTTCGCAAGGATGAGCACGATACCTTGTGGTTTGAGGACCGAATTTATGTGCCCAACAATTCGGAGATCAGGAAGTTAATACTTCAGGAGGCCCATGACTCACCATACTCGATTCACCCGGAAACACCAAGATGTATTTGGACTTGAAGGAACGCTTCGGTGGACTGGTATGAAGAAGGATATTGCCGAGTATGTAGCCGTATGTGATGTATGTCGAGAGTGAAGGCAGAGCATCGTAAGCCAGGACTGTTACAGCCTATGCCAATACCCGAATGGAAGTGGGACAAACTTGGCATGGACTTTATTACCGGATTACCCAGAACCAAGGCAGGATATGATTCAATATGGGTAGCTGTGGATCGTTTGACCAAAGTAGCCCATTTCATCCCAGTGAAAACAACCTATACAAGTGCAAAGTTGGCCAAGATATATATGACCAGGATCGTATGTTTGCATGGAGTTCCGAGGAGCATCGTATCAGATAGAGGAACGCAGTTTACTTCAAAGTTTTGGCATCAGCTACACCAGACTTTGGGTACCAGATTGGAGTTCAGTACCGCGTTCCATCCGCAGACGGATGGACAGACAGGGAGAGTCAATCAGATTCTGGAGGACATGCTGAGAGCCTGTGCGCTAGATTATGGATCTAGTTGGGATGACAATTTGCCGTACGCAGAGTTCTCATACAACAACAGCTACCAAGCCAGTTTGAAGATGGCATCGTTCGAAGCTCTGTATGGATGCAGATGTAGAACACCATTCATGTGGGATGAGGTTGGAGACCATGAGTTGTTTGGACCAGATTTGATCAAGGAATCAGAGGAGAAGGTTAAACTGATCAGAGACAGACTAAAGATTGCTCAGTCTAGACAGAAGAGTTACGCAGATTCAAAACGCAAGGAAGTAACCTATGAAATTGGAGACAGAGCCTATCTGCGAGTATCACCCTTGAGGGGATTGAAACGTTTTGGAGTAAAGGGAAAGTTAGCCCCAAGATTTGTAGGACCGTATCGTGTTTTGAAACGGATGGGAGAAGTTGCCTACAAGTTGGAGTTACCTGAAGGATTGTCAGGAGTTCATGATGTGTTTCACGTATCCCAGCTGAAGAAGTGCCATGCTGAGATGGCCGATATACCGTTAAATGATACAGTGCCCTTGGAGGCGATTCAGCTGGATAGTAATCTGACCTATGAGGAGAAGCCAATAAAGATTCTTGATTTCGACAGTCGAGTCACTCGCAGCAAGGTTATCAAGTTTTGCAAAGTCCAGTGGAGCCACCATACCGAGGAGGAAGCCACCTGGGAGCGAGAAGAGGATATTCGCAAGGACCATCCGCACCTATTTTCTAGCCAACCCGAATCTCGAGGGCGAGATTCATCTTAAGGGGGGTAGGTTTGTAACATCCCAAATTTTCAATTTGGCATGTTATACATAGGTCATCCATGCATATCATATTTTATTGCATTTTCATTTGCAATCCTCGAAATCCTAAGCAACTCAAGGACCCTCGGAGAGAGTTGGGGATTTTCCGATTCTCATATTTGATTTTTATCAAATACTGAAGACGAGGATTTTGGTTTTAATTATTTTTCTCTCCGGACAATATTTCATCTTAAATAAATAAATGAGGGGAGATAATATGACTTCTCCAAAATAAATGAAATAACGGAGGAAAAATGTTAAAATCATCATTTGGTTTTATTTGATTTATTTTGGAATTTTATTCGCCCTAGAAAAATTTGCATGTTTTTAAAAATTGCATTTTAGGGGCCAAGAAAAGTTCATCCTTTTCTAAATATTCCATTTAGACGGAGAAAACTTATTTTGGAATCTTTAGATTTTTTTTTTTTTTTTCTAGGATTTTTCTTAGCCGGCGGAACGTTTAAAAAAAAGAGGACCCGCGCCCGACTAGGCCGAAACCCAGCCGAGCCAGGCCGGCCCGCCCGCGCCACCGCCTCCCCGCCGTGCAGCCAGAGACTCGGAGAGTCCGGTCGCCGCCTCCCGCCGCCCGACCCTCCCAAGTCGGAGCCCCCAACCTATATAAGCCGCCTCTAGCCACCACCACCACCGCCGACCTCGCCTCGCTTGAGCAGGCCGAAACCCCGCCGCCCTCGTCGCACCTCGCCCTCGCCCGCGCCGCCGTGAGGTCGCCGCCGCCGCCTCCCGCCGTCGCCTTCCCCGCCGAGCCCCGCCGCCGCCGAGCCCTGCCAGAGCCGCCCGCCTCGCCGGACGACCTCGCCAGAGGTAGCCACCCGCCGCCCGGTTTTTAAAAAAAAAACCCTTCTGTTTTTTTCTAGAAAAACCCTAGTTCATTTTTTTATATAGATCGGTTTTATTCTCCGGTTTATTTGTTTAGCGAGCGTTCGCTCGTTCGTTCGTTCTAACGAACGTGTTCGTCGTTTAGTTTCTGCTAACGAACGTTCGTTCATTTAGCCGTTCGTCGTTTTCTTTTTATCGGATTTATTCTGCGATTTTTCCGATCGCGATTTCTGATCCGATGTTCGAACTAGTATAACTTTTCGCTTGTTTATCGGAATCAGGCGATCCAAGCGCCTGGAGTTTCATCTCGAAGCCCTCTTTCCGAATAGCCAACTGAAACAAGTTTTTGCCTCTGTAAAATTTAACCCTAGTTCAGATTAGTAAACGGATCTTGTTTCTTTCGCCGTTTGAGTTTCGTTACTCTGTTTGGTTTGATTCTTCTTGTGAACCGGAGTTCTTAAGTTGAACTCTCCGGTCAACACCTTTCAGCTAAAGTTTTGTTTGTGCTTCTTTGCTTGTTGCTTATGTATGTATTGTTTGTTTGCGATAGAATTCCCGGAGTGCGAAGCGTGTTACTACGAGTCTCTAGGATTCCCGGATCGTCAGCAAGGCAAGTAACACTTTGATCATACTCTTTTCATACCCAGTTTTATGCATTAGTTTCAACCCTCACACATTGCATGGTCAGGATGTAATTAATTTGTGGGTTGGGAAGTAGATAATGAGGTAGGAACCTATTGCCTATTCTTGTCAAACCCTTGGGAGTTACTTCTACGTGTTGCTTATATTGCTATGCTATGCTCGTAGACGTGGATTGGGTTTGAGAGTTATCCATGACAGATGTGAGATTGTTAATCAATGGTTAACTTAAGGTGGCAACTTTAATACACATCTGGGTGGGTTGAAGCACCTGGGGAACCCAGTGTTGTCTGTTTTATTTTTGGAAATCCCGGGGTACCCGTGTGATCTTCCTATGGACCGCCACCCAGGCTCAAAGGGAACTGAGATTATTCATGCTAGAAACTTCTGTGTGCAGCCACAAGCTATTATGGGCTCTAGCATAGTTGAGTAAGTGACGTGAAGCTCTTGAAGAGGTAGATCAGCAGGTAGTGGGTTTTGTAGGTTTTGTATGGTCTACCCGGAGTAAAGAGTTAATGTTTCTGAAACACTGTGTCTCGGTCATCCGTTTCTCAAACACCATGTAGTGCGAGAAATCAACGGTGGCGATCGAGTCTTGTGGGGAAGAGTGCGCAAACCACTTCAGAGTGTCCCCAGTTATGGACAATTCTGAGTATCTAGTACTTGAGTATTCACATGTATCTCATCACTCTAAATTAATATTGCTGGGATGTTAACTATTTTAATTGGGATTGAGTTGGGGTTATACCTTCTCAATGATGTTTCAACCATCATGATAGTTAAATTAAAATTTATTCCTTTGTTGTAGGGAAAATTTGGCTTTCCCCAAAACTGTAACCGTAGAGCTTTCCACCAGCCAAATATGCATGTAGTGGTAGCATTATTCTGTTATTGCTCTATTGTGTTACATTGCCAGCATATTCCATGTGCTGACCCGTTCTCGGGCTGCAACGTATTATGTTGCAGACTTTTCAGATGAGGAGTAAGGTTCGATAGGTCATTGCCGTGCAGCTCAGCTATGCCGTAGGAGTTGATGGACTCACTTTACCTTCCAAGCCTTCCACTGTTATCATATTAGATGGCCTTAAGCCATATTATTGTAATAAGTTCTCTTTTGAGACATTCGATGTAATAAGTGTGTGATTGCTACTCTGTTATAAATCCTTCGAGTACTGTGTGTCTCAGCATTACCGATCCAGGGATGACATGGAAGCATAGAGACTTGACCATCTGATGTCGGGTTGCTACACATAGATGCATCAAAATATGCAAACAACACACGAAAGGCAGAATCTGTCAAAAACAGAACAGTCTATAGCAATCTGTAACTAACGCAAACTTCTGGACCTCTAAAAATACTACCAAAATAGGAAGTTCTGGACAATTTGTCTATCGATCGGCAGCAAAAATAATCAACACAAAAGCACGTTTCTGTGATTTAAGAAAACTAATTTCGAGCGCGCAAAGTTACCATTTTTCAGCAAAATCAACTATCATCATAGGCTATCCAATAGGTTCTACTTGGCACGAACACTAATTAAAACATAAAAACACATCTAAATAGAAGTTAGATGCAAAATTTATTGCTAAACAGAAGAAAAAACAAAAACACAAATAAAATTGGGTTGCCTCCCAACTAGCGCTATCGTCTAACGCCCCTAGCTAGGCATAAAAGCGAGGATAGATCTAAGTATTGCCATCTTTGATTTTCAGTTTTTTAGCGGAGTCATGCTCGAATCCAGGAGGTTCTTTACGTTTCCCTTCATACTCGGAAATTTTTAGATCTAAAGAATCCAACCGCTCATTGCAAAGAGTAATCAACATATTCATGCGGTGAAGATTTCCGCTAACACTTTTAAGATGCTCAAGAGACTTTTGTAATATTTTTGTTACTTCGCAAATCTTTCCAAACACTTGTGCTTGTTCTTGGGTAGGATGTGGTCCTCCCTTTTGAGGTAGTGTTCCCACTATTTCTCTATAATTTCATGCGCAATACTAGGATCAATTTCAATAAAATTTCCCTTGGCAAAGCAATCCAAGAGTTGTCTATGCGTCATATTTTAACCCAACATAAAAATTGCGAAGAAGAATTCTAAAGTTCACCTCTAGGGTGCATTTACGATAAGATTCCATCATCCTATACCACGCATCTTTTAAGTTTTCTCCTTGCCTTTGCTTGAAGTGAAGAACTTCAAATTCGGGAGATATAGGAGCGGATAAAGAACTAGACATTGCGATAAGGTAAACGATCTAACAAACGAGCAAACGGAAAAAGTCAAGCGAAAGAGAGGAGGATATTGGGAAAGAGAGGGCGAATAAAACGGCAAGGGTGAAGTGGGGGAGAGGAAAACGAGAGGCAAATGGCAAATAATGTAAATGCGAGGGAGATGAGTTTGTGATGGGTACTTGGTATGTCTTGACTTGAGCGAATACCTCCCCGGCAACGGCGCCAGAAATCCTACTTGCTACGTCTTGAGCTTGCGTTGGTTTTCCTTGAAGAGGAAAGGGTGATGCAGCAATAGTAGCATAAGTATTTCCCTCAGTTTTGAGAACCAAGGTATCAATCCAAAGAGGAGGCTCCTCAAAAGTCCCACACACCTACACAAACAAACAAAGAGCTCGCAACCAACGCAATAAAGGGGTTGTCAATCCCTTCACGGCCACTTGCGAAAGTGAGATCTGATAGAGATAGTATGATAAGATAAATATATTCATGGTATTTAATAATATAGATGCAAAAAGTAAAGATGCAAATAAAAGTAGATTGAAAGCTTATATGATAAAAGATAGACCCGGGGGCCATAAGTAATACGGTGGGTGAACAAATTACTTTCGAGCAATTGATAGAAAAGCGAATAATTATGAGATTATATAGGCATGATCATGTATATAGGCATCACGCCCGTGACAAGTAGACCGACTCCTGCCTGCCTCTACTACTATTACTCCACACATCGACTGCTATCCAGCATAAATCTAGAGTATTAAGTTCATAAGAACAGAGTAACGCATTAAGAAAGATGACATGATGTAGAGGGATAAACTCAAGCAATATGATATAAACCCCATGTTTTTATCCTCGATGGCAACAATACAATACGTGCCTTGCAACCCTTTCTGTCACTGGGTAAGGATACCGCAAGATTGACCCAAAGCTAAGCACTTCTCCCATGGCAAGAAAGATCAATCTAGTAGGCAAAACCAAACTGATAATTCGAAGAGACTTGCAAAGATAACTCAATCATACATAAAAGAATTCATAGGAGATTTAAATATTTCTCATAGATAAACTTGATCGTAATCCCAAAATTCATCGCTTCTTGACAAACACACAACAAAAAAGAGTTACATCGAATAGATCTCCACAAGAGAGGGGTAGAACATTGTATTGAGATCCAAAAAGAGAGAAGAAGCCATCTAGCTAATAACTATGGATCCGAAGGTCTGTGGTAAACTACTCACAACTCATCGGAAGGGCTATGGTGTTAATGTAGAAGCCCTCCGTGGTCGATTCCCCCTCCGGTGGAGCGCCGGCGAAGGCTCCAAGATGGGATCTCGCGGATACAGAAGGTTACGACGGTGGATATTGTTTTTCGTTGGCTCCCTGGATGTTTTCGGCTTATGTAGGTATATATAGGAGGAAGAAGTACGTCGGTGGCCGCTCGAGGGGCCCAGGAGACAGGGGGCACGACCAGGAGGGGTGGGCGCGCCCTCCTATCTCCTGGCCACCTCGATTGCTTCTTGACTTGCACTCCAAGTCCTCTGGATCACGTACGTTCCAAAAATCACGCCCCCAAAGGTTTCATTCCATTTGGACTCCATTTGATATCCCTTTTCTTCGACATACTGAAATAGGCAAAAAAAAACAGCAATACGGGCTCGGCCTCTGGTTAGTAGGTTAGTCCCAAAAATGATATAAATGTGTAAAATAAAGCCCATAAACATCCAAAAGGGGTAATATAATAGCATGGAACAATAAAAAATTATAGATACATTTGAGACGTATCAGCTGGCTAGGTAAGAACTAGGGATCTGTGGCAGCAACTCATAGATTAGAATTAGATTTGATAATTGGAGATGGATTCTTAAACCAATTTGCAAATTCGTTGGTGATCTCAGTGCTTATACTTATTTGGTTTTGGTGCCTGGTCGGACCTTCTCTATGTTAGTTCCTTTGCTTAGCTAAATCAGTTAGGGATATAGCCCATCCAAGGTGTTGCGAGGTGTTGATTGCCTTCTAGCAAAAATCTAGAGCGTTGGGTATCTCTGGCTGTAAACTGAATCTGGTTCAGTTAATAGCTGCAATGTCAAATCTGGACAACCAGCATCTAGGTGAAAAACGAGTTAGTTATTCTCAGAATTTCGATTTAGTTAGTCTCATAATTTCGAGTTGCCTCTATATGAAATTTGTAAAGCAAGTTGCAAGCTTTCCGTAGAGTATTTATTTGCATCGTTTGGATGTATGGTTTGAGAGCTGCCATCGTTTTAGTTTGATGTCCTGAAAGTTAGTATCCCGAGCGCATTGTTTTCATATGTCAGTTTACGGCCTTGTAGAGGCTGTTTTAAAAAAAAATTCAATACAAATTTTGTAGAGGGTTTGTAGTAGATTGCAAGGACAATTTCAGTTTCAGTTTGCTCCACCGTTGTGAAGGGTGGAGGAGCCTAGATTGCAAGGCTAAATTCAGTTTCAGTCTCGATCAAGCCTAGATTGTAAGCCCGATTTTAATACTAGGACTCTCCATGCAGCTCCTCAATAATTGTAGTCAGTTGGTTGGACAGTCTTCTTGTTTTCATCATTCTTCTAGTTACATACGTAGTTGGCTGGGATTATAATGCTATCTTTGCTTACATTTAACTGTCCAAATGGATTTAGGAACATAAACAGTTGTTGATCGCTTCCACGATTAGCACATATAAGCTTCCTTAGATGTTTGCACCTTAGAAAGTGGTATATGCTTAATATGAAGATCATTTGTCAATTTTGTATCTGTAATATTACAAGTAAGAATGGATATTGGATATCAAGAGTCTCAACTTTTATCTCACTAGTCATCAACCCGTGCATCAACACGGGCTAGAGAATCGTTTATCTTAACATTATTGTGCAATAACATTTTTTTTATTATGCAGTTTTTTAAAGAGAGTCGATGATATGTACGAATAAATAAAATTAATGTCCACGCTTGGATCAGCATCAAGATTAGGCAGGTTTTGTTAACATACTACTACAATGGTACTCTCCCATTTGCTTGAACTTACCCTAAAAAAATATTACATAAATTTAAATGATCAGAAGTGGTGCCTAGTGTTTTTGAAATATAATTCTATAAACTAATGTTAGCTGGATATGTGTTTCATTCGGTGTTAGACTCCTTTGCCTAAGCATGTACGGGTTGGTCTTTGTCGGTCTACGTATGTACCATTTCTACAATGCTATTTTTCTCATTTAGATAATCTCCATTCCTTCTTTGTGCATTGGATAGTAGCCCTTATATAAATTTATTATTAAATAAAATCTTATGCTTCATTCAGAATGTATCTATCGTGTATCACATAAAATAGTGGGGTATATCACAATACTTCAAATATTTTTCACTGTTAAGATTCAATTTTAAGGGATGTTTTCGTGGAATGTCCTATTTACAATACCCATAGAGTTATAGGTTATGTTCAAAAATTAATTTCCTCCATGTGACAATTTATGTATATTTTCTTGGTTACGTTATTATTAGGTGATTTCACATATTTATTAATATTCCCTGGGTCTTTATTTCATAATGTAGGATTGAATTTATTTTCAATTAGGCAATGGGTCTCCCTTTCTATAATGTGATGCTTGGCAAGTATTTATTTGTACGTGTCCTTATTTTTGAAGGAACACGAACATCTGTCCATGTCCTTCTCAATTTTGAAGGGAAAAGGAACATATTCTTTTGCATGTGGTAATAACTGGGACGTGGACACATTATTATTTTAGAACAGATTTCTTTTTCTAAGGTGGAGCTCTTTTTCTTCAGGTGAAACTGAGGACTCTTTGATGATCTATCTTTTTTCCATGGCAAAGGAAGGCACATGGATTTTGTGTAAGTTGAAACGTAAATTGGTGGCTCAGGATTCTTCCAAGTATCTGTACTTTTTTGCAAATAATGTACGTGCTAGTTTTTCTATAAAAAATCTTCTCCAGAAGTCTAATAGATTTTGACCACTAAATCATTGTATGTATTTTCTTTCCATCACAAATGGAGAAGGCACGTGGACTTATTCTCTAGGACGAAACTGAATCGTGAGTACATGGAATTTATATAGGTTGAAACTGTTTTTTAAGGAAACGTAGGCGTTGAGGACTCTTTGATGTAGGTAAAAAAAAATTCATAACAAAGGAAGGCACGTGGGAAGCATAACGTGATTGTTGAGGACTCTAATGTGTACGTGCAGGTTTCATCCTTTTGATGTACGTACGTGCTATTTTTTGTTAAATTTTTTATAGGGTCTTCTAATATATCTTGACCACTAAAATTTTAATCTAACGGCTACATTAATCTTGCTGATGCGGATTAACATAAAGATTCGAATGGTGCCTCCAATTAGTAAATATAAGATTTACTGAATGCAGACACAACATCTTCACTTCTTTCCTTGCACATTCATGTTAAGGAAGCAAAGGCAACCCTGCTATCCTGGTATATACAGATAGAATAAAAATATAATACAATATTTGACTACAAATGAAACACATAGAATTAGTTGTTGAACACTAACGATATGGGAAGTTCTCCTTAAGGGATCACGATGTTTTCCTACTTATTCTGCTTGAAGGGATGGTGTTGATAGTGTTGCTACCAGTGCTGCTGTTTTATTTTGTTGAGACTACCAATGATGTTGTAGTCAATTAATTGGAACTCACACTTGTTGAGGGGGGGACTGCAACTTAATTCAGTGTCGATGTTCATTGCGAGTTTAGTAGTACCATATGAGGAGGTGAAATAATGTTCTTATAGTTCATAGCAAGTGGTCTGATGGGTCGTTGTTTGTCCTTGTTGGTCTGCTTTCGTTTTGAAAATTCATCCTATAAGATTTGTGCTGTCCTATCGAGCAATTGATCTGATGGGTTGTGAGCTTTTTAGCTGTCCAGCATCACCCTATGGCAGATAATCCTTTCTATTATGTGTTAATGCTTTCCTTTTAAACTACTTCAAAAAACAAAGAAATTGGATTCTTTTAGCCGTATTATCCTTTGAACATCGATATGAAATGATCTAAGTTTAAGTATATTTAGTTTTGAAGAAAACTAAAGGCAATTAATGTGAAAATTAGATATGTCCTATTACCTGGCAATATATAGTTTTGTAGCTATTACATAGGCGATCTCTTGTTAATAGAAATCACTCACTTTTTTGTTTTTGTATATTTATTCCCATAGCTACTGTACATCACAACATGCAAGGACATATATGGCTGCTGAAATTTAATTTTATTTGTTCTTTGCTCTTTACAGAAATCTTGCATTCATAAATGGGAGAAGCACGTAAGGGAGAATAAGATGATTGCAAGGATGGAGAGGGAGTAAATCATTTGGAGGGATAGAATGCCACTGTTTGGTGTTTTTATGCATTTTTGTTTGCTTTCAACTGTGTTTGCACTAGCTGGGAATACGTGACTAGGCAATAAGTGTAGATTTATGGATATGCTCTAATGCTCCTGATTTACTATAAATCTTCGATTTGGAATGATGTGTAATGTTGCTGGTTTATTACAAATCTTGGCTTGTTTTAGTTGTTAGAATTATATGCATAAAATGGAATTGATGTGTTTTATTTTTTTAATTCCTAATTAGTTAGTAGTAGCGTGGCGGTGAAATGGAGAGCTACTAGTATTCAGGATACTAGTAGCGTGTGGTACTATAGATGCGCTACTACTATTTCGTTAGTAGTAGCGCGGGTGACATCCGCGCTACTAGTAAAATGTTAGTAGTAGCGCGGGTTTACCCCGCGCTACTACTAACTATTAGCTGTAGCACGATACTAGGAGCGCGGGTACCCGCGCTGCTAGTAGCCATTTTACCCGCACTGCTAGTAGCCTTTTTCCTAGTAGTGCTATCACGCACACTACATATGTTTCTCTCTACATGTAGTTGTCGGTGGGAAACGGCACCTATGGGATCACTGGAATCCCTTCTACGGTTCCGGGGCGCGGGGATCGTGAGGATAGCAGGACTAGCAGACGACACAGAGGGATTTACCCAGTTTCGGGCCGCAAAGATGCGTAAAACCCTATGATCCTGCTTTGGTGGTTATATTAGTGTTCTTGAGCTCCCGAACTAGCTCTGGGTGTTGTGGGGTTCAAAAGAGCCGAATCCCCTCTCTGTGTGCCATGGGCCTCCTTTTATAGGCGAAAGGGGCTGCCACAGTGGCACACAGGAGGTGGAAAGTGCTACATCGTTGCGAGGTTATCTCTAGTATTACAGGACAAGACGCATTTAATGTGAGGCTTAGGTGTCCCTTCGCTTTATCGGGGACGGGGGCGAGGCCTGTCCCGTCCGTCGCCGCCCCCTCGCTTCGACACGCGCCCTGGCCAGCGATGCATGCGGTGCCACGTAGGCAGGCAGGCAGCTGAGGTGGCACGGTGGTGGAGCCTCCACGAAGGATTGCATGCTGCCACGCAGGTTCCTGCCCAGCTGGTTGGGTTGGCAGTGGCCTTGCCGGTGCGTTTGGCAAGGGTCTTGTCGGGTGACCCGGCAAGAGTCTTGCCGTGGCACGCTGGCTTCCCTGGCAAGGATCTTGCCGGGGGTCCTGTGGGTTTCTTCGGTGAGGATGGTTGCCTTCCTATCCTCTTTTGATCTTGAGCATTCTATGTCTTCACAAAGATCTGCATGCCACCACAGTGGTGCCTCCCGAGCCTTGTTCCAATGCATCTGTTTAGCGTTGGTGGGCTCAAGTGTGGCTCGCTCAGTTGGCGTGGGCGAGCTGCCCCGGCAAGGGCCTTTCCGGGGCTGCTGAGGCTGCCCCGGCAAGGTTCCTTGCCGAGGGAACCTGCTACGCCTATCTGATCTTTGTGGCCTTGATCTTTGTTGCTGCTTCGTTTGTCCTTGTGGCTTCGGCTTCTCTCTGGCTTCCCCTTCCTGCCGCGTCTGTGCATGACCGTGGCGGGAGGCTCTGACTGTCCATGCACAAGTGAAGGGGTGAAAAGCAGAGCCCCTACTTTTGTACACCGACTGGAGCCCCCGGGCCTGGGCCACACATAGGCGCAACACGTTATTGGGCCAGGCCCAGAACGGTGCGCGGGCAGTTGCGGCGGATTTTTACCGCGGCCACTGTTCCGTCCGCTGCGCTTCCCCACGACCTGCGTTGAACGCGAGACGTGGGGGTTGCGTGCGCGCATGACGTGGGACAACGCCCACACGCATGCGTCGCATCGCAGTTAATGGGAAAGGAGGCGGCCCGCGCCTTCCCCATAAAAAGGAATAACCGCAGGTGTGCTGCTCACTTTACCCCTTCCCTGCGCCTTCGTCCAATCTCAGAACCGTCGCCCCCTTCTTCTCCAGCCTCTTTGCTTTCTCCCATCGCCGCCGTGCTTCCGCCATCCTCTGCCATTTTGCCTCCCGCAGCCGCCATGGCGCCTAAGACCACCAAGAGCAAGGGAGCAGCGAAGGACGCCGGCGTGTCGGAGCAGCCGGAGAGCGAGCTGGTGGTGCGGCGGGCGTAGTCCGCCTACTTCCCATCAACGGTCGGCGTGCCCGAGCTCCGGGAGATGTTCAATTGTTTGTGGGGCGTGAAGACGGGGGGAGAGAACAGGGGGAATCCGGCCACGTATGTCGTCCCTGCCAGTGCCGGGCCCTCCCCGCATTGGTACCCCTTCTTCGTCGATTATTTCTCATGTGGGCTCTGTCACCCCTTCTCTGATTTCTTCAAGGACATCATGCACACCTATGGCTTCCGCCTCTTGGATTTTACTCTGAATGCCGTGGCGTGCATGGCCCTCTTCGCCCATCTTTGCGAGGTGTTCGTCGGGGTGTGATACATCTCCAACGTATCTATAATTTATGAAGCATTCATGCTATTTTATTATCTGTTTTGAATGATTATGGGCTTTATTATACACTTTTATATTACTTTTGGGACTAACCTATTAACCGGAGGCCCAACCAAGATTGTTGTTTTATTGTCTGTTTCAGTATTTCGAAGAAAAGGAATATCAAACGGAGTCCAAATGGAACGAAACCTTCGGCAGCGTGATTTTTGGAAAGATTATGATCCAGGAGACTTGGAGTGCAAGCTGGGGGGTCATCGAGGAATCCACGAGATAGGAGGGCGCCCCCCTATATAAGCCTACGTACCCTTAAAACATCGAATATGAAGATAGATCGGGAGTTCCGCCGCCACAAGCCTCTGTAGCCGCCAAAAACCTCTCGGGAGCCCTTCCCGGCACCCTGCCGGAGGGGGGATCCTTCACCGGTGGCCATCTTCATCATCCCGGCGCTATCCATGACGAGGAGGGAGTAGTTCACCCTCGAGGCTGGGGGTATGTACTAGTAGCTATGTGTTTGATCTCTCTCTCTCTCTCGTGTTCTCACTCGTGTTCCCTCTATGGCACGATCTTGATGTATCCCGAGCTTTGCTATTGTAGTTGGATCTTATGATGTTTCTCCCCCTCTACTCTCTTGTGATGAATTGAGTTTTCCCCTTTGAGGTTATCTTATCGGATTGAGTCTTTTATGAGAACACTTGATGTATGTCTTGCCGTGCTTATCTGTGGTGACAATGGGATATCATGTGCCACTTGATGTATGTTTTGGTGACCAACTTGCGGGTTACGCCCATGAACCTATGCATAGGGGTTGGCACACATTCTTGACTCTCCGGTAGAAACTTCGGGTCACTCTTTGAAGTACTTTGTGTTGGTTGATAGATGAATCTGAGATTGTGTGATGCATATCGTATAATCATGCCCACGGATACTTGAGGTGACAATGGAGTATCTAGGTGACATTAGGGTTTTGGTTGATTTGTGTCTTAAGGTGTTATTCTAGTACGAACTCTTGAATAGATTGATCCAAAACAAATAACTTTGAGGTGGTTTTGTAGCCTACCATAATCTCTTCGTTTGTTCTCTGCTATTAGTGTCTTTGGAGTGACTCTTTGTTGCATGATGAGGGATTGTTATATGATCTATCTATGTTATTATTGTTGAGAGAACTTGCACTAGTGAAAGCATGAACCCTAGGCCTTGTTTCCTAGCATTGCAATACCGTTTACGCTCACTTTTACCACTTGTTACCTTGCTGTTTTTATAATTTCAGATTACAAATACCTTTATCTACCGTCTATTTTGCACTTGTATCACCATATCTTCGCCGAACTAGTGCACCTATACAATTTGCCATTGTATTGGGTGTGTTGGGGACACAAGAGACTCTTTGTTATTTGGTTGCAGGGTTGTTTGAGAGAGACCATCTTCATCCTACGCCTCTCGCGGATTGATAAACCTTAGGTCATCCACTTGAGGGAAATTTGCTACTGTCCTACAAATCTGTGCACTTGCAGGCCCAACAACGTCTACAAGAAGAAGGTTGTGTAGTAGACATCAAGCTCTTTTCTGGCGCCGTTGCCGGGGAGTCTAGGTAAGCGGCACTCACACCCCATCAACTAAGCTCTTTTCTGGCGCCGTTGCCGGAGAGGTGAGTGCTTGAAGGTATATCTTTAGATCTTGCAATCGAATCTTTTTGTTTCTTGTTTTGTCACTAGTTTAGTTTATAGAAGAAAACTACCAAAAAAATGGAGTTGAGTTTGTCTCATACGCTTCCTCTTTTTAATATCTTTCGTGAGAATGATGGAAAGGAAAATTGTGCTCAAGTGCTAGAAGAAGAATGAATTAGAATGTTTGATACTAAATCTTTGAATGATGAGCATGATTGCAATGTTGTTAGTATGAATTCTTTGAATATCCATAGTACTAATGATGATTGCACTAGTCATGATGAAAATATCTCTTATGAGCATGTTCACTTTTGTGGAGTGCATGTTTGCATGAACACACCGAATAGAGAAGATATATATTGCAAGATGCATAAGCATTTAGAAAGTAAATGGTTTCAAGAAAGGCTTAATGTTAGCGCTGAAAATTTAAGATATCTTTTCTGTTGTGAACTTTGCAATGAACGTGATCATTTGTATCTCCAATGCAAATTGTTTCATGATCGAATCGTGTCCAAGAATTGTGATGATTTGATCTCCCTTGCTCATTACAATGAACTTAGTTTGCTTTTGGGTTATGAAGAATTGAAACGTGCAACTAAGCTTATTCCAAAATTCAATCTTGGGCATTTCCTTGATATTGATCTACAGAAGATTTATATGTATTGTACGGTGAATTGCATTGAAAATCCCTATATTGCCAATTACCTAAAGAAAAGAAAGCAAATAGAAGATGATGATAATACTAATCAAAGGGAAGAGACTTCCCAATCTCCTCCTATTATTTCTTATCATGATTCAGGTAACAAGGAGGAGCTTTTTATTCAACCAATCCCATTAATAAAGAAGGTTGAACCCACACTTAATGTGAAGAAGAAAAGGAAGAGAAGGGGCGGAAAAGGTAAAAAGGAATCCCTCCCAAATGTTATTGCTCCTACTACTCATTGTGACGATGATAATTGCTATAGTATTGGTGCTATCCATACTATTAATGATGAGAATGATTATGCTTATGATACAAGACCCAATCTTGGAGATGCTATGTTTGATGAGGATGACATATTTGAGAATATATTTGCTGAAATTAATGTTTGTCCCAAGCTTGGGGAAGCTATGTTTAATGAAGATGATATTTTTAGCCTCCCAAGTTTTGATATGCAAAGTTGATATGATGATAGCATGCCTCTTTATGATGATTATATTGATAAAAGTGGGTTTGGAAGAGTGTCAACTTTAGGTAGTATTGATCCCAATATTTTGGAGGATGTTGAATCTTATTGTGATGAATATGAAAGTGGATTTGGAAGAGTGTCAACTTTATTTAGTGGTGATTCCACTATCTTGGAAGAGGTTTCAATGGATTATGATGAGAACGAAGTTGCTACTTATGATGATTATTGTGATGAAACTTATGCTATAAAAAGTAGTGATGATTATATTTATAAAACTTGTCATGATTTTGATTACCCTTTTTCTGAACATTACTCTTTTAATGTGGAAACAATTTTTTGTGTTCAAGTCTTTTATGATACTCTCACTATTCCGAATGAGAAGAATTTTGCTTATGTGGAGAGTAGTAAATTTTCTGTTCTTGTAGATCATGAAAAGAATACTTTAGATGCTGGTTATATTGTTGAATTCATTCATGATGCTACTGAAAATTATTATGAGGGAGGAATATATGCTAGTAGGAATTGCAATAATATCAAGTTTCCTCCCTATGTGCTTAAAATCTTGAAGCTATGCTTGTTGTACCTTCCTAGGCTAGTTGATTATTGTTCCCGTAAGTTGTTTGCTCACAAAATCCCTGTGCATAGGAAGTGGGTTAGGCTTCAATGTGCTAGTCATATGCTTCATGATGCTCCCGTTATGTTTCAATTCTTATCCTTTATGTGAGCATCATTGCAATCATCATGCCTAACTAGAAAGGCATTTAAGAAAAGCGCCTGTTGGGAGACAACCCAATATTTACCCTTACTGTTTTTGTGTGTCCACATGATTATGCTATTGTAGTAATCATGTTTTATACCTTTTGTTTCAATAAAGTGCCAAGTAGAGCCTTTGGGAAGACTTGGGTGAAGTCTTTATGATCTTGCTGTAAAAAATAGAAACTTTTGCGCTCACGAGAATAGCTGCAATGCTTTACTGGAGAGTTATTTTAGGTTGATTCTTTTTGCAGCTGATTAATAGACAAATTCCTCAGGTCCAACTATTTATTTCATAATTGTTGGGGTTCCAGAAGTATACGTTTGATACAGATTACTGCAGACTGTTCTGTTTTTCACAGTTTCTGTTTTCATTGTGTTGTTTGCTTATTTTGATGAATCTATGGCTAGTATGTAAGGGTATGAACCATAGAGAAGTAAGAATACAGTAGATATTATACCAATATGAATTTATAATGAGTTCATTACAGTACCTAACTGGTGATTTATTTTCTTATCCTAGCTTACGAGTTTTATGTTGAGTTTTGTGTGGTTGAAGTTTTCAAGTTTTGGGTAAGGATTCGATGGACTATGGAATAAGGAGTGGCAGGAGCCTAAGCTTGGGGATTCCCAAGGCACCCCAAGGTAATATTCAAGGACAACCAAGAGCCTAAGCTTGGGGATGCCCTGGAAGGCATCCCCTCTTTAAATCTTTGTTCATCGGTAACTTTACTTGGAGCTATATTTTTATTCACCACATGATATGTGTTTTGCTTGGAGAGTCATTTTATTTTGTTAGTTTTTTCTTGTTGTTAGTTAGAATAATGTTTTTAATCTTTATTTTCAATAAAAATGTCAAGGATAGCCTTGGTCATGCTTATTTTGCTAGTATACATGTTGCTGTTTGAAAACAGAAAGTTTACCGCTGTTGCAAAAAATCCCTAGAAAAGTCAGAGAATGGTATAATGTTGAATCCTTTTGCATATTGAGCTCTGATAAATCTTATACAGCGTAGTATTTTTCTTATAATTTTTGGAGTTAGGGAAATATTGATACTCTTGCATTCTTTACAGAATGTACTGTTTTGGCAGATTGCTGTTATGTTTGCATATGTTTGCTTGTTTAATGATTCTATTTGAGGATAGGAGTATTAAATATGCAGAGACATTTATTATGCAATGTTGAAAAATAATTTTAGTGATTTGTTAAAGTAGAAAATGATAAGGTTTTGCATTGGTTTATACTAACCTATCTCACGAGTTCTTGTTGAGTTTGTTGTGGATGAAGCTTTTGATAAAAAGAGAAACCGAGATTTAAAAGGAATTATGGAGACACAAAAGTTCAAGCTTGGGGATGCCCAAGGCAACCCAAGATAATATTTCAATAAGTCTCAAGCATCTAAGCTTGGGGATGCCCCGGTTGGCATCCCACCTTTCCTCTTCAACAATTATCGGTTAGTATCGGTTGAACCTAAGTTTTTGCTTCTTCACATGAGTTGTGCTATCCTTGCAATGTCATTTTGTTTTGCTTTGCTTGCTGCTTGAATACATTACCTAGATCTGAAATTCTTAAATGAGAGAGAGTCTTCACATAGTTGCATAATTATTTAGCTACTCATTGATCTTCACTTATATCTTTTTGGAGTAGTTTTTCATTTACTCGTGTACTTCAGTTATATCCTATGAGTAAATGGTTGATTGAGTTGAATGTCATAAATCTGAAATTATATATGTCTCATTTGCTTATCCCATGGGGAGTAATGACTTCACATCTAAGAAGTAGAGGTTGTAAATTTATTGACGGTTAGCAAGCATTGTAATAGTCATTTGAACAATTCATGAAAGAATATTGAAGGAAGAGAGATTTCACATATAAATATATTATCATAGACATCTTTTATAATTGTGAGCACTCATTAAGTATGACATGCTAAAGAGCTGATGTTGGACAAGGAAGACAACGTAATGGGTTATGTTTTCTCGCATCTCAGTTAAAGTATATTGTCATGGATCATTCAAACATGTTGATCTTGCCTTTCCCCCTCATGCTAGCCAAAAATTCCTAGCACCAAGTAGAGATACTACTTGTGCTTCCAAATATCCTTAAACCCAGTTTTGCCATGAGAGTCCACCATATCTACCTATGGATTTAGTAAGATCCTTCAAGTAAGTTGTCGTCGGTGCAAGCAATAAAAATTGCTCTCTGAATATGCTTGACTTATTAGTGTGGAGAAAATAAGGTTTGTACGATATTGTTATGGAAGCAATAAAAGCGACAGACTGCATAATAAAGGTCCATATACAAGGGGAAATATAAAGTGACGTTCTTTTGCATTAAGATTTTATGTATCCAACCCTAAAAGCGCATGACAACCTCTGCTTCCCTCTGCGAAGGGCCTATCTTTTACTCACTACTAGGGAAAAGCCTATACACAGAATCTTATTAGCAGTTCGCTTTAAAATAAGGAGCTGCTGCTAATTAGCAGTAGCGAGCTCAAGCATAACTCGCTGCTAAAATATATATAGCAGTAGCACGCCCGCTCAAAGACGCGATGCTGCTATAATTCCCACGAGGCCGCCGCGAGGCTAGTTATAGCAGCAACGTGTTATAAAGACGAGCGCTACTGCTACGTAGCATAGTAGCAGCGCATTTCGCCAATTAGCGCTACTGCTAAGTTTACTACAAAAATTTAGTCCCACCTCACTCCGTGAAAAGAGTTTCTACCACCTTAAATATGTTACTTCTCAAACTTTGACAAGCACTTGGTCTTCATTGAACTCTATGTGTAGAATTTGTGGCTGCAATATGAGTCTTCACCGGTTCCTAAACCGGTGAGGAGTCATATTGACAAATCAGATTGCACACAAAAAGATCGTTGATGATTAATGTATTTTTTATACATTGTACTAAGTCTATTTTTACATGCTGACAGATAGCAGTAGCGCTTCTTTGTGAAAGGCGTTGCTGCTAGGTAGTTTAGCAGTAGCGTCTTTCTCTATAGAGCGCTACTGCTAAGCCATTCCATCTCCCACCCCCATCTCCTCTATCCGATCCACTCACAGTCACACACTCACTGGATCCCCTCTCAATCCCCCGCGCCGGTCCTCCCCCATCGCCCCTCCTCCCTCTGCGCCACCGTCACCTCCTCCTCCTTGCTGAACTCGGTACGGGCCTCCTCCTCCGTCCTCCCTGCACTCGCCGCTGGCCGGCCCCTCCTCGCTCCGCCTTCCTCCTCCGTCCTCCCTCCACTGGCCGCCGGCCGGCCCCTCCTCGCTCTGCCTTCCTCCTCCGTCCTACTCTCTTCTCCCTCCTCGAGTCGCCCCTCCTTCTCCCTCCTGCCTGCTACATTTTGATTTAGTAGGCTAGTTCATATGCAAAAAATTTATTTAGTTGATATGATTTAGTTGATTTAGTAGGCTAGTTCATTTAGTTGATTTAGAACATTTCGATTTAGTTGATTTAGTAGGCCAGCTCATTTAGTTGATTTAGAACATTTTGATTTAGTTGATTTAGTAGGCTAGTTCATTTAGTTGATTTAGAACATTTTGATTTAGTTGATTTAGTAGGCTAGTTCATTTAGTTGATTTAGAACATTTTGATTTAGTTGATTTAGTAGGCTAGTTCATTTAGTTGATTTAGAACATTTTGATTTAGTTGATTTAGTAGGCTAGTTCATTTAGTTGATTTAGAACATTTTGATTTAGTTGATTTAGTAGGCTAGTCCATTTAGTTGATTTAGAACATTTTGATTTAGTTGATTTAGTAGGCTAGTTCATTTAGTTGATTTAGAACATTTTGATTTAGTTTATTTAGTAGGCTAGTTCATTTAGTTGATTTAGTATGCACCATTTAGTTGATTTAGTATGAATCAAAAATATCACATGCTACTGTTTTTATTTCCTGTGAAGTGCATCGTTAATCCTTTGCTCATATTGCTTTAGGAAAAATGGCGCCACCACCACCACCACTATGTCGACTGTGCAAGTCAAGGTGCGCCAGCAGCCTTGCAACTGGCAAGCTGTTCGGCATCTACTTCCAGCCGAGTTTTTGTCATGCGGCGGTAAGAAATTAGATGAAATGTAATAACTATTTTATTTTTAGTGTTGGCATTACTGCATTGTGTCATTTTGCTTATTTTAATTACACAGATCGTCCCATGCAATGTGAGGTTGAAATTCAACAAGCTGACAAGAGACAATGTGACATTTGAGGGTCCTGGGGGGCCGTACACTATGGAGGTCGACAAAGGACGCAATATGTCGCAGATTGGAGGAGATGGATGGGCCCGTTTCGTTGCTCGCATGCGTCTTACTGGTGGTGAGTTGATCAGCTTCTCCTTCAGAGCAGAAAGACCCAAGCTGGCTGTCATTTATCTCAACCTGGTGGAAGATGATGAAGATGACGAAGATGATGAAGATGATGAAGATAATGAGGACCCACTCGATGAAGATGATGAGGACCCACTTCATGAAGCCATCGTAGCTCAAAGAACAAGGCTGAGTGAGGAGGAGGTGTCTAACCTGTGGGACATAATTCCACCACATGCTGACTTTGTCGGGGTGCCATTCGTGACCCGCCTGACAAATACCATGGTTGATCGACATGACATGGTATGTTATACTTACAAATGCAAATTATCCGATGAAATACTTAGTGTACAGTCCAATGATATGGTATGTTGTGTCGAATCTAGTCGATGATATGTTTTAGTGTAGAGTTCGATCACATGCTTATTAGTGTAGAATCTAAGGAAACTATTAATAGTGTAGATAATCCATATGTACTTATTTGCGAGGCTATTTATTAATTGATATGTTTTTCTTATTCAGAAATTGGCAAAGAGCATATCTGTGAGTTATGGTATCGAGCCTGATGAAGAAGGCTCAGCTGGACTACGCCTTACTGCAAGGGGCTCCGTCACAACCTGTACTTACCGTGTGGACACGTACGGTCGTACACACTTAAACTCGGATGGGTGGAAGAAATTCCTCGATGGCAAGATTCTTCATGTTGGACAGACTATCCTAATTACTATCAGGAACACCAACCGCCCAGGTTTGAGGATGATGATTGTCTTCGATATCATCTAGAACTACATATGTGTGTGTGGCTATATCATCTAGAACTACATATGTGTGTGTGGCTATATCATCTAGAACTACATATGATGATCGTTGTCGATATCATCTAGAACTAAACTAGTCAACAACCCGTGCTTCTGCACGGGCTAGTGATTTTAAAATTACATCAATAGGAAAAAATTGAAGACTTTTGCCGTGTGAAGAAAGCACAGAATCATGCGTGGTTATTATACATGAAGGAATCAAAGAATGGTAATTTTTTTCTCTTCAAGTTGAAGGGCGCGAATCATTGAAATTATTTTCTATGGATCAGCATCATACTGATCAGATCAGAATATGTAGAGTCCGACATATGTATATGTACATACACAACTCGAGATATGTGGCCATATGGTGTGAAAGGGCAATATGCATGAATTCTAGTTCATATATGCGTTCGGAGATCATGCATGTAAAGAACACGGGATAAATTGATGGGTAGATGAGGAAGTGACGTATCCATGAAAAACATGCTTAGGGTCAACACCGATACACATGAAGCTTTTTTCTCGTCTCTTGTCTGTCCGTCCTTCCACCTCATCGGTCCATGCAAGGCCACTCCGAAATTCTATTTCTTCCGGCCACCGGTTCTCTTCATGTAGAGATGATCCTTTTCTGTGATTAGTGCTGAAGCCTATGACGCAAAACTCCACTTGTGCTGCCGCCGCTGCTCACCAGTAACAACTGATGTATTTCAATCAAAGACGTCGAACATTATATATGTGCATACCTGATTGGTCCATACAGAGCATGAATATTCTACTCAGACATCTCCATTGCATCATGTTGTTACACTGGTGGAAAAAAGGCCTTTGGTCGCGGTTCGCAACTGCCATTAGTCGCGGTTGCGCAACCGCGACCAAATAAGCGCGACTAAAGCCCCCCACCTTTAGTCGCGGCTGCTTAAGAACCGCGACTAACGGCCCGTCCACGTGGGCGCCAGGCGGCCGTCGGGGCGGAGGACCTTTAGTCGCGGTTCTTCAACCAACCGCGATTAAAGGCCGCCACAGGTTTAGGGTTTTAGCCACCCCCTAAACCTGTTTTCTGTTTAATTTGTATTGTTTTATTTCTTTTGTGCTTTATTTTAATTTTGAAGGAGTTTCATATATTCTACGGTACTACATACATGCATATGAATGTACAATCTCAAATAAATTTGAAATTAGAACCAAAAGAATTCAAGAGGAATATACAATATATATTCAATATCATCGGATGACCATATACAATTTTGAACAAGTTTCCATACATGATTTAATCCATATAAAGTTCTACGTCCTCGTAATAGTGTTCTCCTTTAGGATGGAGGACTTCCCTGCTGAACCATCCAGCTAGTTCCTCTTGAAGTGGTCGGAAGCGAGCTTATGGACTAAGCATCATCCGGAGGTTATTCCTCTGAGCATTGGTATCACTCGGAACCCGCTCAGAGGTGTATCTCCGGATCCTCTCCTGAACATAGTATCCACATAGATTGGTCTCCGGTGGCTGAATATCCCCAGCATTCTTAGGCTTTAACATTTTGAATTCTAGCTCTTTTTGAATTCACCGACCTTTGTATCTACGAACCGTCTCCAAACCCTACGAGGCAAAGAAAATTAACTGAACAAGAGAGTTATTAGTTACTTGATATTAGGAAATGAAGCGAAATAGGCCGATCGATATAGAGCGCAAATGAATGAAAATAATTACTTCTGCAGCATTCTTCTCATGTCGGCCCAAAGCTTTGGATCCATATTCAGAGAGTCGTGGGCGAGACATTACGAGGTGTTAACTTTAATTACTAGCAGAATCCAGTGGAACCTGCGGACACGATACATGCACAAGACGTCATGCATAACTCATCGATTAGCCGCCACATACCATGCATGGAGTAAACAAAAGAGAATTAATGTGCTCAAGACAGAAACACTCACCCAAAATGGTAAGGAAATAGAATATCACTTTTGAGTTCCTGCTTTGTAAGAAACTGCCACAGGTCTGCCTCCACGTCGGCGGGGTGACGCTCCAACACATGTCCATTAACGATGTGTGGGTCAATGAACCCAACATCATGGATGTTCCTTACTCTGCATTCCTTAATCTTCATTTTGCATGTATAATAGCGGACACAACAATATAGTTAGGACATATATATAGTGCAGGCAATATGAACGAGATGGGGTGGAAATTAATAAATCACTTACAGAACGTAGCAACTGATGATAGATTTGTCGAGCTCGCGCAGATTGAAAAGCTGGAACAATTCACTCAGTGCAATTTGTACATAGTAATGTTTGAAGTGATGCTCATGTCTAACTTCCGCATAAATATATTCTTTGGCGATTTTATTTTTTATGTAACCCTTGTACCAATTCAGCAGACCTTTCATTTGGTCAGGTAGATCATTTTCCTGCGCAGGCTCGACGAGAGGCCCATTCTTGACATATGTAATTACAACCTCCTACACTGGCGCCTCATCAAGGCCTAACAGTTCACGAAGAGTAATACCAAAGTTGTCCGCTTGTTCTACGGCACTTTTCGTTACAGTCAATCCATGTGCTGTCGCAGCTTGTATGATCTCGGGGGCATCCGGGGCTTCCACTATAAGCGGGGCAATCGATTGTTTACTTTGTTCCCCGAGCTGGGCAACTTGTTTCCCGCTTATTTTACTTTCGGCCTTCTCCCGCTCTTTGTTCTCGTTGAACATGAGTGCCTGCCTGCGAAGTTCACGTGCATAGTCGTTAGGCAGATTCTTTGCGGCTTGGGACGGTGTGCTCAAAATGACTTAGCCCACTTCTTTTGCTCATCAGAATATCTTGGCTTGGGCTCGGGCTCTCTTTTCTTCTTGCAGTCCGCCTTCCATTTCTCATAATGAGCAGCCGCGGCGCGTCGACTTCCTCGGCACTACGTTCCCAAGGCCTTGTGGGGAGAGGCTTGATGATGGCTCCGTACCTTTGTGGTCTTAGGTACATAAGGGTCCGGGTTAATAATCCAGGACTGCTTCGCTTCTTTGTCGGAGGTGGATTGGGGCGGCGTCGATCACCCGCCGGACGAGGACTGGGGCGGCGGCTGATCAGCCGCCGGGACGTTGTGGGCTGAGGCGGCGTCGGGCGTGGCGGAGGTGTAGGTGAACCGCCACCACCACCACCACCACCACCACCGCCACCGCCACCACCACCACCGTGGGGGTGGACTTGTTGTCCTTGGCGCCTCGCTCGGAAACTTGATAAACTTCTTTTGCCATAGAATGAAATGGCGCTTGACATCTCCAAGTCTTTTCTCCCCTTGGTGTAGCAATGTCAATCTCCGTGTCCTCAAACCCTTGGACTATGTCCTCCACCGTGACACGAGCATAGCCATCTTGAATGGGGTTGTTGTGGTGGAGTGCTCCAGTAAACATGGTAAAGCACTGCCGATGGCTACCTTCATGGACATGTTCCCGATAGGATAATACAGATGACATTCTTTCATCTCCTTTATATAAATCCACGGGTAGCGAGGAGGCTCCGGTGCAGTAATTTCGACCACCAGAGGCTCCGGTGCAGTAATTCGACCACCGGAGGCTCCGGTGCAGTAATTTCGATCGTCGGTGCATCTGCACCAGCCGGTGGGGCCTCCGTGGAAGCCACGCTGCTTCTCCGCTGCTGGCTTCCGAGATCCGCTGGATGATCTTCATGCTGCACCCGAGCTGCATCTCTTTCGCTACTAGTACACTCATGGTTTTCTTCATCACATCCATTTCCGATGCCAACCGCGCCACAACATCTGATTCCCGATCCATCTTTCTCTTACGGCTTCAGAATCAGACGGGTCATCGCTCAGGGGAACCCTATTTTCCACGGAATGTGCCCCATGCCTCGTACACGTCCTCCGTGTTCAGGATTCCCGAGGGCTTTTGTCGGTAGCGTCGTTCTCTCTGTTGAACTTGATCTTCCCTGTTGAGCATCCTTCATTGCGTCAATAAGGGCTTGGGTGGGTTTAATTAATTTGCCCGGTAAACACACTCCCCTGTCTCCGGGTTCAGCGTTCCCCCATGCCCGTACCACATGCTTTTGGCCCTTGGGTCCCATCCTCCGCACTGGACGGATTCCTCGCGCCCTCATCTCGTTCTCCATCTTCTCCAACCTAGGCACCAAAATGCGATACCCTCCTGGCCCCATAACATGATTGTACTCCTTCTTAGCCGCATTTTCCTTATTTTTTTCGATATTTCAATGAACTGCTCCGATTTCTTTTGCTTCACAAATTCTGGCCAATCATGTTTCAGTTTCTCATATTGTCCTTTGAAATCCGGAGTCTTGTTCTGCTTGACAAAGTCACGGGCTAGATTTTGCTTGAATTTCCGGAATGCGCCGGCCATCTTATGAAGAGCGAACTGTTTGACTAGCCTCCTCCTCTCCTTGTTTTCCTCAATCTTGTTACCCTCCTCATCGAATTTGTTGTATTCCGGAGGTAGAACGAAATGTTCCATAAGCTTCTTGAAGCAATCTTTTTGTTCTCTTATCGACAAAAGTGAAACCATCAATTCGTGCCTTCTTTGGCTCATTCCACTTCGACGGTGATCGAGACGTTGTCTCTAACAATGGCTCCGCATTGGCTGACAAACTTGGTGGCGTTCTTGCGGGGCTCCAGCTGCCTGCCGGTTACCTTGTCGACAACCTCGATGGTGCATGTTTCTCCTTGTTTCATCGTCTTGGTTGCGCCACGCTTTGACGACGCACTCGATTGTTTCGACGATCCGCCGAGGGCTAAAATAAGAAAGAGAGTCGCTGCGTTAGTACACACATATTTATTCAAATCAGTTAGTTTGTATCACCAGAGGCTCAATGTATATATATACCTCGGCGCCGGAGGTGGTTGCTACTTCCATTTGAAGATCGTGCGTTTATCGACGCTTTCTTGACATCTTCTTCTTGTCGACGGCGCCCTTCATCTTCACCGTCAAGGTTCAGATAAGAAGAGATATCATCTTCTTCTTCTCCGGTCGGCACA
This sequence comes from Aegilops bicornis, assembly GCA_021605145.1. Taxonomy (NCBI): domain Eukaryota; kingdom Viridiplantae; phylum Streptophyta; class Magnoliopsida; order Poales; family Poaceae; genus Aegilops; species Aegilops bicornis. Next base: position 62,030,815 of record CM038675.1, on the reverse strand, counting down.
TATTGAATATCGCCGTTTATGATGCCGAACATATGTGCTTCACCGTCCGGATCATAGTTGTCCATAATCGGGTCAGCTCTATCGTCCGCCATTATGTCAGTCCTGAAAACATGTAGTAAAAACAAATTAATTAAGTGAAGAAGGGGGGCGGTGGCGAAAGGGCGGTGGAAAAAGGAGGGGGCGAGGAAGGGGTGGGAGAGGGTGTCGCGGTAGAGCGCGAGACGGGTGCTCCGTAGTCGAACTTGGGGTCGCCGGCAGTCTCGGGGTCTACCGGAAAGAAGTAACGGAGGAACACAATAAATAACAGAGCAATCAAAGCATCACAAAGCGTAACTCGGCAATCTGGCGGTGCTAGGTGTGCCCTAACGCGGCAGTAGGTCGTACCGTGAAAGGGGAAACATCCGGAAAGTATCCCCGGTGATTCGCGTTTAAGACAGATGAACCGGAGGGAAAGTTACGTGTTTGCTATGCTAGGGATGTGTGGCGATTTAACGGGCTGCGTATCCGGATCCGCCTCATCGCTCGAGCAACTTTCATGTACAAAGTATTTTCATCCGAGTTACGGATTATTTTATATTAATTTTTAAAGTTTTATATCATTTTTAGAATTAACAGAATTAATTAAATTGTGCATTAACTAATTAACCAAGTTAATTAGATTAATTAACAGATTAGTTATATTAGTTATTTAATTAGGTTTACTAAACACAATTAATTAAGTTAATTAATTTAATTAACTGATTAATTAATTAATATATTTATTTATTTATTTTCTAAATTCTCTTCTCTCCTTTTTTAAATCGTTTACAGGCGTGGGCCCCAATTGTCATTGGGCCAGGGGCCTTAACGGGCGCCGGCGCTAGCGGGCAGCGGTGTGGTGCCCATGCCCGAGGCCGAGGCCTGCCCGGGCGAGGGGGAGCTGGCACGAGCTCGGCGGCCAAGGGTCATGGCGGCGCGGGCCGAACAGGCGGCAGGGCGGAGGGGAAGTGGCCGTCCGGGCGAGCCAAGAACCGACGCAGGGAGTCAGCGACGCGGGCGCCGCCATGCAGAGGCGGGCGCGGGCGACGGACGGGCGGGCGAAGCGTTCGGAGGGGGCCGGGAGACGGCCGGACGGGGCCCGATGGGGAGCTCACCAAGGAGAGGGCGGCGATGCGCGGGGAGGACCGACGAAGGAGAGGCGGGGACGGGCAGTCCGGCGCGACGGGGGCGAGGGCGTCGGCGGGCGGCGTCGAGGGCGCGGCAGAGACGAACCGATCGGAGAAGACGAGAATAGATCGGAGCGTGGTATTTATAGCCCCCCCCCTTTAGTCGCGGTGGGCTACGAGGCCCGCCACTAAAGGTACCCTTTAGTCATGGTCGCCTGCCCAACCGCGACTAAAGGTTTTAAGCGGAGTTTTTGCGTTCCGCGCCCACCTTTAATCGCGGCTGGTGCAGCGACCAGCGACTAAGGCCCCACCTTTTAGTCGCTGGCTGGTGCAGCGACCAGCGACTAAAGGCCTTGTGCTGCCTCAGCGCCCAAAAGTTTAGTCCCACCTCGCTAGTTGAGAGAGCTCGAGAGTGGTTTATAAGCGCTGCGCCCACCCTCTCGAGCTCCTCTCAACTGCAGCTTTCGGGCCTAATCTGTCACTAGCTATGTGCTGTGGGCCTACTTGGCCTCCTGCGGCCTGAATCTCGCCCATGTAGGGTTTCTAGTCGTATTCAGGGCCGTGGGGGTCCGATGGCGGCACTATTTTTTCCAGTTTTTTTGTTTTGTTTTCTGCATTATTATTTATTTTTTGTTGTTTTTTGCTTTATTTTTTAATTCTTTTTGCTTTTATTTTTAGAAAAATTATAAACTTTCTGTTAGTGCCATTAGTTTTCAAATTTGAAAACACTTTTTTTGTTTTCTTTGTTGCTTTATTTATTTTATTTTGTTTCTACTTACAACAAAATACTTATTGTTGCTATTTTGTTTTCTTTGTTGCTTTATTTGTTTTATTTTGTTTCTACTTACAACAAAATACTTTTTTTGGTATCTCGAATCATTCGAAAATGGACACCAAACACATCACGGGTAATATAATTCACATGATCCATTCAACAAAGTTTGGTAAAATAAATTATTACACATCATTTCTTCCCTTGTGTCCCTGCTTGCTTACGATTGTGCCGTATCCATGGAGCATCCTCATCATTTAACTTAATGCTTGGGTCGGTGTTCACTTTGAAGGGCGGAATTTCAGCAAACATATTATAATCTTCGACATGTCTGTCTTGTCCTCCACTCCCACGATGTTTCTTTTCCTGAAAGAACAATGTGGCGCTTTGGATCATCGCATGATGTCTTGATCGCTTTTCTTATCTTTCCGCTTCCTCGGTTTGCTACTCATGTCCTTCACATAGAAAACCTGAGCGACATCTTTCGCTAGGACGAATGGTTCGTCAAGGTAACCAAGATTGTTGAAATCCACCATTGTCATTCCGTATTGCTGGTCCACCTTTACCCCACCTCCTGTTAGCTTGAACCATTTGCACCGGAACAAAGGGACCTTAAAGGAGGGTCCATAGTCAAGTTCCCATATCTCCTCTATGTAACCATAATATGTGACCTCTTGCCCATTCTCGGTTGCTGCATCAAAGCGGACACCACTGTTTTGGTTGGTGCTCTTTTTATCTTGGGCGATCGTGTAAAATGTATTCCCATTTATCTCGTACCCTTGGAAAGTCGTTATAGTCGAAGATGGTGTCTTGGCCAACATGTACAGCTGATCTACAACATCATTGTCATTCATTAAATGTTTTCTCAACCAACTGCCGAAAGTCTCCATGTGGGCCTTCCTAATCCAGGATTCAGGCTTCCCCGGGTTGTCAGAACGTAAAATATTCTTGTGTTTCTCAAAGTACGGAGCCACCAAGCTGGAATTGGTCAGTACAGTGTGGTGTGCTTCTGTCAGAGATTGGCCGTCCCTACTTATCGTTGATTTGATTCCGTTCGTGCCTTTTCCACTTTGTCTCCCCTAGTGCCGCGATCGAGGAAGTCGAATCTGCTTAAGGTCTGGAACAAAGTCAACACAAAACTCAATTACCTCCTCATTTCCATAGCCCTTGGCGATGCTTCCTTCTGGCCTAGCACGGTTCTGAACATATTTCTTTAATACTCCCATGAACCTCTCGAAGGGGAACATATTGTGTAGAAATACAGGACCGAGAACGAAAATCTCTTCGACTAGGTGAACCAGGAGGTGCGTCATAAAATTGAAGAAGGATGGCGGAACACCAACTCAAAATCGACAAGACATTGGATCACATCGTTACGTAACCGTGGTAGAACTTCTGGATTGATTACCTTCCGAGAGATTGCATTGAGGAATGCACATAGCTTCACAATGGCTACTCGAACATTTTCGGCAGGAGCCCCTCAAAGCAATCGGAAGCAATTGCGTCATAATCACGTGGCGGTCGTGAGACTTCAGGTTTTGGAACTTTTTCTCCGCCATGTTTATTATTCCCTTTATATTGGACGAGAATCCAGACGGAACCTTCATACTGCTCAGGCATTCAAAAAGATGACCTTCTCTTCTTTGGTCGAGCGTAGCTGGCACGACCTTGAAACCATTCCGGATGCCGGTCATCGTGGTCTTTCAAACGTTGCTGGTCTGCCGTGCTTCCTTTGTATCATTTGTCTTCCCATACACGCCCAAGAAGCTTAGGAGGTTCACGCAAATATTCTTCGTAACGTGCATCACGTCGATTGCAGAGCGGACATCTAGGACTTTCCAATATTCTAGCTCCCGAATATAGATTTCCTCTTCCACATGGCTGCGTGCCCGTCGGCTCCCTTCGAACTGATTGTCCGCCAGGACCCTTTCCAAAGATGACTTTCAAATCCTTGACCATATCAAATACCTCGGCACCGGTCGTTCCATGAGCTTCGGCCGGTGATCTGCCTTGCCGTTGTAATGCTTGCCTTTCTTTCTTCTTGGATGAATTTTCGGAAGAAATCGGCGATGCCCAAGGTACACGTTCTTCTTACAATTTGGCAAATGTACACTTTCAGTCTCATGTAAGCGATGCGTGCATGCATTGTATCCCTTATTTGACAGTCCCGAAAGGTTACTAAGAGCAGGCCAATCGTTGATGGTTACGAAAAGCAACGTCAGAGGTCAAATTCCTCTTCTTTGTGCTCATCCCACACACGGACACCACCCCACAGCTGTAAAAGTTCATCAACTAATGGCCTTAGGTACACATCGATGTCGCTGCCGGGTTGCTTCGGACCTTGGATGAGCACCGGCATCATAATGAACTTCCGCTTCATGCACAACCAAGGAGGAAGGTTGTAGATGCATAGAGTCACGGGTCAGTGCTATGGCTGGAGCTCTGCTTCGCCAAAAGGATTCATGCCATCCGTATTTAGAGCAAATCTTATGTTCCTTGCGTCACCTGCAAAATCTTTGAATCATCTGTCGATCTTTCTCCATTATGCTCCATCTGCGTTGTGTCTCAACTCCCCGTCCGACTTACGGTCCTCTTTGTGCCATCGCAACAACTTGGCATGCTCTTTGTTCCTGAACAGACGTTTCAACCGTGGTATTATAGGAGCATACCACATCACCTTGGCGGGAACCCTCTTCTGGGTTTCTGGCCCTCAACATCGTCATCAGGGTCATCGCCTCTGATCTTATAACGCAATGCAGTGCATAACGGGCATTCATTCAAATTCTCGTATTCACCGCGGTAGAGGATGCAGTCGTTGATGCATGCATGTATCTTCGTAACCTCTAAACCTAGAGGGCAGACAACCTTCTTTGCTTCAGACGCATCGGGCGGGCAACTCGTTATCCTTTGGAAACATATTCTTCAACATTTTCAGCAAGTTTTCAAATGCCGAGTCAGCTACACCTGCCTCGCCTTCCATTTCAGCAAATCCGATTGTGCAGCCCAGCTTTTTCAGACCATCATCGCATCCGGGGTACAGCGCCTTTTCAGGATCCTCTAACATGCGATCCAAATTCTCCCTCTCCTTTTCAGTTCGCAGCGTCTCCGTGCATCAGCAATGGTCCCACCAAGATCATCAACGGGATCATCACGTGCCTCTTCTTCACCTTCCCTTCACCTTCACATCCTCCATGAAAGTATCACCGAAATGAGCAAGATAGCTTTCATCGATGAAATCATCCCCTTCTTCATCTTCTTCCATTATAACCCCTCTTTCTCCATGCTTGGTCCAACAATTATAGCTTGGCATGAAACCCTTGAAGCAGATGCATGTGAACAACTCTTGAGGAAGAGTAACCCTTCTCATTCTTACAGATAACACATGGACAGATAACAAAACCCCCGCTTGTTCGCATTAGCCACTACGAGGAAATCTTTCAAACCCGTAGTGAACTTCACGGAGAGTCGGTTACCGTACATCCATTGCCGATTCATCTGCATTATTATAATATAAAATATATAATTAACCATCATGCATTTGTTAAACTAACTAGCTACAAACAATATAAATTAAACAATGAACTACACACATGCATATTGACACATCAAAGGTTCATCAAGTTGCTAACATGATCGAAGAGTGTGGCTCCAACACTTCATGTCATGTTTGTTTCATGCTCTTGGGGCATTTCATCAAACACCTTATGTGCATAAGAGGAACCAAAAGCAAACCTACACCCACTTGTGAAGAGAATGGCTCCAAATGGCTAAGTGTTGGCTGCTGGATGGGTATATATAGGGGAGGGGCTTTAGTTGCGGTTGGCACGGCAAACCGTGACTAAAGGTGCCGAAGGCCTTTTAGTCGCGGTTGTCCCGCCAACCGCGACTAAAGCCCTCACGTGCACCAGCTGGCCACCGAGCGCCTGGCCCAGCCTTTGGTCGCGGTTCACCTCCAGAACCGCGACTAAAGGTCCCATTAGTCGCGGTTCCTGCAGCTTCGCGACTTATGGGGCTGGACGGAAGCCTGTTTTTCCACTGGTGTTACTGTGGCCGGCCGACCAACAGCGTAGTAGCTGCCCATGATGAGTAATTAAACCTCGACGGCGGATGCGTGAACATCCTGATGTAAATTTGGTATGATCTCATAGACCTAAATAATACAGAATTTCAAAGTGCTCCAGAGTGTGCGCCTAAGGAGAGAACGGCACGACCAAAATCTCCTCTTGGGGCCATTGAAGAACAGGAGGGGACACCCTGGCCGTCTAGGGGGGGGAGGGGGGCTCAATATTTTCCGCATTGAATATTCTCTTGGAGCCATGGAAGAAAAGGCGATACGGCAGCCAAATTTTCTCCGATCGAATCTCCTATTGGAGCCATGGAACAATAGGACGGTGAGATATTGAGTAGGTGTGTCGAGGAAAACTAAGTTTGGGCCTACAGTTGAAAGAGAGGACTCATGGCTTCTTGAAAAAGAAAGAGTTGTCGTAGGAGATTGGAGCAATACGTGGGTTTTTCTTTTTCGTTGAACACCTGAAGGTTTTTTTTACGGGGAGTAATACATCAAGTTTTTTTTTCTTTGAATACGTTTAGGTTTTTTTGAATCAACTGACCATACGTATAGGTTATTAGTCAGGTTAAGTCTTTGTCACGTGTATGTTTGTCTTTTTTTATTCACCAAAAGAGTAACACAAATCGTGAGGTTAAGATTGATCGATTATAGAGATCAATGGTGTAATTAATTTTAATGATGTGGATTAATATGGAGACTCGTATGGTGCCTCCAATTAGTAAATATAAGATATGATGATCGCCGTTGATATGACCTTGTACTGCTTGAGGATGCATGTTGACTATGCATGAAATTGTTATCTAGTACTCCCTTCGTTCCAAATTACTCGTCGTGGTTTGAACTAAAACTACTGACGAATAATTTGGAACGGCGAGTACTACCCAAAGAATGGTTTATGAATTTGATATCTACTAGCGGTACCTAGTATCTAGTATCCGAAAGGGAAACTTAAAGGGAAAGTGCACGGGGGAAATGATGAAAGATATAGCAAGAGCGAGTAGGATCATGAAATCGCTTCTGACTAAGTAATAGTAGCGTGTTCATAAAAAGCACTACTGATATCGTCAACAGTAGTAGCGCGGGTAGGGACCGCGCTACTACTATAAGTTAGCTGTAGCGCCTTATTAGTAGCACGGCCACCCCCTCTGCTGCTATCCTCAAAACCCGCGCTACTACTAGGGTTTTCCCTAGTAGTGACTTTATGTCTTTTACTTTATGCAAGAGTCAAGGTGATCTTCACCTTTCCCTTTTTCATTTTATCCTTTGGCAAGCACTTTGTGTTAGGGTGATCCTAATATATATATCCAATTGGATGTACGTTAGCATGAACTATTATTGTTGACATCACCCAAAGGTGAATATGTTTGGAGGCAACATTATAAGCCCCACTTTCTATGTGTCTGATTAAAACTTCATAACCACAAGTATTGTGTGAGTGTTATCAATTGTAGAAGACCATATGATAGTTGAGTATGTGAAGTTTGCTAAATCAAAGCTCTGACATAGACTCTTCCTGAAAGTAAGATGAATTGCAATTGTTTGATGACTAAGAATGAAGTTTGCTAGTTTTCAAGAAAGTTTATGGTCTATGCTTTAACATGTGAATTGCTTGTTACTAGTTCGTGAAAAGTTTTATGAGATGAACTACTGTTATGACATATAATGATGCTAGTAAAGGTGATTGAAATTATCATTGATCAAACTTGTGCACCTCTAGCATTCACACTTCATAAATTCTTTATTTTATCATTTACCTACTCGAGGACGAGTAGGAATTAAGCTTGGGGATGCTGATACGTCTCCAGCGTATCTACAATTTATGAAGCATTCATGCTATTTTATTATCTGTTTTGAATGATTATGGGCTTTATTATACACTTTTAAATTACTTTTGGGACTAACCTATTAACCGGAGGCCCATCCCATATTGCTGTTTTCTTGCCTGTTTCAGTATTTTGAAGAAAAGGAATATCAACGAAGTCCAAATGGAACGGAACCATCGGCAGCGTGATTTTTGGGAAGATTATGATCCAGGAGACTTGGACTGCAAGCCGGGGGGGTCATCCAGGAAGCCACGAGATAGGAGGGCGCCCCCCCCCCCTATAGGGCGCGCCCCCTGTCTCGTGAGCCCCTCGAGCACCTCCCGACCGACTTGTTTTGCCTATATAAGCCTACGTACCCTAAAAACATCGAATATCAAGATAGATCGGGAGTTCCGCCACCGCAAGCCTCTGTAGCCACCAAAAACCTCTCGGGAGCCCTTCCCGGCACCCTGCCGGAGGGGGGATCCTTCACCGATGGCCATCTTCATCATCCCGGTGCTATCCATGACGAGGTGGGAGTTGTTCACCCTCGAGGCTGAGGGTATGTACCAGTAGCTATGTGTTTGATCTCTCTCTCTCTTGTGTTCTCTCTCGTGTTCCCTCTATGGCACGATCTTGATGTATCCCGAGCTTTTCTATTGTAGTTGGATCTTATGATGTTTTTCCCCCGCTACTCTCTTGTGATGAATTGAGTTTTCCCCTTTGAGGTTATCTTATCGGATTGAGTCTTTTATGAGAACACTTGATGTATGTCTTGCCGTGCTTATCTGTGGTGACAATGGGATATCATGTGCCACTTCATGTATGTTTTGGTGACCAACTTGCGGGTTCCGCCCATGAACCTATGCATAGGGTTTGGCACACGTTCTTGACTCTCCGGTAGAAACTTTGGGGCACTCCTTGAATTACTTTGTGTTGGTTGAATAGATGAATCTGAGATTGTGTGATGCGTATCGTATAATCATGCCCACGGATACTTGAGGTGACAATGGAGTATCTAGGTGACATTAGGGTTTTGTTTGATTTGTGTCTTAAGGTGTTATTCTAGACATAACTCTTGAAAAGATTGATCCGAAAGAATAACTTTGAGGTGGTTTCGTACCCTACCATAATCTCTTCTTTTGTTCTCCTCTATTAGTGTCTTTGGAGTGACTCTTTGTTGCATGATGAAGGATTGTTATATGATCTATCTATGTTATTATTGTTGAGAGAACTTGCACTAGTGAAAGTATGAACCCTAGGCCTTGTTTCCTAGCATAGCAATACCGTTTACGCTCACTTTTACCACTTGTTACCTTGCTGTTTTTATAATTTCAGATTACAAATACCTTTATCTACCATCTATTTTGCACTTGTATAACCATCTCTTCGCCGAACTAGTGCACCTATACAATTTGCCATTGTATTGGGTGTGTTGGGGACACAAGAGACACTTTGTTATTTGGTTGCAGGGTTGTTTGAGAGAGACCATCTTAATCCCACACCTCCTACGGATTGATAAACCTTAGGTCATCCACTTGAGGGAAATTTTCTACTGTCCTACAAACCTGTGCACTTGCAGGCCCAACAACGTCTACAAGAAGAAGGTTGTGTAGTAGACATCAGGGTGCATCCCAGCACGTCGCTCTTCCGCCATTATTTCTCCTCTCAGATCCAAAAAGGGGGCGCCATTGTTGGCTGCGTCGCCTGGATCCCGAGGGCCAAGAAGGAGAAGGAGGGGCGACCCGGACGGCGCCACGAAGGAGAGGTGGGAGGGATGGCGGGTCCGGTGGTGCTAGATTGATGAGAAGGACCCGCCAGCATTCTGTAAGGTTCGCCAGAAGCCGCCGGTCCGTGGTAGTGATTGGGGCGATGTCGACGCCGACGACGCGAAGCTCACGATCGCCACCACCAGGATCCTCCGGCTCACCCAGGGCGGGCTCACCCTTGAGATGATTGGGGCGGATTTCATCCGCCGCCAGATTGCCCCTCCGCATGATTGGGGCGGACATCATGAGGCTCCGTCCCAGCCTCGACAACATCCTGACGGTGCTACGGTACGCCCACCTTTGCCAGCGAATCTTCCAGCTCGAGGTCGACGACGTGGGCGAGGTCGAGCGGTTCGACAAGCTTTCCAGGGCCGCTGCGAAGGCCGCAAGGTCGACAAGGAGCCTATTTTCACGCTGTCGGTGGGAGTGGTGCCGCTGAGCAACAACTCTCGCCAGAACGAGATCGTCGCCATGATGCCGCTCTTCAAAGCGCACGGCCTCGACCCGAACTGGGTCGAGCCGTACGAGCTCGTGGTGCAGGAGTTTTTTGACACTCTGCACGAGATATACATCACCGACGAGCCGCGGCTCATCCAGGACACCTCCCCGGCGGAGCTGGATTATATTGCCACCAGGGTGGAGGAGGCGAGGCTTGCCGAGGGGGAGGCAAAGCTCGCCAAGGCGGCTGGCAGTGCCGGCGGAGTGGTGGACAAGGCCGTGGAGGAGGCGGAGGAGAGGGAGCTTGCCCGGTGGGCTGCAGCCGCTGGGGAGGCTAGCGGTGCCGACACCGGGGCTCCCCTCGTTGAGGATGCTGCCGACGGGTCGTCGTCGGAGGAGGGCAAGGAGGAGAGGGTCGCGACAGCTGATCCCCCGATTACCAGAAAAAGGCGGGTCCTGCGGCGGGCCACCTCCGGCGAGCCGGTCCGCTCCAACTAGGCCGTGCAGCTGCGTCCAGCTCAGGGGGCGTCCGTGCGCCAGACGAGGGCGGTGACGATGAAGAAAACGGCGAAAGCCAGGGCGTCGAAGAAGAGGACACCTGCTTCTTGGTCGTCCAAGCGCGACCGGGCGCCATCGCCTCCCCCCTCGTCGGCAAACATCGGTGTAGGGATCGGGGGTGACTTGTTCAACTTCGGGCCTCTCAGCCCGGAGATAGAGCTCGGGCCTCTTAGCCCGGAGCAGAAGAGGAAAGCAGCGGAGGAGGAGGAGGAAGAGAACGAAGAGTAAGCCCTGCTTTTCCTCCCTCATTCCTTACACTCCTCCCCGATGGCGTTGCTTACTTGTCTTCATCTTGCAGGGATGTGGAGACGCTGGCCCAGAGGATAAAGAGGGCCAGGACTTCGGCGAGTGGCCAGCCCCCGGCAGGCACCTCTAGTACGCCACTGGTGGTGTCGAGCAGCCCGGACAGCAGCCCCCAGCCCAGCCCCCAGTGTAAGTCCACCACCCACCCTCTACCAAGGTGCGTCGTGGTCGATGCTCCAGTGTTAACCGTGCCGTGGATGCAGGAGAGGAGAAGCACCAAAGGGAGCCACAGAGGGCTTCTCCGATCGTGCCTCCCCCGTTGACTACACCGCCCCAAGGGGCGTCCTCGGCAAGGACACCAAGCACCGAGGGCGTGCACCTGGAGGAGGGGGAGGAGAACGCGGGCGCCGGCGGCTTTGCCTCGATGCCGGACCTTGGCGGAGAAGGGGCTTCCGCCCCTCGGCCCGGCACGGGTAGGCTACTCACCTTTCTCTTCTGTTTGCATTCTTCTTTTCCTCTTTTCCTCACCGGCTTTCGATCTTGGCTTCACCACGTCTCTTTCTTGGTGTCCAGGCCCCTCCTCGGAGGACGTCGACACCACCATCAAGGACGTCGCCGCGGAGGACGCGACAGAGGCGGAGAAGATTGCTGTCGAGGAGAGCGCCAGGGGTGCCGCCGAGGATGCTGCCAGGGAGCCCGCCGAAGAGCCCTGCAAGGGGCCTGCCAAGGGAGCTGTCAAGGCCACTGCCAAGGAGGGGGAGTTTGGCAACTTGCCCTCCTCCTCCGCTGCTTCGGGCTCTGGCAGGTTCCTGAGGGTCAGCGACGAGGTCTTCGTCAATCTTCTTGGCACGTTGAGGACCAGGGCTCCCTTCGAGGGAGAGGCGTTTGACGAGGAGGCGCTTGCCACCGCCAGGCTCGAGGTTGTTGACGAGCCGGGCGTTGGCGGCGCCACCTCCCAGGAGGAGCAGTTGCTCCAAGCCATGGGCGCCAGCTTCCGGAAGCTCCAGGCGCTCCACCACGATCGCCTGGACAAGGCCAAGTCCAGGACGGCAGTGGTTGAGAAGATGGACGAGGACTTCGGGGGGCGCGTCGCCGAGGCGCGGGACTAGTTCCGCCAGGCTCAGGATGAGCTAAAGGCCGCCCAGGGTGAGCTGGCCAACCGTGAGGTGGAGCTCGCCCTGAAGCTGGCCGATATCGAGAAGGCCCAGGAGACGGCGAAGAGGCTGGCCGATGAAGCCGCAGCCGTCCGGTCCCAGCATGAGGCCGCCCTGAAGTCCCAGGAGGAGGACCTTGACAAGCGCGAGGAGAAGCTTGCCGCCATGCTCCGCGGCAAGGACGAGGAGGTGGACAAGCTTGTCCTGCAGCAGACCCAAGAGCTGGAGCGGAGGCATCAGGAGGCACTCAACGCCCTAGCTCAGGCCCACGCCGGCAAGGTGAAAGAGCTGGAGGAGCAAGCTCTACAGCTGGCCCAGGAGAAGCATACACTCAACGGCGCCCTGACAGTGGCGCAGGGCGAGATCATCGGCAAGTCTAGAGAGCTCTCCGAAGCCAATGCCTCCATCAAACATCTCAAGCTGAAGCTGGGAGAGCTCGAGGAGACGCTGTCGGGGGCCTTGACCCGGGAGGGACTCCTGACAAGGGAGCTGGAGACGGAGAAGCAGCTGCCGAGGAACGAGACCGCCAACCTCAAGGATTACAAGGCGAGCGAGAAGCACTGGCTCGGGCGCCTTGCCACCGTCGCAAACTCGGTCGCTGACCAGCTAGCCATCATGGGGATGCCGGAGATGGGGTACGCCCCAGAAGCGAGCCTGAGCCCCAACGCCAACCTGACCATATACTTCGAGAAGGTCGTCAGCGCGCTGGAGCGGCTTCACTCCAACCGGGCGGCGTCCCTGGCCGAGGAATCCCGGGTACTCTGCCGGGGGACCATGACCAGGGTCCTCACCATGATCGCGCACTGGCACCCCGACCTCGACTTTGGAGCTGTGCTGAAGAGCTTGCCGGAGGGTGTCGACACCGCGGCGCTCAATGAGCGTGTCCAGCCCATCCTCAGTCGCATCGACAAAATCAAGAGGCTGGAGGGCCAGCGCCGGGACTAGGTTCATGACCAAGACAAAGCTATCTTTAGTTAGAACCACGGCGGCAATTTGTGTAATATAACTCTGTGATGCTCCTGAAACTATGCATGTTGTTTTCCTATTCGGTTTTCCTTTGTATGTCCACCCCACGTCAACTGGGTAAGCTTGCCGGCACGTAAACCCAGGGCGGCACTTTGAGGACGGATCCTCATTAGCCTGCCGGGTGTGCTTGTCGCCGAACGAAGCACCTTACCGCCCCTGGTGCGGCCGCTCGAACTGTCGAGCTTGACTCGAGTCAGAACCGAGAGCGTTGCTGATGGCGAAAGGTTACTCTGCCGCTCTCGACGCGGCCGCTTGAACTATTGAGCGGACTCGAAACGGAACAAGGGCGTTGCCGATCGCAGGAGGGCCCCTCTGTGTACAGGCTTTCCTTACAAAGCCCGAACCGTCGAGGAAAACAACCTTATATTTAAGGAGACAAGCTCAAAATTCAGCATGACTTAGCTCTCTTGTCGCCGCCTCGGCGTCGTTCGTGCCGCGGGCGGCGTCGCCTTCTTGGTCGCCTCCTCCGCAGGAGCCGTGGCGATGGAGAACAGCCAGGTCGACCGCTAGGCCAGATTCTCACAATAGCGAGCCCCCTACCTGGCGCGCCAAAGATGTCGGTGGGAAACGACACCTATGGGATCACTGGAATCCCTTCTGCGGTTGCGGGGCGCGGGGATCGTGAGGAGAGCATGACTAGCAGACGACACAGAGGGATTTACCCAGGTTCGGACCGCAAAGATGCTTAAAACCCTACGATCCTACTTTGGTGGTTATATTAGTGTTCTTGAGCTCTCAAACTAGCTCTGGGTGTTGTGGGGTTCAAAAGAGCCGAATCCCCTCTCTGTGTGCCATGGGCCTCCTTTTATAGGCGAAAAGGGCTGCCACAGTGGCACACAGGAGGTGGAAAGTGCTACAGCGTGGCGAGGTTATCGCTAGTATTATAGGACAAGACGCATTTAACGTGAGGCTTAGGTGTCCCTTCTCTTTATCGGGGACGGGGGCGACGCCCGTCCCGTCCATTGCCGCCCCCCTCTCTTCGACACGCGCCCTGGCCATAGGTAGGCAGGCGGCTGAGGTGGCACGATGGTGGAGCCTCCACGAAGGATTGCATGCTGCCACGGAGGTGCCTGCCCAGCTGGTTGGGTTGGCAGCTGCGTGCGAACGGCGGTGAGGACTTGGCTGGTGCCGGCCTGGCAGTGGCCTTGCCGGTGCGCTTGGCGAGGGTCTTGTCGGATGACCCGGCAAGAGTCTTGCCGTGGCGTGCTGGCTTCCCCGGCAAGGATCTTGCCGGGGGGCTTGTGGGTTTCTTCGGTGAGGATGGTTGCCTTCCTATCCTCTTTTGATCCTGAGCATTCTATTTCTTCACAAAGATCTGCATGCCACCACGGAGGTGCCTCCCGAGCCTTGTTCCAATGCATCTGTTTAGCGTTGGTGGGCTCAAGGTTGGCTCGCTCGGTTCGCTTGGGCGAGCTGCCCCGGCAAGGGCCTTTCCGGGGCTGCTGAGGCTGCCCCGGCAAGGGTCCTTGCCGGGGGAACCTGCTACGCATATCCGATCTTTGTGGCCTTGATCCTTGTTGCTGCTTCGTTTGTCCTTGTGGCTTCGGCTTCTCTCCGGCTTCCCCTTCCTGCCGTGTCTGTGCGTGACCGTGGCGGGAGGCTCTGACTGTCCGTGCACAAGTAAAGGGGTCAAAAGCAGAGCCCCTACTTTTGTACACCGACAGTAGTCAAGTGCCCTCTTTTTATCTTTCTCTCACACACACATAACTTCATCCTCTGAACCACCCGGCGGTCATCTCCAACACTCAAACTACCGGATGTCCCTCTAGCTAGCATCTCCATCTCTTTATCTATCTGTAGTTTCTCCGTCAACATTTCTTTCTCGCACGGAGTCTTGCTTCCTATCACCCACGCTATATATGTCTCCCCATACATATGCATTTATAGGTTGATCTCTTTTGCACAATCGTTGTGCCTCACTCCCTCTGCTTGCCATAGATGCATGCTCCAGCCCACGCCACTATCTCTTAAAGCCAAAAATACATGCTCAATTGTTGGGCATTCTTCCCTGCATTCTCACATGCATGCATATTGTCATACCGGTTCGTCTCTCCCATGTCGTTGATCTTATGACTTATGTCTTCTTTCTTTTATCTCGATCATGCGTGCACACACACACACACATCCCACGTATACATGTATACCTCTCACACATGCACGTTTAAGGTCTCTATGTCTCCATACGTAGTTAATTACCCTCAACCCTAACGACACATCGAATCGTTCTCTTCTTGTGTGCACATAACTTTCGCCTGGATGGGTAAAACACACACTCACACTTAACAATCTCCTTCTAGCTACCCCCCTCTCACTCTTCCCTATATCCCTGAAACCAATAAGACCATCCCTTCGTTTAATTCTCGCCTACATGAACCATCGGTATATAGTAGTCTTCCTCGGTGTCTCTCGAACAAACACGTTCTCTCGATGTCGACTCCTCTCCCGCGCACACACCTTCTCTTCCCTCTCTATGGGCATTTTCTCTCTCGCAGCCCATCGTTGGTGGCCTCTGCCATACACATCACCTCTCTATGATGAAGCCATGCACCCTTAAATTACATCCGCCATCGAGGACCCTGCTACACACACACACACACACACGCACACACTAAGACTCCATCTCTCTCTCACACACACACACAACACACACACACACACACATGCTCTAGGAGCATCTGTTCCTACCACCCTTCATCCAAACTTACCCGTATGATAAACAATCACCTTATTTTACTTGTATAACATGGACAAATTCCACTTTACTTTAGTAGTTAGCAAACTTATCATCTGCACCCTTATAAAAAACCAAGTTGGCGATGATGGTGTGCCTGCCATCTTGTAATATAGACCGTCTGAAATATATCTGATGGATAGAAAGCAAACTATGATAATTTTACAAAAGATACCCGCACCTCTCTCCACATCCTTATCTCCCACAACCTCATTACTGAGCAATTAAAAAAGGAAGTCTCTGGAACAATCTAGCATGGTGGCCGCTGCCGCCTGCCGGCGCTGTCGATCCCCATGCCTCCGCCCATTCCGACCACCAGTCACCACCACGCTCCACTCCTCCTCACCTTATCTCTCATTTTCATTTTTTTGATGACATTCTCGAGATACCAATTTTCCAATAAAATTCTCGAGATATCATTAGTTTTTACACATGGGATTACTCCTGCATGGGTCAATCACAACATGTCTGTTGTAAAAAAATGCATATTGATGTTCCGTGCAATGCACGAGCATCTTGCTTGTAGTTATATAACACAAATCACGACCAGGAAGTGACATTTTTTTTACACAACCACGTTAAGATGGCCACGTAAATCACTAGCTAAAGTAAATACCATTATACTTATATCCCGATGCAAAAGGTTGAGTACATGTCCGAAGAGTAGAGTCGCACACACGAACTCTGTCTCTCAGAATCACACACACACACCAGTTACGTGACACCCACTTAAACAGACACGTATGTTACAATTTGCGCACCCGTGGGTACACGTGATGCTCCGCATTTATTTAAGCCGGACGGCGAACCCAAACAGTAGCTGCATTCATTACCCTCCCGCCGCCTCTTCTCTAGTCGTCGTCGCCCAGTAGCCATGGCCCGGCCGAAGGTAACAACATACGCCATACTCCCGCCGAAGCGACGCTTTAATCTGGAAATTTTAGTGGTCATGCATGCATCTTTTTGTGCTAGCACTCCTATATGAGGGTTGACCGGTCACTTCCCGCGGACGTGCGCGGGCGGTGGAAGAGGAAGGAGAAGGGAAGCGGGCTGTGGAGTAACGTTTTTACCACAATTTCTTAGGAAACTGAGTGCAATAATTGAGTAGTTTTGCAAACTACCAGTACTACACCTGAAACGGTTCAAAACCTATACTCCCTTGCCAGTGCGCGCTTCTCGTCTGAAACGGTCAGCGTCACGCTGGAGCGGTAGTGCCGCATTAATGCCCGGCTAGATCGGAGGCGACCTCTCACTGGCACCGGCTTTGAAGCGGCGCGACGGCCGAGAGAGCGCTGCTTCCCGGTGCACGCGACTGCTCCGCGTCGAGGCTGCCATAGGCCTTGTTTGGATCCATGGGTTAGAGTTAGTTTGAGCTAGTTGGGGCTCAAATAGCCCTAAAGTATCCAAGCACGAGGGTTTAAATTGGAGCAAGTTGCACCGAACCCACCAAAAAAACTATCCACCCAAGAGGTGCTAACGAGAGATAGTTCTCATTGGGACCACTGAAAAATCACTTTTCTCTCTCCATCAAGTGCATTTATTGTCAATCTAACCCTGTCACCCAAACACCTCTTTGGCTATAGTTAGTTCAGGGTTAGTCATGAGTTAGTCTAACCTCTAGCTAAGTTAGAGTATCCAAACAGGAGCAGTATAGGACATGCAAGTTGCTCAAAGCATACAGTCAAATTCGTACGTGAAAGGATTTTTTTCTTTTTGAAAACGGAACGTGAAAGGAATTTTTTAAAAAATGCTCTTGGCATGTCGCTAACATGTTGTGAGTTAACTGACCTCAATAGACGGCAAAAACGCCAGCCCGCCGCACTTTGAGAGAGACAAGGAGGGAGAAGCAATACAGGTTGCTGAATTACTAGAGATATGTGTCGCACGGAAGCCAAGAAATATGGTGATAGCGTGGGTTAGCCATGTACTAGTATGATGTAACTACACTGGGCTGCCGTGTTTCGTACTCTTCCAGTCCACTGTGGAGATGATTGGTTGATTTTATATCGCTGAATAATATAAAATATTATGAGTGCAGACGCTCCACCACGAGGTTCCTTACCCCTCTCGGTCATCGGGAATCTATGTTCTTCCATTCTATTTTTTTACGTCAGCTTTGTTCTTCATTTTTCCAACACGCGAGACATCTAGCATCAAGGTGCATGTGTCATCAAGGATCATTCCATCTATATGAAGAACACGTGGGACTGGAACTACGAGATGGACATGTATCCAGGAGTGGACGTACGAACCTGAGTAATGTAGCACAGTAAATGAAGTAGAAAGGCATGAATGGTATGAACATGTGTGGCATATAGGGTGTGTTTGGTTGCGTTCTCGTCTCATCATAGTTGTTCCCTTTTCATGCATGCTCAACTCAACACCCGTCTTCATGCATGCTTCTCGTGTACTTATGCTAAACTAGTATGGACTAATGCACACTCCATACACTCTACCAAACACCCAAGAGTGGGTTGAGAAGGGAACTCTTGGGCGGCATGTTTCTCTTACTGCGTACTACCACTAAATGTTGTACGTGCAATGCATGGTGATGTTATGGGGTACGTGCCTAAGTACTCTACTACTACTATATTAGTTGGAGGCACATATTAACTTTTATATTTGTTTACGTGTATGTCCCGAGACCTTCCAACTAGACGTGTCTTTCTCTCCAGGTCGCACTTTGTATCGTTCATACCACTAGTACAAATACGTGTGGTCTTCGACCCAGAAGTGGAAGAAGTGAAGACGCTCTACCACGATTTTTTCTGCGCTGGGCTCTACCACGTTGTTCATGTCCCACTCATTTCGCTGACGTGGGGGGCATCCAGCCCGTGCCTTGTTTGGCCCTCTTCGTCGTAAGAATTGAAACGCTAGCATTCATCAGAAATACAAAATAATTATAAATTAGCAGTGATACTATTTTTTTGAGAACCAATCAGCAGTGTTACTATACCACGCGGTTTGCTTGCTCCTCGATATCGCAAAGAATACTTCCGTTCGCCAACATGTGGGACGTCGACCATCCTGGTCCACTTGCCATGCACGCAGAACTCCAAGGGAGAGTCACACGGTCGTCGCGCCGCAGTAATAATGACTAATGAGCCGTCAAATCACAGGCCCAACCTTTCCCACTTTGAAGTTGCTAGGACAAAGGAACGATCATGACTTCGTTGAATTCCACTTCTTGAAGAAAACTAATGTACCAGCAGTACTGCTAGCTAGTAGTTACTCCAATAGAGGCCTCCTTTCGTTCATAGGATAGGAATTTTATAGGAATGTGAAAATCATAGGAAGTGAGATGACATGCATCTCAATTCCTATAGAGAAAGAGATGCCATTTGATGCATAGGATAGGGATTTTTCCAATTAGTCTAGGCTAATGTACTGGTAATTTGCTCTAAAAACTACAGTAGTAACTAGTAGTACTGGTACATGCTCGTACTCAGACACAGACACACACACTAACTACTAATACTACTACTTCTCACATGCTGGCTAGACGTCGTAGTTCTCCTTCCCGGCTTTGTTGGCGACACCCCACCGTGCTTGGATCTTCGCCGACCTCTCCGCTGCAGCGCGTGCGTCCTCTTCTTCCTTGCGGTGGCGGGCCTCTCTTTTCTTGAGTGCTTTCTGACTTTTCAGCTCCCTCTGTGCGGCTTTGGCCGCCTCTTGCTCTACCGCCCATTCAGCCTTGGCAGCTTCAAATTCCTCCCACATAGGTATGAGTCGCGAGCGGTGATGAACTCGGCACAGCGGGATGCCATCGCTTCCCTAACATTTTGTGTGTGGTCGTGGGCGGCGAGGAACTCGGCGCGGTGCGATGCCATCGCTTCCTTACCGGTTAGTGTGCGGCGCGATGGCATGAATGACGCTTGGTGAGAGATCTGGGGTTGAGTGGCCAGACAACCGTATAGTGCATTGGTTTGTCAAGAGCTCAAGGACAGAAGACGAAGGAAATTTGGATTCCCCTTCAATCCTAGTCATTTATTACCGAGTAAAATGCACTGGCGGTCATCAAACTTGTCTTGATAGCTCACTTTGATCATTGTATACGAGATATGGTGATTATACGGTCACTGGCTCAGCGTATAGCTCCGTATTTGTCTGGTTGACTAGTCAAACAGTCCGCATGCGCCTCATCAACTCGTGTTCTTTATCTATCTATGTGGGCCTACCTGTCAGTGGAGAAAGAAATAAAAACCAAAATTATGTGCATGTGGGGAATCAAACCACGGACTCGTCACTTCAACGCACACTCGTCAGCCAAATGAAAATGAAATACTTTGCGTCAGACACTCACGCTCACGCTGGCAAAGCATGCTAATGCATGCACGTCGCCCTCTAAATCAAAGTCATTCTCATGGCGCAATGCAAACAGCGAGCCCATCACCTGTGTGCCTTGGCGGTGCCTGACATTACTGTTTAGACGTTTGATGGAGGCCTACACGAACGTCGAGCATGTATTCACCTGGCTCAACACCAATGGTCATACTCGGAACGCCTTGCTCATGTATATCGTCCATCACAACGACAATCTATAAAACAGCCTAGCTAGAGAGGGTACTATGGTACGGAGTATGTACTATCATGAGCGACCGATCTTGGTGCCACTTCACACGAGAGTGTGTCTGATCGATTCGTCCATTATTCGTAAGTTATGCATGGTTGCGTGGTGTCTAATGGTGGTCGTCGAAGGCTAGCTGGCGACAAGAGCGGTTGCATGGACGATTGGTGGTCAATACGTGCGGCATATGCTTCAAAGGCTCGCCATCCATGAGTTCACACTTTACCACCACGACAGCGGCTGACCGCCCTGGCCTACCGAAACTCCTTCCATCGCTAGCGCGCGCTTCCCGCCTGAAACGGTCACCGTCTCTCCAGAACATCAATGCCGCATTCACCGGACTTAACTGCAGGTGCAGTTGGTGTGTCACTGACATGCAGGCCAGATGCCCGTTGTGCCCACATGTCAGTAACCGAACGCACCTGCAGTTAAGCCACTGAAGCAGCGTCCGCATTCACGCCCGACGAACCTACTCTGGTGCCAGCCGTCCATCCGTCTGCCGCAGCTCATTGCCATTCGCCCGCTATATTAACATGATCCCCAGCTCCCAGCCATAGCCAAAGACCCACACTCTTTCTCCTCCGGTCCCTTCCTTCTGTCGGCACCACTCCAACCATGGCCTCCTGGCGCTCCGAAGCTCTCTTGGACATACTGTTGCGGGAGCAGACGACGGACATCGGCGGCTCTGCTCCGGGCGCGCTCCAAAGCTCTCTTCGACGTACTGTCGCAGGAGCAAATGAAGGAGATCGCCGGCACCCCCCCGGCCGCCCTCCGCCGCCACGACCACGAAGCCGGCGCGCGTGCGCGGGCGCAGCCGGCAGCGAGGAAGAGTAGTACACGGTAGGTCGCCGCCGCTCTGGTCCCGGGAAGGCCACCACTACTCCACTCAGTCAACGCTAAGCTTGGTGGGGTAAACATCGGCGACCGATTAGCCGCTTGATGGCGACGTGGAGGCGGAAATCTTTAGAACATTGTGCTCCGAAGGAGGAGGTTATCGAGGCGGATGAGAAGCAGGCAAAGGCAATGGGCGGCTTTCTCGGGTTCATGGCCGGACATGGTGATCAGACACCGGCGATCGTTTAGATTAGGTTTACAGTAGGTTTTAGTACGGTTTGTGCGAAATATGCAATGAATTTCGTCCAGTTTGTAGGAAAATTTTTCGAAATGTAATGAATTTCATCTGGTTAATTTGAAATTTGCTTTGTTTGCACGAATTTCGTTCGGTTAGTTCATATAGTTGTCGATAGGTATGCGGGCAGCATCGGATGGCATCCATCAGTGTCCTCGCACAAATGCCGGTGTAAATATGTGGGCCAGCGCTGGAGATGCCCTAACTATCATGCTATAATCGCTAACTGTGCTCCATTATTTGGCAGGGAACAGTTATCCCTCGATCAAAATCAGATCCGCGGTGTTTCGCACTCCTCCCGTGTAAGAGTGTAAACTCTTGCTTACATAAAAATGGAGCAAGTAGATGGCACTGTAGCACGTCATATCACTCAAACTAGCCCGCCTAACGAGTGGAAAAGCACCGCCCTCGTCATTTTGTTCTGGATTTCTATCGATCGATCGCGCAAAAATGTTACGCTTTGCAAATTTTAAGGAGAAGGCGGCACACTTACGACACGTACGCGTCGCACCCCAGACAGTCCGGCTCGCACGCCGCTCACCAGAGGGGACACGCGTTGTCTTGCAGTTTCACTGACATGTGGGAATGCAATCGAATAAACCATCGATAGCCGAAATCTAATCGCTCGGCGGGCGTCGGCTGAGAAGAGAGAGATGGGGGAGGGAGAAGAGATCGCCCGCCCGCCGCGCACGTACTCCAAGAAATATATGGTGATAATGTGAGGTGGGCCATGCTGGAGTCCGGATCGCTTCCTAGACCGCTCTAACTGCCCTGGCCCCTCAGACGCTAGCTGGCCACCGCATGCATGCATAGCAAGTAGTACTAGTAAAATACTGGGCTATAAGCCAGCTTATGTGGAGGAGAGAGAGGCATTGACAAAGTCAAGGAGTGGGCTCTGCAAGAGCCTGTCTCTACACGTGCTCCTAGGTATAAAAAAATAATTCTAAAAAAAGAGGCATAAAAAACAATTGTGTCTAAAAAAAGAAAGGTAAAAAATATTTGAGAGGAAATAGATAGAGAGAAAGTGAGAAAAAGTTGTAACCTTATAGCCAACCTTATCAATAGTATGGTAGTATTACATGAGGAAGGAGGGAGTGGTGCACATGCCAAGTTCACTGGGTTGCCGTGTTTCACACTCCTCCGTCGTAACAGTGGAGACAATAGCTTTCATCAAAAATAAACAATAAATACTCGTTGCTCGTCTTCTATATAGGAAAGAATACTTTCATTCGCTGACATGTGGGACGTCGACCATCCTGGTCCACCTGCCATGCACAAAATTATCTTGGTCTACCTCGGTCATATCGCAGGTCCAACCTTTCCCACTGTAAGTTGTTTGGACGAAGGAACCATCATGACTTCGTTGAATTCCGCTTCTTAAGGAAAACTTACTGTACCCGCAATACTGCTACCACACGTGAAGACTGGACAACACTATACCACGTCATATCACTGAAACCCACTAGGCCAAACTAGCCCGCCTAGGTCATCTATTTTGGAACGGAGGGAGTACGTCCCTGTACTGCTATGATTTTGTGTTGTACGTCTCTGTACTTTTGCTATGATTTTCCTACCCTATGAACCAAATGAGGCCTGAATGTATCCACGTCGACTATTGTCTGATCGATCGCTAAGCCTACAATTTTAGGAGCTTGGGCTATTTGTCGATCGATGACGGATAAGTATAAGCATACCACGAGCTCATCAGCCCCAACGTTTCTCTTTGGTGAGTGTTTTGCAAGTACTATAGCTCGCACAGTTGCTAGCCTACTAACACCAAGAATCATCAAACAAGCCCTGCTGATATGATAAACAATTCAAACTTACATCTAAGCATGCCATATATTACATCAGAAGTTGGTGAGGATACATCTGTTTCCATAACTCGGAGAGGGTTCGCATGATTCACTATCAAACAAAAGTAGCAAGTACCGCCCACACAAGACAGTGTACTAGCCCTAAGATGGTTTGATAACATGCGTCATTCTGGTAATTAAACACAGGGCAATGCAAACTACCCTGAAGGATTAGCGCGGCCAACTATTTCTTGTCATCGATCTCTCAAGCAATGACCACAGCACGGACAGCGGCATGGGAATCGATCTCTGGGGCGATGTCCACAGGACTGGCCGTGACATCGGAATCGATATCTGGAACGGTGTCCACAGGATGGACAGCGGCATCGAAATCGATCTCCGGGGCGATAACAACAGGACGGACCGCAACATCGAAAATGATCTCTGGGGCGTTATCCATAGGACGGGCCGCGACATCGGAATCATCAAGGACGTCCACCGGCACCTGCACAACCCTAAAATATTAGCAAGCACATTGCAAATAATCAAAAACCACAACTATGGTAATAAGCCATTATTTTTTACCTTGTGCAGCTCACCAGGGGATCCCATCCCTCCGGGGGCCATCTCCTCGTCCTCGATGGGGGCCATCACCTTGCCAGGGGAATACTGCTTCTCAACGGCGACTATCTCCTCAAACTCGGCCTTGAGCCTCGCATAGGTGGCCATCAGAGTTTCCGGGGTAGGCACGTGTTCTTCCAACTTTCTTTGAGGAGTTCGTCCGCCAACATCGTCAACTCTTTGTCCAGTGCTTGTTTCTTGGAGTTCTTCGTCTCCATGGGTTGGCCCGCCAACATGGTCAACTTGTTGGTCGGTGCTCGCTTCCTGGAGATCGCTGTCTCCAGTCGGTTGTCCGCCGGCAACTCTTTGCCTAGTGCTCCAGGATCCATCAATGAACTGGCAAACAAAAAGCAATCGAAAGGAAACCACAATCGCAATGAAGACGGGAAAAGAATAGGCTGTGAGAATTGGTGATTGCCCATAAAGAAGATTCTTGGAATGAAAATATAGCAGCATCACTGATTCGTCCACCTTTCCTTCGTCGGTACAGAAGAAAAATGGCAGAAGTGAGTAGCCTGGAGTGAGGTTTTCTTCAAGAAAGGGGACAAAGGTTTTCAACGAGGGTTCTAGTGAAATGATGGTTGCTTCTTCCAATCCAACTTCGAGGCCACTTTACCACTATTGGTAAAGGTGTGGGTTTTGTGATATGACGGGTCATGACGGCCACACCGGGGTGACAGGTGAGTCTCGACTGTAGCACCTCACTGTGATTTGGTGGATGGCACACGGGCCCGGATGCTTTGATGTTCCGCATGTAAATAGAGCAGCTAGTCATATAGGAATGCTAAATATTGTGCACCACTACCAAGGCGGAGAGTATGTTGAATCATGTACGTGTGTATGTTTGTCTATGGAGGTGAATCATGTGGTGGAGCAGGGAGGGAATATTATTAGTGTCATGACATAATAGTGTTGTTGTTTTGCATGTCAATTTATTGCCATAGGTTCAATGTGGCAATGTTTTGCGTATTGTCCATCATGAATTTGATGCTACTGTTAGAGTAATATGCTAATGTCTTTCTATCCTTTCCCACTAAGCTAATGAAGGTTTCACCTTGTTCCTACTTGTGCAAACAGGGATCATGTTGTGCCAATCATACATTTTAGTGGAACTACACAAGACATTACAATGAACTGTATCCCAGTCAGTGCTTTAACTCTGCTGGAAGTTCTTGATAATCTTTCGATATAATCTCAGCACTGGTAAACAATAGTGATTTCAACCATGCATTTGAAGTGCACAATAATATATACTATTGAGTGATTCCAGTGAGTGCTTTATCATATCTTATGGGAGTACATGAATAAGCTTTTTTTGTCAGGTTGGTACGGGCCTAAGGCCTTCATCCATATTAGTTTGCTGTCATCTCTATTTGTATCGTGCTACTGTCATGAGAAACTCCTTTATCTTTGCATGTTAAAGTTTTGCATCCTATGATAAATGGCAATGCTTTGAGTGTTGAGCTAATTGGAACTGATTAAATAAACTAATACCTCTCTTTAAGCAAGACTACTATGTTTCTAACTTTACCCATTAAGATAATGAGGGTGCTTCTATTTGTTAGTGTATGTTTCATCAACTAGTCCCACTATTACAGTAATCTCACTCTCTCAATATATGTGCCAACAGGGATGCTCGATTTTGGTGGAACTGCACAAAAACTTTGGGTGCTTCATTGCCTCGACAGCTTCCGTCCTTTCCTGTCAGTCGCTAATCTGGGCATGCTTTCTTCCTTTGCTGTCAGTCGCTTCATTTATCTCGGCTTCCAGTCAAAGGAAATAGTAATTGATATGCTACCTCACACAGGTTGGTACTGGTCTTTATCCTGATTATTGTGCTTGTCATGTATTGGTAATTTGGTATTGTGCTACTGTTTGCCGATTTTATAAAGGAGTAACTTGGTGCCTCTGTTGGAAAAGACAGTGCCTAGGAGGTGCTTAGGCACGCTTAGGCGCCAGACAATGGCCAAACGCCTCGCCTAGGTCATAAATGGAGGTCTAGGCAGGGCAAGTAAGGAATTGCCTATGCAAGCAAGAAATCATGCCACATACTGCACTAATATGCCAAACTAGTTATATTCCAATGGAAGTAGACGACAATTAACTTATTTATATGCCCTAAACTAATATCAACACCCATATAATAATCAAATATACACTACGACAAAAAACTATATTACCGCCTAGGGCGCTTAGGCACCTCCTAGGCACTAGGCGAAGGCCAACCGCCTCGCTTACGCCTACCGCTTTTTCCAACCTTGCTTGGAGCTTGAACTCGCAGGCAAATCATTGCATTGGGTGATTTTAGTATAACTGCACAAAAAGATGAGATGGACAGATACTTATGCTGCTGCTATGTACACCAAAGTTCACTCAGACAAGCATCGATGTTGACAAGAAGTGCCAATATTCATTGAGTATCAACCAGCGTCAACCAGTTGTCAAACTCCAAGTATTAGGAGAGTGAACGCCAAAAATATTGCTTGGCGCATAGCCGAGAAGAACATAGTCCAGTCTTTGGTCCCAACTTGTGCCTTTTGGTTATCGGCAGATATGGTAGCAAACTGTATGGCATGGAGTCTAAAGATTCCAGACAAGTTGGTTGACGCGTATATTCATCTGGCACTCAATCAGTCTGCACGCCAGGGATGCTCCATTTTAGTTGAACTGCACAAAAAATTTGGGTGGTTCATTTTCTCAACCGCCTCCTTTCTCGTCTGCAATGTAGAATTTTGGCGAGCTACAGGACCAAGATGAGCCAGTAAACTAGTTGGATGAAAGTAGTGGCCAAGTTGCTCAAACCTCCCTCAGCACGAGGCCACTATTTGAGGATAAACCTACAAGCAAAGTTTTGATTGTCTGTGTTGCCTCTTATGGACTCGAAAGTTTACTCGTACAAGCATTAATTTTAGCAAGAAGTACCTCCGACTGAACACCATTTACCAGTCTGTACCCTAGGTAATTAAAGTTCATCCATGGATCATATTGGTTGTGATCTCAATCATTTGGATGCATAAACATACTGAACATGTGTATATCTGAATCTTTTTGTGAATTATGTATGAATATTGTCGTCTGACCTATCAATCATTTGGATGCATAGACATGCTGAACTTGTCTATATATGAATATTTTGAGTTGTTGGTAGTAAATGTTGGCTATGAATATGGAGGTGTCCCGTGAACCTGAGTTTGATACGAATGTTTACCTTTTCTGTTGTACTTGTGTGTGAACTTGTTAGTATACCTACTATGGGGTATGCGACGTGTGGGTGTCAATGACACACCTTCTTCCGGAGAAAATTGCACCTGCTTTGTTAGGGTAGCAATGGAGCATCAGCTCTTTTTAATCTTTTTATTGTCTTCCCCCCTCCCCCGCTCAACCCCTGCTGTAATGTTTTCGGCCTCAAAACAAACATAGTATTGCATTGTTTTTGGGGCTGGATGAAAATCGAGTGCTGGTTTCTGTAGGTTGGTCCGCCCAGCAAATGGGTTGCTGGTCCACCACGACGGACTGGGAGGCTAAAAATAGCAGTTGTATGGTGCAGAGGCACGTAAAAAAACGCCATCGAGAGCCATCAACTGAAGAAAAAAATCACTCCTAATGTGCTTCTTCAGTCGTGCCTCCGGCCCCCTCTTTAATCCAGTTCGCTCGGGGATCTGGTATCATTTTTTTCCAGAGGGCGAATAAGTATTAGCTAGGCCTAGGTTTTGTATTTTAACATGCGTAGCCCACGACATACGGAGACAGTGGTTTCAACTTATTTTTTGAGGTACATACCGGCCTATAGGCTTCTTCTTAAAGATCGGCAGCCAAATGTATTTTTTTAATAAAACACAGGTCTCTGTTCTATTTATCTATATATAAAAATAATAATGTTGTGTCCAATTTATGTTTTCCATTCTAACCACATTATATATATATATATATATATATATATATTATTACTATTATCGTATAATTTTTAGAGACATATATACATTATAAAAACATCTCACGTGTTATTAACTTATAAAAGTAAATATTTAACAGAAGTTGGGAAGAAAAATCCTGGTTGTTTTTCACTCACAGGCAAGGAAAATCCTCGTGATTGCGTACAAAAGCGTGCGAAGATTTTAAGGACCAATGTAATAATAACACGCTCATATTTATTTTCAGAAATAACTCGCTAATTTTAAGGACCAATATATATATATATATATATATATATATATATATATATATATATATATATATATATATATATAATGTGCCTCTCGGGTTTATTTTTTGATATTAATTTCTCCTTCTAACATAACATTATATATATAACGAGCCCAGCTAATTCGTGTATTTCATGGAAGTGCAAATGGGCTGGGATTTCTTAGAAAATATAAATGGGCCTGATTGACGCGAAATTATTTGTTCACCCAGCCCAGCAAATGGACTGTACATTCTAGAAAACATGGATTAAATATATGCCACGTTTTTGCAGGCTGACATGTGGGCCAATAGGTCGAAGCCTACGCAGGGCATTGTCAACTTGGTCAACAAATGATTATGACATCCACAGCCATTGGATTTATATCCAACGGCCGGCATGCACCTTCAATCTCTCGTCTTCTTCCTCCAGCGTCGCCGGGACCGCCTGGTCCGGCCTCCGGCGGCTAGCGGCTCTGCTTAGCATGCATCGCTGCGAAGCGCTACCCCACCGCCGGCCAGGCTATCCCTCCACCCCTCCACACCTCCTGTTATTCTCCACCGACTGCAGCCCCACGCGCACCAGAACCAGTTATAACCCTTCTCCTCCTCTCAATCTGCGACTCCACTACCTCGTCTTTCCATCTCCGAGTCGTTCTCGTCCGAGGCCTCGCCGTCGTCCACCGCCTCGCTGCGCTCGGTGCAGCATAGTCAAGAAACAAGAGTCATCGGAAGAGGACTGTACGTGGAGAGCCTGACGTGACGGCTGGGATCCACGAGGTCCATGGTCGCATGCAAGGAAAGTTCCTCCTTATTAAGCTGGAAAAAAAATGTTTCCTCCACCTGGCAGCTAGGACCCACCGGCTGTATCTTCGCACGGAAGGAAGTGCCTCCTTGTTATGCAAAAAAATTATTCCTCCCGTTGACAGCTGGGACCCGTCAGATTTGGTGGCTGACTTGTGGGCCTACTAAGCGGACGTGTACGCAGGGCTTTGTCAACTTAATCAACAAATGATTCTAGCAGCTGGACCGTTGGATGTTAATCCAACAACCGTGCTCCTTCTTCAACCTCTGTTCTTGCTCCTGTCTCCCGTGGGCGGCACCGCGGCTGTGCTGCCGCGCACCCGAACCAGTCAAGTTTCCCACTCCTCTCCATCTGTGACTCCACTGCCCCGTCTTCCCCATCTCCGGGTCGTTCCAGTCTAGGGCCTCGCCGTCGTCCACCGGCCTTGATGCGCTCGGCATGGTGTGGTCAACAAGGTCAACAACCGAGAGTTATCGGAAGATGACTGTACGTGAGAGGCTGACAGTGGGGACGCACCACGCCCATGGACGCATGCATGCAACGGAACGCGGCGTGGTCAACGTGGTCAAGGAACGACTTCCATCGGAAGTGTACTGTACGTGGAGAGGCTGACAGCTGGGTCCACAGCCGCAGCAAGGAAGTGCCTCCTTATTACGCAGAAAATAATGATTCCTCCACCTGACAGCAGGGACCCACTGGACGGGCCACCGTATTTTGCGAAAAAAAGTCCCCCCCCCCCGACTGCTGGGACCCACCTGACAGGCCACCGTATTTTGCAAAAAAAAACGTTCCCCCCGCTGTCAGCTTGGACCCACCGGAAGTGCCTCCTTATTACGAAAAAAAATGAATACTCCCCCTGCTAGCTAGGACCCACCTTGGTGGGAGGCTGACTTGTGCGCCTACTAAGTTGACGGGGACGGACAGCTTTGTCAACTTAGTCAATATGAACGATTCTAGCTCCAGTGACCATACTATGTGCAAGAAAGAAAATACGGCCACGTACGTACATACGGGCGGGGCCTCGAATGCATACTCACGCATACGTACGGCCAGGGCTCGTTTACACGGCTGGGTCGGAACGGAGAAACTATGTCGTCGTCGTGTTCATGGGGAGGCAACAGAATGCGTCGTGTTCAATGGGAGGTAACCGAATGCGTCGTGTTTATCGGGAGGCAACGGAACGCGTGGGAGCCAACCGGTTTGGACGAAACAGCCGATGGAGACGAGGCCTGGCCTACCGCAGAACGGAGGAAACAGCCTTGTGTTCGACCGGCCACGTTCGGAACGGGATCCTGTTCATCGGGAGGGGTCTGGCATACCGCAAAACGGAGGAAACAGACTTGTCTTGGACCTCCTACGGTCGAAACGGGGTCCTGTTGATCAGGAGGGGTGTGGCGTACCGCAAAATGGAGAAAACGGACTTGTGTTGGAGCGCTACGGTCGAAACGGAGGTCCTGTTCATCGAGAGGCGTGTGGCGTACCGCAAAACGAGACTCCACGGGATACTGTTCATCTCCACCGTCGACCTCCTCCAGCCTCCATGGGCTACTGTTCATCCACCGTCGACCTCCTCCAGCATCCACGTATGACTGTTCATCCATAGGCTCATGTTCATCCAGCCTCCACCGCGCGCTACTCCACCGGCTACTGTTCAACCACCCCACTCCACGGGCTACTGTTCATCCACCCCTCCACCGTCTACTGTTCATCCAGCCCCCCATGGGGGCGTCCTGTTCATCCAGTGCTCCACGGGGTCCTGTTCATCCAGCCCCAACCGGCTCGATCGATCGGGGTCCTGTTCATCCAGAGGCAACACCACGGGGTCCTGTTCATCCACCCCCACCGGGAACTGTTCATCTAAACCCCCTGCAACGCTCACTGTTCATCCAAACCCCCCCAGCAAACACTCACTGTTCATCCAAAGGCAGCATCGATCGGCTTCAGTTGGCAGCAGCAGCGAAGGAATCACTCGGGTTCAGTAACGTAGCTAGTGCAATCGCTCGGGTTCAGTTATAGCCCAACGCCTCGCTCTTCAGTTAGAGCCCAACGCCTCGCACACACGCGCGTACTTGTACGAGAGAAACGCGCATCGCTCGGCCCCCGACCACCCATCGTAACCGGGAACTCCCTAAAATTTTCCTTGCCCTCGCTTCTACCAAGGTTTTTTCCGTCATGGACGTCCCAAAGAATGTCATGCAGCTGCGTCTCCGGACCGCCCAGGATGAAAAACTCATTTTCTGTCATGATTTTTTGTCATATAAGTAGGAGCCCACCACATCTATGATGATACCGGGTTTTGTCACAATTATCATCATAGAAGTGTCATAAGTATGACAGAAAAAAATTTCGTTCGACCCAAAATGCCATGGATGTGTCTTTTTTTGTAGTGAGTATGGCTAGATCAGGCAACCCCGAGGCAAGATCTGGCGCCCCTCCGTGTCCGGGTTCTCCACCTTGTCGTCCAGCCTGTCATGCCTCCTTCCCCTTGTCGTGGTCGTGGTCTGCCCGACACAGAACAAGAAGAGATGGGATCTGCATCTTCCCTAGGAAGAAAGCAAAGCAAAGCAAGCAGTGGCACATTAGACGAAGGAGATCCAGCAGACTATGGAGGAGAGTCAGAACGGGTAAAGAAGGAGGGCTTACCTGGGCGTCTAGCACGCCTCCTACCTCGTCGTCGTCAAGGGCCACCGCGGCGGCGGCAGCAGCAGCAGCGAGATCCCCCATGTACAAGACAGGGGGTGGAGAATGCGGCCGGCTAGGACCCTCCGTGAGTCGTCTCCTGTTGCTAGTGCAGCAGCCATCATAGTTGGCTGCGGATCCGGCGCCATCTTCGCCGGAACATGCGCGGAGGAGGGATCCTTGGCCATCTCTGTCGCCCCGTCCGTGAGGGGCTAGGGTTTCGGGCGCCCTCGAGGAAGGAAGGGAGGGAGATCGCTGGTGAGGTTGGGGCGAAGGGGGCGGCGACTGTAGGGGGGCAGCGGCATGGCGAGGCACGCTCACACCGTTGCGGCCATGCCGGTGCTGAGCAGCGCCATGGATCCGAGGGGAGAGGGCACGGCTTTGCTGTCTTGGAGGAGGAAGGGTGCCGGGTGGGCTGGTTGGTTTGGTTGGGTGGGGAAAGGGGAGGGGCGAGAGGAGTAGGGCGTGGGGGAGGCCATGGACAGCGGCGAGCTCCGCTAGAGCGAGGTGGCAGCGGCGATATGGAAGGGAGGACTCGAGCTCTCGCTCTCGCTCCCTCTCTCCATCTGGTGAGACAACTAGGAGATGGAAGGGGATCGATGGATGGATTTGGGAAAGAAAGGAGGCGAGGGGATGGATGGAAAATGACCAGCTAGGGTTTAGGGGTTGCTGTGGAACTGTTGAGGACGGCTGTTGGATCCGCGAGCATCCGACGGCGTATGATGCACGATCCGCGTGAGACGTCCATGGACCAATTTGAATGCAGTATGATGTTATGAACATCTAAATAGGTCATAGTTGCCTAAAAATAATGTGTTAAAATCATGTCAGCTACTTTATGACCTGGGAAATTCAAAAATAAAATGGAAACCTTCTCATTGTGTCACCAAAATGTGAACAAGTTTTCAGAAAAAAATAACAAACATGAAAAAGATAAATATCTTTAAAAAGGTGTCGTGAGATATGAGTTTTTTGGCAAAAAAAACATTTTCCATTTTTCGAATGCTTGAAATGAGTTTTTTTTGTTGGACTCATGTGCCTTCCTGAACCTGGGGAGTTCCCTTGCTCCTGCTGCATACGATTAGCCGGCCTTGCGGCGGCAAAAGGATTAGGACGTCCCCCCATGCTAAGGTTCCCTACAGTCCGGCCGCATTAGGTTAGGGAGCTGGGCGATAATAGCTCCTCCGCATCCCAAGCGCGCTGCCCTCCTAGGCGCGCAACACTAAGTAATCCAAGCCGCCGAGTATTTTTGACGTGTCCGAGTCGATCAGAGATTCGGCTTGCTTCCCCCAGCCGGCAATGCCTCAGCTTCTCAAATTCTAGGAAGCTCTGAAAAAAAGTCATCATTATGAAAAGATACTAGCGCTACTAATAAGGGAAGCTTTTGTTCTGTAGGGAGGGCGGATGAAGGTATGAAGGTTTTTTCTAGAATGACCAAAGAACAAGAGAAGTTCAATGAGGTGCAAATGCAAGAATTAAAGTCACTTTCTACTTAAATTGCTATGACTAGCCAACTAATGATAGGACTACCTATGTTGATGCTTTGAATATGTATTCAGAGCTTTTTTCCAACTACCGGGACTACTAATTTCAAGTACAAAGCTCTCTTATGAATATGCTACTGCTCTTATTTTCTACCTAAATCCGAGCATTGAAGCAGCATAGGGCGATCGGGCCAGCCGAGCCCCTCTGAATTAGTTGACGGCTTTGATGACTCGACGGTGAATATTAAGGAAAGGAGAGCGAGGGGAAGCGGGGCAGCCCTCGGCCCGATCATCCAGTTCACTCCGACGATCCAGGCATGGTTCAGTAGTCAAAGCAACTTCGGGGAGCTCTCTCCTTTTTCCGCCCGACTCTTTGATCTTAAGAATGCTGGTTTTAAGAACGAGTGATTGCCCTTCTCCGGCCCTTACTGCCCAACCGGAGAGCGGACGGCTAATGTGTTCCACTTATTGAACAGGGTGTATGGTCGGTCCATGCCCCCCATAAAATAGATAAGCTGTAGTTGATCACCTATCTGAAGGCCCAATCGGCATCAGTAGTTGCACGCAACTCTAAAGAAGACGATAACGGAAAAAAAG